>OY756949.1:2608333-3910000 GCA_963580275.1 Crataegus laevigata
ATATCTTTTTCCTGTTTACAGTAGTTAAAAGATTTCCAATTGTATATTAAGGATAGCTGACTCTCTTTAAATTGTTTGTGCGAACATTTTCTTTCTTGACCGAATTAAAATATTTGACAAAGTTTTTATCGAGACCTTTATTGTCTTTACATTTGTAATGTATTTTTTTTCAATCATTGAATATCTGACTTTTTAAGCAAAAACTAACAAATGGCAATTACTGAGGACCCACACCCAATTATCACGGGACTCTCACCATTTTACATCCCAAATTTTGTCCAGAAAATGGAGTTTATTCAAATTAAGAAACTGTATTAAAACCCTACTTGCAAATATTTGTGTGTTGTGTACGTGACAATGACTGAGAATTGGGTATATGGATATCATTGTAATACACACACACACATATATATATATATATAAGTTTAAGATTTATGACTTGGGATACATGTAATACAAAACTTAAAATGATTATAAAACTTTGCCTGATAAAATTCTAACCTGATTCTCTTACGCTAACAATAATGTTACAGAGAATACAATTAAGCTACGACCAAATACAATTAAAAATAAAAAGTTCGCAATAAGTTTTAGAATTCGCTGCATTCTCACAAATTCTAACAAATGCAACTTTTCTCATGCTTTCTTCCCCTGCACCATGCGTCACATGCTGCAAATTGAAATGTGAAAACTACTCGATAAAAGGGTTTGGGGGAATGAGATGAGAGCATGGCTTTGCATTCATTGTAAAATTTCATATATGAAATTCTCAGCATGCGTGTTTTAATGCAGGTCAACATTTCTGAGCCGACCAAATATAAGATTAGGAATTTGTTCAAGTCGGATTTTAGCAACCTAAAACAGTGACACAATTGTCTTCTTGTACGATGTTTGTTTACAATACGAACCAAACTCTGTCTTGCCAATGGATTGGTAATGAGCTTAGCGCCCAAACATTGTTAATTGCATTGACCGAAGCCAAACTGACACATCATCCGCGATGATATCGAAACCAAGGCATCTTGGCAGCTAGATGAACCCTTATTAGTTATTACAGAATATGAAGTATGCTGAACCAGCCCTTATCGTTCCATTTCTTAATAGTTTACATATTTTAGACCTAGTGATTGTCTAATATGGTGTTAAAGCTCCGATTGAAGAGAATTTGGGCTGGAAATCTCCAACCCTCATATATTTTCAGCTATTTCGTGCAAAGTCGAACATGAAGGGTGTTTGTTTGATATATATTGTTGTTCTATTTCTTAATAGTTTAAGTTTAATGATGGCACCTAAATCAATTACGTACTGTTACAAATTTTAACTTTTTCATATAACAACGTGATTAACTTGAAATACCAACATTGTGGCATCTTAATTAACTGTATATATTGGTTTTGAGGTTTATAGTCATCAAATGTGGTCCCAGCTGGGGACCCGAGAGTGTAACAAACATGAAACACGTATGAGTTTATAAAAAGAAGAAAAAGGTTGTTGTATATATGGATATGAAGTTGGTGCATCAAACAAGCATCCAGTACTGTTCCACTGAAGCAACTTGGATTTTGGATGGGGGCCTTCCATTTCCATGTGCCAAAGAACCCACATACTGTGGTGTTTGGTTGCACTTTCCTTTTTACTTTTTGATCATTGAGTTAAAAAGACAAATAAATCTGCCACAATTCCATTACATATACTTTGTTGGGGTACTACGACTGGGTAAATACCTACCAAAATTATGTATTTCTGATGAATAATGTGGCCTGTTGGTATCACCAATTTGTTGAATTTCCTTGCTAATTTGGAATGATGCGCAGCCCATTGACAGTGGTGGGATCTGCCATCTGGTACTTCTTCACTACTCTATGCATGTCTCTTTCTGTTTGTAATCTTCCTCTCAATCAAATATCTGCCCACTTAATTACATGATTAATCCAATCTTAAACAATGTTTGGCTACCATTAATTTGTTAATCGTTGTTCAACACGTTTCTGACACCATATGAAATTTAATATAAAAAGCCAATGAATTTACCAAGAAGCACATTACCTCTTACATTATATATATATATATATATATATATATATATATATAAACATAAGATAAATGATAAAGATACACATTATGCTAAAAATATAAAGTGACAGAGAGTTCATAAAAAAATTTATTTTTTAACAATCTCCTTAACATTTTGCATAAACACATTGTGATATTAAGAGGAAGACTCGTATACATGAATAAATGTTCTAGTTACTTGAGTTACCAACTTTCCAACTTTTTACGGTACTGTACTTCCGTTCCTTTAACAAATAAATATGAACTATATGACAATCTATCACCACAAATGATGACTCGAATCGAATGAATAAACAAAATACTTAATTCAAAGCATTATCATTGATAAAAAAAAATTTTAACGAAATGTTATCGGTACTGTTTATTTTAATGAAAAGTTATCGGTACTATTTATTTTAACAAAAAATTATATTTTTACATTAAAAGTAAAAAGTCAATCATAATACTATTCACTTTACCTACACATTATTTTTTACCTTCACATATGCTTTTTTAATTTATGTTATTTGATTCTTTTCAATTCATTTGATTTGATAACTAAAAATAAAAAAGAGAAACTAACGAAAAGTTTAACAAAACTTTACTTTTAATGAAAAATTATAAGTAAAAGTGTAGTGAACATTACAAGAAAAATGTAAAAATATGATTTTTCGTTAAAAATAAATACTACCGGCAAAAGTGTTTAGTTAAAACTTTCAAATTAAAAAAATATGTAGATAGTAAAAGGGGTGTGCTATCCACACACCATTTTTTACTTCTCACACACCCCTATTACTTTTTGTCCGTTAGATCTTCTTTAATTTATCCGATCCGACGGCCGAAATCCAAAACGGTGTGAGAGAAGTAAAAAAGGGTGTGTGGATATCACATCCCATAGTAAAAAAAAGATTTGTAGATAACACTACCTTTATCGATAACCACTTTAATTATCACTCAAAAGTCAAAGTTGTTAACTTTTCTCATGGGTTGACTATTTTTTTGTGTTAAAACTGCATTCTTATTAGATCGATGCTTGGATTCCATGACTAACTTTTTTCAAACTAAAGTCGAAACAGAAGTGATCATGGCAAGTCTAGAGGGGTTCGGTATGGGATCTCATACCAAAACTATTGTCTCGATTCTCAAACCGAAACTTTCAGAAATCCCAATTTCAATATCGATCCCAAACTAAATTTTCGAAATTTCGGGACAACTCAGGAATCCCGAAATAGTTTTGGGCTTTCGAACTAAAATTTGACGTATTATGCTTTTGGGCTAAAATTCAACCTTTTATATTGAAAATTTGACATATAGGCAGACACAATCCGCCAATTTGTTTCTACTAATCTGTGCACACAAATATGTCAATCAAATGGCAAGGCCCATCTGCCTATTTGTTTCCGCCTATTCAACAGCAATCTGCCAATCTGAAACGCTAATATGTGCTAGAATAAACTAGTATATCTATCTATAATCATGCTAGTCCACAAAATTAGTCTAAAACATTAATACATGCTTGAGTAAACTTCTGTACATATATAATATAAATATTATAGATAGATGTAAAGTTTTCTCAAGCAAATTGTAACTTATAATCTATCTATGTATCCATTTATCAATTTCTTGTGTTTATTCTGCATCTATGTATTCATTTATCAATCTCCTGTGATTTAAAAATTCTGCATATGTTCCACTATCTATCTTAGGGCTCCTTCCTGTATATGTTCCATCATCGATTTTCAGTGCTCCTTTAATATTTCAATTTTCACTATTGTAGGTAGATGATGTTCCCCTTAAAAGATGTGCTCTTATATATTTAAAAATAATATATATATATATATATATATATATATATATATATATATATTGTTCGGTTTAGGAATACCAAAATTCCAAAAATTTGAGACTGATTCCCATACCAAAATTTCGGAATCGGTTTGGTATTGGATACCAAAATTTTCGGGAATTTCAGTTTGGGATTTTTTCAGTTTGGTTTCGGGAATTTTTCGGTTCGGTTTGGGATTTTTGGAATTTTTTTCCAGCCCTAGGCAAGTCTATATGCTAAGAAAAAAAATGATGCAATTAATTGATTAAACTGAAATGAGCTAAAAACACATGTATACACAATCTTTATTCTTTCAAATGGTTCCCTTCAATTTTTTTTTATTCATAACAATATTACTTAATTATTATTAGTTTGAATGAAATAATAAAATCACGTAGGGATAAAGCTATTTCTTCTTCTTCTCGCTATCTCAACACACACTCACCATGCCCAGTGTTTAATTTCAGCAATTTGACGTAAACCGATAGCCCTTTTCTGTAGGCAGCACATTGATGAATAGAAAAAGGTCAATCGAAGTGGGGAGTCCTTATCAGAAGGATATAGATAATTAGTGAGCTTTTGGTGTTTGCTTCGTGTATTCGACCCAAAAGAGGAAGAAACACCGAATGTTTGGTCATTTTCCTTTTTGTTCCATAACTCGATCTAACGTCGAATCTAGTTTATGGCAAAACACCAAAAAAGCAAATCCCACCTTTTGTTACGACCTCACGTCTAAACCCCAACATGGTAATTGGATAGTGTATTGTCCTTGTTTGCATGTGCAAACACGATAAATGATGGGTTTAATTAGTTCGCGTGCTTAGATGATTATATATATGCCATGCAAACACTTGTCAAATGTAAAATTTTAAACTATTAAGAAATTTAATCGCATAAAACGCGTACACATGCAACGTTTAAACTAACAATATTCACAAAAAGAACATGAATTATTGACGTTAGCTGATTAAAACTTGCACAAGGGGGCATCGTATTTGACTTGTTGGGTACTTATTTTTCTGAAATTTATTGGATATTATTGTTGAGCTGTGTGTACCTTTTTAGTTTATGCATCAATGGTAGCTTGATAAGAAAGTATTCACCTCTTCAGCTCTTCTATAATCTGGATGAGATTATGGCAGTCGACCTAACAGGGACCATTTGCAGCACTTGATTAAACTATGATCCGTGCCCTTGGGGGAAACAGTACGAATTAAAATAACACAGATAAGAATAACCCAAAAAAAATAAAAAATAAAAAATATATTTAATATTAATATTCATTTTGGATATGTTGGATGAGCTGCATTCTAACTAATATATCAGTAACCAACCACCTGTGGGGACAATGATGGATTAGTTTATGCCTAATTATATAACAATATAATTAAACACGATCTAATTAGATTTAAGATTTAAGATTAGACAAACGTGAAGGAGAGAAGGTCAAAGTATCAAGAAATTAACAAATATGCTTAAGCCGAGGATGTAGGTCAGCAAAATACCAAACCCAAACAACTGCCCTTCTCATTTTTATGCCCTTCCCTTTCCAATGTTCAAATCAAACTTATGAAGTTAGGCAAGCTTTAGTACTGATTTTACAAGCCAATTAGATCACAGTTAAGTTGAGGTATCACAATACACAAGCTAAGAATGATGACCAACAAGAGATAAGTAACTTGTGATTCAAAACTTCATATTTGACGACATATACCTTTTTTTTGTCGAAACGACGACTTATACCTTTACTCGCAAACAGTTGTTCAACTTTCAAATAAGAATTCGACTCTCATTCTCTTCTTTCAATATTTTGGATTTTATGTTTTTCCAAATAAGCAAAGAATAAAACCTATTATAACTACATTTTCTGCCCTTCCCTTTCCAATGTTCAAAGCAAACTTATGAAGTTAGGCAAGCTTTAGTACTAATCATAGTTTACAAGCCAATTAGATCACAGTTAAGTTGAGGTATCACAATACACAAGCTGAGAATGATGACCGATGAGAGATAGGTAACTTGTGATTCAAAACTTCATATTTGACGACATATACCTTTTTTTTTGTTGAAACGACGACTTATGCCTTCACTCGCAAACAGTTATTCAACTTTCAAATAAGAATTCGACTCTCATTCTCTTCTTTCAATATTTTGAATTTTATGTTTTTCCAAATAAGCAAAGAATAAAACATATTATAACTACATTTTTTTTAGTTTATTAATATTTGTTGGGAATCTTGTGCTTATAAACCATGATTGATGATTATTTAGTCTAATTTTCTGTGTAGAGCTTTGAGGATAAGAATCCATATATTTTTGCATTTTATATAATTAATGCAATGGAGCAAATATGTCAGGAGACAACAAAAAAAAATTTAGTATGTTGATAACACTGCTCGATACATCAAATGTTATAATATAATTGGTTAGAATTTTATTTTAAATTTCTTAACAAAATTATACACTCAGTGTACCGAACCATGATCGCGTTAATATATCTTTTCCAAGGGATGGGATTCAGTTGAATGGGACCAATAAGTTTTTGACATCACACTGGCAAAAAGGTTTTGTGACACCGTCAGAGTTTCCAAATTTTGACAAAAATTATACTTACTTTATGAGACTGAGATTTGTAGGCATGGACTTATGAGTTTATACTGTGTATGCAGCCATCAACTCAACGAGTGGTCACTCGGATACCAGTAAATCTATCAAACTTTCTAGCTTGCCCACACTATCAAATTCAAATCGCACACTTTTTAAGACGTGGATTTGTTTCACTTATGTCGACAAATTTGGTTCTTAGTTCCTTGTTCTTGGTAAAACATGTGGTTTAAGTTTATAATCATAAATTTAATTAACCATGTATTATGGCATCCCTCGTTTTTATAGAGCGGTGCTCTCTTACGTACACTCAAACTTCGGTTATTTCTTGTTTAAAGTTAAATAATTAGAATCCCACTCAAATTAAAAGAGAGAGCAATTCCTCTGTAAGCTACAAACTGTCCAAGGTAATGAAAGTAATTTTTTTTTCTCAAATTTGAAAAACATGCATGCATATTTTAACCTAACAATTATACCAATGTGCTCGGCCGAGCCAAGTAGCTAAGTAGAGCATTTTAAAGTGATTTATTGTATTAAATTTTTGTTAGAGATTTATTATTACTTCATGTTGAAGTCATATAAAGCACGTCCACTAGGGTTAGTAGGGCAAACTCACATCTAACAAGGTGTGTAGCAAAGCACTCATCACTTATCGTTTCTCAAACTTAATTAGAAGGAACAAAAATTAAACGAATGTGCTAGCATAATTTACGGTTTTTTCTTTTTTAATTTTGAAATAGAGTATCCTATTAAATTCTAAATTGTCGTGTCTAATTTCACTAAAAAAAATAATTAAGAAATATGATGCACCACATTACCAATAAAAAAAGAAAATTAAAATTGAAGTTTAAGAATTTTTTAATGGGGTGTGATATCCACACACCTAATTTTACTTCTCACACACCATTCTAATTTTCGATCGTCGAATTTGATGAATTGAAGAAGATCAACAGACAAAAATTAACAAAGAGTGTGTAAGAAGTAATTTGGAATGTGTGGATATCACACCCTCTTTTTTTTAATGGGAGTTTTAACGAAAAACTCCTTGTACTGTTCACTTTTAACGAAAAATCACATTTTTACCTTTTCATGACAGTATTCACTATATCTTTAAAAAGAACTTTTCAATAAAAGAGATTTTTTTTTTGAATTTTTCTTTAGTTTTTTTTTAATATGACTTTTAATATTTGATAATTTGGTCAATCCACATGGTGGACCGTCATGACCTTATCCACTTATATTATCAAAGAAAACAAATATATGAATAAAGCCATTTCATATCGATATGAATTTCCTTTGCTTACAAATAAATCAAAAGAATTCAACACAAAAACCAAAAGGAAAAACTTTTAAGTATTGCCGGTTGGGTGGATCTTTAGATTTGTTTTACATTACCTTTTGAATTTTCAATTTTTATATGAGCTATTTTTGACTTTTAACTGTTAGTTTTATCATAATTTTTCATTAATTTTACCACGTGTAATAGCGTGTGTAATGGCATATACCTAAACGTAATGTTTCCTTCCCAAGAAAAGTTGGTAATATTCAGATATATAACAATTTAGTCATGACATGAAATTGACTCGCCTTGAATTTATTGCAAAATGACTAAAAATGTTTTTTTAATTTTAAAAGCATTTGAAGGAAGTATTTTAAGAGTTTTTTTTTCAAGATTTATTTGTATGTAACTCAAAAGAATTTTTTTTCAGGATTTACTAAAATCGCTTTCAGCCATTTTAAAAACACTTTTAGATGAGTTCTATAAAACTAAGTTGAAACTACGCATCTACGCATTTGCAAGAAATTCAAAAGCTTGCTTTGGACAAGTGTATAAATATAAGTATCAATTTGATATAATAGTTTAGAAGTAATAACGAGGGAATATTAAAAAAAATTAAAAATTTAAGGAGCTCAGAATCAAATTTAAAGTTGAGATGGCAATGTGGAAATAAGGCTTAAATTTCAGGAAACATCGCCACGTTTCCTAAAATAAAAAAATAATAATTAAAAAGAGTTACAAATTATGGAAAGTTAAAGCGACATTAACATTAATAAACACAGAGAAATTAAAACGTTCAATGGGCCTAATGTAATTTTGTCAAACATCAAGGTCATTGCTTTCCAGCTTTTCCAATTTATAAATTAATAAAAAAAGGAAAAAAATTATATGAAAATATAAAAAAATAAATAAAATCATCAGCTGTACCCACTCCCACCCAATCCATCTGATTTTATAGCACCTCTTCTCTCTCTCTGTCCCCTTCTCCTCCTCCACTGTCACTGATTCCGCGTCCTTCCCGAAAGGTCGAAGCTTTCAGTGGCCGGACCAAAGAGCTTCTCGTTCGAATCAGTCGTCGGAAGCGGCAGCATTTTATATGCTCTCGAAGCACCGAAGACCCACACTGTTCGGCGCTTTCGAATCGAACCCCCAAAAGCCCATCGGGGTCTCCGTCGATTTTTGTTTCTCTTTTAGAAGGGAAATAGATTATTTCGTAGGTTAAATTATTGGGTCAATTTGAAATGCAGAAGAGCCAGCGATTTTTGTGGGTTTTAAAGCCGATCGGAAACTCGCCGGCGATTTGATGGAATCGGTGCCCTTAGTTTTTCATTTTCCCGCATTTCATGGAGGTGATTATGCGGCGTCGTCCATGTCCCTCTCTTAGATTGGCCGTCGTTGTCCTCAAGGTGAGCTCTTTCAGTTTTATTATTCACTTTTTTTATTTCTTTGACGATTTGGGGTTTGAGGTTTTTTTGGGTTTTTTCCCTCGAAAAATTCAGTTTGGAGTTAATGGTGTGTTTGGTTGCTGAGAAATTGCGGGAAGAGATGGGAAAATTTGGGATTTTGGTACTTTGATTAGTTGTCTGTTATATGTTTTCTTTGTTATTTCATATTCCCGGGAACCGAACAGCGGGTTAGGGCTTTTTACTTTGATTAGGTTCATGGAAGCGGCTGTGTTTAGTACCGAATGGATTTCCACTTTCCAAGCTATTTGCTTTTGCTTGTGTATGCTTCCATCTAATTAAACTTTCCTTTTGTGGAAACTGTTCACTATGTTGAGGGCTCACATTTCAGCTTTTTTTGTTTTTTATTTGAATAGATTTTAGCTGAAATGTGGGTTGGGTTTGGTCAATTGTTAGTGTTCATGTTCTTTGAGGTTGAAGCAGATTTGGGTTGAAGCGGGACGAAACAGTGGCATTCACTTTCATGTGCTAATTTAAGCTATTAGGATTCGGAAACTTTGTAGTTGATATCTGTTCAGCTGTTCTGAGACTATATACGTTAGATCTGCCTTTTCTTTTAGTTTTGTGAATGTGTTGGAATTGTGTGTATAATGGTTGATCTTTCACCTCCCAATTTGTGTTTGAACAATAAATTTGGGGTTCTACCAAGAATCCAGCTGTTAAAGTTGCTCACTTTCATGACATATGTGGTTCTTTTTGGCGTTGCTTCAGGTTATTTTGCTATTTTTATGGTTGGAAGCTAGTAATGCAACATTCCCAGAAAGCACAGTGCAAGGGCAAAGCCCAGAATTGTTATCCGATAGCATTGTTTCACATTCCTGCATTCATGACCAGATAATCAAACAGCGGAGGAGACCTGGTCGCAAAGTGTACACTGTTACCCCGCAGGTGTATGAGGGGTCTCGTGTATCAAAACCCCTTCACCAAAAGGGTAGGGCATTACTTGGAATTTCCAAGTGCTCGGTACATCAGAAGGATGTTAAACGGCCTATTAGAATATATTTAAATTATGATGCTGTTGGTCACTCTCCTGATAGAGATTGTCGAAATATTGGCGATGTTGTGAAGCTTGGGGAGCCACCCGTGATTTCGATTCCTGGCCCTCCTTGTAATCCTCATGGTGATCCTCCAATTTCTGGTGACTGCTGGTATAACTGCACCTTGGATGATATAGCTGGGAAGGACAAAAGGCAACGCCTTCGCAAGGTTAGATTGTACTTTGTTTTCCTCCTGACTTATTCTTCCGAGGTAGTACCTCATATAGTGATTGTATATTGTTCCTATTCTACTTTGTTTGTACTGCTTCATGTCTCTGGGTTGTGCTTAATCAAACCGTTCTATTTCATAGAAAATATAATGTGCACATGATAGATGAATTTATTGGCATTGCTGTATACTAAACAGCCCCGGTAAATTTAAGCATGCATGAAACTAATCTTCCGATGTATTTAAATGCAGGCTTTAGGGCAGACTGCAGACTGGTTCAAGAGAGCCTTAGCTGTTGAACCTGTGAGGGGGAACTTGCGGTTGAGTGGGTATTCAGCATGTGGCCAGGATGGAGGTGTACAACTGCCACGTGAATATGTTGAAGGTATCTTACTTGCAGATTGGGTGTTGCGTATCAAGCTCATTTCTTCATTTGAGTTTTGCATTTAGCGGCAACTCTTGATATGTGCTCACACACTAGTATACTATCCTATTAACATAGTGTTGATCTTTTTCAGAGGGCGTTGCTGAAGCAGACTTGGTTCTTCTTGTGACAACAAGACCAACCACTGGGAACACCCTTGCATGGGCAGTGGCTTGTGAACGTGATCAATGGGGTCGTGCAATTGCAGGTAATTCATTCATTGAACATCGTTTTCAATTGACACAGTTGTGCCTTTCTTGCAATAGAACTCAGGACTGATAGTATCTTTTTCTTTTTGGCTGTAGGACATGTAAATGTTGCTCCTCGCCATCTGACAGCTGAAGCAGAAACTTTACTTTCTGCTACTCTCATACATGAGGTCAGTGGGCTTTTAATGAAATTTAAAAACATGGGATGTGCTTTCTTACTGATTAGAATGCGTGATCCTTCCAGGTTATGCATGTTCTCGGTTTTGATCCCCATGCATTTGCTCATTTTAGGGATGAAAGGAAGAGAAGGCGTAGTCAGGTAAAGACTATTACTAATGCATCAAAATCTTCCTTTACAACCACTTGAAATCTATGTATATTGGTTTTAACTTTTGGAACCTTGAAATAATACAGTACTACCATTATCATTGTCTCCATTCTTCAGACCTTTATTATTTGTATCCATCTAGGTGCTTTGGAATTGCTATAATTGAGATACGCTCCTTGACTAGAATTTGAGTTCTGCCTTTAGCATTTATCCCCGTTATATTAGTCAACAGTCCATTGAGTGAAGTTTTAACCTGCATGCTACGTTCTAACCGTATTCAATGTACAAGAAATTTATTCTATCTTCTTCTTTCGAAAGCATAATCATTGCATCTTGTGACAACAATTTCTGAGATGATAGTCAGATATTTCAAATATCATGATCTGCATAAGAGCCTGTAGGAACTTTTAGTATTTCCTTTTGTTTTGTCCTCTGAAATGCATTATGAAAAGGGGTGTGATATCCACACACCCCATTTTACTTCTCACACACCCTTCTAATTTTTGGCCGTTGGATTGGATGAATTGAAGAAGATCAACGGACAGAAATTAACAAGGGGTGTGTGAGAAGTAATTTGGGGTGTGTGGATAGCACACCCCTTATGAAAATTATATGATGTTTATTGTTGCTCGATTATGGAAAATTAACCGACTCTGGCCCCAAAATTTTTCTTGTTATCCATTTTCAGGTTACAGAACAAATTATGGATGAAAAGCTTGGGCGGATGGTGACTCGTGTAGTGCTTCCACGTGTCGTCATGCATTCAAGATATCATTATGCGGTAAATGTCAGCCCTCTTTATTATGCATGGATTTGCTGTGCTGCTCAAGAAAACTATATATTTTCTAAGAAAATTATTTTAAGATGCTAATGTTTGAATGTTTTTCTGGCAGGCATTCTCTGAGAATTTCACTGGTTTAGAGCTAGAAGATGGTGGAGGACGCGGCACATCAGGTACTGTGCTTTAAAAGTTTGTATGCTATGTTGTAGAGGTTATATCACCAATATACTGTACTTGGTTAAATATTATGGATACTCGATTATATAACATGAGGAACAATATTTAGAAGTATAATATTCAGGGGAGTTTAATTCTTACAGTTGATAGATAGAAAGAACTGTAGCGGATTTTTTTTCCCGACTGATAACAACAAAGTTGTGATAGTATTTTGACGTATAATAATGCATGTACATCTATAAACTTTTAGGGTCACACTGGGAGAAGAGACTTCTAATGAATGAAATTATGACGGGGTCAGTGGATACAAGATCTGTGGTTTCAAAAATGACACTCGCTTTACTAGAAGACAGTGGATGGTACCAGGCCAATTATAGTATGGCAGAGAATCTTGATTGGGGCCGCAACCAAGGAACTGAATTTGTTACTTCCCCTTGCAATCTCTGGAAGGGGGCATATCATTGCAACAAAACCCAATTGTCAGGATGTACATACAACAGAGAAGCTGAAGGTTACTGTCCGATTGTAAGTTACAGTGGAGACCTACCCCAGTGGGCACGCTATTTCCCACAGGCTAATGAAGGTGTGGTTTTTGCATTTATAATTTACATTATTATCTTTGAACTGGTTTGTATAAGCATTCCGTCATTTGGGCTATATTATAATATCCGTTAACCATAATACTTGGTTTGGAGCTTGATGTGAGTTCTGTTGTCTTATGATGTTTGCAGGTGGTCAGTCCCCACTGGCTGATTATTGCACCTATTTCGTTGCTTACTCTGATGGGTCATGTACTGATGCTAACAGTGCACGGCCACCTGACAAAATGTTGGGTGAAGTACGAGGAATTAACTCTAGGTGAGATTTTAAAGTCAACTATACCTTATTAAAATAGGAAATTGCTTTCCTATGGATGCTGGATGCAGTTGAAAATAGCAAGATGTTGCTAATGACTATTCATCTTGTTATTTGTAGGTGTATGGCTTCATCATTGGTACGTACAGGGTTTGTACGGGGCTCGATGACCCAAGGAAATGGATGTTATCAGCACAGATGTGTTAACAATTCCTTAGAGGTTTGTTATTCCAATGATTCTTTTTCATCTGCTCTGGTTTATCGGGTGCGCATAGGGTATCATGGTAGCTTTATCAACCATAAAGTAGACAAGCATCATTTTTATATTTGGACCTGCTTCATGTTTTTTTCCCTTGCAAATTTCAGGTTGCTGTGGATGGTACGTGGAAAGTATGTCCTGAAGCTGGTGGACCCCTTCAGTTCCCAGGATTTAATGGTAATGATGCTGTTCTATCTATTGTTTTTCCTTCTCAATCTTGTTGCGGGCATTACCATGATTAAAACTTGAAAACATTCCTCTTTCAGGTGAACTGTTATGCCCGGCATACCATGAACTCTGCAGTAAAGGCCTAGTTCCTGCAAATGGACAATGTCCAAAGTCGTGCAATTTCAATGGAGATTGTGTTGAAGGAAGGTGCCACTGTTTTCTAGGGTTTCATGGTTCTGATTGTAGTAAACGTGAGCTCCTAATTCCTTTTTTCACCCTTTATAATCAGCACACAAGATGCAATTACGCCAAGTTATGATGCAGCAATTACGTAAAACCACTTCTGAAATTATGACTTTTGCAGGCACCTGCCCGAGCAACTGTAATGGACGTGGAAGCTGCCTTTCTAACGGGCTGTGTGAATGTAATAAAGGGTACACAGGCGTTGACTGCTCCACTGGTATGCACTTTTTTTTTTTCCTTGTTTTTCCCTTCCAGTTTGTCTATATTGCAAACGTAGCCAACTCGAGAATGACCACTTGACTGATGCTGGGTGAAGGGTTTTAGGACCACCGTCTAAATTCTTTGCACCGTGGCAGAGAGTCCTTTTCATCCTTGCATGTTCATAATGACTGCTAATATTCTGGCAGTTAGCTGTTTTCTGATAACCTTGCTCTTGTATATGCAGCGGTTTGTGATGAGCAATGCAGCCTTCATGGAGGTGTTTGTGATGATGGAGTCTGTGAATTCCGCTGCTCTGACTATGCAGGCTACTCATGCCAGAACAGCACCATGCTCCAATCCAGTCTTAAAGTTTGTAAAGATGTCCTGGAAAACGTCAACTCTGGTGCCGGACAGCACTGTGCACCCAGTGAACCAAGCATATTGCAGCAGCTCGAGGATGTGGTGGTCATGCCCAACTACCATCGTTTGTTTCCTGGTGGTGCCCGGAAGCTTTTTAGCATCTTCGGAACCAGCTACTGTGACACAACCGCGAAGCAGCTGGCTTGCTGGGTAAGTCGCCTCCCACTCCACAACCCGTCATTCCATTTTCCATTTTCTTCATCACCTTCTCTCGCCTTTATCATTTCTCTCAAACACTAAGAATCCGACCATGCACTTGCAGATATCGATTCAAAAGTGCGACGAGGATGGGGACAACAGACTCCGTGTCTGCTATTCGGCCTGTCAATCATACAATTCGGCATGTGGGGCTTCGCTCGATTGCTCGGACCAAACCCTGTTCAGTAGTAAAGACGAAGCACAAGGGCAATGCACAGGCTCTAGTGAGATGAGAACGTCATGGATCAGCAGCATACGTAGTTGGTTTTCAAGTAACAGTTCCTCAAAAGGGACGTCTGTAAAAAATTAGGCAGTTCTAGTTATTTTTTGTTTTTCGTATTTTTTTTTAGGGTTTTAATTTTAGGAAAAGGTGGTGGCATTTCAATGCTGGGCCTTTTAGATGTTAGGGTTCCATTCAGCAAGGCCCAATAAATCATTGAAAAAAAGTTGGGCCGGGAGGTGAGCTGTGGCTTTCAAAGATGAAAGCCTGCTTGTAGAGAAATTTAGAAATGCATGAAATGCAAAGGGGATTCCAAAAGAAAAAAGGGAAAAAAAAAAGTTTAGGGAAGCTTGTTGAGTTGTCTGTGTAGTGGTTTGGCCGAAGGCCTTGAAATTTGAAAGAAAAAGAAAAAAGAGCTCTTGTATTTGTTTAGCGTTTTTATTTTACGTCTTTTATTAATTTTGAGCTTGTTTGGAAGTGTTTTTTAAAATATAGTTTGGTGAAATGCTTTTGAAACTAATCATTAGTAAGAATGCACGCAAGTCTTAGAAAGAAGTATGGTTTGTTTGGATGTATTTTTAAAATAGTTGAAAGTGCTTTTAGAGAAAATATTTTTAGGTCACTTGAAGTGCTTTTTGCAAGAAGCACCAGTTATGTATTTATTTCAGGAAGAACTTTAAGTGTTTTTTTTAAGAATTCACTTGTATTTTTTACTAAGGATTAGTCTCAAAAATATTTTCATTAAAGGTGCTTTCAATCATTTTAAAGGCATATCTAAACGAGTCTGTATATAATTGGTGTTTCTTGTATAAAGTACGTTAAATACTTTTGTAACTTAAAATATTTTCTCTAAAAGTATTTTTAGTCATTTTGAAATGACTTCCAAACGAGTCATTTGAAACAAAACTATGTTGTTGACTGTTTAGAATTGCATGTATTAGAGGGTGTCTTTATACATATAAAAGCACGGAAAACGCTAGGAGGGGTTATGTTTTTATAATACATTTTGTAAAACACATGATGTGATGGTTAATAGTTAGATTCTTTCTCTAATAATTTAAAAAGAATTCAAATATTTAAACATATAGTCTCTCTAGCATCACCCGAAAAACACAAACTAGTTTGAACGTCAATACACACCAACTTCCCTCTCATTCGCTATCAACACTAGTTTCAAGATCTGAATCTTTGATTTTACAAATAAAACGATTACCCCAAGTTATGGAGGGTATCGGTGAAGATCCGGACAGACTGAGTCACATGGTAGAATAAGAAAGAAAGTGACAAAAGGACAGAAGCTTCAGTTTCGTTGTTCGAAATGCATACAACATCTTTGTCTCGGACAATAACGATATGCAAATGCAAGAACATCAGATATATTGGTTCATTGGTGGTGCAGGAGAAATGATTCAGTAACAGTAACACTCATCGGTACACCAAGTGAGTACAAGTGGTTGAATTTTTTTGTTTTTTTTTGTTTTTTTTGTTTTTTTTGTTTTAAGTATCCACCCACTTTTACTATGACACTTGGTATATCAAGTTATATTTTTTACACATTAAAAAAATCTTTCGGGCGGTGGAGGCGCCAAGAGTCTTCCAAATTAAGTAGTGTTGCATTCCCATGCATGCACCGCGTTAGGAACCAAAACACGCAAAGAAGCTCACTTAAATATATTCATATATGTATCGATATCTCTTCTTCCTCCTCTGTTTTTTGAGATTTGAGCTGTAAGATTCAGAGCCTGCTAATCTCATATTAACCTAATCTACCACCCATCTAATCAAAACATTTTAAACTAATCACACCTAAAAAACCTACAAAACAAACGTACAGATGAGACTTTTCTAAAATAAAACCATGTCATATTAGGAGTGTGATATCTACACACTCCATTTTACTTCTCACACTCTTCTAATTTTCGGCCATATGATCAGATGAATTGAAGAAGATCAACGGACAGAAATTAACAATGAAGTGTGTGGAAAGCACACCTCGTCATATTAATGCACGCGGGATTACAAACAAAAAGCTACTCATCGTTAGTGAAATTGAGGATTAGGCGAAATAAATAACATAATGTAAAAGTACTCTATAATTTGATTAAACCATAATCAATTTGCCACGCAACACTAATCAATTAATATTCTAAACCCCATAAGCACAAGGGTCCTTCACTCCCTTATCTAAAATTTAATTTATACCAATATACTTAATAATTAATTGATCATTGGTTTATGATGACCCGCTTGGGCAAAATGTGATCAAGTAGTCCGACCCGGAACAGGTACAAGTGCTCGAAGCGTCGTCGTAGGCGTAGCTGTACGCTGTGGGGCACGCCGTCTTGAACATCTCCGAGTACTGCGTCGGCGAGCAAGTCTGCGGCGTCGCGTGCTCCCCGGTGCAGCAAAACTCTGGCGTGTTAAACGCCGCGCACGCGCTCCTGCAAGCCACCACCGCCCCCGAACCCGCATCCATCACCCGCAGCTCCGCCGGGCAGCGGCCGTTCAAGTCCGCCACGCACCCCGCGTACTGGCAGTCGCCGGTTCCGCCGGTGGCCCACAACCCCATACCCACATTGTAACCGTCCACCAGGCTGACGTCATAAAAGTCATTGTCCCCCGGGTTGGACCCGATCGTGAACTCCGCCAACGTCACGGGAGGCGCCCCACCGCCGGCACATTTTAGCGACCCGCAGTCGCCAGTGACGCATTTTCCGTTTCCCGCGTCGTCGAAGGTGCAGCCAGTTCGTGCCCAGAACCGGCCGGACCAGCCGGGAGGGGCGGTGAACTGGACCGATGTACCCGGGGCCAATGCCAAACCGCCCTCTCCGAGAATTGCAGCGCCGTTTCCGGAGAGAGTTCCCGGCCAGACTGTGTAACTGCAACGGTTTTGGAGCGTGAATTGGGTCGCGCGGACTACATTACCTGCAGCTGCATCAAGAAGCAGAGAAATATTACCCAGAAACAGAAACGAGTTTAGATTACGTTAATTACTGTATTAATTAGTGTCGTTAATCATGTTTAATTAGTTTAAAGAGGGATTTAGGCTCGTACCTAACGAGAACAGAGAAAGAAGAAGATAGAGCTTAATCGCCATAACCGAAAACGAAGAAAGAGTCGAGGACAGTTGTGAAATTACGATTTAATCCGATTTGGCGCTTCCAAGCTTCTGCTTGGTGATTGGTAGTATTTATATTTGCGCCCAGGGTTAATTTTGGTATTTTATATTCTTCCTCTCTTTCCGTGACGTGGTATAAGATAGTGGGGCCTCTTCCTATGAGCCGGAAGCACTACCTTTTACTAGGTAATGGACCAATGGGGGATTGCCACGTCATCAAAGTGAAGGCGGGCAATCTTTCTCTGTCATCACTTTTTCTATTTTAGGAAAGTAGTTTGTTGGATTTGGTTGATCGCCAGGGTAGATTGTTTGGCAGTTGAGTGTGCAGCTTTACCTTATCTTATGTTTACCCTTTAACTTTGCTTTGTTTTTCAATGCTAAAATCTGATGTGTCATCGTGTCATCTATTTTTGTGTCACGGAAAAAAATTGCAAAAATTTTAGTATGTTTCGATATATAGACTACTCTATATTCATTGTTCATGATGTAAAATTTAATGTGTCATCGTGTCATCTATTTTCACGATGTGAAGTTTAATGAGTCTCACATCGTGAAAAGATAAACTTTGTAAAGACTTACAAGTAAGTTGGACTACTCTTCATATTCCCATAACCTCAATTTTCTTTATATTATCAGAGCATGTGACTAACGTGTGAACCTGAACAGCCACACGTATTCCACGCCACCCAATTTTTATTGTAAGTCTTTGACAAGATGATTGATATTTGGGGTCACACCCTCCTATTACTTTTTGTCCGTTAGATCTTCTTCAATTCATCCGATCCGACGGCCGAAATTTAAAAAAATGTGAGAGAAGTAAAAACGGGTGTATGGATATCACACCCCTTGATATTTAAACTATTCTAACATACGAGGAGTGTGATTCATACACGAGTATACGGCACAAACTTATTGCTCTAATCAACTGACATAATTCTCGTCTGTGTAAAAGGAAAGAGGCAGGAAGGACTAAAATGGTTGGCCAGTTAAACAAGCTTCATACATCTCTAAGTTATAAGCAACAAGAAGATTGGAAAACCATGTTTGGCTATGAAGATCAAAAAAGGGGCGTCCGTTAAGAAAAGCTATTACCAAGCAGACCGCAAATGCATGCCAGCAAAGCCATGCAAAACGCGTTTTCGTTTAATCGTTGGCACTGTCTGGGTTTGATTGTTTCCTATTTCTTGGCATGATACGTGCTGTGAAGCTTATTTGTAGTATAAATGTCGAAATCCACCAGAAAGTTGGGCAAGACAAAGAAACCTGCTCACGTACAAGGGTTGACAAAGTTCATACCCTTTGCTTCACTCAATTAATCTGTCTACAACTACCAGCTAACCTCGTAGATTGAGAGACAATTTTCCCAGGACGTCAAAATGTCGATCAGTACTCTAAACGAATAAGATGTCAAGTGTGTAAGTTAAAACAAATGGCCGCGATGCAAATTTCTCTCATTTGTTTTAAGCATAAAGTTGAGAATAATCCCCTAACTTTCTTTTTTGATCTATTGAAAATACTTCTTCACAAAACGCTTATGTTCATAAACCCTTTCATTAGCACGCACAAGTTTTAAAAAGATCAGGTTACGTTTAGAATTTGTAAAAAAAATTTAAACTTTTTCCATCAAATAGTGTCAGAAGCGCTCATCTCACAAAAACTTCTACTTGTTCTAAGAAAAGCACTTTCAAGCGTGACATAAATTGTTCTTTCTATTTACAATGTACTAAGCAAGTTTTCAAGTTGATTCAAGAGAGAAAATGAAAATTATAAGATTAATTTTCAACAGATATACCACTTTTGAACCTAAGTACAGGAAGATAAGATCCAAGGCTCAACATGTTATAAAATCACTGCAAATCTATAAAAACATTGACAGCGTATATATGTGGTTTCATAGACTGAAGAATCCCCGCGCCATAGCACATGGAAAACTGTCATGCTACCAGGCAAATTTGCAGCTCTCTTTAAATTAAATGCTGCAATGACTAGAAAAATGTAGTTTGCATCTATTGCTTGTCTCAAGAGAATGACTGGTTAGTTTGGCTGGGATGCGAAATTGGGAATAAACCGTTGCAATGACGTCCTAGTTGTAGGTCCGCAAAGGCAATCCCTCGGATGTTCCCCTAACCCAACCCGGGAGGGGACCGAAGGGAACTGCAGCAAGGGGAATGTCCGTGTCTCGTTGAAATCTTCTCCTGTTTTGGCATAAGAATTCGGCGGCAAACACACGCAGGTGCAAGGGCAACAATATATATAAACATTCCAAAAACACTTTAAAAATTGGTATTTGGACATTTTATTTCTCCTTTAATTGCTATTCAATTCTTGGTCTATTGCAAACACATGTTGCTTGAACAAAGTCTAAAATTGGCATCGGTTGAAAATCAAAATAAGTAGCTGCGGCAAGGTACCCACATGATAAACCGATGTATATTTTAAACCAGACGGATGAAAAAATGGCTAGGTAAATCAGCATGATAGTCAAAACCATTACCAACACGAAATTTACCAGGCACTTGAATGTAGAAAGCTCTTCTTCTCCTCCTTCATTAGGGAAATGCCCTTGATCGTTGAAATCGGAAAGGAGGTTGTCTTTGAGCTGGAATGCTTCCGTTAACCAAGAGGCTGCATCGGCGTTAGAAGCAGGGATCTCTTCGATAGGGATTCGCCGAACATGTATGTGAACTTCTGATGGATCCACCCCAAATGCATTGTCTAGAAACGAAGGGCATTGATTCTTGTATGTGATAGTCAAGTCATAAACTGCAGCAAAATTTAGATGATCATCAGAGAACATATAAGTATAACATGCGCACACACAATCTTCAAAATGTTTCGATAAGCAATTGTGGGGAAAATCACAGAGTGGAGTTTTGTGTAAATAACCTGCATCCAATGAACTTCTTAGAGCTTCCAAGCAAGCACAAAAGCCTTTAGTTCTTGGAAGTAGCACATGTGACAGTACAGGAAGTCCATTTTCAGCAGCAAATATCTGACTCTTTTTGCATTTTTCTTCACTGTATAGAGACAAAAAGAAGAACTATATATCTTCGTATATTCATATATTACTGAATAAACACAAACCCTAGCATGCAATATAGAAAATTGCAAGTTGAAAATATGAGATATGCCAATGTGGGATGTAACCATTATATTAAAAAATGTGAGAAATGGGGTCCAAGACTTATGCATTGTATAGAAGTGCATCAAATTAAGGCAATATTGTAACCATAAATTCTGTGTGCAAGACGTCTGTTTCTTAATCGAACTAATTCTATAACCTAATTGAGATTACTTCGAATCTTCTATCCTTGATCAAATATGGAAATACATGTAGAGGGAGGTCAACAGTCTTGTATATAATAACTTCAACATAATAATCTGAAAATATGCATGCAAATGGATTGAAAAAAAAAATAGAGGGGTAAAGGGTAGTACTTATAATCAGTTCCTTCAGGGAAAATGGCAAGCCAGAGAGGGTCTGCAGAATCAGCAAATGACGAAAGCATTTTCCGCATAACCGGTTCATCAGCTTCCCACTTCCTTTTCAAAGGAATGAACTCTAAAATGTGAAATCCCCACCCGAATACTGGCAGCTTCATCAGGCTGCTCTTGAGCACATACTTGATGTGTCCAAGAGACCCTTTTCGCAATGCAAGATCCCACAAGTACATCCAATCAACCTCGGTTTTATGGTTCGCAATGAGGAGAGTCCGTTCTTTAGGGGGCACGGTGTCTCCAGAAAAAACCACTTTCGTGCCGTTGATCTTCTCAAAGAGGAAAGGCCACAAGGCCAGCCAGATGCCAAAGAATAAGGAGGTTGCTGTTCTGCTTATATGTATGCTCAAAGGGCGCACTAATAGAGCAATTATGGGAGCAAAACACACAAGAATCGTGAACGCAGTCGAGAGAAATACTACTAAACATAAGATACCCCTCACAACCCTATGAGGAGACAAAGGCCTGTGCTTTAGTTTACTATCTGGTTTCAAGGGACTGCAAACATCCATCTCGTTCCAGGAAAAACCTCCCTCAAATGCAGCTGCAATATTAATAAATGGGGTTTTAAAATCTATGCTTAAAATGTCCCTAAATCAAATATAAATGTAAGAAAGAAAATAACACTGAATCATGAAAAAAAAAAAAAGGAGTTGTTATTGGCGGCAAAAGAGTTATCAGGCACTCAACCGGAAGAGTTTTTGTGTTACGAAGGATGCATGATGACTTTTTTGGCGTGCCAATAACAGTTCTGAACAAAAAGAAGGGAAAGAAGACCTCCAAACCCTAATTTATCTCTATGATGACTTTCTCGGGGTGCGATGCGATGATTCAATTTTCACAGCAATGCTTTCACACATGAATGCCATTTGCTCCGAGAACAAAATTGATACCTCATGCCAACGTTGAGATTTCAATGTCTCAACCAAACAGTATCCAAAATCGTTTAGATATAACAAATTATCAAACTTTTCAATTACTTTGCCAAATCCCTTTTTTTTGGCAATTGAAATGTAATCACGAACAAATAAAGGTAGAAATTCCATCTCAATTACACACAAAATAATGGGGAAAACAATGTGTTTGTGTAAAGTTTATTATTCAGAAAAAAACTGAGATACCTCATGCCAAAGTTGAGTTAGAGAGAAGTTTTTGCTCCGAGAACGAAGAGTACGTTTGTGCTGTTGAAGAAATTAATCTAGAAAAAGATAAGCGCGTTGTGTAAAAATGGCCAAAAATAAAAGGCCATTTATATATAAATACCCCATAAATACAAAGGCCAAAAATAATATAAATGATGAAATTAAGTGCGAATATGGAAGTATTTATTTTTTTAGAAAGTAGAGAACGGGTCAAAAAGATAATTTAAAGCTGTTAGATTTGTTGGATAAATTTGTTTGGTGTAAATTACAATACATGGGACGATAAATTCGATAATTTGATGGGAAAAAAAAAACAAAAACAAAATTACCAGCTTCCTCCTTGATAAATCTCACAAAATAAGGAATAATATTAAGGGGATAAAAAGAGTAATCTTAATTTTCACTACTACGAGAATCATGAGTGCTGTTTGGTGATGGAGTCCGACGCAAGTTGAGCAGCAGAATGATGGCTGTTCCTCAACGAATGCATCCAAATCTCAATTTACGCTCATTTAGAGTGGCTGAAACTTAACTCAAAGGCACGTATATAGTCATAACTAACTGACTTAACCAAATTAAAACAAAACATTTTCTAGTTATGGAAACCAAAACAAAGAATTTTATGACGTACAAACAAACAAAAAATTAACTAGCTACAAATTGAGATCTAATCGGACCAAAAAATTCATTAATCACAAAAACTCTCACGGTTAGAAAGAGATAGCTCAAAGGCATGGAGAATCAAATGCGTATAAATTAAACATGTGGATGAACAAAACTTTAGGGTAAATACGAACACACTTACTTGTTCTTTGTGGCTCGATAATACTTTTCTGGCGAAAACGTCTCATAAACTCATAAAAGAGGAAATTCTGAGTGACAAAGTCATGTGTTGCTAAACATTGGATTCATCCAAATACCGGTTGCTGGGAAAGGAAATGCAATAGTGAAAATCAAGAAGAAAATCGAGCTGCTAAAGATTAAGCCATGACGGACGTTGATGAAGGTTGATAGAGGTAGCCAAGGTATGTGGAGGAGCTGATTGAGGGGTGATCGGCTTGGATTTGGATGACGAAGGTCCAAAAAGAGAAAAGATGAGATGTCATTTGTGCAGAACTCCTCGGCCGGAAAACTTTTGGTGTATTAAACCCAGGTTAATGCGACAAGTAATGTGTCTTTATCCAAAAGCCAAATGCAACAATCAAGTTAGAAAATGATTGCTATATAACAGGGGAATTTGACTCTAAGCCTTAGGTATGAATTGGGTTTTTCTCTGCATTTCATTTAGGCTTTAATGTTTCTGGATTTGGGCTCTACTATATATGTAGTTGTGTCGTGTTGGGCCTTTAAGCCGAAATTGACACCAAGTCAGAATAGTGTGATTCTGAAATACATGTAAGTATTAAACAATTAAAACAAATAAAAATAAACCCCTACACGGCTAACACAAGCACAAATGTACAGTCACCACTAATACTGATCTGACACAATAAACAATAAACAGAACATACTAATAGCCACATTAGTCATCGTTAAAAAGCGATGTCACATAAAGTCATTGCAATAGAGCGAGGCCACATCAAATCATTGTTGATAAACGAGACCATATAACTCACCGCTCAAACCGGAAGACCAATCCAGCCATCGCAATAGCGCAACCAAAACACTCGCAAGGCAAGGCAAAAACAATTATACTACTCCTAGAATGAAACCACTGGTCAGCTCATCTCAGTGGAGGACAAGGACACTCATGCTAAGGTCAGCTGCAACTTCACAACGTAGCAGAACCGCATGACCTAAGCACACTAGTCCTCGCAACGACAAATTCAGTCTCGGAGAGTGTCACTAGCATGGAAAACTAGCTGACAGCAGTGGATCCGACCCACCTGCAGCCACGAATCCAACCATAAACCATGAAATCAAGGGGCAACTAAAAGAAGAAACCTTGAGAAGGCATGGCCCGCATCGACTGAAATGCATGGAAAATATGTGCACAAAATGGTGGGAGAGAGAAACAGGGAGAAGAGGTCCGAGGGTGGGCGGCGCAAGGTCCGAGGGTGCAAATGTGAAGGGAATGAAGAGAAGGCAAGGGTAGGGGAGAGGGAGGAGAGACATAAGGATGAAAGGCTATTAGGAGAAAGAGAGGAGTTGCCACCTGCCCCAGGCCTTAGCCAGACGCCTGCGACTATAGAGGTAACATTTTAATTTTTTTTTTGGGTGAGCTATCCACACATCTTATTTTACTTCTCACACATTCCTTGATAATTTATATCCATTGATCTTCTTCAATTCATCTGATCCGACAATCGAAAATTTAAAAAGTATGTAAAAAGTAAAATGGGATGTGCGAATATCACAGCCTTTTTTTGGAATGGGGAAGATTGATGGTTTGGGAAACTTTATTCACTAGCTAAAATTAAAGATTATAATAGGATATGTATCAAAGTTGATTCTCCCTTTTAATAATTTTTTTTTTTTTAAGGATATAGTGAATAGTACTAAGAAAAGGTAAATATGGTTTTTTGTTAAAAATGAACAGTACCGCGAGTGTTTCGTTAAAATTTCATTTTCTTTTTTATTTTATTTTTACAAACTATAGTGTTAATCGATTAAATTATTAGTTACTGAGGAGATAAAATCAGTAAAAATTGAACCCCACCAAAGTGTATATACGTCATTACCTTTTACCACTTCAGTAAACAACCATCTGCCAGATTTTACCATAGAAAATTAGGAAAACTAATGAAAAGGGCTTGAAAACTTTGAGTTTTAACGATAATGACAAAATAAAGGGTAAAGTGAATAGTATCAAGATTGACTTTTTAGTGTTAAAATGTGGTTTTTCGTTAAAGTGAACAGTACCGGGAGCTTTTCGTTAAAGTTCCCATAGAAAATTCTGTATTGGTAGCACGCATATCCTTTCGCACAACTGGCCTTCGTTTTCACACTAGGAAAAAAATCGGCCTTCTCGAGCGATTGCATCGTTTTCTAGTAGAAGGATGTCACATCCCTAATGTCCTATTAGTATACCCATTAATTTTTTGTCAACCAATGAAAATCATGTTTACGCATGCAATGACAAAAAAGAAATTGCTAAGAAATTATACAATAGTCGTGCAAGAAAAAGAAGAAATTCCAGAAATCCAATCACTGAGAGCAATTGGTCAATCTGAAACTTAGAAAATAATCGTTGGTCTTCCATAATGATCAAAGCATTCTTTTCAGGATGCTGCATTTGGTTGACCGTTTCAAGTGGAACCTTCACCAACCAAAACAACAGTAAGCACATAAAATCTCGAATTATTTTTAGCTACACTCCTTGTAACTTTATTTTAATCTCATTTTATTTTCTTTAACTCAAAAATTATCATTTTACTCCTTAAAATTCAAAATTCACTTTATTTTGACTTGTGAACTCTCTTTTCTTCTTAAAACTTATAGGTCGTCTCCTCAAACATATGTGGGACACAAAACCAAATAAGATTATGCTACATGTGTAATAAATTTGATTATAAATCTATGTTACGCGTGAACATTCAACAATCAGAAAATATTAAATTTAAAATAAATGGAAGATAAGGAAAGAAAAAAAAAGATTAGCCTGGCTTATGAAATTAACAGATCTAAGACAATTTGAAACGAATTTTGAGTTTTATAAAGATGACTTTCAAGTTTTAAGGGACAAACTGCGATCAAAATCGAGTTCTAGAGACAAAGTAAAGCGAATTTTGAGTTTTTGGTAATAAAGTGACGACTTTTAAATTACAAAGATATAAAGTAAAACTAAAATCGAGGGAGTAGTTAAAAATAAGTCTAAAACCTCTTATGATTTAATTAAAGGGTTTTTGAACTTTAATCCTTCAAGAAGATTAAAATTTAAAAAAAAAACCTAGTGTTAGATTGAATATTGATTTTTAGTCCCTAATGTGTTCTTAATTCAAAATAATTAATGTGCATTTTATTTAATATCTCCCATTAAATATTTAAATTTATTAATACACAAATTTTAATTTATTTTTTGACCAAAAAAGAGTTTTTTATTTATTAATTTTATTTAACATTCTTCAAATTTGAAAGACTCAATTAATGTACCTAAATGTTAGTACCGAAATATATTATATTGAACTAATATATTTAAATGTTAGTACCGAAATGTATGTACCTAAATATATGCACCGAAATGTATTAATATTAAATTAATGTACCTAAATGTGTGTACCAAAATGTATGCACCGAAATGTGTGTACCTAAATATATGCACCAAAATGTATGTATCTAAATATATGCACTGAAATGTATGTATCTAAATATATGCACTGAAATGTATGTATCTAAATATATGCACTGAAATGTATTAATATTAAATTAATGTACCTAAATGTGTATACCGAAATGTGTGTACCTAAATATATGCACCAAAATGTATGTATCTAAATATATGCACTGAAATGTATTAATATTAAATTAATGTACCTAAATGTGTGTACAGAAATGTATGCACCGAAATGTGTGTACCAAAATGTATGTACCTAAATGTATGCACCGAAATGTGTGTACCAAAATATGTGCACCGAAATGTTAATACCAAAATGTGTGTACCTAAATGTATGCACTAAAATGTATTATAATGAATTTAATATATCTAAATGAAGAAGTTACAGTACATCGAAATATATTGTATAAAAAAATTAGTTTATCTAAATGTTCACAACAAAAATATATTACAATGAATGAAATGAAAATAAAAATTATAATGAAATAAAATTAATACATTAAAATTAGAAAGAAAAAGATAAATAATTAAAAAAATCAAAATATAATTAATAAATGAGGTTATTAATGTATCAAGGGACTAAAATTAGATTTTGATCTTACTCATGGTTTCAATCAAAAAGTAATCTTTGCCAATGATTAAAATGAAGTTTTCTATTTAATTAATTTGGGTTAGATTCTCGTCTCCATCAATTTTAGGTACATACACAATCTTTAAAGAGAGATTATATTCACACACCCCAAATTACTTATCTCACACCTTTTTAATTTTTTTAATATTTTCTACACACCACTAACACTTGATAGAAAAATATTAAAAAATTAAAAAGGTGTGGGAGAAGTAATTTGGGGTGTGTGAATATAATCTCCATCTTTAAAACTCTACAACCCTCTTCATCAATCATATGTCGATTTTATACTTCTATATAGATTTTTCGTTAATTTTAGCTTAATTGAAGTAATAATATCTTAACTAAAAATTTGGTCATTGGTCTCTTAACTCATCAAAACATGCAGTCGTGATCTTTTTTGTCAATTTCGTTAAAACTTTTATCAAAATGCGTCACGTGTTAGACACTTGAGGCAAACTCAATATGAGAAACCACATGAGAAAATTGTAGCAATAATCCCTCAACTTTAACCCCAATTGTAACAATAGTTCTTCTAACATGGCTTATTTTGACAAAATTCTGATGGAGTTGACAAAATGACCATAACTACACATTTTGATGAGTTAAGAAAGCAATTGTCATAAATTTTAGTTGAGGGACCATTCTTTCGATTAAATTAAAGTTAAGAGACTATTTTTACAATTTTCTCATAAAATTATGAGAACATCAACTTTATAGTCATCATCACTAAATCATTTACAAAATCCAACAAGAGGGTTTGTTCTCTCCAAATAAAAATTCACATTTTAATTTATTAAGGGAAAATATATCATATTCACAATAGTGCTTATTTTCATCTATTACTAAAGGTCAACTCCCAAGCCAGCAAGAGTCTTCGTTTTGCGAGAGTCGAGATGAATGTCTGTAACTTACTAAATCAAAAAAATTTACAAAAAAAGAAAACCTTATACTTTGTTGGTAAAGCCGAATCACACCACTTGCATTTCGCTTGTCGATGCGAGAACTACCTAATCAGACAACTCTATCGAAATTTTTGTACTACTAAGATTACCATTAACAATACTTTACTAGTTTTCTTTAACGAGCAGCTCACGCTTTGACTCCGACCCAGATCCCAAACGCGCCGGATTCACAACCTCATCAGCCGCCGTTGAATTCTTCAAATACTTTTGCACGTAGAATTTCAAGAACTGCAACAGAATCGCGCCGTTGAGGACGGAGTTGCAGACCCAAGCTCCGATCCCGTTGCACCCGCCGCCTTTCAAAATGTGCAGGGAAAACACGCCGACGTGGCAGACCAAGTTGCAGCCGAGCAGCACCACCTGGCAGTTCACCACGAACGGGAAGCACGCCCCGGGGAGCCCGATTCCGGTCCAGAAACGGTAGGCGTAGACGATGGAGTAGAGCAGAGTGGTGGAGAGTATGGCGAGGACCTGGAACGATTGGGAGTATTGGAGCCAGAGGAACGACGTGAAGATGAGGATAGACTGGTTGAAGAGGTGGAAGAAGGTCAGGCGGCGGTGGTGGAGGATGGTGAAGAATGTCCGGAGGAGGTGGAGGAACCGGGAGAGGTAGAAGACGTAGGACCAGAAGAAGACGCGGCCGGAGGGGCGGGTGCCGGGCGGGAAGCAGAGGAGCCACTGGAAGGGGGTGGTCTTTGTGCGCCACCACAACCAGCGGGTGTCGCGAATCTCGGCGACGGTGGAGACGAGGATGCCGGTGAATATGACGGCGGAGATAAGTGACATAACAAGGCTGTGGACTACCGGGATTGGGCCGAGCGGGACAGGGCGATCATGGCGGCGGAAGAGGGTGAGTACGAGGTGGAGGGCGCTGGCGGCGATGACGTAGGTGGGGATGGCGGTGAAAAGGAAGTACCAAGTGGAGCCCCATAAGTGGGTGGTGCTCCACCGGAAGTTTACGATGTTTGGGTGCTCCGATAGCAGGTACTTGATGGTTTGCGACATTAGTTGCTTCTCATATGTTCGACGAAATGCTTCAATGAAAAATAATGGAGATTGGCGGAGTGAAAAATAATAGGAGATTGGCGGAGATCGGCGGGAATATAAAGAACCTTATAGAATTATGAGACTTTCTTTCCTTGTGAAAGTCGGTTTTATTGGTTATAACTTTGGTCGCGGATTGACTAATATTCCAGCAGCCAACAAATTATTTATAAATAACAGTAACGTTATCATTTTTGTCCTATTTGCCTTCTCCTAATTACGTTTTTCACTCATGACACGTGTAAATAAATTAAAATAAATTAAATACATAAAAAATAAAAAAATGGAAAAACTCTTAAACAATAAAAACTTAGCAAACGTGAAACTTTACGTTTTTTTCTAACCCTAAAATAATAATAGCTCGTTTACTAATTCGTAATCAGATTGAGGAGAATTGAATTGAGAAAGAATTAGATTGAGGATGAAACATAATTAGATTTTTGTTAAATTTGGTTACTAAACTATCTGGACTAGGAGGGAAAATAATATTGGTTTCATATAAGTTGTTTATTAATTCAATTAAACTAGAGTTAAAACTAGTTTGATTACTAAACTATCCTTGTTATAATAAAGTTCATCTATAAGAAAGTTTTATGTCATTTCCATAGCCACTATTTCCATGCCTCCCCTCTCATACTCACTTTTTTTGTTTCCCACCCTCTTAATTATCCACATAGCCACCGCCCCATGCTCGGCAAGTTCTGGTCCAGCGTTGAGCAAACTCGTCGTCGAAGGTGGTCTCGATCCTGGTCCACTACGTAGGATTGGAGTGTAGGCGTCAAATTCCGCGTTGAAAATCCATAAGAGGAAGTCGTTGGGGTGGCATGGCTGGGTGTGTGGATGATTTGGGTTGTTTGGGTGTTGTTCCTGGAGGTGCAAGTCTAGGCTCCAATCTATATAATGGGGTTGCAGAAGAGTAGAGGTGGTGTTGTCGGGGATTGTGAAGATGGGATTTTGGGGTGCATTATCAGTGCTGTTGGTGGCAAGGTGGGACCAAAATTTTAAACTAAAATTGCAAACCAAATGATGTGTCGCCAATAAAAAACAAGAATGTTAATCAACGCTTAAGTAATATGCCGTTTCTTTCATTCTTCATTGTTGCAGACTTCTATTTTGTTAATTTGTTAATAGAAAAAAACGTAAAAAAGTAAAGGCAAATGAAGAAGATAATTAGCATGTATTAATAATTAATTAAGTGAGGTGGATTTCGATGTCCTGGTCTAGAAGGCTTTTTTGTTTACGCATTTTGATTGCCCAATATACTTGGCGTTCTAGAGAGAGAAGGAAAAGCACGAATTGACAATAAGAGCGCTATGATATGCATGCAACGCAACATGATTTACATGAGAAGTTTGACAATTTCTTTACCCTGAAATATTGTTGTTTGGACTATTTCAATGCTTTTTTTTTCGTGTTAAAAAGGGTTTGTTGTTTGGACTATATCTCGAATGCTTTTTTTCGTGTTAAAAAACGGATCAATGACACACTTGAACGTAACGAAGTTAATTTGAATAATTTATTGTCCTCTTTACATCTAAGTTTGAATATTACTTAATAAAAGACACTGAACAAAAACACAAGTAATCTCTTTTAAGACAGCTTACTAAAACATTAACACGTGAATCATTCAAATTTTTATTTCTGCCTCACATAGACATTTCACCAGCAGCAAGAATCAAACTCAGAATCTGTTGTGTGAAATGCATACTTAAAATTTTTCTCAACTACTAGATTACCCCGTGATGATTTTGTTTATCTGTTTTCATAGGATTCTTAATTAAATATTATAAAGATCACATTTATTTGTGTTAATGCGTTTATTTTGGTGTGTTTTACAATTCACGCTTGAACACAAAAAATCAGTGATCCAAATTGCATGTTAGAGGAAGATATTTTGCGGGATATACGTCAAATTTATGTGGGCTGCGAAATTGGTTAGACATATTAATATAAAGGCGACAACAAATGTCCAAGTGGCCATTTTTCTAATCGCATTCTGCATCGTACACTAACTACACGACATCCTTGGCAGTGGGATCTTGCTGTTCACCAGATTTTCTAATCAATGAAGCTTACCTTAAAACTGAAAAGTAACCATCATGGGATGCCCATTTAATGACAACGAATTTTAGGTTTGTATTTTACTTAACACATTTTGGATTCAATTTTTTGTCCTGATTAATCACAGGATGATGAGTCAAGAAAGTTGAAACGTTTTTGTGAGTCTTTCCAGCTCTCGAAAGAGTAAACTGCCTTAACAGAACCAATTTGTCAATTTGCGTCGGTTCTAGAAGGAAAGCGGCAATGACGGCCGGCAGAGGCGATAAAAACCGGTACAAAATTATGGTAAAAAACCCAAAACCGATGACGAATTAGCCCAAGCCCAAAATATCATGGGCCTAGTTAGGCCCAAATACCTCTCAAGATTAATCATTTTTTACAGCGTTGAGTTAAAATCGGCAATCCATAATCTAATCCAACGGCTAGAATTCGAGGAGGCACAATCTGCCATCCAGAAGCCGCCAGGCTGGCATGAAAAACAATAGCCCGTCCGGAGATCTCAACCCGCGTCAAAATTGCACCTCCCACCAAACACCAAAATCTCTGCACGCTTCCTCCTTCCCGTCAACGGTGATCTCTCGCCAGTGCTCGGATTGACTCGCCTTCGATCCGCCTCACTTCGTATATGTGAAGGTCAGTAGCGATCCCTACGCAAGTTTCAATTCGTGTATTCGATCAGATTATTTTGCGGATTTATTGTTGTTTTTTGTTCGTTCGGATTGTTTGAATGGATGAATATAATTTCAATTTTTTTTGTTGAAATCGGTGAATTTGGTGTATGAAATTGTGATTTACGAGATGTTGGGGGTGTCTGAATCGTTTAGTTTGAAACTCGAATTGTTGTGACTAAATATATTAACTTTCATATGATCAGGAATCGCAAGAGAATTGATTCAAATTTCATAGAAATTTGTCATGATGGCGAGTTTTTCCTACTTTTTAAAGCTAAATTGAGGTTTAGATTTCTGGGTTTTCAGAGATTTTCCATTTCTTGTTGTTTGATTGGAATTTTAATTACTAATTATCAATGGAGTATCTTCTAATTATTGTTTTAGTCCGGGTTTAAGTCGGTGCAATTGGGGCTTGCCTGAAACGATGATGTTATTTTGTTGTGGACCTGTGGTTTAAGGAAATTTAGATGTTTTAGCTGCTGGTTTCGATATGAATGAACTAATTCGTTTAGTGTTCCAGGGATGGTAAGTGGGTTCGGGGAATCAACGAGCAGGTCGTCCCAAGGGCCTTCATTCTCCGGCAGTAACAATAACAACGGTGACGCTGGTGATTTCGAATGCAATATTTGCTTTGAGTTGGCCCAAGACCCAATTGTGACCCTATGCGGCCATCTCTTCTGCTGGCCTTGCCTTTACAAGTGGCTCCACATTCACTCCCACTCTCACGAATGCCCTGTTTGCAAAGCCCTTGTAAAGGAGGAGAGTTTGGTTCCTTTATACGGTAGGGGAAAGACATCAACTGACCCAAGATCAAAGTCCATTCCTGGCATTAATATCCCAAACCGTCCAGCAGGACAAAGACCCGAAACAGCTCCTCCACCAGAACAGAACCATTTTCCTCACCGTGGACTTGGGTTCATGGGAGGGATGGGAGGTTTGGGCGGGTTTGCACCAGTTGCAACCACAAGGTTTGGGAATTTCACATTTTCTGCGGCTATTGGTGGCTTTATCCCTTCTCTGTTCAATTTTCCGCTGCATGGGTTTCCTGGTCCCGCCATTTACGGTGAAAGTGCTGCATTTCCTCATGGTTTCTCACATGCATTTCATGGCGGCCATATACATAGACATCACCTCCGCAGGGGAACAGGTCAGGGACAGCAAGATTATAGACTGAAGATGTTGTGTATGATTGTTATAGTTTCAGTAATTCTTGCTCTCGCTTGGCAGTAGGTTGAATGTCAGTCTCAAGTAACTAAGTTGCTAACTCGATATTAGGGTGTGATCAACCTCTTGCATTGTATATCTCTGCTAGTTCATCTTTTTTGTTCTGATCAGGTTAAGTGTTCATATTTTAATGTTGTCGATTTTCCCTGATTGTCACAGCATGGCCATTGTGTTTCCAGATTCTCTCCCTACAATTTATTGCTTGTTTAAGTACTGGATTATTAGTAAACTTTACATGCAATGAATGACAGAACTTTGTGTTTTTCGACAGAATACCAGTTCCTAACTGTTAGTTCATTACCGGATAATTCGATGTGTGCCATCCTTTCGTAGTGTTTTTGTGTTCTGAGCATGTCCCTTGAGGCGTAATAGATCTGATTCTCATCGAATGCTTAGCATATTCTATACGTTCCATATGAAATCTCTCATGAATACGAAATACATAGCAGGTAGGCATCCGTCAACTGTTGTCTAGTGATGCATTGTTTGTTTGCAACGAAAATCGTCAACTGGTTGTCCAGTCGAGATTTTGACGATTTTCGTTTGTCTGTCTTCCAAGTGATTCGAACGACGAATTTAGCAGACATGTATCCATCTACTTGGTCCCTTTTTCTAGCTTTTGTCTGCAATCTTGTAGTTTATTGTGAAAGAGGAGAAACGCCATTAGAATCAAGAAATCAAGTTAGGGAGAGGTTTTGTCATCGTAAAGTGGATATGGCCCTGGACTGGTCTGGTCTGTACGGACATTCTTCTACATGCCGGATGTATTTATCTACAAGGTTCAAAGTTAAGTTTATCAAGTTCAGTAGATGACGCTTTATTTCAGTAGTGGAAAGTAATTATATATTTGCACTCTGGTGGGGGTTTAATTCTCATCGAGCTTCTTCCTTCTAACTACTAATAATTTAATCAACTATGCTTCGTTTGGCAAAAAAAAAAAAAATTCCAAGTTTGATTTCTAAGTCTTTGAACGTGGCCGTACGCTGGTGCACGCGAAACTCGATTTGTGTTTAGGGTTGTGCGGACTTTTCCCACACCATTTGTTAATTTCTGTCTTTTGATCTTCTTCAATTTATCCGATTCAACGACCGAAAATTAAAAAGGTGTGAGAGAAGTAAAAAAAATGTGTGGATATCACGCCCCTTGTATTTATATAGGAGGATTTGAGTGTATGTACACAGCAGCACCGACATATTATGTACTCTTTCTTTTGATGTTCGTGGGCTACTTGGTATTATCTAGGGTCTCATTACTATGCTAGTACGCTCTAGTTTTTGTTTTTATATATTGAAGTTTTATACCAAGACTTTAACGGCAATAAATGTTGATGTGTTATATACATAATGTGGTTCATTTAGTGACACGTACATGTCTTTTAATTTAATCTCATCAATAAAAAAATTTAATGTTAAAAGATAAATTAAGTCAAATTGGCACGTGTCACTCAATGAGATAGGTCATAGAGACGCAACAAGGAGATGAGACAACTTTCGAGCATGCACTTATATATATGATTGACAACTAATGATGATTTTATACAAATAAATCGAAAATGGATTTGGATTCTCTCCCCTCCCCTCTTTCTCCTCCTAATTGAACGCTCAAAATTAAACCATATTATCATCTTATTTTATCTTCTCTGTAGAGAGGAAGAAGAAGAGGAAACTGAGAAGGAGGGGAAATAGGGGAGAAAATTCAACTCCATTTGTAAGATATCTTCCCGTCTACATAGGGGTGCACGTTGGATTAGAAATTTAAATCCAAAACGAATCGTTCTGAGTTTGAACATTTTTCAATCCTGAAAATTTCCAAAAAAATTTGAATAACAATTGAAATGTACACATCTCAAAATTAATATTTTAGAAAAACCATGCATATTTTTATTTTGTATTTATTATTATATTTAAATATGCTTTATATCGTATTTCAACCTAATATTTATGCAATAATTATATAAATGCATGCAAGTCCCAAGTTCCTGGTCTCTAGACAAGCATGTGCGTACATGGATGAACTTTCATTTAAGTTTCCCTTGACCGCACATGTTTTGGGTTGTCGGTGAGTGTGACCACTGAAAACTGTTCAATGTACACATTTATATCAAACATCGTTGTTTCTTATTGGCATTCTGAAATATTCATTTGTACTTATAATATTTCATTTTTATTTTTATTGTAAAACAATAGGAACATAGAATGATTATATATTTTGGAATGTTAACGACAAATTGTTTTGTTAAAATGTTCAGAGTGATTGACTAACAGTTCGTGTTGGTGATCACATCGATGTTGTTCTTTAACTTGCGTTTTAACACTTACACAACACGATGAGCGTGGAGGTTTAACCACAAAAAAAAAAATCTCAGTTATCATTAGAAGTGGAACTGCTAATATAATTTATAAAAACAATCTTTGGTGTATGGTCTTAGTCGTATAATATAAAAGACAGTCTTACGAAATCCCTAAACCAATTCTAATTCTTAGATATATGGACATAGAATTACTAATAGCCACATTCTTATTACAAATTGTCATTATTTTTTCAAAATATAAAAACTTAAATATAAACTTGAATCTCCTTACCTATTAAGACATAATTAATAAGTTAATTGTCAAATGCATCGAACAAAAGTTTCAAAGACTCTACTAGATGAATTAAGTGTGATATTAATATAAAGATAAACACTGAAACAAGCAGATTAGTTGTACTCAAGGTATTAAATATCGATGATATCGGAAATATCGGTAGTCTAAAAACACGGAAATTTCGATGGAAATATCGGGATATTATCGATATCGATAAAAATTGAATAAAAACCACGGAAATTGTAAGAAAAACTTGGAAATTTTTATTGAAACTTTGCAAGATGTTTATTTAGTCAATTATCTATTAGTTTATCACAAAAAATTAGAAGGAAATGCATTGCATGATGGATTTAACTGGTTTAAGTTGATTATATAGCGAGCTGGCAACCATTGTGAGTGTAGAAAATATATAAATATTTTAGCATATTTTCACAAAAACATAAGTGATATGGTGGTCAAGGTGTTGAAAGAGTAAAATGGGAGATATTCGAATCCCCTTGGTGTTTTTTTAAATATAGAAATTTAAAAAACACGGAAATTTCGATGGAAATATCGATGACATCGGAAATATCGGTAGTCCAAAAACACGGAAATATCGATGGAAATATCGGGATATTATGGATATTTAATACCATGGTTGTACTTCATGACGATTTGACTCCGAAAAATGTGCAACACACTAGTCGAAATTTTTATTTACAAGTTACAATAGGGTAAAAAATAAACAAAATGAAGAAGATGGGATGTAGGAGGTTCAACTAGAAAGATAGAGATGTATCATCCTATCATGTGTGTGAACTCAACAACTCCCTCCTTCCTTTGAAATTTATTCTTTTAATCGAGAAAATTTTCAGTGCCGAGAACATGACTTGGTACACTAAGTGTCATAATATAAGTGATTGAAATTTCTTTTTTACATATCCAAACACTTGTATTATAACACTTAATGTATCAAGTCGTGTTCCCGACACATTAAAAAACCTCTTCTTTTGATCCCCACCTCCTTTGAGTCATTTTCCCATGCCCTTCACACACTTCACCCCATCATCCACCCCTTCATTTCATTTCCAATTTTCCAAATTCCCAAATTCCTTCTCTTCTTCTTTTAAAAAAAAATAAATCTAAAGACCCCACAAAAGGAACATAGAATGATTATATATTTTGGAATGTTAACGACAAATTGTTTTGTTAAAATGTTCAAAGTGATTGACTAACAGTTCGTGTTGGTGATCACATCGATGTTATTCTTTAACTTGCGTTTTAACACTTACACAACACGATGAGCGTGGAGGTTTAACCACAAAACAAAAAAAAAGAAAAAAAACCTCAGTTATCATTAGAAGTGGAACTGCTAATATAATTTATAAAAAAAAATCTTTGTGATATGAGTTTATGAAATTTAAGACATGGATAGGAGTTCTTGATGACAGTATTTATGGATAATCTTAATTAAGTGCTTTTTAATCACGGATTTTAAACGCGTCTTTTAATTATTGCTCACAAGTGCAAAAAAAAAAAAAGGTTGGATTATAGCATGCTTAGGTGATAAGAAGAAGAACAGAAAGGAAAATTGATCATTTATTTTAGCTTGTTTAGGGGAATTTACGAGTTAAAATGTACTTAACAACACGGAAAAGAATTCGGCGCCTGAGGATTCTGTGATCGTGGTCATTCATCGTACATCGTACGTCAGTTTTCGTTAGGTACCATTTATATTTAATTTTAAATTTTAAATTTCAAATGATTTGTAATTGCACAATATACGATGAACAGCCACAATCACATAATCTCCATAATTCCCAGAAAAATGATCTAGCGATAATCTTTTTCCTAACGACACATATAATCCACACTAATATATTTGTTAAATAACGACGTTCAACTAATTAAGTATGATTAAAAAGCGAGAGATGTGCGGCCACATACTTATTTACTTTAGGGTAAAAGACATTTTACTACCCTAATGTTTGGTGGTTTTCAACATTTAGTACATCAATTTTTTTTCATCCCAGAGTCATACCTAAAGTGTAAATTTTGGGACAGTCTCATACATCCGTTAGTCAAACTGTTAGTTCTCTCGTTAAGTGATGACGTGGCGCACTGATTGAGTGCCACGTGTCAGTAAAAATATTTAAAAATTAGTATTTAAATAAAAAAAATAGGGTAAAAGACATTTTTACTACCATAATGTTTAGTGGCTTTCAACATTTAGTACATCAATTTTTTTTCATCCCAGAGTCATACCTAAAGTGTAAATTTTGGGACAGTCTCATACATCCGTTAGTCAAACTGTTAGTTCTCCCGTTAGTTCTCATACATCCGTGTCCCCCCAACCCAAACCTTCCCTTCGATTTTTTTTAAGTTTTGTTTTGCTAAATTTGGTGCGGGTTGCAGAGGAGATGAGGGAGGGTGAGTGATGTGAGTTGCAGAGGAGAGAAGGGAGGGAGGGTGGGTGGGAGTTGCAGAGGAGAGGAGGAGAAGGAACAAAAAAAAAAAAAAAAAAAGACACAGAAACGGAACCCAGCAGAAGAAGAAGAAGAAGAAGAAGAAGAAGAAGAAGAAGAAGAAGGAGAGAAGAATAAATTTTTTTGGGTAAAAGACATTTTACTACCCTGATGTTTGGTGGTTTTCAACATTTAGTACATCAATTATTATTATTATTATTTTTTATTTAAATACTAATTTTTAAATATTTTTTTAATGACACGTGGCACTCAATCAGGGTGCCACGTCATCACTTAACGGGAGAACTAACAGTTTGACTAACGGATGTATGAGACTGTCCCAAAATTTACACTTTAGGTATGACTCTGAGATGAAAAAAAATTGATGTACTAAATGTTGAAAACCATCAAACATTAGAGTAGTAAAATGTCTTTTACCCTTTACTTTAATACAATCGAGCTTTCCATGTTTCTTTTAGCACATGAATGTGACATAATATTTTCTCCTCATCTGGAGTATGTTGGTAAAAAACTTGGTATCGAAGCTTCAAGTTTTTCTTCTTCTTCTTCTAGGTTTCTAACTACTTCTCATTTGAGAGGTATCAGTGGCGGAGTTAGGAAATATTATTTGTGGGGGCAGTAAGAACGGCCCGTTTCAAAAGGGTCGGATTAGGTTCGGATCCCATTTTGAAAAGGGAGATTATATTCACACACTCCAAATTACTTCTCTCACACCCTTTTAATTTTTTAATATTTTTCTATCAAGTGTTAGTGTTGTGTAAAAAATATTAAAAAATTAAAAGGGTGTGGGAGAAGTAATTTGGGGTGTGTGAATATAATCTCTCTTTTGAAAATTCCAAAACCCACCCCACCTCGTCCTGTTTTTTTTTATAAATAGGTCCGGTCCGGTTCCTTCAATTTTGGACCCGGCCCAGCCCGTGCCCAGCCCTAATGTCGATTGATATCAGTAGCTTTTGAGCAAGCGTGTCGACATATGCCATTGTATGTCGAGTGAGCCTATTGACAGATGCCCATAGAAATAACTACCCTACCCAATGCTCATACAAACAATTCGTCGAGCGGTTGGAGGACAACTTTCAAGGGCATCTCAGATTTTCAAATGGCAGCTCCTAGCTCTTCCATGGAGAATTTCTAGGCTTGGGTGTGGATTCGCCCCTCAGAGGTATCAGTAGCTCAAAAATAGTTCTGCCATACTACGATTCATCAACATTTTGAGAGGTATTAATAACAAGAAAATAAGGGGAAGAAAAACAAAGTAAAATGATGAGAAAATTCATTCTTAAGAGGAAACAAGTGGATTGACAAATCTAACGTATAATCAAATTTTTATTCACTATATTATTATTGCTTTCATCAAATAATACGTCCTACGTGATAAAAAAAATATATATATAAACAGAAATATATCCCAATTGTTCACAAAATTTTCTCGAGTCAATGAAGCATCGACAAACTACTAATATACATTATCAAGGGCTTACATAGCAAGTTGATTTTGGTGCATGGTCTTAGTCGTATAATTCTTAGATATGGACATAGACTTGAATCTCCTTACCTATTAAGACATAATTAATAAGTTAATTGTCAAATGCATCGAACAAAAGTTTCAAATACTCTACTAGATGAATTAAGTGTGATATTAATATAAAGATAAACACTGAAACAAGCAGATTAGTTGTACTTCATGGCGATTTGACTCCGAAAAATGTGCAACACACTAGTCGAAATTTTTATTTACAAGTTACAATAGGGTAAAAAATAAACAAAATGAAGAAGATGGGATGTAGGAGGTTCAACTAGAAAGATAGAGATGTACCATCTTATCATGTATCTCACTCATTAATGTGACCTCAACAACTCCCTCTTTCCTTTGAAATATATTCTTTTAATCGAGAAATTTTTTAGTGCCGAAAACATGATCTGGTATACCAAGTGACATAATACAAGTGATTGAATTTTTTTTTTTACATATCTGAACACTTATATTATACCACTTTATATATCAAGTCGTGTTCCCGACACATTAAAAAACCTCTTCTTTTAATCCCCCCCTCCTTTTGAGTCCTTTTCCCATGCCCTTCACACACTTCACCCCATCATCCACCCCTTCATTCCATTTCCAATTTTCCAAATTCCCAAATTCCTTCTATTCTTCTTTTTTTTTTTAATTTTTTTTTTCTAAAGACCCCACAAAAGCGTGTCCCTTAAAAATCCCCTTCCTCATATATATTAAACTTAAAATGTACACCCCATTATCTAAAAAATATTACAGATCTCATTGCATCACACTCCCTCCCTTTTCAAATTATGCCCATGTCACCTCCACTCCTCCTCCTCCTCGCCCTACTTCTCTTCCTCTCCCCTGCCACCGCAACCAATACCGCCGCCGCCACCCAACAGTTTAGAGAAGCACCTCAGTTCTATAACTCCCAAGACTGCCCTTCCATCACCGCGCTCCCCGATGTTGACGTGGACCCCGACGAATCGGACGACGGCCACATGATTTGCTCTCCTCAAGCAGTCCACGTGGCAATGACTCTCGACACCGCCTACATCCGCGGCTCCATGGCCGCGATCCTCTCCGTCCTCCAACACTCATCCTGCCCCCAAAACGCAGTCTTCCACTTCGTCGCCTCCGCCGCCGCCAACGCTTCCCTCCTCCGCCAAACAATCTCCACCTCATTTCCCTACCTGAAATTCCGAATCTACGCCTTCGACGACTCCCACGTCTCCGGCCTCATCTCCACCTCCATCCGCTCCGCCCTCGACTGCCCCCTCAACTACGCCCGATCCTACCTCGGCGACCTTCTACCCCTCTGCGTCCGCCGCGTCGTCTACCTCGACTCCGATCTCATCCTCGTGGATGACATCGCCAAGCTTTCTGCCACTCCTCTAGGAGGCGTCGCCGTCCTAGCCGCCCCGGAGTACTGCAACGCCAACTTCACCTCCTACTTCACCTCCGCCTTCTGGTCGAACCCCTCCCTCTCCCTCACCTTTGCCGACCGCCAAGCCTGCTACTTCAACACCGGTGTCATGGTCATTGACCTCGACCGGTGGCGCGGCGGCGACTACACGGCGAAGATCGAGGAGTGGATGGAGCTCCACAAGAGAATGCGGATCTATGAGCTCGGATCCCTCCCGCCGTTTCTTTTGGTGTTCGCAGGGAAAATCGCGCCAGTGCAGCACCGGTGGAACCAGCACGGGCTCGGCGGCGATAACTTCAGGGGGCTTTGTCGTGATCTGCATCCGGGCTCAGTGAGTCTTTTGCATTGGAGCGGGAAGGGGAAGCCGTGGGCCCGGCTGGAGGCCAATCGGCCCTGCCCGCTCGATGCTCTCTGGGCTCCTTACGATCTCTTGGAAACGCCTTTTGTTTTGGACTCTTGAGGCGGAAAAAGGTGGCGTCTTGGGGGAAGCCGCTCGCAGCTGAGACTGTGAATTGTGCGTCGTCGTTTTGAGGAACGAGCGAGCTCTCGTGATGATCAGTCTTTTGGGATTTGTTTGTAGATTATACTACCGGTATTACGTCTGGAACAGGAAAAAAAAAAAAAAAAAAAAGTACGTAGCTGAAACTGATGATATCTGAAAAATATCTGGGGGAAAAATAAATTAGTCCAGAAAAAAAAATGAATAAATGTTTATGAATTTCTCCAATATCGTTTGTTTAAAAAAAAAATTTAAGGTAATTTTGATTTCAATGAGTTTGAGATCTAAAATCTTGTTAGTTTGATTTCAATGAGTTGGCCGAGACAGTACTTACATGTCCTCTTATATTCTGATTTCGAATACTCATTAAATTAATTAGTTGCGTTTGATAATTACGGTTAATTATCAATTGTATTAATCTCCCTCTCTTATCACCAGGCATCAAAGCTAGCTAGGTACTACCGTACTAGTCCAGTACTAGCTAGATTAATTATCCAAACCTTTCAATTGGTTTAGAAAGATTGTGTAGCTCCCTAGTGACTCACGAGTCATAGTCAATGACCTCATGTTTTGCTATTGTATTATTATTGAACCATTTTCGTAAATTATATGGCGTAATTGTTGATAATTAAATTATTATTTAAGTGTTGAATAATGTGTTTATTTTCATTATTAATGAAAAAAATAATATTGTTTGTAAATTTGGTCTAAATGAATTAGTCTAGTTAGTATTACTCTATGCAAGCAGATACATGAATAAGAGCTCATGCTGCAAATTCAATAACAACTCATAATGTTCTAAAAATCCCAGCCTAGCGCCGTCTAGGATCTAGGCGGCTGGCCACCGCCCCAATTAATGCCTAGGCATTTGAAAATTAAGAAAGTGCGCCTAAACCTATTGAGGCACCCACCTAGCCCGCCCATATCCGCCTAGGTTGCAACTCATTTAGGCAGAAAATAGATAACTTTCATTTTGCATTTTATTTTTTTAATAAACTTTTAGATACATTTGTTGAATACTTAAATGAGCACACATTATATGTTTGTTCCCCACGTTTTCATTATGTTCCAATACTTCATAATATATGTGTCATTATATTTTGTAGTTTATGATTAAATTATATATATTTTAAGTATAAACATACACTTATTTACATGAAATATAATTAATTTGGTTAAATCCACCTAGTCTGCCTAGGTGCCCGCCTAACCACCTAGGCGCTAGGCCTTAGCTCGCCGCTCGACTAGCTTCTAGCGTATTTTAGAACCTTCATACTACTATCCAATCACATTTGAACACGTGTTCAATTTATATTTACAATTTCAATTATTTGCACACGTATCCAAATATAATTACGTAGCAGCGAAAGTTGCTGCCGAATTTGCAGCAACCAAGTAGTGTATTTTATCCTCTCTTTAACCCTAATACCTATACTCTAAGCTACGCTGCTCGTTGCCAACTTGCCACCCATTATATTTCCATATCTTTTAACACTACTATGTACACAGTAGGGACAACTGGAGTATTTTTCTGTGTTTGTGTATTGACAATTCAACAATACCATCGCAAGTTGGACTTCTCGTTATTGCAGGAAAGGCACTAATTAAATTGTTAATTATTATTTCTTATTTTGTAAGTAAATACAGTCTGATACATATATAAAGGGAACTTTAACGAAAAACTCCCGATACTGTTCACTTTAACGAAAAACCACATTTTTACACTAAAAAGTCAATCCTGGCACTATTCACTTTACCCTTTATTTTGTCCTTATCATTAAAACTCAAAGTTTTCAAGCTCTTTTCATTAGTTTTCCTATATAAATACTATAAATAAAAAATATAGGCACTAATTAAATTGTTAATTATTATTTCTTATTTTGTAAGTAAATACAGTCTGATACATATATAAATACTATAAATAAAAAATATTACTCTTAGTATATTTTTTATGTCACATCTTGTACTATCTCTTTAATAAAAATATGACAGTGTTGGTATGCTCTACTTCTATTAGAGAAAAAAGATTATACAAATGTGATATGAAAAATGTAAGAAGTATAACATTACTCAAATGTAATGCATTAAGACTGCACGTATTAAATTGTAATTGTTTAAAAACATGAATGAATAAATATATAATTCCCACACATACAAAAAAGAAATGATTTGATGATAAATCGTAGAACAAATTGTCATTAATTAGAGATCAAATATTATGTACTCTAAATGAGTGTGTTATCTTAGTGGCCCAACTCATTTACTATATCTCATATCCTAGTTTGTATAGTAAGATATTGTCCGCTTTGGGTCACGTCTTCACGGATTTGTTCTTGGGCTTCCACCCAAAACACGTCTCACTATAGGGAGGTGGGCATATACATATAAGGCACATCACCTTCTCTCTCTTAGACGATGTGAGATCTTACATTATACGTGTTTATAAACTTAATTTTATTTTCGAAAACTTAGTATATGTCAAATAATAATTGTGATCACATATAGGTCACACCTATTTTATGTGCATAAATTTTAAATGTCCATGACTTCAATTATTAAATAAGCTTCAACCCAATAGTCAATAGTGGATATCATACAAAGCCAACCTGTACAATCTTTATTCGAAACCCTTTTTCATTCTAATTAAATTTTAAAAATGTATACTTTTTCTTTGTTTAAAGTTTAAAAATAAAATATGTGATATCTAGTTGAAGATATGAAGTCTCGGTAGGAGAGGGAAAAGGACAAGGAGAGAGGATGGCAAAGTCGTAAAAAAATAATGGAACGCGGCAAATTTTTATGCCAAAAAATTAGTACGGCAAGCGGGACGGGCAAGACCAAGACCAAGAGAAATTTTTAGTTATGACGGGACACGGATAGTACATTAAGTGTTTTTATGCAAGTGATGAAAATTTTTAATTTTTAAAGACTCATTTGGATGTACTTTTAAAGTAATTGAAAGCCTTTTTAGAGAAAATATTTTTGGTTCCAAAAGCACTTAAAGTGTTTTCTGCAAGAAACACCAGTTATGTGCTTCTTTCAGGAAACATTTTAAATGTTTTTCCAGAATTTACTTGCATTTTTACTAAGGATTAATTCCAAAAACATTTTCACCAAAAGCGTTTTCAATCATTTTAAAAGCACATCTAAACGAGCTCTAAGTTATTAACCTTCTAACACGCATAACTCATCATTTATATAAGAATACGTGGTGTACTACATCAGTCACACTAAAAAATCTCTTCAAGACCGGGTCGCACGACTGGGGCTATGGGTCCTACGTACTTTCAGGTTCGGTTTTAGAATTAAGGCCGCCGGCATAGAGCAATTCGGACACAGAAACATAGAAGAGATCCTCTTTGAAACAGTATTTGTTTTAGTTTAATAATGTACGCATTTTTTTATTTATATGAATAATTAGGAATATATATAATTTCAGTCTTAATTTCGTAAAAAAAAATAATAATTAAGTCTTAATATTCTATAGGTGGTTGTACAATTACTTAACCTACAACCAAATATTTGAGGCTGATTTCTTCCATCCGAAGTAACCAATAGATAAGATATGAAGCATGATTGATAGACACAGTTTAATATGTCCATGATAGATAATTCAACTTTATCACTATTATCACAACAACTCTCAATTTGGATTAAGTTTAGTTTTTTTATAAGAGATTTGTAGTTTAAGTAATTAAATGCGTTTACATGCATTTAGGTCCTGTACCAAACGAATAAGTTACTAATTAATACGATGCATAGTTTTCGAACATACTCCCTCATAAATCGTGTGTCGAGAGTATGAATTTCACGATGAAAGAAAAAAAAAACAAATCTTTTGTGTTCTTATAAGGAATTGGACTACTCTCTATTATATCGGCAATTAATTTTATGATTTTTGAATTTGTAAAAAATGAGAGAAGAAAATGACTGAATAGTCTCTCAAAAGCTAAGCAGGTAGCTTTGTCTTTCGGGCCACCACCCTCTTATGAAACCACTTACACTACTTGAAATGATGTTTGAATTGAAGTCTGCGGTGGTGCACGGCGGAGGAAGTGGTGATCAATGGCGGGACCTATAACTTTGGCCTGCCACGGCCCCATGAAGTTACTACAACGTAGGATGGCTTTGTTCCAAGTCACAATCAAAATAAGTGCATGCCAAGCTTTTTCTTTGTATGTGATAACATTCTAAATCACTTGTATTGCTTTACTAACCGCATCTATAAACTATCACCAACTGACTTAATTCACATATGTACAATCCGCACGGAAGCCTTGAGGTGTTCCAAAGGTTGTTTCTGCTAGGGTTTCAGTGGCTGAGCTGAAACTCCGTTACATGTCTTTCTTCACATGGAGGTGTTCCCATATTTGTACGCCGAGAGATGGGTCCTGATGTTAGACGTGGCATATTCTTTTTGCCTGTCAATTTTGGAGGTGCCTCTAAGTCTACGTTTTATAAGATGACGCATACCCCAGACCAATAAATAACCAAATTGAAAGATGCGACGTCTTTCTTTATTTTTTTAGTGGAAAGCTAGGTTGTAACTATTAGTTGTCTTAATTGATGTCAATTGTTTCTGATTATCTTAATTGATCAAGAAAATTAGGGATTTTGATGTCAGGCTCAAATCATCGACCACCCATTTTATGAGGTTATTGGAAACTCCAGTCTCCTAATCGGAGCTCGGTTTTTTTTAATTGTTATGAACGAGATTATGGTAAAGAGTATGTTGTAAAAAGTTTTATAAGTTATTGTTAACTAAGTTGAAGTTACCAAATTATGAGGAGTCGGTATCAATTTATGTCTAATTGCTCTGCGAACCAAATTCTAACCATATTTTCTAAATGAACCAGAGCCAACCATGATTGATCTTATAAAAGATTTGCGACAAAACGAATACATTTATTTTTCAAAAGATTCATATAGTCAAGGGTAGCCATTCTAAATTTCATTCAAATCAAACGATACGTATATGTCAATATATCTCATGGTAACAAAAATATATTGTTATGAGATATATCAAGATTCAACCTTCAATTCATATTTATTTTATCAACCAACCTTCCTAATTCACATCTTTGTTGAAAGAAATCATTTTGTAATTCTTTAAATAAGAATTCAAAAACTACCATATCTCTACCTTCACAATAAGCAAATTGTTAATAAAACTCCATCTTTTGACCCAATTTTTTTTTCTCCTTATCTTCATACTTTAAGTTTATTCTTAAGGATATCACATCGTCTCTTTTCCAAAAGATAATTATTAAGTTTTCAAGGTCCACATGAAGGCTCAGTTTACAAAGGTCCCATTGTGTCTGCTAAAGATAATTTAGGGGGAGGCAGATTGTCTACCTCCTGTTATCGTGCATTTTTCATCTCCTCTTATTTGTTAAGCTATATCAACATTTTATATTGATTTTTTTATATAAATAATAAGACAAAAAGTAATAGGAATATAAAATATTGACGTGACTTAACTGTAACCGCACAAATAAAAAAAAATAGAAAGGGCACGATAACAAGATGGCAGACAATCTACCTCCAATTTAGGAAAAGTCTAGAAAAGGAGAAGATAGGGCAACAAGTCAAATTGATAGAATAACTTTCACATGGAAATATGGAACTCCCATGTGTGCTGCAATCCCAAAAGATATAGAATTTCCTACTTACTTTGGCAACAGTAAGACTTTGTTGCATTTTGTCCCACATCGGGAGTTCGACAATAACAGAAGCGGCATGGTGCATAAAACAAGAATGCGGTTCATCACAAAACTCATACCTTTCTCGGCCTTTTGGCTAAGATCAAGTGTAGTATCTGTTCTTATCAGTTTAATATCTGATATGTGAGTCATTGACTCACACGATATTAAATTAATTTTTTAGAGGGAAGGGCTCATTACAGTAGCTTGCTGCTGGAGCTCTTGCGTGTCGCCTTTGCGTTGCACTATTGCATTGGCTGGCGCACCCTACCAAACCAGTTAAAGTTGCTCTTGCGCTGCGTTTGCACCATTGCATTGGCTGGCGCACCCTGCCAAACCAGTTAATTTTTTAGCTGTTTCAATGACAAACGCAAAGAAAGTCGATCTAAGAACTTACAAGTTTTCTTTACTAGATGGTGAGAACATAAGTTTCAAATTTTTTTCGAACAACAAAGATATCTCATGTGTACGTGGAACAAACTTATATCACACAAACTTCGGTCGGAGGTTTCCTATGGTATTTCATCTCTTTGGTTAGGAGTTCTTGAGCATGACGGCCGAACCAGGCAACACTCACTCAAGGGTGAGATCGCGGATGACATTGTGGGACCAAAACACATGGAGTCTAGCCTTTGTGAGGGTGGTCGCACCGTAGAATTTATCTTCTTTTGAGTCGCCCGATCTTCCAATATCGGTACCTTCACTCATGACAGCTTTCACCTCCATTAGAACAATTGATTCAAATAGATAATCTGCAGTGCACTTGTAATGTCGTAGAACATAACAGAAGAAGAACAAAGAACAAACAATGCTGAAAATTTATCGTCTGCAATCTGCAGAACGAATTTATAACAACTTGGCAGTGTTTCTGAGCCCTCCAAATTGTCCATCAATTGTGAGAATTTCAAGCTAACTAATCCGTTAAGAATAGTGAATGCTTAATGGAGTTGGAAGGCTTCGTGAAATTGATGGAACGGAAACAAATGAGAATGCATCGTATGTTTGCGAGCTTTCGTCCCACATCGAACAGTGTCATAAACAAAGGAAACCTGCGTGCCATATAAAATCGAAAACGAGACCCTGGTTTAAGTCATACCTTTCTCGGCCTTTTGGCTAAGATCAAGTGTAGTATCTGTTCTTATCAGTTTAATATCTGATATGTGAGCCAATGGCTCACACGATATTAAATTAATTTCTTTAAGGGGAAAGTTCAATACAATAGCTTGCTATTGGGACTTTTAGGCGTCGCCATTGCGTTGCACTGCAGCATTGGCCTGGCGCACCCTCCAATTAGTTCAATTGTTTTATGATAATATAAGTCTCTGAAGCAGAACTCCGAATGTTTTGCAAATATTGGAGGAATCTCTCATATTTGCAGAAAACAAAATAAGGCTGCTTACCATGTGGCACCTTGGTCACAGGCTCTGTATCATTCTATGAGAAGTTGGATTACCATTCTCAATTATTAGTTCTGGGGTGAAGGAAGTTCGTTAAGGATTTTGATCAGATTTATCTCTAGTGAGATGATTCACCCGTAGTCTCACTAAAACTCTCCAAACGTACTCTCGACCGGCTCGAACCACAATGTTATCCATGTCGTATGCTCATCCTATTCATGTCACCAGAACCTGTAATAAAATAAACCATCATTTCAAACCATTCTGTTACAGGGAATCTTTGGATATCAGTTCGAAGGGAGCGTCGAACATCGAAAGTGAAGTGGCTCCTATAACAAATAACTTATTAACCCGTGAATTACCAATTCTTCAATCGCTCAACAAATAACTTATTAACCCGTAAATTACTAATTCTTCAATCACCTTTTTTTATTAAACGTCTCTCTTGTTTTAGTTTATATCAAGTAATCCAATTTCTAACCTAAATTTCATTGGAGCTCGAAAACTTTGTGAAATTGGTGGAACACGACGGTTGATTAATTCCTGTACATATCTTTTAGAAGAGGAGGAACGAAAAAAGAATGCGTAATATTTTTGCGTGATTTCATCCCTCATCGAGAGTAACCTAAAACAAGGATATTGCGAGCCGTATAAAATTGAAGACGAGTTTATGTTCTTATCAATTTAACATCTAATGCGCGAGCTAATGATTTGGTAGATATTAAACTATTTTTTTTCTTATGGCGAGGCTTCCGTTCGTCTTCTTTGCATTGCACTGTTGCAATGGCCTTTGCGTTGCACTGCTACAATGGCATGGAACGCCCAACAATCCTAGTTCAAACTCGTGCTATGAAACTATCTCCTCGGTGAGAGTCCATCGTGAGTGTTTTCTCTCCTCTGTAAGAGGTGTCTTCGTGAGTGTCCTCCCTTATTACCTTCAACCAAATGGCAGAAGCATTTACTCTCAACCGCCCTTGGAATTTATGGAGACTATGGAGACTCCATCTCTTCGTTCGATTGAAGGAGAGGAGAATACATGGCCAAAAGGCTCTGTGGACGGGTACTTACTCTCCCATCTATTTCTTGTGGTATTATTATCTTTACAGCACGATTTACGGTTCTGGGAAGGAAGAGGCAATCAAAGCAGTAATCTATTCAACAAGTTTCTTAGAAAGCAATCTGTGTTTTCACCGCAACTCCGGGAGTATATAATTCGACCAAGTAGGACAGAACCAGTTCTCATGGCGAATCAGGAGGTTGACGAACTTGTGGTCCATCTTGAACGATCTATGGATTTGGTTGCAATGGCGAGTGGCAACAAGCTGGTAGGGAAGGCTCTGGATTACAGGATTTTTGCTATAGATGTGGCAGAATTGGACATTCGAATACGGAATGCTCTTTTGAACCAGTGAACGGCGGGGTTGCTGGGTGCGGTGATTGGACTCGAACGGCACCGATTCGGGAGGTGGTGGAAAATACCAGATCAATAGCTAATAGTTCAGGAGATCGTCGACGGGCATGTGCTCGAAGATGCGGCGTTCCGGCATTTATAAGGAGAGAGGATGAGAGTGGGACTGGAAGTGAGGCTACAGCTACTGGGAGCTCGAGGCTGTCTTCTTCCAATACGGAGGCCACTGGAAGGATGGCAAGAAATAAGCGATGGCGTCGATTTGCACGGCGAGTGGAAGGTTTGCAGTACAACCCGGCCCAATGGGTTTCGCAGGATACTTTTTTTTTTTTCAGGGAGCGATGCTTGATGATGGAAATGGCGATTTATGCGGACACGGGTCCATGATCACCTTGTTTTGAAATTGTGGTGGTCTTGGGTTGGACACGGTAGTTCGGGCCCTTCATGGGCTAATACGGAAGTACAGACCTTCTATGATTTTTCATTTTCGAATTGGGTCAGTCTTTAGGTCTTCACTTTGTGATTGTTGAATCAGATTTTTTGGATTTCATTTCATGTTTAACCGGCAATATCAAAAATGGCAAATGGGAGGCATTACCAACTTTGGCGAAGTGCAAGAAAATTGGGAGTTCCTTCCATGACTGTCGCTGATCTTGGACTCTTCGTTCAATCAATATGGCGACGGACCTTTTGAGTGTGGAGATGTGTGACTTTACTTGGGTGGAACGACCCCCATCTTCACTTTGTTCATGTACTATATTACGATGGACTTCCTTGCCCACATTGATGTTGTTTAGTTGTGTGACACTAGTTGTTTCGTTTAGTGTCGAGTCTCTTTCCCTTGCACTTTCGGGTTTGTTTGTTGGTTGGTTGTCTAGGTGTGGGCTTTCGTTGTACTTTGATATCTTTATCCTAATTATTTTATCCAGTTTTCAAAAAAAAATAAAAAATTAATCTGCCTAGTCATTTAGTTGCCATACGACATAAAAAGTTAAAACTTATGGTGGTAATTATCAGGGGCGGGAAGGGGGTCACTTGACCATCCGAATTCTGGTGAACTTTGTGATCTGGGTGTTGCATTTTTTAGGGTTAGAGTTGTTTTTTGTAATGTCCTTTAACTGTTTGATAAAATGCTTCAAAGAAGAGTTCTTCTGTTTATTTATTATTATTTTTACATATTACCTGGCCAAATTATCGATTTGGGCCAGATTACTTTATAACCCCAAAAAAGGTAGACAAGCATCAACTTAAAAAAAATCAATAAAATAGAGAAAGAAAGAGGCAAACTTGCAGGTTGCAACAATCCCAAACTCAGTTCCAATTCTCAAATCTCAATCCCCACCAAACTCAATTCCTAACGCGCAAACTCCTACCACCCCACTTCAGCAATCATGTGTATTTTCTAATTACATTGGTTTTGGTTCAACTAGTTGCTAGTGCTTTAGTAGAGAGAACATTTTCCGGTATGAATATTGTGAAAAAGTTGATTACCTAACTGAATGAGAGATCAATGGTTGAGTGATAGCATGATAGTTTGTACTTAGAGCAATGTTTTTCTTCCACTAAAATTAAAGTTATAATGCAGCGTTTTCAAAATATAAAAACGCTTTGTGAACAATTGTAACTTTTATTGTTATTTGTTTTATAAATTATGCATGATGAAACTATAATTTAATTTTTAAGATTATTATATGTCTAAAAAATATTTATGAAGATTTAAATAAAATCTTGCAATTAATATTAGTTGACAATAAGTCAATCTCTCATTTGTAAACAAGTTGCGGAGAAACTACACTGCACTTTCATGCAAACCAATTTTCCAATGCAATCATTAACAGGCAACTTCTTTGAAGATTCGAATTCTCCATTTGACAACTTGTTGCAATTAGTATAGGACTATAAATATATATATATATATATATATATATATATATATATATAATGTGTGTGTATATAAATATATATGGCTGTAACATTTTGTGTTCATCAACTTCCGGTCTTCTCTTACACAATTTGTAAAAAATGAAAATCCTGCACAGATACTCCAAGCTCTTGAAGTGGTTCTTAAACAGCAAGAATTTCAAACTCACTCTCCTCCCTTGCCTTCGTTCAAAACCCAAATCCGAAACCGAAAGCCCTTGTTCAACTTTCCCTGCTGAAAATCCAAACAATGGCATCACAAACAAAGAGCTTGCAAAAGTTTTTGATCATTTTGACACCAATAACGACGGCAAGATCTCCGGCGACGAGCTCTTCGCTTATTTCGTGTCTATCGGGGAGGCCATGTCCAACACCGAGGCTCAGAGCGTGATCGAAGAATTCGACAGCGATGGTGACAACTTGTTGGAGTTTGAAGACTTCGTGAAGTTGATGGAGCAAGGGGGCGACGGCAATGATGATCTCAAAAGTGCTTTTGAGATGTTTGAAGTTGACAAAGGTTGTGGATGCATAACGCCAAAAGGATTGCAGAACATGTTCAATCGATTGGGAGATGCCAAATCGTACGATGAGTGTGTGTCCATGATTGGAGTGTTTGATCTCGATGGAAATGGAGTTCTTGATTTCCAAGAATTTCGTAAGATGATGGTTTCAACTTGATATGAATTTCTTAGTTGGAAATCCTTTAAAATTGTTTCTTAGTACACTTTCATGCGGTTTGTGTAACGTAACGCTTCTTGTGCCAAACAAATATTTATAAAGAGTTGTTTCCACTCTGCTGTCTTATCTCTCTATCCACTTTTTAATGAAAAATTTAATTACAAGTTTGTTCATTTGTAACATAACCGATAAGAACCTTAATAATAATAATAATAATAATAAAGTTGGTGGCGAAAAGATAACAGGAGCCCTAGACTTCTATTGGGTTGTGAAAGGAATAGACAATATGCAAGCTGAATTCGCAAAAAAGATAAAAATGATGAGTATAGAAGGAATTCTGGAACTAAAAAGTGTGGATGCCACTTCAAATTAAAGGGTAAGACGCTAAAGATGATGATTGGATATCGATGGTAGTTATTGGAGTGCATAATCTCACAATAATGGAGTATTTGGAGGGTTATTAATTTGCTGGTAGATTATCATCGAAAAAGAGTTTGTTGTTGGGGAAATAGCATATTAAAGGCTATCTTAGGAATAATGGTAAGTGAAAAAATAGCTTTTCAAATTTTCAATTTTTTTATGGTAGGTGGAATTATAATATTGGTGGGGGGAAATAAGACACTGAGTGGATCTAGCAGCTCTCTATTTATATTATCAGAATGTGAATCCAAACTAAACATTCTGATATGCCGAACAGATAATTTAGATTCATATTTTGGCAACACGAGCATCTTATATTGCATTTTTTTACCGATATTAAGGTGAACCGAGTACAGTAACTCCATCTAGGAGTTCCATTTAGATGATTTTGCTTTATAATTTCTCCAGAATTTCTATGAAGTTTCCTCCCTTTCCTCGTTAGGGCAACAGGAAAAAAAAATGTTTCATAGGTAAGAAAGAAACTTACCTACTGCAATAGGAATGTCACTGTGTAGCAGTATATGAAGCCAAATCGGTATTGGCATGCGTTTTAACTTTACCACATAATTGTATTAACATCACATGGTGTACTAGAACATGTCCCCAGCACTAAATAATTTCTCGTTATATGGAAGTCGTCCACAAGTAGAGACCGAAATTCTGCACACTGTGCAACGGAAGAAAAAAATTAAATCAAATCAATGAATTGATTCACGGCATACAGCCACAATCACAAGAATTATGTAACACTCTAGAGTCAATTCCTATGCACTCTTGGCCTCTGGGTTCTAAAATATGAAAAGGCCAAAGCTATAACAATGTGGGAAAGAAAAGATTCGGAAGCACCAAAAAACTCAAGGATTCAGTCCTCAATAAGGAAACAACCCTGTCATTCTAATATGTTCTAGGGTACTTCGAAGCCCGTATTTCTGCACTGCCTGTTGACCGGCCCTGAATCCATCTCCATATACCGGGGACATGTCTGTTTCGAGCTGGTGTAAAAAAAACCCCCCGAGCTTACTCTCAAACGGCGATCTTGTACCCTTCTTTGATGTCCTCGAAGAGGAGGAAGACGAGGTTGATGCAGCATTGCTGCCTGAGCCAGACATAAGCTCGGCCTCTAGCCACATGTGAGCTAAAACTTGACAGATACCTTCTTCGACATCTTGACTAAGAGGTCGGTAACCTTCAAGAAGAAATGAGAATCTAGTCAGTTATTTTCTTTTTGATGCCATCTTTAGTTCGCAATTCCTTCAGCAAAAATGGGACTGAACAAACAAATAAATGGATCATCTAAAATGCACCTTTAAGCCGCAGCCATGCATGCATCATCTCATGAGCTAGAATAGACCCTGTCAGCAACCTGTACACAGATGGTTCTAGTCACGCGACAGATTTAGCCAGGAGTTACAAATGTGCCACAAAATGAAATAGATAGAAACGCACCTTGGAAGACCATACAAGATTAGAATTGCGGTCACCTCACAGCGACGAGTTAGCTTGTATGGCTCTGTTGTCAATCCCGCGGCTTGGTGTCCTGCCCCAAAACGTGGCCGCTTTGAAATCTGGTGGTTCTCGGATCAATACAATATAAGTTGCTAACCCACAAGAAGATACTTTACCAACTGCTGTAAAAAGTGAAAAGAATATATTCACAAAACTCTCACCGTGCTAACAGTTTGTTCCTCAGAAAGGCAAAGCCCTCTAGTCTCAGGCATGTGATAATGGCCCTGGAAATGACAAAAAGTTGATCAAAGTCAGATTTAGTCTCTAAATCTTGAGAAGACAAGCTTCAACGGAAGATGAGTAGATAATGATACAACAGGGAAATCTCCGGAGAGACTTGTACATGCATGTTTCTGTATGTTAACATGTCAATAACATAAATCCAATGGGATGAATGATTTTCCTATGCGTTAGTTTGTAAGTATCAGAGACAAATGAGAAAAATGTTTTTGATTAACAATATATGACTTGCCAATGATGGCCGTGGAAAACTGTCCCACTTTCATACTAAAAGTATATGGTTTCAACCAATTGTCCTTACATTTCTTTCTCCATCTCTTGCTTCATTTAGCGCTTGTCGTTCAACCAAGAGCAGTGGAACTTGCTGCTCCAACTTCATATTTAAACCTTCATAAAATTCCTGAATATCGAGATATAGGGGTTGGCATTCACTGGTATCCATGACCGCAGAGTCCAAACACTCTAGGCAGAGCTTCCGACCATCATCAAGGGGTACATATCTTGTGTCTCGGGCCTGCATGTAGTGAACAAAGATATCTTGTTATGCACTCTTTTGCTTTACTCTTTATTTTCTTATAAAGCAATCGGGTTAGCCATATTTCGTAGCATAACTGTGTAAAGTAATTTATTCCAACTGACCTCCATTCGCTCACAACTGCCGCACCGAGGAGTATTATCAATTTCATGAACAGGGCAGTATTTTTGGACCCAAAATGGATGTGCCCTATATTCAATAAGACCAGCAGGGTTTGTTGGAATCTGTCAAAAGATATATATTACAAAACGAAGAACTAACAACAAATCATATATGAGGTATTTCTCAGACATTTAGTATTCAACTTGAAATAAAATTCAACGAGGCATGGTTAGCACCGTCGTAACTTAAAAAATAAAATCAGATCATGATGCTTACAAAGTGCTTGCAAACATCACATTTCGGATGGTAGCTATCCTTGTAGCAAGCTTTATGGTAAGGATATTGCCCAGATGTAGAAAACTACATAAAATGAAACATATGTAAGATAACTTGGACAACCAAAGGCATCTTGCAAAAAAACTAGTGCTGAAATTAAACTTATTTTTTGCACCTCATAATCAGAAATTGGTTGGTTGCATGCACGACAGCGGAAACATTCTGGATGCCAAACTGCATTCATGCAATTTAAATATCGTCCAAAACCAATCTCAGCATTGCAACCAGCACAAACCCTATGTCAAAGAATGAGGATACTGTGTCACAATATGGTAAATAAAAGCAATGGGCCGACATGGAATATAATGTGAAGTTCCACAAGGAATTATCGAGGCATCAAGAGGAATTGGGTGTTCAGTCTGGTTGATGTGGAGAAACAACTACAATTTCAAACCTTACATCCTTCATAGTAAATAAATTGTCAACACTTAAAATCTCATCAACTCACTTTTCTTTATTCGTCATTCCTAAACACCGAATTTAAAATTCCATCGCTGTACACGATCAGGTCAAGCAAAAGAAATCAAAATTTGCAAAGTAACAGAAGCACATAATAGGGATTCATAGTATAAAAGAGAGTGGGTGGGACTGAGAATACAAAGAAGCATTGAGAAAATGTGAGAAACGAGACGCCCTCAGACAATCACATATTGTTGTTTCAAAGACCATTATACACGTCCATGAGGTAATCGAGCAGTAAACCACCCAAAGGAAGAAATAGCACTGAAGCGAATCATATACCTGGAGCCCATTGGGTAGTACATGGGTATAGGATATGAACTTCCATTTCCATATCGAGGAGGAGGGATAGGTTGATATGTATTTCCATTTCCATATCGTGGAGGAAGGACAGGTTGATATGTATTCCCATTTCCATTTCCATGCCGGGGAGGAGGGAAAGGTTGATACGTAGTTCCATTTCCATTTCCATTATCATGTCGGGGAGGAGATTCCACATTCAGACTTTCTTGTATAGCTCTGGCAAGTTGTTCATCTTCTTGCAACTGAGAAACAGAACCTATAAGAATAATAAATTCTTATTGATTCATATTGTATCAATTGACATTACAAAAACAAACAAGCACACATGAAGAAATATACAAAGTGGAAACATTTGCAAAAGCATTCATAGGAAAAATCACTCACCAATCACATGTTTTCCTTTTTGATTTTCTTCTAAAAGAGATAGTGCAATAGCACGATCTATTTCTTCATTCTCGTTTTCTGGCCAGACCTCCTACATGAAGTTTCCCACCACAATTTGTTAAACCAGTTCAAGCATACCAAATGAAGATTAAAAAGAAGCCTGTGTTCCATAAAGTCATCGTTTTCCATATATTAAGAAGTGGTAGATGTTATACCCCTGAACAAGAAGGTCCATAGCTATTTGGATCCTCGTCATTATTGTCATGACAATGCTCCTCCGATATCTTGTGGCTCGAGCCTTTAAAAATCTTGCTAAGCCAACCCATAACGTGTAAGGTTATCTGCTCATAGTCAATCAAGTTTTTTACTGCACATGAAGACACCATCTGAGTTAATGCAATATCAGCAGCAAAACCAACAGAAAAGAAAATTCACGCTTAATAACAGCCACATCTGAAAACAAAATTACGAATCAATATAAATAAAAACAGCATGCCGGGGCCATTCATGTTTTCAAGTAAATTTAACCAGCCGCAGAACAATACGAAAACCGAAAAAATATACACCTAAACCAATGGCATGACCTCTTTGGATTTCATCACCTAAAATTCCAGAAACTGGGTTTTGAAAATCTTGCATGGACACCCCAATTCCAACAACTGATTAATCACTGCCATTGCATTTTTCAACAAGAAAACATACAAAAAAAAACAAAGTAAACTAGAAAAGCAATTCACCCACCACGCATTTTGACACCCCCACAATGTTCCACCTATAACTTCAATTTGCAGAAATACAGAAATAAAAGCGTGCCTAGGTCACTTATTACTAAGAAACCCACATATATATGGAGGAGAGAGAGGGAAGAGAGATTCTTTCATTAACTTGAAGACATATAACAATAAATCTGAGGTAAAAAGGAAAAGGCAGAGAATCAAAATAGTGGAGAAATGAGTCACCTCCAAAAGAATCAACAGAAGGCAGAATTCTGAATGCTAACAGAGCAATCCCAGATCAGATAAGATCCCAAAGCGATCAAAAGCACCATTTTTTTACAGCTAACAACCAAAATTTACATAATTTAAACTCCTCCATCCCTCTACTCCCTCTGGGTTAATAAAATATAATCTAATCCAGCAGGTAAAGAAACAAAGAAAAAGAAAAGCTTGATCCTTTAACCCTTTAAATTCAGAGCAGAATCTGGCAGATGGATTGGGAAGAAAGAAGAAGGAGAAAATTCAAAATCTTTCACGTGTTAATATTTAAAAGGAAATCCCAGAAAATATTTAAGCAATCTCAACGGAGGAGTACACGAAACCTTTTACGCGATTTCAAAGTCAATATTTTGAAAGAGCAGGTGTAAAACCTCCAACTTGTGATTGACTTTTTGTTCCAACCCAATTGGGGTTGACGAATTTTTCATCAAACCCAGTTGGGGAAACACATCAGAGAAGCCCCTTTTGAAACTTCTTGAGGAATCGGAAAGAAAAACGAATTAAAATCCAATCTTTAAATGATATAAAAAAATTGAAGTTAAAAAAAAAGTTAAAAAATAAAACTACGCATATGAACAGAAAAGCTTGATTTTGTGAAGATATTTTGGAGAAGGAAAATGTGTCAAAGCATAAAAAGTGGAAGGAATCCGAAAAAAGAAGCTGATTTCTTTGCCTTGCTTAGATAAAGATTCCAATCTCTTATCCCATCAGCCATTTTAGGCTTTTGGCAAATGTGACATAGCTACAAAGCACTTTTGGTAACGTTTTGGTCAGAAAGTTGATAGTGTGTGTGGATTACAAAAGTAATTTTGTTGAAAGTGCTTCTATTAAAAGTTTATTTTGTGTGTTTAAGTACAATCTTAAGTTTTTAATCACGAATAGTTTATGAAATTAACTCACTCAATTAAAATAAATTTTCAAAGTAAAAATCGATCCTTAAATATGAATGTTGTAAAACAATGTAATTATTCTATTGTAATTGTGTCAAAACTTATGTTAGTGCTTATATTGCATACATGTGAATCTCCAGTTGACTAAAACTAAATAATTAATTATTTTAAATTGTAAAATAATAACAAACAAATAAAAGAAAGCTAACAATAAAGAAAACAGCCGCACCCAATATTCCCCACTACAAGACACCATCTTCCCCACCTTCGCCCCCAATCACTCCTCCAAGCCCACGTGTGTCGAGAGTCGTCGGAGTGCTTCAATTGACAAGAAATTTTTAACTGTGACTAAAAGAAGGTAGTATATTATGTATTTTTATGTAAGTGGTAGAAAATTTTATTTTTTACGTTATTAATTTTCTTACACATAAATTTCACCATTTATAGTGTATTACCTTGTGCGCTGATCACACTGAAAATATTCTCTCTCAATTGACGGCATTACCGGGAATAAAACACCGCCGGAGAGCCATGTTTTCACAGCGCCAAGCACTTCGATGACGACTTTCCTCCATAGGAAGGCGTAGCGAGGCCGGCGAGTAGTAATCCTAATAGTAGGATTAGGTGGACGACTGTGAAGCACTCCATCGTCCGCCACTGCTACTCTCTCTCTTTTGCCATCAAAAGTGTCAATATTTAATAAGATTGTGAGTCACATTATCTATTAACATAAGTTATACAAAATTTTAACGAAATAACAATATTGATTTATGACATTCATATTCAAAGATTATATTGATCGATTTTCAAATTTAAGAATCATCTTAATTTAGTGGATCAATTTCCAAAACCATTGTGCCAGGCAAATGGTGTAAAGTTGTAAACAACATGTTAGAATCTCATTGACAATGATACTATTTATTGCCTCACGATTTTGTTGTACTTTGGAGTAATTTTGCCACTCTCATATGATTTTGGGGCGCATTCTGATTTTGATCATATATTTTTAATCTCTGAGCAAATAATCAACCGTCAATCAGAATATAACGGTACAATCTTGTTTGATTTGCGCCATAATTAAAAGAAAAATCAAACCAAATCGAAAATTAGCCGGTTTGGTTCATGTATTGTATGCTTGAGCTCAATTATTTGTTTTCTATGATTAAAGCAACTTATAGTATAATTTAGCATGTTTGTTTAAGTGTTCTATTTAATAAACTTAAAAATTATGTGTTAATTATTATAAGTGGCTATCCATGCATATCAAATCATCATTCCTTGAATGCTTCATCGACTATGTGCTCCTTATTTAAAATTGTTTTAAAGGTGACTTTAGATGCGGTCCCTATTTATCAACATTATTTGATTGAAATCTTGTTGGTTTTTTATTTTTGATTGAAGTCCCTAAAATTAATGTAATAATGTATTTGTTATTATAATTTTTAAATTAAAATTTGATATTTGTAGTTATTTATATTAATGATATTTTAAATAAAATTCATAATTTGTTGAAAATATTAAAAGAAATTATACTTGAATAAAACCCATGATTTGTCATTACTTATATTAATGACATTTTACATACAAAAAATTGGAAATTTTTATATTAAAGACAAATGGGTACATTATTAATAAATTACGGGTATATATAAAAGGTCAAAAAATATGAGTACAAAGAAAAGTTTGAAAAATATGGACACAAAAAGAAATTAATATACGAGTACAAACTAAAACTGAATAGAAAATTGGCACAATTTAAAAAAAGAGTTGCAAATTAAAATGGGTACAAACTAAAAATAAAAATATATGATAAAATAATTTAGCCATAAATATAAATATATTAAATGTAACGTTTCTAATACTAAATGAATAATTCAGAAATAAAATATAATTATCTTGATAAGTAAAATATTTTATTATTGAAATAATTAATGATATTTATTAAAACCAAGGGACCTTGATTAAAATTTGAAAATGAATAAGGTTTCAATCAATAGAATTGAAAAAATAGGGATGGAAACCTAATTTCTTCTTGTTTTAATATATTCAAGTCTGAAAAGCAAATGTCTTTGACAAAAAAAAACAAAAGCAAAAGTCATTTTCCCCCATGCCATTAGTTGTTAATTTTATTTTGTTGGTGAAAGGGCGTGATATGATGCACAACCGAGCATAGTGACGCTTTAGGATTTACACAACCGACTCCACCTAGTAGAATAATGATTGGTTGTTGTTGTTGATGGAAGGGTGTGACAATATCAAAGTGTTTATCTATCCATAAAGTTTGTGGGAGTTTAACCGGATTTGTTCCACCTGATGAGTGATCCTAGTATAACTCCTTAGACCATTTTCAAAGAGAGATGTCAAATCTTAAGTGGAATGTCATGTAATCAAATTTGAAGGTAAAAACAAGTACCAACCGATATTTTAATCCTATATGGATTAACGTATGAGTTTTCATATGTTAGATTTGACATATGAGTTTTTATATGTCAAATATGAGAAAAGGTGATATCAAATAAATTTTAATTATTTTATTACGTGGATCACATTAATGCACCAACTATAGACCTTGAAAATTTATTTTAATTGATTTCTTTTTAAAATATGTCCTACAAATATCATTATAACAAGAAAACATATCAGCTGTGAAAAGATAAAATATGAGATTGCCACGTCATTCATTAAATAAAAATTTGACATTTATTTTTTGACATATCCATTAGAGATGCTTTTAGTCCTTTTGTTGTATTTACGTGAGTGAAATATAGTATCTTCTTCAACCAAGTACAATCAACTGTTCATGTCCGCAGAACAGTATATTACCCAAAATGAAGGTCAACCATATATGCGTATAGATTTAGTCCTTTACTACTTCGACAAGGAAAATAGAAATGGTCCAAATGCAAGTATAAATGCAGTTTAATTTAATAGGTTGCTTATTTAATCAAATCCGAATGTTGTCATGGTCGTATAGACTCATTGGTGGCAAACTGGTCGATGTCAACAAAAATGGCCTTGGCCGTAATTAGGTGAAACAAACCAGACGAAATCTTAAGCAAATAGACAACTTTTCAAACTTTTTTTCATTTTCTATTTGTAATTAAAATTTAAAACTAATACGCTTAGCACAAAATACTAGATTGTTTCTTTTGGCAATCTGGTTCTCTTTAGAGCACTTTTACCTCTAAGGCAATAATTGTTCGGGCAATTGGGCAACAACAATTATTGTCTTAGTATATGGTAATTGTCCGAATACATTTTTATCATGTAAAATAAATTGTTTTTGCAATTGACATTAAACAATTATTTTTTAAAAATTAATAAGATTTTTAATTCATTCCATTGCGTGTCATGATTTTGTAATTTATTATACTTTTTAATATTTTTTCTTACCTAATTAATATGAACTATTTATTTTTATTTTTATGAAACTCTTACAAATCTTGGTAGAGGAAGTCCTGAATGAACTTAGAAGGGTCCTCTAACCATACAAACTCATTGCCAATAAAAACGGCAAACTTAGCTAATTTATGGGCAACCCCATTATACAATCTTGGTACATGAACAAACTGGAAAGGAAAGCTGCCGCCTGCCTAACATCCTCCGCCAACAAGAGGGATTATTTATGGCAGCAAGAGCAAGAGTGGAATCACTCTCCACAATCACCTGCCTATAGCCCAGCCTTATCGCCAGCCGGAGCCCCTCCAACACAGCCACCAGCTCCGCATGAAGAGCAGACCCAACAACCAACAATTAATATGAATTGTTGGATTACATTGTTTTTTGTAATCCAACAACCCATAGTGTGCCACATGGGACACAATAGGTAATAACTGATATTTCAAATTTCTTTTTTTTTTTGTTGGAAAAATCTTACCATAGGATAGATACCCTGTGCAAATCAAACGACTAAAGAGGTTACCGCACCTGCGGCGCAGGCCCCAGCACTGTAGATTTGGTCCGACTACTCGCGCTCACACACTCATGGCTGCAGATTTGGTCCAACTACTTGCGCGAAGCGCACATGCCTAACGCAAGAAAATTATAACGTGGGTGATGCCACTGTGACATCATTGTGACATAACCCTGACGTCAATGTGACGCCACCCTAACGTCACACTACCTCAAGTTGGGCAATTTGGAATTGGGAGGGGTGGACTTGCTCTCAGGCTTATGTTTTTTTAGCTTCGTTAATGTTTCCTCCGCCCAAGAGAAGAAGAAAGGCCCACGCACTACGATACATACATGAATGAAGTAAATTCTAAATTGTTAATGTTATATCATGGAATGGAAGAGGCATACATGTTGTAACTTAATCTTCGATCAAACCAAAACAATCAACCAAAACATGAACAATGGAAGCTCACTTTATTGATTTAATAAAGGATTACAAGAAAACTCACACATACACAATAGTTTTCTTGCCACATAAGTTTCTCACACTATATTCTCATCTATACACACCCTAACGTTAAGGTCCTTTTATACTAGTTACAAACTTAATCCTAAACTGAATTGGAATTCTAAACCTAATGGAAACCTGCGTCCAAGTTCCCATACCTATTACAATTAGAACTCCTATTTCAGATAGGAACCCATCTTGGATTCTATACCAACTCCAACAAACTCCACCTTGGTAAGAAATCCATCCTGAGACTTCATCTGCTTCCATTGCTCCACCATTTCCAAGTATTAAACTTGTCTCACATGCACCAAATCCAGACAATGTTTGAATTTTGATGCACCAACTACCTTTGTTAACATATCTGCAGGATTATCAGCCGAAGCAATCTTCTTTACAAGAATCTCACCTTCAGCTATAATCTCCCGAATGAAATGATATCTCACATCTATATGCTTGGTCATTGCATGATGCACTTGATACTTCGCCAAGTAAATAGCACTTTGACTATCACAATGCACGTCCATCTTGCGTTGCTCGACTCCCAAATCTGCTATTAAACCAAATGTCCAAATAGCCTCTTTAATAGCTTCAGCCATTGCCATATATTCAGCTTCTGTGGTTGATAGAGCAACGGTTGGTTGTAGTATTGACCTCCAACATATAGGACCATTCGCCATGGTAAACACATACCCTGTGGTAGATCTTCTTTTGTCTAAGTCACTAGCAAAATCAGAATCCACATATCCAGTAGAGAACTTCCCGATTCCTCTATCATTTCGCTCAAAACAGATTCTGGTGTTCCTTGTTCCATGCAAATATCTTAGTATCCATTTAGCAGCTTCCCAATGCATTTTACCAGGATTATGCATAAACCTACTCACTAATCCAACTGCATGAGCAATATCAGGCCGAGTACACACCATGACATACATCAACCCTCCGACCAAACTGGAATAAGGAACATCCTTCATCTTAGTTCTTTCTTCATCACAGTTAGGGCATAGCTGCGTGCTCAATTTGAAATGAGGAGCTAGATGTGTGCTTACAGGTTTGGTTTCATCATGAATGCCAAACTTGTGTAGCAACTTTTCCAAATATTGTTTCTGTAATAAACATACCAGCCCTTTCTTTCTGTCCCGTGTAATTTCCATCCCCAAAATCTTCTTTGCTTCGCCGAGGTCTTTCATTTCAAACTCATTTTGCATCTGAGTTTTGAGCTTTGAGATCTCTGTTATATCACTGGAGGCAATAAGCATATCATCCACATAAATTAGTAAATAGACATATGTACCTCCCCTTGCTTTCTTGTGATATACGCAGTGATCGTATTGGCTCCTAGTGTAGCCAAAATCCTTCATAACCTTATCAAATCTCAAGTACCATTGCCTCGGTGATTGCTTTAAACCATATAGAGATTTGTTAAGCTTGCAGACTAGATTCTCCTTTCCTTTCTCTTTGTATCCTTCAGGTTGACTTATGTAAATTTCTTCAGACAGATTTCCATGCAGAAAAGCAGTTTTTACGTCCAATTGTACTAACTCGAGATCAAACTGTGCCACTAGTGCAAGTAGGATTCGAATGGATGAATGTTTTACCACAGGAGAAAAGATTTCATTATAATATATCCCTTCCTTCTGAGCGTAGCCTTTAGCTACCAATCTGGCTTTAAATCTTACTGGACTTGCATTATTTATTCCATCTTTCTTCGCATATACCCATTTGCATCCAATGGCCTTCCTTCCCTTAGGTAGCTCCACCAAATCCCAAGTTTTGTTTTTCTTCAGTGACAACATTTCATCATCCATAGCTTCGTGCCAATTCTTTGCTTCTTCACTACTTGTTGCTTCAGTAAAGTTTGTAGGAATATATGCTTCGATTACTGGCAATGCGTATGCCATGCATGAAACACAATCTTTGAATTTATCAGGAAGCACCACCTCTCTTTTTCCTTTTCTCTTGGCAATACATTCTTCATGATATTGGACATCATCAACCATACTGTCTTGCTCTTCTTCTTGATCGACACAGTTTTGTTCCTCATTATCGATTTTGTCTTTGATACTTGATTGTTTAGTCTGTTCCTTTGATAGCTCCACCTCATGAACAACCTTTCTATCTTCTCTCAGTTTCATATGGGTTTCATTAAACGTCACATTTCTGCTTATTACAACCTTCTTGAGTTCTGCACTCCACAATCTGAACCCCTTGACTCCACTATTAAACCCTAGAAAGATAGCTTTCCTTGCTCTTGGGTCCAGTTTATTTTCTTTCACATGGTAATAAGCATCACATCCGAATATCCTTAGTCTTTCATAGTTTTGAGCTACTTTGCCTGACCATACTTCCATTGGAGTCTTTCCGTTTAAAGCTGAAGAAGGAAGACGATTTAGAATGTGACATGCGTAACTCAATGTTTCTGCCCAAAAACGTTTATGCAGTTTTGCTTGTGATAGCATACATCTGACCTTGTCTAATAGTGTTCGATTCAACCGTTCTGCAATTCCGTTCTGTTAGGGAGTTTCCCTAACACTGAAATGTCGTGTTATACCTTCCTGCTTGCAGATTTCAAAGAAGGGATCAGACGTATACTCCCCCCCATTATCACTTCTTAAGACTTTCAGCTTTTTGCCGGTCTTTCTTTCGACTGTATTTTTCCATTCTAAGAAAATATCCAGCACCTCATGTTTGTGCTTCATCACATAAATCCATGATCTACGTGAATAATCATCAATGAATGACACAAACCATATCTTTCCTCCTAGAGATTCATTCTTTGCAGGTCCCCAGACATCCGAATTTACATAATCCAGGATACCCTCAGTTTGATGTATTGCAGTGCCAAAACTTACCTTTGTTTGTTTACCAAGAATGCAGTGTTCACAAAAGTCGATCTTCCCACTTTTGGCTCCCTCTAGGACCCCTTGTTTAATCAATCCTTGCAGTGCCTTATTCCCCACATGCCCTAGCCTCATATGCCATAGAGAAGATGTATCTGATTGCTCACTCGTTGCCACCATAGCTATCTGAGATTCAATAGTGGTGCCTTCTAACAAATAGAGCAAACCCCTTCTAGGTGCTTTCATTATCACTAATGCTCCTCTAGCAACTTTTAATGTCTGATTTTCAGAATAGAATTTCTAACCTTGAAATTCAAGAGTGCCTAGCGAGATTAAATTCTTCTTAAGATCTGGGACATATCTCACCCCTTGTAATTCTCGGACTACACCATCATGGTGTTTGATCTTAACACTGCCAATTCCTTTCGTTGCACATGGATTATCATCCCCCATATACACCGTTCCAGTGAGAGTTTTGAAAGAAGAAAACCAATGACGTTGAGAGGTCATATGATGCGTGCATCCAGTATCAAGCACCCAATGATTCATATAGTCTATACCTTCTGATGCTGTTAGGGCACAGACGAAATCTTCATTGTTAGCTTCAACAACATTTGCTTCTGAATCTTCATATTTTTTCTCCTTGTTTTTGGCTTTGATTTTTGGACAATCCTTTTTCCAGTGTCTTTTCTCATTGCAGAAGGCGCACTCATCTTTATCCAAAAACCTCCTGTTGCTTGAGGCACCTCTCGATCGTGACTTGCCTTTCTTCTTAGTTGCAAATTTTCTTTCCTTTGATCTTCCTCTTACCATTAGTGCTTCGGAATTGTTCCTCTCTTGTCTATCTAGATTTCGAACTTCATGGTTCATCACAGCGCTTGAGATCTCATCAAACTTAATAGTTTCTCTACCATAAATCCATGTCGTTACAAACGACTCGTAGGATTCAGGTAAGGAATTCATCAGAATCAACGCTTTATCTTCATCCTTGATCGTCTCTTCCAGATTCAGTAGTTCAGTAATCATCTTGTTAAACTCTTCAAGATGATCAATCATCTTGGTTCCTTCCTTGTACTGGAAGTGATACAGTTTACTCTTAAGATAGAGTCTATTTTTTGCACTCTTCTTCAAGTATTTCGACTCCAATGTATCCCATAGTTCTTTGGCTGATGAGATATTCATCACACCATATTTTTGTGCTTTACCAAGACATAGCCTAATCGTGGAACATGCATGTGCATTCAGCCGCTGCCATTCCTCCTTCTTCATTGTCATAGGCATATCTCCAAGCACAACCAGTAAACCTTGTTGAATCAGTACGTCCTTAACTTCGCACTGCCACATAGCGAAGTTATTGGTTCCAATGAATTTCTTGATCTCAAACCTAGCACTTTGCACTGAAGTTTTGGTTACCTCAGTACCGCTCTCATCTCCACTTTCAGTTTTTGTCATTGTTTTGATTTGACCACGTAAACTTGGCTCTTGATACCACTTGTTGTAACTTAATCTTCGATCAAACCAAAACAATCAACCAAAACATGAACAATGGAAGCTCACTTTATTGATTTAATAAAGGATTACAAGAAAACTCACACATACACAATAGTTTTCTTGCCACATAAGTCTCTCACACTATATTCTCATCTATACACACCCTAACGTTAAGGTCCTGTTATACTAGTTACAAACCTAATCCTAAACTGAATTGGAATTCTAAACCTAATGGAAACCTGCGTCCAAGTTCCCATACCTATTACAATTAGAACTCTTATTTCAGATAGGAACCCATCTTGGATTCTATACCAACTCCAACAATACATTTATACAATTTATTGAGTTTCTTTATACTAACTGGCCTATGAGATTTACAGATGTTTAACAGTTAGATGGTAATTGTTAAAATTCAAGCATGCAAAATTTAATTGTTCCCGGTGCGTACATCAGTGCATTATCAAATTTTCGTTAGTTACAATGGTTTCCTAAGTTCTAAACAAATATGAGCTTTCACTGGCTTATGATCAGAACTATGAATGTCGTCCATTGACCCATAGGAATGCAAAGTTGCCTTGATTTCGTCGGAGTCTTGCGTCTTGAACAAAATCCGGTCGGTCCACGATGGCACTCTCACCTGAAAAGGTACGTAGGTGAGGATTGAAGAACCAATTGTAATTATACTTACAATTACAAATGGTAAAATGTGCATGCGATTAGAGATGAAATATTGACTATACATACCTTGTAACTTGTATCATAGTTGCTACTTCCAATGTCATATTTATATGTGGGCTTGAACGTTAACGTGCCCTCGCAATAACCTTCGAAGATCTGTCCTTTCTCAGCCTCTTGTAACAGTTGGTCTTTGCAAGTGAGTAGCTGCATTGCATGTAAACACACAAAAAAGATCAAACAGATATCTTGAACTAGCTAATTAACTCTGGAATCAATTAGTTTCAGTTGAAGTTTCTTTTATCCTTGTATGATTTGCCAAAATTATGACAATAAAAGACTTTCATCATTCAATCTGTTTACCGTACAAACACATACTCAATGAGAACGCTTTGATAATATTATTATTAGTGGTACGTTTGGCCAATTGAGTATAGTGTGGCACCATTTTAAAGATCTACTACACTATTTGGTTAGTCAACCGTGACACTGTTCGATTGGCTACAAAGTGTTGGTCAATTGATGCCCTAGAAAAATTGCATCAAACGACCCAAATTTTAAAAAAAATGAAGTGATGAAGAAAACTTACTCTCTGGAGATCATTGTTGATTAGGTTTCTTGCCGGGTAGGAGTCAATTCCTTGTATTCTGTAGTTGAGATCTCCCAACCAAACAGTAATTTGGGGAGGTTTAGCATAAGGGTTCACCTTGCCGGAGAAAAGAGATTCTGTTACGTTTCTAAATTCAGAGTTCCTTTTCTCCACGTTGTGAGCATGAGCTACCAAAAAAACCACAAAAATGAATTAAAACACAAAGTCTCAAATCTGTGGAAAATCTGTATACATATACATATATATACATAGAAATATTTCTGTGTGTGTGTATGCAGCTGGGATAATTACCAGAGAGATGGCAAGAGATGAACACCATAGGAATGCCTTTGTAGTTAAGGTGGATCGCCACAGCGCCTTTCTTTCTCCTGAGTAATCCTCCAAAACCTCCTGCCGATCGCTTATCCATCTTCAATTCTGCGTCAAACATATTTGGGAGAGAAATATTAGATAAAACTGAAGCAAATGCGGTATTGGCTTTGCAGGAGAAAATTAATGAACTCGAACGCGAGTTTAGAGTTCATGATCGTTTCATATCTTACCTTTGATGAACAAATCAGAGTCCTTTGGCCCGAACACGTAGAGTTGTATAGATTGCATGATGGCTTTTCCTAACAGGCTTCATTATTCCACACAGAGCAAGGAGAAACGTAATTAATTAAGGTCGAGATTATTAATTATAATGATCATTTACAAACTTCCAATTTCTCACTAACACAAAAACCCTAATTACGAACTGCAAATAAATACATCGTACGTACATGTGGGAGTCAAGCAGCGCAGCCTTTAAAAGTCGTGAAATATTTTTACGGGGCACCTCCTGAAGACCTACTACCAGAAGATCAGACTTCTGGCTGTTTCCAACCAGCTCCGCCAAATCTTCGTAACAGACCTGCTTATTGCAGACCGATGCAAGAATAAGAAGAAAAAAATTTAATCATGAAGAATATATACCTAGCTATAATTAATATATACGTAACTACTGGTTAAACAATTACTAATTAATGATCATTAATTAAGCTGAAATTTGTTTGTCATCATTCATTAAGCATGCAGCAAAATTGAAGTAGCTCGAATCTAAGTACCTCGAGAAATCACAACGGAAACAAAATTGAAGTAGCTACGTACCTGACCATTCATGTTCCAGGTGACAACGGAAACACAAAGATCTGAGTACCTCGAGAAATCACAACGGAAACAAAATTGAAGTAGCTACGTACCTGACCATTCATGTTCCAGGTGACAACGGAAACACAAAGATCTGAGTAGCTCGAGAAATCACAACGATTATCGACTCTCACAGTCTTGATTCCTTCATGCGACGTGGTTGCACCCTGGCTGTCCATTGTTTTCCGCCTCAACAAACCCATTAATTGTTTCCACTACTGATCTTTCCAGAGTTTGAAGACCTTTATCTCCTTTTTTCTGCAAACACTAATCTCCAAATTCAAAACGAAGAAAACGGGAATATGCTAGATTTGAAGCGAAAGAGGGGAGGATAGACTTTGTATTTAGATACATTGATATGGACTTATATACCAATGCATGCACCATAAGAAAAAGAAAAAAAAGGAAACTTAATTATTAGCCACAATTATTTTCCTATTGGCGGTGGGATATGATGTGAGAGAAAGGGCAAAGTCAAAGTTGGATCAGATGACTTCATTTGTCCACGAGTTAGGTTAGATAATTTGAAAAATATCATAGACAAGTTAAAATCAAACTTGAAAAGGACTATCGATACCTTCGTAAGCTCTCATATAAACCATATGAATTTTGATGATATAACAAAACGTACGTCAGAATTTTGGTGGAGTCAAATTAACACCGCCGAAACTTACACGGTAGGGTTTACAAACTCGAGAAACAGTGCCAGCCTGCCGGGCATGATCGGCGGTTCTGCATACCATCGGTTTATTGGCCGTATGTTAAGGCGTTCTGCACCCTGTGCTGTGCATGCATTGCCGTTTACATGCACTCGTTCTCAACTTATTCGAATTTCTGGATTTCACATTTCAGAAGTTGCTTGCTGGCTTGGAAGTGAAGAAGGGCCGGTAAAACCAAAAGTACATGTGATGCAAGGAAATGATGATACTCGTCATTGTGTACAAATGGCGCATTCTGAATACATGCTAGATTAATGTAGACGCTATGTAGTTGCGACCTTATAATTTTCTGGTCAAATTTGTAACACAAATTCCAAATGAATTGTAAAATCCAACAAATTAATTTCAACAAATATTATGTTGAGAGTAAACATGCACATTTATATGTGAGTCTTGCCGAGCAGAGCCATGAAGGGACCATTCTGGTCTGGGCCTACCTTGAATTTTTTTTTTCATACAAAAAAACTAGAGTTATTCCTTTAATTTTCAAAGATTTTTCACGGGATTAGGGCCCCAACTAGAATATTTTTCTTATTTCTTTCATTGGGTTTGATTTGAGGCTGTGACTTCTATGCAATTAACTAGCGACGCTGTGGTTTTGTAGGACTTAGGTGATCATAAGAGGGAGAGAGAGAAAGTAGGCGTTAACTAGTTTTAATTTTTATATTTACTTTATTCTCATCCTCCGTCATTGCTCCGCTCCCTACTTACAAGGGCTTTAAATTGTATCTAAGTCATGATACTGGGCATGGGGGTTGAGTTGAGGAAAATGATGACAAGAAAGACGTCACACCAAACCAAAATAACAGTGGTCGTAGCTTAGGACACGACGAACCTTCATTTTTCTTATGTTAGGAGAGCATATTAGGGTGAGATTTTTAGGCCCCTCCTAAGCTAAAATTCTAGCTCCGCCTCATTAGAAAAGTTAAGATCCTATTTTTATCAAATTTTGGATCATTGTTTGAACAATTTTTTTTTATTTATAAAAAAGATTGTTTTATTACTACCCCACAATCTTATGAATATACCTAATTTTTTTAATCTGTTGAACCTTTTCTTTTATCCTTATTTAAATTTGAAAAAAAAAACCCCCAACACTCACCAATGCACCACCCTATTCCCTTGTCGACATCCAAACAACATGCACCACCAACAACGTAGCAATTTCTCATTAGACAAACCCTAACCACGTGGCGCCCTATTGAGTGAAGGTCCACTATCTTCTCTAGTATAGTTTTAGGCCATCTTTAATCGAAAGGGCTAAGTATAGCCCTGTTCAAAATTATGGCCCTGCAAAAAATTATTTTTAAATGAGTATGCCAGGTTATATTTATATACTATCTCCAACCGAAATTGGCTAAACATAGCCCCTCAATAATTCATAATTGTTAACTTTATTCTTTAACTTATTGATATTGTTACATATTGTTTAAGTTTCATGTTAGTATTGTTACATATTTTATTAAATATTTTAATATTACTTGCATGTTAACAATTTAGACATTAAGAGGGGTGTGTATGAGGTGAATAGAATGTGAAAAATATAATAAAATGAGGTAAAATAGTATGTAAGGGTAAGAAAAAAAATGAGAAATGGTGTAAAAATGTCATATTGTTGTAGGCCTATTTGATTGAGCGATCTAGGGTTAGAGAGGGAGAGGGAGGCCGACCACTTTAGAGAAGAAGAGAGAGATGTGTAATTGTGAGGTGTGATTTATTCACCCCATTGTGCCTATATTTATAGTAGTAGAAAGGGCAAACCCTTTCCCATAAGGATTACAATACTTAATAAGTAATTTACTCCTAATAGGAATATAAGATACATTCCTAATCTACTAGGATTTACACAATCACATTCCTATTCTAAATAGGACTGCAACACTCCCCCTTGAGTGTGTAAATACTCAAGTAAATGGCGCATCAAGTCTTCAGTGATGAAGCAGGTACAGTTGATGAAGTCGTCGGCACAATGGGCGAATGCGAGTCTCAAATCAATGGAAGAATGCATAAAAAGTAAAACTCACAAAACCTCGCTATGGTAAAACCCAAGGTGGGGAAAACCCATAGTCTAAGGAGAAAAGTGAGAAGTTGCATTAAGTCAAAACTATACGTCTTTTGGACGCAAGTAGAAGAGCTCACAAGGGTATGATCAGCCCAGGATGGGTGCCTCGTTAAAACCTAGTTAGGTAGCAAAAACCCAGTGGGAAAAATGCTCCTAATCGTAGGGAAAAAGAGTACATTAAGATCAAGTGAGTATACTTCTGGATACTCCCCCTGAGTTTGACATAACTTCCAAATGAGAACTACAAACATTGCATATAATAGTTAGGCATACCAATTCCTCGGACAAGCTTCTAGAAGGTTGACCTCGGCAGTGACGTTGTGTAGAGGTCGGCAAGGTTGTCTGGGATCGGCTTGCATGACTTCAATCTCCTGATGCTTTGCTGATGTAGATGTAGTCGCAATATGTCTTGGCGTTGACTTTGTTGATGTATCATGGCTTGGTCGGGTGGATACATGCGGCATAGTCTTCATGGATCGTTGTCGGGACTCAACGATGGATGAAAACACAGCAAGTACTACGAACATGCTCAACAAGAACTCCTAACCATGTCTCACTTGTGGCGTAGTGAAGTGAGGTGAGTCTTGGAACGATTCGAAGATTTCGCAACTAAGGTCATATCATGGACCTCCAAGATATTGCGATGTCCCTAACGGTAAAGACATAACCATTTGGAGATTTTGCCTTGTGCGGGTTTGATAAGTAACCTGCGTCAGCATAACAACAAGGCAATCATCATTTCGAGGATCATGGGGGTCGGATCCGCTAAGATGCGTTGGGATTTGCCCTCATAATACCTTCAGGGTACGTTTTTAATACCAATTCAGTGGTTGCGTGTAGGCGCGGTGCTGCATCTTTACCAAGATCAACAGCGAAGGAGATGTCCTGTCTAAATACAATGAGCTAAGTACAACGAAGCGCAAAGTTGAACTTAGATATGGAATTTCGGATTCCATAACCTCTTCAAGGGTCTCATTTGCATATAACGTATGGACGATCAAAGGTATACTCAAAGGTAACATATTTGAAGTGTAGTTTGACTGGTAGACCAAGGTACCGTCAGAACAACGCTTTGAACTTCAGGTCAATGCATAAACGAGTTTTCCTAAGATCCTTCATCTTAAATTCCATCTTCGGGTGCGAGGCAGTTTTCTCAAGCTCTTCCAGAGTCTTAGTGAGATTCGTGTTAACGACATAAACTGTAACTCTAGCAATTTGGAATAGACTTCATAGTTTAACACGCAAGGGCATAATTCATATCCCTGACTGATCAAACAATCACTTCGACGGGTATACCACATCCGTCAGATTTAAGTGAACGCCTCAAAACAAGTTAAGAGGGTGTTCCGTGGTTTTGGAACTTTTTGAACCAGTCCATGTAATTCTTCGGGAACTTACATGTAAATCTCCGTATCTATATCCCCATGGAGAAAACACTAACCACATTTCATAATGCTGCTATCAATCACAGGACGTTTGAGAGAAACCTTGCGCCGTAAGGCGTGCATCACGTCGCACTATTTCATTCATCTCATAACGCTTCCTTTCCCACTTGTAACACAATAGGGTTACCTTGGGCAGTGTAGGAACGACAGGTCCAATACACAATTTGGTAAGGAATTTGACCTAGATTGTAATCTCAGTTGTCCAATCAGTTCTACGTTGTCACTTAATCAACGGAACACGGTTCGATATCGTCGCTTTTCATTTATGTCGGTAGCTACCATATAAGTGAAAACATCATCGATGATAATCTCATTTCAATTCCATTTTTCTCATCCAAACTAGTATACTGGACCAAGAACTTCATGTCTCGGGAGTAATCCGGATTAATCTCATGAGATGGAAATGATTTGAGACAGCGATCGAGTTTAGATTCATAGTTGTGCCGTGTCTTCCTCTTCTAGGGAAGTGAATCCTACGAACCGAATGATCTGTCGTGCTCCAGGCCAAGACAGATTGATTGGCTATCCGCCGTTGTACCGGACCGTCCAACAGGGGCGTCCAAACCGTCCAACAGGGGCGGCACACCCTTCAGGGATGTTGACTCGACGTCCGTTAAGTACGTCTATCCTTGCAGGCATGTTTGCAGCTGGTATATGATCTCGTCACTTTAGCTAGATCAGAGGAATGCGTCTGGAGCAACATTCTGAAATCTAGAATTCATCGCACTTGCTTATCACACTTGTGCGATATGGGGATCGAGATGAGACATAGTGGGCAACGTCCACGCAACTTCGCGCCGTTCTACAGGAACGTTGACGTTCTTATCTCCCCCTAACGGCGGGAAGAGTGTCTCATTAAAGTGACAACCCGCAAATGAGCGGTAAAGAGATCGCATGCAAGGGCTCGAAGAGAGCTAGTGTGAAGGAGAATCATGATCGACAAAAGATACACATCATTCTTTGAGGACCCATGGTGGTACGTTGCGGCGGCGCAACTTGGCACATGGAATGCTCACCCAAATGCGTAAATATGAAAATCGTCAGGTTCGTACCCAGTAACCAACTGTAACGTCATATAGGTTGGGTGGCAATGGGCCTCAAGGCGGACCAACATAACTGCGTACAAGATTGCATAGCCCTAGGCAGAAAAACTGAAAACTTGGTACTTTTACCAAAATTCGGGTGATCATTTAAATTTGCGCTTTATGATCACTAGGCGAGGCTATTTGGGGTGAACATGGGAATTCAATGTTCAATTAGAAACCCAAAACAACATGCAATACTTTATCGAAAACCGTCGATATAAACTCTCCGGCATTATCCAGTCTCCAGGACCTTAAGGGATAAGTAGGGTGGTGAACCCATAATCGGCCAAGAGGTTTAGCAGTAATGTGTGTGGACAAACATGTGACCAGTTTGTCGATTCATCAATCAAAACCATAAGTCTTTATATGGTCCGCATTTTGATTGGATTAGTCCACATATATTCCCTTGAATCCACTTATGGAAAAGAGGTGATTTCGTATCTTTGCAAGGAATGATATAGAAAATCAATTTCCTTAATGAGCAGGCTTGACAAAGTGTGCTTGTAGGCACAAGATCCTTACTTCGGGTAAGGAGATGCGTCGTAGCGTCATTGTTCAACCTAAGTGTCCCAAAAAGGTCATGTCAAAGTAAGGAAACTACTCAATCACCCAGCTCTAGGCCGGCCACATGTGGCAAGTTCCCAATTGGGAGACAACCCATTGGCCCCAAATTGAAGCTTCAGGCTCATTTTTGGAGGTGGTGCAAAGATATTTCACTCTATTTTCTTCAGTGGTTTCATTTATGATCATTGTCATCTCGAATATCCTTAAAAACTCAACGTCAGGGAGAATTTAAGGTCCCTTAAATGGTGATGTAGTACCATTCATACAACGAGGAGCGTGCCAATGCTCTTAATCAGGTTGGATAGACCTGAAGTCGTTGTTAGAGATGTGATTTAGGTGTAAAGTTAGTGTGCGTAGTACGCATTCGTCCAGACAACTAACTTTCCCACATTCCTACCTAATCACGTGTTTAATTGAATCGGTCACATGTACTAAGAAACATGATTCAATTAACTCATATTCGAGGACAATATCAATAAGATTATCCATAAGTAAAACATACACCAAACTTGAATCCAAAAACATGGAAAAATGTTCACAAAGTAAATAGTTTACTAAGGGGATTCGGCCAATAAGGCCATCCATGTCAAAATTATGCTCTTCCAACGGAGTTTGGTGGAGCAAAATTAATCTCACATATTGACTACGAGAATGGTACGCCTTAACAACATTGGTAGGGGCACGAACAGGTGCATAACCAATGATCTATTCCATCGAGACGAAAGTAGATTCTGCAGGGTTAAGGTTCGGGAATACTATCCCTTATTCTTGAAGTTTTAGGTCTTAGGTGCCAAGGATCACGCTTCGAGCATGATGCCACACCTTGGCAGGCCCTGATTCTACCATATGTTGTAAAAACAAACTCAAAATTGGATTGTGAGAAGGTATGCCATTCGGTGTATCTCTGCCGAAGCAGTGCATCACCATTTGGTAGTCTTTGACCTAACTGGGTCGAGCCATTTGGTAGACTCCAGCCGAACTGAGTCTATACCATTCGGTAGACTCCAGCCGAACTGGGTCTATACCTTTCTCTCACGTTTGTGGTAGTAATCAGATCCGAGAATTTGGTAGACTTCCACTTTCTACACTGCTGCTTCAAGAGCAAGTTAGAAACAAGGAATGATGAGAAAAGTATTCTCTAGTCAAAATTCAATCGGATTTATAAACTTCAGAATTGTACTCATTCATGGACGTAATCATGGTATGCTTCGGGCAATATCTTTCATGATTAAACAGTTCGTAGAAGCGAGCCAAAGAGCCATGGAATCCTCCGTCGGAGGTATTTCCATTTGTAATGCTTCGGGCATAAGTCTTCGAATGAAGATCATGGCGGAGGCTTATTCAGCTCTTCCATGCCATTGTTGGCTTCAATGGTTGCTCAACTTTTTGATAGTCAAGTGGAGATTCACGTCTTGTACCCCACATAAAGTGGTTTCTATTAGAAACGTCCAAATCAGGAAAATCAAACTTGTGACGGTTCGACAATCCACTGAATTTGGAGGGAACAAGATTGTGATTTGTGCTATGGGGAGGAATCATCCATAAGCATCAAAGTTAGAACATTCGAGTTCTAAGACATGGTGTCATGAAAAATGTCGGGTTTTCATGGGTGTATTGTTTTATGAAAAACTTCGGGTTTCAAAGGCACTAAATTCGAAACTACAGGTTCGATTTAGTTTATGAACGTTTAGTTCATAAAAGAGAGGTTCCTGCAAGAACACAGAATGCAATATACAACTAAGTGTAGTGGATTTTGAGGTTCTTCGGCAACTCAAGTGTGAGTGCTTCGGGACTACGAAAGTGAGTCAACGGTTCAAAGAAGAGAAATAAATTATTGAATCGTTAATGTCCAAAAGTGATCTTCAGGTCAATAATTTTGGATTCATTATCAGATTAATGGACTGCTGGTCACTTTTAATTAATTCAATAGATCGGGCCATACAGGGCGATTGTAGAAGCAAAATAATATTAACATACGGGTTAAATTATTTTATGATGCTAAAATAATAGCATGTGGATTTGAAAAAATGCTCCAAAATAATTTGGGCATGGGTGCCGTGTAAAAAGGGAAAGGCACGAGGTGCCTTAGGTAAAACCGGCAGTGCCCCAAAAAACTAGGGGGTAAGGGTGGTCTGCAGGCCACGGGGGAAAAGGAGAGAACCCCAGCTGCAGCTGGGTTCTGTGCTTGGACTGAAAGAGGGTGCACGTAGCAAGGCCCAGCAAAGCTGGCCGAAGGTTTGCTCAAGACAGCCCAGCCGCAAAGGCTGGCGTCATGCAGGGAGCCCAGCCACAAAAAAAAAAAAAAAAAAAAAACTGACTGTGTGTGGGCCGTAAGAACAAGGCCCAGCCTTGTTGGCTGGCATGGAAGATGCATGCCGAGGAGACCAAGCCCAGTCGTTGGGCTGATTGCATGGCTACAGGCCATGGTGCAATGAGGAAGAGCTGCAAGCCCATCCATTTGGACCCCAGGCCGAGGCTTGGTATCAGGATGCACGGTGATGGTGCGGTGCACCATGTCCAATTTCCCTTTTTTTTTTTTTTTTTTTTTCAAATCTCTTAAGGTTTAGGAAACCCTAATTTGCTTCTAATTTATTTTCAATTCTTTGACTCACAAATTCCACATAGCAAAATATAATTGTGTAATGCATGAAACAAATATATATATATATATCGGAAGGAAAATATAAACATAGGGGGTTCATGCATCATGGGGAATGTTTTCATGCTTCACGGTCGTTTCAAATATCTTACTTTATTTTAAGCGTACCTGATTGGCAGAAAGAAAACAAATAAAAGCCTTTGAATTTGTAGAAGATCCTTCTCAGAAAGCCAAAATTGCGTCTCCAATGCGGTGTATCATGTTCAACAAAGAAAAATTAAATTGAATCAATAGCATGTAGATCAATTCAAAATAATAATAAATTAATCTCAAAAAGAATAATTGAAACGTAATACTCCCCTAATTGAAGAATAAACTCTCTTGTTAGCGTAGCGTCAAGAACGTGCTGATAACGTGTTGTAGGCCTATTTGATTGAGCGATCTAGGGTTAGAGAGGGAGAGGGAGGCCGGCCACTTTAGAGAAGAAGAGAGAGATGTGTAATTGTGAGGTGTGATTTATTCACCCCATTGTGCCTCTATTTATAGTAGTAGAAAGGGCAAACCCTTTCCCATAAGGATTACAATACTTAATAAGTAATATACTCCTAATAAGAATATAAGATACATTCCTAATCTACTAGGATTTACACAATCACATTCCTATTCTAAATAGGACTGCAACACATATGTATTTATAGAAAAAAAATTAATTAATTAATTATAATTTTGTATGCAAAAAATAAAATAAAATATAACAACTAGTTGAAATCAAAAGCTGTTGCTGCTGATGTCAGCAAGTTGGAGGTGGCAGGTTGGGCCCAACAAACAGGCTGACGGGGGACTGGAAATAGCCAACCAGATAGCTAAAAGGCTTTTGTTTAGCCCAGTGATTCCACTTGTTTTTGGTCCAGCATGTCATTAAAGTTGAGTTTTTTTTAACAATGAGTCAAATTCTCGGCATTTCCACTTCTTATACACTTTTATTTTATTTTTATTTGTGTGGTTATGATTAAATTACGTTAAGATTTTATATTACTATTGTTTTTTATTTTATTATCTTTATAAAAAAATTAATATAAAATATTAACGTAATCGTGACTGCACAAAATAAGAGAAAACGAGAGGTGAGAGAATATGCCTCCTTTTAACAAATCAGGCTAAAGAGCGCCCTATAGCCTCTAAGCACACCTGTCATTCATTCTTCTGGTCAGGTCGGTTGCCGATGGCCTCAGTTATATCCCTCGTACATTCTTACAGCAAATCACTTCAACCCCATTTCATTCACTCTCACTGCGTCTCTGTTGCGATCAAGATCCTCCGTTTAATCAGTAATTCCGCGCTACTTTTTCTTCGAATCTGTATGTGATAATTTCTTCTCTTTTTATCAGCATCTTGCTTATTTGATTAATTATTCGGATTTGATTAATTATTCTTCTCCACGAAATGCTTGCCATTCCTTACATGATTAAAATTTCTGAAATTCTTAATCTTTGTTTGGTTGATGTGCTTTCCTCGCAGTTATCTCGGAACAGGAAGCTGACCCCGCTCAATTTCTCCATATTTCTGGACCAAATTTGAAGTGAAATGGTGAGCCTTTTGATTTAACTCTGTGTAATGTTAGTAATTCCATTAATTTTATTTATTTTGTGTGTTAATTATGCTTTTCCTGTGATTCTGTATTGTTCTTATGGTAGCCTGAAGGTAATTAGGATTTTTTTAATTCACTTTTTTGGAGAATTAGTTGTATTTGTATGGAAGTTTTATTGACGTACGATATTCTAAATTACTCTAATTTACGGGGAGGGTGATTAGACACACTGCTCTAGCCGACTGGCCTAACCCGTACAGTGCTGCATTTTTATGAAGTTGTGGGAAAGAAGCTGAATTGTTTTGTTTTTCTTTTCTTTTAATCTGCTGCGTGCCCTTAACCTAAATCTTGTAGCTTTATTTGTTGTTGGGTTTGTTATGGAAAGTAGAAGTTTTGCCACCGTTGATCTTCCTTTCTGATTGGCATTTTAATGGTGAAAACAGAAAGAAGCATTGCTTCTTCGGTTTTATTGTCGCCAAATGAAATCTGACAACCGGTTATCTCTCTACACAAACTCAAACACACAAAGTTGCAAACTTGCAATGGTCTAGAAACTACTGGTCATTGTATGAATCTGATTGTTTTTAATTACTTGAATTTTGCAGAAGCAAAGACAAACACCCAAGTCCCTTTCCAAAATGATGGAGACGGATTTGGATAGAATTAGCAACCTACCGTGTCATGTTATAGATCAAATTTTGTCATGTTTGCCGATTAGGGAGGCAGTGCGAACAAGTGTTTTGTCGACCAAGTGGAGGTACAGATCTGCTATGCTTCCACAGCTTGTGTTTGATAACCACTGTGTCTTGCCTCAAAACCAATCAACCTTTGTCAACATTGTTGATCATGTGCTTTTACTTCACATTGGCCCCGTACACAAGTTTAAGCTGTCAAACAGGGACTTTCTGGCCACTACTGATATCGATCGCTGGATTCTTCATCTGTCAAGAAGCTCTATCAAAGAGTTCATACTTGAAATTTGGAAAGGGCAGCGCTACAAGATGCCCTCATGCTTATTTTCTTGCCAGGATATGACTCATTTAGAGTTGTTTAATTGTTTGCTTAAACCTCCATCGATTTTCAAAGGCTTCAAGAGTTTGAAGAGCCTTGACCTTCAGCATGTTACCCTGGCCCAAGATGTCTTTGAAAGTATGGTTCTTCGATGTCCTCTGCTTGAGAAGTTGACTGTGATGAACTTTGACGGTTTCTCCCATCTCAACATTGATGCGCCAAATCTCCAATTCTTTGATGTGGGAGGTAAATTTGAGGATGTTAATTTCAAGAATACCTCAAATCTGGCTGTAGTTTCCATTGGCCTGTATGAGCACGTTGGCAACTCCTATAGACGGCATCCTAGCAGTTCTAGCAATCTACTCAAGTTTTTTGCTCACCTTCCTGGTATCCAAAGACTTGAAATTCAGAGTTACTTTTTAAAGGTAACTAATGGATTGCCTAGTTAGTCTTACTTTTCTTTTAGTGATCATTACCGAAGGAATTTGAGTATATTCGTTGAGTTTTATTTTATCCATCTTTTCCTTTCCAGTATTTGGCTATTGGTCCCGTGCCAGGAAAGCTGCCTAAACCATGTCTAGTTCTGAACTATCTTTCTCTGCGGATAAGCTTCAACGATTTGGACGAGGTCTTGACTGCTGTATGCATTTTGAAAAGCTCTCCTGCTCTACAAGAACTAGAAATTCTGGTGAGGTTTATTCCATTCATGCATGCAGAAATGAAATGTAGGATTCGTCCTAAGTTCAGGAATGTGATACCATAGACCTTGTCCTTTATGCAGGTCCGCCCAGAAGACGCGACTGTTGGTGGAACAGCTGACCTTCAGTTGGGTGAAAACTGGAACTGCCCTATCACTCAACTGCGACTCGTGAAACTAAACGGCATCTCAGGTACCAAACGGGAACTAGAATTCATCAGATTTCTACTTTTGAGTTCACCTGCGCTCGAGAGGATGACTATGAAGCCTGCATCAGTCGACTGTGCTTGGGAGATAGTTAAAACTTTGCTTCTGTTTAGGCGTGCCTCGGTGCAGGCACAGATTCTGTACGTCGACCCATGATTCATCAATCAGTTTCGACAGGTAAGCAGGAATGAATGTAGGTTTTGTATAGATGTTTATGATGTATGTTTTGTCTGAACCAAAATGTGTCGTGTAAACTCTGAGATTTGGATTCACTTGGCATTAACATTGCACAATGTATGCGATTAGGGGATGGTAAAAAGCCAGAAGCCCACTCACGAGTCATGAATTGAGATTCTCCGAATCTTACCGCAGAGCCCGCAGACTGTTCAATTTAATTTTTGCAGTCCCGAGTAACCCATCTCACTAGTCTACCTTAGACACAGTCTCTCTCTTCAACGTTCAGATGTATCTCTCTAACGGTCCGAATTTCTCTGGAGTGTGACAAGTTGGGAAAAACTTATCAACCTTTGTTACTACTAAATGTAAAACGGTATTAATTTTCTAATACAAAACGAACTTAATCGACTTTTTCCACAAGTGCTTTCAAATCAAAGGCGATATGGTGAATCATTGAAGAAATTGTCTAACACGTCGTCAATCATATGCTTCATAAAGTACAATAATTATATAAATTAAAAATCGGGTTTATTTATCATAAAAAATAAAACAAGAAAAGTCGTATTTATTTGGTTGCCACAGTTGTCTGTTTTGTTGGGTGAAAATCAACCTACCTATCCGGACTTCTGGTCAAACTTCGAGCTAAAAATGTACTTGGTTACCGTTAGTTTGATTTGAGGAATTTATTTTAGGGTTTTTATTATAAATCGTCCTTTATGTCTCGGTAACCGATTGTAGACAGTGAAATTTCAATAAATAAAATGTTGACCAATGGTCAAAATTTTAACACTCATGTATTACATAAATTGTATACATATTGTATGATTCGACGAAAATTCGAAAAGAGTTAAAAAAGCTGTCAAACAGGACACGTGTCAACACCTGGCAGAGACGGCTTATTTCATCTGGAATATTATATTCAAAATTAGGCCTTGGAAAATTCTATAAATAGAAGCCAATTTCATTCATTTCAATTCACCAATTCACAAATACATTTCTCTACTCCCAAATTGGAAGAGAATTCTCTGAAGTTCGTTCTTCGTTCTTCGTTCTTCGTTCATCGTTCATCGTTCTTCAAGATCAAGCCCCAACGGCCCTTGAAGAAACGCTCATCCATCCTAAGATCAAGCCCCAACGGCCCCTTGGATTAGCACAATTGTTCTTCAAGATCAAGTCCAGAAGCCCTTGAAGATCCATCCACCATCCATCGTTCATCCGTTCATCCGTTCTTCAAGAACCAAGCCCAAAAGCCCCTTGAAGCTCGTTCATCGTTCTTCGTTCTTCGTTCATCGTTCGTCGTTCGTCCATCTTCTTCAAAGATCAAGCCCCAACGGCCCTTGAAGCAACATTCATCCACCCTCCAAGATCAAGCCCCGACGGCCCTTGGAATCAATACATTCATCCTTCAAGAATCAAGCTCAAAGCCCCTTGAAGCTCATCCATCGTTCATCGTTCATCATCAAACATCTGAAGATCATCACTGTTCATCCCAAGAATCAAAGCGCCAAACAGCCCCTTCGGATCAACACAAACAAAATCCACATCACTGTTCATCAAAGGATCAAGCCCAACGGCCCTTTGGATCAACAGCCCATCAATATCTTACGGAGATAGAATCAGAGGAACAAATAGAGATTGTAACCCCAAAATTCATCAAATAACAAATATATTTTGTACACGTGTTCTTGTTCCTTCAGGAAATTTTCGTGTTTACAAATTTGGCACGCCCAGTGGGACATTCTCTACCTCTCATCTCTATCTTCAAATCCGAAAAGAAAAGCACAAATGGCATCAAGGAAGGCTCAAACCGTTCCCGCACCCAATGTGAAGAACAAGACCGTCCTCGCTGCAGGTAGGAGCATTTCAGAGGTTGTAACTCGAAGCACGGCAAGAGCTTTCTTGGCCGCATCTTCCACCCCCGCATCAACTTTGCTGGAGAAACAAGGACACCCAAGGCACGAGCCTGTGATCACCCTAGCCTCGCTAAAGGCGCCAAGGGAGAAAAGCCTGGGGAAGTACTCCGAGTCCCTGCTCTCTGACGCCGACTCAAGCAGCAGCACGGCCATGCAAGTCATGACCACCGGAGCAACTTCAATCGAGGAGCAGCTGGCTCAAATGAATGAGGCAATTGCCAAACTCACACAGACGGTTGAGGAAAAAGACTTACAAATCGCCGCGCTTGTCAACCGATTGGAAAAAGAGAACGACAAAAAAGAAGGAGGCGGTGAGGATGAGGAACCTCCGATACAAGAATTCGAGGAGAAGCCAGTCCAGGCAACGGAGCTCATGGGATCTCTGTCTATCCAACAGCTCCAACAAATGATTGCTAACACCATCAAAGCACAGTACGAAGGGAGCTCACATGCCTCCATATCGTATTCCAAGCCTTACTCTAAAAAGATTGATGCCCTGAAGATGCCAAGGGGATATCAACCACCCAAATTCATGCAGTTCGATGGAAAGGGGAACCCGAAACAGCACATCGCCCACTTCGTTGAAACTTGCAACAATGCGGGCAATGAAGGGGACTACCTTGCCAAGCAGTTTGTGCGCTCACTGAAAAGTAACGTCTTCGATTGGTACACCGATCTTGAGCCCGAATCCATCAACAGCTGGGAACAACTGGAGCGTGAATTCCTCAACCGCTTCTACAGCACCCGCCGTACAGTCAGCATGCTAGAGCTGACAAGCACAAAACAGTGGAGGGATGAGCCAGTCGTTGACTACATCAACCGATGGCGCACTCTGAGCCTCGACTGTAAGGACAGACTCTCAGAAATCTCTTCAATCGAGATGTGCGTGCAAGGAATGCAATGGGGATTGCAATACATCCTTCAAGGCATCAAACCACGAACGTTCGAAGAGTTAGCCACCCGCGCTCACGACATGGAGCTGAGCATCGCTCATCATGGAAAAAAGGAGCCGATCACTGACTTCAAGAAGGATAAGGTGTTTACTCCAAAGGTGGACAATCGTGGAAAGAAGCCCGCTAAGGAAGCTTTTGCCGTTGACGCCATCCCCACTAAAACTTCAGCTGCACCCGTCAAAATCTCCTCTAAATTCAAAGCAAAGGAGATAAAAAGAGGTGAGCCCTCCCGTACCCAAGAAAGGTACAAAAACACCTTAAGGGAATTGGAGCAGAAAACATACCCATTCCCAGACTCTGACATGGCCCCGATGCTAGACGACCTGTTGGAGAAGAAAGTAATTGAGCTTCCTGAATGCAAGCGCCCAGAAGAGATGAATCGCGTTGACGATCCCAAGTACTGCAAATACCATCGCATCGTGAGCCATCCCGTCGGCAAATGCTTTGTCCTCAAGGAGCTCATCATGAAGTTGGCGCAACAAGGACAAATTGAACTCGACTTGGAAGACACAGTCGCAACACACACCACGACGATCGTGTTTGGGTCCTTTGACCCTGTGCCTCTTCAAGTAATGCACGACCATCGTCACACAGCCCCTTCTGCACTACTACCATCGGGGGCAAACAACCAAGATGCACCGATTGAGGATAGTGAAGAATGGACCTTAGTGACCCGCAGAAAATCAAAGAAACCCAAGCCACAGGCCGCAAAGCCAAAGGTAGAATATGGGAGAAGACACCGTCGTCGCAACAATAGGAAACCCAAAAGAAGCGTAAGAGCTGCTAAGCCAACATACGCTGCGGAGCCTATGGAGCAAGAGCCACGCATTCCCGTCTCCTTGCATGAATACTTCCCAAAAGACTTCTTCCAAAGGTACACTGTCGCTACATGTCACGTAATAGAGGTAGAGGAGCCATCAAGAGGGGAAGTGATCACCGCTGAAGAAATAAAAACCTTCATGACTAAAGAAGGTCTGCCGACTCACGTGAGCATCGAGGAGGCATTGCGATTACCCGAAGAGACGCGTAAAGCACTGATAGTGGCCTTAGCAAATCCCGATGACTATGGGGTACAAGGAAACAAAGATGAATGCTCAAAACTTCAGTCACATGAATATACCACATGTTGCGCCGCCCAAGACTCAATCAACTTCACTGACGAAGACTTATTGTTAGGATCAAAACCTCACAACCGTCCTCTCTTCATCTCAGGATACATAAGGGAGAGCAAAGTCAAACGCATGCTTGTAGATGGCGGATCGGCCATAAACATCATGCCAAAGTCTACAATGGCCACAATTGGCATCAAAATGGACGAACTATCTCTAAGCCGTCTACTAATCCAAGGTTTCAACCAAGGAGGACAAAGAGCGATAGGCATGATCCGAGTGGAGATGACCATCGGTGAACTCAAATCCAGCACAATATTTCATGTGATCGATGCAAGAACTTCATACGGCCTGCTCTTAGGAAGGCCTTGGATTCATGAGAATGGAGTAGTGCCGTCTACCCTTCACCAATGTTTAAAATTCTACCGGGAAGGAGTGAAGGTGGTTCGAGGCGATACAAGGCCATTTACCGAGGCAGAATCACACTTTGCGGACGCCAAGTTCTACATGGAGGAGGACATGATACCCGAAGCTCTCCCGAGAGAGGTAAAGTCCACAGGCAAAGCAACGCCTAAAAAACAAGAATGGCAATCCGTTCCCAGAAAGCAAGGAGGGGAAGCCACACCATCTTCAAACAACGACGAACTCGTGACAGCAAAAGGGGGTGAGACGCCTTCAAAAGAATCAAATATGCCCGTCTTCCGATACATCCCAATGTCGAGAAGAAAGAAGGGTCAAACACCATTCGAAACCGGGACAAGCAAAGCCGACATGCAACAGTGCAAGGATGATGTGGAACTACTCAAGGCGAATGCAATTCTACCTCTAACACAGCTAGGCGGGACCAAGATTGCAGGACCACCACAAGGTTTCATAAAAGCTCTGCCAAAGGGAGTAGAATCAAGTTTTCTCCCAACCAAGAGAACCGAAGAAGGTTTTGATCCAAACGCCTACAAACTCATGTCAAAGGCTGGGTACGACTTCATCCCCTCTTCAAAACCTGGAAATAAGGTTTCAGATGCTGTCGACAACAAAGAACGTGACCTCACCGAGACTCAAAAAAGGCTGAGAAAGCATGGTTACGGAGTTGACAACGGTAAAGCAAGAATCGGCTTCGCACCAAGTGCACCTGTGAAGATTTCGAGCAAGGCGAAAAATGCTAGCACTCAGCACATCAGCGTGAGCGTTATACAAAAACAAGAAGAGCCTAAAACCGTCCCTCGGATGCCGGTCGTCAATAGGATGAGTCACCCAAGACCCAGAATATCGGCATTGCATCGCATTGGTGGTCAAAGCCGAACCTCCGTCTTCAAGAGGCTTAACACGCCAACATCCCAAAAATCCGTTTTTGAAAGGCTGTCAAAACCTAAGAAACAAGGCAACACGGCTAGCTCGCCTTTGCAACAATCAGTTTCCGAAAGACTGGAAGACAACAAAAAGCCTTCTAGAAGAAAGGAGACAGCGCCAAAAGAAGAAAAGCCAGACATGCTAGCAGAAAAAGGCGATATTCGGAGTTCAATTCCTTCAAGGATGAAGCGTCAAGCAATCTTGGAGATTGACACAAAAGGACCACTAAAAGTAAGAAGGCGCACCATCATCCATACCGGACAAACCTCATGCCAGCAAGTCCAAGAGGACGACACTGAAGAGGAAGTCCAAAACGTCTTCCACATCACAGTCCGAGAAGACGAAGAAGACGAGATCCTTGAGGAAGATGTCACTGCTGCACCACCACAGCTCGAAGACGGGGGGCAAGCCACGGTAGATGATCTCAAAGAAATCAACTTAGGCACAAGCGAGGAACCAAAGCCTATCTTCGTAAGCGCACTGCTAAGTGCAGACGAGGCAGAGGAGTATTACCAACTACTGTTAGAGTATAAAGATGTCTTCGCTTGGACATACAAAGAAATGCCCGGCCTTGACCCTACCATCGCTGTACATCACCTTGCAGTCAAGCCTGGATCGCGACCGATAAAGCAAACTCAAAGGCGTTATCGATCCGAGCTCATCCCACAGATTGAGGCTGAGATTGACAAGCTAATTGAAGCAGGCTTCATTCGAGAGGTGCAATACCCAAAGTGGATCTCTAACGTCGTTATCGTCCTCAAGAAATCAGGACAGATACGTGTTTGCGTGGACTTCCGAGACCTCAACGATGCATGCCCGAAGGACGATTTTCCTTTGCCAATCATCGAAATCATGGTGGATGCAACCACTGGCCACGAGGCACTATCATTCATGGATGGCTCATCCGGATACAATCAAATTCGCATGGCTCCCGAGGATGAGGAACTAACAGCCTTTCGCACTCCAAAGGGTATATACTGCTACAAAGTAATGCCATTCGGTTTAAAGAATGCTGGAGCTACATATCAGCGTGCAATGCAAAAAATCTTCGATGACATGTTACACAAAAATGTAGAATGTTACGTGGACGATGTGGTGGTCAAAACAAAAAGAAAATCAGACCACTTGAAGGATTTGCGAATAGTGTTCAAAAGACTGCAAAAGTACAATCTCAAGATGAACCCATTGAAATGTGCATTTGGCGTCACATCTGGAAAGTTCCTGGGCTTCATTGTCAAACACCGCGGCATTGAAGTGGATCAATCAAAAATCAAGGCCATTCAAAACATGCCTGAGCCGAGAAACCTGCACGAGCTGAAAAGTCTACAAGGACGCCTAGCCTTCATCAGGCGTTTCATCTCCAACCTCGCAGGGCGTTGTCAACCATTCAGCCGACTCATGAAGAAAGATGTTCCGTTTGTATGGGACAAAGCATGCCACAATGCCTTTGAGAGCATAAAGAAGTATTTGTCAAGTCCACCTGTCTTAAAGGCACCCGTGCCCGGAAAGCCGCTCATATTGTATATTGCCGCTCAAGAAAGATCAGTAGGGGCACTCTTGGCACAAGAAAATGAATCCCAGAAAGAAGGAGCGCTCTACTACCTCAGTCGAACTCTCACCGGTGCCGAGTTAAACTATTCCCCGATAGAAAAGATGTGCCTCGCTTTGGTATTCGCCATCCAGAAGCTCAGGCATTACATGCAGGCTTACACCATCCACTTGGTTGCTAGAGCTGACCCGATTAAATACGTCATGACCAAACTAGTTCTGACTGGGCGACTAGCTAAATGGGCGTTGCTTCTCAATCAACACGAGATCATCTACGTTCCAGCTAAAGCCGTTAAAGGACAAGCACTGGCAGACTTCCTCGCCGATCACCCTATCCCAGCCGATTGGGAAATCTCAGACGACTTGCCTGACGAGGAGGTGTTTTACATCGACGTCTTCCCAACATGGACGATGTTCTTCGACGGATCCGCCCGAACAGATGGAGCAGGGGCAGGAGTGATATTCATGTCACCACAAAGGCAAATACTGCCTTATTCCTTCCAACTGAGCGAACTATGCTCTAACAATGTCGCTGAGTACCAAGCACTGATCCTTGGCCTCCAAATGGCAACTTGCATAGGAATCACAGCCCTTGAGGTATACGGCGACTCCAAACTCATAATCAACCAACTCTTGACCGAGTACGAGGTAAAGAAAGATGATCTCGTCCCTTACTTCCGACTGGCAACTCAGCTGCTGCAAAAGTTCGAGATGGTGACGCTAGAACATGTGCCAAGAAAAGAAAATCAAATGGCAGATGCTCTCGCCAACCTAGCCTCTAGCATGACGCTAGGAGAAGGAGAAGTCGCAAATGTGCCAGTTTGCCAAAGATGGGTGATTCCACTTGCCGCTGAGATACTGCTAAATGACACAAACGTCATCTCAGTACTCCTGGTTGACACTGAAGAATGGAGACAGCCATTAATCGACTACTTGGAACAAGGAAGGCTTCCAGACGATCCCAGGCACCGCTCTGAAGTACGTCGACGAGCACATCGCTTCCTCTACTATAAGGGAACACTTTATCGACGCTCTTTCGAAGGAGTACTTCTGAGATGCCTAAGTGAAGAAGAAGCCAGTCAAGCCATGGAGGAAGCGCATTCAGGTATATGTGGAGCACATCAGTCGGGGCCAAAGCTACATTTCCAACTTAAAAGAATGGGCTACTATTGGCCAAGCATGGTGAGGGATTGTATGGAATACGCCAAAAGGTGCCAAGCCTGCCAATTCCATGCCAACTTCATTCATCAACCGCCTGAACCATTGCACCCTACAATTGCTTCATGGCCGTTCGACGCATGGGGGTTGGACGTCGTGGGACCGATCGCACCAAAGTCATCTGCAGGAGAAGCTTACATCCTAACTGCAACAGATTACTTCTCCAAGTGGGCTGAAGCCATACCCCTGAGGGAAGTCAAGAAAGAAACTGTCGTCCGTTTTATCAAGGAGCATATCGTCCACCGATATGGTGTGCCTCGCTACATCATTACGGACAATGGAAAGCAATTCTCCAACCGACTCATGGACGAACTCTGTGAGAAATACAAATTCAAACAGCATAAGTCTTCCATGTATCATGCCCCAACTAACGGTCTCGCAGAAGCATTCAACAAAACTCTATGCAACCTGTTGAGAAAGGTCGTTGGTAGGAGCAAGAAAGACTGGCACGAAAGAATGAGCGAAGCGCTTTGGGCATACAGGACGACGCACCGGACGCCTACTCAAGCTACACCATATTCACTCGTGTATGGCGTAGAGGCGGTTTTGCCGCTGGAAAGCCAAATCCCCTCCCTGAGAATGGCTATACAAGAAGGACTGACCAACGAAGAGAACGCAAAGTTACGTCTTCAAGAGTTGGAAGCACTAGACGATAAGAGGCTCGAAGCTCAGCAGCACTTGGAGTGTTATCAAGCACGGTTGTCCAAGGCATTCAACAAGAAAGTTCGCCCGAGGTCATTTCAAGTGGGAGACCTCGTCCTTGCATTACGTAGGCCTATCATCATGACACACAAGACGAAAAGCAAATTCACCTCGAAGTGGGATGGGCCTTACGTAGTACAAGAAGTCTACACAAACGGTGCTTACATGATCGTGGAAGAAGATGGCTTGAGGATTGGCCCCATAAACGGCAAGTTCTTGAAGCGGTACTACGCATGAGAAAGGAACCACGCTCCTGGCCCGCAAAGAGCATAAACTGTGTACGGCAAAATCATCATAAAAAAATCACCATAAAAAAAAATCCATCATTCATTTGAACTACGTGATGACTTGATCCCTCCTTAAAACCGAGGGTACGTAGGTAACTTGAAACTTCAAAACTTCAAGTACAGTCACATCATCAACAAAAACACAAACACTTTGAAGAATGAAGAGCAAATTCAAAATATGAATACTTTATTTCTTTAAAGGGACGATTTGGTTACAAAGCCGTACTACGAAGGTGAACATCACGCCAACGTCACCACCAAGGAAAGTTGTGACCAAAAGACATTACACAGCATAAACTCGCTGCAGTCTGTTTTGCACAACCCCACGTGGCAAAGAGTGACGCACTGCAATAAGCTTCAAGCAGCAACAGTAAAAAGCCCACGGCAAGCAGCAAGGTCAATGTGCACGGCAACGTCACCACCAAGGAAAGTCGTGACCAAAAGGCATTATACAGCGTAAACTCGCTGCAGTCTTTTGCACAACCCCACATGGCAAAAAGTGACGCACTGCAATAAGCTTCAAGCAGCAGGGCAATGGACAGTGCAACAAGGACGGCGGACAGTACAATGGCGTGCGGCAAATAATACAGCAACGACAGGGCAGCAAGCACGGTAAAAAGGGCAGCTACAAAACGGTCCTTCAAGGCACGTTACAGTAGCAAAGAAACCAAAATGCCACGCAGTCACACTACGAAACCCCGCAGCGACTACGCAAGCAGTTTCTTGCACCGCACGGCAACACCACCACCAAGGGAAAATTGCGACCAAAAGACAATACGCAACGAAGCCCCAGTGCAGCCTCTTGTACAGCCCCACACGGTAGCGCACCAACCGAGGGAAAACTGTAATCAAAAGGCACTACACGGCGGAACTCCGGGGCAGTCTCTCGCGCAAGCACTTAGCAGCAAAGAGCACAAAAAAAAACACCGTCGTTCACTCCACTTCCAAAAGCTTCATGGGGGGTCCCAACGTCATGCCGTACATCCGCGAAATTGTTTACAAAGTCCCTGACATCACAACAAAGAAGTCCATCAGTGGGGGGTACGCACATTATGTATATAAAAAATATATATATATATAAAAAAAAAATAAAAAAAAAATAAAAAAAAATATAAGTAAATAAATAAATATATATATATGTATGTGCATAAATGGCCTCAGATACAAGATCTAAGGCAAAACATTTCATGCGCAATCCTTCAAGCCCAGAAGCCAGGACAGGCCCACATTGGCACAAGCTTTTCTTCCAGACAAGACCCGGCTTCCCAGCCAGCAAGACCAATTTGGTTCTTCATATGAAAAAAGAGCCCAAGCCCACCTACTTCGGCTTCCATTGCCTCTTTTTCGCATATCTGATCTCCCTCTCCTCTGTCACCGCTGCCTAATCGCCACCTCACATCTAATCCCCTACAGATGTGCAGCTGCGAAGCCACCTCGACAAGGACCTCACCTCTGTCAGCCGAGAAACCTCTCTATCCATCCCTCTGTCTTGGCCCTCGCTCAGTTCCTGTCTTCCCCCATTGCTCTTCGATCAGAGACAGATAAGAGTTCTTTGGAGAGAGATTAAGATAGAGAAAGAGAGCATCTTTCTCCTTCTTCTTCCTCACACGCTCTCAGCCTCTGGCTTTTCAATAAAGTAATGAACCCAGTATCAAATCTCTTCTTCTCAGAAGAAGATGGATCTAAAACATCATCATCAACTAGTAGAATCAAGTGAAGAACAAAACCCAGTTTTCCTTTTGGACGCTCTGTACTGCTCGGAGGAGCGTTTGGTAGATGAGCAAGTGAGCCCAGTTGATTATTTCCCAGAAGAGGAATTAGTAGAAGACAGCTTTAACAGCAACGTTTCTTCGTTTAACCAAATAAAAGCTCCAATCTTTGTCGAGCAAGACCTGTTCTGGGATAATGAGGAGCTAATCTCTCTGTTATCCAAAGAATCGGAGCAAAACGAGCTCCAAAAGCCCCTCCAAATCAGCCTCTCTTTGGCCGGAGCTCGCAGAGAGGCGGTGGATTGGATGCTGAGAGTCGCTTCCCACTACTCTTTCTCCGCCCTCACGGCGGTGCTCGCGGCGGATTACTTCGACAGGTTCTTGTCCCGCCTCCAACTTCAGGTTGAGAAGCCGTGGATGACCCAGCTCGCTGCCGTGGCTTGTATCTCTCTTGCTGCCAAAGTAGAGGAGACCCAAGTTCCCCTTTTACTGGATTTCCAAGTGGAGGATAGCAAGTACGTGTTTGAAGCTAGAACAATCAAACGAATGGAGATTTTGGTGCTCTCAACTCTCCAATGGAAGATGAATCCTGTCACTCCGATTTCATTCATCGATTACATCACCCGACGACTCGGTCTCAAAAACCATCTCTACTGGGACCTCCCGATCAGCTCGCGTCACCAATTCCTTCAGTGGGTCAATCGCCGACGATCGCGATTCGATCTTTGGATCCTCTAAAGGTCAAGACTTTGGCGATATCTTTGGCGGGTCGGCACGGTATTCCGGTAAATTGGAGAGCCACGGCGATGACGCGGCTTTCAACTTCGATTTAATGTTTGGTGGGTCTGCTGGTTCGGTTCCAAAGTCATCGTCGACGAATTCGGGACCCGTTTATGATAAACCCGTTTACGACGATGACATTTTCGATGGCGTTCCGGGGCTGAAGAGCACGGCTACAAAAGTTAAGCACGAGGACGTTTTCTCGTCGGTGACATCGCCGCCGGCCAAAGGGAGTAGTAGAACCAGTGGGTTTGGTGACATTTTTGGCGGGTTTGGCAAGGCCGAGCCCCAAAAAAAAAAAAAAAAAAAAGCTCAGGCTCCAGAGGATCGGATAAAGTGGAGAAGGGCGTGCCCGGCTTCGATGATTTGCTACCTGGGTTTGGAGGCGGTAATGCTCCTAGTGAAAGGTCAACCTCAGAGGCCAGTTGGCCCCATGAAATGACTGCTAATGATATGTCTAAAACAAACTCCAAGGTGATGGAAGATCCTTTTGTATTATCAGGGCAGTATAGTGATCCCTTGGAAGAAATAAGTAGACTTTCCAAATCAGGAAGCTTGAAGGTTGATGGTCCATCTGTTGATGCTGGGCGAGCATTTGACGATATTGATCCCTTTGATAGCCTTGGAAAAGAAGCACTTGCACTTTTTGACACGATTCATCGATGAGGGTTTCCATCCCGCAAATGTGACATTCATTGGTGTCTTTGGGGTACCTAGAGTAGAGCAGGTTTAGTAAGCGAAGGAAGACATCATTTTAAGTTGATGACGGAAAAGTATGGCATATTACCTGAGATGAAGCTTTTGAGTTGATTGAGAAGATGACAGTTTCCCCAGATCATGTATTATGTGCAACACTCCTTGATACATGGATCAATAGAATTGGGTGAAAAGATTGGGAACACGAATAGCAGAAGCCGGCTACTCACCTAATGTTTCATCAGTTTTGCATGATATAGAGGGAGGAAGCTGTGAAGGGGGGGCTGCACCTCTGGTTTATAAGGAGATAAGTCTTCCTCACCGATCCCACCGAAAGCTCCGATCTAAACTTTGGATTCCAAAAAGAAAATGAAAGAACAAAACAAAATGATAGCTCCTAGGGTCAGAACTTTTACTTTTTGAAAATATTCCCCCTGCAAGGTTGAAAGCATATTTTCAGAAACAAAGTTGAATAATTGATCAAAATTGAGTGGAAGACGACCTGCCAACAATTATATCGGATTCCCCTTTATTTTGATAACAAAAGTGAACAACACAGTCAGCCTGTGATCGAGTCAATTATGAGGATAGACCCGTGGGCATAATTAAAGTCCATTTTATTTACTTCTCTGGAAAATTACACAAAATTGGCACTTTACATGCCACACAAAAAAAAAAAAAAAAAAAAAAAAAAAAAAAAAAAAGAGATTACAAGAAATATACAAACAAGGAAAAGACTCTTCAAGGATGGTCAGGTGGTGCCTCAGAAGTCGACGGAACTCCGGGAAGACGAAGAGCCAGAGTTGGAATCTCCGGAGCCGGGACGCTCGGCGCAACTCCGGAGGACGAAGGCAACATGAACCTCGGGAGTAACGCCATGAACCTGTCATGGTCACTTTGGATCCGACCGTCCGACTCCTGCAACTGGTCCAGCTTCCTCTTCATACTGGTCGAGTAACTAGTTGCAAGCAGGTGCAACTCCTTGTTCTCGTGCCTGAGTCCTCTGACCTCTTGCCGAAGACTCGCCACCTCCGCCATCAGTGACTCCACTTGCCGAGATCTTGCAAGAAGGCGCTGGCCCATGTTTGAAACTGAGCCTGCACTTTGGACGCTGAGAGCTAAAGATTCCTGAACAGCCAGCTCGTCCGACCGCCTGGATAGCAACCTAGTGTCCCTTGGAGTGAGGAGATTTCGAGCAACCACCGTAGCGGTTATTTCGTTTCTCATCAATGAGTCCCCAACTGTAAGAGGACCGTTGGGGGATATGAAGGACGGACGCCAAATGTTGTCTGGAGAAGACAAGTCATCATCTTCTCCGACGTTCAAGTTAAGGCGACGGTCAGAAGGGCAAGACATTTTCAGAATGTGTTAAGAAAGAAAAGATCAGAAAGATTAAGATTACAGAAGTTCAAGAAAAGTGTTTACAGGAGGGAGTTCAAGCGTGAGGTGAAACAAAAATTCGCGCCTCTATAAAAAGAAGAAAAAATGAAGAAGCGCTCCTCAGAAATCGAAGAAGCGCTCCTCTCACAAATCAAAGAGTGACGCTCCTCTCTCGAAGACCGGAGTCCCGTCTCAAAAGAACCGTTCCTCTATCAAAAGCTGGGCTTGACTCAGAAATCACGTGGCATCAGCTTTTCCAGTTTGTCGTCACCTGCGTCACATACAGCTTGGAGCGTTGCGAAAACCACGAGCCGCACCCGGATTTGAACCCCGGTTTTCAAAAGATCATCATTCCAGTTCGTCGCCACTCGTCACATGTGCAGTCAGCTTCGCGGAAATTACGGAAGCTTTGTCAGAAAGCACGTAACGGACACTGTTTATCCATCCACCGGCTGCCGACAAATAGTGAAGGAATAGTTCCGGTTGTGAAGCCAAAATTCTATAAGTTCGACCTTCGCCTTCCACAGCAAAGGCACACCTTCACACCCTCTCAACCTCTCAACCTCTCTTCATCTCCGATAATGTCTTCCCAAAGAAACCTTTCGAGTCACTCAGTGTTCTTCATCCCTTGGAACACCCCAGAAAACAAATCATCCAGAGCGAAAGTATTTCATATTAAAAAGGTTAAAAGCAAAAGTATCTCATATTACGCTTTCTCCTCACCTTCATCTGAGGAACGTGGAGAAAGTGAGATCCTGATTGCTTACCTAGTCTTGCTCTCGAGTACTCATCTCAGACCCCTCCCAGCCCACTTCAAAAATAAACCTGTGTTGAGGTGCTTCTTCAAAAGCAAAAGTACCTCACAGACGAAGCATGAGGAGTCTGAGTTGCATCCAGATGAAGGCAGAGTCTGAGATGATCCAAGAGTTCAAGAAGATGCCACACCTGCGCAGAAACCGGACTACTTGAAGCATGTGGAGACAACGTGCTGAATCAACCTTCAAGACCAAGCCGCGACGACCCCTTGAAGAAAACACAAGTCCGATTCAAGATTAGACAATCTAGCTGAAGAAAGCAGGAGGAGTCTGAGTTGCATCCAGATGAAAGCTGTAAAAAAAAAAAAATCACAAACCCGATTCAAGATCAAGTGCCCGTCACCCTTGAATCAACCTTCAAGACCAAGCCTCAACGGCCCTTGAAGAAATCACAAGTCTGATTCAAAGATCAGGTGTCCATCACCCTTGAATCAAAACTAGTTCAAGATGAAGTCTGTGGAAAGTCAACAAGCACAACAAATACACGTGCCGATTCACCCCAAATATAGTCTCAACCCAATCCAAGATCAAGCCCCGACGGCCCTCGGATCGACGTCTACAGTAAGGAAACTTCAAGACGCATCTCCTACATATGACAAACACATGTATACGACACGCCTTGAAGTGGGGGCATTTGTAGACAGTGAAATTTCAATAAATAAAATGTTGACCAATGGTCAAAATTTTAACACTCATGTATTACATAAATTGTATACATATTGTATGATTCGACGAAAATTCGAAAAGAGTTAAAAAAGCTGTCAAACAGGACACGTGTCAACACCTGGCAGAGACGGCTTATTTCATCTGGAATATTATATTCAAAATTAGGCCTTGGAAAATTCTATAAATAGAAGCCAATTTCATTCATTTCAATTCACCAATTCACAAATACATTTCTCTACTCCCAAATTGGAAGAGAATTCTCTGAAGTTCGTTCTTCGTTCTTCGTTCTTCGTTCATCGTTCATTGTTCTTCAAGATCAAGCCCCAACGGCCCTTGAAGAAACGCTCATCCATCCTAAGATCAAGCCCCAACGGCCCCTTGGATTAGCACAATTGTTCTTCAAGATCAAGTCCAGAAGCCCTTGAAGATCCATCCACCATCCATCGTTCATCCGTTCATCCGTTCTTCAAGAACCAAGCCCAAAAGCCCCTTGAAGCTCGTTCATCGTTCTTCGTTCTTCGTTCATCGTTCGTCGTTCATCCATCTTCTTCAAAGATCAAGCCCCAACGGCCCTTGAAGCAACATTCATCCACCCTCCAAGATCAAGCCCCGACGGCCCTTGGAATCAATACATTCATCCTTCAAGAATCAAGCTCAAAGCCCCTTGAAGCTCATCCATCGTTCATCGTTCATCATCAAACATCTGAAGATCATCACTGTTCATCCCAAGAATCAAAGCGCCAAACAGCCCCTTCGGATCAACACAAACAAAATCCACATCACTGTTCATCAAAGGATCAAGCCCAACGGCCCTTTGGATCAACAGCCCATCAATATCTTACGGAGATAGAATCAGAGGAACAAATAGAGATTGTAACCCCAAAATTCATCAAATAACAAATATATTTTGTACACGTGTTCTTGTTCCTTCAGGAAATTTTCGTGTTTACACCGATCATTTAGGTTATTTTTGTTTTAATGTACCCTTTAAAGGAAGGATCTTCATTTTGTTTTCAAAAAATTGGGGTTAGTTGTGGACTCATGTCCCATTGAACTTCAACATCCGAATAGTTCATTTTATAAGTCTTAATTCATAGATTACTTTTACAAAAAATTAATTTAATAAGAAATAATTTGCTTATTTAGTTGATATGATGAACATAGTGTTCATCAAATTCTTTGAACTCAATTAGATGCCGTAAATATTTTTTGATTTAACTAATATTTTGAAACGATAATCTCTAATATGCAACTTAAAAAATGAACGGTTTGAATCATTAAAATTTGAGTTTTGGTGTTTTCTTAGAAAAAAAACTGAAATTCTAAATATAAAGCTATTCATTTGTGTTTTTTATTAGTAGAGCTAGTGCTAGTGAGTTAAATTAATAGTTGTTAGGGCGAGAGACAATTGTGAGAATTGAACACGCATTAGAATACATACCCATGATTGCTCCCCTACAATCCAATAAAGTACATACATCCGTTCTAACTAACAAAAGTACGGCTACTTTTAATTTTTTTTTAACCTCTCCTTACTTCTTATCCTTTGTATTTGCTAATTATTTTATTACAAAGCAAAAAATATTATACTTAGAAATCCTACGAAAATAAGGCAAGAATATCACCACACTACACCAAGAAAAGAAATCTACCTAGATGAATAGACTTTCGTTACGAAGTCACCCACTGATTTCTTTTTTTAAAAAGAAAAAAAAAGAGTAATGTTTTTCATACCATATTTTTGTACCACATTTTCATACTATCTTAGGTGGCATTTGATGTGAATATCTACATCATTTGAATTTATTAGATTTTTAAATTTAGTTCATTATTTAATAAACTAATAATTAAGAAAAACTAGTTAATTAAATGATGATTGTGGTATACGAGAATTATTTTTCCTTCATTTCCTTGGGTTTTGCAAATTTTTCAAGGGATATGATATCCACACATCCCATTTTACTTCTCACACACATTTTAATAGATGCTACCTAAGATGGTATAAAAACATAGTATGAACCGTCCAATTATTTTTCACATTTTTGTTTTTTTTATAGTAATGTTATTCATACTATGTTTTTATACCATATTTCTACACCACCTTAGGTGGCATCTGATGTGGATAGCCACATTATTTGAAAAATGTGCAAAACCCAAGGAAATGAATGAGAAAAACTCCTCGTATACCACAATCATCATTTAATTAACTAATTTTTCTAAATTATTAGTTTATTACATAAGGAACTAAATTTAAAAATCTAATTAATTCAAATAATGTGGTTGTCCACATCAAATGCCACCTAAGACGATATGAAAATGTGGTACAAAAATATGGTATGAATATCATTATTTTTTTTTTCTTTTATAGTCCACATTAGTCAATTCCACATTTTCAGCTAACTTTGTCTCTCTAACTCGGAAGACATTTGAACAGCTGAGTCATCTCTCTCTCTCTCTCCCTCTCGCTCTCGCTCTCTTGAACGACGTGAACAACTGAATCACTCATCTGACGTCTCTCTCTCTCCTATCTCTCTATCAATACGGCTGCGGGGAGTGTACCTGCTCGTCTCGACGTTCAGTAGTTTCATGCAAATTATGCAACCACCATTCAAACGATGCCTACAAATATTACAAACGTGGAAGAATGGTGACCCAAAAACACACATCAGACGCCATATCTCTCAACCACCCAAAACCCCACAACTCCTCATTTTCCCAAATATAAACACGCAAGACACAGCATTCTCTCTCACCTTCTAACACTCTCTCTCTCTCTCTCTAAAACTCTTCAAACTGCTGCTTTTAAGCTGATACACATGGAGGTTGGCAATGACAACCACAATACGCCTCTCCTGGTTTCGAACCACAGCGGCCATGAGGACGGCGGAGAGGAGAAAGTCGGATTTGTTAAGCAGTTCGGTATCGAGTCCAAGAAGCTGTGGAAGATTGCCGGCCCTGCAATCTTCACCGCCCTCTGTCAGTACTCCTTGGGTGCCCTCACTCAGACCTTTGCCGGGTTTGTCGGTGACCTCGAGCTAGCCGCCGTCTCCGTCGAGAATTCTGTCATCGCCGGGCTCGCTTTCGGTGTCATGGTAATGGTCCAAATATCTATCAAGTCATTCTCTTTCTTTTATGATCACTCATCCAATTCAATCCAATCCAATACAATCCACTCAATCTTAGTCATCAAAAACAGGTTACGCTTGTTGCATGACCAGTCGAGATGGTACAAATAATTTATTCGGCCAATCACTCGTTTATATATGTATGCAGTGAGATTAATGCTGGCATTTTTTTCAAACCAAAACGATTGCAATAATTCATTAAATTACTTTTAGCATCAAATGAGGGACGAGTTTTGGCGTAACAAAAATATTATTTCGAGTTTTAAAAACAATTTCTTTGCAAAGCAAAGATGAGTCTGCGTACGATAAATGCTTATCTCTTCATCTTTCAAAACCGAAAAGTCTTGTTAGTTGGAAAGCATTAGAATGTAGTTCCCCTTATCATGTATGTTTATTTTCTCTTTATTGCACTGATGTTTATTTTTCGCATTAGATTTATTAATTAAAAATAATACAAATATTTGACTATTTGTTCCAAAAAAGTGTTTGATTGTTGAAAAGTAATGAATCTGATATGTGTTTTGGGGGTTGCAGTTGGGTATGGGTAGTGCACTGGAGACGCTGTGTGGGCAAGCATACGGTGCGGGTCAGATCAGGATGTTAGGGGTGTACATGCAGAGATCGTGGATCATTCTGCTGGTGACAGCTTGCGTTTTGGTCCCCGTCTATGTGTGGTCCCCACCTATTCTCGAGCTAGTGGGAGAGACCACTGAGATTTCTGAGGCCGCCGGTTGGTGATTTTTTGCCTTTTTGGTCACGTGTTAGTGTTTCTTTCGAACTGAAATTTAAATAGGTCCATTTTGATATAGACTCTTTATTTTTAAATGTCTTAGATTAAACATCCATTCTTTTTTAAAATTTGATTAAACATTTTTCCTACAATTTTGGTATTTAATTGCATTTCATTTTATTTTATTAGAAGGATATTCATGTTATTTTTTCACTGCATTTTTTTTCCTCATATTTTTATGCATTTCTTATTATGATGATTTCGGATTTTTTTTTATTTTTTACTAAAATATTTATCTTAGTAAGTTAAAATATAATGTAAAAAAGTCGTTGTTCAGTACGTTTGGTTATATTGGTATGTTTGATTATATCAGTACGTTTGGTTACTTATAAGATGATTTGGTTTACGGTATATTTGAATTTTTGGTATATTTGGCTTCTTGGTACACTTGAATTTTTGGTACATTTGGTCTCATGGTACATTTAAAATTTTGAGTACATTTGAATTTTTTGCACATTTAAGTTTTGGTACATTTAAATTTTTGGTAAGTTTGTTTTCAAACCATAAGTTTTAGTACTTTTTTTAACTAATAATGAGTAGTTTAATAATTTTTTTGTATTTTTATAGAAAGAGTTATTAAAATGTAGGAGTTTAAATTACTTTTTAAAAAATCAAAAAATGTGATGTGACAATTGATCAAAACTTCTTAATCAAATTTTAAAAAAGAACCAATGTTTAATCTAAAAAGTATTGAAAAAATGTATGAGATTCTAATTTCTCCTTCATATCGGGAAATTAAAAAGGATAATGATAGCATGGTCAAAATTTTAAATTAAATTTGTAGATTAAATAATGTGAGATGATTCGATTATTATTTAAGCGTTAATTAATATACTTATTTCTTATTAATAACATATTATTTAATTTACAAATTTGATTTAAATTTTTTATCTCTCTAACACTACTTAATTAAAAATTATCATGGGTCACATCAAAAGAAAGCACATGTTTAGCAAAGTTTGGTTATACTAATTCATTAGAGCAATGTGACCATCTTCTTATATACAAATGTGAGATCCTTTCTGTAAATTATTATATTTTAGAACATATCTCGCGTCGAAATCACCTCTCTCTAGTTTGAAAATTATCCTCTTAAGTTTGTTTTTGGTTAACGTCCCACTAATCATTTATGTGTATATTTTTTGGTGGTACAGGAAAGTTTGCCGTGTGGATGCTTCCACAGTTGTTCGCCTATGCTCTCAACTTTCCAATTCAGAAATTCTTACAAGCACAGAGGAAAGTTGGTGTGATGGCCTGGATCTCAGCTGCAGTACTTGTGGAACATGCATTTTTCAGTTGGTTGTTGATACTTAAGCTCGGATGGGGTCTGACTGGCGCAGCGATCACACTCAACGCTTCGTGGTGGCTCATCATTATTGCCCAGTTGCTCTACATCTTCATCACCAAGTCAGATGGTGCTTGGAGCGGATTCTCTTGGCTTGCGTTTGCAGACTTGTGGGGATTCGTTAGGCTCTCTTTAGCTTCTGCTGTCATGTTGTGGTAAGTAGTCCGGCCGTGGAGCGTGTTTACGTTCGTTAATGAGTAACAGACTGTTAATATGTCATTGATAACGAGTCGATATTATGTGAAATGCATGTTGTTATGCATGTTCAAGGATTTTGGTGCGCATCCCTACTTTGATAATGAATGAACATTCTGCACAGAGAATTTTTTCGTACTGAGTTTTTTTTTGTATAACTGCAGTTTGGAATTCTGGTACTTGATGGTGCTAGTGGTTATAACCGGCCGTTTGACGAACCCCTTGATCCCAGTTGATGCCATCTCTATTTGGTAAGGTACTTAAATTATACATACCTATGAATTCAAATTTGGACCTCATATTTCTTCCCATTTTATGCAGCATGAACATAAATGGATGGGATGCAATGATTGCAATAGGGTTTAATGCTGCAATCAGGTAAACTTATTTGCTTACGATCTCATCGTTTGGCCGGTCTTTTTGTAACTTGTTGACTTTGTGGAACAACTAATGATCAACAGGTCATGAATTCGGTTTTCTCTGAATCATGATGTCCCAATTTTCTGACTATGTGATGTTGCTAAACAAACAGTGTTAGAGTATCAAATGAACTTGGAGCTGGTAATTTCCGGATGGCCAAATTCGCAGTGATAGTAGTTTCGACGACTTCCATCGCTATAGGGCTCGTCTGCATGATCGTAGTTCTCACGACGAGAGATTATTTCCCCTATCTTTTCACCAACAGTGAAGCCGTTGCGGAGGAAACTACTAAACTTGCAATATTGCTTGGATTCACAGTCCTTCTCAACAGCCTTCAACCAGTCTTATCTGGTAATTAAATACAATTAACCACATAATTAACCGAGACTTTCGCGTATACAATTATCTATCTGTCAGTTAAGTGTTCTTTTTCTTGACAATTTGTTGTGTTCAATTTGTTTTTGAAGGTGTTGCTGTTGGAGCTGGATGGCAATCTATTGTTGCATACATCAACATTGGGTGTTACTACATTGTCGGATTGCCTGCCGGAATACTTCTCGGATTTACATTTAAATTTGGAGTCGAGGTGATACAATTAGACGACTTGACTATTTTGGAGTACCAATAACAATTTTATAATTCTAATCTCTCCCCTAATTCCGTTTTTCAAACTTGTGCTGTTTTGTAGGGTATCTGGTCAGGAATGATCGGTGGCATTGTCTTGCAAACCATAATCTTGATAATAATCACTTCCATAACTAACTGGAAGAAAGAAGTAAGTACTGAGTTCTTACTCTTGATTATAACCCTAAATCGGGTTAATTTGCTTAAGCAGATGTTAATTATGTCACGAAATGCGCAGGCCGATGAAGCGGAGAGCCGTGTCAAGAAGTGGGGAGGAGGAGGAAGAGATGCAGATATGTAAATCGAAGACGAAAGCATCAAAGTTAAAGGGTGCATGACATAGTCACACGGAGCTTTTGCAGTATTGGTTCATTGCGCTAAGCTATATTTTGATGCTAAACCTCAGAAGTAATGGGTAGTTAGCATTGCCAAAACTCAGTAGCAGAGGAAACTAGCGAGGCATAGATTTTGTTTTTAAGTATTTGGAGAAAATAACTATGAAAAGAACAATTATAAAGGAATGTGCTATCAGACAGAGCTAGAAATTTCTTCTAATATGAGCAACTAGAAGAACAACTAACAAAACATTATTATGGTATGACTTATTTATACCTAATGTAATAATAAAGATGATTTCAAATGATGATGATATATCACAATTTTAATTTTACAAAAATATCAATGTAGTAATGGAAAGTGGCAAGATGAAGAGAATAATATCAATACATGATATGTACGAGAGGGGCGGTTTGAATGATAGTACAAAGTACTTTTACTCATATAATATTTGATATGAGGGTATGTTTACTTTCTTCAAATATAACAAGCGTATGTATATAACTGCAGTTTGCAACTCAACAACGAATTACTTGGCTGGGGCGTTGCCCCAGTGGGCCTTCATGGGTTCCTTACATGTCCAGTGATGAAGCCAAGGATTTATATGAATGCGGGCATTCTTAAACAACAAAGTCACGAATTGAAAAACTCAAGAATTTACTAAACAGAACATTTAAATACTAACCAATATTTTTTTTTTGCAATGTACTACAATATCACTCGACACATTTTCTTAATTACCCATATCATCAAATATCTTTCTGTATAAAATAACCATATTATTATTCCTCCATTGATGTCACAACCGAAACTGCTCTATCACGTGAGATTGCTATATGCATTATGTGCATTTTTCCACCAATAAAAAAGTGGGGGCATCCGCCCCGTCTAGGTCCAAGGTGGATCCGTTCATGTACAACACCCTCAAAAGTCAGGATTCATATGAACTAGGGGTACGTTTGTTGCACCAGACTATCTCGGACTGAATTAGCTTCAAGGACTAAGCTGAATTGGCTTAGACTAGACTAAACTGGACTAACTTAGTGAAGCGTTTGGTGCAGCGTTGGACTAAAAAGCAGGATAATTAATAAACTATAATATTATATTAATTAATGCATAAATAGTAATATTTTATATTATTTAATGTTTATATAATAATATTTTATGTTTTTTAATGCATATTTATTCCCCTTTTACTTTACTCCAAACAGACTACCCTCCAGAATCATCTTCTTTTTTCTTCTACCTCTAGCTCCGCCCCATTTCTTCTTTCCTTCATCTTTTTCCTGCAAAATACAGGTGTAAAGTTCATCGCAAATCCTTCAAAACAAGCTCATCCTCTTCACCCTCTTGCCGCTGTTAAGAATTTCCACCTTCCTTATCCTTTTTTTCCCAAAAATTTTCAGATCTCTCTCCTTCCTCTGATACATGCTTTGGCTTCTCTGCCTACAAAGTCATCTCATAATTTTGTTATTTTTTCGCCCTTTTTTTTTATAAATCTTTTGTGGTTGGATTTTGAAGTTTGGGCAGTAGGTGGAGCTTTGTTTCAGATCTGAGGAGTGATTAAAGAGTGTTGCAGAGGAAGAGGTGGATTTTGCAGGATTTGGGTTTGAAATGGGTTGTGGGACGCAAGGAAGAGGCATATGGGAGGACGAAGCGGGTAGGAGTGAAGCGTAGTAGTGTGGTCTTAGCAGTCCGCCCAATTTCGGGGGGTCTCGCTAAGACCCTGTAACGAAGCTGTTAGTCAGTCTCAGTCGAAGCAAGTCTCATTAAACGATGTCCCTGTGTGAAACAAACACCGGATTACAGTATAGTCTAGTCCAATGATGTTTAGTGAAGCCAAACAAACGGGTCCTAGGCGTGCTAGTCGATTCCTTACCTCTTCTTTATTTTCTTTTCCAAATTCATGACTTTCTTAATCTAATAGGGACATGTTTACTTATAAAGAATAAGAATTGAAATCAGTCGATTCCTTAACCATCCATTCTTTCCCTTTTCAAGTAGTAAGATAAGAAGAGCCATAACAAACAGTGACCACCGTTAAGTAAAATTGGACATGTCCACTTCACTCATCCGTTAGGGCTCTTAAATTCAATTCTCGTAAATAAAAAGTCGATTGGTGTAATTTAGCTCAAAATTGCAGTTGAAAACAATAAAATAGTGGAAAAGGGAAATAATTTAAAAATTAATCATCGCCATTGCTCCTTGATTTTATCCTTAAAGCAGAGAGTTATCTCCACCGCGGGAGAGATTATCTGAAACAAGGAACAATTTTCAGTTCATATTATTCCCCATTCAGAGTCGTTTAAATTTGCCCCTCTCTCTCTCAGTCTCTCTCTCCTTTTTTCTCATCATCCTTGACCGAGGAGGAAGAGAAGAAAAGGAAAGGAAGAAAAAGATCAAATCTTTATTGGGGTTTTGCTTCCCCCGGAAGATTTCTTTCTTTTTATTTTCCCGGAAAATTCTTCTCTTCCTCCGGCGGTCGATCGCGCCTCTCAAACCAGTTGTTCGTCTGCAATTTCAGCCTTAATTTTGATTTTTGGGTTTGAGAGAGGTGCAAAAATGGCGGACGATTATTACGTCAGTGGCGACGACGAGGAATATTACGACGACGAGGACGATCGCCAGAATCTTGAGCTGTTGGAATACGTTGAGAATTACGACTCTCTCCGCCCTGAGGTTCCGACGAGTAAGGTAGCGATTCAAGTTTTCAGTTTCGTTATCGGCGATCGTGATTTTGTAAATATCGTGTCCTGGGACTTATATATTTTTTGCGAATTTTTGAGATTTTCGGAGAAAATTTCGTTTCTTTTTCTTGAATTCCATCGCCAATCGCAAAAGGGGTTTGATTCCTGTTTCGTTGCTGAGAATGTGGCTTTTTTGTATCTTTGTTAGTAAAATTCTTGGTCTTTTTCGGGTTTCGGTTTCGCAATTTGACGCAGTGAGCTTATCTGCCTCATGATTTTTTTTCAAATACTTGGAAAGTTATCGCCTTGAATTGAGTTCTATTCGTTATTATGTATTTATGACACTTACTGGTGTTTTACAGGTCATTTCAAAAGAATCTCTCTTGGCTGCGCAGGTACAGATTTTTCGGTTTGGTGATTTTGTATGAATGTTACTATGGTTATGTATGTGCTATACTAGACTAGATTTATATCGAATGTTCGGAATTAAATTGTGCAGAAGGACGACGTGCAGAGGGCAATGGATGTGCTATCGTTGAAAGAATACCATGCCCGAACCTTACTCATCCATTACCGTTGGGATGTTGACAATGTGCTTGCGGTGCTTGTAGATAAGGGGAAAGATAGATTGTATGCCGAAGCAGGTGTGACGTTGGTGGAGCAGGATGATCATGTTTCATCACAGTTGTCCTCTGAGGTAATGTGCGGTATTTGCATGGACGAAATTCCAGCTGATCAAGTGACAGTCATGGATTGCGGTCACTGCTTCTGCAATGAATGTAAGTACTCTCCTCTGCATCTTCTATACCTTCTCGTGCAATGTGCGAATGTTGTGATTGTAGTTGAAATCAGTTTTGTCTACCATTGTGGTTAGGTTGGACGGAGCATTTTATTGTGAAAATAAATGACGGGCAGAGTAGGCGCATTAAATGCATGGCATACAAGTGCAATGCCATTTGTGATGAAGCAGTAATCAGAAATCTAGTCAGTGCAAGGGATCCTAATCTGGCAGAGAAATTTGAGCGTTTTCTTCTGGAATCATATATTGAGGATAATAGAATGGTGAAATGGTGCCCCAGTGTTCCCCACTGCGGAAATGCTATACGCATTGAGGAAGATGAACTCTGCGAGGTTGAATGTGCATGTGGGCTTCAATTCTGTTTTAACTGCTTAGCTGAAGCACACTCCCCATGTTCATGCCAAATGTGGAAATTATGGTGTCAGAAGTGCCAAGATGAATCAGAGACAGTTAATTATATTGCAGTCAATACAAAGCCTTGCCCAAAGTGTGGCAAGCTGGTTGAGAAGAATGGAGGCTGCAATCTAGTTTCGTGCGTCTGCGGACAACCATTTTGGTGAGTGTTTATATATTTTTAGCATTTTCTTTAGTCTTGTGTCCTTTTATTTGTGAATTTGTGGGGCTGGTTTGGGGAGCATTTCATACATTTAGATGGTCGGGCAATGTTTCAAAATTCTACTTGGGTAGGATCCTTTTCTTAGGATTTGCTGTGCCACTGCTGCCTTCGTGAAGTTTATGTTGACATGTGACTTTTGGTAGACTGGCTCCTTATAGACTTTCCTGAAGATTTTTTTGTTAGTTATGCTTTGCATAAACCTGCTCTGCACAATGTATGGGGTTTTTACTTTAACTTGTCTCGAAACCAAAAAAGCTCTCTGTTTTTGTGTGGATTTGCTGTTGCCTTTCACATGCTAACAATTCATGGTGGTTCAAAATTTCTACCCATCAAGTTCTTTCAGTGTTTTGGACATAAAGTTATTGGTTCTAAAGCATTCGGTGAAGTATATGTCATCTTCTTTTGATGAAACATTACTGCAATTTGTTTTGAATAGAGTGCATTTGATAATATTGCTTTAAAGTTTGTTTCGGTATGTGTTTTGACAGTTGGCTCTGCGGTGCCCCAACTGGTTTGAATCATACATGGGACGCCATCGCGGGTCACAGTTGTGGGCGATTCAAAGAAGACGAGAAGACGAAACTTGAACAGGCCAAGAGGGATCTATTTCGTTACACTCACTACTTCAACCGTTATCAAGCTCATATCGATTCTCTTAAGCTTGAAGCAACGCTGAAACAAAGCATACAAGAAAAAATATCGCATTTGGAAGAAAGAGAATCGACATATAGAGATATGAGCTGGGCGACCAATGCACTCTACAGACTCTTCAGATCAAGGCAGATTATTTCGTATTCCTACCCGTTTGCATATTACATGTTTAGCGAAGACACATGCAAAAATGAAATGACGGCAGAAGAAAGGACCATAAAACAAAACTTATTTGAGGACCAGCAGCAGCAGCTTGAGGCAAATATGGAGAAGCTTTCTTTGTTTATAGAGGAGCCTTTTGATGAGTATTCGCCGGATGAAATTATGGAGTTGAAAATGAGGATCTTAAATCTTTCTACGCTTACTGATAACCTCTGCGCAAAATTGTAAGTTTCTTTTAATACTTGAATTCTCCCATTTGGTTTTCAAACATCTTGTTGGAGATTGATGTTGCAAACCTTTATCCACTCGCAACGTATTTGCTTAGAATTGACACGTATGGGTTGTTTGCAGGTACGATTGCATCGAGGATGATTTGCTGGGTTCCCTCAAGAGGACAAGGCACAGTATTGCTCCTTACAGGTCAAATGGTGTGGAGAAAGCTTCAGAACTTACGGTTTCTAGGGACACCACGACCTCTAACTCCGAAATTGATTTGGCCGCCTCCAACGGTATGGATATTCGTAACAGCGTGCGTCTTCCAGTCTTACCTAGCATATATCCTTCATGTTTACTTATTGCTTCTCTTTTCTTGTCATAGCTGACTAGAAGATAACCCGGCGACCTTCATCTAGCTTTGAGAGTTCGGGCGAAAGCCGACGCAGACGATGGTGCTCGTCGCATACATCTTAACATTAGAGCGCTCTGCTATCGTTACCAACTGAGTTTTCCAGACAGAATCACATTTTACTGCATAAGGTTAGGTTTAGAAACCTAGTTTTTTGATCAGATTTATGAACTTTTTTTCTAATTCGAGGGGTACAAATGCTGATGCTGCGATAGAAATCAAACAATGGAGGTATATACATCATAAAAAATTAGAGAGATACTCTTTTGTTTTTCTCGTTTTCTGGTGAATGATGAAGTAGTTGCAGCCGGAAAATGCCCGACTTTAGCTCTCAAGTTCATCTGGTTCCTGCGTTTTTCCGTTCGATTTGAGATGACAACCGATTGAAAACGCCGAATCACCTTGATGAGAGTTCAAGGTTCACGGGAAGAAATTCGGAAAATGGGCGGGTGCATTAGCGCATACAAGTGGATAGATACTTGAAAAAAAAAAAACCAAATGTTCTCCTCTTATGTTAAAGAGAGAAAAAAATCATGGTGCATCGGCTCGTGATCCGGCACATAAAAAATTCTCTGGACAAAGGGGATTGATCATTAATGGTCTAAACAGAATTACGAGTGAATGTACACGAACAAGAAATTTTGAGTAAGATTATAATAAAGTTTGATGTGTTACACGTTTCGGGTTTTGAAATAATATACACGTTTAGACGTGTTTCAACACGTTAACACGACGTGGATATAAGTAAATAAATTTGAACAAGGCCAGTTTACAACCCAACAAATTTATAACGCCCTTTTCTGACAAAACAATTGGAAAAAAAAAGGGAAAAAAAGCCAATCTCTAAAAGATATGTCAAAAATGTTACATAAACATATAACGGTAACAAATAACATACTATTTACTCCAATCGAGATGTCAAATTTGAATTTTTGTTATTTCCGAAGGCATTTCACTTGCATTACTTTAAATGCTAGCATATTTAAGTATTATTTTTAAACCAACAACAACCCAACTTTTATTATTTTTGTTTAAAAAAACATAAAGAGATGTGGTATCCACACACTTTATTTTACTTCTCACACACCCTAGATAATTTTTGTCTATTGATTTTTTTCAATTCATCTGTCCAGACGACCGAAAATTAAAACGGTGTGTGAAAAATAAAATGGGGTATGTGTATATTACATCTCAAACATAAAATGAAGTAATAAATTTTGACATACTGGATGGAAAGAAAACAGTGACAGTATGTCAAATTGCCAAGTCAGCCATTAAATTTAAATTTGATGTTTTGAATTTGACGTCTCATTTGGAATACTCTAAGTTATTAACTTTTTAACAAACATATTCCGCAATTTAAATAATAAGACGTGATGTACCATCCGTGTTACGGTCATACAGAAAAATCTATTGCCTTCTAGAGTTTCCTCTACCTTATCCACCAGTGTTACACTGCCACGTGGTATGAGATTTTCTCTAGTTTTTTATTTTCTCAAGCCACCCTGACTCCGTGTAACCCAATACGTGTGAGAGAAGGAATCGTGTATCCCACTGGCCGAAGAAATCGTGGTCCAACAAGGACGGCGCATCCTGACCACAAACGTAAAATAAAAATAAAAATAAAAATAGTAGCGTTGGATTCAAGTCGTAGCCAACCGACTTAGGAAACCGCGGCGACAGCTCACCAACGTCCCTTTCTATATTGAATCTCCGCCCTCCATTGATCCCATCACCGTTTAATCTCAGCCGTTCGTCTTGACCGCTTATATATATAAATACCCCCAAAGGCCTCCTCACAACTCACCTGTTCAGCTATCGCGGTTGAGCGGTATGGCTTCAGAGACCAGGTTTATCGATTTCGATTCGTCCGTTGGGGTTCGATTAGGGTTTGGATTCTTGGTGATGGGGATTTTTCTTGCCAGGTTAAAATTTTCGATCTAACGATGCGTGAAGGTTGAATTTCCTTATGTATTTCAATTTTTTGGATTGCGTTTCCGGTTTTTGATTCATCTGTTTGGGATCGATTGATTCTGAGATCGTAGTGCTGTTGGTATGTTTCTAGGGTTTGGCTGGATTCGTGACAATCGCCTCTTTTGTTTTTAACAGGTTTTAAAAAGTTTGGATCTGATTACATATGGAGGTTGCGAATTCCCAAGTATTTGTTCTTCAGGATTGTTTTATCGATTCTTTTGCTGACGAGATTTTGTGGAAATTGATGGATTTTGATATCTCCTCTTAACTCTGTTGATCTGCTTTTGGGTTTTTATGATTTGGTGTGGTGGTAGTGGTTCCAGGGCGTTTTGGATTCAGTAACTGGTTCGGCTAGGGTTTCGATTTGAAGATTCTCTATTTGCCTTGGGTTTTTGCGTATCTTCGTTCACTTGAAGTTTATGACATGATGATTTAATTTAGAAATTTTAACCCTCATCCCATATCCGTCCGAATAAATGGAGCCTCCTTGTTAACTTTCAGGCATGGCTTGCGGGTTTCAGTCGCATAGATGTCTAAGACTCGAGCGGTTAGGTATTGTATTTGGCTAATATTTTGATGGCGTTCTTGTGTGATAGCTCTGTGGTTGGGTTTATAAGTTTTCGCGATAAAAATCTTTTGCTCCCTCCCTTGAATTTGCACTCTAAATGTTTATTTTCCTCCCTCATTCAAAAATCGTTCTAAATTTTATTACCTTCTATTGGCAGATACTAAATTGGGGATTTGTACGGTATTATTAAGCTGTCATTCTTTTACACGCAACTTGTAGTTTGTGTCGTCTTCTAGTCAAATCGGGTTTAATGTCCTCAATATTGATTATTTCAGTTGAAAAAGGAGTATGGTCGTGACCACAATCAGATTTTCCATTCAATTCTGCATCTTTTTGCAATCTCTCGTTTTCAGATCGTTTTAATTTTTTCCTCAGATTGTTCTAAGTATTTATTTGAGTAATGTTAGGGAGATTAAATTTACAAACTAAATGATCTATCACGAATAGAAATAAGCACGTTTATCAAAATCAACTAATTATCAATTTCTATGTTTTTTAGTTTTCAAAACTCTGTCTAAATTTAGTCTAGCATTACCCTATTCATTTTCCTTTCTCAGAAAATGCTTGGCTCGTGTTTTGTAGTTTGGTTTCTTTTGTTTAGCAGGTTTGGAGTCACATCTAGCCGTGTCTCCAGGGTTCTGATGGTATATACACACGCAGTATTCTGGTATCTCAAATTGTATAGCATTCTAGGTTCCTTAGTGTAATGTGTTGAATTCCATTCTTCTGCAACTACTTTTTAATTTTTATTCCTAAATAAATATTGGCTATTATGTATTTTCGGGTTTCTTCTTCTGGGTTCAATTTACACTAGGGTTTAAGGCTTCTTGCCCAGTTTTTGTTTTATAGTTCCAAGAGTCTTGAAGGTTTTTCCTTTTTCGTTTAGCAGTGCCAGTGTCCTACGCAAATGCGCTCTAATTTTTCTTAGCCAGTCACAGCTGGGGTACGGTTGATGAAAAGTGTATCAGGGAGCTGATGGTGTGTTGGTTTGTTTATTCACCCTGCTTGGCTTCTTTTTTCTGTTAATGTCCATTATATTCGATTGCTGTGTTGTCCTTCCTTTGATGTTTATGGCAGATTCATCAACAGAGTTAATAACTTCACTCTATTCATTGTACAAAGTTCCGGGGTTTTAGGAGCCTCACTTCTTTAAAACACGAGCGGGAGCTTTAAGAGGGGGTTTCTCTTGGCTTTTTTATTTTTTTATTTTATTTTATATTTTAGAGCGTATAAGTCTTGTGCCACAATCTGAGCAGTTCTTTTGTCTGCAGACACATTTTAATCTTGTTGAGGGAGAACTGGGTGTTTCAAAGCTGGGGTTTGAGTGGTTACGAGTGTAATTTAACTTTTATGAATTTGAGCCATTGCTATATCAATGATCTTATTAAAAAAAATTCTGGTTACAGTTTCGCTGGGTCGAGGAAAATGGCTGCCTGATTTAAAGGGGGTTTGTTTCTTGGCTTATATTTTAATCTCTGTATTCTTAGGGCTATGAGATCTAGCACCATTATTTGTCGAATGTTCTTTGCAGATGATGTATCTTGTTTATTTATGAAGTCTCATCTTGTTGGAGCAGAACATGCTGGTTTGAAGGGGGTCTAAGTGCTTTCTTGCTTTTAATTGAATACTCATTCGTGTGATTTGTTTGGTCCTACGTTTGTGTCTACCCATTCTTGTTTGTATGCAGATGTGGGTCGAAGTGCACATTGTTAGGATTCTACAGTTTGGGAGCTTTGTGTGGCTGGGTTTGTTTATTCACCCTGATTGGCTTCTTATTTCTGTTAAATGTCCATAACATCTGATTTCTGTGCTGTCCTACCTTTGGTGTCTTATGCAGATGCATAACAGAGTCCTAACTCGATCCATCCATAGTAAAGAGTGTCGGGGTTTTAGGAGTTTCACTTCTTTAAATCATGGGCGGGCAGAGTTTTAATAGGGGGTTTCTCTTGGCTTTTGATTCTGTTTTTGTATTTAAGAGCGTATGGATCTTGCCATAATCTGAGCAATGCTTCCCTATGCAGACACATTCTAATCTTGTTGGAAGGAGAACATGTTGCTTCAAAGAGGGGGTTTGAGCGGTTCTCGATTGATTTAATTTTTTGTGTGAGTTTGAACCATTGTTTGAACAATGATCTTTTCAAATATTTTCTGGCTATGCAGTTTCGCTCGGTTGAAGGAAAATGGCTGCCTGATTTAAAAGGGGGTTTGATTTTTCTTCTTCTCTAAAACATGAGCGGGCAGAGTTTTAATAGGGGGTTCCTCTTGGCTTTTGATTCTGTTTTTGTATTTAAGAGCGTATGGATCTTGCCATAATCTGAGCAATGCTTCCCTATGCAGACACATTCTAATCTTGTTGGAAGGAGAACATGTTGCTTCAAAGAGGGGGTTTGAGTGGTTCTCGATTGATTTAATTTTTTGTGTGATTTTGAACCATTGTTTGAACAATGATCTTTTCAAATATTTTCTGGCTATGCAGTTTCGCTCGGTTGAAGGAAAATGGCTGCCTGATTTAAAAGGGGGTTTGATGTTTCTTGGCTTATGTTTCAATATCTGTTTTCTTAGGGCTTATGAGATCTAGCACCATTATTTGTGGAATTCTCGGTGCAGATGATATACCCTATGGAGTTGGCTTGTTGAAGCAGAACGTGCTGTTTTTTTAAAGGGGTTTTAAGTGCATCCTTGTTTTCGCTTGAATTTTCTATTCTTTGGGCTTGTCTGGTTCAATGATTTGTGTCCACCTATTCTTATTTGTATGCAGATGTGTTGAAGTGCAGCTAATTAGTAGTCGAACAGTTTGAAGGAAAGCGGGTGTCCTATTAGGGGGTTCCATTTTATTCTTATTATATTCTATTTTCTTGGAGCGTATATTTTTGTGCCTTTATTTGAGCACTGTTTTTATGTGCAGACATTCCTACGCCTCTGTATACGAGGTCCATGCTTGTTAGCTCTGTTGTAGAACGGGCTGTTTCTAAGATGGGGTTTGAGTGATTATTGGATTATTTAATTTCTTATTTTTGGGTAATGTTACCTACTACCATTATTTGATCAGTGATCGATGTTTCATATCAGATGCAACCTGAATTTCTGGTCATGAAATCTCACTCAGTCGATGAGCAATTTGCTGCCTGCTTCAAAAGGGGGTTTGATGTTTCTTGGTTTATGGTTGCCTTTCTTATGTATTGGAGGTTGTTAGACATGGACCATTATCTGCGCAATTTTCTGTGCAGATGCATTTTAGAGTTCGTTTGCGTATGGAGTTAACTTTGTTCAAGGAGAAACGGGTGCTTTGAAGGGGGTTTCTTTTGGTTCTGTTTTAAATTTCTATTGGTCGACTCTATGCGATTCTACGCCATGATTTGAGCAACGTTTATGTATGCAGACATTCTCTCTCTACATATATGGCAACCACCGTGGAAGGAGCAGTTTGAATATGGGGGTTTGAGTAGTTCTTGGGTTTACTTATTTCTTATTCCTTTAGGTTATTATTTTATTTCTGTTAAATGTCCATTACATCTGATTTCTTTGCTGTCCTACCTTTGGTGTCTTGTGCAGATGCATAGCAGAGTCCTAACTCAATCCATCCATAGTAAAAAGAGTGTCGTGGTTTTAGGAGTTTCACTTCTTTAAAACATGAGCGGGCAAAATTTTAATAGGGATCTTGGCTTTTGATTCATTTTTTGTATATTAGAGCGTATAGATCTTGCCATAAGCTGAGCAATGCTTCCTTATGCAGACACATTCTAATCTTGTTGGAAGGAGAACATGATGCTTCAAAGCGGGGGTTTGAGTAGTTCTCGAATGATTTAATTTTTTTGTGATTTTGAACCATTGTTTGAACAATGATCTTTTCAAATATTTTGTGGCTATGCAGTTTTGCTCGGTTGAAGGAAAGTGGCTGCCTGATTTAAAAGGGGGTTTGATGTTTCTTGGCTTATGTTTCAATATCTGTTTTCTTAGGGCTTATGAGATCTAGCACCATTATTTGTGGAATTTTCGGTGCAGATGGTATAGTTTATGGAGTTGGCTTGTTGAAGCAGAACGTGCTGTTTTTTTTAGAGGGGTTTTAAGTTCTTCCTTGTTTTTGCTTGAATTTTCTATTCTTTGGCCTTGTCTGGTTCAACAATTTGTGTCCCACCTATTCTTGTTTGTATGCAGATGTGTTGAAGCGCAGCTAATTAGGAGTCGAACAGTTTAAAGGAGAGCGGGTGTCCTATTATGGGGTTCCATTTTCTTCTGATTATATTCTATTTTCTGAGAGCGTATATTTTTGTGCCTTTATTTGAGCACTTTTTTTATATGCAGACATATTCCTACGCCTGTCTGTATACGAGGTCCATGCTTGTTAGCTCTGTTTCTGAGATGGGGTTTGAGTGATTATTGCATTATTTAATTTCTTATTTTTGGGTTAATGTTACCTCCTACCATTATTTGATCAGTGATCGATGTTTCATATCAGATGTTACCTGAATTTCTGGTCATGAAATCTCACTCAGTGGATGAGCAATTTGCTACCTGCGCAATTTTCTGTGTAGATGCGTTTTAGAGTTCGTTTGCATATGGAGTTTAACTTTGTTCAAGGAGAAGGGGTTGACGGGGGTTTCTTTTGGCTCTGTTTTAAATTTCTATTTGTCGATTCTGTATGCAATTTCTAGGCCATGATTTGAGCAACGTTTCTGTATGCAGACATTCTCTCTCTTGTCCATATATGGCTACCACCGTGGAAGGAGCAATTTGAATATGGGGGTTTGAGTAGTTCTTGGGTTATTATTTTATTTCTTATTCGAATATGGGGGTTTGAGTAATTCTTGGGTTATTACTTTATTTCTTATTCCTTTGGGTTGACGGGAGCTGAAACAATCATTGCAACAATGTTTCATGCAGTTCCATTCCAGATAGTCTATTTAAGAAACTGTTGGATGAATTGGCCGACTTCTTTTGAAAAGGGGGTTTGATGCTTCTAACTCTTGTATTTAAGACTAAATAATACTATATGCGATTGTGGACCATCATTTGAGCAATTATTTATGCAGATGCCTTTGTCTTTTGTCTGTTTGTGTAGTTTAACTTCATTATCGGAGAGGAGCCTGAGCAGCAGTTTTAAGAGGGGGTTTTTGGGCTTACGTTTATCTTCTATTTTTTTTTAATTAATACGTAGCTTGTACCATCCTTTAAGCAATGGTTTTTGTATGCAGACACGTCCGGACTCTATTTTTGTTAAAGGAGAACAGTGGATTTTAACAGGGGTTACCTTGTCTTATGCTTCTGTTTTAATTGTCCTTTGTTAGACTTTGTATGCAATCTTGCACCATGAGTGAGCATTGTTTCTGTATGCAGACATATTGGCGAGCATTGGACGGAGGGCAGTCCGAATGGGGATTTGAGTTCGGTTTTTGATGTAGTTTCTTACTCGTTTGGGTTTGATGAGATCTGGAACTATTATTGGAACAAAGTTTTATGCAGGACCCCTTCGAAAATAGTCTGTTTATGAAGTCTCAGTGTTGGATGACAACGGGCTGCCTGTTTTACAGAGGGGGTTTGATATTTCTTAACCTATGTCTTGATCTCCTATTTCTTGAGTTTTGCGATATTGTTTGAGCAATTAATTATTCAGACGCCCTATTGTGTCTCGGATGGAGTCCAACTAATTACAGGAGAGCAGCCAACTTTTGAGAGGGGGTCTTTTTGGCTTATGATTTTTTTTTTTTTTTTTTTTTTTGGTTCTTTCGTTGGCGTGATAGAGATATTTTATAGTTATTTGAGCAATGTTTTGTGTATGCAGACACGTCCCCCGCATTTGGTTGTATGTGGTGTGCAAGTTTAGTGAGGGAGAATGGGCTGCTTATGAAGGGGGTTTCCATAGTATCCCTTATGAATTTATTTTAAGTTTTTTGTGGGTTTTGAGATGCTGGACCATTATACAGTCACTGTTTATTTGCAGATGTTTCCCACGCTTCTCTTTTGCCTCACTCAGTTGAATGAAAAACGGGCTGCCTGCTTTTAGGATGAAGTCAGATACTTTTTGCCTTTTTTGTTTGTAATTTCTTTGTTCTTATGAGACCTCTATGATTTTCATTTTTTCTTTTATTCTTTATATATTTGCTGTATTATTTGTGCGTACTTTTTGTATGCAGAGACATCCCAGCTTGTCTGTGCTCAGAAGGGGTGAGAAATGCTTTTAGAAGGGGTTTGAGTTCTTGGCTTGTTACTTGATTTCTTATTGGTTTGGATGGCATTTTCTTCCACGCTAATGTATTTGCAGATGTTTTTAGCTCGGAGTCTTTCGTGGGTCTACTTTATGGAAATTGTCCTTGCATTCGGTTTGCTATTCATCTGTCATTGGTCACTTTGTTCATAAAAAGATTGTCTTCATTGGGTTTACACTTGGCTTCATTGTCTTTTGGCACTGGTTTTACGCTTCTCAGCTTGGTTTATGTTCAAATGTTACAGCTTGTGTGGATGGTGGTACTCCCTATTGTTTGACAGACGCCGAATTTAGTTTGGTGACTTAAAATTCTTCATTTGGCAGTATTTATTTCAGTAATGCATTATGCAGTTGTCTCTAAACATAGTTCCAGAGGAGAGCAGTGTGCGGCTGATTTTAAGTTGGATGATGGTTCTTTACTTATTAGTTTACGTGTAAAGCGCTGTAAGATCTGGTTCTATATGTCTGCAGTCTTTCAGTGGAGCCTTACTTCATTGGATCTTAGAGTTAGAACTGCTTCTACGATGGAGTTTGATACTTTCATGGCTTTTATTTTCAAGATGGCACTATACATGGACCGAAGTCATGGATTCTGGTTTTGTTTCATCAACTGTCGTGAATTCTGGTTTTGGTTTCAACAACTATGTTTGTGTCTTGCTGTGGTCTTGTGCAGAATAATGTCAAGTCTCATTAGCTCGGTGTTGGGCTGATTCAATATCTACTTTCCTTGGCCAGAGATTTCTTTCGGGAGGTGCTTTTAATTAAGAGGTTCATGCTTTCTGGCCTATCAAGTTATCCTTTAATTTGCCATCTGTAAGAGTTCATAACATCCTGGCAGCTATGTTGATTCATTCCTGCACAAGGCCCTCGTTAGAAACTTAAGAGGGGGTGTTTAACAAGCTATCTGGCAGGCATTGTTTGGGATGTATGATTATGCATTGTGGACCTTATTTCTTTTTCTTGAATTAGTGTCGTATTGAAGTTGATGGAACTGACTGTAGAAGATGTCGTGGAGTCGGGTTTTGTCGTATTCAGACTATTAATTCCGTGTTTCTCATCGGTCATGCCTTTTGTTTCCCTTGTGTACCTTGTTATTAGTGATGGTATTACTTATGCGGATGTAACTTAGGTGAGGTCTTACTTGATTTCAAGTTTTGAGGATGGAAATAAAAGTAGTATGAATCTTCTTTTTACCTTTTGTATTGAAGTTTTTTATTATAACTGTCCAATTCAGTAGTTTTTTTTTTTTTTTTTAAATTTAAAATTTAAAATTTAATTTAATGTAATTTATAAATCTGATCCTCGTTTGGCTTTAGATCCAGTTTATTGTCGACGTGGTAGCTGTGCAGGTTGCATTTTAAAATTTAATGCAACTGTCGTGATTTTATATGTGCAACATCATCGTGGAGATAAAGATGAATATAGAAGTGTTGCTGGATTAATATTTTTAACTAATTGAAAATGATGAATATTCTAAATTGTGGGCTAATTTGGAAAGCTGCTAAATGAAGGGCATCAATAATTTAGCCGAATGAAGGAATGCTTATATCGAAATGGTATGAAGGAATGCTTATATTGAATTGTAAGGCCACTATCTGATTTTGGTTTACCTGTTGCTAGAATCACATGATTTTATTTGTTTTGTGTTTTAATTGTTGCTTTAGGCGCATGATGTTTCGATACAATTAACATGATATGTTTTAGTCTGTTTTATTTGTTTTGTCTGGATCGTTTCTTTGCTTCTTGTGTCCAATCGTTTGTTAGTCTGTTGTGTGTGTTAGGTTAGGTTAGGTTAGAGGGATGTAGCTCAAAATGATGGGGATTAATATTTTTAACTAATTGAAAATGATGAATATTCTTGATTGTGGGCTAATTTGGAAAGCAGCTAAATGAAGGGCATCAGTAATTTATAGTGTGGTGATCTGCATCTGCAATTCGAATATAATGCTTGGAATATAATGCTAAAAACAAGGGCAAAGCATGTTAAGCTGAATGAAGGAATGCTTATATATCGAATTGTAAGTAAGGCCACTCTTTCATTTTGTTTTACCTGTTGCTAGAATCACATGATTTTATTTGTTTCGTGTTTTCATTGTTGCTTTAGGCTCATGATGTTTCGATGCAATAACATGATATATTTTAGTCAAAAACTACACTATATATATTTGAAACGTGTTCTAATTCGGCATAATTAGCTTTGAGTTTATTTCAGTGGATTCATATGACATTTATCTTCAAGTGGATTCATATGACATAATTACCATTTGATCATCTGATGTAAAAGAGGTCTGCATTAGTTGTTAGTTATATGTCCTTATATTGCTGCTGCTGCTGCTAAATTTTGGTGGTGTTTGGATAGAGTAGATGTTCACTGATCAAGCTGTGTAGTGCTGGAATATGTTTAGCCGCATGGTTTGTAATTATGTCTCTAGTTTACGGCTCTTCGGTGTTTTCGTCCTGCATTTAGAGATGTCTCAATAGGGATAACATGAAAAAATTCTGGATAGTTTCTTTACTTCTTGTGTACAGTCGTTCGTTATAGTCAGTTGTGTGTGCATTTGTTGTTAGGTTAGGTTAAGGTTAGGTTAGGTTAGGTTAGGTTAGAGGGATGTGGCTCAAAATGGTAGAGCAACTCAGCTTGTGATGTAGCTGAGAAGATCAAGGTTCGAATCCTTGCATCCCTGCATATCCTACTTTATTGCACTGAGAAATGAATTCTAACTTCTTGTGTGTTTAGAATCCTGGAAGACGTATGGAGCTGTGTGTGTTCGTTACTCAAGTGATCGGGTCTTGAATGTATCGAAATTCGGCGCTGGAAACCTGCGGGGAGAGCTGCTAAAGCTTCAGTAGCCTTGGGGTGCTTGTGGGTGCTTGTGGGGAAGAAAATCATGAGCGTTCGAGACAAATCGAAGCACTTGTGGAAGAAAAACATCATAAACACCACCACGACGCAATATAGAAAAGGAAGGAAACAAAAAGAAGTTCCATAAGAAAAACATCATAAACGCCATCATGATATCGATAATATGTTTAGGAGTTCATCGTGTGAAATTTCTGCAATGCTCTCTCTTTTGGGCCCTGAGATCTCTTTCTGTTTGAGCCCGCGGAGAATTTCCTGCACAAGTATTCAATTAGTTCGGAGCTGTTTACTATTAAACCGGGATCAATATAATAAAAATTCTTATATCCAGACTTTATTTCTAGGTTTTTTCCCCCTCTGTAGACAGCGGCAGGAGTTGGGAGTTTTAAGACGTTGGTTGGATAAATTTATGGAGAATCAATTGATGAGAGCGGGGGGAGAAATGAATGGGAACCAATACAATCAAAATATTTTTTTTTTTGAAAGGAATACAATCAAAATATTAAGCAATTAGAAAAGAACAAAAAAAAAAACACTTTCCTATTAGACTATTTTTAATTCTTGGGTTAAAAACTTAAAATTTTTAGTAAAAATTTTAAGTTTTAGTTTAGAAATAATTTTTCTGATTTAAAATTTTAGTCTCATATTATTAAAGTATGCATTTATGCTTATTTTTTTCTTAAAATAACTTTTTTAAAAATAAAAAATTATGTAGACTATTTTAATTTAATTTTATAAACATTTTTATTTAAAAATATTTATATTCTGATTACAAACCGACTATGAAACTTGTTGAACACTATGTAAAAATATGAAACACATAAAAGATTTTGTTTAAAAAATTATTTTAGCAGTTAGTTTTAAATTTAGACCGTTAAATTTTTTTTACTGTTGAATTTTATCAAATTAGATCTTGACTGTTTAATTTAATGACTTTATAAATATAAAGCTAAATAAATTACACATATATAGTGGGCCAACCCCACTAATTATGGGCCAAATTTGGCTTTTAATTAGCTTTTAGCTTAGCTCACACATTTAACATGAATTAGATTGAGTTTGGTCTTAAGTCGATGGGAAATATTTGTGGGAAAAGGGTCAAACCTGTATCCCTTACACTAAACTACATACTACATTCTTCCAATTGAGAAGCATTGTGTTTGAATTTGTAAATGGCAAGTTAGTTGTCAAAACTTTTTATTTTTTTATTTTTTTATCTCTTATTGTAAACGTATCGTTAAATTTTATATAAGTTTATCACTCTTAAGAATTAATGAAACATGTTCTCTTTCAAATTATCTCAAATTGAATCAGATTCAAATTAGACAAATAATTTGGCGAATGTTAAAATGGAGTTTTAACGAAAAGCTCGCGATACTGTTCACTTTAACAAAAAAAACTACATTTCTATACTAAAAAGTCAAATCTAATACTATTCACTTCATTCTTAATATTGTTCTTATCGTTAAAACTCAAAGTTTTAAAACTTTTTTCTTCGGTTTTTCATTTGTTAAAATGTTAGGGCTTTAGTGCATCAATAAAATAACCAAAAAGGTCAATTTTTAACTAGGCGATGGTTAAAGGGTAGACGTCAGTTTAATTCATTTTATACCCTTTTGACATTCTACCCGTATCCGACACGTTTCGGGTCTTCCTTAATCCAAACCCGAAACTTCCGTACAGCCAGTAAGGGGGGGACAGATGTCAAACAATTAGGCTCGGTAGAGAAAAAATGGGCAATTTGAATGTACACAACGCCAACGTATACTCTCGCATTTTCGTCTTGGCACCGTTTTCTCTATATATTTTACCATTAAACTACTGCAGAGTCCGATTGAGATCCACCGAGTGCAGCACCACCACCACCGGCGATGGCGAAATCCAGCGCAGACGACCAGGAGCTTCGGCGGGCCTGCGAGGCCGCCATCGAAGGCACCAAGCAGAGCGTCGTCATGTCGATCCGCGTGGCCAAGAGCCGTGCGATCCGGGGCATAACGCACATGCTCGGCCGCGACATGGCCAAGGCCAGGGTTCTGGCTCTTTCCGGTACGCATTTGCATCTCTGTTTCATCCCTGTAGTTTCAATCGATTAAAAATTGTATGCATTGTGGAAAAATGGAAGAGAAATTGAGCTTTTGTGAAGAATCAGACCAAGTTTTAACTTGTCCAATTGTCAGGCTTGTTTCATTTCACTATTTTGGAATGATTATAGTATATACCGGAATCGAAACAGATAATAGCAATGCGGTTGGATTGTAATGTGGTTGGGTGCTCAGACTGGATAATTTGAAGAAATATAACTCTTGACTGATTTGTATTATTCCCAGGAGTGCCCTGAAGTAAAGATTGGGGATCTCTGTTAATATTGCTTAAGTTGGTCAATCTTACAGGGAAGATAATATCAATTTTGGAACTTGCAGTATCATTTACATCTACTACTTTAAGGAGTGTGACTAGAACTAGTTTTTTTCGACGATAATGTTGTTGGCTTGTCTTGGTGCATTGTCGTAAGAAGACTCCGAAGCATTGTCTTTGTGCATATTTTCGTTAACAGGACTGTACAAGGCACGAGAGCATCTTATATGGCAGAGTAATGATTTTTATTAGTGAGGTTGATTTGAGAATTACGAGTTTTCTAAGGGATGGTCTACATTTTTTTTTTCTTCTCTTGCTACACTTGTAAACTCGAAGTTCGCTGCTAATGTATCACTATGATAGTGGATGCTACTGACTGAGACCTTCCTTTCTGATTGTTCTAAAATGTGATGGTCATTTGATATCACACTAGGGAAATAAAAAACTTGTCTTTCCGAGCTTAGTTCTGGGCCTGTGTATGTGTGCATCCCCACTCTAGTATAAATATTCAGGCGGATGAAGATCACTGTCGTACTTAATTTGTGTTGCTGACCACCCTTTGTTTTGTTGTGCAGTAAAATCCAAAGGCCAAAGAACTAAAGCCTTTCTTCGAGTCTTAAAATATTCCACTGGAGGAGTCCTTGAGGTGAAGTCATTAGCAGCAATGTCTTATTTAGTACTGCAAATTTGTGCTTGATTAGGACTTGGATTACGATTTGCAATTAATCAGAAATTTTCTTTTACTGCAGCCTGCAAAGTTATACAAACTAAAGCATCTTTCAAAGGTGGAGGTTTTAACGAACGACCCTAGTGGGTGTACTTTTACCCTGGTAGGTAGTGCTCCATCTTCCATGTGTCTATGCTCTATATATATAGTGGGAATTTGTGCAAAGAATTAGGGTTCTTTCAATTAAAAAAAACAAGTACCATTGTTTGAGAAAAATTGGAGTCCCTTTCTCCATTTTGATCTGATTGAGTTTCTTGTAGGGCTTTGATAATCTTAGGAGTCAAAGTGTTGCTCCTCCTCAATGGACCATGCGAAATATTGATGACAGGTAAGCCATGGAGGACATACACCTATTTCGATATTATCTTTCAGTAAACAGATTGATAAGATTTTGATTATCTTTCTTTTTTCCTTTTCTTTTTCTGTTCTGTGTAGGAACCGCCTTTTACTTTGCATTTTGAACATATGCAAAGATGCTCTGGGTCAGCTTCCTAAAGTTGTTGGTATAGATGTCGTGGAGATGGCTCTTTGGGCTAAGGTGCATATTATGAATTTGTACACTTGTACTGTTTTTTATGCGCAGATTAGATTGCAAGATAATTATATTTGAAGGTTTCACTTCCTTTGGAATCAGTAATCATGGTTACAAGTACAACTTTATGATGATTATTTTCTGTCAATGTGAATTTCTTTTGTTGTTTTGTTTTTCATGTCACTACATGGAACTTGTCCTAGTTTTTGGCTTCATGCAGCTGAAACTTTATTTTTTAGTTGTTAGTTTATTAGATTATTATTTGCAGTCATTTTTTGTATCCAATTTTTTTTTTGTAAAAAATGGTTTAGGAAAATACACCAGCTGTCACTAGCCAAGGAAAGGAGCAAGAGGGACCAGCTGCATCTACAGTGACGGAAAGTGACTTGAAAGTAACCGTTGAAAAAGAACTTGTCTCCCAAGCTGAGGAAGAGGACATGGAGGCACTTTTGGGAACGTATGTACTGTATCGTTATTTCTGTCGTGATGTAGAAAATGTTTGTGCTTTGTTTCATTTGCCCTTTTTGGGAATATTGGTATGATAAAATTTTAATTGAAGTGATGTCTGTTTGCAAATTAAAACAAATGTATGAGCACTAGGTGGGTTGAAGTATTTGATTGTTAGGAAGGTTTTTGTAATTTCATTTTTCAGAAACATCACTATATACTATATTTTCTTTTGTTTGCGGTGGTCTTCTAGATACAAACGGTCTTCTGTCATTTCCTGATTAGAAATTAGACTGATAGACTATTTAAAAAAAATTAGACTGATAGACAAAACTTTGGTTTAGTGCCTGCTTAGTTCATGACACATTCTGCATTGATGCCTGCCAAGAGTTCAAAGACCAACTGGGGAATCCTAAATTGTCCTGCCCCTGCCTATTGTTATTTAATGTTAAGGTCTAATTGGTTGGGTTTGACAACTTCCAAGTGGCAGGCATTAAATGCCATGTCTTTATAGGGCGCTCTTCGTCACTCAGTTGAATTCTGTTGGAAATATCTTGATATAGTTGTGACTTCTTTTGATTGTGGGTGTGCTATGCAGTTATGTCATGGGTATTGGTGAAGCAGAGGCATTTTCTGAAAGGTTGAAGAGAGAGCTTCTGGCTTTGGAAGCAGCAAATGTGCATGCCATTTTGGAAAGTGAACCCTTGATAGACGAGGTGACTCTATTACTATCAGTTCTGTTGAATAAAATGCCGTTTTCTGCATTTCTTCTTTGTGAGGTTTTTTATTTATTGTCCTTTTTATGTTCTTTGTTTGTTGCTTGGTTTCACACTTCCCAAACAAAGCCAAGGTTTTCAATCTTCCTTTTTTACCTGTCAATATCAATATGGTTAATGTCTGTTGTCACCCATGTGACTATGATATAAATGGCGCTAGGCAGGTCTAAGCATGCTAGTTATCTGGTTTTTCAACCACTGTAATTGCTTAGCATGGATGTTCTCTCATTCATCTTCTAACCTTGCCCTGTTTAGATTCTTCAACTTGCTTTTGCATAAAAAGCTGTTGCTACCTCATTCTGAGAAACTTTATTCATCTTCCAGTTATTTGGGTACATTGCTTTAACATTGTCTCTATGAGATTGATATGCAAGCTACTTTATACCTTCTTCTAGGACATTGATTGGTGGTTGCCTATTTCCTTGAAGATGCGTGTTATTGTTATTTATATGTTCATTTATGGGTCTTGTAGGTATTGCAAGGCCTTGAGGCAGCAACAAATTGTGTCGATGACATGGACGAATGGTTAGGAATTTTCAATGTGAAACTCAGACACATGAGAGAAGACATTGAATCGGTAGGGACTCTAGCTACCTTTGATAAATTTTTAGACTTTTGCTGATCCTTTATGGACTACAATATTTATTTCCAATGCAGTTCAGGGAAAAATTTTCTTTATTTTTTTTATCTTGTTCTTATGAATAATAAGAACAAGCATATTGTATCTGTCATGAATTTAGCACTGTACATCTAGTCAAAGCTTCCATTTGCCTGTTTATGCCATTGTATGTGAAAATATTAACAATAATTTTAGTGGTGGATTTTTGTTTCCTTTCCTCCCTCAAACTTATACCATATGACAACCAATATAAAGTTGTTTACATTTCATATTTTCCCAAGAAACTTGATGGTATTATGTTTATTCTTGTTGATTAAAAGTATATTGATGCTAATCTAGTTTTGGCTTCAATTTCCTCACGGTTCTGACTAAAGAGGTGGTTGTTCTGTATGCCATGTCATAAGATAGTTTTAAGATACTAGTGCTGGATATATAAATGTCCTTTACATGAATGCTTGTAACTTTTTTCCGTTGCAATGTCCAGATAGAAACCCGCAATAACAAGTTGGAGGTGCAATCTGTAAATAATAGAGCACTCATTGAGGAACTCGATAAGCTTCTTCTAGGTTTGCGCGTTCCTTCTGAGGTATGTTGTCCTTCATGGTTAGCTTTGAGAGATAACTTGTTAGTTTTAACTTTGGCAACTTGTTTAGGCCTACGATCTCTTTAATGCCGTTTCAATTGTGTAGTATGCCGCATGTTTGACGGGAGGTTCATTTGATGAAGCACGTATGCTTCAAAACATAGAAGCATGTGAGTGGTTGGCTGGTGCTTTACGCAGTCTTGAAGCGCCAAACTTGGATCCTATATATGCAAATATACGGGCTGTAAGCATTCTGCCTATCTCATTTGTTTCAGTTCTTTTTTTTTTTTTTTCAAAAATTTGTTGGCAGATGTTTGAAATTTAGAGTTCCCTCTCATTACTAAGGTGCTAGACTAGAAATAGCTGTTTTGATTATTGATATTGGAAACCTCATTGGGTTTGTAAGTAGTAATTGAAATTCTTACAGGTTAAAGACAAGCGAGAAGAACTTGAAAAATTGAAATCTACATTTGTCAGGAAAGCTTCTGAGTTCTTGCGAAATTACTTTGCTAGTTTGGTGGATTTTATGATAAGTGACAAGAGCTACTTTTCTCAGGTACACTTTAGGGGATGTTTCTTTTACAATTTGATCAAAATTGTCATTTCCTGTGTACGCATCTTAATGCTCACTATTGTGCTTGTTTAAAATAGCGGGGCCAACTGAAAAGGCCTGATCATGCTGATCTACGGTACAAATGCAGAACATATGCTCGCCTTCTGCAACATTTAAAGGTTAAAGATTAACTTAACAGCATTAACCATTAGAAATTTTTCTTTCTACCTTGAGCTTGTGCACTGCTGTTTTTTTTTTCCTTTGCTTATCTTCCCTAACACCCCCCCCCCCCTCTCCCTCCCTCCCTCCCTCCCTCCCTCTCCTCTCCCCCTCTCTTCCCCTCTCTCTCTTTGCATTTGTAGAGTCTTGATAAGAATTGCATGGGCGCTTTGAGGAAAGCATATTGTAGCTCCCTCAACTTGCTTATTCGTCGCGAGGTGAGAATCACAACCTTATATTCTATCACCTGAATGTTATATGTGTGTGTGTGTGTGTGTTAGAAGTGTATTATTTGGTTGCTATTTTTATCAGTTATCTTTAATTTTGTCATATATGATGGACCTTCTCTTGATTGGCCAGATTTTGGGTTTTCCATCTGACCACTTGGCTTCCTGATAAGATTGTGACATGGATGGTTTGGTCGTTCAATGTAGAATCAACTTGTAATAAATCAAGCCAAAATGGTGGTGATTTGATTCAACATTGCAATAACCTAATCAAATCATTCTTGTTCTCGAAATAAACTTTTATAGACATTAGATAGTTAAGTAGTTTGATCAGTTTGAACGATTGAGTATATAATTTGATACCTACAGGCTCGTGAATTTGCAAATGAGCTTCGTGCTAGTACAAAAGCATCAAGAAATCCAACCGTCTGGCTTGAAGCTTCTACTGGGTCTGGTCAAAATGCGAATGCTGCAGACACTTCTGCCGTTTCTGAAGCTTATTCCAAGATGCTTACAATTTTTATCCCACTCCTTGTAGATGAGGTTAAAGTCGAGTTACATAATAGTTTCTTTGATCTACATAGCGCATATTTACGTTTTAAATCTCCATTCTAAAATGGCGCAACTGCAGAGTTCTTTCTTTGCGCACTTTATGTGTTTTGAAGTTCCGGCACTTAATCCTCCTGGGGGTACTGCTAATGGAGATAAGTCTGATGACATCAATGACGATGATTTGGGAATCATGGAAATTGATGACAATGACAGCAAAGCTGGTAATTTGCACTATATTTTGTTGTAATTACCTATGTGCTGTTGATCATATTTTAACTGACTGCAATGGCTGTTTCTGCTTCTTTCTCTTGCATTTGATACAATTGTCTAATTTTGTAGGTAAAAGTTCAGGAGAGCTTGCAGCATTAAATGAATCTCTTCAGGATTTACTCGATGGAATCCAGGTAATGTGCAGAACTTTTTGCCTAATTTTTCGTACCTACTCTTGATTTTTGTTGTTTGGGCTTCATTTGCACACCTCAACAGTTCAGCCTCTCCATCCTGGTCATAACTTGTGCATAGCAGCATGCACTATTTTGTAGTCATTTTAAAGTTCCTTGTGAAAAAATAAAAGAGGCCAATTTATATAGTTTTCAGGAAGACTTTTATGCCATTGTGGATTGGGCTTACAAGATTGATCCCTTACGCTGCATATCAATGCATGGGATTACAGAGCGCTATCTTTCTGGTCAGAAAGCTGATGCAGCAGGATTTGTGCGTCTCTTGCTTGGTGATCTGGAGTCGAGGGTTTCTATGCAGTTCAGTCGTGTAAGTTTCTGTGATTAGTGGTGATCATCATCATATGTTTTTGAGGTTATGTTCTGAAGATTCTGAACCCGTGTAATGTTTATGATCCTTTGCAGTTTGTTGATGAAGCTTGCCACCAGATTGAAAGAAATGAGCGCAATGTTAGACAAATGGGTGTCTTATCATACATCCCAAGGTGAACTGGCATTTTTTGCCACATTTATCATATATGTAAAACAAAAATGGAAATAATTCTGTATGTCTTCAAATTGAGGAATGCAATTTCCCAAAGAAATTTATCTGTTCTGATCAGGCAGTTACTTATGTTTGCTTGTCTTCCCTTTTACTTAGATTTGCTACTCTGGCAACACGAATGGAGCAGTACATCCAGGGACAATCTAGGGATTTGGTTGATCAAGCATACACAAAATTTGTGAGTGCTTTTTTTTTCCTTCTGAAAATCTTGTCATTGATATTATAATGCAAAGAAAGTGATGATTATCAGATATCATGGTATACAGAATAACCAGTAACCATTGATTTTAATGGTTTTGTTTGCTGGTTTCACCAGCAATATGGTGGTTCAAGCAGTATGAGGAAGATTTTCTTAAAATTATGCTTCAATCATACACCACGCTAGTATTCTTCCTATGTACTATTCCATTAAAGCTTATTATTTAGTTATCACACTGATTACTCAAGTTTGAATTCAGAGGGCAATGTTCTTTTTTCTAAACCTTGCAGTCTATTGGCTGTGTGGAGATAGATGATGAGAACATTTGATTGTCTATCAGTTTGATGTTTTAACAGAACTGCATCTCCATTTTCTTACGTTAGATTAATTGTTGGACAGGTTAGCATAATGTTTGTGACTTTGGAGAAAATTGCACAAACAGAGCCAAAATATTCTGATCTTTTTCTATTAGAGAACTATGCTGCATTTCAGAATAGGTATTGTTCTTTTTCCTTGCTACTATGATCAATGCTTTCTTTTTTCGTTGGCCAGTTTTTATGAGAAGCCGTTTGGTTGCAGTTTGTATGACCTAGCAAATGTTGTGCCCACCTTGGCCAAATTTTATCACCAGGCAAGTGAAGCTTATGAACAAGCTTGCACGCGCCATAACAGCATGATCATATACACTGTGAGTTATCCTGATGCCAAATCTTTATATAATTTTTTCTTCCCACCCCACCCCTTGTTCCTTGTAGAATTATGTTCATATCGACACTGCAGTTTTCTCAAGGGCAGATCTATTTTGGTGACATATACCCTCGTTGCGTTTTCTTTTGGCAGCAATTTGAACGGCTTTTCCAATTTGCTCGAAAAATAGAGGATTTGATGTTTACAATCGCACCAGAAGAGGTCAGTGTGTAAGCGGCTGAAATGAATCTGAATTATCTATATCTGATCAAACAGTGAAATACAAAACCTCTCTTAATCACGTCATACTACTCGTTGAAATGAAACTGTCCATTGATTTGCACATCTTTACGCCATGAAGAATATCTAGCCCCAGCCCGCGAATGGACTGTTATAGTGTAATTGCCCGAATGATTTACGTGGAGATATTTATTTTCGAAGTCTTAATTTTCTGAATGTAAATGGCTGATATCATTTCCTTCACAAATTGCAGATCCCTTTCCAGCTTGGGTTGTCAAAGGCGGATCTGCGGAAGGTGTTAAAATCAAGCGTATACGGGGGGGTGAGTTGATTTACCTGTCCGAAATAGTTTCATCTGTGAATGTTCGTTTCTAACACTTTCATGGATGTACAGCTTGACAAGTCCATCACTGCAATGTACAAGAAGTTGCAGAAAAACATGACTTCAGAAGAACTGCTGCCTTCTTTATGGGAAAAATGCAAGGTGCGTAACAAAAGTTTCTTCGCAAACGGTTCCTTCCCCTTCCCATTGATAATATCTGATGAACGTCGCGAATTTTGACAGAAGGAATTCCTTGAGAAGTATGAAACTTTTGCTCAACTCGTCGCCAAGATTTACCCGACAGAGACCTTTCTCACCGTAGCAGAACTGAGAGACCTTCTGGCTACCATGTAAGGCGAGAGTTTGCCTTGCGTATCTTGGCAGCTTCTTTTGAGGGATGAATTTACTTGCATAATCTTTCCTTTCCATTCTTTTTGTTTCATTTTCCGGAAACATTTTCTGGTAATTTCATTTATTAAAAAAATGTCGATTTTTCGGGCGTGTCCTGTCGGAACTGATGAAAAAACACACATCGATGTGATTTCGAGGGGAGTTTTATTCACCATTTGCAATGTCTTGCATGAGTTCTAAGGAGCTTCTGCAGCAGATAAAATGACACGAGATTAGGTTTGATTATGGTTTTTTCCGAAAGATCTTTTGCATGTGCATTAAGAAGATGTTATTAGCGATTTGGAAGTGATTTTACCATTTATTGCGGCATAAAACATAGCTAGAACGGAGTTTTGTAGACAGTAAGCTTATTAGTTTTCTAGCATATAAATTTAATAAAAATCACTCCACTTAATAAATGGTAAGTTTGCTTCAATACAGTTTATAATACGCAAAAGATCTTTGTTACAACTAAATAATCGCATAGTTCACAAAAATTGTGATACGAATTTTCAAGTTCCATGCATCTATTTTTATTTTTATTTTTATGGAAGTCTTTGCGTGGCATAGTTCACGGTGGCGTCTTATGCTTATAATGTAATGATATGCGTTCATTTGTCATCACTTGTCCTTATTTTATTAGTATGGAACGTCATTGTAGTTCGTATGAGCAAATGAAAAACTGAAAAAAAGTGCACATACTGATGAGAAGCTTTTTAAAAAGTCGGTCGTGGACCAGCAAGTTCACTGCAGCGAACCAACCTCCAAACTCTCTTTTTCCATGGAATTATTGGTCCTTTTCTTCCACTTCTTGGCCTTATCTCCAACTCCTCCACCATGGATTCTACTCACTACTCCAACAGATTCATCAGGGACGATCGAACGGCGTCGCAACCGCTTCGCTACACAATCTTGAAACAAGCAGACGTCAGCCAACGCCAACTCTTGATATTACAGACATCTGCTCGACATTCTCCGTCTCAAGAGCCGCGGCGATCATCTTGCTCCGCCACTGTGATTGGAACGCAAGTAAGTTGTTTGACAAGTGGTTTGAGGAGGAAGACGAGGTTCGGAAAAGATTGGGACCAAAACAAGCCCTCTTGTTCGAACCTCGTCTTCTAATATTGGTTCGTTATGTGTGGCATTTGTTTTGAAACATTTGTTGGTGGCGATGCGGTAGTGGAAGTGGTGATAATGATTCTAAATCATAACTTCAATTTTTCAAGTTAAAAATTTTGAATTTTAATCCACAGATTGGAGATCGTCGTGAACGTTTCGTACAAGCAAATGAAAAACTGAAAAAAGTGCATGCACTGATGAGAAACTTTTTAATAAGTCGGTCGTCAGTGGCAATTCAACCAGCAAGTTCACAGCACCAACCTCCAAGCTCTCTTTTTTCTAGGGGTGGAAAAAATTTCCAAAAATCTCAAATTGAACCGAAAAAATCTCAATATCAAATCAAAAAATTTCCGGACTGAAATTCTTGAAATTTTGGGGATGTTATTCCGAATCAATCTCAAAATTTCGATACGAAATTCAGAATTAGCTTATCGATATTTCGGAAATCCTATACCGAACCAAAAATATATATTATTAATTATTATATATATATATACACATATGTACGCATATATATATATATATATATATATATTATATTATTCTTTTTTAATTGATGCTAGTAGTTTGTAATTTATGCTCTCTGCAACCTGAAATGCCCTACACCTTGCATATTTTTCATGTTTTATTTGATATTCATTTGGATTTTATTATTGATACTGCCATGGCTGATGATTTCAGAAATTTTGATTCTTTTGTCTCTCAACAAATTATCAAAAATGTTTTAATTAATTTGAATTTTGACTCTGACAAAAACAATCAGGCATGCTAGTGTTCGATTAAATAGAAGTGTGAATGAAATGACATTTTGAGTTCATGAATGTGTTCTTGAATTATATATTTGAAGAACAATTTATAATTTCATATTTCAATTTGGGATTCCTGATTTGTTCCGAAATCTCAAAAATATTTCGAGATTCCCGAAATTTGGGATTTCCGAAAATTTGGCTGGGATTAGTCTTTAATTTCCCGTCCCAAAAAATTTCAGTTTGAAATTCGAGATACTAATTTCGGTTCGATATCTCATACCAAACCAGCCCTACTTTTTTTCCATGGAATTATTGGCCCTTTTCTTCCACTTCGCCTTATCCCCAACTCCTCCACCATGGATTCCGTGGAGTAATGAAAAAACAAAAAGTGGCAGCAAAGGGCTTCTATCGTGGCTGACTCCTTTTCTTCCACTTCTTGGCCTTGTTGCTCCTTTTCTTCGCTAACTCCTCTTTTCTTCCCACTATTGTCTAACTTCCAATTTTTTTTAATTAAAAAAACAAACAAAAATGAAGAATGGTGATGCACGACTTCTATCAACTATGCAAACTTTTGCAAAAATTAGAGCTCAACTTCTTTTTTTTTAATTAAAAAAGAGACTTGGTGGCTTTGTCACACCACTTCACATTTTTCGGGACTAGAAAGACTTACAAATGCATTTCAATCTCTCTTAACCACCAGCGTCACGAATCAAACTTAAACATGCAGTCTCGACTATGCAAAATTTTGCAAAAACCAGAGCTCAACTTTTTCTTTTCATTATTATTATTATTAAAAGGGGGACCTGGTGACTTCGTCACACCACTCCACCTTTTTTGGGGGTCAAAAAGATTCAGAGGCATTTCAGTTTTTTCTGGCCACCAGCATCAAGAATCGAACACAGACATACCGTTTCAAATATGGACCTGAAATTCGTCTCTAATCACTAGACCACTCCTCGGTGGTTCAGAGCTCTCCAACTGGGTTATGGGCCTGCTGGTGGGGCAAAACTTCAAAACGGCATAAAGAATCGCAACACCACTGATAAAGCTTCAAAGTCCAATTCCACGTAGAAGAGTAGACACAGTGCAACTCTCCGTCGTTTTAGATATCAAATCAGGCATCAGTGCCTGCTCCTCCTTCATCCACCGTCCATCCCATCTTATCGCGGGATCACATCGACCGCGGTGACTCCGTAGAGAGCTAATCGTTCCGAAAGAAACGCTCTATTTGTCGAAATCATCGCTATCCGCGAAAGACTAGAACGGAAGGAATCAGATAAAACAATCTCTAGGGTTTCTGCATACCATGGACAAGAAACGCAACTGGAACGGCGACAACTACACCGGCATGAGCAGCGATGGAGAATCGGATCAATCAGAATGTTTTGAAGAAGAAGACGACACGGTCGATGACGAGTTTGCTTTTGTCCAAGAAGACAGCATCGACAGCACCGATCACTACGAGTTCAGCGAAAATACTGACTGGTCTCATAATCCAAATCAAAACTACGCAATTTTGAGAGAGGAAGAGATTCGCCAACTGCAGGAGGAAGATATCGCAACAGTTTCTACTATCCTTTCCATACCGAAATCCGCTGCATGCTTCCTCCTCTCGCACTTCAACTGGAGCGTCGGCAAGGTCAGCGAGGAGTGGTTCGCCGACGAAGATAGAGTCAGAGAGAAGGTAGGGTTGTTGAGGAAGCCCGCGGTTAGTTTCCATCCCACAGATTTGATCACTTGCGGAATATGTTTTGATGATGATCATCAGTATGGATCAAAGGATGTTTTTTTCGCTGTTTGCGGTCATCCCTTTTGCCGGGTTTGCTGGACAGGTTATATTAAATCAGCGATAGATGAGGGTCCGGCGTGTTTGATGCTGAGATGTCCGGAACTCTCTTGCAGGGCAGCGGTTGGACCGGATTTAATCGAGGGTTTGACGACGAGAGAAGATCATGAGAGGTATAAGTACTTCCTTTTGAGATCTTACGTTGAAGGGCGGGGGGAGATCAAGTGGTGCCCTGCACCGGATTGCAAGTACGCTGTGAAATTCAATGCAGGTGGAACCAAAAGCTGTGACGTTTCGTGCCTTTGCTCGTACGGGTTTTGCTGGAATTGCAAAGAGGAAATTCACCGTCCCGTGGACTGCGAGACTGTGGAAAATTGGATTTCGAAGAACAAGGACGACTCGCTGAATGCGCAGTGGATACTTGGGAATACCAAGCCTTGCCCCAAGTGCAAGAAACCAATCGAGAAGAACAACGGGTGTAATCATATGACTTGTGCAATCCCTTGCAGGTATGAATTTTGCTGGTATTGCCTCGAGAAGTATACTGGACATACATGCTGCAATGGATATGACAGGGCAACTGACGAATATACGGGAACTGACCCGGAGAAGGTTGAAGCTGGGAGGGATAAAAAGAGGGCAAAGAGATACGTGGAGAAATACCTACATTATTATGAACGATGGGCAAACAATCTATCTTCGAAGAAAAAAGCAATAGAGGATTTACATAGTGTGCAGAGCAAGGGCATTACGAAGCTTGCTGCCATACAATGTCAATCGGAGCTTCAGCTCAAGTTTATTGTAGAGGCGTGGCAGCAGATCATTGAATGTAGGCAGGTGCTGCGATGGACGTATGCATACGGGTACTACATTCCCGAGAATGAACAACTGAAGATTCAGCTATTCGAGCACCTGCAAGGCCACGCAGAGTTCAGCCTGGAGAGGCTTCACAAATGCGCTGAGAGTGAGATGAAGGAGTTTCTCTTTGCTAAAGGTCCGTTGGAAAGTTTCCAGGACTTCCGTATAAAGCTCGTAAGACTGACAAAGGCGACTGCAAGTTATTTTGAGAAGCTGGTTAGAGCGTTGGAGAATGATCTTTCCGAATTGGACATACAGGGGATTCACAAATCTTGATCTCGCGACCAGTGTGCCAGTTTTGAGTGCTTGTTCTCCAATGTAACCTGGAACCCGGAGAGGTGTGTCATGACTCCTAAGGCGTTAACTAGCTCTCTGTTTTCCTCCCCCATTTATTTATGATCTAATGGACTCCAACTTAGTTGATTTGTTATGAGATAGGTAACTTGTTTAGGAAGTTTCATTTCGTTTCTTGTTCGGTATGAAACCTTTTGTGTAGTATATTTTTTCTAATCAAATTCTGTCTGCCATTGATAAATGTTATGCTTGATATCTCATTGGGAGTTATGAAAATAGCAAAATCACTAGCAGAGTGTAGGAAGTAACAACACCACTTTAAAAATGTCATCATGCACTTCTCTGCAATACAAATAAAACGCAGAAATTGAATTTCGAAATGAGGGTTTTGTGAAGCATTCTTCCCCCTACAAGTGATTTCTTTCCCCCTTCAAATCACACTACATATACAAGTAATGTTATCAAATCCCTCTCCTTCCTCCTATCAGAGTCCTAGGTCTACAAAATTCATAGCCGCAGACTCCTTATTTGATTGGAGACCGGTGGCGGCCACTGTCCTTATTCTCATACCCTTTCTCCTTCATCTTCTCATGAATTGCTGCAATCTTTGATTTTTGTTTTAGTATTTTGTCAATAAATGCCTCCTTCGGTGAGGTTATTTGTGAGTCTCTCCAGGTGATATTTTTGTTTTGTGTTGGTTTGTTATCGGCTCCTCTTGGGTCTACTTTGATGTTTCTAGTAGCTTCACTGATGAAGTTGAGCACTTGGACACAAGTTGATTCATTGGTCAATTCCTTTTTCAGAGTCGTTCCTACTCGTTGTCAGAGAACGTTCTCATTTCCGTCATTGCAGTTTTTCTGTGTGTGTAATTTCTCGTGTCAATTGGCAGAGTGTTTGATTTTCATTAGGAATGGAGTTCCCCTGGCTTTGGAGTGCATCTCAGTCCTCTGAGTTTGAGTGTGAATGATCTCAATACTTAGATGCGCTTTTGCTTAATTCACATATATGTCTCGCTCTCAAATTCACTAGTACGGTGGCAACTAATATGGCCAAATTGGTCTTTTATGTTTTGTCTAAGTTTTTATGGATTGAGGACCTCTTCGATGAAATCCAAAATATCTTCTTTGATATTTGTTTTAGTTTTTTAAATTATAATAATTTAATAAAACAACTATTTATTTTTCTCCTCTCAAAATCCCTTCTCTATATAGATCCTAAATTTGTATCCAAAACGGAGAAATCAACAAGATCTGATTGATGAATCAATATGGATGGTTCAAAGGTTGCTAGGGTTCTCTATCAATTTGAGATAGATCATAGGCTGTACTCGATCGCTGTCTGCTATCACTTTGATCAAGAAAAATCTGATGAGAGACGACCATGCCCAGTTTCAAAGAGCGAAACTGTGTTGCTGATCGGCTGTCGAATTGGAGTTTTTAACATGGATTTGAGCAACCTTGTACTAGCCATTGGTCTTTTAACTCGGGCCTTAACATTTTCAACTTGGTTATGGGCGTTCCGAACCCATTAAAAATTACGAAATTTCAACGAAAATGTTAATTTTAGTACTATTTATTTTACTCTTTATTTGGTCCTTATTGTTAAAATTTAAAATTTTCAATTCATTTTTATTAGTTTTCCTTAAAAATTAAGGTTTTATTTGGAACAACAATTATTATTATTTAAAAAACTATGTTATTTCCTGCAAACTAGATTTATTACAATAAAACATCACTATTTGCAAAGCAATGAATAGACTCCAAGCACTCGTTCGAGCTCATAAAAAACTATTAAATTACACAGCTCAATTAAACAGTTCCTTAATACCTTAATTAAATTACTAATCCCTATAATCGGAAAAAGAAAAAATGTGTAATTATATTTAAACCCAATAGTTATCTTCCCACATTAGCATAAAAATAGTTATCTTCACACCCCCAACATAAAAAATCTTTCGCATTCTCCCATATAGCCCTTGATTCAAATTAAAATAAAAAGTTAAAAACCCCAATGAAAATCATAAAACCAAAGACCTCTGTCAGCACTTAGAGCAGCCTCTCTCAATTTTTTTGCTCTCTTTCGTTGTACTCAGAATTGAGGGCGCATTTACTAAGCCGTAATCAGATTGAAAGGAATCAAATTGAGGAGGATTTGGATTGAGAATGAATTGAAATGATGTGGAATCAAAATCAGATTTCTTTGAAGTTATTTACTAAAACTATCTAGAATCGGAGTACCCTTAATCTTACGACAGCAGTCAACCACCCAGTGCCCCCACCTCCACCACCGGGCGGCGATTTTATTGGCGTCATCCATACCTTCTCTCTCTTCGATTTTTTTTTATAAATTTCCTCTTTTTCACTCCCACTCTTACTTCTACATGGAACCGAGGAATTGTTGGCAGTGACTCCTACTCAGATCTGGTGTCGCCAATCCCTATCTATCAACCGATGAGGTCGCCGATGTGTCGGGGGATGGTTGGGATGGATGTGATGGTGGACGGAATAATCTCATCTCCTTCCTCCTTTCTCCGGATCAAATTGTAACAATGATTTTTTAACTTTAACTCAAGTAGAGCAATAATTCCTCAACTAAAAATACATTATCACTAGTTCTTCAACTTTAATCCAACTTGAGAAATTGTTCCTAAACTTTAACTCAATTGGAGCAATGGTTCCTCAACTTTAACCCAATTGTAGCAATGGTCCTTTCAACATAACTCAATTTGACAAAATTCTAACGAAATTGATGAAAATGACCATAGCTACAAGTTTTGATAAGTTGAGAGACCCCAATTGTAGTAATGATCCTTCCAACATAACTCATTTTGACAAAATTCTGACAAAATTGATAAAAAAAGACCATAGCTACACATTTTGTTGAGTTGAGAGACCAATAATAATGAATTTTTAATTGAAGAACTATTAGTCCAATTTAATTAAAGTTAAAGAATCATTGTTACAATTTATTTATTTATTTCAAGAAAACTAAAAAAATAAAGATAAGGATTAAAATAGGTATTTCAACAAAATCATCAACCATAGCTGTCACTTAAAGAGTAGTAGGACAGGTGTCGGATATTTATTAATGGGGAACTCCATATCAGCAAATTTGCGGGGTACCTGGAAAATTTTCTCCACAATCACCCTCTCATTTCCTTCTTCCAAGTCCCTTTCCTCTGGACGATTCGCATGGACAAGAAACGCAAACGGCACGATCAGAAAAATGGCGGTGATGAAAGTCCTTGTGACGTTGACGACTCCGGCTTTCTTGAAGAACAAGAAGAGGATGGCGACGACGACAACATTGACACAGAAGATCGGTATGAGTTGGTTGACACATGTCAGTCGAAAACCCCATATTACACTGTTTTGATTGAAGAAGAAATTCACCAAATTCAGGAGGATGATATCAACAAAGTGTCTGATGTCATTTCCCTACCGAAATACGCCGCATGCTTTCTTCTCCCTCACTTCAATTGGAAGGTTAGTAGGGCTAACGAGGAGTGGTTTTTGGACGAGGATAAAGTCCGCGAAAAGGTAGGGTTATTGAAAAAAACAGTGGTTCAATTCAACACCAGAGATATAATTACTTGTGGAATATGTTTTGATGAATATGCGTATGAATGCGAAAGTGTTTTGTCTACTTTTTGAGGTCATCCTTTTTGTCGAAATTGCTGGACGCATTCGCACAGCGATCAATGACGGTCCTGCGTGTTTGATGTTGAAATGTCCTGAACCGCCTTGTGGTTGCTGGACGCATTCGCACAGCGATCAATGACGGTCCTGCGTGTTTGATGTTGAAATGTCCTGAACCGCCTTGTGGCGCAGATGTTGGTTCGGATTTAATCGGCGTGTTGACAACCCGAGAAGATTATGAGAGGTATAAACACTTCCTTTTAAGATCCTAGGTCGAGGGTAATAGGAAGATCAAGTGGTGTCCTGCTCCTGACTGCTGTTATGCTGTTCAGTGCAACGGCAATGCTGATAATGATGATACCGGGATGAATGGTAGTTATGACGTTACATGTCTTTGCTCAAACTGTTTTTGCTGGAATTGTTGTGAGGAGATTCATCGTCCTGTGGACTGCAGGACGGTGGGAAAGTGGATTTTGAAGAACAAAGACGATTCACATAATGTGCAATGGATACTAGTGAATACCAAGTGCAAAAGACCGATTGAGAAGAACCAAGGGTGTAATACTATGACCTGCAGACGACCTTGCAATTTTAGATTTTGCTGGTATTGCCTCGAGCCAAATGTAATGTATGGGTGTTGCAATCGATATGTTTACCATCCTGCTGCTGACAGTGGAGCTGAGAGTGATAAAAAGAAGGCAAAGATATACTTGGGGAGATACTTTCATTATTACGAACGATGGGCAAACAATCGGTATTCGAAGCGAAAAGCTATTGAGGATTTACTTAAGGTGCAGAGTACACAGATTATAAGATTCGCTGACACGCAATGTAAACTGGAGTGTCAGCTCAGGTTCATTTGTAGAGGCATGGCAACAGATCATTGAAAGTAGGCAGGTGTTGCAATGGACTTACGCGTATGGCTACTTAATTCCGGAGGATGAGCGTTTGAAGGTGCAGTTATTCGAACACTTTCAAGGCCATGCGGAGTTTAGCCTGGAGAGGCTTCACAAATGTGCAGAGAGAGATGTGAAAAAGTTTCTCTATGCTGAGGGCCCTCCAGAAAGTTTCCAGGAATTCCGTTTAAAGCTCATAGGACTGACAAAGGTGACGGCGAACTATTTTGAGAAGCTGGTTAGAGCGTTAGAGAATGGCCTTCCAGAGGTGGACAATGCAGCTGGGATTAATTGACAAGCATTGACCTTGTGACCAGTGTAACAATTTGGGTGGATTTCCCTTCCTTCCGGCGGATTCTGCGTTTGAGCTATACGAATGATGTGTTCACGCTGCTTATAATCCCAGAAGAGGAAAGTAATTGTAGTTGTAGGAGGTAGTACAAAGCTTTTGTTGGCTATAATCCTTTTTCATGAGACTTTTATATCCAAGTATTCAAAATAAATAGGGAACTTTAACGAAAAACTCCCATTACTGTTCATTTCAACAAAAAATCACATTTTAACACTAAAAAGTCAATTCTAGTACTATTCACTTTACCTTTTATTTTGTTCTTATCATTAAAACTCAAAGTTTTCAAACTATTTTCATTAATTTTCCTAAATAAATAAGCAAGCATCATATGTGGTCCGATTGCAATATATGCATATCGTGTATGCGTTCACTCTTTTTAATAATATGCTTTTGTAAATCAATGTTTGTTCTAATTCATGTTTTGAGTACCTGTGTATCTAGAGGATTAATAGTCCACAGCTTCTTCTGCTTATTCTTTGTCTGGCTTGTTGCATCTTATTTGGACTAGGAGGTTTATAGGGGTGGTTTACCAACAAATTATTATTTATTTCAATAAATTTGATGAAACCAAATTTTTGGTTGTCAAGCCTAACTATTGAGGTGAATAACCAACTACTAAGTAGGTCATAATCCAGTAGTTGGAAGGGTCCCGTCCTTCATCGTTGAGAATTTGTTTTGGTTGTATGCATGCAATATGCAAACAAACCAAATTCTCATAAGTCGGAAGGAGTCTTGTCACCTGTCTAATAATTAGTGTGACTATTAATAGTAGAAGTCAAGGTTGCTTAGGAAGTAATCACTTAGTATCATAGTTCAAAGATATTTTTTTGCACTTATAAATAAAAGGTTTTAGGTTCGATTCTCGTAGATAGTAAATTTTATTATTTTATTATGATTACTTCATTGTGTAGCTTCGCTCAAACCCCTATCTAAATGTAATTATATTGTTATAAATATTTTTTTTAAATAATTAAGAAGTTTTTTGGATCAAATTTTTTTATTAATTATTTTGTTCCTTGACCGCTAATATGAGATTTTATTATTATTTTTTCAATGATAGAAGTTTCATTAAATATTAATGGAAACGTTTATATCAGCCATCAGGGTATTTAATAATCATTCCAGCTCAAACTCAAACCAACTATGAGAGCCACCCGCCTTAGGCAAAAATGATGCCACTAAGTGGGCAGCCTTATTACAATCACGAGAAATATAACGAAACTCAATAGACCTCAATTGTTGATTAATTGTTTATGTGCTTTGTTTCGGTTTATTTTATAGAATATGAAAATGAAAACCCTAGGGGACATTTATATAAGTATACACACATAAGCCAGCAGAGAGAAATAGAAGGGCTAGCTTATACTTTCATCATGGTTGAATTACAATATCTATATATAGAAGGGCTAGCTTTTAACCAAATCATCTTCCCTTGCTGTGTGAAGTATAATTCTTTTTTCGCTTACAGATATATAATATTTTCGATGAGTATTGCTACGTATCGGTATATGTTGCTCAGTACATACAACAAAAAGGAATGGGGTTACAAATTAATAAACCAATCCAGTAGTTTGTGGACACCGTCACTAGTTAGCTGTATGATCTATCTTCCATGTACACCAGTAGCCAGGGGCGGAGCCACGAAGGAAATAGATCCCAGGTTTACCTTGACATTTTACTCACACAAAAAAAAAAAAAAAAAAACTAGAGTTATCCTTTGATTTCAAAGGATTTTTTCAGGGTATTGGAGCCCCAACTAGAATCTTTCCTTATTTCCTTCACTGAATTCCATTTGAGACTGGTGGGTATTTCGTGAGTTTTGAGGGGCTCATGGCATCATGCGATCCGAAGAGAAAGAGGAAATAGACGAGAGAGCTGGTTCTTATTTTTATTTTTGTTTTTTTATTTTTATTCCGTTAAGTCTTTTAATACTATCACCTTTTCTTTTTCTTTTTTTTCTCTTCCCCTCTTTTTACTTTGAATCTAGGATACTGGGCACGAGGGTTGAGTTGAGGAAGAGGATGACATGAACGGCATCATACCAAACCCAAATGATGGTGGTCGGTACTTAGGACATGGCAAATCTTAATTTTTCTTAGATCAGAGAGCGTTCTAGGGTGAGACTTTTGGTCCCTCTTGAGCTAAAATTCTGACTCCATCACATTCAGGACCGGCAGATCTCGTAGTGGTAGAGAGTCTGGAGAGAAGGAAGATACCAGCAGAGGAAAGAAGCACAGATCCGGCAAAGCAAGCAAGATCGAGCGGCGTCACGAGAGGTATGCTTTTAAACTTGTCCAGAAGTCCCACTTGCAGTATCATCACCACTGCATGGCCTATTTTCGATTTCGCTTGCGAAACTGATTCCATGTTAACCCATGCGGGAGGTGCCTGAAATGTTTATAATAATTACATGAATTAGAAATAATATCTATGTTGGTACAAATATCAGAAGATATTTACGTTATGTATGTAGAAAGTTACTGAAAGCTACCTTCATGTAGAAGAGACCAAACAAATTTGAGTCGGAAAACTGTGGTCCCTTTTTTTTCGCGGCCTTTGACCCCACGAACATGGCATACAACCCAACTGCAAAAATAAGCATGGCGGTTCCTACCAAGAACATGTCTGTAAAATACAAGAATTAATCGTAAGTAAATTATAATTAGGCATAATTAGGATGAATATCACATATGTGGATGTGGGTACTTTACTTACCAATGGCTTCAATAAGAAGATGCAGCATCTGGCCATGATCCGTCTTGTGTGACAAGGCATGGAAATACTGGAAATATGACTCTAGAACAATAAAGCAACCCTGCATTCATATAAACGTTGAATGTAAGGATGTGTCGATTAATGCTAAACTAGTTTCAAGGTTCGATTCTCTCCAATGTAATCAATTAAAAAGGGAAAATGGAAATTTCACCTCTACAAAGCATAGTACTGAGCCGAGTAAAGATCCCGCAACTGCAAGTAACGTAAAGAATCGGCAATCTATTATCCCCTGCACAAATGAAGTATATATAAGTAACTCTAAATTACCAAATAAAATTAAATAAATTTTGACAAATGAGAACAAGAATGCGACGGGCATATTTACCCTTTCAATGAACATCTGGACTTGCTGTCTCAAAGACTTTGGTTTGAGAGCCGCACTCAGTAGAATAGGCAAAGCAAGGTTGGCCTTTCCGACTAGGGAAGCCAAATCTACGAGTAGTCCACCCTGATTCTCAACTTGTGGCTCCGCCAATGTGGTTCCCGACACCTTCACAGCCACTGTAAGCTTTTTCTTCCTCTGATGACTATCATTATCAGTCCTAGTAAGTTTCTTCCCTCCGTTTAATCTTCCGGCCTTGCTCGAACACTTCAGTGCTGTTGATGGCGAAGAAGACGGAGAAGAAGAGGAGGAATGAAAAGTCATGGGCTTCAACGCGCGCAATAACCTAGCGGCTGCCATTGCTCCCGTTGACAACACAAATGAAACTTATTGGTTGGTTTCGGTGGGTATATATATATAAGTTTGTAGCTAGTGTGGTTCGTCGTATGGAGATAAACAGAAGATTCGTGGCATCTTAGCTGGTACTTGTCTTTGCATGGAATAAGCATTCTCTTTTTTCCTTTTGCTTGTAGAGGTTGGTTTTGAACTTTGAATTCTTCCCAACAATTTGGACGTACCAAAACCAAACCAGAGCCTCTAATGTAATGAGTCGCTGTCGGCACGTGCTCTGCATGTTGGCACCATCCGATTCGAGACCGAACACGTGTGGACGTGTGTTTCGTGGGATAATTTTCTTGCTGGGACTTTACGAACGAGGTATTTTCTCCCTCGACGGCTTGTGGAAGTTGGAATTTGGAATTGGAAGGCACAATGCAAGTCAGAAGGAACGGTATTTTTTTCCATATTTCAATTGCTTGTGTTGTGGGTTTCGACTTGTGCTTTTGGGGGATGGAAGCATCTGTACAAAAAGACGAAGCAAAAGCAACGGAAAGAAACAGGTTACGTAGAACGTCCCAGCGCCACATGAAGTTGTGCTTTCCACATATATTTTTACTTCTCACACACCTTTTGCGAAATATGAAGTTGTGCTATCCACACCTATTTTTACTTCTCACGCATCCTTTGCTAATTTCTATCTATTGATCTTCTTCAATTCATTCAATCCGACGGCCGAAAATTAAACAGGTATGTGAGAAGTAAAAAAGAGTGGATATCACACCCCACATGAAACAGACAGCCAGGAAGTTGCCCTTCTGCCTTCAGAAACAATCTCAAGGCCAAAAAAATTCCATGGTTCCATGTGCCGACAGTGCACTTTTAATGTAATTCTCGTGGTTAAATAGTTTAATGAACTCTTATGGTGAGCCCAAACTTCTGTTAGTCCTCGGTTAAACAAAAGGACAAGCATGGTAGAAATTGTCCTTCAAGAAAGATTGATCGATGAAGCCAAAACATCTTACGAGTTCGGGGTGACGTAGGATTCGATTGAGATTGGAATTTGACAGAAATCGAGAGGCTTAAGCTTTGCTGCTCAAAATGAACGAAATCGAAGTGAACCTAAACATTTGACTGAAAAATTGGTTGTTGAACCTTACTCAAAAATTGAAGCTGCACATGTGAAGGGCGAACTAATTAATATTAGAACAGTTGGGCTTCAAAAGTTTAGATCGAAAGGACGATTCTAACCCTGCATGTGAGGCGCGCATGCTAACGGGGGCACGCCACATGAATTTAATTAACAACTTTTTAACCACAAGATTCACATTAAAAGTGCAATTTCACCTCAAAGACCAACAACAACAAAGTTTTTTTCCATTAAGTGGGGTCAGCTGTATGAATCTTAAAACGTCATTGCGCTCGATTTTTTGCCACGTCTTCCTTTAGATCCAAGTACTCTTAAGTATTTTTTTTGAGTCTCTTCCAAAGTCTTTCTAGTCTTCCTCTACCCCTTCGGCTCTGAACTTCTGTCCCGTAATCACATCTTTTAATTGGAGCGTCAGTAGACCTTCGCTTCACATGTCCAAACCACCGTAACTGATTTCCTCTCATTTTCCTTCAATTTCACCTCAAAGACCACACAAAAAAATAAAAAAATAAAGCCTGGAACAAGTTATAATCTTGCTAGGGGGGGTGCTAACTATGGTGTTAAGGCAGACTACGCTCATAATAGCTCAAAGATGATTGCCAAGACTTGCATCATTCAGACACAAACTAAACGATAACACACTATTCGCCTGCTGTAAGAACATAAGCAGGAAATTAAATAACGAGGAAAACCAGTTACCAAAGTTCAGGTCCAAAATTATTCAATTCTAATCACACGCGAATAGTGTGTTATCGTTTAGTTTGAGTCCAAATGATGTAAGTATTGCCCATAATCTCTGATAGTGCTGAGACTTAAAACAAAGAAACTAAAAAATATGGAAAAACAAAATGGAAAACTTCAATTATAATGGCACAGCGACTATCTCACTACTGCATGTATAAATGTGGCTCAAAAAGTGCTTGAAACATCATCGTAGTAAATGCCTCAGTACATGATCTTGATTCATCATCACTGCCACATTCTATTTCATAACATGCTACCAAAAAAATTAAAAACTCAACCTGTACAAGAATTGATAAATCTTAATGAAAAACACGATCAAAACCCCCGCACGGTACCAAAACTATAGGACTTAACTACAATAACTTGTGGACAGGCATCAAACATGGGAAAGATTATGATATAATGGCTTTACCAGTTAAATATGCTAGGCCAAGGCTTGCATAGATCTTTTTCTCTATCAAGGATAAGTGAATCAGTGATGAAAAACATTGGAAAATGATACATGAATAGAAATTTTGGATATCAAAATATGAGATCAGAGTATACTAAACAGCTACAAATTGGAAGATGCCATGCCAATAGTGTTAGAATGAAAGTGCAAGTAGAACATGAAGTATGAACACGCATACAAAACATACATTTGGTACAATGGTACGCCATTATTAAAAATTTGCCTTCAGATTTGGCAAAATTTTGCAGGTTACTGCAAAGAGACTATTAATATGTAAGAACAGAATCAATCATAATTCATAATACAAGAAATAAAGTCTATTGAACTAAAACTTTATTTCATAATTTAGTAAACGTAAGCCTCAACTGAACTACAAAACTTTGTTTCACAATTTGGAGAACATTACCATTGCTCAATAGCCTTTATTCCCCCGAATCCTGGCCCTCATGTCAACCTGCCCTCTTTTGCAATTGAAGTACGTTTCCCTCAGACCAATACATTCGCTTGATATTGATGGACTCTTTTCCCCAGCACACTCCCTAAACGACCGCTTCTCAACCTTAATGCAATCACACTCACTAAGACATTTGACCAATTCCGTTGCTAGGCCCTTGCAGGACTTTGCCATTTCGCCCTAGCCTCCCCTGAAAATTTCGAGTATTTAAAAGTTAAAGAGTCTTGAGACGAGAAAATAAGAGAAAGTGCATGCACTGCATGAAGTTTCAAATAACCAATACATCACAACTAAATACAGATGCTAAATCTTGCCAGTGCAGACAATTTGAAAACCTAGTAACTTGTTACTAATTATGCCATAAATATATAGATATGTTTCCTAGATTACTCCGCTCCGAAAGAACCAGCCCACCCCCATTCTAGCAGAAATTCACCTATCCAACATCTAAAGCCCACGTTTCTTTACTCAAATTTGTAACTTAGCAGCTCTCAAGACAAGACAGTAGGCACCATACTATCCCACCCTGGTAAATATTTCTAGTTCCGCCCTTGAGTGCAGACCGCACTTGGACAGCCTCCATTTACGCTCCAAATGAAAATGTTAACGAATGCGGTAAGCCCGAAAATGAACTCTGTCATTCAACTCAACTAACTGATAGACCAACTGATGGTAAATTCATTAAGTTTAGGGATGCAAAATATCAGAAACCTATCCACTTAATCACTGCGAATTTTCTAACGCAAAAAGGATGGAACTTTCTACACAAATTGTACCAAACCCATCTAACCAAAATCCAAGCAAATCAAACCCATAAAAAATCTATCGTCTTTCCTGCTAACCTATTTCGGATGTCAGCTCAGAAGCATCAAGAATCAAGTTCTAATCACTTCCCCTATACGTGATTAAATTAAACAAGGTATATAATATTTCTGTAATTTCAAAGTTTCTTTGGTTTATGTAGATTAAAATCTCCAGGAAAACAACCCAGAAGTTGTACGCTTTGAATTTTGGCCCTAAATGTATAGAAATTGGGAAAGGTCAGCTTACCTCCAAGAACGCAAACCTCTGGATCAACGACGAGCTCTGATTTCTCCGCACAGTGCCGAAATCGTCGAGAAGGAAGAAGAGGAACGGAGAAATCCGAGCAAGGAAGACAACGGCAGTAATTTTCCGCAACCGAAGTTTGTAGATTACGAATATGGGATTAAATAGTCAATGCGGCCTTTATCTTTATTTTATTTTTGCTTTGGGGCCTTGGGCCCAAAAGAAACAAAATAACCAACGCAGCATTTTCACAACTCTTTTCTCTTTGTATACTCTAATTATTACTTTATTTTTCACCAATTTTTTTTTATTACTTTATAGTTAAAATGGTGTTTGAGATAAGCATATTTATTATGACTTTTGACAATAAAATTCGATAGAAGTGGTTTTTTAACTTATACACAATAAATCATTTTAGTTATTTCATGAAAAGTTTGTCAATACCCTTGCTAAGCGAACGAGTTAGTTTGACCAAAAAAAAAAAAAAAACCTTAAAGAGGTCGTCATGTGATTTTTCACATGACAATTTAACGAAGATATTGACAGATTTTCACAAAATTACTAAAATGATTTACGACGGACAAAGTCAGGATCACTTCTATTGATTTTTTTTGTCAAAGACCAAAATAAGGAGGTATGTCTATCAGAGACCAATTAGCTAAAAAAAAACCCTCTAATTATTCATCACCATTTAATTGGATAAAATGAATCAAAATAAAATTAAGAGATTAAAATAAATAAAAAAAATCGAATTTGGGACTTCCAAAGTTCGGATACATGAGTGAAATTGATTAGAAGTTCCTTATAGGATGACATATATTCCTAATTTTGAGTGATTTGAATTCAAATTTGAGTACAAGAAAGCAAACGCAACATCTTGATTAACTACTTTTTTATTTATATATGTTTCTAAATTTCTTCAGAAGTTCCTTAATTTTCATCAAAATTTTAACTCAAAGTTTGTGAGTACTTCTTTTTTCGATCACAAGATTAACTCCTTTTTTGAGCACTAGATTTTCATCCTCGTATGAATTTCAAAAGCAATTTAAAAGGATCATCGAAATTAACAGAGTAATTATACCGCAGAAAATAAAGAAAAAAACTAACAAAAACAAAATATAAAGAGAACATGGAAAAACCATGCTACTGACTGCAACAAATTTACAAGATGTTCCATTTTCTCTCCAATGCAATGCAGATACGACTGAGACACGAAGCAGCACTCAAATGATCTCCAGAAACCGACACCAAATCATCAAGATACTCGCTATCAATCGCCCCACGAGCCATTGCACCAACCACAAACACCAAATTTTCAACATCTGCACCCCCCAAATCACTGACATAATCCCTCAACTCGACCGCCTTGCTTGCGCTGCAAGAAAGCCCTACCTTGAAGGAGTTCACAGGCAAGTGCCGAGTCACAGGATTCTTCACCAGACGAAACAATGTCATGCCGCCTCTGACACTTTTGCCCCTAGGCGCAACCCTAAGATCTTGTAACACCTTTGACATCAGGTCACAGAACTTGTCCAATGATGCCGGTATGGCAGTTCGTGGACTAACCTCAATCAGCACGCCGCAATCCGTTTTGATGTAAACGGCTTCTAGTCTGCCGGACATGCAGAGTCTCGATGTCATGATCTGGTGGAGAGCGTCGTGGACAATGTCAGGGCGGTGTACGTAAGGATCAAGTTTCTTTTTCCTCATGAAATCCGCGTGGTGGTCCGGGTTCAAAACCCGAATTACGTTTCCGACATGAGCTAGTGTTAGAGAGGCCTTGTCGAGAACGAATATAACCTTTTGTTTCATGTTATTCGATTTGGAATTGTTAGGGGCTGCTGGAATCCAATCGGGAAGTTCCGTTTTTGTTTCCTTAGTATTTTCTGTCAGTCCAACTGCTTCTTTAGCAATAGCATCTATCAACTTAGAACTAAGCCTTTTTCTTGGCGACATCTTTCTCTTTGTTTTGAAAAGAAAGGTTGTTCGCAGCATCTCTCTCTTCGCCAATCTCATTTTGCAAATATGGACACTTCAGATATCTGAATCAATCTGATATATTCGACAGAAATGCTGTGGAAAAAAATATCAAGTACTTGTTAAATATATTTCACCCTTTTTCTGAAAATTATTTATAAGATGTAGACATTTCGGCTGAAAAACTTCAACCGATACAAAAATTAAGATAAAAACCAAATTATATATATAATCATGATCATCTGCTAACTCTTACCAATGAAGAATTGCGGAAGAATCAACGACAACAATAGCAACAGGGACCAAAAAAAAAACCCTAATCTCCCTTCCTTTACCAACTGGTCTTCTAATATAAAAGAACAATATAAACCACATTGCCAATGGGTTTGGGGTTTCAGGGTTTAGGAAAAGAAAAAAAAAAATCCCTACACCCTAACTCAAAAAATACCCAATCAAAATCTATGGCGCTGACGAAATTATACAGTATAGAACACATTACAATACATATTTCAGGTTTCTTTGGTTCTCGGCAAAGAAACGGCGTGAACATGTGAAACCACAGAAAATTAAATTAGCGAAACATGCAATCAATATTTTAGCAGTCAAATCATATTCATCATCACAGAAAAAACCCTAATTCATTTATCCATGTACATTTATATGCATATACTTAACAAGTTAAAGTAATGATTTCACTCACAAATTCTGGGATATGGATCTTGAAATTACCTGAGAACCAATTCTCTCTGCAGGCCGTGCCGAGCCGATCTGAATCAAATCTCTCAGTCAGCTGCCCTAGGGTTTTTACGATCAGGTGGGAAACATATAAATGACTGTCTAATTATATTCTCTCTAAAGTGTTTGCCGGTGTGCGGCCGATAGGGAGGAGGAGGAGTATTAGTTATAGATTTTCAAGGAGTATGCGGTGGTCGGAAAAACCGGAATTTGAAAGCCCGCGACAGACTTATTGCAGCTCCATTTTTGGGATTTAGGGTTTAAGCAGGGCTTCCTGCTTTTTATTTTGTTATGTTTTAATCGGCTTGAACCCTCCATATGTCTCGGGGTCGAACAGGTGAGCTGGGCTTTAGCTCAGATATATTACGTAGCCCAATACTATTGGACTGCATTACTAGATTGGCCCAACAATGATCACACTAACACCTCCGACGAGTATAAATCTTTTTCACTCATTTTGCGTGTCGTTTTTCTGTGATTTTTATTATTGATTGACACGTGTTCATAAACTTAACTCTTATTAACTCTGTTATGATAAACTTAACACGTATCAATTCTATGATTGAGGCCACAAAAATATCATACACAAAATGATAAACTTAGCAAAACAAGTTCGAATTCACCACCCAAATTTTTGGTTTTTGTAAGAAGCGTGACTTGAATGTTATCGTAATAGTTACAGTAAACAGGGTTAGGGTTTCGTAAGGAAATATCGAGGGCAAGATCGTAGCGGAGGGTGTCATTGGTGAAGTTGAATTCGGTGAGCCAGGTTTGGGTTACCTTAGAGTTCAAGAAATGTGGGGTACGAAAAAGGTGATTGTGGCAAACAGAGATATAACGTCAATAAATGAAGAATAGTTGTTGAATCAGTTGAAAATCAGAGTACCAAATAAACAAACTATGAAAATATGAATATTATTAACTGTAAAGCAAATAAAAAAGATTGCTAAGACGGCTACAAACTGAAGACTACAGTGTGACTAACTTATTTTTCATACTAACTTACAACCTATATTTATAGCAACAAAAACCTAAAACCCCTAATACATAAATACCAAAAATAACCTAATACAAAGTCAATTCAAATTTCTAATAATTTCCTAAATAAACTAATAAATTCCAACATAATCATGTGTTTTAACCCAATGGCTATTAAATATTCTTGATTGAAAATAACATGCAAATCATTAATCAATTAACTAATGAGGGTTTAATTTTATAACTTATGTTATACATCACCAAATGTTAGGTGTAATCATCATATCGTTGCGCATATGAATGAATCACCAGAGTTATGTTATACGACCCTAGAATATTATAAAGTTACATTTTACTTGTCCAAATTCCAAAAGTAAATGAAAATCCATCACTAGTTAGGCAAAAGTCAAAAAATGATGGTCACGTTTTCCCCAACAGGCCAAACTGGGCCAGGTGAATATAAGGGTCTCTGTACGGTTGCCAAAGGAGACGGACAGTACAAAATCTATGAGGCTAAATATATTGGACGGAGATCACGTGACATGCGCGTGCAATTTGGCCGGCAGTGAGAAACCGTACCCAGGCATCGTTTGGCCGAAAGTTAAAAAAAGAGAGCAACGCTTTGACTTTCAACCCCGTCCGAGGTTTGTGCTTGACGAGTAGAATTGTTTGACCCACGCGCTGTAGTCATAAATGACGATCAAGAAGCGTGCGCGTAAACAGTAAAAACACGCGCCACTTGGAGGCCGTAGACTTGTTCAGAATTGGATTTCATTCGGATTCACTTTGTGAGGATCTTAGAAATTTTTACATTTTAATTATTCATAGTGTATCGTGCAATTATAAATTATTTAATTTTTTTTATTTAAAATTAAACACAAATAGTATCTAACGAAAACTAATCGTATGATTTATTATGAACAATGAACGACTAAAATGTGGATATTCTTAAGAGATCTAGAGAGGATCCTCTTCGTAAGAAGCACGAGAAAAATGACAATTCAACTTTAGCGTTGAGTCGTTGACAGTAGTAGTCCATGCAAGTTTTTTCTATTTGGCATTACTCCAAGAGAAGTTTTCTTTCCTTTTAGTTAAATTTCAGTTGTAGCATCTCAAACAAGGAGTGTGATATTTACACACCTTATTTTACTTCTCATACACTCTTTTAATTTTTAACCGTCGGATCGAATGAAATGAAGAATATCAACAGATAAAAATTAGCATGAGATGCGTGAAAAGTAAAAAGGAGTGTGTGAATAGCACACCACCTCCAACAAACAATGCTATTTGCTACTTTAACGGGAAATTCACAAAATTTCAATTTCAACAAACTAGTTATATAGCTCGCTAAATTTAATTAGGAGAAGAGAAAAATTTGCAGGCGAGTTAAACATAAATTATTATGATTTCATTGTTCTTTTCTGCCTAGATTGTGGATTGGTAGATATGATGGGAGGGGATTGTCTGCCCTCCCACTTCTCATCTCTTTTTATTTATGCAGTCACGGTTAGGTCACGTCAACATTTTATATTCATATTACTTTTTGTTTTATTATTTTTATAAAAAAAATTAATATAAAATATTAACATGACCTAACCGTAACTGCACAAATAAAAGAGAACAGACAGAAAATAAAAAGCGAGAAGACAGACAATTCGCATCCGATATGGGAGAGGTGACTATTGAAGTATTTATTAAAATAGAGTGTTAAATAAAAGGTTAAATAGTAAAATATTAAAAGTTGAGTTGTTAAATAATAAAATGTTGTAGTTTTTGTTAAGTGTTGTTGGAGATGGTAAGCTGAATTGACTAGGTAATTAAATTGATTTTTTACACTATTCACCAGCGAAAATAACAGTACCCAATTTTACTTGGGTGCGGAAATTGTTGTTTTTGTGTTTTTGACTTGTTATTTTTGCATGTGTTATATGATTTGCATGAATGATAGATGATTTCTTTTTCATAGATGAATAGGTGCGCACTACATCTACAAACAAGCAGAAAAAATTGTTAATTCCAATTATACGCAATATAAATTTATTGAATTTTGTACATGTGTCACATGATGAGCGTCACAGACATATTTTCCATGCAACATTTTCACCTAAGGGTTGAACAAACAAGATGAATGTGTTTTACCCACAAACATACCAATTAAAAGGATTTGCTTCAATATTTTGGACAACTTGGTATTTGGATTTCTTCTAATTTTCAACGTGGGTTCCCAGTCGGCGCCACCCAAACCGAGGCAACGTATACAAAATAATGCACGCATTTCACGATCCTCCTTATTAAATTGCACGAACTATTGGGCTCCCATAACGCACCGTCTTCCCACTCGACCTCCCCACTATAAATAAAGCTGCCACCCAAACATCCACCATAATCCACCCATCAGCTTTCCCATCTCTAACTAACAGTCAAAGCCTCCTCCAATGGCTTCGACTTCCTTGGGATTTCCTTCTCTGCAGCTACAGTTTCAAATCCAATCATCAAGAAACTCACCACTGTTCAACTCATCCTTCACGCGCCGTCATGTCCGCCCCATCTCCGCCTCTGTTTCCGAAAAATCCCCCTCCTCCTCTTCTGTTTCAGCAAACCCGCCGGAGTCTGACCTGACGAAACCCCTTCCCTTGAAGAACATCCCCGGAGGCTACGGCCTCCCATTCGTGGGCCCCATCAGCGACCGCCTGGACTACTTCTACAACCAGGGCAGGGACGAGTTCTTCAAGTCCCGCATCCAGAAATACCAGTCGACGGTGTTCCGTGTCAACATGCCGCCGGGCCCCACCATCACCTACAAGTCCCAGGTCGTCGCCCTCCTCGACGGCAAGAGTTTCCCGGTGCTCTTCGACGTCTCGAAAGTCGAGAAGAAGGACCTCTTCACGGGAACCTACATGCCCTCCCTGGAGCTCACCGGCGGCTACCGCATCCTCTCCTACCTCGACCCGTCGGAACCCAAGCACGACAAGCTGAAGCGGGTCATTTTCTACCTCCTCAAGTCGAGTCGCGACTCTGTCCTACCCGAGTTTCACTCGTCCTACACGCAGCTTTTTGAAACTCTGGAGACCGCTCTCGCCGACAAAGGTAAAGCCAACTTCGTCGCGGCCAACGATCAGGCTGCGTTTAACTTCCTGGCCCGGTCGCTGTACCAGGCCAACCCTGCCGATACTCCACTTGGGCTTGACGGACCCAAGCTTGTGTCGAAGTGGGTGCTGTTCAACTTGGGCCCACTTCTGACCCTCGGCCTCCCGAAGTTCATCGAAGAACCTGTTATCCACTCTTTCCGTCTCCCGCCATTTTTGATAAAGAAGGATTACCAGCGCCTCTACGATTTCTTCTACGAGTCTTCCGGTCACGTGCTCGATGAGGCGGAGCGACTGGGTGTCTCACGTGACGAGGCGTGCCACAATCTGTTATTCGCCACGTGCTTCAATTCGTTCGGCGGGATGAAGATCTTTTTCCCCAATATGATCAAGTGGATCGGGCGCGCCGGTGTCGGACTCCACACCCGCTTGGCCGAGGAGATCAGGACCGTCGTCAGATCCAACGGCGGAAAAATCACGATGGGCGCGATGGAGCAAATGCCGTTGATGAAATCTGTGGTCTACGAAGCGTTCAGGATCGAGCCGCCGGTGCCGTTGCAGTACGGAAAGGCGAAGAAGGATCTCGTGATCGAGAGCCACGACGCGGCGTTTAAGGTCAAAAAAGGGGAGTTGCTGTTCGGATTCCAACCGTTCGCGACCAAAGATCCGAGGATTTTCGAGAGAGCTGATGAGTTTGTTCCGGAGCGGTTTGTCGGCGAGGAGGGGGAGAAGCTGTTGAAGCACGTGCTGTGGTCGAACGGTCCCGAGACGGAAAGTCCGACGGTGGGGAACAAGCAGTGTGCCGGGAAGGACTTCGTGGTGTTGGTTTCGAGGCTTTTGGTGGTTGAGCTTTTTCTCCGGTACGATTCGTTTGAAATTGAGGTGGCGCCGTCGCCGCTGGGGGCTGCCATCACTATGACGTCACTTAAAAGAGCAAGCTTTTGATTTATTTTTATTGTTTTCTTCTTTTTTTGGGAATTGTAAATTTTGGATTTTGTTTATTTAGTGGATAAGTGGGGCTTTGTGTGGGATTTTCTGTAAACTGATGACCCGGCTTAACATGTGAAAATTGGAATATTATATTTTGTAAAGAAGGTGGATTGAAGATAATTAATTACATGTGGGAAATTTTATTTATTTTTCTTCCATGATGATCGTTGATCACATGCTAACCATATTTTGATCGATTCCATGTGGGAAATTTTAATTTGATCATACGTAACTTATGTGTGAGGATGAGTCGTATAACTCACTTTATTGAAGATTCATTATTTTCACTTTTTATTTTGACCCAACAAACAACTGACTGGACTCAAATTTATTTTAATTGATTACAACAAATCTCAGCCAACCCACCAAACAAATCATTTTTGAATCAAAAATACGAAATAATTAAACATGTGAAACATTTATGTGCATTATGTATCTACGACGATATCTATTTTAGAATTGTGTTATTGATATTGCGGTGAGTGGAACACTTGCGTGCGTATATACGTGCAATCACACTCGCAGGATTTCTCCATGTTTTTTTGGTGTGGATGTGACCAGCTAGTGCGGGCTAAAAAGGCTGAAATACAGGAGGTAGATTGTCTGCCCTCCTACTTTCGGTGTCCTCCCGTGTCCTTAGTCACAGTTAAGACACGTTAACATTTTATATTACTCTTTTTGTCTTATTATCTCTATAAAAAATAATATAAAATATTAACGTATCTTAACCGTGACTACACAAAATATGAGGACACGGGAGGACACCGAAAGTAAGAGAGCATACAATCTGCCTCCGAAATACAGACGCACAACGGAAAGGTGGTGTCCCCAAAAGCTTATTTTGGGATTCCAATTGAAAATTGATATGCACATAAACTATCACCACATGTCTCGTAAAGAAAGAGGAATAATTCATCACACCATTTGTGGATGGCTGGATTTAATTTTATATTATAAATTTAACCAATGTTAAGATACTTTGTACTTACCAGTTAAGGAATTGGATCCCCTCAAGCAAATGATGTCGATACTTATGACCCACTAATATGAACTGTTGGATTTTGATCTAACGACTACAAATAGGGGGTCCTTCTCAAAGTTATAATAATTGTAGCTGTTTGATCAAGATTTAACGCCTCTTGTTAGTGGGTTATGAGGATCCTCACCATTTGCTCAGAAAAGAATCCAATTCCACTGATTAATATATTATTAGATAAGAAATAATGTCTTCAATTTTTTTAATTTATAAAAAATAAAAACGGTAGATTGAACGCCTGTTAGTTAAACTAACCAATTAATTAAGAGTCAATTATCAATGCCAACATTGACGTTACAATTTGGTTCATCACACACGTGCACATCATGGAAATAACGCACATGGTAAAAGTGTAGACGATTTGCCAATGAGTATTAGCTCAATTGGTAAACTCTGCCTTCCTTGTGCGCCTCTTCACAAAGTTCGAGTCTCATTGTCAGCAATCTTTATTGATGTACGGTTTGTAAGTTCTTACGTAAATTCATATTTGTAACAGCTAACAGTTAGTTACTACACGTAAGTCCTTCTGGATAGAGGTGAGTATGCTCTAGTGTTGGTGGTGAGTGTTACCAATTACTTTAGTCTAAAGAAGGCTTTCAAATTGGCACTGTTCTTTACTGTTCATGTACCTATCAATTCTTTGTCACTCGATTTCACTTTATTTACAACAAAGCCAAGAGATTTTGGCCTGGGTTTGAGGGTAATTACTTTAGTCTAAAGAAGGCATTGCAATTGGCACTGTTCCTTACTGTTCATTGTAATTGTGCCCGAATTTCATTCTATTTACGAGGATGCCACTGACTCTACCGTTGATCACAACACCTGCGTGTTGATGATCGTGGAAAGGCACGAGTGCGATGGTCATTTTAGTCTGTAGGGTTTCGAACGGGGTTGGGTGGGTTAGAGACTTTCATTTCCTTTCTTTCTGAGCTACAGTGGGACTCGGTGAGACCATGCCGTCGGGAGAGAGAGACCGAGTGAGCAGAGAGAGAAGAAAGACACAGAGGGAGAGAGATATGGATTTGGTGAGAGGAAGGCATGCGGCTTACAGGCAGACAGAGTCACATGGGGTGTACGATTCGAGGGAGAGAGAGACAGCGCGAAAGAGAGAGTGGGAGAATGAGGAGTACGGATCGCTCGCTGAGGGTTTCGCAGTTGGGAGGCCATGCTGATGGAGATAGAGATAGAGATAGGAGAGGGAGAGGGAAATGGAGGGGGAGACAGGGACAGAGCGACAGAGAGAGAATGAAAGGGAAGAGTGGGGATCTCAACGCCATTGCTGCAGATCCTTGATCTTCTTCGATCCTATCTCCGTGTTCTTCTAGGCCTCTCACAGTCGCAGCATCACTCGCCCACTCACTCACTCACTACACGTACACCTTTTAAACCCCCTTTTGTATTTTTATCTTTCCTGATTGATGATTTAATTTGGGTTTTATGAATAGTTTCGGGATGATTGGGGTTTTGTATTTTTACCTTTTAAACCCCATTTTGTATTTGTTTCTTTCTTCGGCACAGGCATGCCCATGCCGATCTTCACATCAGTGAATGGGAGGGTGACAGTGAGAGAAAGAGAGAGTGGTTGTCCGGATTTCAGGGAGAGAAACACAGAGGGAGGGGTAGGGATGGTGAACAGAACCGAGTAAGGTCCCTCAGTCCATGATTCATTCTTGATCGTCTGTTCTCTTTTGCATGCCAGATATCCTCACGAATGTAGCTTATCTGGTTTTCGTTTTGATTTTTTATGGAAGGTATGAGATTTTTTTAATTTTTTTGCTTGGTTTATGATTATTTTGTGGATGGACTAGCTTGGGGCTATGGGTCTCTTCGAATTTTGATAGTCTAGGGTTTCTGACAAGTTTTCTGTTTGTTGTTTTGGTTTTGTTTGTGGTAATTTTTGTCAATTGGTACCTATAGAGTCAATGCAAAAACACTGAGAATCGAACCTCCAAAATTGCTTGACGTTCTTGCATGGCGAGGCCTAATCAGGCAGCAATCAAGACCTTCATGGACATCACCGGCGCTTCTGAAGCCATTGCGTGCAAAAGCTCGAGGTAACTCTTCAACTCCCGATTTCAATTCTGAGCTTTTAATCCGAATCGTCGAATTAATTCTCGATTTCTAGGGTAATGTTGCTATTGGGGTTTTTATTGCATGGGGTTGTGAATTTAATTGGGAAATTTTAGTTGGAGAGTATTTGGATTGATGTTTATTTGGAATATTTGGAATTTGGATGTGGACTATCTTTTGTTGGGATGGTGTTTCTTGCTTGAGTTTATTGGTATATTGAGATAAAGTATGTATTAGTTGGGTTGCTACTCAATTGGTATATTGGTATATTAGTTGAGTTTATTGGTATATTGAGATAAAATATATATTGAGCTTTCATCAACTAACTACTCTTTGCTAAAGTTAATGAAAAATTATAGTTACATGGTGGGTGCGCTACTCAATTGATCACGAAAGTAATTGAAGATTTTTGTTTGGGTTGTGAATGGACAACGGATAGAGGATAGATGGTTGTTTAACATAGTGAGATTGCCGTTGTACGGTTAAAGGATTATGCTTTTAGTTTTCTCCTTGATCAACTCAATGCTAGAAATACGGATTTGCATTTTCTTGATTTGAATTTGTTTTAGCATAGTGAGATTGCCTTTGTACCGTTAAGGGATTCTGCTTTTAGTTTTCTCTTTGATCGGTTCAATGCTAGAAATACGGATTTGCATTTTCTTGATTTGAATTTGAGTATTTTTTTTCTTTCTCAATTCTACCACAGAGATAAGTATAAAAGTTCTATTCCTAGCACAATCATTACACACTACATTTCTTATTTACGATTTCACTTATGTATTGTTCAGGGTAATTGGATGATGGCTGAATTGGGATTGCAAGAAGATATTTAGTTGTGGATTTTTTAGGGGGTTTAGTATTATAAGGGAGTGGGTCACTGAGTTTGGTCGTTGTTATCGAGGACTTGAGAACAGGGGAGAAGACGAAAGCAATGGGACTAAAAAGAAGAAGACCAAATCAACCACTGGTTTGTTGAGATATTTGCTTTTTTATTGGTAAATACTGTGTTTTGTTTTTATTTATATAGGAGTCACTGCTTTCGATTTCTTTCTCAAGTTGTATGAAAATGCTTGGGTGCTTTGAAGTGTCAACAATATAATCCTTTCCTTCTTTTAACTTAATTAATCTAATTTTCTTTCTATTAGAGATGATGGACTAGCTGATCAGAGCCCATTTGAAACTCAGGAAGAGATTGAAATTGGTGAAATTCTTACTAAGGCTGGTAAGGAACTGAAATTGGAAATTATAAAGCGACAACTTTTATTTGATCTGAATGTAGACTAGAGTCATTGGATGGAACTTTTGTTGCAGTTATACTTATTGAGGCTTTCTTTTAACTGTAGGAAAGTCAAAGAAAGCTAAAAAATGAAAAAGAAGGCTGGCAATTCATTGGAATTTGACGTGTCACTGGAAAATGAAGTAAAAGTTAGTCAGGAGAGCAGCTCAAGAGGAATATCAAGTATGATTCTTGAATTTGAAACATTGCTTTGTATTTGAGTAATCACAGTTTCATGGCAACCAGTGCTATTCTATTTTAGTAACGATAAATTGTCAACGTAGGCATATCCAAGAAAGCTTTGAAAAAGAAAAAGAAGGATCACGATTCTTCAAAGTCCACATAGACAATGGAAACGAAAGTAGAAGCTGATCCAACAACAATGTTTTTAAAAGCACTCTGTATTCATGGTAAGCAATCAAAGCAATTGTACTCATGCAGTGATATACTTAATGCTAATATTTGGCTCTTTGACCTAATTAATGTTGATTGGGTTCGATTAATGTTAAGACATATCTCGATGTATGCATGAGTTGACTACAAAAATTACCTAGCCTACGTGGCGCGCAGGCCGAGTAATTAGTAAGCTAACTACGTCCTTCAAATGTGTGCGGGGCGTGCCAACTCGTCGGCCGAGCTCGGCCGAGGAGTAAAATGTGTTGATGTTGCGTTGAGCGCGCTGCTGACTTCTACGTCTTGCGATTGCGGCCGAGGAAGGAACACGTCTCGGCCTTTGGGTTCTAGAGCTTGAAGACAAGGCTGCCAATTACGAAGTTCACGGTTCGTCGTCGTCTGATTCGGCAACAGTCACCGTATTGGTGAAGGTAAAATCACGCCAAATTGACACTAGAGTATAAGGGCACAAATACTCAAAGCGAATGAAGGTCTTGACAATGAACGTGGTTCGGCCGTCTAAGTGCCGAACTCTGAAACTCACTTGAGAATATGCAATCATAAAACTACTCGGCGTTGAGGCGCCGAGCCTGAGTATTAGTAACACCTCACTTCGCCGAGATGGCTGATGAGATGACCTCTGTCGACGTGGATTCGAAAACCCTCGTCGGCCGAGACTTGGATAGATAACCCGTCGCCCTTGTCGCAGTGCTGTTTATCCAAACTGAAGGTGTTTCACGGACAGCTGGTTCTACGGCAACAGTGTTGTTTATCCAAACTGAAGGTGTTTACCGGTTGCCTTCACAGTGCTGTTTATCCAAACTGAAGATGTGAAGGCGGAAAAGAAAAAAAAATCTCAAGGGTGTTGAGAGGTTTTGCGCAGGGCAGGTTTGTGTGTTGAATTAGAGGTCCTTTTCTGTCGCACGGCCTCTCGTATTTATAGTGAAGATTACACCCCACCACTTGGCACAACTTGATACTCATGGAGTCCTAATTGGATTCTATCTTGTGGAATTGCATCTCCCTTAGCCAAGGATCAAATCCCTTTATGCTGATGAGCGTTCCGTCTTGAAATACGCCAAAACATGCATGCACCAACGCCAAGCACGTGGCTGATTAAATCCAAATTGGCATCCTTATCTTTGTGCATGCACCAATGTCTATACCAATCCATAACCATTTGCCAAACATGCAGTCATGCATTAGGACTCTTCAAAAAACGTAGCCTGATGCTCCACCATCCTTCGAATAAATTGGGGTTCAGATATGGGCCAATCCGCAAATCCATACATATCCCAACTTAATTCAAATTGCACCGCTTACTTAGGGATATAATTCGCACCCTATTTATCTTATAAAAATAGTTCTTTATTAAATGATAATCATTAGGATAAAACCATAATAATATCTTTTAATAACAAAATTATCTTCATCTTTCCATTCGTCGATCTGGCTCAACCAACGGCCTCGATCACCCGGGCCGATGGTGTAAATTTGGGTCCAAACATTGCCCCCCAGTTTCCTTGAGCTTCGGCTCGTAAGCCAAATGGTTAAGGAAATTAAGTTTCTCCAGCTGATGACGAGCCGCGTCGAAAAATATACTGAATTTAAATGACTTCCCAAAGCTCCACCATCGAATAAAAATTCACCCAAGCACGACCAAAGAAGTCTATTACCAAAATTATTTTCAAAGAAATATATGGTCGAGAACCGACCACCCACTGAATGCAAAGTCCCACAGTCGAAGAGGTATATGGTTGAGGACAAGACCATGCAATCTCAAATTTCCCTTCAACCCCATATGTCGCTGGCGGCAACATCATGCAATCTCGGCGTGCGCATTCCTTAACCATGCTTCTTCCTTAGGCTTATAAGTGGAAAAATATAAGACCGAGAACATTATCGTCGGGCTCGGCCAACAACCCTCAGTCACTACGAACAAGTCCCTGATATCTATTGGGTGTCATAAGCAAATTTTCGACGCACAAATTGAAGAGAGTAAGGGATTCAGTTGTACTCCCGGTGTGGTGCCGTGTATTCTATGTGCATCAAGCACAGATTTCTTCTCTTTATTATGGATCATAATAATTCGGCGGCAAAACCATCACCGAATAGAAATCATTCGGCGGAAAAACTGCTCTGGCTCTTCCTTCCAATAAATTCTGCAACTTCTGGATTTTTAAAGGATGGTTTTGGACCTGGAGCTTTTATTCCTCGGCAATACCCCCAAATAGCGATTCATTTAGTAAGCACCCTGCTTTCTTGAAGACTTTGCAGGCCGTAGCTCGACGACAAGGGTCTCGGCCGAGGGATCAAACAAGATTATGTTTTGCATGCTGTGGCTCGACGACAAGGGTCTCGGCCGAAAGATCAAATGAGATCATGCTCGTCATGTCGTTTCCTTTTTCAAAACTTCCACCAAATGACTCACTAAATCCTATATTTCAACTAAGGACCAAATGAGATCATGCTCTGTAAAGCTTTAGAGTGGGCCACGCCGAGATGCTTCGAAAGAATTGCATGTCCTCAATCTAGAAAAGGTCCACTCGTCCCACTCTTTTCAAACATGCATGGCTACTTTTCTCGTCCTCCACCGAACACAAAATAATTCGACGAAAAGCCGCAACGACATATGGTCGAAGACAAACCCACACGACTTCGACCCAGTTGCTCATCATCGAAATTTCATGGAAAGCTGAAGTCCACTTTACCCCTAAACTCCTCTCGCCCAAATCAAATTTTGCTAAGTTATCACCGAGAGCCATCGTCTAGCACCCACCGTCGAATAAAGATTTACCAAAGCTCCACAGGTGGAAGTCTTATCACCAAAGCTTTTGTCAAAGAAATAAATGGTCGATGACAGAATCCTCCTGCTGCAGAGGAAGGAAATATGGGTAGGTGAAGGCGCCACGTTCTTGCTGTGCAGAGAGTATTATGCAGAAGGTATGCCATATTTTATATATATAATTGTCGGTCGGTGGTGGTATTCCACCGAATGCTTACCCCACCGAATGTTTTTTTTATTTTTTTATTTATTTTATTTTATATTTTATATATATATGCACATATATATACGCCGAGACCGAGGCTCCTCCATCTCCCTTACATACATGTATATGCCGAGGCCGAGATGCCGAGGCGTATATCTGCTGAGCTTTTTTGAATTTGCCTTCCTTTCCCACTAAACTTGCCTCGACGACTTCGGCCTAAAAGTTGGCCGAGAAAACAATGTCACCCTTCTTTTTGTTTTATGAAGTCAGGTATATGTGGTCTCGTTGCCCCCGTAATTTTCTTAAGTCTCGGCCTGCACGGCCGAATGATTAAGGAAATAACTTATTTAACAAAATAAAACGAAAGTGGCCGAGCTAATAAAGAGGAGGAGGCCAACAATGTTTGATTCCAAGCCGAGATAAGTTTATATCAAGATTTTCAAATTGATTTTGCTCTCGGCCGAATAAAGGATTTTTTCCAAATACTTTTAATTTGGCGAAAAATTTATTGTCGGTCGCCGAATGTGTTGAACAATTATTATGCCCCCCAGGCATAATTTCGGTTTTTAACTCGAACAACTTAGCCGAACAAGATTTTTCCATATCGGTTTTATCACCAATAATCATATCAATTGGCGTGGATTTTGTAGCTAGGCCTATGTCTCGGCCTTGTTCGTCATTAGAGCACTCCTTTGACGAATCTTCTTCGGAGTCAATTTTTGGCTCAGAAATTTGAACATTTTCTTCTAGGCCTACCACACTTTCGGTCTCGACTGAAATAACAGGTGGCCTAGGTGTTTCTTCGGCCGTGTTAACAATTTTTTTAAGCCGAATTGTGGTCACGGCCGGAGCGAAAAATTGCCCCCTGGCCTCTATCATTTTTCCAATTCGAGAGAAAGATTTTTGCCTTTCTTCATGCGCTTCAAGGATCCGGTCAAGGCGTTTCTGTCGCTCGACACTTTCCTTGAGTAGGTGCCAAATCTCTTCTTGATTGTGATCTTGATATACCATGTGAACTTCGTAGTTTTAGCATTGGGTCCCATTGGGCGTGCCAAAATGTTGACTACAAAAATTACCTAGCCTACGTGGCGCGCAGGCCGAGTAATTAGTAAGTTAACTACGTCCTTCAAATGTGTGCGGGGCGTGCCAACTCGTCGGCCGAGCTCGGCCGTGGAGTAAAATGTGTTGATGTTGCGTTGAGCGCGCTGCTGACTTCTACGTCTTGCGATTGAGGCCGAGGAAGGAACACGTCTCGGCCTTTGGGTTCTAGAGCCTGAAGACAAGGCTGCCAATTACGAAGTTCACGGTTCGTCGTCTTCTGATTCGGCAACAGTCACCGTATTGGTGAAGGTAAAATCACGTCGAATTGACACTAGAGTATAAGGGCACAAATACTCAAAGCGAATGAAGGTCTTGACAATGAACGTGGTTCGGCCGTCTAAGTGCCGAATTCTGAAACTCACTTGAGAATATGCAATCATAAAACTACTCGGCGTTGAGGCGCCGAGCCTGAGTATTAGTAACACCTCACTTCGCCGAGATGGTTGATGAGATGACCTCTGTCGACGGGGATTCGAAAACCCTCGTCGGCCGAGACTTGGATAGATAACCCGTCGCCCCTGTCGCAGTGCTGTTTATCCAAACTGAAGGTGTTTCACGGACGGCTGGTTCTACGGCAACAGTGCTGTTTATCCAAACTGAAGGTGTTTACCGGTTGCCTTCACAGTGCTGTTTATCCAAACTGAAGATGTGAAGGCGGAAAAGAAAAAAAAATCTCAAGGGTGTTGAGAGGTTTTGCGCAGGGCAGGTTTGTGTGTTGAATTAGATGTCCTTTTCTGTCGCACGTCATCTCGTATTTATAGTGAAGATTACACCCCACCACTTGGCACAACTTGATACTCATGGAGTCCTAATTGGATTCTATCTTGTGGAATTGCATCTCCCTTAGCCAAGGATCAAATCCCTTTATGCTGATGAGCGTTCCGTCTTGAAATACGCCAAAACATGCATGCACCAACGCCAAGCACGTGGCTGATTAAATCCAAATTGGCATCCTTATCTTTGTGCATGCACCAATGTCTATACCAATCCATAACCATTTGCCAAACATGCAGTCATGCATTAGGACTCTTCAAAAAACGTAGCCTGATGCTCCACCATCCTTCGAATAAATTGGGGTTCAGATATGGGCTAATCCGCAAATCCATACATATCCCAACTTAATTCAAATTGCACCGCTTACTTAGGGATATAATTCGCACCCTATTTATCTTATAAAAATAGTTCTTTATTAAATGATAATCATTATGATAAAACCATAATAATATCTTTTAATAACAAAATTATCTTCATCTTTCCATTCGTCGATCTGGCTCAACCAACGGCCTCGATCACCCGAACCGATGGTGTAAATTTGGGTCCAAACAGCATGAAAGAAAAATAGTAGAAATATCTTGGACAAAGGGAAATTGTAACATAATATACAATTTGATCCATGTGTAAAAACGATGTCGTGCAACATTAGAATTTGCACAAAGTCTCAATCTTATTGACATTTCAAACTAAATTATCTTGAGACAAGTTCACATTGGGATGTTTGAGATCCAAAAGCTATCCAGTCACCATCGAGGCAAAATCTTAGGCACAATCAATGTATGTCACTGTCTCATCATAGGAGAATACCATCAATTATACTATCAATGCATTAAGTACCACTTAACGCAATCTGCTCATACATGTTCATGTGTTACCACTTATATTTGGACAAAATCTTAGGCCCAATTATTAATGCTTGGAATAAATCTTTCTACTTATTCATGCATAAAAATTGTAAATAGGTCATCACCCACTAATCTTTTTCAAATTTCTATGCTTATACTTAGTTGATGAGTCAAATTTCAGGCATAGTATAAGCATGATTTGTTTGGTATAACTAGATGATTTTTATTAAGTACTATATCTAGCATCAAAATTTGCATGGTTTTAATGGCTTCCGGAACCTGCAAAACATTGTCAGGCATTTTCTACAAATCATGGCATACCGTTCAGGTATTTTTTGGCTGATGTAAATTTTTCTACTTATTATGTTCCAAATAAATGTGGTTTGATATGTTGAATTATCCATTATGTGGATTTGAGATTTTAGAAAAAATACTAACTGGAATTAAACAGGTTGATTAACGTACATTAGGCTGTGACAATTGTGGCAATATCTAACTTTCAAGACTATATGGTCCAATTCACTATATGTACATGTTTATGTAAATAGTTTCTTTATATCTATGCACAATGCTTTTAGTCCTTTATTCTAAAGATCCAACTCTCTTAAAAATTGTAGTGCGGCTTGCACGCAGACAAAGTCACTGGGTGTGTACGATTCAAGGGAGAGGGAGAGGGAGACAGCGCGAAAGAGAGAGTGGAAGTGGGAAAGGGAGGAGTAAGGATTGCTTGCTGCGGGTTTTGCAGTTGGGAAGCCATGCTGAAGGAGATAGAGATAAGGGAGGGAGAGGGAGATAGAGACAGAGCGACTGAAAGAAAAGGAAAGGGAAGAGTGGGGATCTCAGCACCATTGCTGCAGATCCTTGATCTTCTTCGATCCCATCTCCGTGTTCTTCTCAGCCTCTCACAGTTGCAGCATCACTCGCTCGCTCGCTCACTCACTACAGGTACACCTCTTAAACCCCCTTTTGTATTTTTATCTTTCCTGATTAATGATTTAATTTGGGTTTTATTAATAGTTTAATTGGAGTTTAATTGAAGGTTTAATTCAGGTTTGTAGTTGGGGTTTAATTGAGGGTTTTACTTAGGTTTTGGATTAGGTGGGTTTTTGGTATTTCAGCTCCTAAGTTTTTCACTTTCATTGTGGATTGTTGTTTTTGGATTTATTTAGCTTTGGGTTTTTCATTTTTCTCAAATTCCCAGCTGATTTGGCTTCCAAATAAAAACCAACAAATCACCTAAAAAAATAGCTCTCATTTTGTAATTTGAGGAGATTTGTTGGGTTTTGTTTGGTTGCCCTAGACAAAGGATAATAAGGGTTCTGTTTGAATGTCCGCTTGCTCTGCCCCTGTTTCTTAAATGATTTGTGGGCTGCTACTTCCATTCAGTTCTTTACAATCTTAGACTCTTTGATTGCATTGGTATGTGATATGTTGTTTTTCCCCCTCTATGCATTGTTCTGCTGAATGATGAGTACTCTGATGTGAAAAGAGATGACCTCTCGAAGGCACTATGGTATGATTTGTTTATTTTTATTCTTCCTTATGGCAAAACACTAATAGTATGCTTTCACGGTTGCTGGTTCAGCCCCTCTGTTGCCTAAATTGTTCAATGCTATAATTCTCTAGGATTCTGAACTTTGTTATGTTCATTTTACAAGGGGGTACAGCTTCTATGATGATTTCTTCTGGTTTTTGTTCCTGACATTGTTGCTAACACAAAAATTTCTGATTAAATTGATATTGGCCAATGACTATGTTCATATTAGTATACAATGTTCTTTATGGCTTGACTTGGACTAGGACTCTTAGTGCGCGTGAGATTGTTTTTTCTCTAATACTTTTACAATAAGTATAGGAAGTTGTAACTGGAACAGGATAGAATTGTAAAGCAGTTATGAATACCTCTTTTTATTATTATTATTATTAATATATATATATATATATATATATATATATATATATATATATGAAGGCTTGCCTTACAAATTAAGGCACCTGAAGGATCATAAAAATGTAAAACAAAATCTATACATGATTTACAAATTTGTATTTGATTTTAGACGTTTTTCCAATGCAAGGCATATGTTGCACATGCATGTAAATGGTACAAATTGTTTTGGTTTTGGACAATAAGCTTTTGAGTTTTACAACCCTTGCAAGGGGATTGTGAGTCCAACAAATTTAGTGTTGGGGGATACAGTTTGGTTATCCTTAATACATAATATACCAAAGGCCTAGAAATTTTCCTTCAAGGAATATGCAAATGTTTTTTGTGCATCTTGGCCTGCAGTTTGTATGAAGGGGCATTAGTGCATATTATCTGCATTGGTGCATTTGAGGGTGTGATTCCATTCTTATCGCCTTTTTAGGTTTGAACATCTGTGTTTGACAACTTAGCTGCTCGAACAAGAATGGAACACTTTTTTTTGTATTTTGGTAACTGCTAAAACAGGTGCCTAGCCTGTAGGACATGTATTTTGCCGTACGTCTTAACTGCAGAGGCAAAATATGTGTGAAATGCATGTTGCTTTTGTTTCTTCTGGAAACAGGGCTTTTGCATATTTTTGGCTTTGAACATTTGTGCTTGGAAAATTAGCTACTTGAACAAGTACTGAACACTTTCTGTGTTTTTTTATTAAGTGCTGAAGTAGGTGTATGCCTTGCAGGACACATATTTTGCCATCTTAACTGCACAAAATGTTTGTGAACTGCATGTTATTTTTGTTTCTTTTGGAAACAGAACTTTTTGGGCAACCATGTCTTTGTGATCAAGAACGTTCAGTTTCTTCCTACTAATTGTGCAATGTCTTTACATGTTAGTTCAGTTGAATGCATATAAAAGCCAAACTGCTTATCTTATCGACCTCATTAACACATGTGTCCCTCTGTTCATTCATGATTGTGTTGAATTTATTCAAGTTAAATATGTCTTATTCATGCAGTTATGCATGAAACAATGGTTCCCGCTGCAATGCGCGGGCTTATTTTCTAGTATCTTCCTAAACTTTTGTTCACAAAAAAAAAAAAAAAACAGTAGACGTTTTTTAGTTGTTGGAACATTGTTATTTAGAGGAGTTATTTTTCGCGTGCTATTGTAGCCTATTTGTAGGCGATACAGTTTATATATCTCACTTTTAGAACTTATTGAAATTATTTTTTACACAAGTTACAATTTGAGTGAATTTATAACATTACGTGACGGTTTTTTGTATAAATCGAAAAATTGCTTGTAAATGTGAATGCCTCTCCTGTTATCAAGCAATGTTACCTCATAAAATATTTGATACCGTTTTATCAAACGTAGGGTATAGTTGACTGTTCAATAACAGGGACAGAGTTTTGTATATTATCATGTTTATTCAAGCTAATTATTTGTTAATTATTTATTAGCACATGAAGTCCATGAAAGAAGGTTCACGAATGTAGTTTATTTTTCTGTACTAATGAAAATGATAGTTTTTAGAGCATTTTTAATGGAGATACGAAAAGTTATATGTAAAAGTTACATAAAAATATTCGTGGGAGATGTAAATGTTCTACTCTAGTTTGTGAAATGTAAATTTGAGATTTCGTCTTCTCATTTTAAATTGTCTGAAGATATAACAAAATGTGAAATTATACTTTCAATCTAAGATGGCTATCTATTTTTTTTTCAGAAAAAAATATGATGATCATTTAAAATTGATATAAAATACATACAAGATGGTAGGATAGGGTGCATATTTAATGGGCCTCGATAAAAACTTTGGCAGAGATTTCAACACGTCGAAGGAAAAAAAGCGTTCCACACCAATAAAATAACATGGTTAACTATCTCTATCAGGATGTCCAACAATCGGAGGTTTGAATATGTCAATTAGAAAACTTTTTGGCCAACAAAAAATATAAAATACTCAATCTAAAGTATTTTGCATCTTAGAAAGAAATAAAACTTGTTTGGTAAATGCTGAAAACTAAAATTTAAAAATTACTTTTGTGAGTTTTCAAATTTTGATTTAATTGAAAATCGAAAACTGAAGTTGGTTGAAAAATAAGTTTTCAATTTCTAAAAAGGTGAAAGCAAAAACAAAAAACAACACGATTGTGAAACGATCCCTTAAAAAGAAACAACAAAAATTAGTATGACCACATTGAAATCATGGTTCCGCCACTAGCATTCTTCAATTTAGTTTCCTTTGGGAGAAAAAGAAGGGAAGAAAGTATCAACAAGCCCAGGGAAAGATCTTTTAAGAACTCCAAAACAAAAAATGAGTAGCATTACTAATGGTATGAACATGTAGACATGAAACTAGAAGCAAACCGTTTGATCAACTTTTACGGTCACTGAATTACATTACTCAGCAAACTGTTCGATGAAGGCGAGCTCTGATCGCTTAACCACGTATCTTGAACACAGACCGGTGAATTATCCTTGAACTTTTCGCTCGAATTGAAGCTACCGGCATCTCCCCTCTGCAGTGCATTGACGCTTCTCAGTGATCGGGATTTGGTAATATTTAGAGGCTTTTCGCTCACGCTAGATGAAGAGCAGCAAGAGGATCCGTCTGATGAAGCTGTGTATGTGTTTTCTTCTGAAGATGGCCATTTACTTAGCTTGATGAGCTCCAACTCGGCTGTCACTTCTATCATAGTTGGTCTCATGTCTCGTTGAAATGCAAGGCATCTGAATGCCAATTCGGCGACCTTATGAACCGACGAAAGGGTCCAAGCGTCATCCAAAAGGGGCTCGAGAAAAGGGTCTATGATCTCATTTAGACAACCCCTTCCTATTCTGTCAGTGGCTAGAGCTGCCAAGTTCACTTCATTCTGGGGGCGGGTAAAATCTACCGCTTTTAACCCTGTTATTATCTCGACAAGCACCACACCAAAGCTATAGACATCGCTTTTATCGGAGAGATGGAAGTTCTGATGGTACTGAGGATCAAGATAACCCGGAGTCCCCTGTGGAGCCGTTGAAATGTGGGAGGTTTCCGCCATCCCAAGCCTCGAAAGGCCAAAATCGGCGACTTTGGATTTGAACTTGCAGTCCAAAAGAATGTTGCTCGACTTGATGTCTCTGTGGTATATCGGAGGCTTAACAGCCGAGTGGAGATGGGATATTGCTTTCGCAGTTTCAGCGGCAATGGTCAGGCGTGTGAGCCAAGAAAGTCCTTCCCCTCTCTCTCTTTGCAAATGCTGACACAATGTCCCATTCCCCATGAACTCGTACACAAGAATCTGCTCACCGCGTTCAATGGAGCAACCTAATCACCGGACTAAATTCGGGTGCCTTACCGACGAAATGAGCTTGATCTCGTTCATGACTTGGTCAATGCTTTCATGTCCTCTGTGTTTAATTCTCTTTATGGCAACCCATTCGTCGTGGAGTTTTCCTGCGTAAACTGTTCCATAAGCTCCGGTTCCCAGCCTTTGCCTGTCTGAGAAGCTATTCGTGGCTTTTTCGATTTCTTTGTAGGAGTAGAAGGGAATGTTGCAGTTGCCAGTAGCTTCAGATAGAAGGCGTTTCGCGGAATGTCTCGCTTTCAGCTTGGATTGCCGCCTGATGAAGCAGCATATCAGAGCCAGACTGATCATTAAAGAAGCTCCAACAAACACAGCTGAGAAAAGAAAAATTCCCGGATTAAAAAAGAATATATATTCGCCTCATGGTAGAATACAAAAGACCGCTATATTGTTCGACATTAATTAGTTAAAAGAAGAGTTAATCAGCTACCTCCAATCAAAACGATGAACCTGGTCTTTCCTCCACATTCTCCAGACAAGTATTTTGCAGGGTTGCAAGTCGACGAGACTGTTAATTTACAGAGCACAAATCAAAGAGTTAAACCTTGCATTTGTAAAGATTGTTGTTTCACTTTCTCATATACAAGAATTAATCTGGTGTTAGAATAATTAATCCACGAGACAAATTTATGGGTCGTTCGATAACCATTTTGTTTTCGCTTTTTGGTTTTCACTCTTTTGAAAACTGAAAACGAAATAATTATCAAATTACTCTCAAAACTTAAGTCCAAAATTTGAAACTCAAGAAACTAGTTTTCAATTTTTGGATATTTTATTTTTTTGAAAACGGAAAGTAGTTACCAAATAATATTTCAGTTTAAAAAAAAAAACTAAAAACTAAAAACGAAATGATTATCAAACAATCTTTACGAGATAAACAATGAGAATAACAGTTTTTCCAAGTTACATAGGAGATTGATCGATTTAGGATATAAAATGAGAATAACAGTTTTTCCAAGTTACATAGGAGAATAACAGTTTTTCAAGTTTGCAAAATGCAGCTGACTTGGTGACCATTCTCTCTTTTTCCAAGGGTGAGGTGAAAACCTCGACCTTTGTTCACGCCAAAATTGGACATCATATTTTAGGTCTACCAAACTCTGAGTAGACTGAGTACGTCGCCGTGACATTTCATAAAAAGTAGGCAAATTTCTCTCGAGCTAAAAGCTTTCGTGGCTTTTAACTAGTTAAGGTCATTGCAATTCTTAAACACATAGGCTAGAGAATCAAACTTATCTACGCAATGACTAAAAGATGATTAAAGTCCCATCTAACTCACTGGATTAGGTGAAACAAACCCATCCTTGAGGAGACCTATGGGGTCATCTTATCTCTTTATTTGTATTTTTCTTTTATTTTGTAGTCTAATAATATCTCTTTCTTTTTCTTAAACAAGCCGAAAACAAAAAAAGACAGAAAAATAACGCCAAGTCTGATAACGTGAGTTTGTAACTATGTTGAACATTAAAGTAATTGAATGTATAAAAAGTGATTTAGAGCGGTTAAATGATTCATTATCCTCATACAAGGTTGAACGAAGCACACCCTAAACTCTTGTGTTGGTAAGGAAACCCCACCACCAATAAGTGGGTAACAATTTACACCTCGACAAAGAAAAAAAGAAAAAGAAAAAAAAAAGCAACAATGATGAACCAGTCCCACAAATTGAGTGGGCATAATGTTATGGATCGCAAGTGCATTTTAGGGCCCATTTAGTTAAATATTCAAGTTTTCTCAAAATAGTAAAGTCGTCGAACAGCAAAATACTATAGTTAAATTTTTCTTTACTCGTAAATGGAAAGTTTTAAATTCGATTCTCATTAATTCAATACTTAATTTTGAGAGTTGGCTTATTGTGTGGCTCACCAAAATCTCCACCTTTGAGTATAATTTTTTTCTTTTCAATATATATATTTTAAAAAATGTTATGCAAAAATAATGCATATTCTAATATGGCTGCTATATAAGCAAATATAATATTGTTACAAATTCAAAATAATGCATACAAAAATGTAATAAAATAATTCCTATGCTTGTTTCTTAGTGTGCTGTTCTTATGCTACTATCTCACCTAACGATATCTATAGAAAGCAAATATATATCTAAGCTCATGGACTTTTTGTATTATGGTGGCCTGTGATCCCAAAAATATGAGTCAAAGAATATTAGGTAGGACCCTAAGCATGCAGTGGATTGTTTTAAAGGAAAACTAATGAAAAGGGCTTGAAAACTTTGAGTTTTAATGATAAGGACAAAATAAAGGGTAAAGTGAATAGTGCCAGGATTGACTTTTTAGTGTAAAAATGTGGTTTTTCGTTAAAGTGAACAGTACCGGGAGCTTTTCGTTAAAGTTCCCTTGTTTTAATTGGTTGTCCTTTATCTTTTGTGTTTTATAGATTAAGGTAGTTTTGACATGTGAACCAAAAATCTTCAGATGCTACGGTTAGAACATGCGATTATGAAATAAAGGCTCGGGTCAAAAGATGTAGATGACAACCTAAGAAAATTTGAAAAGAGACTCTAAGAAAAGACATACAGTATTTGGAACTAACAGAAGACTTGATGCAAAACCGAACGCAGTAGCGTTTCAGGATTCATACAATCAACGCCACCTAGTAGAATAGAGCTTGTTGTTTGTTGTTAGTGTATAGCTAAGTTATTTTCTTATATTTTACTTTTGATACATCCATGATCCACCATGGATGAGTTGAAAAAGAATGATCAAATGAGCAAGAAGGATAAGTAATTAAGCAGAAGTAATCAATCAGTAATTAAGCAGATGTAATCAGTAATTACCTTTCCGGCAGCCTAACCCAGCAACGTACCCATCTCCACCAAACCCCTCCTTGCAGTTGCATCTATAACCTTCAGTCCCATTTGGCGATACGACCGTCGTACAATTGGCGTTCTTATCACACCCGCAAGTTCCCTCAAGCCACCACGCTAACTCCACTACTTCCACCTCCAGCAACAGCGGTGTCGAGCTATTCAAAAGTTGCTCCGACGGCGCCGAAATCGACGACAGCAAGAACTTGCAGTCCTTCCGCTCGACGCTCCTAAAGTCCAGAAATTGGACATCCTTTCCGGTCTCGGTGTAGCAGCTGAGGCTGCTGTTGGCGCTGCATTTGGGTGGCGCGTCGAACCGCGCCTGCACCAGAATGTTGGGAATCTCGCAGCTGCTGGACGGCTTACCGTCCGTACAATTCTGTAAAAGAATAGCGTTTCGTGACGTCGGGGCGTAGTTCCGGCTGTACAGGTGGCGGAGGGTGTGGAGGGGGCGGCTGCAACGGCTCTGGAGGTTGATTCTTATGCTGTCCTGGGTTATGGACTGGATTGGAAACTCCCCGATTGCGAATCCGCTGTTTGGAGGGCAGTTAAGCCGGATTTCGCAGCCCGATGAGAACCCAAAAGGGTACTGAATCGGGCTGGGACCGAAACTCGGGCACGATTGGTTGCAGTAATTTGATGCATGGATGGTGAGTAGTGGAAAAACAAGTACGGATAAAATTAGGGCGAAATAACTCATACCAAGTACGTAACAAAATCACAAGGCTTGTAAATTTGGTGTTTGGAAAATTAAATGCGTGAGCTTTTGGTTCTTCAACAAATGAATTTCCGGCTTTCAAAATACGGTCTAATCCGTGAACCAAACGCCATTTAAGAAGGAGAAAACGAGAGTGTGACAAGGAGAGGAGTTTATGGTTTTCACACTAGAGTCTATGACACGGGTCTTGCCTGGGTGTTTTTCATAAGTAGGCGTTACTAGGTGACAAGACAATTCGTTTTGAAGCTTGGAATGAAAATTTGGTTTGAGACACGAGACAAAGGAGGATTAGTGATGACAATTAATCTTTGTTCATACGATGGACCAAAATGAAAAGTTAAAAATACGCTTGTAAAGTGGATTTATGATTGCTCACTTTTAAAAAGAAAGAAAAAGGAAAATGAGAACATAATAAAAAATAATGAAGAAAATATTACAAAATACAAGTGAGTTTTCTGAGTACTGTAGTTAATAGAAGAAAAAAATGATTCAAATTTAAATGTAAGGAGACGAGTATGCTTCTGACCAGCTGGTCTAACTTATATATACTAGAACGTCGAGTGTTAAACGTATACTTACAATTAAGCAATGTATTAAAGTGATTAGATATATAGAAGATTTAATCAAGAAAGATATGCGCCAATGACGATATTTCATATACCCAACAAAGGAATGCTAATATTTGAATTTTTTTTATTAAACGATATATTTACATTAAGAGTTGAAAAAATAAATTGATATCGAATTTACTATTTATGAGATTAAAACTTAAAATTTCTCAATTACAAATAAAAAATAAAATCATTAGAGTAATGCTAGGTAGACCAAATTTTTTAAATCAAATTTGAAAACTAAATGATGTGATTTTAGATGATTCGATTATTAATTAAGTATTTATTAACGTGCTTGAATCTTATTGATAATACATCATTTGGTTTAAAAAAATTTACCTTTCTAACGTTATTCAAATCATTATATATTACACTAAGTGACACTGATATTTCAACTTTATACATACTAACTGCTATCTTGTTTATTGTCAAAGCAGATATTTGATAATCCCAACAAAGGAAAAGCCAATGCCTAGAAAAGAGGGGAAATAACGATAAATGCAAAGAGGATCCCACAGGGGAAATAACGATAAATGCAAATAATACGAGGGCAACATCTTTGGGTTGACCCTAACTATTTGTATCCATTTTTAAAGCCCAAATCACTTATATCTTGAAATTTTTATAGGTAGAATATGAATAAGGGGTGTGATATCCACACACTTATTTTACCTCTTACACAATCTTCTAATTTTCGACCGTCGGATCGAATGAAATGAAAAAGATCAACGAATAGAAATTAACAAGAAATGTGTGAGAAGTAAAAAAATAGTGTGTAAATAACACACCACTATGAATAAATGATAATATTGATATGTCTTATGATTCGAATGAAATGAAAAAGATCAACGAATAGAAATTAACAAGAAATGTGTGAGAAGTAAAAATTAGTGTGTAAATAACACACCACTATGAATAAATGATAATATTAATATGTCTTATGATTCGAATAAAATAATAACATCATGACAACACGTGATGAGTACAGAAAAAAAATCTTGAATCCTATCAACACACATATAAAAACTAAAATAGCTAAAACAAAAACCTTTTTTTTTTAAAATACATATTTTGAAAATTCATAAATCCTATATATATATATATATATATAAGTATGTACATCTCAGCTTAAATAGAAGAAATAATGCATATTTGAGTCAAATGACATAAAGTCAATGGGCTCAAATTTCAATAACATGATTCTCAGCAGATATGATTGTTGTTCTTTTTTCTTAGGCAATAAATCTTTGCTTTCATGATGATCAATCTTTACAGAAGACTAGATCCGTAGTTGGGGAAATGAGATGTACTACGGATCTTTGGGTCCGAAGCTTGCGAATTGAGAGTTCTGTACTGTTCAAAAGAGAGTAAAAAGAGATTTGGCACGTTTAAATTTTAAGTTTTTGTGAATAAGTCAAGTGAAATGAGTTAATAAAGACCGTAAAATTAAAACGAGTAGATCTTATTAGGGGAGGGTGCGGTCCATGTGGAAATAGACTCTTCATCTTTGGACTTCAAAAATTAAATAACGTATATTATAATGTACGATCATATAATACAACACCAATTTGCTATTATTTCACGGAACCGTAGCATTTGTAACGCACACGCAATTTGACCAACAAAATTTAGTGGCTCATTATTCCCAATCCTATATGCTTTGACTGTTTGAGTATTTGGTTTAACTTAAAATAATATTAATAATTAATCACTTTTTTTCTTAGCATTACAAAATTAGAGTTGATGTTTTACTAATGTACTTAGATTCGACATGTTTAACGAGTTATAGAAGATAATCTAAACATCAGTTAGTCAAACTTATTCACTAATCCAGTCATCAACAATAGGGACGTTAATGAACAGAGTGAAGAAAACAATTAAACGGATAAAAAACAATACTATTGCAGAATTATTGTTTTGAATATGTAGCTTTCATTTCATGCATGGCCTATTCTCTTCGTGATCTAATTTGTCTCAGTTGGTGTTTCTAGAATCTCACATTTGTTTGTGTTTGAATATAATTTGTGTCTTTAGAATATTAGATCACGAGAGTAACAGTAGTTATGCTAATCCCGTGATTCGAAGTAAATTATATATATATATTCAACAGCTTGAGCCTTGAGATAAAGGAGACAACTAACCACCTAATTCTTGATAGAATGTAACCTAGATTTACTTTAAAAAAATCCAATCATATAGAGTAGATAAGAATACATAGGGCACTTGTCAAAACTTGAAATATATAATTGTTACAAATAGTAACGATGAGAAGAAAAAAAATTAGTGTATGTTCAAGTGTGTAGTTATGAATGTCGAAGTATCATCATTATTTGTTCTTGTTCTGAAATTTTAAACAATAAATTAAAAAATAATTTTATATATATATATATATATATATATATATATATATATATATCTACTAATTAATAAAGCATTTATTGTCAACCAAAATCATATGAAATTACCAGTTTAACTCTATAATTAAAACAGAACATGAATAAGAAATATGGGGCATAAATGTAATTTCACACAACTAAATTTTACTGTTTTTTAAAGCCCCACCTACATCATGTAATCCTAACATATCTCTAATAAAAAATAAAAAATAAAAATAACAACCTTCCCACCCCAACATTCTCTATCACTCTCTTCCTCTCTCCTTCTATTTAAAAAATAAATAAATTCACACACTTTGTGTGTGCCCATATGGTAGTATTTATAAAAGGGGATCAATTGGTGGATTCGTCGTGGCAGTTCACCTTTTTGAAGACCGGAAAAACTAACAGAAGCATTTTAGCCTTTCCTTGGCCACCACTGTATAATTCACCAGCACTAGGAATCGAACTAAGAACGTGTCATGTGAAATATGGGTTTGAAATTCGTTCCCAACAACTGAGCCTCCTCGTGGTGGTGGTTGTAAATAATTAAAAACGCAAAACGTCACCTTTTCCTTTTTTTGTTACACTGTACAAGATGAACTTTAGGAACTTGGTGTGAAGCATCATCACGAAGTTGAGGAGGGTTTGATCTGGCAACTTAACTGATACAATTCAACTGATTATTATACAGCAGAAGTGGACCACTATAACGTTCGATCAACATTAAAAATGTGAGATGGTTGAAGCTAGTGAACAAGTACGTTAAAGTAGGAACGATAGTGCGTGATTCTTGCAACTAAATTTGTTTAACCTAGCAACTTGGCACGTTCATCATATAAATTATAAACGTCAATGGTTCCACCAACTATTTAGACTATAAATTAACTAAATTATAAGTTCAAGGATGCTTCTTAGGGCTAGTTTGGTATTGCTGTGCTTTGAAAAAAAACTGCTGTGAGAATAAGCGGCTGTGCTGTGAGAATAAGCGGCTGTGAAATAAATCAGCTGAGTGTTTGGTAAACATTTTTGTAAAAGTGCTTTTGGAAAAAAAAGCAGTCTGATAGTGGGTCTTTTCATTAAAAGAGCACTGTAGCTCCGTAGTTTTCTAAAGCTACAAATAGCTGCTTCAGCTTTTTCCTTTGATTTCAGCTTATTCTCACAGCAGCTTCCAAAATAAGCCCCTTTTTTTTAGTTTACCAAACACTTAAAACTCTTACAACTTTTTTTCATGGGTGCTTTTTTTTAAAGCACCTCACTCCCAAACCACCCCTTAATAACATGACCGAAAGAAGAATATTAGGGCTCTTGATTTAGTTTTACTTTACCTACCATCTCTTGACAAGATACTGAATAAGACTGTCTGATTAGAGCAATTCTTGCATAGAGTGATATTATATAGAAGTCGAGCGAAGCTAAAATACAATAACCATTCTTTTATTTGAGACGTCTTATAAATGACGTGGTTGGCATGCCTACCCAAAATTTTCTCGTCTCTCTTTGTTATTTTACCTTTCAAATTTTATTTTTCATATTGTACTAATTCTTTGTCCACCCTAACTAAGTGAGTCAAATTAGCCTTGAACAGAACAAAAGAATAAGACCAACACTAGCAACTAAAAATTAGGGTCAATGGCCATCGTTGGCTTGGCCACATGAACGGATTTATACAGGGACTGGGTTGGTCCGGAACCCTCCGGAGATCAAGAAAACGCCTATGAAGATAATCCGGGAAACTCTCCGAATGTTTCATCATGAGGGATGAACTTACGCTTCAAAGAAGTTTGTTTGTTTTGTTAGACAAGATATAGTTATAGCCCAGTCGAAATTTTGGTACATCACAGGCAGCAGTTGCCTCGCGAGGAAGAAGATGCTGAAACCCCTTTTTTCCTTCTACGTCGTCGTTTGATGTACTTGACGTTAAATGACACGGCTCGTTTCATACGTTTAGGATTTCTAACACACGAATCCTCACTGTATGTGCTAACAAATTTAAAGAGTGATAAAGCCCACTAAGTCGACCATTTATTTAGATGAGCTAATGAGAAAAAAAAAATCTTAATACCACAATAATGGAGAAAAATTATGTTTAGATTTTTTTTAACCAAACAAATAAACTCCCTTTTTTGTCCTTCGTAACATGGTTTTTTTTAATGACCTAACTAATAACAACGTTTAAGGTTTATGGTTGAAATTTGCAATGTTGTTTTTACCATGATTTATAAGTGAAAAGTTTTATTGTCTAGACTTTAGACCATCTCCAAATGAAATGTCAAATTTTGAATATAAAATTTAGGATAAATCTCAGTTTATTACCCTCAAGTTTTGTGGTTTTCAACATTTAGTACATGAAGTTTTTTTTTGTCCCAGAGTTATACCTAAAGTGTTAATTTTGAGACAATCTCATATATTCGTTAATCTGCCTGTTAAGTCTTCTGTTAATTGATGACGTGGCATCCATGTAGACAATGACTGAGCGCAACGTGTCATTAAGGGGTCCATGTAGAATTAAAATTTCAGAAAAAAAATTAAAAAAATTAATTAAATAAAAATATTATATTAAAGTAAAAACAAACAAACAAACAAAAAAACCAAAACAAACCCGGAACCCCCTTCCTCTATCCCCTCCACCCACTAGTACAAGAAACACTTTGCACGACGCAAGTCATTCGTCCCGCAAAGTCAAAAAAAACGTCGCTCAAAACTTAGCCCAACGAACCTTCGTCGCGCGCTAACCGTCATGCCAAGGTAATGACAGAAGGGTATGCGCGACGAAGAAGAAACATGCGTCGCGCAAAGTGACTGTGCGCGACGTACTCTGCGTCATGCAAGATGGACTAGATCGCTTTTTAATTTTGGTCAAAAATATTATTATTTTTAATAATATTGTAATTAAATTATAAACAATAATTAATTAACCAAAGAAAAATATTTAGTTATAAAATATATGAAAATGTACATACAAGTTGTTCGAACAAAAAAAGAAAAAACTACAAGTAGTCTTCTAAGTGAAGTGGCTACTAGATATTGGCAAGGTGAAGTGGCTCGAAGGTTGAAGGTGACAAAATTTTCTCATTGCCCCTTCTTCTGCAAATTTTTTTGGATCTTCCAGTTCCTCCAAATGCAAACTTGTCAAAGATTTCTCGTGTGCTGTAAATTCATATCAGTAAAACAAATCAAAGTGACTATCATAGCTACTCTAGTTGGGCAACAAAAATACTTGTGAAAATAATACTTGTTCCAAAAATTTATAGGAACAAAACAAAGGAGGCTAACATATTTTTCCAGCCTTTCGTCATGTCGGACATGTGTAAGTAATAAGAAAAAGGAAAATAAAAAGTTAGAAGATATGTTACAGCTTTTAGTGAGAAACTTAAGGAACTAAATAGCTTTCAATGAAGGTTCAGAAAAACATATGTGCATAAGCAACGTTGTTAAATTACAAAATTTGAAAAATTAAAATAAATTGGCATTCATTTGATAGATTGAAGACATACTTAGTAGATCTATCCCCAACAAGCGGAAGAAAGCCATATTTTTTTCGCAAAAAAGGCCCAGCGATTCAAAATCCGATCCTCAGTACCAACCATCACAGCAGGTCTCAAAATGGTGGCCTATTGATGAAAGTGAATGTTAGACACTGCTCCTTAAATAAGCATGCCAACATACAAGAAGGAAAGGAAACAACTCTACCTCAGGCAATTCACTTAAAACAGCTTTCTCTGCAGGTGGTTTAGTCTTTAGGAATCTGGAGGGAGAAGAGGAAGATGCCTCCAAGCAAGAAACTTGAATAAATCTCATAATACCCCCATGTTCTTTGGAATTCTGCAGAAATATAGAGATTAAAAAGAAGATCGATATGTGTCTAACAACAAAACCTGAATAAATGACATCCAACTTTTATATCTCCACTAATTGGATATTGAACAGAATTTCAGATCCCGAAAGACACTTCTATCTATCTTGAAAGAAAGGTCCAATTGCAAGCAAGCTAAATAGTTGCATCGCAAACTGCAACTTGTGTGTAGAAGTGTATGATACACAACAAACTATCGTAACTGTGGCAAAATAATATTGATAAACACTTTACCCCCTCCACCCCCTTCATCTTCTCCACCCGAGCACCCCCATCACTCACCCCTTGCCCACTCGAGCCACCTTTTCTCCGTCTACTCCTTATTCGGGCACTTGCTGCATCTGAAACCCTAAAGAATCCCAGCAATCGACACAGCCTTCCTTAAGGCCTTCGATGCTTCTTTTGAGAAATTTTGTCGGGAATTGCTCTCTCGAGGTGCCGGGGAAGGCATCTCTGCCCCTTTTGCCAACAAGGCCTAAACCCTGAATGAGCCCCATCGCCAAGCTCGAATTTAGCTGGGGAGGAGCACTGAAGTCAGGGTTTTGGCGAGAGAAATTAGTGGGAGAGAAGGTTTGGTAAAGGTTTTGGTATGCACTGTGGGGGTATGAAGGCAGGGTTGGAGGGATAAACATATGGTGATTTAGGGTTTTAAGGTTGTTACGATGGCTAACCCTGTTCGCTGCTGGAGAAACTGCGAAAAGGTTGTCCGTACATGGCAAGGAAGAAACAGAGAAAGAAAGGAAAATATTTGGTGGGTAAATGACACGCCTCGATCCCGATGTCCTCGGGACATCAAGACGAATACGTGTTGGCCGACACCCGAGGGGTGACGTAAGCCATTCAAATCACACAAAAACCAAGAAAAAGCTCATAAACATGCATAACAAAGTTCAAACCAGAGTAATTAAACATAAAGCAACAGAAACATAATTACACTAAAATAATATTCAACTGTCAACACAAAACAAATCAAGATACAACAGACCCTGTCCAGAGCATACGTCTAATATAGATTACAAAAGAAGGAATATAAGATTGAATAAACAAAAGGAGTGGATCCTACGCCGCGAGAACTCGAAGATGCCGATGCAGAAGTGTCTTGATGCCAGGATTGTATGCCTCGAAACTAAGCCCTGAAGGGGGTGCAAAACAAAGGTGAGTGGACCAATTTGATATACATATAAGAAACAATTATCAACATATTATCCCCCAGGTTTTATGAAAACTCATATATATCATGATAAATATAGGTTTTCCAACACCTAGAATGCCGTGCAATATCTCAATTCATAACTCGTCGTGCAATGTCTCAATTCATAATTCACAGTTCATAATAATCATTAGTGTCAAAGGTCCACATATATCCCTCCAGGCCCTATGCCATCTCCTCATCTCTGAGCATACAGTCAGAGGAAAATATCGCTTCAGGCCCTATACCAGCTCCCCGTCCTTGTGCTAAATAGCCAGAAGAAACACACTTCAAGCCCTATGCCAACTCCACCGTCGCCCAGGATGGACCGAAATCTATCCCTTCATCCCGTAGCAGAAATTGGGACCACTAGGTAATACAGAATCATTTCACATACATCTAAATAAACATTCTCATAAACTCATGCTTCTCATGTATGCATTTCTACTAATAAAACATGCATTTTTAGAAGGGGTCCACTCACAATACTTAGCCGTCCAACGCTGCGCTGCTAACAAATAAACAATGCCACAATTAATTGCCTCTAAGCACATAAAGGGTACACTTGGTCAAACTCTACTCAAACGATTTAATTTTGGAAAACGGACTTCAAAAATGGGTCCAAGACGTCGAAATTAGCCTAAGAAGGGTCCCAAACGAACCCGAAAAAGTCAACTCTGAAAGTCAACGGGTCACGGGTGGGTTTGGGTTGGATCCGGACCTGGGTTGAGGTTTTGGGTTTAGGGTAACATGGGTTTGGTCTTTAGGGTTTAGGGGACACGAGCCAAAGGCCTTGGTCTTCTCTACGGCCCAAGGCTTTGTAAGCCTAGGGTTTTGGGTTTTTAACTGAACGGGCCGAAGGCCCCCAATTTCTAAGGTCTTATTGTTTTAATATAACCAAAAATAAAAATGACAAGGCCACCATACTGGGTTTAAAGGAAATGGGCCTAATGCCCAACTAAAATGGCCCAAAGGCCCTAATTACTAATTAACAGAAAAATATAAAAATAAAAATAAACAAAATATAACTGGGCTGGGTCACAACGGGCTTAAGACCCGTGGGTTTTCCTAAAAGGCCCGAAGGCCTATTTAACAAATTAAATAAATAAATTAAAACGAATTAGGCTGGGTTAGCAAACGGGCCTAAGGCTCGAGGGGTTTTGGGTTTGCACCGGAAAAACCAGAGAAACGTCGGAGCTTTTACAGCTCCGGACGACTACAAACGAAGGTCTCGTGCCCTGATCTACCTACCAAATTGAAGTACGAGAAGAGAGGAGTGAGATGGTACCTTCAATTTGCCGTGAAAATGACCGGAGACGCTCGGAACACCTTCGAAGGCTCACGGGTTTCGTCGGAGAAATGGGTGTGTGCACCCCGTGACGATTTCGTCCCAAAAACCCTTGAATTAACGGATTAAATCTCATTACAAAAATCGACCACGCATCAAATCAAATCAAATCACAGAGGTGAGGATCCAGGGCTTACCTAGCCGGAGGAAGAAGAAACTCGTCGGGGAGTTTCTGGGCTCGTGAGTTTCCTTGTTGCGACGGTGGGGAAAGGGTGAGAGAGCGAATGAGTGACGAGGATGGGTGTGCGAGGGTGTGCGTGCTCGCGGGAGAACGAGGGAGAGACGAGAGGGTTACGGGAGAGTGTGAGAGTGCAGAGAAAGAGAGTTCGAAAGGGACAGAGAGGGTGACAGAAAGACAGGGGGAGAGAAAGAAAAGGATAGGAGATACGGGAGAGGGAGGACAGAATCAAGGTGGGCCCCTTGGGCTCACCACTTAAGGCCCAAAACAATTTTAAAATTAAAATGAGGGGGATAAGGTGTAACAGTAAAGGATGGGTGATGGGTGATGGGGGATAAGAGATGAGGGTGCTCAATGGAGGGAGTGGAGAGGTGTCGGGTGGCGATGGAAGAAGAGGGTTCCGGGTTGGTTTTGTATTTTTGTATTTTTTTTAATTTATAAATATTTTTAATATTTTTAATTTTTAGTTTCATGTGGACTCCCCAAAATGACATGTGGCTCTCAATTATTGTCCACATGTCATCAGTTAACGGGAGACTTAACAGCCAGACTAACGAATGTACGAAACTATCTCAAAATTAACATTTTAGGTATGACTTTGGGACGAAAAAAACTTCATGTACTAAATGTTGAAAACCACGAAACTTAAGGATAGTAAATTGAGATTTATCCTAAAATTTAAATTTAATAGCTTAGGTGGTATATTGACATCCTTGTTTTTGCTCCCCGATATGTTAAATTTAAAACATAAAATAAAAATTCATATTTATTTTCTATGCGTTGCATTAATTAGTAATAAAGGGAAATGAAAAGTAAAACCCCATCTAAACATGCAATTGTTTTGTACCAAGATAAATTCAGATCCCACCATAAATCAAAGTCTACATGCAAAATGTAGTTTATAAACAGTATAAAACTTCAAAATAACAACGTACGTATTTGGTACAGAAGAAATTAATCAAAACCCTAGACTAGTACTGACATATTTCACAGTCACTTGCGAGCGACGTCGTTAACTTTTGGGCGGCGGTGGCGACTAAGGGCCTAATAAATCAAGGAGCAGCAAAGGCATCATCAACCCACTTGTTTTCTTGAACTGAGAGGGAGGAGGGCGAGCTGAGGAGAGCTTGAAGAGCGGCTCGTACTCTGTTAACTCGCTTACGCTGGCGGATGCGCCGTAAGACGACATCTTTGTCTAAGGGTTGGGAGCTGTGAGTGGGTTTTATATGCACAAGGCTGCTCACGTAGTTATCCGCATGCGTTTCTGCAGGTTCTTCTTGCTCTTCCTTCAAATCGTTTCCGCTGATGTTCACGGCTGACACGGAGGATTTAGGGTTAGAAAGCATAGAGGAGAAGGGAGAAGACATTGTCTGGCTAAGTGAGAAGCTAAAAGTGGAAAGGAAGAACTGATGCTGGGATTCAAGAGTGAGTGAGATGTTTCTCAAATTATATACAGATAGAAAGATACGGGGGTTTTGGAGGAAGTGCAAAATTTGGACGGTGAATTGAGAGAATCAAGGATGCAGCTTTGCAGGGAATATCAGAGTTTCATAGACACACAGCACAACCAAATCCATGTTTTCTGACAAGGTCGGTTACTGTTCTTTACAACAAATGCTACCATATCTTAAACCCAATTGATACAGTAAATCGCATAATTAATATAATTAAAGTTGATTGAGCTTAAAAAGAATAAATGAATAGCAACACAGAGCATCTTTAATGGGATATGGTTAGTGGGTTCTGTCAATCTCTGATAACTTTTTGGAAGGATTAGATTCGAATTTTTTTTTATTGACGAGAATACGAATGATGTATTATATATTTTTATATAAGTGGTAGAAAATTTTATTTTTTTAATTATTAGCTTTTTAAGATACATATCTTATTATTTGTATAGTGAACGTGATGTACCACATCGTGTGTCAGTCACACTAAAAAATCTCTCATTTGATTCTGTCTTTGTTTTGGATTTACCTGTCTGTTGGATTTGATTATTTCAAGGAAGGTTTAATAAAACACCTCCGGTACTGTTTACTTTTAACGAAAAACTATTTTTTTACCTTTAACTGTCACTATTCACTATACATTTAAAAGTGTCTTTTGGTTAAAAGAGAAGTTTTTTTTGAACTTTTTGTTAGTTTTCCTTTATTTCAATGCATATAAAATATGTATGTTGTTGTAGGCCTATTTGATTGAGCGATCTAGGGTTAGAGAGGGAGAGGGAGGCCGGCCACTTTTAGAGAGAAGAGAGAAAGATTTAATTGTGAGGTGTATTTTATTCACCCCATTGTGCCTCTATTTATAGTAGTAGAAAGGGCAAACCCTTTCCCATAAGGATTACAATACTTAATGAGTAATCTACTCCTAATAGGAATATAAGATACATTCCTAATCTACTAGGATTTACACAATCACATTCCTATTCTAAATAGGACTGCAACACTCCCCCTTGAGTGTGTAAATACTCAAGTAAAAGGCGCATCAGGTCTTCAATGATGAAGCAGGTACAGTTGATGAAGTCATCGGCACAATGGGCGAATGCGAGTCTCAAATCAACGGAAGAATGCATAAAAAGTAAAACTCACAAAACCTCGTTATGGTAAAACCCAAGGTGGGGAAAACCCATAGTCTAAGGAGAAAAGTGAGAAGTTGCATTAAGTCAAAACTATACGTCTTTTGGACGCAAGTAGAAGAGCTCTCAAGGGTATGATCAGCCCAGGATGGGTGCCTCGTTAAAACCTAGTTAGGTAGCAAAAACCCAGTGGGAAAAATGCTCCTAATCGTAGGGAAAAATAGTACATTAAGATCAAGTGAGTATACTTCTGGATACTCCCCTTGAGTTTGACATAACTTCCAAATGAAAACTACAAACATTGCATATAATAGTTAGGCATACCAATTCCTCGGACAAGCTTTTAGAAGGTTGACTTCGGCAGTGACGTCGTGTAGAGGTCGGCAAGGTTGTCTAGGATCGGCTTGTATGACTTCAATCTCCTGATGCTTTGCTGATGTAGATGTAGTCGCAATATGTCTTGGCGTTGACTTTGTTGATGTATCATGGCTTGGTCGGGTGGATACATGCGGCATAGTCTTCATGGATCGTTGTCGAGACTCAACGATGGATGAAAACACAGCAAGTACTACGAACATGCTCAACAAGAACTCCTAACCATGTCTCACTTGTGGCGTAGTGAAGTGAGGTGAGTCTTGGAACGATTCGAAGATTTCGCAACTAAGGTCATATCATGGACCTCCAAGATATTGCGATGTCCCTAACGGTAAAGACATAACCATTTGGGGATTTTGCCTTGTGCGGGTTTGATAAGTAACCTGCGTCAGCATAACAACAAGACAAGCATCATTTCGAGGATCAGGGGGGTCGGATCCGCTAAGATGCGTTGGGATTTGCCCTCATAATACCTTCAGGGTACGTCTTTAATACCAATTTAGTGGTTGCGTGTAGGCGCGGTGCTGCATCTTTACCAAGATCAACAGCGAAGGAGATGTCCTGTCTAAATACAATGAGCTAAGTACAACGAAGCGCAAAGTTGAACTTAGATATGGAATTTCGGATTCCATAACCTCTTCAAGGGTCTCATTTGCATATAACGTATGGACGATCAAAGGTATACTCAAAGGTAACACATTTGAAGTGTAGTTTGACTGGTAGACCAAGGTACCGTCAGAACAACGCTTTGAACTTCAGGTCAATGCATAAACGAGTTTTCCTAAGATCCTTCATCTCAAATTCCATCTTCGAGTGCGAGGCAGTTTTCTCAAGCTCTTCCAGAGTCTTAGTGAGATTCGTGTTAACGACATAAACTGTAACTCTAGCAATTTGGAATAAGACTTCATAGTTTAACACGCAATGGCATAATTCATATCCCTGACTGATCAAACAATCACTTCGACGGGTATACCACATCCGTCAGATTTAAGTGAACGCCTCAAAACAAGTTAAGAGGGTGTTCCGTGGTTTTGGAACTTTTTGAACCAGTCCATGTAATTCTTCGGGAACTTACATGTAAATCTCCGTATCTATATCCCTATGGAGAAAACACTAACCACATTTCATAATGCTGCTATCAATCACAGGACGTTTGAGAGAAACCTTGCGCCGTAAGGCGTGCATCACGTCGCACTATTTCATTCATCTCATAACGCTTCCTTTCCCACTTGTAACACAATATGGTTACTTTGGGCAGTGTAGGAACGACAGGTCCAATACACACTTTGGTAAGGAATTTGACCTAGATTGTAATCTCAGTTGTCCAATCAGTTCTACGTTGTCACTTAATCAACGGAACACGGTTCGATATCGTCGCTTTTCATTTATGTCGGTAGCTACAATATAAGTGAAAACATCATCGATGATAATCTCATTTCAATTCCATTTTTTCTCATCCAAACTAGTATACTGGACCAAGAACCTCATGTCTCGGGAGTAATCCGGATTAATCTCATGAGATGGAAATGATTTGAGACAGCGATCGAGTTTAGATTCATAGTTGTGCCTTGTCTTCCTCTTTTAGGGAAGTGAATCCTACGAACCGAATGATCTGTCGTGCTCCAGGCCAAGACAGATTGATTGGCTATCCGCCGTTGTACCAGACCGTCCAACATGGGCGTCTAAACCGTCCAACAGGTGCGGCACACCCTCCAGGGATGTTGACTCGACGTCCGTTAAGTACGTCTATCCTTGCAGGCATATTTGCAGCTGGTATATGATCTCGTCACTTTTAGCTAGATCAGAGGAATACGTCTGGAGCAACATTCTGAAATCTAGAATTCATCGCACTTGCTTATCACACTTGTGCGGTATGGGGATCGAGATGAGACATAGTGGGCAACGTCCACGCAACTTCGCGCCGTTCTACAGGAACGTTGACGTTCTTATCTCCCCCTAACGGCGGGAAGATCGTCTCATTAAAGTGACAACCCGCAAATGAGCGGTAAAGAGATCGCATGCAAGGGCTCGAAGAGAGCTAGTGTGAAGGAGAATCATGATCGACAAAAGATACACATCCTTCTTTGAGGACCCATGGTGGTACGTTGCGGCGGCGCAACTTGGCACATGGATTGCACACCCAAATGCGTAAATACGAAAATCGTCAGGTTCGTACCCAGTAACCAACTGTAACGTCATATAGGTTGAGTGGCAATGGGCCTCAAGGCGGACCAACATAACTGCGTACAAGATTGCATAGCCCTAGGCAGAAAAACCGAAAACTTGGTACTTTTACCAAAATTCGAGCGATCATTTAAATTTGCGCTTTATGATCAGTAGGCGAGGCTATTTGGGGTGAACATGGGAGCTTAATGTTCAATTAGAAACCCAAAACAACATGCAATACTTTATCGAAAACCGTCGATATAAACTCTCCGGCATTATCCAGTCTCCAGGACCTTAAGGGATAAGTAGGGTGGTGAACCCATATTCGGCCAAGAGGTTTAGCAGTAATGTGTGTGGATAAACATGTGACCAGTTTGTCGATTCATCAATCAAAACCATAGGTCTTTATATGGTTCGCATTTTGATTGGATTAGTCCACATATATTCCCTTGAATCCACTTATGGAAAGAGGTGATTTCGTATCTTTGCGAGGAATGATATAGAAAATCAATTTCCTTAATGAGCAGGCTTGGCAAAGTGTGCTTGTAGGCACAAGATCCTTACTTCGGGTAAGGAGATGCGTCGTAGCATCATTGTTCGACCTAAGTGTCCCAAAAGGTCATGCCAAAGTAAGGAAACTGCTCAATCACCCAGCTCTAGGCCGGCCACATGTGGTGTATTCCCAATTGGGAGACAACCCATTGGCCCCAAATCAAAGCTTCATGCTCATTTTTGGAGGTGGTGCAAAAATATTTCACTCTATTTTCTTCAGTGGTTTCATTTATGATCATTGTCATCTCGAATATCCTTAAAAACTCAACGTCAGGGAGAATTCAAGGTCCCTTAAATGGTGATGCAGTACCATTCATACAACGAGGAGCGTGCCAATGCTCTTAGTCAGGTTGGATAGACCTGAAGTCGTTGTTAGAGATGTGATTTAGGTGTAAAGTTAGTGTGCGTAGTACGCATTCGTCCAGACAACTAACTTTTCCGCATTCCTACCTAATCACGTGTTTAATTGAATCGGTCACATGTACTAAGAAACATGATTCAATTAACTCATATTCGAGGACAATATCAATAAGATTATCCATAAGTAAAACATACACCAAACTTGAATCCAAGAACATGGAAAAATGTTCACAAAGTAAATGGTTTACTAAGGGGATTCGGCCAATAAGGCCATTCATGTCAAAATTATGCTCTTCCAACGGTTTTTGGTGGAGCAAAATTAATCTCACATATTGACTACGAGAATGGTACTCCTTAACAACATTAGTAAGGGCACGAACAGGTGCATAACCAATGATCTATTCCATCGAGATGGAAGTAGATTCTGCAGGGTTAAGGTTCGGGAATACTATCCTTTATTCTTGAAGTTTTAGGTCTTAGGTGCCAAGGATCACGCTTCGGGCATGATGCCACACCTTGGCAGGCCCTGATTCTACCATATGTTGTAAAAACAAACTCAAAATTGGATTGTGAGAAGGTATGCCATTCGGTGTATCTCTGCCGAAGCAGTGCATCACCATTTGGTAGTCTTTGACCTAACTGGGTCGAGCCATTTAGTAGACTCCAGCTGAACTGAGTCTATACCATTCGGTAGACTCCAGCCGAACTGGGTCTTTACCTTTCTCTCACATTTGTGGTAGTAATCAGATCCGAGAATTTGGTAAACTTATGCTTTCTACACTTGTTGCTTCAAGAGCAAGTTAGAAATAAGGAAGGACGAGAAAAGTATTCTCTAGTCAAAATTCAATCGGATTTATAAACTTCAGAATTGTACTCATTCATGGACGTAATCATGGTATGCTTCGGGCAATATCTTACATGATTAAACAGTCCTTAGAAGCGAGCCAAAGAGCCATGGAATCCTCGTTCGGAGGTATTTCCATTTGTAATGCTTCGGGCATAAGTCTTCGAATGAAGATCATGACGGAGGCTTATTCAGCTCTTCCATGCCATTGTTGGCTTCAATGGTTGCTCAACTTCTTGATAGTCAAGTGAAGATTCACGTCTTGTACCCCACATAAAGTGGTTTCTATTAGAAACGTCCAAATCAGGAAAATCAAACTTGTGACAGTTCGACAATCCACTAAATTTGGAGGGAACAAGATTGTGATTGGTGCTATGGGAAGGAATCATCCATAAGCATCAAAGTTAGAACATTCGAGTTCTAAGACATGATTTTCATGAAAAACGTCAGGTTTTCATGGGTGTATTGTTTTATGAAAACTGCAGGTTTCAAAGGCACTAAATTCGAAACTACAGGTTCGATTTAGTTTATGAACGTTTAGTTCATAAAAGAGAGGTTCCTGCAAGAACACAGAATGCAATATACAACTAAGTGTAGTGGATTGTGAGGTTCTTCGGGAACTCAAGTGTGAGTGCTTCGAGACTACGAAAGTAAGTCAACGGTTCAAAGAAGAGAAATAAATTATTGGATCGTTAATGTCCAAAAGTGATCTTCAGGTCAATAATTTTGGATTCATTATCAGATTAATGGGCTGCAGGTCACTTTTAATTAATTCAATAAATCGGGACCATTCAGAGTCGATTGTAGAAGCAAAATAATATTAACATACGGGTTAAATTATTTTATAGTACTAAAAATAATAGCATGTGGATTTGAAAAATATGCCCCAAAATAATTTTGGGCATTGGTACCGTGCAAAAGAAAAGGCACGAGGTGCCTTAAAAAAAATGGCAGGGCCTCAAGAGTTGTGGAGGGGGCACGGGCAGGTCCAGCACATGCGGGCCTGTGGGTTTGGTCACGGGGGCCCAGCAAGAAAATGGTTGGCAGTGCTTGTGATCCGGGGTGCTAGGCCGAGAAGGCCTGGTTTGCAGTCTGCAGGCCTGGCAGCAAACCCAGCAACCTTAAAAGGTTACAGCGTGCAGGGAATGGAGCCCATGTTGGTCACGGGTTGGCTGCTGCATTGAGCAGGCCAATAACAAGCAAAGCAAGCTGCATGCTTGCTGTGATGTCCCCGGCCAAAACAAAAAAAAGAGCCCAGCAAGTGGGTTTTAGGGTTGCATGCATAACAACACCTAAAAGGGGTTGCGTCCATGGCAGCGTGTCCTGGCGTGGCTTCAGGCCAGTTAGGCACTGCTTGGAACACTCTTCGACGCGGCTCGACGATTTTTTCCCTATTTTTTTCTTTCAAATCCCTTAGGTTTCAGGAAACCCTAATTTGCTTCTAATTTATTTTCAATTCTTTGACTCACAAATTCCACATAGCAAAAATATAATTGCGTAATGCTTGAAACAAATATATATATTGACAAATATATGGATATATACAATATATATATCGGAAGGTAAATATAAATGTAGGGGTTCATGCATCATGGGGAATGTTTTCATGCTTCAAGGTCGTTTCAAATATCTTACTTTATTTTAAGCGTACCTGATTGGCAGAAAACTTACAAAAGCCTTTGAATTTGTAGAAGATCCTTCTCAGAAAGCCGAAATCGCGTCTCCAATGCGTTGTATCACGTTCAACAAAGAAAAATTAAATTGAATCAATATCATGTATATTAATTCAAAATAATAATAAATTAATCTAAAAAAGAATAATTAAAACGTAATACTCCCCTAATTTGAAGAATAAACTCTCTTGTTAGCGCAGCGTCAAGAGCGTGCTGATAACGTGTTGTAGGCCTATTTGATTGAGCGATCTAGGGTTAGAGAGGGAGAGGGAGGCCGGCCACTTTTAGAGAGAAGAGAGAAAGATTTAATTGTGAGGTGTATTTTATTCACCCCATTGTGCCTCTATTTATAGTAGTAGAAAGGGCAAACCCTTTCCCATAAGGATTACAATACTTAATGAGTAATCTACTCCTAATAGGAATATAAGATACATTCCTAATCTACTAGGATTTACACAATCACATTCCTATTCTAAATAGGACTGCAACATATGTTTCTTTTTTTGGTCAAAGGTAGCATTCATAATAGTCATTTTACTACTAGTTCTTTCTTTATCTTTCAAAGGTGCGCACGACGACAATTTCAAAGTGCATATAACAACTTTGTTAGGCCTCGTGTTGTATATAGAATTGGATTCTAATGTATAAACTAATATTTTCAAGGTAAATTGAATGAATAAATAAAATAAAAAATATTGTCTAATTTGGACGTAGAAGATGGATTCATCAAAGTTTTGAAGAGACATGCAAAATGGTCCACCAATGATATTATTTCCAACTTAACCACCTGCTAGCCCATTATGAGTGAGATTTTATCCTACAATGCCTTAATGTAACTAAGAATGAAACCATATAATTATATTATAGCTTGTTTTTATCAAGTTCATGACGTGTGATTTCCAACAGAATCACTCGTGAAGAGCAATTATCTATATCAATCCACTCCAAAGTGATAGGATTAGAAGAGAGAAATTTTCTGCATGTCTAATCTCTTCAAAATGAAAAATCATTCTCCTCTACTTCATTATACTTTAAACTTGAAAGGGCTACTTATCTCAATCCAATTTTAAAACAGCCTTTTTTTTTATAAACGATAGAGATAGTGGGTTAAACTACTAGTTGTTAAAATAGAAGAGAGATCAGTAGGATCAAACCCACAACAAAGTGCATAAACATAATTACTTTTCATCACTATAGTAAAGCGTCATCTGCAAGATCGTCTCATCTTTTAATCCAGTCTAATAATACATTGGACCAAAAGACCAACTTTCACTTTGGAAGGATATTAGATTGAGGTGAAAGGGCCCAACTTATGACATAACATAGATCACAGATAGGCCCATTTTTCCTAACTATTCCGGAAATCTAATGGATGTTTGGATTTTGCATTCCGTATCCATGCAGGGTATATGGAAAAGGAAAGAGAAAACATGTAACATGTAAAACTACTAAGTACAAAGTGATACCAAACTAGGGTTTAGGGACAAGTACGAACTACGAAATTACTGTTGTTTTCACACCAAACTTATGGATCTTTCCAATTGAATACTAATGAAGCATACAGAAAATAATATTGACATTTACAGTTAAATTCTTTCAAGTACGGTAACATACATGTGTACGTACGTATGTATGTGATTCTTTAGGGTCCACGATTACGCAACTATATATCCTGCCCACATGACCGTTGAAGGCAGGGACGAAGCTAGAAATTTCTTCTAGTGGGGGCAATCCGAAAAATAACTAAGAAAACCTTACTATAGTATGGCTTATACTCAATATGATAACATAGATTATTTTAAATGATGATGTATCACAATTCTAATGTTGTAAAATTTCAATATATTAGTGAAATGTGGCAAAGTGATAAGAAATATACTAATACATGATAGGCGGAAGATGATTTTTTCCATATGAATGACAGAATAAGAGCACTTGCTCATATAATATTTGATATGGAGTATAAGTAGTATAAAGATATGTTGGATATTATATACATATAATTTTCTTCAAAACTAAGGCATATATATTAGATAACTGTAGTCTACAACTGAACAAACAAATTACTTGAGTGGGGGCATTTGCCCCCAGTGAGCCTTCATTGGCTCCGTCCATGGTTGAAGGTGATCAGTTCCAGTTAAGGTATAAGAAACATAGCTAAACCATATTAGAGCATTACGAGTTCTTAAATATGGAAAATCAGTTACGTACATGTCATGACATGGGAGAAGAGAAGGCAAAAGAAGAAAAAACACCTTTGCTTCTGAACTTTGATCATGTGCTGGTGATAAAGTTTCATCACATATCTTCACTTTTTTGGAAAGTTTTATTTTTTTCATTTGCGATTAATCTAAAATGTGAAGCGAGAAGATTCAAATTCAAGATTTCGAGTGTAAGAGAGAATACTCTTAACTAGCTAACTGAGATTGCAATTAAACGATTTAATCAGAATTAGTGAGAAGTTTCATAACTAGTATCTTTATAAGGGCAAGTGTATCCAGCTTATCATTTCAAAGAAATTAATTATTTTGTACAGTTTACTTATAAAAATACACACATTAATACATTGTAGAGACAAATGATTAACGACAACAATCTTTGCTCATTGGTGGGTAGCAAATAGGTACGGTACGTACAATACGTGCGTCCCACTAGAGAAAAACTTGTGTAGGCTTGTCTTATTATTGGATTTTGCTTAGTGGCACTACAATCTAATCAAAATTCACCATATATTAAGTCTAAATATAATCTTTTATTTTTTATATTTAAAGTTCTTATAATTTTTTTCATACTAATTAATATACACCTTGAGATTAATTTAATGGTTTCTTTTTCCTCCTCTCTTTGTTCTTCCCAAATTTTCTCTACTGTCTTCTTCCCCACTCTTTGACACACCCTAACCCGAAGACTAGGACGTGCTGGCCGTCACGTGAGCGTGACGTAACCATAAGTGCAGGCGGAAACGAGAATATAACAAAATACGAGCCAACAAAAAAATCAAGAAGAAAAACCCACTTATTGCAGATATTAACAACCCAGCGTTCTAAGTGCATAAAAGGGTACTAAACACACATAAACAGAGCATAAGCATCTAGGTGCAGTCAAGTAGGACCATAACTATTTTACAACACCCTCGGTGAATCCTACATTTATTTAGTCTTGTCAGAACGCCGAAGGAGTCCTCGTAGGCCACCAACGCCTCAACTATCAACTAGAACCTGGAGGGGCGCAAAACAGAAAACGTGAGTGGGCGAAAATAAAGCTTTTTCAAATCATTTCATACAATCCACATTTATAACCCCTCTTTGAAAAACCTGTATACTTTCCCAGAAAAATAGTATATAAGCATATATATATCTCAACCATCTCAATCATCAATCTCATAACAGATTCAATATAGAATGTACCATGCCAAATTCAACAGTTTAGTATGAATGCATTAACATAATACAAATCAGGTGAAAGAAAGTAATCAACCGGAGACTCTCTAATGGTCATGTACGGCTGAGTCTAGAGCTCAAAATCTGATCTTGCCGGAGTCACCAACTGTGACCTGTACGGCCTTCTGCACATAAGTCGGAACTACCTAATGTAGTCTGTACGACTTAATGGTTAATATTACGCTCTAGTGCTTTTCTCATCAATCATCTGTGCACATAATCTAAGGTCACCCACCAGTCGGAACCTCTCTAAAGGTCTGTACGACTGGCCTGTCGGAACTACCTCCTATGGTCAGTACGACTAGCATCTACTTGGATCCAAGGTGAGCGTGCGATGCGGTGAATATTATAAGCACTAATATCATGGTGCAGGTTATGAGCTCAACATATCTCAACATCATCATACAATAATAATACTCACCTGATACTCACCTGTACGTCCACCGCACCATTTCACATATATGCATCATACAACAATTCGTAATATTCATGAAATTCTATGCATGGCAATCAAATCATATTTCATATCTTATTTCAACATACTTTTCATTTACGTTTGATTTCTGGGAGAAATCGAGTATATAGGTATATATATAAAAAGCAAATGCCCACTCACTGGTATGTTGCCGGGTTGTGACCCCCTTGACGCCCCTGGTTGTGCTCGTCCTCGTTATAAGTCCCACCTAAAGGCGAAACCACTAAAACAACGTCATTTAACGCACATTTAACGCACATTAACCAAACTAGGCAATTAATTCCTCATACGATGCTCAATTTTGACAAATGAATACTCTAACGTGATCTACACAACCTCACGAGCATCGTAGTATTTTTAAAATAATTTTTCTATACCTCACGCGCCCCCACGCGCCGAATTGGGCACGGGTCTACGCGCCCCCACGCGCTGCCACGCGCCTTGCACAGTGACGGCGTCAGTTGACGCCGTCGGGAATATTCCTGGAATATTCCGTCAACTTTAACGGCGTCAGTTAACGGTGTCAGTTAACGGCGTTGGAATATTCCGTCAGAGTTGACGGAATATTCCTTCTCCGTCGTCTTCTCCGGCGACTTCGCCGGCCGCCGGCGACTGGTTTCGCCGGAAAACTGGGAAAATTTCAACTTAGCTTTTCTCACTCGTTTTTCGTCCAAATTTCTCGAATTTTATACCAAATTAAAGCCCTTAACACGTAGAATCACGATGGTATGGTTTTAAACACTAAAAACCACAGAATCATACCTTCCAAAATTTCACAAAATCGGCTCAACGTCGAACTACGTGATTCCGACGTCCAAAACTTCCAAACGTTATACTCCGAGCTTCCTTAGGACTTCCTAAGGCTCACTGCGATCTTGGTTTAGCCTAAAACACAACCAATTCGAAGTTTAAGAACAGTACCATTTCACGGGACCTTTAGAACTAGGGTTTTTCGAAGTGAAACTTACCTGGATTTGGTATCTACATGATCGGGAAGTCCTCAGGATTGCAATGGTAACCTTACATCCGGCGTTGGTGGAAGTTTTAGGTGAGTTTGTGTGTGGTGGTTCACGATCGAGAGGAAGAGAGAGAGAAGTGTTTGAGAAGAGAGAGAGAGACAACGTACGGGTTTTGGGGAGGAAAATGAGGGGTGGGGTTCCAAGTGAGGTCCTACCCAAACTTGACTACAAAATTAATACCACAAACAAATAAACCTAAGTCTAAGTTATTAACCCACAAAAATATTCTAATTAACCAAAAAGTAGGAACTTAAATTAAAACCAACGTCACATTTACGCACCTTAATCCCGATCAAGGTTATTTTTGTAATTTCACGTCTTCGGAATTAATAATTCTGGGACGGGCTGTAACACTCTTTGTCTTTCCTTTCTTCATATGAAAACAATTAAGTCATCTTCTCCCACGACCATGAAATGGAAAAAAAAAATCCAACACATATTTCATATTTTACAAAAGTTGTATTTTTACAAGAGTTGTTCGTTCATTTAAAATTTAGTTATATGTTTTTAACCACAAAACTTACTAAAGTGATTAAGATTGCAAATGTTGGAAACCCAGTGACCAAAATCGACTGTTGATACAAGGCGAGTTAGAATCACAATACCTTATGAAAACTATATTTTTATATATACGTTGAGGAAGGAGAAAAGTAAAAAAGGAAAAATAGATTTTGAAAAATATTACACAACAAAGGAAAAAGGAACAAACTTCCATCACCATTTTTCTTTTTCCCAGCAATTGAAAGGACTTGGGAAGAAAATTTTAATGGCTTAATTTTTTTATTTATCATATTCTTATGAAGAAAAAAAAAAGGAAGACGCGAGTGGGAAGAAAAAGAGAAGCACATTAGATTATTCTCATGATGTGTATTAATTACTACAAAAAATAATTATGGGAGCTTTAAATATAAAAAAGTAATAAAAGTTTTATATAGTAGAATTGTCATGCGGTGAGTTTTGATTGGGTTGTAGTGCCATTCAGCAAAATCCAGTGGCAAGACAAGCCCCACACAAGTTTTTCTCACTACGACCAGAGAATTAGAATGGATATAACCAAATAAAAAGATAATGCTAGGGATATCAAATTTGTTAACTAAATTTTCTAAATCAAATGATGTGGTTATTGATTATTGGATTATTACTCAAGTATTGATTAACGTGCTTATTTTTTAATTGGTGACATATCATTTGGTTTGCCAATTTTGTTTAAAATTTTGTTCTCCCTAACATTATCCTTATCCAAATAAAAATGCACAACATATAACTGGTTTCAAAATTACAATGCATGCACCGTGACGTAAATGAAAGCACATAATTTATCTTAATTACTTCTAATACGTACAATGTTCGATAAAGTTAAGATCAAACGCAAACGCAAACGCATGTATAAAATAATTCTAGCTTAAAAGTATGCGACATCCACATGCGTGAGTTACTGAAACTAGCACGCATTTGACAAATTGACATGAACCCATATGCATTATTCAAATTGAACGCTGCTGAAGTTGGTTAAACCACATGTTTGCACTTACACAACACTACATCGACAAAATAGGCAATGTCTTGTACCCATACACTATACACTATGTTGCATCGCATCATGCTTGTAAGGAAGTCGCACATGCGTGGCCTCCCAACATTGGCTCACTAAATGGTCCTAGGGCTCCATATCCTATATAGTTCAAGTGGGATCAGGATCCCTGAGCTTAAAAAATTGAACATGCTGAGCAAGCGATCGTGACCGTTGAAATTTAATCCAACATGAATCAAATTTCAAATTTTAATGACCACGATCGCCTGCTCAACATGGATCAAATTTCAAATTTCAATGACCACAATCGCCTTCCGTCCAAGTGCCCCAAATAATTCAAAATCCAGTACCCCAAACCCTAGAATCTCAGAAAGTGACAGAAAAACCGAAGCCGTAGACGTGGCAGCTGGGAAGGCGACCTTGGTACTTGGTCTCACACGTGTCACAGTATGAATGGCCGTACCATACGTATAATGAAAGATTGTGCATCACGATATCACTGATTCGACATTTGCAGTTTCGACCTTCTTCGGTCTGGTCAAACCACTTTCCCTTCTGGGTAAGAACCGGTTGAATGAATTTGTAACCGACTAACGGCCTCTAACGGAAAGCAACGGTCCATGCTAAAACCCTAACGAATTAGTTCCATTACAATTTCTTTTCAAAAGGTTTCTTGGCCGTTTGCCATCATCAGAAAACTAGGGTTTCTTCGGACCTTCGCGTACAAGCAAGGAACTAGGGTTTTTTTATTTATTAAATGGTCATCTTGTCGTCATGTTCCACTTGATTTTATATACAGAGGTAAAATAAAATGCTGCTTTTCTCCACCATTTCTTTTGTTGCCCATAAATTTCAATGGTGGAGCAAGGACGTCGTCGTCGTAGATCGAATGATTGACACTCGAACCATATGGAAGGCTATGGCTTCTTGTTTTCTTGTTGTTTACCCTTTTCTTTATGGTGATCAGCAGCTCCTCTGATTTATTATTCTGTAGTTTTGGGACAAAAGAGAGAAAGGTATTCTACATTTCAAATCAATTTGCTTTGTATTGAAAGATTTTATAAGGTGAGTTTCAACTCCCTAGCAATTGGGCAATTGGCTGAGACGTTAAAGGTTCCTAATGAGCTTCGTTTATATATGATCAACAATTAGTGGATTCAAAAAAAGGAAAAAAGCTAGGAAATATTGCATGGATATTAGCAAACATCTAGGCAATTTTAAGTTCAATGGTGGACCGCGAAGGAGCCTATTCCACAAGCTTGAGATTGCCCTTTTTCTTGCATTCACATTGCATGCATAAGATTATTGGAGCGTTCATGTGTGCCCGTGCTTAGGTTGTAGTTCGTTAATAAAGATAATTTCTTTTAATTGTGTGTCAATTACTGATATTTGTTTCTCTTTTTTGCTAAAATGGCTATTTGTTAATTCGTTATATATCACCATCCATGTTCATATGCAGAGTGGAGAAAATGGATTTCATCATCTCCCAACTGCCTGCAAGTTAGTGCATACATCTTTTGTTACTTTTAACTTTTTAACTTTAAACTAAAGGAAGGAGTCCACTTAGCTACGTCCGCTGACATTCTAGCAGCATATGCTTGCCACCCACAGTAAAATAGTATTGCACTTTTCCTGGTCGGTAGTAAAAGTGTAACATATTTGCAGTTTAAAGACGGTCTCCGGCATTTTCCTCCAAGAAATTATGATCATCTATGAAGTAGCTATTGCTTTTATCACGTCTCAGTTAAAATGCCGTTTGATAAGTAGGAATTGGCTGCAATACGCTTACATGTATTTAACACAATCATTATGCGACGGTCATATATAATTTATGTAAATATATGTATTTAATATTATCATCATCTAATAGTCGAGATAATGATTGTATTAAATACATATAAATATTGTAACCAAATACATGATATTAAAATTTAGAAGAGGAAGGAAAAACAATGACCAACATCCGAGTGACACGAAACATTAGACTATATAGTCCTAGACCCATAACCATAACAACATGGAAATCACTTTGAATATAAAGATTGGAAACTAGAAATCACCACAATCACAAATGTTTTTGTTTCTGGAACACAAATTCTCATGCCAATTTGATCCAACTATGAAACAAAGGCAAGAAATGATCACACACAATTACAAAAACGAAGTAACAAATTTTTAAACAGTTAAAAATTTCAAGGGCGTTCAACCCAATTTAAACGAGCCGATAAAAATTCAGAAATATTCTATTAGAATTTTAATACATGATTAAAGTCCATAGAAATTTGATTATATTCAATAAAGATCAAAAGTAGTCTATAAAAGATTTCAGAAAATGATAGATTCTAATAGAATTAAAGAGATCTTATCGTGTATTTTAAGCCTTAACAAATTTAGTCTTTCTCTCTAATGAAAATTTTGAGAGAATTCAATCAAAATTCACACGAAGTCTACTACAACTCCTAAGCTGAATTTATTATAATTCCTAACTCATTATCTCAATCCTTCAACTACCAAGGGCTTTAGCTCACTTGCAATCCACCCTAATTTTTTTTCCCTTAGAGCGGTGCTTTTTTCTAATCTATACATGACAAAATCATGTCTCATAACACAACCATTTTGCATTGGATTTAGAAAATTTAGTAAAAGGACAGTATAATTAGAGATTTTTCAATGTATCTGAAACAAGAGCACATATATGTATATCATTATATAAGTGGAAAGACACTTGAAAAAAAAATAAAAAAATTCTTCTACTTATATAATAACGTATAACGTTTCATACACATCGAAAAATCTCTTCAATACAATATAGGACATAAAACCCTAAACCGCCAAGAAAAACAACTCTTAACAGAATACCCCAAAATAGCAAATATACAGAGACCACCCAACTGACCCAAGCCCAGCCCGAACCCTATAACACACACACTTGCTATTCTGAGCGTCCGACCCGGATTCTCCGGAACCCGAAAACCCCTTGCCACGCAACCCCTACGTATCCACCCCACACGTGTCAAAATCACAACGGCTCTCAAATCCCTATTTATATTAATATAGTCCCCCGCTCTCATCTCCCGCCTTCTGTCGTTCATTTCGCAAATTCCTTACGTTCCTTAAGCAGTTGGCCACCTCTCTCCATTTCTCCTCCCACCATTGATTAACACCCACATCTCTCTAAAAATCAAACTTTAAAATCTTCAAAATCTTTTGGTTTAGTTTGATTCAATTTCCATTTTAATATTTAATCAGTTTCGCGGATGCGAGCTATTAAAATTTGAAAAAACAATTGGGTTCGAATAAAATTTCTCTTGAATTGAATTAGGGCAGGATGTTGGCGGAGGCGGAGTCTATACCTCGGAGTAAGTTTGAAAACCTCGCGCATTCTGCACCAAATATCCCCACCACCGCCGGCATGGTGACCGACCTCGACGTAGAATACCCGACACGGAACAGCAGTGCCTCCGCTCCCGGCCCGGCTTGCTCTCTTGACCCGACGCGAATGAGCGGTGAGTGTTCTCCGATGACAATGTCGCCCTGGAACAACACCTCCAGTTCCCCCTTCTCCAAGTCACCCTGGCAGCCGTTCGAGGAATCTATCGTTCCTCCGAACGGCCTTATTGGATCTCTCCTCCGCGAGGAAGGCCATATCTACTCTCTCGCGGCCACAGGAGACCTGCTGTACACCGGTTCGGACAGCAAGAACATCCGGGTGTGGAAAAATCTCAAAGAATTCAGTGGATTCAAATCGAACAGTGGGCTCGTGAAAGCAATCGTCATTTTAGGCGGCAAGCTCTTCACGGGTCATCAAGACGGAAAGATCCGGGTGTGGCGGGTCTCATCGAAAGACCAGAGCGTGCACAAGCGCGCCGGGACTCTGCCTACAATGATGGATATCTTTAAATACTCCGTGAAACCCAGCAATTACGTTCAGGTGCGGCGGCAGAAGACGCTTTGGATCAAGCACTCCGACGCAGTTTCGTGCCTGAGCTTCAGTGAGGACAAGAAGCTTCTTTACTCTGCCTCCTGGGACAGGACGTTAAAAGTGTGGCGAATTGAAACCTCGAAATGCATCGAATCGATCCACGCGCACGACGACGCAGTGAACTCCGTCGTCGCAAGCGTGGGGGGGATGGTGTACACGGGGGCGGCGGACGGGACGGTTAAAGTTTGGAAGAAGGAGCAGAGCGGGAAGATCATCAAGCACACTCTGGCGCAGACGCTGCTGAAGCAGGAGAGCGCGGTGACGGCGCTCGCCGCCAGCGCGTCGGGGTCAATAGTTTACTGCGGATCGTCAGACGGGTTGGTGAATTTCTGGGAGCGGGAGAAGCAGCTGTCGCACGGCGGCATGCTGAAGGGGCACAAGCTGGCGGTACTCTGTTTGGCGGCGGCGGGGAATTTGGTATTCAGCGGGTCGGCAGACAAGACGATTTGCGTGTGGCGGAGGGAGGGAACGATCCACACGTGCCTGTCAGTTCTTTCCGGGCACACGGGGCCGGTGAAGTGCCTTGCGGTGGAGAAGGACAAGGATGTAAATGCGAGTAAAGCGGACGAGCAGCGGTGGATTGTGTATAGCGGGAGTCTGGATAAGTCGGTGAAGGTATGGGGGGTGTCCGAGCAGGCGCCGGACCTGACGGCGATGAGTCACCAGCGAGCGGGCTTCGATGCGGATTCGATTCCGTCGGACGGGAGTTATTCGTCGTCGGCGGGTCGGGGCAGCAGCCATAACAAGAGGTTCTGATGATTTACGACCGATTGGTTTTCGGTCTTGTTGGCTAATAGTGTTGCGCCACGTGTCCGATTCAATATCTTTTATGACCAGCGTAGAGAGAATGATTTGGACCGTTGATTATTGGCGATGAGATGAAAGGATTGGGGTGTGTGATGAAGGGAGTACATACTATACATGAGAAATAAATTAGTTTCACTCCATTTCTTTGTTAATTTCTTACTGATAGATGTGCTTTGCATGTTATGGATAGTTTCTCATGATGATTCGGGGATAAGATCTTAATTAAAAATTGACTGAAAGCGTTTTTGGTGAAATTGATTTTTGGTTTCAAAAATATTTTATTTTATTTTTAGAATAAGCACTAGATATATGCTTATTGCAGGAAATATTTAAAGTGCTTTTCCAGATTTCATTTCAATTTTTACTAAGAATTGATTTGAAAAATATTTTCATCAAAAGCGTTTTGAGCCATTTTAAAATCACTTCCAAACGAACTCTAAGAACCTTTTTTTGGTGTACCTTCTTATTCATTCAATATAATTATTAGAGAACGTTTGTTGATCTACTTGTCAAATAAATAGACAATTCACCGCAAGAAATCTTAATTTTTAGCCAAGTCGTCGGTTAACTCATAGTACATCATTCAATTATTTTCCTCATATCCCTTATCTTAAAAAGGTGACCCCAAGCCAACAAGACTTCCTGTTTTGCGAGGATTTTTGGTGGAGGTGTGTGGGGAAAACATATATTGTACGCAACATTACCCTTACTTTGCAAAGAAGCTATTTTTTTTACCCGCACCTGTAACTTTTTCGGTTACAAAGAAACAACTTTTCTGTTGCACCAAAGCTTGCCCTTGCATCCCTCATCTTGAGGATTAAAATACTTGGGAAACAATCAACTAAATATATATTTCATACTGTAATTAAAGTTGTGGAAACAAATTGATTATTCTGATATACATGTAAAGAACTTTATTACAAGCTTATACTGTAACTCAAAACAAAGGTGAAAGTAAAATATCTGTCATGAAAACTGCAATGTGCAATACGAACTCTCATCATAACCCATCAAGGGACACAAACTCGTTCGTTTGGTTAAGACCGAGGCCCCAAGTCTGATTCTCCTCTCCCAATATCGCTTGTATACAAAAAAATATCGTAACCCTAAAGGTAATCGGTATTCAATGTGATAATGTACGAGAATGGCTTCCTCTTGCTTCGGGTCGCCTATGTGAGCTCAGTCCAGGCAAATGACCGCTCCTACTACCAGCAGTGTTCAAGTCTAGGCCCAGAGGAACAACTGGATCTCCTCCTTCTAGCACTCTCAGCACCTGTACAAAAAAGCCACACAATTTGAACTCAAACAACTTCATCCCCCGAAAAAGGGAAATTAATTTGGCAGAGAGTTAGCAACTGAGCTAGGATATCAGGTAACCTTCGACATTGGGGGTCTGGATTCAGGGTCTCGACGCAGACACAGGGAAGCAGCGCGCGCCAGCGCCTGTAGTTGATGGGAAAAGTCCGGATTTTCATCGGAGGCCAAGTCCGGATCCAGTAACTGATAATGAGTTGGTAAGATGTGGTGTGGCTCTAATGTAGCTAGGGGGTGGAGCCATTCTTCTAAATAACGATGTCCCTTGGCATATTGTAGTTCAGTGATTCTTCGACCGGTCAGAAGCTCTAACAGAACTATTCCAAATGCATACACATCAACTTTATGTGTAATTTGCCCGCCATCCACATACTCCGGCGCCAGATACCTACATATCACATTGAGCTTGATCAGATGGAATGACTTCCTTTTCTTTTTTATTTCATTACATGCATATAATTGCATTGCTTTTGTACAAAAGAAATCTAGGACCTATAGCAAGCAGGATGTGGAGAAAGTACCCTGAAGTTCCAATCACGCGGTCCTCACTGCTCATCTCCCATTCGGAGTACAATCTAGCAAGCCCAAAATCTGCAACCTAAACAAATAACAAACGAGTGAGCATATGAACACGTTCCATAAGCATCAATACAGGTGTATTAAATGTTTGATAGCACACAGGAAATGTGAACAAATTTCTGACCGGTGTAAATCATGGGTGAAATACGAAATTAAGAAATACAATCTGTACTAGACAAGGGAACATGGTTTTTGAAGTATATGGTATAAAATTCCAGGATTATATCAAGTACCAGTGGTTCAAAATCGTGGGTTAAAAGGATATTGTTGGGTCGGAGGTCTCTGTGTACTATACATCCCACTCTACAATCTTCGTGAAGATATCGTAGACCACGGGCTGCTCCTGTTGCTATCTTTAGCCTCGATTCGCAATCTAGACGGGTTCTTTTCCCTGTCATTCATAGAGAATGTCAAGTCTATGAAACTGAATAGAGCTGTGGATATGTTCCAAACTAAAAACATGACGAAAAAAGCATACCATGCAAATGGAAATCCAACGAGCTGTTGCAGATGTACTCATAAACCAATACCCTTTCCTTGCCTTCAATACAATACCCTATCAGCAACACAACGTTCCTCTGTTGCGCGCAACTCAATACTCGTACTTCCCTGCAGAAGTCAGCATCTGCTTGAGATCCACCAAACTTCAACTGCTTCACAGCAACAACTTGACCGTCTCTCAAAACTCCCCTGTGCACCACACCGAAACCACCTTCTGCCAAGAAGTTGATATCTGAGAACGCATCCGTAGCTTCCTCCAACTCTTTGTATGAGAACTGTTTTGGAGGTTTCCCGAATACCGGTGTTTTGTGTTGACATAGAGAGCATAATGGTGGAGGCGTTGAGGAGGTTCTACCCAAAGAAACAGCATCCCTGATGCTAGAATTAATAAGGTAGCCTTTCTTAGGGGTTTCCTTTGGCTCAAATTCATCTTTCCTTGTATCTTGATCAAATCGCGAACACTCTTCAAAAAGAGCATGGAAAGTGGGAGATCCTGGTTTGTGATCGTTTTTACTATTTTGGGGAGTTGGGGGCTTTCCATGATCAACAATGTGATTTTGGGGGATCCAAAAGACACTCTGAGTAGTGACTGCAGATGACGTTTGAGGTTTAGACAGATTTATAAGCCTCTCTCCAATTGTCTCAAGTTCTTCATACGGATCCTCTAAATCATTTGGTCTGCGGTCTCCTATTTGTGGTCCTTCGAAAAGAGGATTCTGTTCATAGACGAGAAAAAGAGAAGTCACAGTGTCGTAACTTGACGATGAACCTTCTCCCGTGGTTCTTGTGTAGGAGGAGCTTGGTTCTTCAGGACTGCTAACCGGAGTGGAATGCTTCATTCTATGATGCCCTTGAAATTTTCCAACATGAGGTGAAGAAGCGGCAGAAAAGAACGGGGTTTGGAGTTCATCTTGGCATGCTAGATTGAGTCTCAAGACCTTAGGCTCAGTTCCATTCATCATGACAATGTTGCATCCAAGCTCATCCATGCAATGCTTCCGCTCTTGCTTCAACTTTCTGTTAAACAAGGAGAACAATCGGTTGTTTAGCCGCCCATTCAAATCTTACACTTTGAGGGAAAAGGGTACCAAAAAACTACAACCACAGAGGCATAAGAATAACGTCGTTTCTAGTTTACGATGGCACTAGATGTGTCCAGTTGTGAAGGAAGCAACAGACCCACAAAGCATGCACCTAAATCAATAGCTCGGAAATAAGAAACAATACTTTTTTATGTTTAATTACTTGTCCAGTACGACCCAATTGGCTCCGTTGCATCTTGCTTCAGCCGCCACAACCCCACCTGGTGTACTTAAAACTACCTTAATCCTCACTGTCACCTGCAATATATGATCATAACTAGTTATATGTTTTAGAACATGCGGCGAGGTTCGGATAAACAGTAAGAAACCGTATTCCTGGCAACAAAAATAAAGGAAAAAAAAAAAAACACCACGAAGATAAAAAACGTGGAAATAAATTCAAATGATCTAATTGGGATTGGTTAATGATGGTAAAAGTTTCATAGTTCATACAGAAGATACGATTCTTGGCATCCGATTGATCGTTTTCCTTTTTTCTAATTCCATGCACACCCCACGACGTGTTGCAAGCACATGCCATGTTCCCCTCAAATGATTAACTTATTTGTCCCTAAAAACAAATCCAAAATCTAATAAACTCTGACAACCAAGTGATCAACCGCAAGAGACTCTACAAGCCACATGATTATCTTGTTAAACAATATTTCCTTAAACTATGAACTCGTTTGGATGTGCTTTTAAAATGACTAAAAGCGCTTTTGTTGAAAATGTTTTTGGAACCAATCCTTAGTAAAAATGTAAGTAAGCACTTAAAGTGCTTCCTGAAAGAAGCACATAACTGGTGCTTCTTGAAAAAAGCACTTTAAGTGCTTTTGGAACTAAAAAATATTTTCTCTAAAAGCGTTTTCAGTCATTTTAAAAGTACATCCAAACGAGCCCATCTAAACTACATATTAATAGAATTCCTTTTGTCAACCAAAAACCAATAAAATTACAATTATGGCATTTAGTACATAAAGGAATCTAAACTATGTATTAATAGAACACCCTTTGTCAACCAAAAATCAATGAAATTACAATTATAACCTTTAATACATATCTGAAAGAAATTTTTTTTTTAAAATAACAAAGTTGTGGGCATTAAAGTAATTTCACACAAACAAGTTTTTTGCTGTTTGTTTCTGAACCTCACAACGAAAAACAAATAAATCCTCGCATAAAAAAAATTAAAAAATATATATATTTGAGAAAAATATAAATTATACATCTCATACATAAAGTGTGTGGCATTTGCTCGTATTAATATAAAATTAACTCAATGTTTTTTTAATTCAATCTAATACTCTAATCTACTGGTCGAGGGACTTGTACTAGGGTCCAAAGAGGCCGACATACTGTCTTAACTAACTGATCTAATTCTGTCCGCTTAAAGTTAACTATAATGAAATTCAAATGCAAGTGTAAGACGAAACTTATGCATTATTGGAGATAAATTGAAAAACGACCATAAGGGGCAGACAACTATAGCCTACATCATCAAATGGTGTCCAGTTGTGCAAAACACAGAAACAAAAGACAAGTTCCAACGTCCGACGTCCACGTGCCCGCATCTTAAGCACTAAGCAGGCCAACCAAACTACGTGGGTCTTTGTCGCTAAAGGTTGAAATTCTCAAAACGGAGAAATGTAAATTGACGAAATTGGACTCGAACGAGAAACGCGGTAAGTGGCATTAAGGTAAATTCAGTTAGCAATAACGATTCACCTGGATTTGGCTGTGAAACTGGAGAACCATCCGCGAACACGAATCGGAGATCTGGCAAATCCGATCCGGCAAATCTTCCCGGCGACGGCTCGCGCAATCTCCACTGAATCTCGGAAAGTTCCAGAATTTTCCACCTGCCTCGTACAAATTCAACATTAGCAACACGAACTGAGCAGCAGAAGTAAGGTTTAACTACAGTTTACAAGCTGAATTACCGGTTTTAGCGGTGGAGAAGACGGCGAGCAAGGTCACACAGTCGCCGGGGTGAACGACGTGAGTGAGCGCCCAGGCCAATGCCGTTTTCGAAATCACCTTCTCTGCTTTCACAGCCACTATTACTTTATCGGCGCTTCCGCCCGTATTCGCAGCGGTACCGCCTTGTCCGACCATTGGTTGCTTCCTCCCGCGGAATTCTCAGGATCTTTTTTCAAAGTTGTGGAATCTGTGAAGTGCAGTAGGTTGGAGTTGGACTCTCTGTGTGACTTTGTGTTGCGTTCGTTAGAACTTGGGAATAGGAGGAGGGTCGTATTAACCACCTAATGCTAACCCTGGTTAACTGACCCTGGTTAAGATATGCAAATTATCAACCTTTCATATTATTAATAATATAAAATAGATTTACTATTCAGTACTGCGGTCACGTGGTATTCTTCTTTATTTGGAAGTGAAAAGTTTTAGGTTCGAATTTCATGAATGACTATTTCGATACCAAATTAGATTGTCATTTGTGTGGTTTAGCCGAACTACCTTTTTCTCTTATTTAAAAATATCGATATATTAAAAAAAAATCTTGTAATTTAGTTTTTATTTTATAATTTGATTTATATTGCAATCAATTAATTTAAATTGTAAGACGATGAGCTACTTAATATTTTGGTCTAGTGATAAAAAAAAACCTAGAATAGTAGAAATCGGTTCTTGTTCCACTTTAATTTTATAAACTACTTTAAACTAAAATGTAAGAATCAAACTCGATTGTGAGGAGAGCATAGTGTCTTTGTCAACTGATTTAATTCACATATGTAATATTTTTGTATCATAAGTTAAAATGATGGATTTGTAATTTAAGTAGATAAGAGTCTTTATTAATCATTCTATAATCCAGGAAAAATATTTAATTCAATTGCCATACTACGACAACAAACACACTTGGTACGTGCCACATATAAGTAACTCGCCATAATTTTTAAGAAAAACTAATGAAAATAGTTTGAAAACTTTGAGTTTTAACGATAAGAACAAAATAAAGGATAAAGTGAATAGTACAATGATTGACTTTTTAGTATAAAAAATGTAGTTTTTCGTTAAAATGAACAGTACTGGGAGGTTTTTGTTAAAATTTTCTAACTTTTATCCTACTCCAAGTAAGTAATTCGCCATATTTCAAGAACAGATTTTCATTGTTTACAGAACACGGCTTATATATTACGTGTCATTATATAAGCAAAGAAAATTTTTATTTTTCAAGTTGTTAATTTTTAACGCAAGTATCTCACAACTTGTATAATGACATATGATATACCACTCCATATTCTAAACACACTATAAATCTCTCATATTTCAAGGAAGATTATAAGTCGCTTGTAGCATGATCTTTTCCTTTGAACCAAGGTCTAAAATATCAAATATCCCGATATTTATATTGAAATTTCTTTATTTTTGGACTACCGATATTTCCGATGTTATCGATATTTCCATCGAAATTTTCGTGTTTTTTAAATTTCTATATTTAAAAAAACACCAAGAGGATTCGAACCCCTCCAATTTTACTCATTCAACACATTGACCATCATATCACTTATGTTTTTGTGAAAATATGCTAAAATATTTACATATTTTCTACACTCACAATGTTTGCCAGCTCGCTATATAATCAACTTAAATCAATTAAATCCATCATACAATGCATTTCCTTCCAATTTTTTGTGATAAACTAATAGATAATTGACTAAATAAACATCTTGCAAAGTTTCAATAAAAAATTTCAAGTTTTTCTTACAATTTCCGTGGTTTTTATTCAATTTTTATCGATATCGATAATATCCCGATATTTTTATCGAAATTTTCGTATTTTTGGACTACCGATATTTCCGATATCATCGATATTTTAGACCTTGCTCTGAACTAATTAATCATTGGTCAACTAATATCCATGTAAATTGTCCAAAGTACCCCTTAATAATTAGGAACTCTAAGGAAAAGACAATTCGGCTGTTGAAGGTTATAAAGATCGGGAAAGCGCTTTCTTCGCCGTCGTTTACTGGGTTAATACAAATGGACTTGTTAGCCAAGTGAGACCAAGCCAGACGCACTCACACACACTTATGCTTAAAAACGTTTTTATGTGCTTATTTTGAAAAGTAATTCAAGTGATTTTTTGTTATATAATTTTATAAACCAATTTTTTCAAAACCCATAAGCTTTTATTTTCATATATTTTCAGAAGCACTTTGATGATTCAAAATTATTTTTTTTTAACTTGAAACTATTTGTGGATGCAAATTTCCGTCGTCTCCTCATGCACCCCCGATGAATGGGGACTTTGGCCGAAGAATCTCCGATATCAAAGTTAAAGTTCTGAAAATAATGTATTTGAATTTTTATGGGTAGCAAAAAGTCTCTTTAGGATAGCTAAAGCTTACTTAATTTTTAGAGATAAACTTACTTAATTTTTTGAGATAAAGTATGTATTTATAAGAGAGGAGAGGAGTATGGGCTGGCCTTCTAGGGTTTCGGACTAGCCGACCCTAAGGTGGAATTTAGGTGGGAATATTTCAAGATATATGTGTAAATAAATATCTTGGAGTAATTAGGTAAATATTTTAAATAAATGGAATTAGGATTACATACTTGAGAGAGATCTTCTCTGATTAGGAATGTCTTTATGATAAGAATAAGGATTATTCTATCATAAATACCTTTGACTTTTCCTACGGGCATGGGTGCCTTGAGCAGTCGTTGATATCTGCAACGTGGTGAATGAGACCCCTTCATGCTCATTTAATAGGGGCAGTCTTGTCTTTATGAAAAATAATCTACATGTCAGCTCCATAATTTTTGGAATTATTTTTAGCTCCACACTATTGTATTGTGTGATTAACCTCACCTAGTTTGTAGCATTATAGATGTAATTTAGCTAAAATTAGTTTTTAAAAGGCAAGCAACGTTTTTTTTCCTTTTGTAGCTAGTTAGGTGACTAAAGGGCTCATGGTCCACCTTAGATAACAGTTGTTGGTTATCCCTTGCAAATTGCGATGATGTTTATGTGACATTGATGCAAGATTAGGGTTGCATGGTTAAGATTTTGCCAGACACCGACCGAGCTCACAAACCAACCTGCAACGGGTTGTATATCCCCTTGTGTACGTCGCTCACTCACGAATGAGAATAATTGCAAGAATTTGACACAAACACCATGTGATTGCAGTAATGATATGATGGGGTAGTGTTATTTTCGAAGAGGACCACCAGGAAGAAAGCCACAAACAGAAATGGACATGAGAAAATGGGTTTGCGATTTTCGGCTCGATTTTTAATAAGAACTCCAAACGTTTGGGCTTTAATTTGATAATCTAGCTAACTCAGCTTGACCATCATTCACCGGAGCCTAAATGACTTGACGTAATCAATCAGAACACAATAACGTTCTAAAATTTATAGAGTTAACCCCACTTAGTAAACCAAGATTTTGTTCTTGCTGTTGTGAATCTACCAGGATATTGAGTTAATTGGTCAGGCCTTAACTAACTGAGAAATTCATCCAAGCTAATACAATATATTGAAATAGTATTATGAACCAATCGCAGCAATGAAGCAAATTACAAACTTAACTTTCAATGTTTTGCACAATCGTTACAAATTAGAGACAGAAAGCGAAATGTGAGTTAGGCCAGTTGCTATGTTCGCCCACTTTTGCACCTAAGTTCGAATCTTTGTAACTAGGAAAATGTTCTTATTTATTATCAAGTCCATAATATTATTAATTAATTTCATAAAGTTTGGCCAGAAGGCGAGGTGTGAGGAGGACATTCAGTGGGGTGGCCTTCATGTTGGTTATTCCAGAGCTCTCAGTCATATCAACGGGTTCATCTGACGTCGTTTCAATTTCAAATCCATGTAGGAGTTGAGCCACCGTAAGTTGAACAATTTGAAGAGCCAGAGAGACTCCAGGGCACATTCTTCTACCACTTCCAAATGGTATGAATTCAAAATTCTGTCCCCTAACGTCAAAATGCCTCTGAGCTGTAAGAAACCTTTCTGGTTGGAATTGGCTAGGATCGAGCCAGACATTCGGATCCCGATGAATCTTTGAAATATTGATGAGAAGACGAGTGCCTGCTTTCACATGGTAGTTTCCTACAGTGCAGTCCTCCCTGCATTCATGTGGGATTGCGAGTGGCGTAGGAGGATATAAACGTAAAGTTTCTTTGATAACTGCTTGGAGATAGACCAAGTTCTTCATGTCTGATTCTTTCACTTGCCTTTCCCTCCCAACCTGTTTGTCTAGTTCTTGTTGAGCCTTCCTCAAGGCTTCACGGTTGTTCAGTAGTAAAGAAAGAACCCACGTTAAGGTCGCTGTTGTGGGATCCGTCCCTCCTAGAATAGCCGTCTGCAAGCGCATAAATATTATTTTTTTTGTTGTGATCGTTACATCTTTACATATGCAAATCTAATATTTGCAGGTAAAAATAAAGTTTAGTTCTTTTCAAATTTATAGGTTAGGTCTCATACGTACCAGGCAAGTAGCTTTGTTAATTGTATCAGAAGAAGGACTAGTGGAAGGTTGAAGCTCTTTTGTAGTGTCATCAAGAACTGAAATCATCGTGTGCATGAAATCATGCTCACCATCCTTCGCACTTCCAGAAGCAGTACTACTTGATCTCTTTTGCTTGTGTTCTTCCAACCATCCTTGAAGTGCACCATCAAGAACTTTTGCTGTCTGCCTCATCGCCTTCTCACTCCCACCAAAATCAAACCACCTAAGAAACCCAGTACTCAGCTTCAAAAAATCCCCCAACGCCTTTCGAAACCTTTCGTTCTCTTCCTTCTCATGCAACGTGGTTGCACCATGGAATCGCTTCCCTACAACAATCCTAAACATAACGTTGAAAGCCACGTCCCCAAACCACCTATTCATCTCCACCATCACTTTGTTACATTTATTCTCCTTCCACAAATCATATACACGTTTTATACAAGCCTTCACCTCGGATTCGCGGACGTGCTTGAGCAACTCCAACTGATGGTTTGAGAGCAGATGCAACGTTGCCATCTTGCGCACATGGCGCCAGTAAGGGCCATAGGGGCTTGAACCAAACATGGCATTGTTGTAGCCCATAATCTCTGGGCCTAAAACATTTGGGCGGTCCGCGAATGCTATATCATGAACGGTCAGGCACTCTTCGGCCATGTCCCAGCTGCTTACAACAAGAGTTGGGTGCACACCCAGCTTGATTGTGAAGACCGGCCCATACTTGTTTGCTATGCCGCCCAATTTTATATGGGGTGGTTCGGGTCCTCCAAAGAGGGGAAGGTGCCCTATGAATGGCCATGCACCCGCTGCTTCTGGGGGTACCATTTTCTTGGCTATGTTTTTCTGAAGGTTCTTTGACAAGATCCACAACATAGACACAACAAATAGTAGAAAGGCAAAAATTGTAGTTGGACCAAAAGTGGGAAACGGAAGAGGGTTCTTCATCTCCATCCTTGGGGTAGGTATAATTTGGATGGGAGATACAACTGAATTTTGGAAACTTATATAGGAACAAATTCTTTCTTGCTAGCCAGTGACTTATAACTCAATTGATTAATTAGGGCTTTAGTTTATACACTCGAGGTCCTGTATATGAATCCATCTTGGCCATTCCTTTGTTTTTATGGCAATTTCATATCTCTGTCTTTTTTTTTGTTTTTATTTCTATTTACTTTTGTTTGCACCAAATTCCAATTGTTTTTTAATTTTGAGTCATGATCATTTAATCATAATACATGTTGCTTTTGAAAACTTTCAATCCTCTTACAAATTTGCTATACAACTATAGCTCGATAGTTAAAACAGCAACTAGGGACCGCGGTTTTCCTCCAGATTTGTACACATAAAATGAGGGATGGCATATCTACCATTAGGATTAGGGTTGGCATGTCTACCATTAGGATTAGGGTTGGCATGTATACTATTTAGGTAAGGGTTCGGCTTTGAAGAAAGAATTTCAACAGTAATGGAATTGGGAAATAATTTATGTATACCAATTTTTCCTTCAACACACTTTTTTTTTAGTTGATCGATTGAACAAATTAAAGAATAATAAAAAATAAAAATTAAGAAAGACGGTACATAAGATAAAAAGAGTGCACGTACGTGATTTTTTTCACCATTGCGGTAAAACGTCATTTGCTATATATATGTTCTTGTATATGAAATATATTCTTTTATTAAGATATACATATATATATATGTAGAAGCTCTTATATGACAAGGGAATTAATACGAGAGCTGCGTGTTAGAATTTTAAAATTACTCAAAGCCCTACATCTCACGTTTAATTTTGTCCACCTTCTTCCTTATGAGACCCTTCAAATTAAGAGAGGAGGCGCAACAAAAGAACTGGCCTTTGGTTACAAATTAAGGACACAAATGAGAAGTTTGTGTCTCGTCAAACAATATTAAACACTAATAAGGTGAAACAATGTTCATTCAATATAGGGCACCATGTATTGGGACTCAAATTGGCTTCGAATCAGTCTCCTGCGAATCTTCCGGACCAAATTATCGCATTCGGTGACAGAAATCCGATGATACAAAGACATAGATATAACTTTTTAATTAGTTTCCGTTGACTACAAAAATCACCTAGCCTACGTGGCGCGCAGGCCGAGTAACTAGTAGACTAACTAAGTCCTTCGAATGTGTGCGGGGCGTGCCAACTTGCCGGTCGAGCTCGACCAGTGAGTAAAATTGTCTTGATGTGGTGTGGATGCGCGCGGCTGACTTCTATATCTTGCAACTGCGGCCGAGAAAGGAACACGTCTCGGCCTTTGGGTCCTCAAGCCTGAAGACAAGGCTACCAATTACAAAGTTCACGGCTCGTCGTTGTCTGATTCGGCGACAGTCACCGTATTGGTGAAGGTAAAATCACGCTGAATTGAGACTAGAGTATAAGGGCACAAATACTCAAAGCGAATGAAGGTCTTGACAATGAACGTGGTTCGGCCGTCTAAGTGCCGAACTCGGAAACTCACTTGAGAATATGCGATCATAAAATCACTCGGCGTTGAGGCACCGAGCCTAAATATTAATAACACCTCACTTCGCCGAGATGGCTGGTGAGATGACCTCTGTCGACGGGGATCCGAAAACCCTCGTCGGCTGAGACTTGGATAGATAACCCGTCGACCCTGTCGCAGTGCTGTTTATCCAAACTGAAGGTGCTTCACGGACGGCTGGTTCTACGGCAACAGTGTTGTTTATCCAAACTGAAGGTGTTTACCGGTTGCCTTCACATTGCTGTTTATCCAAACTGAAGATGTGAAGGCGGAAAAGAAAATAAAAAAATCTCAAGGATGTTGAGAGGTTTTGCGCGGGGCAGATTTGTGTGTTGTGTTGAAGGTCTCTTGCACGCTGCCACTGCCTTTGTATTTATAGGATCCGAGTCTTCCCTTGATCAATCAAAATACTACTCGGACTGGGACTCCTTACCCCTATCAGACCGCCTCGGCCATTCCTTCTTTAGTTAGGACTCCCACCGAGACTCCTTATCGCATTAGAACTTTATCTTTACCGATGGACTTTGTTTCCCTTATCTTTTCTTGAACTAAATCCTTTTCCTACTAGGACTTGGCCGACTTGATTCAATCGGCCCATGAATCTTTCTTCCGTAGCATCTTGTTTTAGGCCGAGAAATACTTCCCTTGGCCCAAACTGTCATTTTGGGCCCAAACAGTTTCACGTCAAACGAATTGCTAAGTTTCTCTTTCTTCCCCTTCCTCTCTTTCCCTACTGGCTACTACAAATCCTTCCTCTCTTTCACTTCCCCTTCCTCTCTCCCCCTGCTGCAAATCCTTCCTCTTGCTCTTCCTCTTCCTCTCTTCCTCTGCTGCAAACTTCTTAATTAGTTTCACGTCAAGCGATGTCGTCACCATTGAGCTCTCTTCTCCCTCACAGCTGCTGGTATCTTATCGTTTCCCTTCTCCTCTGCTCTTTTTGCAATTACTTCTTGGTGATGTAAGGGTGTTTGGATTATGAGGTTGTGTAGATTGTAGCCCATGCTCATGAAAATTTCAATACAAAAAAACGCCGTTGTCTAAATTAATTTGTCCCTTTAATTAGTTGGCCACATTGAACCAAAGAACCAAATTGTAGGTAGTTCAACCAAATTAAATATACCTGGACCACCCTAATTCTACGTTTTCTCCAATTTAAGCTCTAATTCAACGTTTTGTTCACAATTTATAATTTCTACAAAACTCGCACAAAGCATATCAAACTTAATAATGTAATATAAAGTTATGACTAAATAATAGACAAAAAATATAAAATATAGTTTGCAGATAAATTCCAAATGAAATCAGTAACAAAACCCAAGTCCAAAGATTTCTAGGATATATATATATATATATATATATATATATATATATATATATATATGCATACATTCATCAAAATTAAACAAAAAAACTATACCACCAAAACATGGCTTCATTCTTCAAAACCAAAATAATAGATACTGGGCTTAATAACATTGATAGAATTCTTCAATTAAGTGTGACAGCCTGTCCCGGACTTTTCATATCATTAATGTGAAATTACTAAATTACCCTTGAACGTGGAGTACGTATTCGCATTTTAAGCTAAATCGTGGTCCAATTGCATAATTTCCTAAACTATGGGGACCAATGAGAACTAAAGAAGATATTGTTTTTGATTGGTGGCTTTTAGGCCACACACACAACCACTCATCCTCTCTCTCTTATCTCACGCCCGTGTCTCACACACTCTCTCTCTCTCTCTCCTATTTCGTAGGGACATCACTCAAACTCACCCTAAACTTCATAGATCGAAGTCGTTAAAGGTACCATCGTGTTCCTTGCAAGCTCAGGAACACAAAGACATCATTTTTCAGGTAAAAACCCTTTCGATTTCACGTTGAAAACTCAAGCTTCGAGTTGAGCACTGTTCACAAACTTTTAAATGGTTGTGTTTTAGGACAATCCAAGCTCACAGTGAGCTCTAGGAGGTTCCCACAAAGCTTAGAGTGCTTCGTTGGCTCGGTTTTGACGTTGGGATCACGAGGTTCGAAGGTGGCTGGTTTTGGTAGAATTTTTCCGACGAGATTTCGAGGGATTTGGAGCTCCAAAGAGGTATAACCTTCTTTCTCTCGTGATTTGTGACATTTTGGTGAAAATTTCGTAGAAAATGGTGCAGAAATAAGCGAGAAAAGGGCAGTTGCAGGTTTGCCCAGAATTCGACGCCGGTGAACTGTTCCGGCGTTTGGAGGTTGAAGGTGATGCGCGTGGGGGACGCGTGAGGCCGTGCCTTCCCCGACGCATGGGTGTGCGCGAGCCCTAGAAACATTATTTTAAAAATATCACGACGTTTGTGAGGTTGTGTAGGTCACGTTGGTATATTCAAATACAAAAATTGAGCTATGTATAAGAAGTTATTTCTGAAGTTTCATTTATGTGCTTAAATAACGTTATTTCAGTAAATTCTCATATATGTGAGACATATCCCAAGGACGATTGTAGCCAGGCTAGGCGTGGGGGCTACGACCTGGCTATTTACCAGTGAGTGGGCAATTGTTTTTTGTATATACCTATATACTGCTATTTTTCCCAGAAAATGAACTTAAATGATTATACGTTTTGAAATGCCATGCAAAGTTTCTATTTATTTTATTTATGCATTAGTGATTGCATATAATTATGAGGGTGTTGCAGACACGCATGTAAGTGTTAGGTAAGTTTATTTACGAGCTATAATGAGAATGAAATGATGTGATGTGAATGATGAGATGTGTGAGAGCTCATACACCTACACCTTGATATTAGTGCTCCCGCCCAGAGTTAGGGGTATAGTCTTTCACGTGATGTTCACCTCTCGCACCGTATGCTTGCCTTGGATCCAAGTTAGGTGCACAGTCCTATTGTATAGACCACTATAAGTGGGTTCGACTCGTAGGTGACCTGCGAATCCTTCGCACAGTCTTCACGTAATTGTAGCACTAGAGCATACTTATTCGATATATAGTGATGTTGTGCAGACCACTAAATGTGGTATTGATTTGTGTGCAGGATATATATACGATATGATTGAGTTGATTATGAGCTATATGATATGATGAGATTATTATGAGCTATATACAGCCTAGGGCTGAGTTGATTATCTGACGCTTGATCATATCCACAAAGTTATAATTTGGGCTTTCAGTTATGATACTTTGGCATGGCATACATACACATTTCCAGCATGATTTCGAGATATATATATATATATATATATATATATATATATATATATATGAGTATACTTTATTTCTGGAAAATTATACAGGTTTTACGGATAGGAGTTATAAATTTTGAGAAAATAATGATTTTGAAAGGGATTTGTTTTGCTGACCCACTCAACTTTGTTTTTCGCCCCTCCAGGTTCTAGGTAGCTAGTGTTCGTTGGTGGCATACGAGGATCTCATCGGACGTTCTGACAGAATTCATTTATGTAAGACACCCTTTGGTGTTATATGAACTTATTATTCCTGCTTGACTACATTTGACTTAGTATGCTCTGGTTCTGTATAAGCACTATAAATTCTCGCTTTGGCACACTATCTTAATTAGGTTGCTAGTGGCTTGGTTTTAATTCGTTCGAATTCCTATTATAAATCTTGCTTTCGCACTATGCACATGGTTACGTCACGCTCACGTGACGGCCAGCACGCCCCACTTTTGGGTCGAGTTTAAAAATTTATTCACATTTTTCCACATCACTACACTTTATGGCTTCGTCACCTTCCAGGTGTCGGCCAGCACAACTCGACTTCAGTGTCCTAGTGGACTTTCTGGGTCGGGGTATGTCAATTTGGTATGGGAGTGCTTTAGCCCCCTTCTCGCTTAACTTCGGAGTTCTAATGGAACCCGAAGCCAGTGAGCTCCCAAAAGGCCTCGTGCTAGGTAGGGATGACAATATACATTTAAGAATCACTCCCCTGGGCGATGTGGGATGTCACAAAATGGGATTATTATTCATTAAATTGGATTATTACTAAATTGGATTATTATCAAATTGTTCATCACTATGTTTAATATTAGGATTATTTTTTTATCAAATTGGATTATTATTCATTAATATTCGGTTTTATTATTCCATATTATTTTTATAATTACTTAAATTTTTACAATCATTTTCTTTACTTCGTATTTAATTCTTCTATAGAATAACTTTATTATTTAGGTTCTCTTATATAACCGTCATCACTACTATATTTTTTGGCCAAAAAACAATTGTCTAATTTTCATGAAAAATAAATATAGGTACGTTTAAGATGTCCAGTGGAGTTACTAAACGTGATCCAGCTTGGGAACATAGAGACCCAATAGACGGAAACAAACATGGCACAATTTGCAAATATTGTGGTCGGGTAATGAAGAGTGGCGGAGTGACACGACTTAAGTACCATCTTAGTGGATTAGATCCAACAAAAAATGTCCAACGATGCGATAATGTCCCCCCAGAAGTGAAGGCATTCATCATCACATTATTAAAAAAATAAAAAACAGCAGAAGGAAAAGATAACACATGGAATGGAAAATATTCGAGCTGGGCTACGAGGAGAAGTCATTGGCCAAGCGGTTGACAGTGATGATGAGGACGATGAGGACGAATGTGATGATGACATGGGACTTGAATAACGACGTAATTTGAAACAAGCATTACGTGCCTCCAAACAGTCAGCATGGGAAAGAGAACACCTTCATAAAATTCCTAATAAAGCACAAGGTTCCGGGACAAGTGGTGGTCCACAAATGAGACGGGGAGCAAGTGTTAGAGAATCACAACCAACACCACCAATAGCCCCAAGTTTATATAAGTCATCGAAATCACGTCAAAATAGTGTTTGGAGTTATTTCACTGGAGGTAATGTGAATGAGGGAATGGGGCATTTAATTAGCAAGTTCTTTATCTATGAAAATGTCCCTGCTGAGAAGGCATCATCACATCATTTCAAAAATATGGTATTTGGATGTCAACAAGTCGGCGTTGGAGTACAACCTCCCACTCCCTATGAGGTAGGAAATAAATATTTGGATATGGAGTATAAAGACATTGGTGAGTATGTTAACAAGTTGAGGTCAAAGTGGGAAACTAATGGTTGCACAATCATGTGTGACGGATGGACTGGGCCGACCAGATTGTCTATCATAAACTTCATGGTATACTCCAAGGGAAAGACAATTTTTTTGAAGTCTGTTGATGCTTCAGACCATATAAAGAACTACAAGTATATTTACAAATTATTAAGGGATGTAATCATGGAGGTGGGAGAGCATAATGTTGTCCAAGTCGTGACCGACAGCGGTTCTGCATTTGTCAAAGCTGGAACAAAAGTTAATGAAGCATCATAATGTGTTTTGGACATCATGTGCAGCACATTGTATTGATCTCATGTTTGAGGCAATGGGGAAGAGATAGAATGTTGCTACTGTCGTAAAAAGAGGTAGAACGATCACAAATTTTATTTACAATCACGGTTGGTTGTTGGCAAAGATGCGTGAATTTTGCAAAGGATAACTTATTCGTCCAGCTACTACTCGATTTGCCACCATCTACATTACATTAGACAGCCTACTTAAGAAGAAAGTAGGGTTGAAGCAACTATTCACTAGTGACGATTGGGCCAACCACAATTTCAGCCGCTCAAATGCAGGTCGTATGATGGAAAGTATAGTGCTTGATCAAGCTTTTTGAACTCAATCAGAACATGTGTGCCAAGTGTTTAAACCTCTTTACAAAGTTTTACGGATCGTTGACACAGAAGTGTATCCTATTATGGGGGCAATATATAAGTTGATGCGTGTAGTGAAGGAGGACTTGGAAAGAAAACATGGTGCAAGGTTGGTCATAAAGATAATTGATGACCAATGGTATAAAACATTATACCACGATTTGCATGCAGCAGGTATAAATTATGTCATAGTTTGCAATTCATTTCTTTAGTTGCATAAGTATTATTTCTCTTATAAGAGTGTGTTTCTGTGAAGAGCATATTATTTGAATCTTCGATACCAATACAGACCCGGTGTTGGAGATGATGGTACCCTTATACGTGCTGTACATAATGTATACTCTAAATTAGACCCTGCATCACCAGCAGTTAGCCAATTTGGAAATGAGGTACACAATTACTTAAATTATAATAATTACTTTGTTGGATTAAAGTAACACGATTTATTGAATTCAGCTAATATGGTTTAAAGATGCAAGAAGAACTTTTCGAGAACCAACATCAATTGCTGCTTGAACAAAAATGTCTCATAGTGAGTGTAAACATATTTCACTATTAGTTTATAATAGAATTTGTTGGAGTTATTAGGCTTATCAACATTGTTTTTTGTTGTAGCTGAATGGTGGATCATGTATGGGACTGATGCACCAACTGTGAGAAAGTTAGCAATCAAAGTATTATCACAAACAGCTTCCTCATCTGCTTGTGAAAGAAATTGGAGCACATTTGCACTCATACACACAAAGCAAAGAAATAGGTTGGCTCATAGTAGGTTGAAAAAATTAGTTTATTGCTACTACAACATGAAGCTTCAAATTCGAGATAAGGAAGCAGAAATAGATCATGTCGACCGTGCTGACCCCCTAGATGTGTTTGATATTGTTGCTGAAGATGATAATACAGAGGGTAACCAACTTTATCAATGGATTAGACCTCTTCATTTAGATGATGATGAAGGCAATCCAGCTCCAAGAGTTGCTGAAGAAGCACGTAATGAAGGGATAAATGTAGAAAGAGTATTAGAGGAGGAGGTGGGATCTAGCAGCGCTGACTCTTTCGAAGAACTTTTGCACCCAAGACTAAGAAACACTGGAATTCCACCTTATTCCAATCCTACACAACCACAAGATCCTGCTGATACTAATAATAGCTCTAGTACAAGATCAGAAGACTCACCTACCACTGGAGGTGGGAATGATGAAGGATATAGTGGAGCTGGAGGTAGTGGTGGATATGGAAACTATGTTGGACCACCTCCCGGATTTATGAGCCCATTCACTAGTGAGGCAAACTTCACCCATGCAACATAGGATGAGGACCATGTCAGTAGGCGGGCAGGACCAGGAATTGGTGCCATAGGGAAGGATTATACTCGTAGAGAAAGAGGCAAGAGGACTTTGTCACGTCTACAAGATGACTCGTTGTCTATAACTTCGGACTCTGTTGGAGTGGGAAGTAGTAACTATGGTTATACACATAACCAACCATTTCCCTACCCTTCATATCTCATTCCTGTTGGGATGGAATCGAGCGACTCATGGAAAGAATCTGAGACTCAATCTTCAAATGATTTTGCTTATGGACAACGTCAACCAAGCTCGGATCCATATGGGTGGCATGTTAACAATTACATGCAAAACTTTTTTGGGAATTTATCATTTGATGACTACTCTTCACAATACACTTACTCTACACATAGAGATGATGAAGATAGTCAAAATTTTGAACCTCATAGGAACTCTATGTGGTACTAAGTCACTCATGTATCTTACCATGCAATGTATAAAGTGTAAAATATTGTACTAATTCATTATATATAAATGATTATGGTGTGTTTAAACTTCTTTTATTAATTACTACATATTTTCTACACTCACAATGTTTGTCAGCTCGCTATATAATCAACTTAAATCAGTTAAATTCATCATGCAATGCATTTCCTTCCAATTTTTTTGTGATAAACTAATAGATAATTGACTAAATAAACATCCTGCAAAGTTTCAATAAAAATTTCCAACTATTTCTTACAATTTCCGTGGTTTCCATATTATTTTTATCGATATCGATAATATTCCGATATTTTCATCGATATTTTCGTGTTTCTGGACTACCGATATTTCCGATATTATCGATATTTAATACTTGGTTAAAACATAAAATGATATCATTGGTCCAGACCCGAGTGGCTGGCGTCGTATGAGTGATGGAGTCGGTGCGTGCGAAAATTAGAAACCGTTAAAGCTAAAACCCGCCCAATACCCACAAACCGTTGACCCAAAAAGAAGACCCATAAACCCTAACCAGTCAGATTAGAGAGAGCTCAGAGCTATATCCATGGCGACACAGAGCTCGAATTCGAGCGAACGGCATGCCCTACCGGATACGACTCACAAACACTTATTCGGTGAGCCTTCCTTTTCGATATTTTCCGCGTCGATTATTTTGATTAAACGGATTTCATGGCTTCTGATGCAGCTAAGATCATAGTTTTTTTTTTCCTTAAACATTGAAAGAAATAATTCAACCAGGGACAGAAATCAAAAGAAATATTTATTTATGAAAAATTATTTTTGGAGTGAAGAACATAAATCAGGATTTGATTTAATGGTCTTCTAATCTGTGAATGTAGTTATGAGGGAGTTTCTGTGGGGTGCTGTTGCTGGAGCATTTGGGGAAGGAATGATGCATCCGATGGACACCGTAAAAACACGCATTCAGAGCCAGACTATTCTCTGCAAGTCAGGTATGATCATAGAGCAAAGAAGAATAGATGTAAATTCATGCTCTATTGTGTAGAACTACAAGTCAACTTACCGAGTAATGTTACCATCCGTAGTAGTTGAAGAATGACTTTGACATATGACCAATCACTTTGGATTTACTTGTGCTCTTACTTTAGAACGTTGAAAATTCAAACTGCATCGAAACAACTGATCAATTGGTTTTAAATGTTTATTTTTTTCACAATTGATATTACTTATTTTTAAGCTAAATTAAGAGAATATAGGTATTTATTTTATAACAAACTTAAGTTAAACAAAGATTATCTATCCACAAGGATAATCCACCACTTTACATATCAAACCTTGTAACAAACCCCTTCTAGACCACTCTTCCATATGCCCCCAAACTCACAAAAGTGTTTTAGGCTAAACTAGAAAATGTGCCCGCGCTTCGCTGCGGGGGTTGAATGCATCTGTTGTGAACATGAATAATTTCCACAGAAAGTGGGCAAAATGGTGGTAGGAACATAATCACATTCTCAAATGTAACAATTCTGATACCATATATTTGAGCTGAGTGAATCCAACAAAATCACCAATCTACATACGCATCGTATCAGTAATCGAAAATTGAAAATTTATCAAATTTTTTTCAAATATTCAATAAATTAAACCACATAAAATTAAAAAATATATGACGCGACCCTTTGTCTTCACGGTAGAAGGGTTGATCACCAGAAGCAGGGTCAATAATGGCCAGCCTCTAATGAGCAAAGAAACAATCTCCATGCTGGCATAGGCCACTCCAATCAGGTCCACGGGGATTCAATCTATCAAATCCATTCACGCAGATTGATTACCTGCTTGGTATTGAAAAGAAAACAAAACCCCCCAAATTTTTGAAATTTAGAGTAGGATGGATCGCTTACCTTTAGCAAAGAGGAGGAATGTTGGTGGTGCGGATGGACTGGTGGTCCAGCGCGATTCGGTAGATTTGAGAGCGAGAAAAGGCTCTCCACTGCATTTTCCCTGCATTCAATCATCAAATTGTAGTTCGTTTCAATTGATTTTTGCTGAAACTAAAAAAATTAATAAACATTTCTAAAACTAAAAGTAAACTTCAAGCTACAGACAGTTTGACTTGAATGGCTTCAGCTGGAGCTAAGTAGGCTTACAGTGGGTGAATCAAAGGGATAAAGACACTGCAATTTTCACTTTCATACCAAAGGATAGACAAAGCACGACAGCACGTTGCAAACTAATGTTCAATCGAACTGAAAGGAAAAGTTGCAGGACAAATAGCTCACTAAAGAATCCCATGTTGAGGACCTTTCCGGGCACGCCTTATTCAACAGAGCTTTCATGTAGAATTTGGTTTCAAAGTGTTTTATATTTCATGAATAAATTTGGATGTACAAGGCAATATATATATGCAAGAGAAACAAATAGTTACAAGCAACCATCGGTTAAACCTAGGGGACAAGGGGACAAGCTTTTCCTTGCTTTTCCTTAATTTAGGGTGATGTTCAAACAAGTTAAGTGCCTTAAATCAAGGAGATGGTGACTTGTAATCATGATTGCTTGTAGACTTGAGATGAGAAGACATGCTAGGGTATGATTGCTTGTAGACTTGAGATGAGAAGACATGCTACTGCTAGGTTCCAACACTCCCCTTCAAGCTGGATCGTGAAGTGTAGTCGAGCCAAGCTTGCTCAAAAGCCTGTGTGACCGAGAAGAGGGTAAAGCCTTAGTGAATAAGTCAGCCAATTGATCATGGCTTCGAGTGAATTGGGTTTGAATGACCTGGGTTTGAACTTGAGCTCGGATGAAATGGCAGCCCACGTCATAGCCACCATGGGTGTTTCGCTGCCCCCAGCAATCACGCCCTGCAACATTATAATTTAATTTGGATACACTTTGTTTAATAAATTAGTGACAGATCGTAATTTCAATTTTAATTCAAATTTAATATGTATGTACATACCAAGCATGTCGCTTTGATGGATCAGCGTCAAATCCTAGAGCATCTGCTCCGTCAAGGACCAAAAGCATTACATGCATCCATGAAATCTTGCTCTTGGCCTTGTGTTCTTCTCTGCTTGTGCTCCTCCAACCAATCCGTAACTATACTATCTAGTTCTTTTGCCGTTCTTCTCATAGCCTTCTCGTGCCCGCCTATATCCTCCTTAGCCACGGAACAGCATCCCCCAACACAAAGAATCCCAGGTAATGAAACGTATTGCTCATGGCGATTTGGCACCGCCGTGCCTGCTTTTCGTTGCTCAAACTATCTTTTGCAACGTTGAAGTAACACTTTCCAGCGGCCATGCGAAACACCACGTTTAGCGTCAAATCCCCCAACCACTCCTTCATCTCCACCAAACCATCCCCCGAGCCTTCTTTTCTTTTGATCCACAACTTGTACAGCTCTTTTAAACTCATCTCTACTTCGGAGACTTGAACATGTACGGGAGATGGAAATCCATTGTTGCTTGAAGGATAAGTTATCTGTGGCTTTTCGAATTTGGCTAATCCTAAAACTTCCTTATATTGTATTGTTTCTTTGTATCCGTCAATAATCATATCTTTACATTACATCACAATGGATTGACTAGTTCTTTAATTCAATTTTCGTAGTATACTTCTTTATAATAAATAACATGGAGAAGAGGAAATGTTAAAAGATCTACAATGCAATATGCAATAGTAACTGGTTTTACTTCCAATACTTTGTGATAAACTTCTACATTTGAAATGTGCATATATCGTAAGATGCAAGTTGACAGACAATGTTTTATAGTGGTGGTAAATTATTGTGAGTATCAATGACTCGTCAATCAAATCACTTAATTCTTGACTAACTTATTATTTAAGTGATTGATATTCAAGTGAATGATCAATTATCACACTACAATAGATTCGGGGCTAAAAGATTAGGTAATGCTAGGGAGACCATCAAATGATGTGGTGTTAATGATTAGATTATTACTTAAGTGTTGATTAACGTGCTTATTTTTTATTGGCGACATATTATTTGTTTGCAAACTAAGTTTAAAAATTTAGCCTACCTAAGATTACTCTAAAAGATTTGATGGCTAACATGGAGCGAAGATTAGATAGCTAACTGTCATTTAAAATATTGAGGCGCGGCAGGAAGGATCGATCGGAAACCAAATTGTTAAACGACTTTCAGGAGTGAAGAATTTTTATCAATTTGTTTTTGAACATTTATCAATTAACTAAGTGTATCACAGACATATTTCTTAAAATTTAAATAAACTATCCATCAAATTGGTGTTTAATATGTCTGTGGGGGGGGGGGGGGGGGGGAGGAAATCTTGGTAGTTTGAGATTCGAAAGTGTGAAAATGATTTCATTGATAATAACATCCAACAGAGCTAACGATTAAAATTCAATAAACTTACTTTAAAATATAACTGAATGGACAAAAAAAAGAAGAACTGAATGGACTAAAAATATAAATTAAAGGAGCACTCCAACAATTTTAAGTTTTATAAATAAACTATTTCAGAGCTACACGAAAAAAAATATGTTTACTTTCCTTTTAAATTACTGAGTTTGAAGTATTATTTCAAAATTTTAATGTTATCAAGAACTTAAGTGTGAAATGTCCAGAAACAATGCAAATGTAGCGGATTATGAATAGTACAGTGGCGATTAGATTCAAAGCAAAGCAAATTCTTGTCCAACAAGCATGGGATAGGATTTGGATCCTCTCCTGAGCCAATGGAGAGGATCCTCCTAACCAATTATCGTGGGCCGTTTGATTTTTATCCAACGGCTACAAACAGGTGAGTCCCTTTAAAGTTATAATAATTATAACCGTTGAATAAAAATCCACCGACCCACAATAATTGGTCGGAGGATCCTCTTCCAAATCCCATGGGATATTGCTTGTAATTGGACGTAAAGTACGACCTGCAGTTTTTTTCAAAGATTACATAGCCCACGCTAACTGACATAACTCATAACAACGAAATTAAATTAAAGTCACTTAAACCTAGTTTTTAAAATGAATGTGGTAATAAAAAAACGATAAAAGCAAATTCAAATTGAAATGACGAAATATACCTAAGCTCAATAATTGACGGGACTCTGCGTTGGTGGTGGTGCTTAATTCAGAAATCATCATCTCCATCTCTGTTTGTAGTTTTGTCCAGACTCCAAGCGCATTTTCGGAGTAATAGACGGTCAGCATCACCCATCTTTTTCTTCATTTTCCATTTTTTTCACTGCCCGTCGGTCGTTGAAGGGACTGATCAGATTTTAACTATGATCTTTCTTTTTTTGTTCAAATATTTTTTAAATCATATGGGCCCCTTTGTTGATAGAGTCATATCGGCTTATATAATTTGACATGCAAGGCCCAATGTTGGGATAATTCAGGCTTAGTTCTGCACCATTTTTCCTCTTTTACAAATGGCTATTTCCAAACTAATAAAGCCTAACAGGTTTCTTGGACTTGCGATTTATAACACTTCTCAACGTCCTCACACGCTGCGTTAAGTGTATCAATAGATTCAATGCTGGTTTTGAAACCATGTGCTAATTTGGTTTCAACAAGTATTTTTCTCGAGTGTTGCTCTCAATCTTAGTGTCACGGGATGATTTGAGTGAAAGAGAGAATAGGCGAGACATCATTGGAGGCTGCCAGCAGCTAGTATTTGTATTTGGTTGTGTGGGAAAGTTACGAATAAATATGACTTCTTAACCAAAATTGTTCACTGAGTGGGACGCTGATTCAGTTAAGTACTTTTATGTGCCTCGAGTTAGCGAGGACATAAAATTCAGTGGAACTTTGTGTGTAATTGCCTAAAATGTAAATGAAAGAGATATGGAAACTAAATAAGGAAACATAATGTAATCATTTCATAATGAACTCAAAACTACAACGTTTATAAAAGTAAAATCTAGGCTGATAGGGCGAGCTACATGACTTGAAATGTGAATGACTGGAAATGTAAAGAAAGCAATAAAACTTTAGCAAGATTCAGGTCATGAAGGGCAAGATAATGCTAGAAGAGTCTACTGAGATCACTGGTATTGGACTGAACTTAGTACAAAACATGTGCCTTATAGATGAAATCAAAGTGGTTGGAATTGCATGTCAACTGAATCATACCACGAGGTGGCAAAGCTATAAAAGTTTTAGATCTTAGGGATCGCAGGCTGTGTTTGCCTCAAAGGATGACTTTGAGATTCTAGCTGAAGGCCTAGAGGTTTTGCTAAAGAGCAATTGGTTTTTGAAAATCAGTTGAGCTGATTGAAGAATCACTCGAGTTTTTCGTATAATTATAGAGACTGATTTTGACGAAGGTATTGAGATTGAAGGATTGTGACCATATTAGCAATGGAGAAGGAGTAACGTCGATTTTATCACTGAGTTGGAGCATGGGAAGATCTCATGAGTGGCCCTGCATAGAAAACCATTTTTCACATATGAAACTTGTCAATTTATTATAGTGAAGCTAGCACAGCGTTTTCAAGAGTCTGTTCTTTAGAGCCAATGCAAATTTTCACGAATGGCCTAGCATAATAAACCAATATCTACATCTGAAAAAGGTCAATTTATTATATCAAAACTAACACAACTTTTCGAGAACACAATCATCATTCATTAATTAGAGACAATGCAACTTTTCGAAGGCCAAGTGATACATTCAATACCTTTAAGTTGAAGTTAAGACAACTTTTCGAAAACCCGACTTAAGGAGGCAAGTTTGTCCACTAAATTGGGCCTATAATGTGTAGAAATAGTAGTTTACTCTAATACCATGATAAAATTTTAGGCCCAACATGCTCTACCACCAACATTATCAATATTGTCCCAACTTAACCACCAATTACGAGACTAAGACAGCTACTTTCGAGCAGTTTTCCTAACTTGAGACCAAGAAAGCCACTTTCGAGCCTTTTTCGGCCAAATCACAGAAAATTAGCCATCTAGAAGATATCATTTTCTTTGTCTCATCGAGAAGTATGATTTTCGTTTTTGAATCACTCGATTTCGTTGAGTATTGAAGAAGTTATGAGCGTTTAACGTTCACCCAGTTTCCGGCAAATTTTTCAGTTTTCCCGCGTACCAGTCACCTTTCAAGCTATTTTACGACCATCTCCAACAACCATTGGGCTTCCAAATAGGTAAAATCTTGTTCTATCTTCATTTTGACATATTCTGGGTCGAATTTGGTTAAGAAACGATTGAGTTACGAAACTTTGAAAATTATTCAAACTTCCGGCCAAGAGCTCTGGGACACTAAACAGAGTTTTTAATGGAATGACCAAAATAATGGATGGTGGATAATCTCAGAGACCATTTTTATTAATTTTCAATCTCAGGGACCAAAGTGATGTGTTATGCAAATCTCAAGGGCCATTTTTGGCTAAAAAGCCTTAAGGATATAGTTCATTTCTTGGTCTGAGTTTGGGTTCTAAATCTGCCATATCCCTTAAAAGTCTTTCACCTTGTGGCCTTTGTATTTCGAGTTTAGGAATATATAGCTCAGTCCTTTTTATTAAAAAGGCATTCGGTAACTGACTTATTTCATATTTATTTTAAGTTTATTATGAGAATTGTTAGTTTCGTCTCTATATCAGTTAATTTCATATTGTTTATTGATTGCTTAAAGGGTAGTCCTTCTCCATGGCTCTTGAAATCTTATAACTATCAATTTTCCCTACGGTTGATTAAACAATCGAACTCATACGAAATCGATGTCAGAGACTCCGCTAGCAACCATCCCCGAATTGCATGAAGGTGTTCTTGTAAAGAATGAAAAGTTCAAACCAACTTGTATGAAGGCACCGTGACTATACAATCGGCAGTGGTTTATGCCCTTGAGAGCATGTTAAGGATAAATTACATAGTTTTATATTATACCATGCATTTCCCTCTTAAATTTCTAATTAAAAAGAGACAAAATTCAGAGAAACATGGAATCGAAAGTTACATGAAGAGTGATTGATATTGCACATTAGATATTTTCTTTCTCGACGTCTGCCTAAAAATTAAGATATATTAACTCTAGTGTTTAATTAAGTAATTAACACTTGGAAGCTTAATTAGCTAGCTAAGGTTAGGTCATTTGAAGGTTGAGGCTATTGAGCACAGTCCACTCGCCACTTGGCCTTCCAAGAGTGAACTCTAGATTAAGGTACATATCCGACGATGCCAAGGAGCCACAATCCAACATCGGCCTCTCCTTCATGCTTTGGTCATACACATGGGGGCCTGAGTCCTCTTTATCCACCTATATATCAAAATATAAAATAAACTGTTATATATACACACACACACACACACATATATAGGGTTATATTATATATACAAATTTATTTAAAAAATTGATTTAGAAATTGTGTTGGTTTTTGCATACCTTGGTGCCATTTGAAGGTGGGGAATGAGTATATGCCAAACCATGTCCATGTCTTAAATTAGAGCTTCCGTTCATCTCCGTCGAAGAAGGCCATGAACCTCTGCTCATAAAATTATAACATCAGTCGTCAAAACATAATCACACAAATATGAGTTATATGCCAGTCAATTAGAACAATATGTCAGTCGTCATAAATTTAAAGTTGAATTATTCTTCGCTTAAATCAAAGTAGTTTACGATATATGTCTGTTACTAAAAAAAAAACAAATATACAATAAAACTAAAGGCACTTATTTATTGAACTTTTATTGGTGATTCTGCCCCACCTAATGCAATCAACAAAATGCATCGTCAAGCTACTTTGTAACCAGCAATTGATCGAGATCTAGCAACTTCAATTCTAAGCAAAGCAGGACTCAGTTGTCCAGTGCAACAACATTATTGCTCACTGCCATACATAATGGAGTCAACAAAATGCATCGATTAGGGCAAGAGATTAGACATGGCAATCCCTAGCTAGCTAATCTATCCCAGGTCTTTGATTTCTTTGTGATTTGTATCAAAGATCACAACCGTCGGATTTTAACAGCGTTGAGATTTGCAGTGAATTTTCTTGACTTTTTGTCATACATTGAGATCAAATCTAACACAAATTCACAATCCAACGGATATGAGATGTGGAGCTCGTTGTAAAGGACAGACGTAATACTTACATGCCCATAAAAACCCTAGCCAATTAACTCCATGTTCATCAAATTCAAGGTGCCTTGAGACTTCAGCATTAAATATTGCTCCTCGCTATTTACAAAGACAGACACCGGGTTGGACCAAAAGAAATTCTATCTCCAAGAGTACTAGCTTGTAAAAATCCGTGCATGTATGTTAATTTGGGTATTGAATCCTCTCCGGTATTTACCGTACGGAGTCAGGGCAAGAAATTTCAGATTCTTAATTTGTGTGAAGAGATATCAGAGCTCTTAGTTTGTATAGGGTACATGGATTAGTAGAATGAATTAAGAGGACTTTCAAATACAATTTGAGTGATCATAATTGCTTAATTTTTAAGTTCCAAACAGTGAGATCTGGAGAAGATCTCTGTCCATTAATTTTACTAATGCTTCCATAACTCGGTGGATTTTGCTTATTGGACGGACCTAAACTCTAAATTTATTCTAAGATATGTCAAGGAGACTAAATTTTATAAACTAAATGACATGGAAGTTGATAATTGAATTATTACTTAAACGTTAATAAACATGCTCATTTTTTATTAGTGACACGTCATTTCTTGAACTAAACTTAAAGGCTTAACTCAGTGTTTATTATGCAAAAAACAAAATTAAAACCAGAGAACTCACTTATTAATATTAGCTTTCTCACAAGATAATTGTCCATTTTTTTGAAGTGCTGGATTAGTTCCTGGATTTTGATTCAAATCCATGTCCGTTTGCCCTTCATGACCTGCAACATTTACAATGGATTGACCCATTGCCCCTGGATTTATGAGACACCAAGCAAAAAATTCACAATAACTAGCTCTCAACTACTGAAAGTCAGTCAAATTATATCCCGGCCCTCAACCAGTTTTGTTTTAGTTTGAGAGGACACAGTGGATCAAATGATGGAGTCTGTCCCACTCAGATCACCCCAAGCTCCCAAACAAAGAGAATAATGGAAAGATAAATAAACAATAATATGGGGTCCTTGTAAGATGAGAGGACGGGATCGAAAATCTAATTACCTGTTCCTTTATTGTCAGTGCTCTTCACTGTTCTATACATCTGCATGAAAACGCCCAAACGAAAAATAGAAGAAAAAAAATTAGAAAAAGGTCCAAATTTGCTACGAGTAACCCCCTCAAGATGCCCTTTTGTCCTCACCCTTTTGTTCTCTTACCCCCACTACAAATGAATCGTACCCATGTTGTAAAAATACATAATATGTTAAAAGGTACATTTGATATAACCACTCTTTGGAAATTTACAAAGAAGGACCAATTTCATTATTCGCATGTTTGAAAAATCAAGCAAATTAAAATAAGATTGAGGACACATGAGTAAGCAGTGAAGCTATGCCCACCTGCAAGTGACTCTTCACGTGAGCAAGGGTTAGATCCTTCACATTCATCAACTCTAACACAGATTTTGGCGTTGCTCCTGCAGTCACATTTTTAATTAATTGATTAATGACATGAGAAACGAGAATTAACATTGCAATAATATGATTAATAATTAACTGTTTTAAAGGGTTTTTATCTCGGTATAAAGCGTTAAACCCTTTTACCCGAGGTCCTGATTTTGATTCCCCACTCTCCCAGTATTACTTGTAATTGATTGTTTCTTGAAAATTAAAGAGAAATGTGTAGAAATTAAAAAGATTTGTTTATTACTTTCATGGCCGCCAAGAAGCTGCACTGCATGAACGAAATGAGCATGGAGGGTTGTAGTCCACCGCATTCTAGGAGCTCTGATGCTTCTTTTCACACCACCAACCGTTCTCGAACTTCTCTTGAACTCGCGGCCGTAGATTTGCGGGTGGTGGTGGTTGAAGTAATGGTTACTGTTGAAGTTTCTTGGCATTTGGAGCGCTGGAGGAAGAGGACTAGCCATATGGTGATGATGATCTTTCATTTCATCAAACCCTAAACTTAACTTTGGCTCCTCATCCACCGAAGCAAGATTGTAACTGCTACTCCTTTCAAGGTGGTAGAAGCCATTTTCCTGACTCGAATCGCTTGCGCTGCTGCCGGAGTCGGTGGCTGAGCTTCTGTCTGTACTGTAAAGTGCTTTTCTCGTTACTCCGATGTCGTATGGAAGATCATCCGCAGATGATGGAGGGCTGATCTGTAAAGAGAGATCAGGCAAGGGTAAAGAAGTATTTTTCACCATGCTAGGGTTTGAGCTCATAAGTTACACAGAGGGAGAAAAATGAGTGACAATGGTGAAGGAAAAAGAACAGAGATTCGTATAGCAAACAAGGAAAGAGAGGAAGAAAAGTGTAAATTAATAATATGAAAGAAAAAGGGTTCAGAGGTATGATAATTATAGGGTCATGAGTGCCTTATGATTTGCATTGGGGTTGATGAAGGATCAGAGAGATAAATTAGAAAGTAGATAGCCGGAGATAGGCTTTTCTAAGTAGGATCAAACCACTAGTCAGAGAGAGAGAGAGAGAGAGAGGGAAATGGAGAAAGTGAGAGAGTTTTTTTGGGATGAAGGGATGCAGGAAAAGTTAGTGAAAAGTGGAAGTTGTGTATTTAAGAGAGTGCGCAAAGGGATCAGAGACCTTTCCTGCTTTCCAGTTTCTACAGAGAGAGCCAGAGAGAGAGAGAGAGGCCTGGTTTTTTTGGTAATTTGGTTGTTTTTTATGGTAGGGAATGGAAGGAGGTGCCGTGATATACTGGAGGTTTCTGCAAGCGTAGGGAGGGAATGGTCAAATTAAAACAAAGGAGGCACTGTTCAATGGAATATCGGAATGGACTCTCTCTCTCTCTCTCTCTCTCTCTCTCTCTCTCTCTCTCTCTCTCTCTCTCTCTCTCTCTCTCTGGGCTTTGATGGATGTATGTATGTGTGGATGGATCGCGACCTATTGAAATACACTACTTACACCATTTGTTAAGAAAATTAATTAAAAGAGTTTGAAAACTTTAAGTTTTAATAAAAATGACAAAAATGTATTATAAATTAATACTACTATGATGACTTTTTAGAGAAAAAATATCTTTTTCGTTAAAAGTAAACAGTACCGAAATTGTTTCGTCAAAACTCTCATTTTTGATACTATCAGATATTATTCTCGTTCAACTTTAATATTTTCCATAAACTAGAATATTTCCATTTTACTTCATGAACAAGGATTGACTGACCACCCCTTAAAATATCCTCCGTTCGAAGATCCAGCTATGTCCTTATTCGTTTTCTTTCTTGCAGACGTGAAAATTACAATTATTATAACCTAGAATCATCCAATGCAAACAAACTCAAAGCATATTAGTTATGTACTACATAGATGTGGCCATCTTAAGCTTCCATTACGGGGGGTAGTTTGTTGTCTCTGATCAAGTTCTGAGGCATATGATTATGCTTCATGATTTCGGATTCGTTTTGACTAGAAAATAATAAACGTCTTTGTCTTGCGTTATGTTTTGTTTTGAGAAATTTCTGTGCGATATTGAAAACACGATCATGAGCTATAACACGTGTTACTATTTATCGACTTCAAAACCTAAATATAAACTCGTTTTTCTCTTGTATTATAACACTACGAACTGGTTGTATCACACAATAGTTATTATGTTTCTAAGGCTAAGAGCCTAAGGCCAACCCTCTACTTAATCAACTCGATCAAACCGACTATATATTAATTGCCAGCTGATGTAGTACTGCAGCCTCTGCAATTATGCTCATAAAATATACTTGAAACTAGTTGTGAACAAAGAGAACAATATATGGTCTACATAGTCGCTGGTCCAAGTGGGCAATACCAGTTTGTCAATCATATCGAGCTGTACACGTGAGAACCCCACGAACAAATATCTTAGCTAATTGCTTAATTATCTATACGTGATTAAATCATAGCTAATTAGAAATAAGGAGATGATGAAGAGCTAGAGTGAGGGAATATATATATATATATATATATATATATATATATATATATATATATATAAATATATATATGAATGAGTTGAATTGAATTGAAGATGAGTATGAAGCATAGAGGTGTCAGAGTGGCTGGGGCGTCCGGCGACACCAGGGTCGCAGACCCACATGCATTTCTTACTATTCAAGTTTTTCAAAGATTCCTCAGGCCACGCGCTTCACATATATCCTTTAGTTCAATCACTTTCCTACTAATAAAGGACAATAGTAGGTGCACATTAGTTGGAGGGCAACATTTGCTTTATTGGACTGCTAGAGAGTGTTTTTGGATTCTGAGGGCAATATTGTTGCTTTTGCTCTTGTCTTTCATCAACGGGTGGAGATGCTCTTAGTGTAGCAGAACAAATGATGGAGTGACTTGAAGGACATATCCTTTAGTTCATCAATCACCCTCCTCCCAATTGTTATAGCTAAGATTTAAGCATTGTAAATCTGGATTTGGAGGTCCAATTTGAGTTGTGATAGGCCATATTAAAAATAACTGTTGCCAGATCAAAAACATTGTATTGCTTTAAACTATCAACTTTTTAAACTTTTAAGGGTATATTCAAAATTTGTTATTTTCCATATTTCATTTCCCATTAGGAATCCTAGCAAGTTAATTTAAAGTTGAGATAGGGTATAGAGCCAACTTATTGTTAAATGTCATATTATTATTCATTCAGTCTTTGAGAGTTTTCTCATGCTTGCTTTATGATGGATTCTAATCTTTCTCTCTCTAAAATTATCATTTGATTTCTTTTTTAGTGTCACATTGCATCGTGTAGGGTGCATTTCCTTGTACATTTAATTGTTAACAAATTAGAGATCATTTAGTAGTTGATATGTATCAAATAATGACACTTGGTTATGCGTATCTTAACTATTATTTAAACTGTTGTTATGAAACTATTATTTGTTCGATGTATCGTAAACGATCTCCAACATAATGTATTGTTTTCATAGAGATGATCCTTAAATGTCGATATCATTCGCGGTCATGACACATGCACGAAAGAAATTCGTTATCATCTTCAGATGAACAAGGAAGTTCGAGTGCATCCTGTTGTACCACAATATTGTTCGTCAATGGAAGCAAAGACCAGCGCGTGTGGAAACGAGATCTTGTGGAAAGAAGTGGGTGAAGGTGAGGGTGAAAATTTCAACGGCTAGTATTTGTCCGATCCAGTCTTCGATCGTCCCCAATATTCCCTCTCCGTGTCCACTGTCCAACTATTCCTTGGCCAAAACCTACCTGTCGAGCCCCACCCGCGCGTGGAATCCCACAAAATTAAAATTAGAAAAATACATAAAACTCATCTCAGAGACAGAGGGGAATTGTTTGCGATCTCACTTTTCATCTCCTTCCATCCCCTTCCATTTGAACGGTCACGGTTAAGTCACGTCAACATTTTATATTTTTATTACTTTTTGTCTTATTATCTCTATAAAAAATTAATATAAAATATTGACGTGATTTAACCGTAGTCGCTCAAATAGAAGGAGATGAAAAATAGGAGGCCAGACAATCTCCATCCCCAGAGACCATATTCCTCGGCGTCAACATGGCTTCCCGTCACGTGACATATGGACGTGACTTTGTCTAGGCAATAGGCTCTTTCTTTGTTCTCTTCTATTGGTCTTTTATGCTTAATATTAAAAATAATATAATCTCAACTCATAATCCCATGACTTTCCAATTCTTTATTTACACGATTTGTTTAAATAATTAATTAATCGTGATTACAGAAACAACAAGATGACCAGAAAATGTTAATCATTTGTTAATAGTTTTCGAAGCCACGGTCAGCGCCTGATGCGCTCTAGATTCTCCGGGAACAGGAAACTTTGTATCTCTCTTTAATTATTTTAGTTTTTTTTTAGTACATTTATATTTTTATATTAAGGGAGAGAGAGTTTGGCTAAGCCACACATTGAGCAGACTAATTTGGTATCGAATTCACCATCCACGAGATCCGAACTTAAGACATCTCACTTTCAAATAAAAATGAATATCACCGCACCGTAATCAAATTAATAGTATATGTTTGCACATACCCCTTGATGAATCATGATCATACATTCTCAATCCTCATCTCGTTGGAAGTATTGAATAGTAAGGTTGCAGAAGGGTAATATCCGGTCAACATGTGTCTCTATGGGTTCACTTGCAATGTTGTCAAATGCTTGGGGCCATGCCATATTATTCCTTGAGTTACATTCCATGCGTTTGTCTCATAATACCACCTCCCTACTCTCTCATATTAATTTTATATTTTAATCTTCTGATCATATCCCTACATTTTAATTTATTCCTTTTTTGACAAGGACCCCCAATTGGTTCCACGTTAAGACAAAGCACGTCACTAGTATTTTCGTTTTGATATCATCCGCCACCTACATTAAATAATAATGAGAGTTTTAACTAAACACTCTCAGTACGATTCACTTTTAACTAAAAATCACATTTTTATTTTTTCTGGTACTATTCACTACAATTTTATTTGTCTTTTTTCATTAAAACTATTTTTTTTTAACTTTTCATTAGTTTTTCTAATAATATATACCCTTGACCAAATATACAAGGGAACTATTGATACAATTAGATATTTCCTCTCGTTATTAATATTTTTCTCATTACATGCGTTATTTGACTAGAGAAATACTAATGACGGGATTTACCCACGTTAAACCACATATTTTACCGATACACAAGCAAAGAAACACAATATGTACTTTTTTTTAAACAAACCATATTATGCACACTAAGGGCGTGGGGGTGGCTACGCCTCATAATAAGCTAGCAAAAATGTAGTTCAAATTCGTCTTAGTGAGAATCGAACCTAAGACCTCTCATTTATAAGTGAAAATAAATACCACTAGACCGCAGTGTTTTGAATTCCTGATTTTACATTTTGCATGCCTAGTTAATTGGCCTTATAATATCCAGGACAAAAGCCTTAGACAAGTGGCAGATAAACTACACGCAATATATAGTACCCTTGCTAATTAATTAGAGATGCGTTCTTGAGTTAATTATTCCTTGCATTTTGTTAATTCCTGGTTTAGTGCATCCCAAGTTAGAAACTGACATAAGTTTAATTTATAGTTTACCAAGATATGCATGTTCTTGTAAAGATATACATGTTGCTTTTGTTTTACCGTTTAGATGCTTCTCAAAATAGACAATTATATATTCAATTTCTAGTGTTTCATCTTTTCAAGTACATATCACGTGCATTAGACCAATAGTGTGTGAATATATGACATCTAACCCTAATTGGAGTCCCGTCTATTCTGGCAATCAGATCCAAACTTAACAGGGTTAGGGTTACGGTTAATCTGGGCTACTTCATCATAATTTAAGGGCATTCTTTGACTGCAAGATAAGAGCTAGCTAGCTAGAATGTTCCTTATTCAACTTGTAATGTTTTCATCTTTTCATGTGCATTAGACCAACAGTGTGTGAATATATGACACCTAACCCTAATTAGAGTCCCGTCTATTCTGGCAATCAGATTCAAACTTAACAGTGTTAGGGTTAGGGTTGGGTCTTAATTTAAGGGCATTGTTTGACTGCAAGATAATAGCTAGCAAGCTAGAACGTTCATTAGCAACATGGTTCTACTCTTAGCAATTTGGAAAGGGAAAAAACAGGGGAAGCCGACCCAAGCTCACCATTTTCTATTAGGTAAAGCGAAACAGCTAGCAGTAGCTTATAAGATTTTTAATTACCAGAACTGAGTTAATTACCGTCTTATTGCTTGTAGAAGTAATTAATTGAACTTAATATGTATGTAGTAATTAATCAAGATAATCATAGTTTTATGAGAAGAATATTAGTTTCTTCATGGCGATTCGTGAGAGTAGGATACAGCCATACAAGCATGTGTTGCTTTTAGATTTGAATATCACCACCTTCTCCTTCTCTTCATTTGAGTATCAATGAAACGACAAAAAAGAAAGGAAGGAATCACCGGAATCAACGCAATTTAGGCTGACGTGCCCCATGACATTACATCCTTTAAAGAATAAAACGATGCCACCAACACTTCAACATGCATGCATGCATATATAGAATGTATAATATGTAAGAATGCTAATTAACTAGATTTTTGGTCTAAATATATTTGAATTGGGTGATGCTAGATAGGTCAAATTTTTAAACCATCTTCTTTAAATCATTAAAAAAATAACTCCAACTATCAACCGTCACATTATGTAGTCTACAAAAGATGATCTAACAATTTGGACTCTCTAGCATTTTTCATTTGAAGTCATTCGGTTAGAAAGCGTACTTTAAAGTTCGACGAGGATAAATTTGTAAAGAGTTATATACTTAGTTGTGGTTACATTGCAGTAGCGTACGTAATTTTGTTGTCTTGCTATCGGTACATTTGTAAATATCTTATTATTTATAGTACTAAAAAGACAAACAAATGTTTTTGGTTCTATTACCCACAATCATGCATGCATGCATCCATCAAGATCGCTGGCCAATGTGGCTGATTGGGTACAGAATTATTTACCCGATGCCTTTGAGTGGTACAAGACATTTTTCGTTATCAAGGAATTATAAGATGCCCTACTGAAAAGGGAACAGCTGACGCTCCAATAGTAAGGACAATAATGCATTGAAAACACAAATAAAAAGGTTCAACGTTTGAAAACTGGATTTGGGTACTTCTTATCACTTTTGCTCCAACACCTTTCATTTAATAGCAACTTCATTCCAAGTTTTTTCAAACAAAAACAGAAAGGCAGCTTGCTCTTTCTAAGAAGCAGCAACCCCATTCCCACCCATGGAGGTCAGCCCTCTAAATGATGTGAAGGGAGGTTATTGGGTGGGAGTGCATTTGGGGGTTTGTGAATCCGGATTTGGTGGAGGAGAGAGAGAAGAGATTTTGCCGGCGGCAAGGAGAAGAAGGGTTTGCAGCCGCCGGCATGTTTACTGTTAGTGCCGAGTTAAGACTGAGAGTATGGACATGTGTTACATATGAGTGAAGTAACTGGGTGGCCAGAGGGAAATGGGTACAGATATCGTCCCAAGCAAAATCTTGAAAGTTGAGACTTTCTTCTGTATTTTAAATTGGCGGGATAATACCTTCAACATCGATGGTAGTAAAGCCTCTTTGTTCAATCCATTCACCCAAATAATTATAGTGGTCCATTCTGTCAATTTTAAACGCTTTCATTCAATTAATATTCCGAACTTATTTTGCCATCATTTTCCATTCCATTTTCCAATCTGTGAACCTGTGATTCGTCTGCAGCTCAAGCCCTCAGAAAATTTTCATTGTGATCAGTACGCAGGTGGTACACCACGAAGTCACTATATAAATGATTGAATATGTGTGATGAAAAGTTAATAATTTAAAAAATTAAATTTCCCATCACATATATAAAAATATGTGATATACCACCCGTATTCCGATCACAATATAAAATTTCTCGTTCTAATCCTGTTTTGAATTATGAAAATTTTGATGGCTTTCCTCTGAGCTTTAGTTGTATATATGGGAATCATAGGAATCCATCCCAATCACTTAAAATCCTCACCTCTCTTTACTCTTTTCGAATTAAATAAAACTTCTTGTTTGCTTGGGAAAGATCCTTTGAGTATTCCCGTGATACTGTCTCTCTCTCTCAGTTTCCCCATAGGTGTCCCTCTAGACCACACAAATTAAATTAAAATTTGTAAATATATAAGTACACATAAAGAAACAGCTTCTTAGCATAAAATTTTGTTTTATTGTAGCAAAAATTGTTGGAAAATATTAGTATATTATGATTATTTGAGTTTGCTTGTTAGTTAGTATATGGGCCTAACCTATCCAAATTAGGGTTTCTAGGTTTTGCTATCTATAAATATAGCTTATAGTTTAGCATGAATAACAAGTTAGTCATGATGTAGCATCTTAGGGTTTTGTAGCCGTTCCGGCATTCTTGTCTATTAATAATATTTTTATTATTTTGTAGTCTTGGTTATCACGCACTCTGATATTCAACTTGGTATCAGAGCAGGTTTCATCCTTCAGGATTTAATCTACTTTGGGTTAGTATCAGTTTGCTTGTGTCCGTTGTCATTCATGTTCATATTGTCTAGTTGTTTTTGACAGTTTGCAAGGAAAAAAAGTGTGTTAATTTTTTCAGTTGTTTTGACGGCCTGCTGCTTCCCTACCGTTCATATTCGTCTCTGATCACCTGCACGTTTTGACGAAGCTCCAACCCAAGAACCACTCGGATCAAGTTTGTCTCCACTTGAACTCCCGCAAATCAAATTTGATAAACCTACTGTTGATGTTCCGCACCGTAGTTGCCATCTTCGCTGCACCGAAACTTGATCAGTTCTGTTCCACTACTTGCACCTCCGCACCAGACCTGCAAACTTATCTACCCACCACTGCCTTGTCTTTGCATCGTACCCGCATCCCCTCCTCTACCTGACTAGACCCACCACCGCACCAGTCTGAGTGGCTTGCATTTGTTTTAGTATTGATTGAATTGTTTTTGTGTTATCAGTCCATAAATAAAAAGGAAAGAAAAATGGGAAGGAAGAAAAGGAAAAAGAAAAAAAAATTGTTGGAGGTTTTGGCCCACATGGGCAGAGAGGAAAAATGGGTTATAGGCTGTTTGCCGTCCATTTTTTGGTTTGATGTCTTTGAGGCCCACACGAGTTGTTGGTTTGTTTAAGATTGTTTTGTGATTGTCACTCAAGTGTTTGGAATTGTGACCACTCGAGTGATAATGTTTGATAGTGTTTGTGTTTGTTCATTCGTTGCTACAATTGAGATATGGAAATCTCGTCCGTTTAGTGACGGGTTCTTTCCATACTCTCAACACTAGCCAGTCCGAACTTGAATTTGTTAGCCTGCCTGAATCAGCATGCCTAAATCGGAACCAGTTTGCCAGTTCGCCAATCAAGTCAAGTCAAGATAAGTTCGCCAGTCAAGTCAAGTCAAGTCAGATTTGCATGCCTGCCAGTTCGCCTAACAGAACCAATCCACATTGCTTGTTTGCAAACCCATGTCGTATACCGCCATGAGTTTGATCCGGGGGGGGGGGGGGGCAGTGTTGGAAAATATTAATATATTAAGATTATTTGAGTTTACTTGTTAGCTAGTATATAGGCCTAACCTATCCGAATTAGGGTTTCTAGGTTTTGCTATCTATAAATATAGCTTATAGTTTAGCATGAATAACAAGTTAGTCACAATGTAACATTTTAGGGTTTTGTAGCCGTTCCGACATTCTTGTCTATTAATAATATTCTTATTATTTTATAGTCTTGGTTATCGCGCACTCTAATATTCAACTAAAATGAAATAGATATATATATGACATGCAGGAAACTATACATGTATTCACCATAGAAGACCTCTAGTATATTTTACTGTTTCTCTCATTTTTGCTCCAAAATACGAAAACCATATTATAAGTACAGTCGTCACGAGGGTTATATCGTCTCATTCTTACTAAAGTAAAACGCAATCTCTGCTAAAAATAGCTCGTAAATCCATATTTGTCCCAGAGCTCAAAAGCACCATCATATGTTTCCTTTTTTTTTTTTTTACTCTTTTCCACACTCATATATATGGGAATTAGGGATGTCCCATTCATGCTGGCAATTATCTTGCTTCTCATCAATAGCATATAGGAAAAAACTCATCAACCTTAAATGTCAACATCCATATCCAACAAACATATCCACATTTGTTTTTTCACAGCGACAACCTGAAACATCCACTTATATTGGTCGTGGTGGAATTATTGGCGTTCATCAAGAAATTTTCGATATTATAATAACGACACTGGTGAGCAAGACATCAAAGAGTAGAAACGAAATAGGTCGTTGTTCTTGTTTACTGTCTACAGTGTTGTGGCCAGAGTTTTGTGCCAGAAGTGACACGTGAACAGTCAAATGATTCGTAAAGGGGCATAATATTAGACATAAATTAGAAGTTAAAAATGTCACAATTAGAGCCTAATTATAACACCAAATGGATGGTGCTTAAGAAAGAAAACAAATAGAAAGCTTTCAAATAAGAAATGCATGGCGCACGCGCGCGCACATACACATGGTGTAGTAATCAAGAAGTTCGTTTGAAAGTATTTTTAGAATGATTAAAAACCTTTTGAAAAAAGTGTTTCTAAATTTCAAAAGCACTAAGTATTTCATGCAAGAAGCACCAATGAAAGTACTTCAAATGTTTTTCTAAAATTCACTTGCAACTTTATTAAACATTGGTTCCAAAAATATTTCACAAAAAACGCTTTTAGTCAATTTCAAAAGCTGGTCCAACGAACCTTAGGTTTAATAAGTAGATTAATTACATGCATCCAACTGTGGCCTTCAAGTTTTTTCTTTTTAATTTTTTTTTCTCTTTGGAGCATATAGACATGGCGTTAAACCCTAGCTAGAATTTTTTAGAAAATGGTGGACCATGTGCGGTCAGGGAGAAGTGGTAAACAGTCAAGGCCTTGGCATAAAAAGACAGTCGTGGAATCTGGAATTTCTGGTAGAAGATCAAATTCGATCTCAATTTCTCAATGGGAAAATGGTGTCCACTATGTGAGCAAATTCTTCTGCTTGTAGTTATTTGACAAGACAATAATTATTTGCAAAAAATAAAAATAAAAAAATCTAGGTTTTGTTATTGACATTTGATAGTGAGAGGTACAGATGCATAATCAATGAAAGATGGGCTTAATCAATTTTGATTACTGTGCTTTCAATTCGGCCAAATTTTTACTAGATTCATTTTAAACACTAGTCTTTTTTTTTTTGGAGAGATTTCGAAAACAGGACGGAACACCACATGTCATATGCAATTCGAAGAATTTTTTTTTTCAAATTTTCCTCCAATTATATAATATTATATGGTGTTCTTTCTTATGTTTCAAGCACGCTGAAAAATCGGTCCACTTTTGGTTGAAAAAACCACCAAACTTTTTTCATTGTTTTTACGTTTCTGTTTGACTCCGGCCCATTAATATTGACACGTAGTCCCCTTGTATAGGCCCAGTATTGTTATTATTACTGAATGGGGCCCATATTAGATTCCGGGTCAAGAGAAGCGAAGCCCAGGTCCGAACAAGCGGATCCTTAAGACTGCGAGCGCGTCCAAGTCTCTGGGAGTCTTCGACTGAGAAAGCGAGGAAGAAGAAGAAGACGACGACGACGGAGGGATGACGGTGTTTCACTTCTTCAACTGCGCAATTCTAACGTTCGGCCCTCACGCCGTCTACTACTCCGCCACTTCGCTGTACGCCCGTCCTACTCTCCTCTTTTTCTTCCGGATCTTTTACGCTCTCGTAGATAACTTCCAGTTCACTTCGTCTTCTTCCCCAAGTCAAAACCCTAACTCGTTTGCGCGACTCACTTGTGCAGATCGGAGTACGATACGCTCGGGACTTCCGTCAAAGCAGCTCTGGTTTATCTCGGGACAGCTTTAGTGAAGGTCCGCTAACATTAATTCGTAGTTAATTCAACTGATACGCTTAGAAAAATCACATTTTTATGTAAAGTTTTAGTAAATTTGATTTGATTTCAACAGAAATGGCTGCTGATGGTTTTTGTTTGTTCAATCTGTGTTCTGCAGCTGGTTTGTTTGGCAACTTTTCTGAACGTATCTGACAGTGAGAGCTTCGATCCGTATCAGGTATTTTCTATATTGGTTTCAGTTGAAATGTATGTTTCCGGATAGAAATGTCGATTTTCGATAAGTTTATGCTGCTTCCCGTGTTTGTAAATGAAGTTTTATTGTAATTTGGCTAGTTTTGCATATAAAGATTATGAATTTCGCCTGAAATCAGCAAATGCTTAGTGCCCTTTTTCGGTTTTCAGGAATTGTTGAAAGCCTTGATCGGATTTATAGACGTTGCTGGACTTTACTTCGCATTGACCCAGTTGACGCACAGGAATATCTCTCAGAATCATAAATTTCAGGCAGTGGGGCTTGGTGAGTAGAACCTGATCAAGCCTGTGGAAAACAAAAGCCATAAGCTGCTTTTCATTTCTAGAACAATTTTGAAGCTTTTCTTGTTCCCTGTTTGCAGGATGGGCTTTTGCTGATTCTGTTCTCCATAGACTGGCACCGCTGTGGTTGGGCGCTAGAGGACTAGAATTCACTTGGGATTACATTCTCCAAGGCCTTGAAGCAAATGCCAATCTGGTATTCAGTCGTTTTGTTTCTTCTTTTTTTTTCTTTCCATTGTAGTTTTCGTACCTATCATGTCGGCCAGAATGCTCGTTGATAGGTTTGTGGGTATAGATTGCTAATATCCCCTATGAGAGTCTGAAAGTGACAATGATTTCATGTTAGGCATACCTCAAACGACGATATTCTTGGCGACTGGAGTAAATTTTCCTCTCTCTGTTAATAAGCTCGTGTTAACTCTCTTTGTTCAGGTCTTGAGTATATCTCTTGCCGCATTTGGATCTTTGATATGGCTTCGGAAAAACAAACCTAGAACGTTGGTTCCTTTGATATACACATGTGCAGGATTGGTGGCAACCATGCCATCTATCACAAGGTCAGCTTCTTAACCTCCCTTAGTTCTACCACTACTTGAAAAATTCTTTGCTTTTAACATCTACTCATTGCTATGACGCATTGATACCCTCGGTAGTTATATCTCTTTCCCCTTCCCTTAAAAATAGTGATAATTCTCTCTCCCACAAATTCTGATCCTATCCTCCTCTTTCATTTCAAATTCTGATCGATAGGGTTGGTTCCGTTCATCAATTGTCAATGAAACAACTAGATAGCACTCTTTTTAAGCTTCTCTCGTCTAACTCGCTGATGCTTGTGCAGCTATCTGACGCGAGGCTGGGGTTGGCACTTCCTGGACGTGGTAGTGTTTGAACTCGGTACCTCTCTAGCGATGGCTCTCATCAGTTGGTGGCTCGTTGGTCAATGTCAGAGACCCTCTGTCTGAAACAACCAGTCATAATCCCGCAACAATTGGACTATCAGTCAGAAGAGGTCTTCAGGATTAGAATATCCTCCGTTCTCAGTTTCTTCGAATGGTTACCATGCGGTTTCAATATTTCAAATTGACCATTACTGACTTCGCGAACTGAGAGCGTATTTGTTGTAACTTTATATCAGTTTCCACTGATGTACTCACCAAAATTTTGGGTTGATGTTGGAGATAAGTAGGGTTATATCGCGAACTGAGAGCGTATTTGTTGTAACTTTATATCAGTTTCCACTGGTGTACTACCAATTGAGATCTGATGCACATATTGTTGGTTGCTGTATTTTCCACCCCAATTTCGCCCCCATATGACCTGATTCTCATTGATGAAATCTTTCGTTCACTTTTTATACACTGATTTGTCGTGTCACCGTCTTGCGCAGGTTGCACGAAATCTGTTTGTTTTTCAGTTCCATTCAAACATGAACACAGTAAGAACTTGATATAACGAACTATGAACACAAATTGAGGCAGTATACAACGAAAATTAGGACGAGTAGATGGTGGAGAACAAAGATTCAACGAGCTTGATAGTTTAGTTCTTTCATCAGTCGGATTCGGCTACAAAATGCTTCTTTTCGGAGAAGGATAACAAATCTAACTGCAGCCTTAAACCCTAAACAGGCAAGCAGATTTTGCCTCCACTGCATTAAGAAGTAACGCAATGTGAAAAATTGCAGTTCACTGGCTTTAATCAGAGACATCTGGGGATGTAAGTAGCACAACGCCTCTGAAAATATGAAGTTGCAGTACACCTCGCTTCACAAACTCAAAAACGATGTCGTCCCCAGGCGAAATCTCGTTTGCCCTAACACAAGCTACCCATCCCCGTGCCATCTGCACGCGGTGATCTGCCCTGACATGAAGTTGAGCAAGCCACGATCTCCCGGTTGGATCTTGAAGCGTTACAGTCTCTCTACTCGGAAGCCCTGCGTCGCTTACTAGTCCTTCAGCAAGGGCTACATGCTTCGGAATTGTCTGCATTTCGGAAAATAATCGGTACAAAAGGAGGAACAAAAACATAACATACATTTTAGAGCAAATGTTTCAGAAACATGATCGTGTAAAGTACTGACCAAAATATTTCGATTAAATTTCTTCAAAGTTTTCGTAAACCACGTATTCTCCGATTTAAACAAGACGGATCCAGTTAATGTTTCTACTAAATGAACACTTGCAGGTCTCTCTATGCTCACGACATCATCGACTGCATGGTAAAAAATCGAGACAAGATATGAGAAAGAACTGTAGGAGTATATGACTTCTAAGCAACGGGAATGTCACTGTAATTTAAAATGCATGACAGTGCGTGATTGGTCCGAAAGGCCGATATTAGGGAAAGAGTATAAAACTCACCAGTTCTGCTGTCGGCAAGATTACTACTTGCCCTCCTGGCAGCTTCTTCGACATTCTTCTCGCAACAAGTTCGATCAAAGATGGTGACGTCGAACTCTGATCCGCCACCGTATTCGAAGACCAGAAAGTCTCCATGTTCTAGAAAATGATCATTCACAAAAACCTTCCAACCTTTTCGGAAGAACAAGCCATCCTCTTTCTGTTTAAGTTTCACACCCCAGCAGTCCCCACTAGGGTTTCTGAGAGTACATTTCCGAAGCGATCGTCCTCCGAATTTCTTGATAAACGCAGACGGTATACGCTGCAGAAGTTAAGAAACAAAGTGAATTAGAAAAAACACTCCGATAACTAATAAGTTTTATACAAAGCACTTCGACGTTACCAGCTGCTTGGAGAAGTCACCGACAAGAAGCGCTCTAAATGCTGGTGTCTCTAGAGCTTCCTTCAGCTTCTCATCCATGTTTGCCCCTAGAGTTCACCGGAAAAGTAAAAACGCCAACCAGGACCAGATGGTTGAAAGTTGAGGCAGAAGATAGACTATTGACTACTAAGCTAGCTAGGGGTTTTACTTCGACATGTGATGTGATACTGAGCGGAAATGACTATTGACTATAAGCCGATTTGACAAGTCACAATAATCCATCAGAAAGATGAGCCGTATGTTGCACTTTGGTCGTCTTGTAAAGCATGGCACAATTTGTAGACGTAAGCGTAACTGCATTAAAAGTGGATGTGTTTTTTGCGGTTCATTGAGCGTAAGTATGGATGTGTTTTTTGCTCTGCATTGAGCGTAACTACATTGTTTAGAGTAAATGTATTTTTTACTGTGCACCAAGTTTAAATCTTTAATTATGCTTTAGATGTTGTAAAATTGACGGTGTGTGCAGTGAAATAAATAAATAAGACACAAAATTTACGAAGTTTCTCTACATTCAGTATGACTGGAGTACGTCCTTGGAGCAGCAGTGATGCTTTCATTATAATTTTAAAATAATAAGATTACAAGGATAACTTTCACTATTTTCTCTTCTTTTCTTCCTCTTCCTTTCCTCTCTCTCTCTCTCTCTCTCTCTCTCTCTCTCTCTCTCTGCCGTGAGTCTTCCGACTCTGATGTTGTGTGGGGTTTGTATTTATATAGAAAATAGAAGTCGTATGAAGCAAGTTTCGGCAAATAGCGAAAGGGCAACTTTTCCATTATTTAATTATTTGAGTGGACATCCACTTTTCTACAACATTAGATTAATTTTACGTAAAATATCCTTTATATCAAGAGACTCAATTTCCACCCTTTGTCTTCTTTGGTTGACTATGTCTTTCATTGTGATTTGCTATGCACCTATTGGAAATGGGGTTTTTCTTACTAAAAGGGTACATAATTTAACTTTAAAAGAATGTTCTTTGTCAAAGTTTTCAATGTCCTGCTTAGTTACAAATTTTACGGTTAGTCTTGATTTGGGATACTTTGTTGGTTGAGTATGTTTTCTTTGGCCTGCCGTGGGTTTCTTCTCTTTTGGCATTTTATTTGTTGCAACCGTACAAATTGTATTCAACTTTTCAACAAGTCCAATTCAATTCTGCTAAAGAATAAACAAGCATCAATTAGGACCATTGATCTCACGTTTCAATCAAAGTTATCCCCTGCTACGCTTTCATGTCGATTGCCGATCATAGAAAACTCTAAAGAGCGAAATCCGATCACCGTTACAAAGTTTGCCTAAGAACGTAATGATAATAGTCAAATGTATTGCATACACCATTACACCAGCAAGTCTGCTAATCACCCTCGATACAAAAATGCAGAAACTTTTCTCTTTAATGCTGCACGCATTTACCAAACTGAATTCACCGGAGGAAAAAAAACCGTTAAAAGTGGTGACAAATAGACGTGATTATGTGCAGGGAAAAGGAAAAAGCGGTCGCGCTCACAAAAAACGTTCAGTGAAGTTCTATTGACATTCATGTTCATCACAGGAAAGGATGATTTAGGTTGTAGATGACAACACTAACCAATGTTTAGTCAGCAGTCGCCATGACATGAAGAACGCAATCAGAGAAAAACAAAATGCAAATAGGACAGCTCACCATGTAACATGTATTTAGGGATGGTTGAGCTGGATCATGTGTCAGATAGAAGGTATATTTCCAGTAGATTGCACGACCGCTATACTACATCAGATGTTGCTTGTCCGCCTAGATGGTCAAACCCCTTTTTGCCAACACCGGAAATGTGCACTTGCATTTCATCCTTACCAACAAGCTCAAATATGCAAACATCTCCAAAGTTGATGTCATTTCCGCGTACAAACGCCATCCACCCTCCACAAAAAGTATGCACCACGCGCCCCTTTGAGTCTGGGACAGAGTTCACAGTCCAACATCCCCCCTTTGAGTTTCGAAGCAGAATCTCTGTTTTATAGTTGGGAAGGTATTCTGTGGAAAACTGGTATGGGACTTTCTGCAAAAGAATAATCAATCTATATGTATGAACCATCCAAAAGCAATCTTCAAAAGAACAATACAAACATTTGTGCACGAATTGACAAGGCTCACCAATGTATATGATCCACTGATGTTGAACTTCTTCATGATTTTCACAAAATTCGGGAAACAAGAAGTGAAAGATCGAGCTACTCTTTCTTCATCAAGTGTTAACTTGATTCTCAAACCCCTTTTTTGTGAATCTAGTTCATCTTCAACAACTTTTTTCCTGCGATCAACTGTCTCCATTTTATGGTTCAGAAACCAATTTAAGTTAGAAAAATGAAGGTGCCCTTGACATCAACCTCAACCACTTTAAACAATATTATTATCATGCGTTTCTTAAACATGTTGAAAATTTAATTACGTTAGCCTGAGTTTATAGATAAAAGTATAGCATGTAAATCTAGATGAACTTCACGCTCATTTCAATCCAAACATGGATAGCACTCATGGCCCCATCTTTGCAAGAAATTGCTAACTTACCCAACTTTTTACTGGCAACTTTTGACTGAGAGAGTGCAACTTTAGTAAGAGATCTTGATGTGCTGCCATATTTCCTTGTATCGTTAATGAAAGCAGCGTCTTGATACATCTTTGATGATAGTTTATCAGCTATCTCTCTTATGCTTTTTGAATGGACTTTGGGAGAGTTCCCTTTAATTTTCTTTGACAAGCCTTTGATAGTTTTATGTGTAGTAACAGCTAGCCCCGGACTTAACCAACCAGATGTTTCTCCCTTCTGAATGTGGACACGGAATTCACACTCACGCACAAGTTCAAAAATGCAGATATCTCCCAGTTGTATGTCATTACAACGAACAAATGCCATCCATCCTCCACAGAGAGTATGACTTGTGTGCACTCTAGTACTTGGCACAGAATTGACGGTCCAACTTTCTCCTTTCCAATTTTGAAGGACAATCTTTACCTTGCAGTTTGGTAAATGTGCCACTGAAAATTTATACGGGATATTCTGCAAAACATAAATCAGTCAGTGAAAAAACAATCATACACGCGAACACCCACAACAACATGCGTGAACACATGCATAAGTTCATACAAGAAAAGGAGAAAACACTTTTAACACTGAAAAATCTATCATGAGAACACAATGTAGACTTCCATGTGATGAGAAAAAACAGAATACCGTGGACACAGTCCAGACGCCAAACCTGAATGAAGAAATGAGGAACTATAGGCACGACCTCTGGGTGATTGTGGTTAATGGAACCAGTGAGCAAGATTTTGCACGGTTTGAGGAATTATGGACAGAATTGACAACCAAATTGGAAACGGTAGATTTTTTTTTGATGCATAAGTGCAGATAATTATAATGGGATAGCACCTCAAAAAAGTGAATTGATGCAACACGTATACCTTACGTAATAAACAAAACATTCCCTTATAAGAAGAAAAAGACACAACAACAAAACCAGAGGGAAGAACCAACCAGAGTATATGAACCACTGATGTTGAAACTTTTTATGATTCTCACGAAATATGGGTTAGAGGAGCTAAACACTGGAGCTACTTCATGTGCTGTTGACATCTGCATACAAACTCTACCATTAACATTTAATCCATCTCCCATTCCACACATATTTTGGATCGATGCCGTTGCCGTATTTGGAACGACATCCAAACCTGCAAGGAAGAATAAAAATATCACAAATGCATATCTTTGTTTTCAGTTTTGTTTGCACAGTCGTAGTAAAACTCGTTATTTCAGGGTTGACATTCTAGTGCACGTGAACTTTTTTATGTTATGCCTAGAATTTAATTGAAAGAAAACTTGGGCTCCTTGCATACTTTCACTCTAAAACAGTTAAAATTATCTGTAATACAAACAAGTTACTATAAGAGGGAAAAAGAGGCAGGCTGTGCAGAATTATCTAGTGACGGGAAAGTTGTCTTCCCGTGGAAAGAGGCAATAGATCAGTTGGTTTTCTTACCAGGCTTTTCATGTGGATTCGTTTCCTTCGAACAAGTTGTGTCTTCTCGGCCCTCATAAATGCATTCTGATTGGAGTTGAGACAAGCCGTTTCTCATCTTCTTCGCCGCACCATCAACCAGCTTATAGCCAGATGATGCGGCTTCCTCGCTTCCCCTTTTTCGTCCCACATACATACACTTTTCAAAGTTGCTAGAGTCTTGGCCGTATCCAAAACGAAATGCAGCCTCTTTCTCACACGCACTTTGATCGAAAATTAGCACGGTGAAGCACAAATCACCGTCGTATCTAAAAACCAAGAAGTCACCACATTCCACATAATGGTCTCTCACAAATGCCGGCCACCCATGATGCAAGAACAAACCACCATTCTGTTGAATCAATTCAACACTCCACGCACTGCCGCTAGGACCAAACAAGGAAACTAACCCGGACGTTGTGCCTTCCATGTGCCTCATAAATCTATCTGGGATTTTCTGTACCATAACATTGCAATCGTATCACCATCCAAAAACACTGACATTAACCCACCAATATTTAACTTGGCTCAACTCTGAAGATACAAAAATTATAACTTTTTACCATGAAATCCCAGTTGAAGTCCGTCTTCTGATCAGTAACAGAGTAAGATTTTTGCAGGATTACTAATACCAATATGCAATAAACAATTTACCTGTTTGCAACTTTAATGCACTAATCATTATTCCCAAATCCAAAGACTCTCACTTTACAAATTATTCAGCAAATCTTACACCCTAACCCTAATTCCCTACAACCCAGAACAAAATAAAATTTACCCAAAATCAGAAGAAAAAAAAATGGAAAATCAGAAGAGGAAGAAGGAAATTACCAGTCTTTCGGAGCTCAAATCAGCAGAATAAAACGCAAAAAAATGAGGGCTCCTCACATTCCGAGCTTCCTTTGCCATTGAAATTAACTTTGCAAGTTTCAAACTCTAGACAGAAACCAGAATCTCAGTGAAATTTTCCGAGCAACCAAACAGGTCCTAACATTTTCCCTCGGAATTAAAATTAATGAAGCAAGAAGGAACAAAATTCAAGATGTTATTTGTGATCTTGGGGAAATTTAAAGCCAGTAGCTTTCTCTCACTTGCTCCAGGAGCTCGTTGGAGGGCATGCAGCGTGGTTTCACGCCGCCTCATGGCGCGTGACTGCGCCAAGTCTCTGACAATGCAACCTACAATTGGATGTCAGAAAAATCTGGTGCTCCCAGTTACATGATTTATGATGCAATCGAGATTTTTGATTGAATCTGGAAGCGCCACGTCATATGGGGAGGTAATTTGATCATTTTACTAGTGTTAATTAACAATTAACCGGTAGTTAATTTTTTTTTAAACTAGCAATTGACACTCACGCTTCACATGTTCAACTAAATTTGTTTTTTATTTTATTAAGACTTATTATTAATGAGCACCAAAAAAAAAAAAAAAAAAAAAAGTTGGGAACGTGGGAATGCATGTAGAGAGAGGAAAGTGGAGTTTTTTTTTTTTTTTTTTTTTTTTAAGATATGTTATATTTACATAGTTGTGATGTTAGTATAAAAAGGTAAAATTTGTGTTAGGCGTATTACTAAATTGTCCAAGTATTTTAATTTTGTTCAGTTTTGATGAGAGAGTGGCAATTTGCTAGGGTTTTGATTGACAAACAGAATTTTATTAATATGTAGTTTGGATTACTACAAAGGTTAATCAAAATTAAATAACTTGCATTTAAAAAAAATGTGATTATAATTAGTAAGAATTGATAGCAAATAATGCATAATTAGTTGGTTTAACAATATCTCAATCTCTATTTGAACGAAGAAGTACTCAAATCTTTGGTTGAGTAAAGAAAATCAAGTTCGACTGACATAGGTCCCATAACGATATATTTCAATTTACAATATTCAAAAAACACATCACTAATTGAATTGCTACTTTCGTTGGAGACGATTTTATCAAAGAAACAGTATTATATGTCGAACAAATAACAATATCAACATAATAATATTATAAAAAAAAAAACTCATAATCTTATATAACTCAAATTAAAGAGCACTTGAATACATAATTTCAAAAGGAGCATAAAGAAGATTTAGTCATCAAGTCGCACAACATTAGTTTTTTTTATAAGTACATCGATATTTTTACATTAAGAGGAGATAAAGTTTTGTTAAGCCACACAATGTACAATCTAGTTTGGCATCAAGTTCGCCATCCACGAGATTCGAACCTAAGACCTTTCACTTCCCAGTGAAGAAGAATACCATCAGATTGTAATACTGAGTGACCACACAGCATGAGCTTAATCTTCACAATATCCAGAAAACACATCAAATATGACAATAATTACTTAGGCACCTAAGTGCTCGATAACATTGTGGGAAATAAAAAAACTTCAAAACCAACAGCTGATTACGATCTGCGGCGGGTTATCTCGACGTCCATGAAAGCTGTTGAAATCGACCTGGACACCCGTTTGAGCTTGAATAAGCAGACATCAGCTTCCTTGAGACTGTTGGATGCATAGAACTTGCACCATCCTTTCGTTTTTATGGCTAGACGACGATGAACAGCCTTCACTCTGCTTCCCCAACGACCTAGGCTCACCGGCCATAATCTTCCCCGCGGATCATTGAGAATCAATTTCGATATGCTATGAAGGCCATTTTCTCTTGCAAACCGTGCAGGAATAGTCTGCCATAAGCACTCGCCAGATTGAGAAAGAATCCGAAAGGAAAAAGAAACTTCAGCACACTTTACAACTCTGCCTAGGGCTCTAATGAAAGCATGCTCGACATGAATAAGATGAAATTAACTTCAAAAAGTGTGGAAACAAACGAACTCCATAAGGATAAAGAAAGGTAGAGTGCTTACCACATAGCCCTTGCTAACGCACCCATGGGTTTTTGCCATTTTTATCTTGAACTGTTTCCTCGACGTTAACCATTTTGTTGTTTTCAAAAGCCCTTTTCCTGAAACGTAAGTCAAAAACACCCACAGTTAGATACAATGCAACATTATTAAGATTTAAGTTTGTAAACCGATGTAAATCTTGTGGGAAAATGGAAGAGAGTGACGATGAATTTTCCGCTGTGAGAACCACAATTCTGTAATAAAAGAAGCAAAATCATCCAACCTTTGGAACCGCGATGATGCTTATTGCTCCGCGCCTTAGAGGAAGTTGCCATCCTGTTGGCAGCTACACCGGAAGCAGGTGGATACTCTTTTTCACATTCGCCAGAGTCATAGGCAACCACATTGAAGACCATGTCTCCTTTGTGTTCAAAAACTACAATGTCCTCTTCTTTTAAGCCACTACACTTTGCAAACTCTTCCCAACCTTCTTCAAAAGCAAGGTTTCCATCACCGCTCCTACCGAGTTTGACATCCCAGTATCCCAGACAGCTTTTAATAAGTGCTGTTTTTGGTTTCTTTCCGCTCAGACTTCTACAGAAAGCTGGTGGAAGTCGCTGTTCATACGTACAGGAAAAATATCAAACCACATTTCGTAATCGTTCAATTTGACAGAAGAGCTTGAATAATATAATTACGTTACTGTGGAAGCTCTACCGGATGTGCAAACCAAGAAGCCAATGACAAAGCATCCATCTTTTGATAAATGAAACCCCATCAAAGAAAAGTGTAAGGAAGCATGTTTTGATTTGGCAAGGAATCCAGTGACTGTTTTCATATAAGAAGCTATATATTTTATAAAGATACAATGATGTAACGAAAAGCGTACAAGTTGTCCATACGAAATCATCAAGATAATACACGAGTTCATCTAAAAACAATACAACCCCCTTGGACTCTAGTTACATTATCTTATCTACTATAGTCCGACGGGGTATACAAGGAAATTAACTGTTCTTTGAATTTACTGTATAACCACATTTCCCACTTAAAATTTACTGTTTTTGGGAAGAAAAAAAAATAATCTTTTGTGTAAAAATACAAAGAAACTAATCCAAAAAATGGGTTACTCTGTGAAACAGAAGAATAGCAGGTATCAAAAGTTCCCAAATGCATACATCTATATACATACATACATATATATATATATATATATAGAGAGAGAGAGAGAGAGAGAGAGAGAGAGAATCATACAAGTCTCTTTGTGCAGCCAGGGGCCAAATACTTAAAAAACTGGGTGACCGGAGGAACTGCCGCAGCCATGAATCCTGATAAGAAAGAGCAATAAACGTAAACAAAAAGATGTGAAATTTGAACAGATGAACGAACGGCGGGTTGCTGTGGATTGAAACTGAAATTTCGGAAATCAAAAGCTCTGGTTTTTGGATTACCGGCTGAATGCAATGTTTATAAAACATTGAAGGGCCAATGGCAGCTTTCCAGCGCAGCTCTGGGTAGCAGTAAAGTGGTTGAGAATCCATGGATGCCATTTGCTGGAGCTTGTACTTTTGAGTTCGCACTGTACAGGGGCGCCACCAGGTACGACGGCGGAAAGCCTGAAACTCTTGCGTCATCGTCTTTGACTCCGAACGGGCATTTAAAGAATCAGAGAAATTGGGCCTATTAAGTTTAATGGCCTTGATTGACAATAAGTAAAGGCCCATATGATTCTAGTGTATGTTGAAGAAACAATTGTTAATTTGCTATTTAGTCCTCACAGAAAAACCCTAATACCTCACCATAACAAGTTTTTGATTTGATGGGATGAAATGTTTTGTTTTTTAATCTTTGAGTGCTTGTGGTATGAAGAGATACATTGATAGTACTGTTTGACTAGGTCAATTTTTACTGGGAACAGAACCAGCAAATTATTGAGCGAGACTAAAATTAAGAGAATCTCATGCTTTTGTGAGAGGTGTCTTATAAATGACGTGGTCAGACATACTTATTTAAATTGTTGTAGTATAATTTGAAAATCACAAGCATCAAGAACCATAAAACATGAATTTGAAGGTGTTTAGCTTATAAGTTACATGATTAAGTTCTCTTTCCATTATTAAAATAAGTCTCGAGTTCAAATCCAACCTCTACAAAGGCTAATGACTCGTGACCAATTAGTTCAATTCATCTCACTTCTATGTTAAAGTGGCGACGTCTCAAATTTGTTGTATTTTCATGTATTTGAACTTTTATAGGACACATGATAACACAAGAAACACAAAAATTACAATAAAAATTAAAGATTGACAACAAAATAAACAAATTAATTTGCTCACAAGAAAAATCTCCTGAGGATAAAAAGGAACAGACCATACAAAAGCTAGCATCCTTTCTTTCACTTCCATTTCCTTCAAAAACAGAGAGAAAATCATCCATATAATTTACTTTACAAGTGTTACGTTTCGGACACCTCCTCTACCGACGGTAATTCACCCCGTTCGACTTCAGCAAACGATGAATCGAGAAACTTGGCAACAAAAGCCCACATCTTATATACATCTTCAAAGTTGGTGAAGAATCCGAGCGATGCTGTCACAACTTCGACCCTAAAGAACATGTTCTTACCGCCTTGGCGCCCGCTAACCATTGGCTTGCACAAAGATGTGTCTGCCTGATCAAGTGCCCCACAACGTTGCTGCTTTGGGCCATCCACAATTTGGACATGGCTAAGGATGCCAACGCCGAGAGATATGCCATTCTTTTCAGCCAATCTTTGTACGACTTCGGGGTGAACTAGCCCTCTTCCGCTGCTTTGCCTGATATTAAAAGCCACAGCGGCACCCCTTTCGTATTTGATCTTAGGACCATATATCTGCACAAGAGGCACTTCTGCACCTTCATCTGAACCAGGTAACCGAAGTTGAAGTAGTGAGGTGACTAGCCAATTGATGAGATATCGCAGTCTGAGGGTAGTTTTGTTCAGGCCTAACATATTGACATGATCAAGATAACGGCAAACTATCTCAGGCTCCCGCCTTTCCCACTCCTGCTCATCGCCATATTCTCCTTCACTCATAAACTCATCGTCCCCAAGGATAGTCATGGATGTTTCTCCAGGCTCCAAAATAAGGCTCGATTTTCCTCTGTGGTCGTCTTCTATGGTGAAAGACAACCTGTGACCCATGCTTGGCTCTCGATCACCTTCTTCTAAACCTAAAAATCTACCACCAGAAAATCTCTTTGTTTCCCTTCTTCCCAGAAGTCTGAAGTCACCCTCTGTCTCTCTCCTGATGGCACTATCTTTTGATTCTTGGCAAATTTCTGAGGTTGAGGAATTCTCAAAGTTATTGTGTTTAAGACCAGAAGCCTGATTGTTCAGCCTGAATCCATCTCCAGTAGAAAGCAGCTTAGAATTGTTGGCCATTGAATTTTCCCGGATTTCAGGTTCTTCTTGAATCTCCCTACCATTTCCTGAGGCGGCATCTGTTTCAGCAGACATCTCTTCTTCAGGAATTCCCTTAACATGGTCCGGCTCATGCGAAACCGATAACACAGCAGCATCGAAAGACAAAACAGGATCTTCATGCACACTGAGGTTTGCCCTCTTATCATCATCGTATATTGGGCTCTTTGGCAGTTTTGGTGTTACTTTCGGAGAGAAAATTTTGTTGATTTTCCTCTCAGAAAACCATGTTGGTGGCAAGGGCGAACCTGTTTTCAGTCTTGTGTGTTGGTCGGAATGATCAGAACCAAATGGACTCTGACCCAAATCAATCCAGTATGAAGTGTCTGATGACTCATCCTCACTAAAGATTGGACTCTTCATAACCTCCCCAATCGAAATGCTCTCCGCTTCTTCAAATATGGTGCTTGCACCATCCCTGTCCGAGTCCTGATCCATCTCTGTCTCAAAGCAGTCCCTCACCTGATTGGAAGTGAACACACCCGAAAAAGCAGGCATATGAGACTCCCCATGTGTTTCAGGCACTAATTCTTCATTACAGTCGACCGCATCATTCTCAATTCCACCCAATCCATCAAGACCATCCACAGAATCACTCAGGCACTGAGGAAAAACCGGAAGAATCCTCACAATTCCAGTCCCAGTCCGCCCACCTTGACTTTGCAGGCTCGCCATTACAGATTTCTTAATCAAAAGACAACCAAATCCAGTTGGGTCGGACCCAAACACCCTGTAAAATGATGTAATAATGAAATCCGGGCGAAAGAGTGACAGCCCTAGTGAATCCATGTCTTTAGGACCCAATGACCCGGCATCAAGCAAAACATGCCAATTGTTCTGCTGAGCAAGTGCCATCCACTGATACGAATACTTCGCCCCAGTCACTCTTGACTGAACCGGAAACACAAAGAGCCCGGTTGCAGAATCCTTCTTCCTCCTCTTCTTGTTTGCAATATGTTTCTTCAGCTCCCTAGAGCAAAGCTTCAATGTTGGCCACTTAAACCATGAGCTATAAACCTTGGCACCTTTCTCTTTCGCCTTCTGCGCCATCCAGTTCACAGACTGGCTCTCATGATCAAACATTGTCAACAGCTTCTTATTCGTGCCGAAGGGGTAAGATTCAGCTAGCAATTTAAATGCAGACCCTCTACTGACAGTAAAAACAAGACCATATTCGTTTTCGGGGATGTTCAAGTAATCCATAATCCTAGTTTTTATGTCATGTTCAACACAGCCTGTCTCGGCACCTCCATAGAGAGCATGGTTACTCAAATTTGCAGTTATTTCCGACAATGTAAACGAACATGTTTCCCAATACAGTTGAGTTTGAAGAATCGAAAACAACCCGAAACCGCAGTAATCAAGACATACCTTTGCAAGCGATTCAGAGAGGTGACTGTACTCCTCTGCCCTCAAATGATCAATCTTTTCAGTAGACTGGAATTTTGGGTACATTGTGAGGAACTTGTTGAAGGCCTCACGGAGGTGAGGAATTGAATCCTCCGTGGAGAATGTCCGGTCGGCCGCAAGCGCCGTCGCGCGCAGAAACTCCTTCTGGGCGTGGAGTCTGGCGAGGGATCTAGACCGTCCAAAGCTGCCGTCTTGATTTGGGGTCTGGTCAGAATCAATGTCTTGGGATTTGGAAAGCGACCCATCTTCTGACGCCTCCTCAAGGGCCTCCCGGAGCCTATTTTCTTGCAGCTGGCGGAGAACCGACGGCTTCCGCTTGGCGTCGACCGCCAAACCAGAGCCGTTGTCTCTCCTCCTCCTGGCCTTCTTGTCCATTAGTAGAGCTGCACAGTGAGATATTGGCTTCCATACTGAAAGATGCATATCAATCTCTCTCTCTCCTCTCTCTCCACTCTCTCTCTCTAAAACCAGTCTGATCACTGCTGCCCAGAATCAGCTAACCAGTCTGAAAGCAAAAGGGGTCTCTGAAATTTGAAAAATATTCAAATTTTGGGGCTTGAGAGATTGAATCACATTCAAATTTTGGAGCTTTCGCTTTAAATTTTTACCTGAAACATTCAAACAACAAAGATAGATTCTTCCATTAAAACCCAGAACTTTATACTGAGATCTGTAAGGGCAACTGGTCAGAAAAGGAAAAGGCAAAAAACATAAAGCACGTATCTGATAAGGAAGGAACTACTCACCTTTAATAATCATCATCAAATGCGATCACAGAGAAATCTCCAACTTTTGAAAACCCATAAAGTAAACAAAACCCAATATTTTCCCAGAAAAAAAAGATTCAAAACTCAGAATTCCCACAACACATTTGCTGTTCAATTCTTTGATTCTTTGGGCCAAACCATTTAAAGATTCAGTCTTTGAAGGGAACATGCAAAACAGGAAAAACCCAATAAATAAAAAATTGAAAGGTTAAAGAGGAAAGAAAATGGTGCCCAGGAATCAAATCAAAAGACCCAAAAGAAAAAAGAAGAACAAAGAGGGATTAAAGCAGGGAGAAAAACAAAGGCAGGAGAAAGAAATAGCTTCCTTCAACAACTCCTCTCAGCTACCAGTAGTTGTAGGCGAGAGAAGCATATGGGTTGGCAACCCATCAAATGCCTTCATTTAATATACGTACATTTCTGCATTTAATGCTTCCTCTCCACATTAAATACTCCCACCTCCCCTCCTCTCATATCATTTTCCAGTTTAATTCAACCCAACTCCAGCAATTTGATTTGAGCTCTCTCTCTCTCTCTCTGCAATTTAATTTGGAGGAGAATGTTTGAGAAAAGTTTACGCACCCCATATAATCATAAGTTTGCTCCTCAGTGCGATGAGATATTTTTAAAAGCAGACATGAAAGTGAAGCTTCGTACTCTGTGATATAATCATTTTTCAAGTATCTTTAACACCTCAAGATTGGTATCGGAAAGTTAAGCAATTTCGCATAAACTTACAGATAGTTGGTAGTCCACTTTACCAGGTTAGCTCATTGCGTACTGTGAATACAGTTTAGTACCCTAAATTATTTTATAAATTAACCAAGAAACGAAAATAAAAAAACACCATTGCAAATCAATGAATCATTTGGAAAGGTGGTCAACTTAAATGATTTTGCTTTTCATTTCTTATTTTTTTTATGAGATAATTACAATTAGAAATTGTATGATTTGTAGTCCACAATGATATTTAACGTTTAAAAAAATAGTTGATAATCTTTATAATTATGTGGCAACAAATTGCCTACACTTTGTTTGTTGCCACTAGGAGTAACGACTTCGCTGCCACGTGTCACAACAATTAGTTGAAGTTTTGATTTTTCAAGTTTCAAATTAATTGTATTTTTATATTTGTTGTGTTGTACTTAGGGGTGGGTTCGGTTCCGTTCGGTTCGGTTTTTTGCCAAAACCGGAAACCAAACCGAAATTACTGTTCGGTTCGGTTCGGTTTTCTGTCGGTTTGTGTTCGGTTCGGTTTGAATTCGGTTCGGTTTTTTTCGGTTCGGTTTCGGCCCGGTTCGGTTTTAGGATACCTATAAATATTATACTTGTACAATTATAACAGAACAAAGCCTCCTGTCAAGTTGGCTTGCGGCTGCTATTCCCAACCTTGAGGGAATGGGTTCGAAACCTGGCGGGAGGGTTTTGTTGATTTATTTTGTTGATTTCTCATAAAAATTGGAAAAAATTTCTAAAATCCAGAAGGCATTAAGAGGGTTCGAACCCATACCCTGTTACTTTGAAAGTTTAACTAAAACCAACTTGGCAACCACATCTGCTTTGTTATGATTGTATGACTAAACTATTTATAAACATTGAAAAAAATAATTAAATATATAAATCGGTTCGGTTCGGTTCGGTTCGGTTTCCGAACCTCAAAAACCGAAACCGAACTGGGCAGATTCGGTTCGGTTCGGTTTGAGAGTTTCGGTTCGGTTTTTTTTTCGGTTCGGTTTTTTTCGGTCTCGGTCCGGTTCGGTTCCCGGTTTTCGGTTTTTTGAACCCACCCCTAGTTGTACTGTCTCGATACATTAAAAAATCTCTCATCGACAACATTTTAATCAAAACAAAACAAAAACCTTAAATAGTGGTCCTTAATGTTGGAAATGTAGATTCCCAAATTTCCCTACCTACTTCCTGTTGAGACGAACTTCCAAGGTTTTTTGTTCGTTTTCTGTTTACGGAGTTTCCAAGGAATTTCAATGAAAATGTTATTCACTTGTTTTATTTTTATTTTTAAACATGTTATTCACTTGTTTTGAACATTTAGAGATCGACCAATTTGACTTGAAACTCTGTACTAATTCTTACTAGTGTATTCTAAGAATTTGATTAATTTTGAGATATTTATTTTAATATGAATAATATTTTTAAGCAATTGACAGTCAATTGCTTTTTGTTACATTGCAGGATTCCGAACCATAAACTCGCTCTATCCAATCCAAATCCATCATTCCATTGTTTTTTTCCTTTTAAGAGATCAATTGGTGGTTTCATCATGACAGTTTATTGTTTTATGAGTCAGGAATACTTACAGAGATATTTCTACCTCTCCTTGGCCACCATCGTGAAATTCATCAGTCTAAAAATCGAGTCAGGACGTTTCGTGTGGAATAAGATATTGAAAACTGTCCAAAGTCACAAGTAACCCCGGTGGTTTAAGTGACAGTCATACTTTGCAAACATATAAACAAGGAAATTGAAATGGCCTAAAGAACAAGAGAATTACATGGTTAATTCAAATCAATTCAGAACCATGACCAGATATGGCCTAAAAATCGACATTGATTTGATAGCCGTAAGGAATGAAGACTGTTTAGAGGGGTCAGAAGACTAATCGTATATGATTGAATACTCTTTGATACAAATTTAATGTACGTTGACTAATTTACTGACCCACCAAAAATTTTAAAAATAATAAAGTAATGACCTACCAAAAATTTTAAACATCAATAATAAAATAAGAGTAAATTACATCATACCTTCTCAGGTTTGAAGTCTATTACAACTCTATATAGCATTTTTAAACATTTCACTTTCATACCTTAAGTACTATTTTATTTCAATTTCATACATCCGTTACATTTTTCATCCATTGAACCGTTAAGTGCCGACGTGGCTGCCAAAGCAATTTTTTTAAAAAAAAATTTTTTAAAAAAAAACCTGAATTTTTACAAACAAAAAAAAGAAGAAGAAGGAAGCCCCAACGACCAAAAGAAGAAGAAGGGAAGAAGAAGAAGAAGAAGAAGAAGGGAAGAAGAATAAAGAAGAATAAGAAGAAGAAGAAGAAGAAGGGAAGAGGAAGAAAAATCCCCCCCCCCAAGCGAAGAAGAAAGAAAAAAAAAAAAAGCCCAGTGACCAGAAGAAGAAAAAATTCCCCCCCCAGCAAAGAAAGAAGCCCAGCGACCAGAAGAAGAAGAAGAAGGAAGAAAAAATTCTCCCACCCCCACAACCCTCCTCTCGTCCCCGCCTTGGAGACCCAACTCCAGAGTTTTTTTTTTTTTTTTTTGTAAAAATTCCGGTTTAAAAAAAAAAAAAAAAAATTTGCCACTTGGCACACATTTGGCAACCACGTCAGTACTTAACAGTTCAATGGATCAAAAATGTAACAGAGATATGAAATTGAAATAAAATAGTGCTTGAGGTATGAAAGTAAAATGTTTTAAAGATGTTGTATGGGTTGTAATAGATCTCAAACCTGAGAGATATGGTGTAATTTACCCATAAAGTAATGTAGAGTTCACCTTCTTATATATTTTTGGCTTATTTTTTGTATGATCGAACTTACTTTGTGCCAGTCTACAACATTCAAATTTTTATTATTTTTCCATATTCTGTTAGTTTCGTAAAAAAAAAATGTTAAGTTTGTTTATGTGGCATAATTAGAGTAGCGGAAAGAGAGAAGACTCCAACTTTTGTGTACCTTTTACACATTAATTCTTCAATATTAAAAAAAATGACGAAACGAAAAAAAATAGACATGTGCATTAGAGAGTGGCATTATGTCAGATGAAATTAGGGAAGGGGTGGCGAACATGGCAGGAGGAACCAGGAAGTGAGCATGCCAAAATTTGCGTTTAAATATTATTTCCAACAATTTGGCTGCCCGATATAAGATAGGGTTTTCTTCTTCCCCAAAGCATAAGATAACAAGAGCAGAAGATGTACCGACTAGGGGTGGGCAAACGGGTCCTGGGCCCGCGGGTTGGGGCGGGTAATAGTGGTTCGGGGCAGGTACGGGGCGGGTCCATATTGTTTTATATACAAAACGGGGTGAGGCGGGTCGAGTCCAAGTAAACAGCGGGGTGGGGCGGATCTAGTATTCTGAAAACATGGGCCCCCGGCCCGAACCGTATCCAATAAACAGGCCTAGCCCAGTGCTGTGCCACTCTAATCTCACACACTCTCAAATCTCACACTCACTTTCTCGAAGACTCTCCAGACTCTCCTCAGTCCTCTCCCTCTCGATCTCTCTCTTCTATAGTCCTTCATCTCGATCTCTCTCCCATTCTCAGTCTCTCTTTCTGTCGAACTCTTATCCCTCTCGATTCTCAGTCTCAGTCTCTCTCTCTGTCGAACTCGAGCGGACGAACAACTTGAAACGACGAACTCCGCCTGACTAAGATTTGCATGGAAGCCGAGCTTTGCTGACGGTCGCACGACAAAGATGATCAAGAAGGACGAGGACAACATCGCCTCCCTCGACGGCCTCACGGAGAAAGAGATCCGAGATCGGCGTCTTCCATTGGTGCTATCTCTTTAGTTTGTTTCTTGATTTCAAGCTGTTTGTGGGGGATTTTAAGTAATTAAAAAAATGGATCCAGAGAAAGAATTTGTTATTTTTTCTGATGCATGCAATCACTGCTTTGGAGCTAATGCTGTGGTAAATTGTTAAATTTTGGATTTTGATCAATTGGGTTATATTGCATTACATGGAAACTATGATTGAATTTTGAGATTTTCAGTGAATGAATTTTGAGATTTTGAGATTTTCGGATTTTCGGTGAATGGTTGAATTTTGAGATTTTGAGATTTTTGGATTTTTATCAACTGGGTGTGCAAACTATGATTGAATTTTGAGATTTTCGGTAAATGGTTGTACTAGGAAATTTGATAGGGAAGGAATTGGAAATGTACCCGTGAGGCCCCGAGGAACCTGCCCGTTTGAAACGGGCCAGATTAGGTCCGGTTCCTATTTCAATTTTTGCAGGATTTGCCCCGTCCCGCCCCGTTGTATTTTCAAGCAGGTCCGGTCCGGTCCCTCCAATTTTGAACCCGGCCCAGCCCGTGCCCACCCCTAGTACCGACCCTTCTGTATTCTGAAAAGTTTCTATCATGCATATATATGTGTTTGTGTATATATATAAACATATATATTTGTTGTGTTTGTTGCTGAGATGCCACGCCATGAGTTACCCAAAACCCCAAGCAAGAACGACGTCTGCATCTTGTACATAATTAATTAACCCAATTTTTAAAAGATATAGACAATAAAATAATGCTATTTGTGCTTTTATTTTTCGATACTAAGATCATCTTCAATTTTTGACCTAAAATTTAAACTTTTTAGTCTTGGGAAATTTAGGTTTTAATTCAGAAACAGCTTTTTTATTCCAACCATTTTTGCCTAAAATTTTAGCCTCGGACTATTAAAGAAAATTAATTTTATGAACATATTAATCTAAAAATATTTAAATTCTAATATATATTGAAAAATCACTTATAGAACCTGTCACATCCCAGACCGGCTCTGCCCGACCACACTCTCACGGTTTTGTTTCTGGAAACTCAGACGATAACTTCCCAGTGAGTCACCCATCCTGGGATTGCTCTCGCTCGAACTCGCTTAACTTCGAAGTTCCGATGGAATTCGAAGTCAGTGAGTTCCCAAAATGCCTAATGCTATATGGAGGGGAGCATGTGGCACATTACCCATCTCCGTTGGTCGACGTGGGATGTTACAATTCACCCCCCTCAGGGCCTGACATCCTCGTCGGCACACTCACACCACACGGTAGAGTGGCTCTGATACCATTCTGTCACATCCTAGACCAGTTCTGCCGTGCTAGCACAATATTATCCGTTTTGGTCTCCGGCCAGGCCCTCACGATTTTGTTTCTAGGAACTCACACGAGAACTTCCCAGTGGGTCACCCATCTTGGAATTGCTCTCCCCGAACTCGCTTAACTTCGGAGTTCCGATGAAATCTGAAGCCAGTAAGTTCCCAAAATGCCTCGTGCTATATGGAGGGGAGCATGTACATATAAGGCACATTACCCCTTCTCCGTTGGTCGATGTGAGATGTTACAGAAACTCATGTCAAATCTAAAGCAATATCTTCCTCAAAGGTCCAATTACGACCTCTAATATGCTCTTTTGCCATCTTGAAAATTTTGGAAATGAGGAGAAATGGTAGAAAGAAAAATTGGAAGAATTGTAGAAGAAAAGTGAGTTTTATGTGGATGTTTGAACAAATAAATAGGTATTCATAGAAATTTTTGGTGAATTTTGAGTTAAATAATTTTTTTTAAGTATTTTAGTTGTTGGATTTAAATTTGGGCCGTTAGATCTTTTTTTTAACCGTTAGATTTGATTATATTCAATCTAAGCCGTTGAATTTAATAAATATATAAATATAAAACATATAAATATAAACTAAAAAAATATTTGAACGTGGACCGTTGGATTAACCAATGGCCCATTTAAATGAGTATTTATCAAATATTAGCCCATAATTTTAAAAATATCAGTTTTTATAAAAACTTTCAAATATATCTAAAATATCACTTAAATAAACACAAATACCCTTAAGCTTTAAACCTAAGAACTTAAAAAACTAAAACCCTATTAGATGAAGAGTTCTCACGGCAAAACCTAAAAAATGATGAAGACCTAGGGAAGACATCGACGGTTGGTGGAGACTTGTGCACCGCTAAATGAAGGTGAGCATAGATGATTAATTTCTTACATTTTTCCTCGTCTACGTTTTATCTTTGCTTTTGTAGTTTCTTCCTTCGATTGAATATTTATTGAAGACTGAAATTTTAATCTATGTAACGTTATTTATCTCAATTTTCCTTTGGATTATATGTGCTTCGTATTTAATTTTTCACACATTTGCATTATTATGGGTGTTGTCTGTGTCCTAATTCAATTTTGAAGGTTATCATTGACTGCTAGTGAATTGAGAGACGGTTGTGTTCTTAGAAAGTGCAAAAAGCATATTAGAAAAATTAGGTTTCATTTGTCGATGGAAGATTGACATTGCTAAAACCATTTGGTTTTTTAATTTATTAGGTTTAAAGCTTAAGGGTATTTGTGTCTGTTTAAGTGATATTTTGGACATATTTGAAGTTTTTATAAAAACTGACATTTTTAAAATTAGAGACTAATATTTGGCTATATTTGATAAATACTCAACAATTTGGCCATTGGATCAGCAAAAGTAGCCGTTAGGCTATCAAACGGGCCTGACATGCAGAGGACAAGCCCATGTGGGTGGGTTCGGGTTAGATTCGGCGCTAGCGAGTTGGGCGCCTGGGTTTCAGGAGTTGGCCTTTTACGCTCCTGTTATCACTCTCACTAGTGGGGCCCACACCAGCTTCTAGCCTAAAAAGGGCCTAGTATTTGGCATTTTTTTGAGATTTAAGTTTTAGGTCCACTTTTTAACTTGGGTTGGGTTGGAATTTTTTTTGGAGGAGAGGAATAAAAGGAGAAATTTAGTTTATATGTAGGCTAGGATTGGAGATGGCCTAAACGCACATTATAATTTTTACTGCATTGTAATGTTATAAGAGAAAAATTTAGGCAAAACATAGTTCTACATCGTCTACAGGGAACTTTTCACGAAAATATAAGACCCGGCTACATACTTTGGTTTTACCGGCAACATACTCTAATCAAACATACTTACACAAGCTTTTGTCTTTGAATAGATAATTAGAATGATAGGAATGCTAATATATGTGGGTAGATTTGGTATGAACTAGGGTAAATTACGTACTACTTTTTTATTGTGTGTGCATGGCATGTATCTCGTAAGGCATTGCAGCACAGCTCGAAACACGACGTTTCATGTTTTGCATGCTTCTGCTTCATGCTTGAATCCTTGATGCTTGTGGTCCACCGCGCAATATAAGTACTGTGTTTGTAGCTTAATATACAGGCATGGAATGGATGGTTATGGAGTGTAAAGTGACAAAGACGTAAGTAGGTGCTGTGCTGCTGGGTTCAATTTATAGGAAAATTTTATTTGAACCTAGCTATCTTATCTTTACACGAAATTAGAAAATTTTGTCTATCAAACTGTCAAATTCACCCTTAAATAAAAGAGAAGAAACAATTTTATAAACTCAAACACAAACAACAAAAATTTCTATCTCAACACCCATTTTAATTATTTAATCTGGTGAACCTAACCCTAACGTCGGCAACCCTATTCCAAAATCGACGAAGAAAATACCTTTTTTTTTTATTTGATTGGGTTATTTTTACAAGCACATGTTGGGTGGTGTTGTTTTATTGTTTTTAAGCAGAAATTAAACAAGTACAATTCTTTCTTCTTTTTTTTCTTGTTAGATCTCTGTTTTTTCTCTAACAGTTAAAAATTTCTATCTTTTTCAATTTGGTTTAATGTTCAACAAATGGGTTTTGGATGAAAGTGAAAATGCACAGAAGCCTTGCAGCTGTGGGATTTGGTCGCTTTTTTTATTCACTAAAACTCAATGTGTATAACTTATCAAAATTAAGAGAAAGCAAAGATGTAATCCAAGAATTCAAGAAAGAAGAGGAGACATATGAAGAATAGCAAAGAGGTATCATGGTCGCTGACAATGTTGGATAAGAGTTGCCGTCCTTAGTGTTGGGTTCACCGGATTAAATAAAAAGAGTGTAGAGAGATTATTGTTGTTTGTGTTTTAGGGTTATAAAATTAATTTTTCATTTTTATTTATCAAATGACAAATTTGGAAGTTTGGTAGATGAAGTAGGGAAGTTTGGTATTAATTAATTATTGTTGTTCGTGTTTTAGGGTTATAAAATTAATTTTTCATTTTTATTTATTAAATGACAAATTTGGAAGTTTGGTAGATAAAGTAGGGAAGTTTGGTATTAATTAATTATTTTTGTTCGTGTTTTAGGGTTATACAATTAATTTTTCATTTTTATTTATCCAATGATAAACTTGGAAGTTTGGTAGATAAAGTAGAGAAGTTTGGAATTAATTAATTATTGTTGTTCGTGTTTTAGGGTTATAAAATTAATTTTTTTTTTATTTATCCAAGGAAAAATTTGGAAGTTTGGTAAATAAAGTAGGGAAGTTTGGTATTAATTATTGGTTTCTATCAATTACTAAACTTTCAAATTTGGAAGTTTGGTATTAATTTTTGGTTAATTCCTCAATTACTTTTTGTTGGATATGATGATGATGTCACTTTCATTTAAAATGTTGCTTTACTTAAAAAGGTGGTGCTATCTATATACTTATTTTTATTTGGACACATTTTTTTGTTAATTTCTATCACCAAAGGGGGTGTAGTTAAATTTGAATTTGAGAGGATTTTAATAGATTTTGATATGTGATAGATTTCATAGGATTATATAGACTTCTACAAAATCCTATAGATTTTGGAAGATTTGAGAAGATTTGCATGACATATTTCTATAGATTTTGAAAGATTTTGTAACGTTGAATCTTAACCGTCAAATAAATCAAATGATGATAAATGTATTTAGGTCATAAATCTAATCAAATGAAGCTGTTCATGATCTGGAGCTCCATCCCTTGGAGTCGAAAAAGAAGAAGTCAAGATTATCACATAAACCCAACTCCTCAAAGATCCCCAGCACACCTATTTCCAATCCTACTTCCACCCTCACTTTATTCTTATCCCTTTTGTTATCACCTTATTTATTCTTAATATTTATTAATGAAACGAATTCATTCATGGTACCAAAAAAAAAAAGGAAAACTAATGAAAATGGCTTGAAAACTTTGAGTTTTAACGATAAGGACAAAATAAAGGTTAAAGTGAATAGTATCATGATTGACTTTTTAGTGTAAAAATATGGTTTTTCGTTAAAGTGAACAGTACCTGGAGTTTTTCGTTAAAGTTCCCAAAAAAAAAACATAAATAAGCAGACATGAGGACATGGAGAAAGATTGCGACCCAACAACCAAAAAAGCATAAATAAGCAGACATGACAAAACGAATTCATTCGTTGTCACCTTATTCATTCATGAACCCATGCCGCACACATAGCAGCAATTAGCACGAGGGTCCGGTAGCAACGAAAACATTGCAGACATGAAGCAAGATTGCGACCCAACAACAAAAATTGAAGAAAAAATTGAAAAAATGAAGGAAGAAGATAAAGCAAAGAAAGTGGCTAGCATTGAGAAGAAGAGGAGTCATTCAACTAGGATTTGAAATTCTATGGTGTGAGGTAGGATTCTATTTGGTCTTGGTTATATATACTTTCTCCTCTCAAATCCTACAAAATTCACAACTTAATGAAATCCTACAAAATCTTTAATTTTTTTAATACATCTAGATTTGAATAGACTTTAAAACTGACTATTAAAATCTTCATTGACTACACCTAAATTTACATAGATTCTAAAAATCTATTAGTTGACTACACTAGGATTTTAAAATCTTTTAAAATCCTTTAAAATCCAAGTTTGACTACATCCCCTTAATTATCTTCAATTAATACTATCCGATAACCAAATATGTGTGGAAGATAAAAATGAGTGAAATAGCATCACCTACCTAAAAGTTCATCATTAGTTTATATAAAGTAAACCAATTGAGAATATTAATGGGGACTACCATGCACTATAAGTTTATAGCATATCTCTATCTCTCCCTGTGTTTGGTGACTTTTGGACCTCGAGACGAGTCTCCACATGAGAGTTGAGACGACCAAGCCAATTGCCAAGTGCGAAGTGAATGTTTGTGGGTGGACTTTCGTTTCCATGCAAAGAGAAATTCTCGAGTGCAAATGTCCGTTCTATGTAGCAATAATCTCGCAAAGAAGTACAAACTCATGCATTCAGGTCTTCTCTAATCACGCTTCTTACGAGTGTGCTGCAGCAATATTGGGCTGGAGCTAGGACAAGACTTTCTTAAAATAAAAAAATCTAAGCCTTATTTTGAAATGGATCCAATCCAACTAACGCTTTTCCATAAGCAAGATTGGGCCGCCCGTAAATTGTTGCATAATGAGAGTGGCTTTTTCTTTTTAAATGCATACAGTTTATCTACAATAAGGGGCTGAGAAAGTGTGTTAAGGCACATAATTGGTTAGTCGTAATAATTTAGTTAGAATTATTATATGACGAGAATCAAACTTAAAAGTTCTCATTTACAAGTAAAGACATACCCCAAGACCGTAGTGCTATTTGAGGTCTTTTTTCTTTTATTTGGTTCAATGAATCTTTCAGAAGTGATCTTGCACATCTTTTTTTTCCAATTTTTTTTTTTTTTTACATTTTGAGTTTGAATAAATTAAACAAAAATTATAATACAAAATTAAATGATGTATAAAGAAAAGTAAAATGTGCAAAGTCTAAAGGTTAGGATTGGTATTTGCTAAAACAAAAGGTGAGGATTAGTATGAGTAGTCTAGGTTCAATGTTCGAACTCCTTCAATGTCACAAAGAAAAAAGAAATAAATGTCATTAAGTACTATATTCTATTGTATTCTTCTTCACTTATAAATAAGAGGTCTTAGATTTGATTATTACCAAAGACGAATTCGAGCCACTAATTATGGCTAGCCCATTGTGATGCTTAACCGACACCCCACCCCATGAGTGTAGATACTATCGTTTGTTCAAAAAAATAAATACGCGAAAATCATTTCACTTATATAAACCATATTCGTCAACAAATCAGTTTTCTTTTCAACTACAGAATATTTGGTAGAAGAACATTGTAATTGTATGGCCAACTTTGTAAAATTCGTCACACACCATCAATAAGATAGTTAGGAATAAGAAATGTGAACTTCAAACCTCTCTCAACCATTAATTTAACTTTTTCAAAATAAACAAAACATTAGTTTATGTGTAACAGCCCGTCCCGAATTTGTATATATTTTAATCCTCGAGTATGTAAAATGACAGAAATGCCCTCGAGACTTAGTGACGTGGACGTGCATATGTAGATTTAAATTATTCTTCTCGCTAACAAAATTAAATAATACGCATCATAATGAGCGCATCAACGCGAATTTAAAGCGAATCAAGCTCGTAACGAAAAAGTTACAAACATTAGATTGCAATTGGGCTAAAATGGGAAACAAAACCTAAACCAATTACCTTGGATTATTATTTTTTGGGCCCAATCAAATTGGTTCCTATGTCTTGGGATCCAATTAAATTGGACTTAATTGTATTGAATCCACACTTTCCTCCCTTGCCCAATCCGGATGTGCCCTAAAAATCATTTCCTTTCTATTTTTGTTGGCCAATCACAAGCACACACACAACCTACACCTTATCTCTCTCCTTCTTGAGACTTCTTTCGTTATCATCCATCCGTCTGTATAACTAAGGGTGTTTACCTCCAAACTAGACCAAAACTCCACAGATCGAGCTTGAGATTCCCATATCCTTACTTCTTTTAAACTCTTGAATCTAGTGATATCATTTGCTAGGTGAGTTGGCTTCGAAAACCCGAGAACCAAGAACTCCGGTGAGGAGTTGAAATTTCTCCGACGTGATCGTCGAGGTTTTACGAGGTTTCAAGGCTTGAAAAGGTTCATAATCAACCTAATAGGAACCCTAGACTTGTTTTGGAATGATTTGGACATCAGGATAGCCCAGTTCCTTGAGTTGCAGGTTTGACCGGAATATTCAAGAAATATTAAGACCAATTCCGTTGGTTTTAGGACCTCTAAATAGGAAAGAAATCGTCATACTCATTCAGGGATTCAATTTGATATAAAAATCGTGAAATTTGGTGTTGAAACGAACAAGATAGTGAATTTTTAATGTTTTCCAGAAACCAGCGAAACCAGCAGAGGGTTTCGGCAAACCATCGGAGAAGACGAAGCATATTCCGTCAAAGTTGATGGAATATTCCTAACGGGGTCAGGTAAATCTAATGGAAAATTATAATATTTAATGGAATATTCTCTAACGACGTTAGGGTTACCATTAGAGTGCCTGCGCGTGGGACTTCCAAAAAATATTTTTTAAATATGGGGATGTTCATGGTGTTGAGTAGGCCATGATGATATATTCAAATACCCCAATTGAGCAACATATGAGAAATTAATCATAGGTTATGGTTATGTACTTTCGAATTAACGTTTAATCAGTTGTTTCACATATAGGTGAGACGTTTCCAAAGGACGAGCGTAGCTAGGCCAGACTCAGGGGTTATAACCCTGCTACATACAAGTGAGTGGGCTTTTGGTTTTCTATATATACTTATTTATACTTTACATTTCCCATAAATTATTTTAAATGGTTTTACGATTTAAATGCCATGTCATTTGCATCATATTTTAGTTTATGCATTAATGTCAATATGCATAATATTGTATGATGCTACAGACACTTAGGTAAGCTTCAGGTGAATACATGTTGATGATAGAGATTTTTGTGGGTATGGTTGTGTTTATATATGGTTAGTGCTCATTATCCTGCACCTCGGTGTTAGTGCTCCGCCCGGAGCCAGAGCTTAGCTTTCACGTGATCGTTCACCTCCCTCACCACATGCTCACCTTGGATCCAAAGCAGGTGCTAGCCTGTCGTACAGACCACACTAGGTGGTTCCGACTCGTAGGTGACTTGCGATACTTCGCACAGCCTTCACGTGATTGTAGCACTTGAGCGTATTTATTTACAACCAGTCTATCGTACAAACTACATTAGGTGGTTCCGACTAGTGTACATAAATACATATTTATGAGCTATAGATTCAACCGTACATGTCACGTTAGGTGACTCCGGCTGATATATCACTTTCATATTAAATTACATCACCTAGCTTACATGTTTGTTTATGAGATATTCGACATGGCATATTCTTGGTTTTCTTCATTATCAAGCATGATTTCTAGATATGTATATATATATATATATATATATATATATATATATATATTTGGGGAAATTATACGGGTTTTAAGGTGAGAGGTTATTATATTTGAAAAGTGAAATTGTGTTTTCAAAACTTTTGTTTTTGCCCACTCACGTTTTCTGTTTTGCGCTCTTCCAGGTTCTATGTAGAAGTTCGTATCGATGACTCACGAGGACTCTACAGTGGTTCTGACAGCATTGTAATAAATGTAAAATTTTCTTTCATGTTTTGTATAATTAATACTTAGCCCGTTGGACTGCAACTAGGTTACCTAGGCTTTGAACATTTGTATCGTTACTCCTTACGCTATCACGCACTTATATATCACCTTAGTATAACTTAGTTAGTTTCGGTTTTTAGTTATTCACATTTTTATTTCACTTTCACTTCCGCATTACGCACATGACTATGTCATCCTCACGTGACGGCCAGTTTGCCTCGATTCAGGTCGGGGTGTGTCATTATGTGATTACAATCAATATTTTGAACATTAGTTTAGAGAGATTCCAATCACTCTTATTTAATTGGTTAACATTATACAATCTTTGTATTATTGTTCTTATTTAATTTTTTTTTATAGGGAATTGTTATTAACACTCCAAAAATCTTATTCTATACTCCAAACTTTTTATATTAGGAAAGAAAAATACAATTGTGAGGAATGTATAATGAGATTTTTGGAGTGCCAATAACAATTCCCTTTTTATATTATGATATCCAGAATCTTCAATATTGTCAATTTTCATCAACTTGTATCTTTGTTTTATTTTTTTATTTTTTGTTTCTAAAAAGGTAAAATTTATGTTCTTTTTTATTTTCATGTATTTTTAATCTTTTTTTTCTTGTACCATAAAAAGTTTGGTATATATTTCTTGACTAAGTGTATTTTTTTTAATATCAATAATTCTCCTAGTATCGTCGATTTAAAAAAAAAAATCTTCAAACTAAAATTAAAATATGACTCGACAATAAATAAAAAAGAAGACTAATGAAAAGGAAAATTTTGAGTTTTAACGATAAAGACAAAATAAAGAGTAAAATGAATAGTACCAAAATTGACTTTTTATTGTAAAAATGTGATTTTTTTCGTTAAAGTGAACAATACCAAATTTTTTTTTAAAGCTTCCTAAATAAAAATATCACTCGAAAATAAATAAAAAATATTCTTCATAAAATAATGGGCCAAAACAGGCGAGCAGTCATGGTCACTTGTATAGTCCAAGTACATAGGGATATAGATGGAAAAATATTAAACAGAGCAAACACTCTGTTTTGGTGACACGTACAAGGTATCTTTGTATCTGGAATCCCTTCGGATTCCGCATGACATCTCAATCCCCTCTTTTGTCTTCACGCCTGAGAACGACTGCTCCATTTCAGGAGCCAACTTCCAAAACGGCAGAACCCTGCTTCAACTCTCCGAGCAAAAGAATCCAGATTAGTGCTGCAATTAAGATTCGGTTAAGAAATTTAATTGCAACCACAACGATGTCCTTGTGATAATATCTCGGATCAATAGTTATGTCATGTGTTTAGCGTTTCGGTTAACATGATTAAGTTAGATCCATGAGGTGGTGAGAAGTTTATTTACGACATAATTATCGTTGTGACATATTTTAAGTGAATCAGCTTAATTGCCTTGTGGTAGTATGTAATTAACTCATGCATAGTAACATTATCATTGACATGCTAGGGTCATGATACGGAGAGAAATTTATAATGATGGTGGTATTGTGATAGTTGTGGTGGAAAAAAATTTGTCGTCTTCATATTAACGAATTTGTACTTCCAAAACAATTAAATACCATTGATAAAAGAATCAAAGCCACAGGCCCATAGGATGGGAGGGTTTGACCAATAGATATCTGATGCTTAAGTCAATTTCTTAGAAAATAGAGAGAGGTTAGGGCTTAACTGCGCATCAAAAGCTTAACAATATTTGGTGGAGAATGGGTTGTTCATAGGGCTATTACATGTGTTGGGATTATCATGTCATGTGTCATGTTCAGTTGGCCAAAGTGTGCATCGGTCGGATACAGTAAGAAAATATCTTTAAGATACTGAGATATCTTAAAGATGCTTGAGAAATAATTCCAAATATATTATTTAATTACTAGTATATTGGAATAATCCACGAAATCCTTGATTGAATTTGGTGGTAATAATTCAAGAAGAAAAACTTTAAAGATGGAATTAATAATTTAATCCTATCTTTAATATCTTTGACTTCTCCTTTTTGCCATGGGCAGGAAAGCTTGAAAAAACTCAAGTCTGCTTGAGTGTTAAATTGTGCGTGGAATGAATATGGGTGACACCAATTTAATGAGGGTATTCTTATCACTTGATGATAAAAGTTCACGTGTTTTATGTATTATTTTTTTACTCCTACTAATCACATAATCATGCATTATAGTTTTTCACAGTGGTGTGTAATCGACTCAGGACAATAGTATTCTCGTTGATATGCTTAGTTAGAGGCATAATGAAGATGTCATCGAGCTTATACTTTAAATTAAAATTAAAAGTGATACTTTGGATGCAGTCCCTAACTATCAATATTCTTTGGCTGAAACCTTATTGGTTTTCAATTTTTATCGAAGTCCTTGAAATTAATGTGATAATGTATTTCTATGTAGGTTACTATATTTTTTTTAAATTAAAAAATTGAAATTTATAGTTGTTTGTATTAATGAGATCTTAAATACATAAAACTCATAATTTGTGGATTAAAATATAAATTATACTCTCATAAACATGGGTACATTCATCAAAATTAACAAAAAAAATTATTTTGTACCAAAATATGGGTACATTCTTCAAAACCACACAAAAGATAATAGTTATTAGGTTTAATAACATTAGTAAATTTCTTTGATTAAACTTGATATGGATACATTTTCAAATCAAGAAAAAGAATGTACCCATATAAGTTTAAAAATGGATTAGAAAAAAATTGAATAGATTTTATATAAAAAAGGGCACATTTTACTACAACAAATTGGTATATTCAAGGATGGGTACATTTTAAGATTAAAAAAATTAAAAAATTACATCAATGGGTACATATAAGATTAAATCAAGGGGTACAAACTTATTCTATTTTTTTTTTTGGAATTGTTTTGAATTGAAAATTATTTAAGAGTTTAATAAAGGTGTAAGTATTAAAATCCTAAATCAATTATTAATTTTTATTTTAAAAATTATATAACTGATATGTAAATTCATTATTATATTAATACTAAGGACCTTGATCAAAATCTGAAAATTAATAAAATTTCAATTAAAGAGTATTAGTAACTAAGGACCAGATACTAATTTTTTCAAATTAAAATATCAAATTACTTAATTGGCTTAACATTTGTGTTCATACACTTCAATGGCTTATTCCCTTCCTCAGCTTACTTAGAAAGACGACGAATTTCCATCTTCCATTTTAGCCAGCTCAGTCCTAATAATGCTCATTCTGCTACCCTCACTCTGTTTTTAAACTTCCTTTTTAATCCCACCGCAATTTTCCATTCGTTCCAATCGAATCCCCCCTCGACCGTATCGGTATATATATGCTGCTGTTCTGCTGGGTGAACGAAACTTTCACAACCAACCCAGCCGCAGACCCAGCACCTTTCCTCTCAACTTTCTCAGAAAATCAATGGCACCCATTAACCAGATTCTCCAAGGTTTCCAAGCAATGCCCTTTGCAGTCCCCGCTGCCATTGCTGCTCTGTCTATGCTCTTCCTGTTTTCCGCCAAAGCTTTGATCTTCACCAAGAAAAAAGCTTCTTCCAAACTCCCTTCTGTTCCAGGTCCCTATTTCTAATTTCCCACTTTTATTTATTATTGTGTTTATTTGTTGGGGATTTATAGTTTTGATGAACTGGGTGGTCGGTACATTGGGAATTTTGCAGTTGTGCCAGGGCTGCCTGTGGTGGGGAACTTGTTGCAGCTGAAGGAGAAGAAGCCGTACAAGACGTTTATTAGGTGGGCTGAGGAGTACGGACCAATCTATTCTATCAAAACTGGTGCTACCACCATGGTTGTTCTCAATACAGCTGATGTTGCCAAAGAGGTAGGTTTCTCTTTCTCACTAATCACTGTGAAAAACAGCATACAGGAGTTAGACCAGTTGGCTAGGGAGCGCAGCTGCACCTTCACCCAAGTTCGAGCCCTCCTCCCTCTAAGTTGGAGAAGTTAGAATAGAATAAAGAAATAATTTATACACGCCTCTTTTCTCATTATGCACACTCTATTTATTTGTGTCTCTTCTCATAGAACATAAAACATCTTCTTTATCAACCAAAAGAAAATAATACAATGAATCACAGATTTACTTTGATGCATATGCAAAATAATATTTTCAATGCATGTAAATATGTAAGATTCAATTCATAACCAAAATCAAATTCACATAATTTCAACAATTATGGTTATGGGTCATACACAATTTATGTAGAATCTAAAATATGTTAAACGTAAAGTTGGGTCATGCATCATGGTGAATGTTCATGCTATCAGGGCTGCAAAAATATCGAGTTAAAAGCCGTTGTTTTGAAAGAACCTGATTGCGTGATGATATGGATGAACTGGTTTGATGCAAAAAATTTCTCCAACGTCAGATTCCTAAGCCCATCAGTAGGAGTGTGCTGATAACGTGTTGTGGTCTATTTTTATTTGACAAAGGGAGAGAGGCCGGCGACAGAGAAAGAGAGAGAAGAGAGATGTGTGTTTTAGAATTGTAGGGGAATTGTGTGTTGTTTCCCTCATACATTGCACCTTTATTTATAATAATAATAAGATAAGGACATTCCTTGATCTCCAAGGAATATGAGATACAATAGGTAAGGATAAACCCTAATCAAATCTTATCTAGGATTTACACAATCACACTTAAACTAGGAATGTTTACAACAAAATATACTAATTGTAATGCTTTTAACACTAAATGAATATATTTAGAAATAAAAAATATTTTATTATTAAAATAATTAATGATGTTATTAATACCCAAAGACTTTAATCAAAAATTGAAAAAGGAATAAGGTTTTAATCAATAGAGTGGCAAAAGGAGGGATGAAAACATAATTTCTCCTATAAAAAAAAAAAACTAATTACCATGTCACATATTCGAAGGGTACTTTTGTTATTTGATGGATAAATAAATTGACCTTAATAGAACTACCGAAGTTTGTTTCTACCAAATGAAATTCAATATTTTTCCATCAGTGAAACTTCTAAGTGAGGTTAATTTTGGTTGAGTAAGGCCCTTGCACTGGTTGACTTGGGTAGACAAGTAATTAACCATTGACAATCAACTATGTAGCCGAAGTTTAGCATTAAAAGTGAAGAATTTATTTGGTACTCTATTTGAATTCTTTCTTTAAAATCAATCACACTTTTTAATTTTTTTTTTTTGTTGTTCTTTAACACTTTTTAAATTTTAAATTTTGAAAACTTGTTTGGTAAAATTATTTTTAAAAATTAAATTCAAAATTAATTAAAAAAATTAACTTATTTCTTTAAAACATCAAAAGTAAGGTTTTAGAATTTTTAAACTAAAAACTATTATTTTCTCTTTCCTCCAATTCTTTCTATCTCTGGTTCTCCACTCGGTCACTGTCTCCTCCAATTCTCTTTCTCTCTCTCTCTCTCTCTCTCTCTCTCTCTCTCTCTCTCTCTCTACAAATTCTCTCCTTTTTGGATTAGGATTTTTCCCCCTCATTTTTTACCTCCACTTTCCTCTACTCATAATTGAAAGGTCAAAATTAAGCCACGTCAACATTTTATATTAATTTTTTAATAAAATAAAAAAGATAAAATAAAAAGTATGGAAGAATAAGAGTAAACTGTGTGAAGGGGAGAAAAGTAAAAAAAAAAGAGAATCCTACTCTTCTTTCTCTTTCCACTGGCCCTCTCTCCCAATGCCTTATCTCTCTCTCTCTCTCTCTCTCTCTCTCTCTCCTGACAGTCTCCTTATCTCCAATTTATCCCTTGATGCTCTCTCTCCTCTTTCTCCCTCCTTTGAAGCATTCTCCTCTTTGAATCTATCTATGGACGATGATGCCTTCTTTATTTTTTTTTTAAATTGTTAAGATTTAAAATAAATTTTGAATCTATTACCAAATAAATTTTTGAGCCTTTAAGAAAATTTTTCTTAAGACATGTTCTCAAAAAATGTTTTGATCAAATGTTAATTTTTTCTGAAAATATGACTTTAGCCCCTAAAACTCAATTTTCTTCACTTAAAACCCGATGTAAATTTTTTACTCAAATAAAACACATTGACTAGACTCCACATAAGCAAATTCATCACTTATGTTTGACTTTACCCATTTAAAAATTTTCGGATGCCTAAAACACCCTTATTGAATGTTTAATGTACACAATTAATTCTATGCAAATTGTAAGGGAGAATTAATGATTTTACAAAAACAATATTTTGCATATAAATGTAGGGATTTGTTGGTTAGTTTGGCTCTCGAATTCCAATTTACCATTACATCGTGTCCATATTATATATAGGTAAATTAATTTTAGGACAAAGAAAAAGAAAAGAACCAACTATAGGTAAATTATTTACATATATAGTCTAGATATTTGATTCACATAAAAAAATGTAGGTAAATCACGTGTGCATAATTTACCTACTTGCATAATTTACCTACTATTATATTAATTTACCTACTTGCATAATTTAGGAAAAATGCCAACAAAACATTAGAATATTATTTGCATAAAGAAATATGAGAATATTTTGTTTATATACTGTAGGTAAATTAGAGAGTATAGGGCAATATTATTTATATAGGTAAAGTAGGGACGTTTAACTATTATATATAAGGAGAATAATTACACCGAATAATAATGTATTCATTATTTAATGTAATGCACTAGATTGTTGTAGAAATTATAAATAAATAAATAGAAAAAACGTTAGGATGATTAATTAGATTATAAGGCCCTTGATTGAAGCTAATTTTCAAGTGTGGGTTGTGGCAAAAATTGTAATTAATTTGTATTAGTAGGTTACTTATATTCTTATGTGGCAGTTTATTTGACTTTTGGGTTTTTTTTTGGATGTTTAATTATATGTGGGTTTATGTTTAGAAATCATGATTTTTCAGGACCAATATCTAATGAACCCTAATTTTTTTTAATAGAACACTAAATAGACCTTAAGATACTGTGTTTTTTCTTGAAGGCTTGAAACCATGAAAGATCCATTCGATTGAGATTTCTACTGATTTCTGTCTTATGAGTTTATCTTTTCCATTGACATCATTATAGAGTTGATGAGCAATAGGCATGTCCTCAACGCCTATTGCAATGATCAAAGGGTTATAAAAATGAAAGTTCTGTTTCTTAATAATTCAATATGTTATGATGAACTTGTACGTTTTACGGGGAAGGTTTTATCCAATACATGAATGTTTATGTATCATAATATATATATATATATATACACACACATATATTCTTGTATAAAGGATTTGAATAATTGGTAACCACTTCTGCTCTCTAATGGTTGTTTCAGGCCATGGTGACCAGATATTCGTCCATGTCAACGAGAAAGCTATCAAAGGCACTAAAGATTCTCACTTCCGATAAATGTATGGTTGCAACAAGTGACTACAACGATTTTCACAAGATGGTAAAACGATACGTACTCACAAATGTTCTTGGAGCGAATGCTCAGGTTCGTTGTTACAGTTTTTGTTCTCACTTAATGCTCAAACTAGTTCTTATGCGATCATATTGTAGATCTTGTTATAACTCCATAAGTGATATTCAGAAGCGACACCGAAGCCAGAGAGATACCATGAGGGAAAATGTTACTAGCCGATTGCATGCTCATGTAAACAACTCTCCTCAAGAAGCTATAAATTTCAGAGAGATATTTGAGTCTGAACTCTTTGGAGTTGCTTTGAAGCAAGTGAGTGTTGCTTGATTTTGTTAGTACGAGTATTCTGTAACGCTTGTTCCTTGTACTTGACGTTACAATTGCGAAGTTGAGAATATAGTATAAACTAACATAATGGATGCAGGCTATAGGCAAGGATATAGAAGACTCCGTTTATGTGGAGGAGCTGGGTATTACATTATCAAGAGACGATATCTTTAAGGTTCTAGTGAATGACATGATGGAAGGTGCAATCGAGGTTGATTGGAGAGACTTCTTCCCGTACCTGAGATGGGTTCCTATTAAGACCATAGAAAATAACATGAAGAGACTCTCTCGCCGCAGGATAGCAGTAATGAATGTCCTGATCGAAGAGCGGAAGAAGCGAATTGCTTCAGGAGAGGTGCTGTTTTCTTGCTTTCAAACGCATTATCTTTTTTGGGAACTTCTTAGTAGTTGTACATGTAATTTGAATGGAGTACGAAACAGGAATTGAATTGTTATGCCGACTACTTGCTTTCTGAAGCAAAAACGCTTACACCTGAGCAAATAGCCATGTTGATTTGGGAGACGATTATTGAGACAGCGGATACTACATTGGTAACAACGGAATGGGCTATGTATGAACTTGCAAAAGATCAGAAACAACAGGTTATTTTAGTTGCTGATTTTTAAATTTTGTATGTGCACCGTTTTTTTTTTCTTGGTAACTAATGTTGGTCTACTTTGCCTCGTAATATAACAGGATTGTCTCTTTGAAGAAATTCAAAATGTTTGTGGAACCGACAAGGTTACTGAGGAACATTTGTCCCAGATGCCGTACCTGGGTGCTGTTTTCCATGAAACTTTAAGGAAGTACAGTCCAGTTCCTATAGTTCCTCTTAGATATGTGCACGAAGATACCCAATTAGGCGGTTACTATGTTCCTGCCGGAACAGAGGTACTTGATAAATGTTTCCATTAGATTTATTTTTTCATTTCTTCACAACATTATTATCGATCTTTTACCAAGTTATGCTATTGTACATGCAGATTGCCATTAACATATACGGGTGCAACATGGACAAGAACCGATGGGAAAGCCCGGAAGAATGGAAGCCAGAGAGGTTTTTGGAGCCAAAACACGATCCGATGGATTTGTACAAGACCATGGCATTTGGAGCCGGAAAGAGGGTGTGTGCCGGTTCACTTCAGGCAATGCTGATAGCGTGCACCTCCATTGGAAGGTTGGTGCAGGAGTTTGAGTGGAAGCTGAGACATGGAGAGGAAGAAAATGTGGGTACTGTTGGGCTCACCACTCGCAAACTCCATCCAATGCATGCAATCCTCAAACCAAGAAATTGGTAAAGCTTGAAAATTAAGCCTCAAACTAATTTGAGATGGTTTTAGGATTTTATCTACCTGATGAACCGTGTAATATTGCAGTTGAATAAGCTTTGAGCGTCCCTTTTTTTTGTTGAATCAAACATGGTCGGATCTTATTTACTTTTATTTGTACTACAATACTGCTAAATTAATTTAGTAGAGCGTATGTTGTCGATAACAAAGTATGGCCGGAGATAGGAGTTTACGATGCCAAATTTCCTTAACAACTCCGAATACAGGCCTAAAAAGCCTGTTTAGAGACTCGCGCCAGACCATACTTTGTTTTTTAGGTTGTAGCACCAACAGAACAAGAATAGAGTTCATGTGACAACCCGTCCCTAATTTTCCTATGTAGTTTCTCTCCGAGTATGTGAATTGACTGTTATGCCCTTCGTGGCAAATGATGTGGACATGTTTATTTCTTTCCTTATTTATTTCCTCGTTTCTATATTGAAATGGTACACATTATTATGAGAATACGTGGAATTTTACTAGGATAGGAACATTTTTACAGATAGATTTTGATTCCCCTTTACTGTAGGAAATCCAAAATCCTATCATTGATTTCTTTAAGTCTACCCATGCCCTCTCCCTTCATTTCACTCACCAATCAACTCCCATTCTTACACAACCAATCCTATCCCCTCCCTCCTCACACCAACCAATCAGAAAAAGCAAAAAGCAAAACTCTCTATCTCTCACTTCTCTCTCTCTCTCTCTCTCTTTCTCTCTCTCTCTCTCTCTCTCTCTCTCTCTCTCTCTGCAAGCTCTATGAACGATCTCCAAACCTCACAGATCGAACCCAAGAACCATTCCATTGTACTCCTCTCATCTTCACGAACACAACCATGTTCTTGAAACTCGGAATTGACGAGTTTTTTACATCGAACTCGTGAGGTCTAAACTCAGTGCCTTGAGTTCATTGTGTTTGGGACCGAGTTACGAGCTTTTAGGAACTTTGTAGGCTTCCATTAAACTCCCCGAGTTCCCTAGTGAAACTTTGGTGAAGAAGCCACGTCGAAACAACCGAGTTTCGAAGAGTTCCAGTTTGGTTGGAGCTTTCGAGGCATTTTCTAGCAACATCCATCCACTTTTTGGACTCCAAACATGTATAAAGCGATTCTCCTCTTCATGAGCTTCAAATCCATATAAAGTAGGTTGAAAATGGATGAGAAATGAAGAAATGTTAGATCACATAACTTATGTTCTCAATACATGTAACAATTTTTGCCTCTATATTTGTAAATTAGATCAAATTAATATATCCCTGAAAAATAAATCAAACAGTCAAGTCTAGATAACTACCCAATCTTTTGGGGTGATTCCAAACTGGTCATGACATTTCAAAACATTCCAAATAACTATCGAAAGTTTTGAAAATGAACATCTATTAGGTTCACTAAACGTTCACTGATGACATAGATAAATATGAAGTGTATTTTAACTCTTAAGTCATCTATAGAGGTTCAAATCTCCAAATTGACGCAATTTAGCCAAGCAAATTTATAATTTACCTTGGCTAAATAGGTCAACTTGGGAGATTAGAACTCCAAAGACGCCGATTAGTGAAAACTAACATCAATATTTGTCTACTTCATCATTTCATGCTAGTAACGAAATGTTGGTAAATTCTTTATTGACCTACCAAATGTTTAATTTTTAAAACGTTAAGTAGTTATTTAAAATGTTTTAAAATATTAAGATTAATTTAAAATTACTTCAAAAACATTAAGTAGTATTTTTTCATCAACCCTAAATTAAACAATTCTTTATGAAATAATGGACAGAAACAGGACAGTAGTCATGGCCACTTATAAACTCCAGGTATCTTTATTGCCAACCGATGAATGGAATCTGGAACCCTTTCGACTGAGATGAGATTTCCTGCACCTATTTTTGGCTGTGGCTCTTCTGTGTCTTTATTTTTTGGCTGAGAATTTGGTTTATTTTTTATTATTTTAATTATTGTCAAGTTAACATTAATTATGTTTAGTCTAAAAAGCAAAGACACAGAGGGGACACAGCCAAATATGGGTGCAGAAAATCTGATCTCCTTTCGACTCCCACATGACATCTCAATCCCCGGTTTTTGTCTTCACGCCTGACAACGACTGTCTTCGTTGGGAAACAAACTTCCAAAACGGCATAATCCTGCTTCAACTTACCAAGTACAAGAATCCAAATTAATGATGCGCAATGAGATTCAATTGAGAAATTTACTCGACACGTTGTGACAATGTTCTAAATCAATAATTTTGTCATGTGTCGTGTTCAATTAGCCAAAGTGTGCATTGGTAATGCTGAGATATTTTAAAGATACTTGAGAAATAATTCCAATTGTATTATTTAATTAATAATATTTTGGAATAATCCGTGAAATCTTTGATTGAGTTTGGTGGTAATTCCTTTTTTTATTGCGTTGATCTTCAAGAAGAAAAACTTTAAAGATGGAATTAATAATTGAATCCTATCTTTAATATCTTTGACTTCTCCTCTTTGCCATGGGTAGGAAAGCTTGAAAAAACTCAAGTCTGCTTGGGTGTTAATCTGTGCGTGGAATGAATGTGGACGACACCAATTTAATGAGGGCATTCTTATCACTTGACGATAAAAGTTCACGTGTCAGCTCTAAAATTTTATGTATTATTTTTTACTCCCACTAATCACATAATCATGCATTATAGTTTTTCACAGTGGTGTGTAATCGACTCAAGACAATAGTATTCTCGTTGATTGCTTAGTTTAGATGTCACATCCCGGCCCGGGGCGGATCACTTCCCGAGCCGGTTCCACCACCGTAACACGATATTGTCCTCTTTGGGCCTCGACCACGCCCTCACAGTTTTGTTTTTGGGACTCACGAGCAACTTCCCAGTGGGTCACCCATCATGAGAGTGCTCTAGCCTCTTTCTCGCTTAACTTCGGAGTTCCTACGGAACCTGAAGCCAGTGAGCTCTCAAAAGGCCTCGTGGTAGGTAGGGATGAGAATATACATTTAAAAATCACTCTCTTGGGCGATGTGGGATGTCACATTAGAGGCATAATGAAGATGTCATCGAGCTTATATTTTAAATTAAAATTAAAAGTAACATTTTGGATTCGGTCCCTAACTATCAATATTCTTTGACTAAAATCTTGTTGGTTTTCAATTTTTTATCGAAGTCCTTAAAATTAATGTGATAATGTATTTCTATGTTGGTTACTATATTTTTTAAATTAAAAATTAAAATTTATAGTTGTTTGTATTAATGAAATTTTCAATAAAAAAAAACTCATAATTCGTGAATTAAAATATAAATTATACTCTCCAATATATATATATATATATATATATATATATATATATATATATATATATATATATATATATATATAAACATGGGAACATTCATCAAAATTAACAAAATATGGGTACATTCTTCAAAACCACACAAAAAATAATAGATATTAGCCTTAATAACATTAGTAAATTTCTTTGATTAAACTTGAAATGGATACATTCTCAAAGCAAGAAAAAGAATGTACCCATATAAGTTTAAAAATGGATTAGAAAAAAATTGAATAGATTATATATATATATATAAAAAATGGGTACACACACACACATATATATATATATATATATATATATATATTTTACCCTCCACCACCCACAGACACACACACCAGGTTTCGAACCTAAGATCTAGAACTACCCCACCCCTTACTACAACAAATTGGTATATTTAAGAATGGGTACATTTTAAGATTAAAAAAAATTAAAAAATTACATCCATGGGTACATATAAGATTAAATTAGGGAGCTTTAATAAAAAGGGCTTGAACTAAGTTTATTTTAACCAAAAACCATCCTATAACTTTTTTTAACCAAAAATCATTCCAGAACAAGGTAAAACTCACCAAACCAACAGATAGCTCGACCACCAGCCAGTCACTCATGGGCTCTCCTTTGGCCCTCATCCTCCTCCTCCTCCTTCTTCTCTTCTTCTCGCTGAGTACTACAACTTTCCTTTTTGAATCACCCTATTTCGTTGAGTATTGAAGAAGTTATATCCATTTGAATCTTACCTAGTTTTCGGCGACCTCCGAGGCTTTCGAGGCATTTTCCCAGCCAAAACAAAATGAGTTAGCCATCTTGCAAGGTACCATTCTCTTCGTCTCTTCGAGAAATACGATTTTCGTTTTTGAATCACTCGATTTCGTTGAGTATTGACAAAATTATGAGCGTTTAAAGTTTGTCTAACCTAGTTTCCAGCGACCTCCGAGGATTTCGAGGCGTTTTTCGGCCAAACCACAATGAGTTAGCTATCGTGCAAGGTACCATTCTCTTCGTCTCTTCGAGAACTATGATTTTCGTTTTTGAATCACTTGATTTCGTTGAGTATTGACAAAGTTATGAGCGTTTAAAGTTTCAACTTTCCGGCCGAAATCCGGCTTTCCTTTCCGTTAGAGCATTTCCACCGGGGCCTCAATAGGCCAGCCCCCAGTCCAAAAACGTGCTGGCACCCTGTCCATGAGCTCCACCCCACAAAATTGCCCAGCCCCCAGCCCAAGCTGGTCTCTGGGCCGGCCTAGAATGGACTGAGAGAGAAGCCGGGCCATTGGCCTGGCGCGTGCAGAACAATCGCGCCTGGGCGCAAGTAGGAGACAAGAAACAGGCGGCGGGGCCCAGCGCGCAGGCGCACTCCTTCTTCCCCGGGTGTGGGCGACGTGGCCGAATATATGCCGTTGGATTTCCAACGGTAAAAAAAATTCAAATTTCTGTTTTAAAATGGACCGTTCGATCAAAGATCAACGGTCCACGTTTATCCTATATAAAAAAAAAAAAAAAAAACCCAACGGTCAGATTTATGACCGTTGGACACGTGGCATGATCTTGACTGTTGGATTTGAATAATTTTCAAATCCAACGGTCCAGATTAATTAAGCACATTAAAATTAATTTAAAATTATAAAAAAATATAGAAATTTATTTTTAAAATACAGAAAAAATTTAATTTTTTTTTTCTATAAATATCTAACCCTCATCTTCCACTTTACACCACATTTCAATATTTCTACACTTTCTATACTTTCTACATTTCAATATTTTCTACACTTTAAGAGAGAAAAAATGTCTTCGTGGAAGCTCATTGAAGATCTTACGTTGTGTGAAAGTTGGGTTCGCACTACTCATGACCCGCTTACGGGTAATGAGATGGATAAGCGAGAAATGTGGAGTAAAATTATGAAAGCGTTTTGCGATGTACATGGAAAAGACTCCAGAACTAGTCAAGGTCTTCAAGGTCGTTGGAAAAAACTGAATGCATCATTTACTTGTTGGAAAAACGGCGTCTCTCTTGCTTCCGGTAATCTGCGTAGTGGGACGAGTTTAGCGGATCAGGTAACAATATTTTTATTTAATTTCTTATGTAATTTGTATGTAATTTCTTATGTAATTTTTATTTAATTTGTATGTAATTTCTTATGTAAAATTTGTATGTAAATTCTTATGTAATTTTATTTAATTTGTATGTCATTTCTTATGTCATTTCTTATGTAATTTTATTTAATTTGTATGTAATTTTATTTAAACCATGAATTAACAATTGAACTAATTTGCTTCCTATTTCTCCTCATGCATGCATGCACTGAACTCTTTCATTGTTTCTTTGTGGTTCCTTGAATACACACACACACATTTATATTGTTGTTTCCCCTCTATTTAGTATTAATATTTTTCCTTAATATGTAATTTCTTATGTAATTTTTATTTAATTTGTTATGTCATTTTTATGTAATTTATATGCATTTCACCCGCATCAATATTTTATTTTATTTTATTTGTATTACACCCGCATTTTTAACACTATCTTATCCCACATTTTTATAGACACTACAAGCTCAAGCATTTTACAATGCAAAGAACCATAACACATCATTCAACAAATGGGAATGTTGGGAAGTTGTCAAAGATTGCCCTAGATACAAAATTGTCCCAATCGGTCCAGAAGTTGTCATGCACAGCGTGGGTCTACATAGTTCGCCAGAACCAAACACGGCCGAACAAGAAGCCGACACATTTGAAGACACGGAAGGGACGCCAGAACAAGTGCCCGAGACCCAACCAACTCGTCATTCCCTCAGGCCTCAAGGTAAAAAGGCATCAAAGAAAAAAGGTAGTTCTTCCAAAAATGACTACACTAAATATATGGAGGAACTTGCTCGCTAAGGTGAACTTACCATGGTACGGGAACAGGCTAGAGATGAGGAGAAAAATGCTGCAATGGCAGCACTACTAGCATCTACTGAGGCTCGTGATGCGGCGTCTGAGAGACAAAGAGAAATAGTTAATCGAGAGAACGAGCTGGTTAGAGAAGCACTGCAACGAGAAAATGAAATGCTTAGAGAAGAAAGGATGGCTCAAGCAGATCGTGACACTATGAGCAAGTCTCTAATAGGAATGTCTCCGAATTCAAAATATTTTTGGAGCTCAGAAAAAAAAGATGTCATGCGAAGGAGGCGTGCAAGAGATGCAGAAACTTATCAAGGGGGTTCTAGCTACACAAATCATAGCAACCAAGATCCTAGCACCACATATCCTAGCTCCAATGACTTTGTATAATTTCGTATTTATTTGTAGTACTTTATTTAAATTCTTATGTAATTTTTATGTTTTTTATTTTTTTCTTTTGAACTTTATTTAATTTCTTATGTAATTTTTATGTTTTTTATTTTTTTCTTTTGAACTTTATTTAATTTCTTATGTTATTTCTTATTTATTGTTAGAACTTTATTTACTTTTATTTAATTTATTAACCAATTTTAATGTGATAAACTTAAAAACAAAACACACTACATACAATTACATAAACTTAAAAACAAAACACACTACATAGAATTACATAAACTTAAAAAAAAAAAATTACATAAACTTAAAAACAAAACACACTACATAGAATTACATAAACTTAAAAAAAAAAACACTTTATTCTTCAACCAAAAGCCTAATTTTAATTTTCTTCACCTTCCTGCAATCCCCATTGGTGGTCAATCAAGTCATTCTGGCGGGTTACGTGCATGTATGGCTCTTGCAACTGAGTGTACCGCTGAACTATCAATTCATTGTAACGTCCATCCCGTTCCAACGGCTCGTGTTGCACAGGATCTTCGGTATTGTCATGAGCATAGTAGATACGTGTTTGTGAGTTGTTGATCGGATCTGGCTCATATTCATCCACGGCATCATAATCATATTCATCTTCAACAATCATGTTGTGGAGAATAATACAAGTCATCATGATGGATCGAAGAGCCTCGACATCAAACATTCTAGCTGCAGCCCTAACAATCGCCCAACGAGCTTGCAAGATACCAAAACAACGCTCGACATCCTTCCTACACCCTTCTTGACATTTTGCAAAGTGTTTTTCTTTTTCAGTATGTGGATGCGGCACTGTTTTGACAAATGTATCCCACCTTGGGTAAATGCCATATGCAAGGTAGTATGATCCCTCGTATTGGGTACCATTAACCCGAAATGTGCATTTCGGCGATTTTCCTAGCAGCAGGTCGTCGAACACTGGGGATTGGGCAAGGACATTTAGGTCATTCTGAGCTCCAGCAACACCGAAAAAAGCATGCCAAATCCAGGTATCAAATGAAGCTACCGCTTCCAAAATGATGCTTTTGGCTCCTTTTCTGTTGCCATAAGCTCCTTGCCACGCACTTGGACAGTTTTTCCAAGTCCAGTGCATGCAGTCAATGCTTCCAATCATGCCAGGGAAGCCTCACATCTCTCCCTTCCTTAAAAGCCTTCGCATGTCCCTTGGCGTGGGTTTCCGAAGGTACTCATTGGTGTAGAGGGCTTCAATTGCAAAGCAAAAGCGCATCAGGGCCTCCAGAACAGTTGTTTTTCCCATCCTCGCGATCTCATCCACTTGATCTGCAGATGCTCCATATGCAAGCATTCGCAAGGCAGCCGTAATTTTTTGCTCGGGAAGAAGACCTAGAACATGAAAAGCATCCTCTTTTTGCACAAAGTATGGATCATGGTTGCAAATAGCACTCATGATTTTGTCGAACAAACCTCGTTGCATTCTAAAACGACGTCTAAAAATATGATCTGGGAATATGCTGTTGGGAATAAAATAATCTTCTAACAGATCTTTACCTCGTCTTTCCCTTTTTCTATCGAGGTTTGCAGCACGTCTGGGTTTAGCTATCTGTCACACGGCTTCCATGACACGGCGGGAATGTGAAGCCCTCTGCCTTCTATGGTGATCATCGTCATCCTCCTCCATGAAGAAAGCCTCATCTCCACCTCCATCTTCCTGGAGATTGGCCAATTCTGCCTGTTGTGCCAACAACCTTTTCTGTTGCTCCTGCAACTGTTTATACACTCTCCTTGAAGAAGACATTGTAATAAGAACTGAAGATTTGAAAACGATGAACAATGATTCTGAGCTAAAAAGAAGGATTGAGATTGGTGTGAGGATGGATGTAGAGATGTAGGGTTTATATGGACGAAAAAAGCAAGGATGAGGTTCTGGACAATGCCACGTGGCACTACGTGATTGGTTGAAAATCCAATGGAAATCTTGGCAAAATTATTGTAATCCGGATGAGCCACGTGGCACTATGTGATTGGTTGAAAATCTTATCGAAATCTTGGCTAAATTATTGTAATCCGGAAGTGACACGCGGCGCATCGGGATTGGTTGGAAATCTTATCGAAAATCTATCCACAAAATAGTACGTTTCGGATAATGACACATGTCATTACGAGATTGTTTGAAAATCTTATCGAAATCTTGACTAAATTATTGTAAACCGTACGTGACACGTGGCGCGTCAAAATTGGTTGAAAATCTTAGCGAAAATCTATTCACAAAATAGTACATTCGGATAATGACACGTGGCGTGACGAGATTCATTAAAAATCCTATCCGAAATTAAAACTATTTTATTTTTTTATTCTTTTACAAAAAATTTAAAAATATTATAAATGCGCTGGGCGCCAGCGCATTTTTTAGGGGTGGAGATGCAGTGGCCTATTACTGTTCATTGGAGTCTGTTACTGTTCACTTGAGTGGATAAATGGGCTGGGTGCTGGCACCCAGTCTTAGGGGTGGAGTTGCTCTTAAGCTCCGGCGAGCAGCAACCACACCAAGCCCTTTGGGCCGTGCACAAACAAACACTGTATCTGGAAAGAAAATGAACATTAACACTGTCGCTGGAAAAACATAACAGTCTCTGCAAAAAACTAACATTGTCGCTGGAAAAACTAACACTGTCGCTGGAAAAATAACACTGTCTCTGGAAAACTAACACTGTCGCTGGAAATAAACTAACAGTGCAGTGACTTAAATTCCAGAAATAGTGACTTAGATTCTAGAAACAGTGTTACTTAAAATCCAGAAACAGTGACTTAAATTCCAGAAACAGTGACTTAGATTCCAGAAATAGTGACTTAAATTCCAGAAACAGTTTATTTTTACATTCCAGAAACAGTGTCCGTCAAAAAGAACCAAAATCCAGAAACAGTGACTTAAATTCCAGAAATAGTGACTTAACTTATAACATGGTTTTTTATTAAACAAAACTTATAACATGGTTTTTTATTAAACAAAACTTATAACATGGTTTTTTTATTAAAACAAAAACTTATAACATGGTTTTTTTATTAAACAAAACTTATAACATGGTTTTTTATTAAAATTAAAACTTTTCAAACCCTTTTCATTAATTTTCCTATTAAATTAAGGGGTAAAAACTTTTTTTTATGTATATATATATATATTTTTTTTTTTAACTTTGAAAAATGTTTTGACTTGAAAATTAGTTAAGAGTTCAATAAAGGTGTGAGTATTAAAATCCTAAATCAATTATTAATTTTTATTTTAAAAATTATATAACTGACATATAAATTCATTATTGCATTAATGCTAAGAACCTTGATCAAAATATGAAAACTAACAAGGTTTCAATAAAAAAAAACATTAGTAACTAAGATCCGAATAGTAATTTTTTCAAATTAAAATATCAAATTACTTAATTGGCTTAACATTTGTGTTCACACACCTTAATGGCATATTCCTTTCCTCAGCTTACTTAGAAAGACGACGAATTTCCATCTTCCATTTTAGCCAGCTCAGTCCTAATAATGCTCATTCTGCCACCCTCACTTGTTTTTAAACTTGCTTTTTAATCCCGCCGAAATTTTCCATTCGTTCCAATCGAATCCCCCCTCGACCGTGTCGGTTATATATATGCTGCTGTTCTCCTGGGTGAACGAAACTTTCACAACCAACCCAGCAGCAGACCCAGCACGTTTCCTCTCAACTTTCTCAGAAAATCAATGGCACCCATTAACCAGATTCTCCAAGGTTTCCAAGCAATGCCCTTTGCAGTCCCTGCTGCCATCGCTGCTCTGTCTCTGCTCTTCCTGTTTTCCGCCAAAGCTTTGATCTTCACCAAGAAAAAAGCTTTTTCCAAACTCCCTTCTGTTCCAGGTCCCTATTTCTAATTTCCCACTTTTATTTATTTTTGTGTTTATTTGTTGGGGATTTATAGTTTTGATGAACTGGGTGGTCGGTACATTGGGAATTTTGCAGTTGTGCCAGGGCTGCCTGTGGTGGGGAACTTGTTGCAGCTGAAGGAGAAGAAGCCGTACAAGACGTTTATTAGGTGGGCTGAGGAGTACGGACCAATCTATTCTATCAAAACTGGTGCTACAACCATGGTTGTTCTCAATACAGCTGATGTTGCCAAAGAGGTAGGTTTCTCTTTCTCACTAATAACTGTGAAAAACAACATACAGGAGTTAGACCAGTTGGCTAGGGAGCGCATCTGCACCTTCACCCAAGTTCGAGCCCTCCTCCCTCTAAGTTGGAGAAGTTAGACCAGAAAAAAGAAATAATTTATGCACGCATTATGCACACTCTATTTATTTGTGTCTCTTCTCATAGAACAGAAAATGTCACATTCTGACCCGGGCCCCCACCACAATCTGGGCTCGACTCCATCGTAGCACGATATTGTCCGCCTTGGGCTCGATCACGCCCTCACGGTTTTGTTTCTGGGAACTCACACGAGAACTTCCCAGTGGGTTACCCATCTTGGGAATGCTCTCGCCTGAACCCGAAGCCAGTGAGCTCCTAAAAGGCCTCGTGCTAGGTAGAGATGGGAATATACATATAAGGCTTACAGGATCCTCTCCCTTGGGCGATGTGGGATGTTACATAAAACATCGTCTTTATCAACCAAAAGAAAATTAAAAAAAGGGAGACTTTAGATGCGGTCCTTAGTTATGAATATTCTTTGACTGAAACCTTGTTGGTTTTCAATTTTTGATCTAAGTCCTTAAAATTAGTGTGATCATTTATTTCTATGTATGTTACTATTTTTTAATTAAAAATTAAAAATTATAGTTATTTATATTAATGACATTTTAAATAATTTGTGGGATTAAAAATATTAAAATATAAATATACTATTGGGTGTTTCTATATATATATATATATATATATATATATATATATATAAACATGGGTACATTCATCAAAATTAACCAAAAAATTATTGTACCAAAACATGGGTACATTCTTCAAAAAAAAGAAAAAGATATTAGGCTTAATAACATTATTAAATTTCTTCGTTTAAACTTGACATGGATACATTCTCAAATCAAAGAAAAAAGAATGTACCCATATAAGTTTAAAAATGGATTAGAAAAAAAATTGAATAGATTTTATATTAAAAAAAGGTGCATTTTACATATAACAAATTGGTATATTTAAGATTAAAAATTTGAAAAAAAAATTACATGAGTGGGTACATATAATTAGCATGGGTACATTTAGCAAAATTAAAAATGGGTACAAATAAATAAATAAATATGGATATAAATACAAATAAAACTTGAAAAAATATGGGCACAAAAAGAAATTAATATATGGGTACAAATTAAAATTGAAAATAAAATTAGTACAAATTAAAAAATGGTTGCAAATAAAAATGGGTACAAACTTAAAATAAAAATATATGATAAAAATTTAGCCATAAATATAAATATACTAATTGTAACACTTTTAACACCAAATGAATATATTTAGAAATAAAAAATATTTTATTATTGAAATAATTAATGATATTATTAATACCCAAGGACCTTAATCAAAAATTGAAAAGGAATAAGATTTTAATCAATAGAGTGGCCAAATAAGGGATGAAACCTAATTTCTCCTAATAAAAAAATAACTAAGTACCATGTCACATATTCGAAGGGTACTTTTGTTATTTGATGGATAAATAAATTGACCTTAATAGAACTACAGAAGTTTGTTTCTACCAAATGAAATTCAATATTTTTCCATCAGTGAAACTTCTAAGTGAGGTTAATTTTGGTTGAGTAAGGCCCTTGCACTAGTTGACATGGGTAGACATGCAATTAACCATTGACAATCGACTTTGTAGCCGAAGTTTAGCATTAAAAGTTAAGAATTTATTTGGTACTCTACTTGAATTCATCCTTTAAAATCAATCACACTTTTTAATTTTTTTTTTTTGTTCTTTAACACTTTTTAAATTTAAAATTTTGAAAACTTGTTTGGTAAAATTATTTTTAAAAACTGAATTCAAAATTAATTAAAAAATTAACTTATTTCTTTAAAACATCAAAAGTAAGGTTTTAGAAATTTTAAACTAAAAACTATTATTTTCTCTTTCCTCCAATTCTTTCTATCTCTGGTTCTCCACTCGACTACTATCTCCTCCAATTCTCTCTCTCTCTCTACAAATTCTCTTCTTTTTGGATTAGGATCCCCCCCCCTCATTTTTACCTCCACTTTCCTCTACTCATAATTAAAATGTCAAAATTAAGTCACGCCAATATTTTATATTAATTTTTTTATAAAATAAAAAGTATGGAAGAATAAGAGTAAACTGTGAAGAGGAGAAGAGTAGAAAAAAAGAAGAGAATCCTACTCTTCTTTCTCTTTCCACCGGCCCTTTCTCCCAATGCTTTATATCTCTCCTCTCTCTCTCTCTCTCTCTTTCTCCCTTGATGCTCTCTCTCCTCTTTCTCCCTCTCTTTTTTCTTTCTCCTTTGAAGCATTCTCCTATTTGAATATATCTATGGACGATGATGTGTTTCTTTATTTTTTTTAAATTGTTAAGATTTAAAATAAATTTTGAATCTATTACCAAACAAATTTTTGAGCCATTAAGAAAATTGTTCTTAAGACATGTTCTCAAGAAATGTTTTGATCAAATGTTAAATTTTTTTTAATAGAACACCAAACAGACCCTAAGATACTGTGTTTTTTCTTGAAGGCTTGAAACCATGAAAGATCCATTCGATTGAGATTTCTACTGATTTCCGTCTTATGAGTTTATCTTTTCCATTGACATCATTATAGAGTTGATGAGCAATAGGCGTTGACATCATTATAGAGTTGATGAGCAATAGGCGTGTCCTCAACGCCTATTGCAATGATCAAAGGGTTATAACAATGAAAGTTTTGTTTCTTAATAATTCCATATGTTCTGATGAACTTGTACGTATTACGGGGAAGGTTTTATCTATCCAATACATGAATGTTTATGTATCATAATATATATATATATATATATATATATATATATATTCTTGTATAAAAGATTTGAATAATTGGTAACCACTTCTGCTCTAATGGTTGTTTCAGGCCATGGTGACCAGATATTCGTCCATGTCAACGAGAAAGCTATCAAAGGCACTAAATATTCTCTCTTCCTATAAATGTATGGTTGCAGTAAGTGACTACAACGATTTTCACAAGATGGTAAAACGATACGTACTCACAAATGTTCTTGGAGCGAATGCTCAGGTTCGTTGTTACAGTTTTTGTTCTCACTTAAAGCGCAAACTAGTTCTTATGCGATCATATGGTAGATCTTGTTATAACTCCATAGTGATATTCAGAAGCGACACCGAAGCCGGAGAGATACCATGAGGGAAAATGTTACAAGCCGATTGCATGCTCGTGTAAACAACTCTCCTCAAGAAGCTATAAATTTCAGAGAGATATTTGAGTCTGAACTCTTTGGAGTTGCTTTGAAGCAAGTGAGTGTTGCTTGATTTTGTTAGTACGAGTATTCTGTAACGCTTGTTCCTTGTACTTGACGTTACAATTGCGAAGTTGAGAATATAGTATAAACTAACATAATGGATGCAGGCTATAGGCAAGGATATAGAAGACTCCGTTTATGTGGAGGAGCTGGGTATTACATTATCAAGAGACGATATCTTTAAGGTTCTAGTGAATGACATGATGGAAGGTGCAATCGAGGTTGATTGGAGAGACTTCTTCCCGTACCTGAGATGGGTTCCTAATAAGACCATAGAAAATAACTTGAAGAGACTCTCTCGCCGCAGGATAGCAGTAATGAATGTCCTGATCGAAGAGCAGAAGAAGCGAATTGCTTCAGGAGAGGTGCTTTTTTCTTGCTTTCAAATGCATTATCTTTTTTGGGAACTTCTTAGTAGTTGTACATGTAACTTGGGGTGTGAAACAGGAATTGAATTGTTATACCGACTACTTGCTTTCTGAAGCAAAAACGCTTACACCTGGGCAAATAGCCACGTTGATTTGGGAGACGATTATCGCGACAGCAGATACTACATTGGCAACAACGGAATGGGCTATGTATGAACTTGCAAAAGATCAGAAACAACAGGTTATTTTAGTTGCTGATTTTTAAATTTTGTATGTGCACCGTTTTTTTTTCTTGGTAACTAATATTGGTCTACTTTGCCCCGTAATATAACAGGATCGTCTCTTTGAAGAAATTCAAAATGTTTGTGGAACCGACAAGGTTACTGAGGAACATTTGTCCCAGATGCCGTACCTGGGTGCTGTTTTCCATGAAACTTTAAGGAAGTACAGTCCAGTTCCTATTGTTCCTCTTAGATATGCGCACGAAGATACCCAATTAGGCGGTTACCATGTTCCTGCCGGAACAGAGGTACTTGATATATGTTTCCATTAGATTTATTTTTTCATTTTTTCACAACATTGTTATCGATCTTTTACCAAGTTATGCTATTGTACATGCAGATTGCCATTAACATATACGGGTGCAACATGGACAAGAACCGATGGGAAAGCCCGGAAGAATGGAAGCCAGAGAGGTTTTTGGATCCAAAACACGATCAGATGGATTTGTACAAGACCATGGCATTTGGAGCCGGAAAGAGGGTGTGTGCCGGTTCACTTCAGGCAATGTTGATAGCGTGCACCTCCATTGGAAGGTTGGTGCAGGAGTTTGAGTGGAAGCTGAGACATGGAGAGGAAGAAAATGTGGACACTGTTGGGCTCATCACTCGCAAACTTCATCCAATGCATGCAATCCTCAAACCAAGAAATTGGTAAAGCTTGAAAATTAAGCCTCAAACTAATTTGAAATGGTTTTAGGATTTTATCTACCTGAAGAAACGTGTAATATTGCAGTTGAATAAGTTTTGAGCGTCCCTTTTTTTTGTTGAATGACATTAAACATGGTCGGATTCTATTTACTTTTACTTTTATTTGTACTACAGTACTGCTAAATTAATTTAGTAGAGCGTATGTGTTTGGGCCCAAAATAGCACTTTGGGCCGAGGGAAGATTTTCTCGGCCTAAAAGAGGGTTTACGTGGAACCCTAAGAACTAGGTAAGCCTAGGACGACAACTTTTCCTTAATTTAGGGTAAAAAACATGCCCTAAAACAAGGAAAAGAGAAAGCAAGAAAAGAAAAAGAAAATGACTTCTTCACGTGACCCAACAAGAGAGGATTCAGATCCTATAAATACAGAAGCAATGGCAACATAAATGGGATGAACAACACAACACACAAATCTGCCCTGCGCAAACCCTCTCAACACCTTTGAGAATTTTTACTTTCTTTTTCGCCTTCACATCTTCAGTTTGGATAAACAGCACTGTGGAGGCAACCGGTAAACACCTTCAGTTTGGATAAACAGCACTGTTGCCGTAGAACCAGCCGTCCGTGAAGCACCTTCAGTTTGGATAAACAGCACTGCGACAGGGTCGATTGGTTATTTATCCTAGTCTCGGCCGGCGAAGGAGTCTCGAATCCCCGTCGACAGAGGTCATCTCACCAGCCGGCCCGGCGAAGTGAGGTGTTACTAATACCAAAGCTCGGTGCCTCGACGCCGAGTCGCTTTACGATTACGTACTCACAAGAGGATTTCATAACTCAACACCGAGACGGCCGAACCACGTCTGTGGTCGAGGCCTTCGTCAGTTTTGAGTACCTCTGCACTTATACTCTAGTGTCGATTCGGCGTGGTCTCACCTTCATCAATACGGTGACCGTGGCCGAATTGGACGACCACAATTTGTGAATTTTGTAATTGGCAGCCTTGTCTTCAGGCTCTAGAACCTAAAGGCCGAGACACGTTCCTTTCTCGGCCGCAATCGCAAGATACAGAAGTTGGCCGCGCGCATCCATACCACATCAAGACAATTTACTTCTCGGCCGAAGCTCGGCCGACGAGTTGGCACGCCCCGCACACATTCGAAGGACTCAGTTAGTCTACTATTTGCTCGGCCTGCGCGCCACGTAGGCTCGGTGACATTTGTAGCCAACATTTTGGCACGCCCGGTGGGACCCAGTGCTAAAACTACAAAGTTCATGCCCGTCGAGACTCGATCGCTCAAGAAAAGAGTAGGGATGGGAAAATCTAACACCACTCCAGTAGTCCGCAATACAGGATCCGAAAGCTCGTCACAAGCGGAAGTCCACGACGCCGCAACGCCTCACTCACACCGAGAAAGAGAAGTCACTCTCGGTGAGCCACCTCATCACACTGGAGTTCTCACAAAGGTTACAAAAGACAATCTGGTCGAGGGAATTGTGGAAGATTGTGATGAGGATGGAGGCGATGCTACGGACCCACCGTCCCGGTCGTTTTTCAAGAGACGATTGGACGAACAGGCTCGGAAGTTCGAACAAACCGTCGGCCGAGACGTACAGTCGGTACTAGACGAAGTACGACAACAAAGTGCCATGCAGACCAAGTTGTACGAATACTTGGTACACATCACACCAAACTTGGGGCCGACCGAACGACCGAGACCATCTTGGCCTAAAGATAATATAGCAACTGCATCGGTGGCCGAGGTCGGCCCTACTCGGTCTAGAACACTGGATCTAGAAAAGAAGAGCGGATCGACCAGTTCAACAACTGACTGCGGCCCCAGCATGCCCGCCGTGAATACTGCAGAAATCCAGCGAATGATCGATTCGGCTTTGAAAAAAGGGCCGAAGTTCCCCAAATTCATCCATCCATACCCGGAGTTTGTGGAGCGTTTCGAGTACCCAAAGGGTTTTAGGATTCCGGACTTCAGTCTATTCGCAGGGGAGTCATCCTTGTCCTCTCTAGAACACGTGGCGCGCTTCACCGCGCAATGTGGAGATGCCAACAGTGATTATTATAAATTACGGTTGTTCAACTTCTCATTGACCGGTCCAGCGTTTGCGTGGTACATCAACCTTCCCTCGAATTCGATCCAAAATTGGGAGGAGTTGGTCGAAAAATTTCATGAGCAGTTCTATCGACCAGGGATGGAGATGTCGGTGTCTTCGCTGGCTAGGATGGCTCAAGCATCCGACGAGTCACCAATGGAGTACCTAACAAGGTTTAAGTCGGCTCGAAATTGGTGCCGAGTACCTCTTCCAGAAGTAGAGTTCGTCAGAATTGCTCTTAATGGCCTCGACTTGGAATATAAGAAGAAGTTCCTAGGGGCGAACTTCCGTGATATGTACGAATTGGCCCAACACGTCGAGCAATACGAGTACTTACTCCGAGAAGAAAAGGTATCAGCATCTTCAGCTAGAGGGACCATATACAAGAATCCTTCGGTCAATTACGCCGAGACCGAAGGAGACGGCACTCAATATGCTAGTATAGATGCGGCTGAAATCATCATCGATAAGCCGTACATCTGTAAAGCTCTGGCTCATACTAAAGATGCCAAACCTCGCTTAGCCCCGGAAGACACAACGGCCAAAGCATCCAAAGTCTACACTTTTGACATCACCAAAGCCGATGCTATTTTCGATCAGTTGTTATCGGCTAAGATCATTAAGCTTCGGCCAGGGCATAACATCCCAAAGGCCGAAGAGCTGAAAGACAAGGTCTATTGCAAGTACCACAATTCAAGTAAGCATACGACCAATAATTGTGTGGTGTTTCGAGATACTATTCAGGGATGGATCGACAAAGGCAAGTTGAAATTTCCAGAAAAACAGATGGCTGTCGACGCTAATCCGTTCCCTGCGGCAACGGTTGGCATGGTAAACGCCCATTTACCAGGGAGCAAGGGCAAAGGAAAGGCCGAGTTCGTACGGCATATTCCGAAGCAAAACCCCCAGCCACGGCTTAAGATCAACCCAGCTTGTAATAACTCCTCAACGGAAGAGACAGGGCCCACAATTGTCCAAGCCAAAGCAGAGGAGCCTGAGAACCCAAAGATATTGTGTAATCGCTGCAAAGTGCAAGTGGCCGTAACCAAGCCACAGGCCCAGCAATCTCAGGTAACGACACCACAACAACTACGGCCGAATAGGGCAGAACCTCGATCAACGCCCGCGAGTGTCTCAACTCCGCCAAAAGCACCCGGTTTGGGTCAGCAACATAAAGTGTTCAATAGACTTGGACCCCAAATACAGGCCGGGGGGGCATCTTCGGTCAGGCGACGACTTAGCTCCGATACCCCGTTCCACAATAAGGATTACTACGCGCAAGGTTCCAGCGGTTCCGGTTCGGTAGCTAGGCTAAAAACATTCAAACCACCGGAGACACATGACCAGCGCTGGTACACGTACCACTCACCGACAGGCGTTTACACCGCCCTGTCCAAATCTCAGAAGCGTCGTCGCCAAAGGATAGATTGCATGGCTCGCCGACAGGCAATTCAAGGTTCATCGATTCCCAAATGGCAACCTAAGGGTACAAACTTTGGAGATGAGCGTCCACTCCCGGCCATCATGACCGAGTTACTCGAAGGAAAGCAGGCTACGGCCCCTGACATCGAGACGGCCTTCGAAGAGTCTGGCAAGCGGATCAAGATCCTGCTCCGATCAGGAGAAATGAAGGCTCGGTTCGAGAAACTTCAAGAGTCGGGTATAAACCCTCATCCAACACCGACATCCGAACCACTGATCCAGATACGGCGGAATCTCCATCCTCCCTTTGTTGGCGAAGCCCTGCAGTATATGTTGGAATTCCATAAGACGCACTCCGCCAATGATTTATACGGCCTACCGAAAGAATGTCAGCAAGTCCTCGACTTAGCCTTGACTTCACCAGATGCCGAGCAGATCATTCAAAGGACTACAGACCCGGCCATCAAGGCAAGATTCCAACATATACGGGAGGCTCAGGTGCTTGGTTTTGAGGTGGACCCATACACAGACCTACCACTCGCCGAGCTCCCCTTTTCCTTCGATGATCTGGGGATTTTAAGGTATCATTTCGAAGTCTTCTCAGCAGTGGCGCTCTTCGGCCTCACGGCCGATGAACATGAACGGGTAAGACGCCTCGACGCGTATCTGGACACAAGGAACACTTTAATTGCGTATCATGAGCAAGGCCGTCAATCCGCAAATGCCTTTGCCCCCAGTATGCTCACGGGTAACACCCAAGTCAAGGCGGCCCCAAACAACGAAGTACCAGTCACCGATGAGACAACGGATGCCTTCACCGAGACTACTCCAGAACGGGCAATTTCGGCTGACGCTCATTGCGCGATGGAACGCGACTTACTAGGCCCTTCTATCCTGGACAACATGGAAATCAGCATGGTCCACGTCTTACCCGCCGAGTTTCAAACAACGGCTCCCCAACTATCATTCCTGGACGGCGATGTCGTGGCCAAAGAAGCAACACAGGTCGAATTTGTCCACACCGAGGAAGGAACGGACAGCCAAATCGACACACTAGCGGCAGCTTTCGCTGAGTTGTTTCCCCGATCCCCCACTACCAATCTACAGCATCTGAAGCCGTTGTATGTCACGGCTCAGATTGAGGGCTACCCAGTTTCTAAGGTGTTCATCGATTGTGGGGCAACGGTCAATATCATGCCCGTTTCCGTCATGCGCGCTCTGGGACGGTCACACGATGAACTCATTCCATCAGGAATCACTATGAGCAGTTTCGTGGGTGACCGGTCCCAAACCAAGGGAGTTTTGCCTCTGGACGTAACCATAGCCAGTCGCAATCACATGACTGCATTCTTCATTGTGGATTCGAAGACTGAGTATAACGCTCTCCTTGGTCGTGATTGGATCCATCAGACTGGTTGTATTCCATCTTCCCTTTACCAAGTCCTCGTCTTCTGGGATGGCAAGTCGGTCATCGTCCACCCGGCCGATACACAGCCGTTTGAGACCAATATGATTCAAGCTCGTTACTATGATGATCACGTTGGCTACATCACCCTTCACGGTTTCAATGAGGAGGGTCGGCCGACGAAGATTTCTGTACAAAAGGCTATCGAGATAGCCGCCGAGACTGTTTACCAGGACTCGGCGAGACTCGACCTAGCCACTTTCTTCCCTACTATTGATGACTGACGACGACCATAACCGACGCCAGGCCGCAATCTCTTCAACCATGGAACGACTGCTGGCCCACTGGTATACAGTTTCCAGCCAACCATACTCCGGCGTTAATTTGGTCGAGTTTCTCGCCGAGGGAGACAATGGCCCGGTAGTATCTTTAGATAAGGTTCAGCCTGCACCGGCCGAACTCGAAGACCATCGGCCTCAGGTTAAGGACCCTTTGGAAGAAATCAATGTTGGGACGGCCGAGGAACCGCGGCCTTTATTTATCAGCGCTTTGTTGCCCCAACCCATGAAAACCGAGCTGCGTGATTTATTGAATGAATTCAAAGATTGCTTTGCTTGGAGTTATCACGAGATGCCTGGTTTAGACCGAACGCTCGTTGAGCACGAGTTACACATTAAGCCCGGCTGTAAACCGTTTCGTCAGCCCCCTCGACGGTTCTCGACCGAAGTACAGCTTGGCATAAAGGATGAAATTGTTCGCCTTTTGAATGCCGGGTTCATTCGGACAGCCCGATATGTCGAATGGTTAGCAAACATAGTTCCTGTCCTCAAGAAGAACGGCGCTCTCCGCATTTGCATCGATTTCTGCAATTTAAATTTGGCAACCCCCAAGGATGAATACACTATGCCAATGTCAGACCTCTTAATTGACGCGGCCGCCAGCCATGCCATTTTTTCATTTATGGATGGACATGCCGGCTATAATCAGATTTTCATCGCCGAGGCTGATGTTCACAAAACTGCTTTTCGATGCCCAGGGGCACTCGGCACGTATGAGTGGGTTGTTATGCCATTTGGCCTCAAGAATGCCGGCGCCACATACCAACGAGCCATGAATACCATCTTTCATGACCTCATCGGTACATCAGTCGAAGTATACATTGATGATGTTGTGGTCAAGTCCAAGCGTCGGGAGTCACACTTAGAGGACCTTCGCCAAACTTTCTTACGCATGCGCCAGCACAACCTCAAAATGAACCCAGCCAAGTGTGCTTTCGGCGTCTCGGCAGGAAATTTCTTGGGATTCTTAGTTCATCACCGCGGCATTGAGATTGACGAAAACAAGGCCCGCGCAATTATCAATGCGCCGGCCCCCAGGACTAAGAAACAATTACAGTCTCTGCTCGGTCAGGTCAATTTTCTCCGAAGGTTTATTGCCAATTCGGCAGGGAAAATGCGAGCTTTCTCCACTTTGCTAAAACTCAAGGACCACGACAAGTTTGCATGGGGCTCCGAGCACGACGACGCCTTCACCCAAATCAAGGTAGCCCTAACTGCCCCGCCTGTTCTTGGACCGCCCCGCCGTGGCAAACCTCTTAAGTTGTACATATCTGCGGCCGAAGAATCCATCGGCTGCCTTCTAGCACAAGACAACGATGCCGGCCGCGAGCAAGCCATTTTTTATCTCAGCCGCCACCTCAATACCCCCGAGATCAATTACACGGCTGTTGAGAAACTCTGTTTAGCATTGTTCTTTGCCGCCTCCAAGCTTCGGCATTACATGCTTCCTTCCGTCACTCAAGTCATTGCCCAGACCGATGTCATCCGTTACATGCTTACTCGGCCAATCGTCAAAGGGCGAATTGGGAAATGGACCATGGCACTATCCGAGTTCAATTTACAGTATGTTCCTCAGAAGGCCGTCAAAGGCCAAGCTTTAGCTGACTTCCTGGCCCAACACCCGTCTCCATACGACTTTGGGGATAATGATCTCGAAATCGGCATGGTGGACGCACGGGACAATTTTTGGATAATGTATTTCGATGGCTCTAGCACTTCCTTTTCGGCTGGCGTAGGCATTGTCATTCAGTCTCCCGAGCACCATCGATGGTATTTTTCTTTCAAACTGGACTTTGACTGCACCAATAATCAAGCCGAATACGAAGCTCTTGTCATTGGCCTCGGCATCCTTCATGACTTGCGAGCACCCCGCGTCCTGGTTTTCGGCGACTCTGAACTTGTCATTAACCAGCTCAATGGCATTTTTCGTTGCATGAGTTGCACTCTAGCTCCTTATCACATGGTCGCTAGCTATTTGGCCGAGTCTTTTGACCGTATCACATTCGAGCACGTCTCTCGGGTCCATAATGTTGACGCAGATGAATTGGCCCAAATCGCCTCCGGCGCGCAACTCATGGGGGGCAAACGAGGACGAGCGATACCAGTCGTACGACGCTCATACCCGGCCTTGGTTAACCAACAAGTTATTACCCAGGATCATGTGATCCGAACACGAGTAATGTCATTACCATCGCTACTGGAACGAGGAGACCCCGTCGAGATCTGCGCAGTAGAAGCATTACCAGGTCCAGATGATTGGAGAGGCGCAATCATGCGATACCTTGATAATCCTGATGGAAAACACGAACGTAAGACGAAGGTTCATGCCACGAACTATGTGTCATACCAAAACGCTCTATATAGGAAGAGCGAGGACGGCTTACTGTTGTTGTGTCTCGGCCCTAAAGAGGCCGCACTAGCAATGACCGAAGTCCATGAAGGAATATGCGGAGCCCATCAATCCGGCCGGAAGATGCGTTGGTTGCTTCGCCGACACGGGTATTTCTGGCCGAATATCTTAAAAGACTGCATTGAGTACGCACGGGGATGTGTACAGTGTCAGATTCACGGCCCTATACAAAGGGCCCCGGCCGAATTATTGCATTCGGTCACCAAACCATGGCCGTTTAGGGGATGGGCCATGGATGTCATCGGCAAAATTACACCATCATCTGGCTCGGCAAAGCACGCCTGGATACTCGTAGCAACGGATTACTTTACCAAATGGGTTGAAGCAAAATCATACGCCGTATTGACATCCAAAGAATTGTGTGATTTTGTCGAAGAACATATCGTAACTCGATTCGGTGTGCCAGAAACAATCATAACAGATAACGGCACGATCTTCACATCTGGCCGATTCAAGGAATACACAATGAATCTCAAAATTCGTCTCGAGCAATCTTCACCGTATTACCCACAAGCCAATGGGCAGGCAGAAGCAAGTAACAAAGTTTTGATAGGGATTCTTGAAAAAATGGTGAGGGAACGACCGGGTATATGGCATTTAAAGTTACATGAAGCGCTGTGGGCCTACCGAACGTCACCAAGAACAGCCACAGGAACGACGCCGTATGCGTTGACCTATGGGCATGATGCCATGTTACCAGTCGAGTTAAGTGTCAATTCACTACGAATGATAGAAAACAGCAGTCTGTTCGGTGATGAGTATGGTCAAGCCATGAGACAGGAGTTGGAAGACCTGGAAGGTGTCCGTCTTGACGCTTACAATTTATTAGTAGCGCAAAAGAAAATCGCCGAACGAGCGTACAATCAGCGCGTTAAACAAAAAACGTTCGGCGAAGGAGATTTGGTTTGGCAGACGGTTTTACCAGTTGGACTAAAGGACCCAAGGTTCGGCAAATGGTCGCCGAATTGGGAAGGGCCGTTTGTTGTTCATAAGGTTCTCGGCAAGGGGGCATATCATCTCAGAGATCGAGGTGGCTTAATGCATAGGTTGCCGATTAACGGAAAAATTTTGAAAAAATATTATCCGACCAACTGGGAAATGCAGGAGTAAACAAGTTTTTATAGAAAAAGGGGTTACAACCTACAAAAATTGAATTCACAATCATAAAAACTAAGGAAGATAAGCCGTGAGGGCTGCCTTCAGCTCGTACCACCTTCCCTTCCCCAAAGTAATCTCGGCTTCCCGCATCCTCATTTCTGACTTCATCCGCGCAATCCGCCGGGCGCCGGCCGCAAGCTCCGTCAGCCTAGCCTTGTTAGCCTCAAATGTCGCTTCAAGAGATGAAGCGACATCCGACCGTTTACGTTGAAGCTCCGCAATCTGGTTATCAAGGGCCACCAGCTCAAGTTTTTTGGCCTTGATAACTTCAAGCTCCGGCCGGGCAGCTTCTTGGGCAGCCTCGTCAGCCTTCAGAACGTCGCCAGAACGGAGGGCGTTTTCAAAAATTGGGAAGAAGTCTCGAGTCTTCTCCAAAATCGAAGACAACTGAGCAACGGTGGCGTTGTCCAGATGACCTTCGGAGGCAAGAGCATTCAAGCACTCCCCAATAGTTTCAAGGCCGTTGTTCTGAAGGACCTCCAAGGCTGACAACGACAGAACATCGTGCAGCCGAGAGAAAGCCGGATGAACAGAAGCCTCGGCGGCAGATCTGGTTGGCGAGACAGAAGAGCCGGCTCCACCAGAGGCCGTATAAAACAGAACGTCAAGTTCGGCCTGCCAGGTAGGCTGAAAACAAAAACGTCAGAATTATTCGAGGTAAATGTCAAGGAATTCTAAAGAGTAGAGAACTCACAGTGGTTGGAGGAACCTCATGGGAAGGGATGGTGGAATTTGCGACCAAAGGGGAAACCACCGGTGCTGTCGGCGTTTTAGGCTCAACCGCGGCCTTCTTTCCTTTGTCAACCACAGGAGGATCGGCTAAGGGATTCTCGGCCGTTGGAGTAGGACTTGGAAGAAGTTCATCCTCATCCTAAAAAGATACTCGGTTAGGACCAAGTGTGAAAGATTAATCAGAGGAAGAAAAAGTATATACAAACCTCGTCACTTTCCAAGACGACCGTTGATGCCTTTGGATACTTCGGGGGAGATTTAGCGGCCAAAGGGACTGCTTCCAAAACAGGGGAGTCCCAAGTCCCTTGAGATATGGGGGACGTGATCCGCTGAGCAGGCTTCGGTACAACCTTGGGGGAAGGATTAGCCGCGGATGACGACCGGGCTTGACCAATCCTGATTCCCGGCGAAGCTTGAGATGGTCGCCTCACTACCTGGCCAGAAGCAACGGAAGCCTCCCGTTCTCGTTGAGTGACCATTTTCTTTTGACGTTTTGGAGAACGGGAGGATTTGTCAGCTTCCTCGGCCTCTTTGTGCGGCCGTTTCGTCGCGGGTTTTGTGGCGACAGTCGTGATTGTTTTGGGGAAAATGACGGTCTTTTTCTTCTTCGCCACAGTTGTCGTGGCCACCACTTCGGACAACTGGGAGGCACGACCGCCTAGAATAGACAACCAACCCAGAATCAGACAACCATAGACAAAGCTGTGTGGTGAAGGGAGGGTTTGAAACATACCTTGAGACACGTTTTTGATGGCAGGGGCAGTTTTTTTGGGTCTGTCCCCGAAAATTGTCTTGACTATATCTTCGACCGGCTTGCCGAAGAAGTCTCCGGTGTAGGCCTCCCACCAATCACCAAAGGTGTCAGTACAGATGGCCTCAGGTTCGACCGGCTTGAGACGGAATTTGGTGCACCGCTCTTGGAAGTCTGTCTCGGCGGATTTGAAATCCTTCTCAAGAAAACCGGAAAGACGTCCTCGATCGAGAAAAGAGCGGGAGGAAAGAAGGGGCACCGGAGCGCCTTGAACATACCCAAGTTGCCGAGCTGTAAAGTTGGGATGATAAACTTCCCAGCTTGCTCGGCGGGCCTCACAGCCGAGAGGAAGATCTCGCGACAACATGAGCGAACCCCATTGTTGACGAAGGATGAGATCTGCTTCTGCGTCCCATGCCGTAGATGGGAGGCAGATCGACTGTGGGTAGGTTCGACGACGACAAATCAAAAACTCGTCGTCTGACAGAGTACTCAGGCCGAAGAAAAAGGTGAAGATTTCCTCGGCCCGGTGTTGAGGTACTGGCAGAGAGACCAGCTGAGAGCCGAGCGTCTCGGTGGGAAGAAATGATGTCAGATCAGGCCGAAGCACGGCGAAGTAGACTTGCAGCCAGAGCTGGAAGAGCCAGAGAGGCCCACTTTGTTGGGGATCGATCTCGGCTGCAGTTGTCTCGGCCAAGCAACGAAAAAGGTTGGCAAGTATGGCCGGACTAAGGGCCAGTACGCGACCACTCGCCAGGGCCTCAGCCACCGGCATGTTCTCGATCAAGCACTTGTTCGACCTGGTACAACAAATAAATTTGTTGTACCAGTAGAAGAGGAAAGCCTCATGTTCTCCTTTCCCAGGCACGTCTTGCCCATGACCGGCAAAGTGGACGTAAAGGGTGTTGTAATTGAAAAAGTTCTTGAATCGCTTCTGAACTTCCTCCTTGGAGACTTCCTTATCCTCCGCTCTCAGAGATTCGGCGGCTCGAATTTCAAACAAGGCTTTCAGGTCTAGCCTTCTCGGATGTGCAGCAAGTGTGGCGTCTATAGGGGCACCAGAGGAGGGAGTCCCCAAAATGGCCGAGACGTCGAGGACGGTAGGGCCGGCCGGGCCGAAAGGAAGAACCATGGTGTTGGTGGCCGAACACCAGAAGTTGAGAGCTGCCATCAACAGCTCCTTGTCCATGGTGATTTCCAGAGTGGAAAGCCAGATTGCATCGTAAATGCCCAGAGCCTTCCATTCGGCACCAAAAAAGTCTGACATCCGTTGTACCCAGCTGGTCCAGGTCGCTGGGGTCGAGGGCCAGGAAACCTGGGGTTTGGCCGAGTCCCATTTGGACCAGGCAATTCCAGAGAACAAGGGGGCAAGGCAGTGATCCTTGCACAAGCCGATGACAGATGCAGGGACGGGATCCCGGAAAAGCGGCCCAAGGATGAGATGAGGCACGTCCATTTCAGTGGCAAAGCGCACAGGCTTGACATCAGATTTGTCGATTTTGCTTTTTCTGCATTCGGCACTTAGTTTGGAGATGAAGGAGGCCATTGGAGAGGGTTTCGGGTTTCCTGAGAAAATTTTCTGGGTTGTGCAGATGAAGAAAGTTGGGGTAAAGCAAGGAAGCTTGAAAATTTCAGAAGTGTAAGAGTGACAGTGGGGAGAAATCTGGGTATTTATAGGTGTTTTGGTGGGAAGATGGGACGTTTGATTTTCAAAATTCAGACGGAATCAATTGGGAAAAGCGCCAAGATTTTCCGAACAGTTGAAGGAATCCAGGTGAAAAGACCGAACATCCCACGCGTACATTATGATGCACGATTGCGTGTGGCGGCGAGCAATGGTGGAAAACGGTTCAGTAGCTGCGCGTGCTGTCGATAGGGTTGCTGAGAGCATTAGGGTGTCACACGTGGCAAGGAAAGTCAAGAGGCAGGAAAGGCAAGGGGCACCGATCGTTCTCAAGATCAACGGCTTCAGAGATAGAGGCGTTCCCGCTCCTTCAAGGCCGGGCTCGGTCATAACCAGCGACCTCAGGAGCGAGGGGGCAAATGTTTGGGCCCAAAATAGCACTTTGGGCCGAGGGAAGATTTTCTCGGCCTAAAAGAGGGTTTACGTGGAACCCTAAGAACTAGGTAAGCCTAGGACGACAACTTTTCCTTAATTTAGGGTAAAAAACATGCCCTAAAACAAGGAAAAGAGAAAGCAAGAAAAGAAAAAGAAAATGACTTCTTCACGTGACCCAACAAGAGAGGATTCAGATCCTATAAATACAGAAGCAATGGCAACATAAATGGGATGAACAACACAACACACAAATCTGCCCTGCGCAAACCCTCTCAACACCTTTGAGAATTTTTACTTTCTTTTTCGCCTTCACATCTTCAGTTTGGATAAACAGCACTGTGGAGGCAACCGGTAAACACCTTCAGTTTGGATAAACAGCACTGTTGCCGTAGAACCAGCCGTCCGTGAAGCACCTTCAGTTTGGATAAACAGCACTGCGACAGGGTCGATTGGTTATTTATCCTAGTCTCGGCCGGCGAAGGAGTCTCGAATCCCCGTCGACAGAGGTCATCTCACCAGCCGGCCCGGCGAAGTGAGGTGTTACTAATACCAAAGCTCGGTGCCTCGACGCCGAGTCGCTTTACGATTACGTACTCACAAGAGGATTTCATAACTCAACACCGAGACGGCCGAACCACGTCTGTGGTCGAGGCCTTCGTCAGTTTTGAGTACCTCTGCACTTATACTCTAGTGTCGATTCGGCGTGGTCTCACCTTCATCAATACGGTGACCGTGGCCGAATTGGACGACCACAATTTGTGAATTTTGTAATTGGCAGCCTTGTCTTCAGGCTCTAGAACCTAAAGGCCGAGACACGTTCCTTTCTCGGCCGCAATCGCAAGATACAGAAGTTGGCCGCGCGCATCCATACCACATCAAGACAATTTACTTCTCGGCCGAAGCTCGGCCGACGAGTTGGCACGCCCCGCACACATTCGAAGGACTCAGTTAGTCTACTATTTGCTCGGCCTGCGCGCCACGTAGGCTCGGTGACATTTGTAGCCAACAGTATGTTGTTGATAACAAAGAATGGCCGGAAATAGGGGTTTACGATGCCACATTTCCATACTTTGTTTTTTAGGGTGCAGCACCAACAGAACAAGAATAGAGTTCCGCAAAGATTTATATATAAATTAAAAGGAAAATTAATTAAAAAAGGTTTAAAAAGTTTGAGTTTTAATCAAAATGACAAAAAAAAAATGTTGTAAGTGAATAGTACCATGAGTGCCTTTTTAGAGTAAAAATGTCTTTTTCATTAAAAGTGAACAGTATCGGGAGTGTTTCGTTAAAACTCCCGAAATTAAATTCCTTCCTAGTTATCTCTTTAATTAATTTTTTTTTGTTTTGTTATTTCTTGTTCTTCTTCCTGCTCTAAACCCTATTTATAGATTTAATTTTATTATTTATAATCAACCTATATCTTACAAGTTAATTGTATTAATCTACCTATATGACAAATTCTATTTCATAATCAGCTTGTATCACATATTAATGTCTTTTGATTGTAGGTATATTATATTTTTTGTACCTTTTAGTTATGTTTCATATCTCTCTTGTAGGTATAATATACAGTAATATTTTTGTTACTTGAGTTAGGATCTTATGTTTAGCAAATATATTTGTGTTAGTAAATTAGTTATTTGTTATAAGATATTAAGTAGATTTATTCAAATTAAAAAAATTAATTTATCTCAATATTTAAAAATAAAAAATATGAATAAAAAATAATACTGGACTTAACCTAGCACCATATTGATTCTTTTTATCCAAATCTAAATGCCCCTAAAAGCATTAGTTTGGAGAGATTCCACTCAAACTATTTTGTCTGTAAGCAAATTTGTTATTCTACCTTTTTTCTTAATTGATTATCATTATACAGTCTTCCTATTATTGTGCTTATTTTTTTGTTTTATGTTCTGCACAATCTTAAATATTGTCAACTTTTATCAATGCGTTTCACGAATATGACTAATGACATACCTTGACCCGAAATGTTCACTACGACTCTAAATTGAGTTGTGCTGGCTGACACTTGAAATGTGACGAAGCCATAAAGTGTGGTGACGTGGAAAGTGTGAATAAATTTAAATCCAATAGTGCCTAAATATCAAAGTAGGCTGGTGAGCAAGAGTGAACCCATCTCACACGTGACATCAGAACATAAGTAAAGTACAGTAGAGTGAGTAAGAAATATACCGTCAGAGGTAACCATCAACTTTGAGATTTGCCAAAATCCTCGTCGAGACGAACGTTTAATAACTAAAACCTGGAGGGGCACAAAACAGAACATGTGAGTAGATAAAACAAAACTTTGAAGACATCTTTCTTTTTAGAAATACAATAACCCCTCATTGAAATCCGTATAATTCCCCAGAAAATAACAATATATATATATATATATAAAACATGCCGAAGAATGGTAAAACCAAGGTATACCATGTCGAAGTATCTCAGTAACAATCATATAAGCAAGATGAAATAAATCAATATAAAATGAACATAAGTCGAAGTTACCTATAGTGACATGTACAACTTATCCATATCTCATCAATCAGTGCTAGCACATAAGTCGGAGTCGCTTATAGTGACATGTATGACTTATCCATATCTCATCGATCAATATCTCATCAATCAGTGCTAGCACATAAGTCGGAGTCACCTATAGTGACTTGTACGACTTATCCATATCTAGCACATAAGTCGGAGTCACCTATAGTGACCTGTACGACTTATCCATATCTCATCAATTAGTGCTAGCACTTAAGTCGAAGTCACCTACAGTGACTTGTACGACTTATCCATATCTCATTAATCAGTGCTAGCACATAAGTCGGAGTCACCTACAGTGACCTGTACGACTTATCCATATCTCATCAATCAGTGCTAGCCCATAAGTCGGAGTCACCTACAGTGACATGTATGACTTATCCATATCTCATCAATCAAGTCATGCACAAGAGTCGGAACCACCTAAAGTGGTCTGTATGACAGGCTGGGTGTAAATGAGTACGCTTAAGTGCTACGATCACATGAAGGCTGTGCGAAGTATCGCTAGTCACCTACGAGTTAGAACCACCTAAAGTGGTTTGTATGACAGGCTGGCACCTACCTTGGAATCCAATATGAGTGTAAGGTGCGGGAGGTGAACGATCACGTGAAGGCTGGCCCTGACCTCAGGCGGAGCACTGACACCGGGGTTTAGGACAATGAATTACACTCAAATCCATTCGTCACTAATTACAATTCGATCATACCAACCTTATATACTCACCTGAACTTACCTTGGCCTTCGCATTAGTGTGCAACACTGTGTAAAGTTATACTAAATCACATACTAAAATGTAAACTAATTATGTCATGGCATTTATAAAACGTAAAACCACAATTTCTCGTTTCCTCACACAACGATTTGTAACCAACATTAAATCACCAAATCATAGGGTTAAATCTCACATTTTCCACCAAATTCCTTCACATTGCTCAATTTTCCAAACAAAGCTTTTGTCTCACTTATTTAATCTCACTTGTTGCATGGATGCATCTAACGTCTCGTTAAACTGCCTACATACCCTAAACAGGGATCAAGCCAATCGTAGTTCACAATAATTATTTGTAGGTAACATGCCTATGGATACATCATTATATAATCTAAACTCAACCATCTCATAGTACTTTATAACATATAAATAAATATATATAACATGGCATAAATTTCTTAGCTCAATTTAAAAGCATTTGTGGAACTGTCAATCATATATATATATATATATATATATATATATAATAAGAAGGAAAAGATCAACTCACCTGGAGTCAGCGCTACAATTTCCTAGCACAAACATTGAGGCGTCACGAACGATTGGCGCCTGGAACAATTATCAAATCACATCTCAGAATTCTTGTCGATAACATACATAACTTACATAGAACATATGTCTATGTAATTCGATCCAGAAGATCCACATATAAGATTTCTGATCCGTAACTTCCAAGGATCCACATTATGCTTCTAAAATAACATAATAAAATTTCGGAACGATCCAACGGTCGGATCTTCACCAATTGCCAAAACCAAGTGGCGATTAACATTTTATATTACGGTCTTACAATTCCAATTCGGGAAGATCCGTACGACGGATTCTCAATCCGTAAATTCCTAAATTCCTCAAATATTATGAATAACAACCTATTAAATTTGGTGACGATCCAACGGTCGAATCGTCGATTTATACAATGACTTATTAATGTATCGTAGCAAATCTAGGTTCTAACGATCAACCTATGTCAATACATTCTCAAAATTGAACTCAAGGAATTTAATATAGCCTAAAAATAATATTGACGGCCCTCTGGCCCAACTTGCCGGAAAAATCAACTATCTCCAAAAATTCTCAAAATTTACAGAATTAAAGATCTCAATGAGTAGGGCAACTTTCATACCTATGACCAAGGCCAATTTGGCCTAGAAAGGCTCCAATTTCATCAAAACCTGTCAGAAACCCTAAAGATGGCGTGTTTCAATTCGACCCCTAAACTTACTCCGACGCGTCCACCACGGCCTGGGCTTTGTTCCTCGGTTCTAGGGGAGTCTAGTGGTGGTGAAAATTTGTTGGATTACCTTCACAATTGTCGAATTTAGTCATGGCACCCTCGGAACCCACGGTTTCGTTCTACTCGAATTCAAGCTCAAATCCTATAAAATTTGGTTGGAAATGGAAGAGGAAAGGACTAGGGAATGATTGGGAATAGTTTCTTGGTCCAAATTTGTGGGATATCCGGTGGAAAACCATCGGAAAGTATGGAGAAATGGACTGGGTGTACACGGGTCACGGGTTGGTTACCTGTTTCCCCATTTTCCCTCGTTCTTCACTCTCCCTCATTTCCCTCCTTGCTTCTATTTCTGATTGGGCAGTGCCCATCCCTCTCTCTCCTTTCTCTACTTAACTATCCATTCTAATCGTACAAGTGGCATCATCAGATTTTTATTCTAAAAAAATCTGGAGCCTTCCAAAATATTTAAATAACAATTTCGTCCCCAACTTCGATCGTTAATAACTTCTTTGTTATAGCTCCAAATTACATTCCGTCTACGCCCACACGTCCGTAGCGCCGAGTACTACGAAGATATGTCAAGAAAGTGAATCTTACATGACACCACATGACAGTCAACAAAGGTCAACGCACTTGCCTCAAAAGGCATTTTCGTAAATTCACTTATTAAAATTATAAAATCATAACTTTTAGAGACGAGCTATTACAACTAATCTTCAAATTTCAAATGGTTTTCATGCAACACCATACATGATATTAGATTGGTTATATTCAGGAACATACATTAGCATAGTTACGTCATGTTGTTATTCTATTTACTTGAAGTTATTTTTTATTATTAATAGAAGTGGTAAGATACATTAATTATGTCGTTCACTCTTATCAGGACACCGAAATGGTAGATCACACATCTTATGTTCCCAATACCTGTAACAATTTATGCCTCTACATTTGTAAATTAGATCAAATTAATATATCACTGAAAAATAAATCAAAGAGTTAAGTCCAAATAACTACCCAACCTTTTAGAGTGATTCCAAACTGGTCATGACATTTCAAAACATTCCAAATAACTATCGAAAGTTTTGAAAATGAACATCTATTAGGTTCACTAGCTTTCACTGATGACATAGACAAATATGAAGCGTATTCTAACTCTCAAGTTATCTATGGAGGTTCGAATCTCCAAATTGACACAATTTAGCTAAGCAAATTTATAGTTTACCTTGACTAAATGGGTCAATTTAGGAGATTAGAACTCTAAAGACGATGATTAGTGAAAACCAACTTTAGTATTTGTCTACCTCATCATTTCATTCTAGTAACGAAATATTGGTAAATTTTTTAGTGACGTATCAAATGTCTAATTTTTTAAACGTTTAGTAGTTATTTAAAATGTTTTAAAATATTAAGACTAATTTAAAATTACTTCAAAAAAATCAAGTAGTTTTTTCGTCATCAACCCTAACTTAAACAATTCTTTATGAAATAATGGACAGAAACAGGACAGTAGGCATGGTATATTTATTACCATATTTCTAATTCGAGGCCAACTCATGAATGGAATCTGGAACCCTTTCGACTCCCACATGACATCTCAATCCCCCCTTTTTGTCTTCACGCCTGACAAACGACTGCCTCATTTGGGGAACAAACTTCCAAAACGGCATAACCCTGCTTCAACTTTCCAAGTACAAGAATCCTAATTAATGCTGCGCAATAAGATTCAACGAAGAAATTTAATGGAAACGACAAAGTTTTTGTGATAATATCCTAAATCAATAATTTTGTCAATGTGTTTTAACTATTAACGTTTTTGTTGATATGATTAAGTTAGAGCCATGAAGTGGAGAGAAATTTGTTTACAACACTTAATATCACGGTGATATATTTTAAGTGAATTACATCAATTTTTTCATAGTAGTACGCACTTGACTACAGAACTATAACATAATATAGAGGAAAATCATATAACAAAGATGTTATTTTGATAATAATTTAAGCTAATTACGTATTATCGTGTATTTTAATTTTTTACAGTGGTGTGTAAACGACTTAGAACAATAGCATTCCCGTTGATATGCTTAGAACTTAGAGGCATGACGTGTAGACAAATTTATACAACAGATATGTCGTCGAGCTGATATTTCAAATTCAAATCAATATTTCAAATTAATTACATATGACTGTATTTTAATTTTAATTTTTTTTTATAACAATACGTGATTGACATATTATTTGGATTGACATACTGGAGTGGGCATATTCCTTTACTCAGCTTACTTAGAAAGACGACGAATTTCCCACTTATATTTAATCCCACCGCAATTTTCCATCGTATTGGCAATACATTATATATGCTGCTGTTCTACTGGGTAAATGCAACTTTCACAACCAAACGAGCAGCAGACCCAGCACCTTTCCTCTCAACTTTCTCAGAGAACCAATGGAACCCATGACCCAGATTCTCCAAGGTTTCCAAGCAATGCCCTTTGCAGTCCCTGCTGCCATTGCTGCTCCGTCTCTGCTCTTCCTATTATCTGCCAAAGATTTGGTCCGCACACAAAAAATTGATTTTCCCGAACTCCCTTCAGTTCCAGGTACTCTAATTCCCACTTTTATTTAATTTTGTGTTTATTTGTTGGGGATATATGAGTTTTGAAGAAATGGATGGTGGTTAAATTGCGAATTTCGCAGCTGTACCGGGGCTGCCTGTGGTGGGGAACTTGCTGCAGCTGAAGGAGAAGAAACCGTACAAGACGTTTACTAAGTGGGCTGAGGAGTACGGACCAATCTATTCTATCAGGACTGGTGCTTCCACCATGGTTGTTCTCAATTCAACTGATATTGCCAAGGAGGTAGATTTCTTTTTCCGACCGTTCACTTATCACTGTGACGTGAAAAAAGACAGACGTGAGTTAGACCAGTTGGCTAGGAGCATAGCCGCACATTCACACAAGTTCGAGTCCTCCTTCCTCTAAATTAGAGAAAATTAGAATAGAATAGAGAAATGATTTCCGCACACCTCTTTTCTTGCCCCTATTTTGTGTGTGGTCTCTATATTTGATTGACACGTGTTAATAGCCCAACCCTCTATCATTGGTTAATACGTGACTTAACCCTCTTGAAACGGAAGCTGAATTGTGTGTTTCAATGTGTCATTCGCGATCTCATGGAGAATTAAGACTATAGCTTAAGTTTAGAATTAACAATTAAGATACTGTGTTTTTCGTGAAGCCATGAAAGATCCATTCGATTGAGTTTTCTACTGATTCCCGACATGTGGGTTTAGCCTTTTCCTCGACGCCTGTTGCAATGATCAAAGGGTTATAACAACGAAAGTTCTATTTCTTAATAGTTCAATATGTTCTAATGAACTTGCATGTATTACAGGGAAGGTTTTATCCTATACATGAATAATTGGTAACCACTTTCTGCTGTAATGGTTGTTTCAGGCCATGGTGACCAGATATTCGTCCATGTCCACGAAAAAGCTGTCAAGGGCACTAAAGCTTCTCACTTTTGATAAATGTATGGTTGCAATAAGTGACTACGACGATTTTCACAAGATGATAAAACGATACATACTCACAAATGTTCTTGGAGTGAATGCTCAGGTTTGTTGTTACGGTTCTTGTTCTCACATAATGCGCATACTATTTCTTATGCCATCATATGGTAGATCTTGTTATAACTCCATTAATGACATTCAGAAGCGACACGGAAGCCACAGAGATACCATGAGGGAAAATATTGCTAGCCGATTGCATGCTCATGTAAAGAACTCTCCTCAAGAAGCTATAAATTTCAGAAAGATATTCGAGTCTGAACTCTTTGGAATTTCTTTGAAGCAAGTGAGTGTTGCCTTGTTTTGTTAGTATAAGTATTTTGTAACGCTTGTTCCTTGTACTTGACGTTACAATTGCGAAATTGAGAATATAGTATAAACTAACGTACTGGATGCAGGCTATAGGTAAGAACATAGAAGACTCCATTTATGTGGAGGAGCTTGGTACTACATTATCAAGGGACGAGATATTTAAGGTTCTAGTGCTTGACATAATGGAGGGTGCAATCGATGTTGATTGGAGAGACTTCTTCCCGTACCTGAGTTGGGTTCCTAATCAGACCTTTGAAAATAAAATTCAGACACTCTGTTGCCGCAGGAAAGCAGTAATGAATGCCCTGATCGACGAGCAGAAGAAGCGAATTGCTTCAGGAGAGGTGCTTTTTTCTTGCTTTCAAATGCATTATCTTTTTTGGGAACTTCTTAGTAGTTGTATCTGTAACTTAACTGTAAACAGGAATTAGATTGTTTTATCGACTACTTGCTTTCTGAAGCAAAAACGCTTACACCTGAGCAAATATCCATGTTGATTTGGGAAACGATTATCGAGACAGCGGATACTACGTTGGTAACAACGGAGTGGGCTATGTATGAACTTGCAAAAGATCAGAAGCGACAGGTTATTTCAGTTGCTGATTTTCACATTTTGTATGTGCAACTTGTTTCTTTTTCTTGGTAACTAATATTGGCCAACTTTGCTTCGTACTGTAACAGGAACGTCTCTTTGAAGAAATTCAAAATGTTTGTGGAACCGACAAGATTACTGAGGAACATTTGTCCCAGATGCCGTATCTGGGTGCTATTTTCCATGAAACTTTAAGGAAGCACAGTCCAGCTCCTATAGTTCCTCTAAGATATGTGCACGAAGATACCCAATTAGGCGGTTACTATGTTCCTGTGGGAACAGAGGTACTTGATAAATGTTCCTGTTAGATTTATTTTTTCATTTTTTTCACAACATTGATACCGATCTTTTACGAAGTTGTGCTATTGTACATGCAGATTGCCATTAACATATACGGGTGCAACATGGACAAGAACCAATGGGAAAGCCCCGAAGAATGGAAGCCAGAGAGGTTTTTGGATCCAAAATATGATCCGATGGATTTGTACAAGACCATGGCATTTGGAACCGGAAAGAGGGTGTGTGCCGGTTCACTTCAGGCAATGCTGATAGCGTGCACCACCATCGGAAGGTTGGTGCAGGAGTTTGAGTGGAAGCTGAGAGATGGAGAGGAAGAAAATGTGGACACTCTTGGGCTCACCACTCGCAAACTCCATCCAATGCATGCAATTCTTAAACCAAGAAATTATTAAAACTTAGAAGATTAGGCCTGAAAACTAATTTGAGATGGTTTTTGGATTTTTATCTACCTGAAGAAACATGTAATATCGTAGTTGAATAAGTTTTGAGCTTTTTTTTTTTTTTTTTTGGTTGAATGACATCAAACATTGTCGAATCTTGTTTACTTTACTTTTACTGTAGTACTGCGAAATATGTTTTAGTAGAGCGTATGATGCTGATAATCGATGCCTAATAAGACTTTGTAGAGACTAGCATCTGGCCATATTTTCTTTGTTTCTTTTGTAGGTTCAGCACCGGCACAACAAGAATAGAGTTAGGTTACACAAACTGGGTATCCCTTTTTGTTGTTGGATTTTTGGCTAAATTGATCTTAAAATCAAATTTCAATTGATAAAATGATCGAACAAATATCAACAACATATTAATCATATATCAAACGACATTTTGATCAATCATTTTAGTCAAAAGCCCTTTGTTGTTTTTCTTTTGGCTAAGAAGTAAATAGGTTTGGCAATACTATTTTTATATATTTTGTTTTTTATGTTATAGAAATAAAAAACAACCTACAAACTTGATATCATTTGGATCCCAGGTTTTCCTGTCATACATATTTAGTCCAACCGCTAAACGAAAATTGAAGAACCAAATACAATGATTGTTACAAGAATGGCTTAAATTTTGCTACTTGCTAATGGCAATTAGAGAGTTCTAAATACTAGTATTGATTAGGAGAATACCAATCAAACAATTGGGTTGAGTATTAAATACAATCAAGTATCACCGAAAGAAGTTTATAATTTAATTGATTAAGATTATTTTTTGGGTTTTGTGGTAGATCTTTTCATCTTTCGACATCGCTTGTGTCAAATATACACAAAAAACCAAATGAAAGAACAAAAACTTCAACGTTGATGCATACACACATCTGTCACACCAATTAATTTGTGATGACAACATTATTTAAGCCTCAGGTAGGGCATGCCGTAATCACGATTGCAATGAACTAGTGAAATTTCAGATAAAATAAGCAGGGAAATTGGATAACAAAACACAAGTGGAATAAATTAGTGTTAAATAAAGGAAACTTTAACGAAAAGCTCTCGGTACTGTTCACTTTAACGAAAAATCACATTTTTACACTACAAAGTAAATCCTGGTACTATCTACTTTACTCGTTATTTTGTCCTTATCGTTAAAACTCAAAGTTTTCAAATTATTTTCATTAGTTTTTCTTTAAATAAATCATAAGTGGCATAGCCAGATTGTTTTTGTCTCATCGTCTTGTGCAGTCATGTTATGGTAATTATTCCCTTTGTCACCTTAATTAATGGTAGTACATGTGTTGTTGCCATGCAGAATTTTTTTTGGACACACAATAGTTTTAGTGAATTAAATTGATAAATATTAAGAAGAAAAAAAAGATCGGTATAGATCGAACTTGCACCAAAGTAAATATTATTGTTTTCTACCATTGTCGTTTCAATTACCATGCAAAATTAGACTATCTCCAAATGAGATGTAAAAAATGCCACATAAACATATACTGGTAATTAATGGCGTATCATTTACTCCAACAAGATGTCAAAGATGACATGGAAACGAAGTTAAGCTGACATCGACAAAGAAATGTCAAATTTGAAGCTGCCTAAAAAATTTGAATTTTACTATTTTCAAATGTATTTCACTTGCTTTACCTTAAATGCTAGCATATTTAAGTATTATTTTATTATTTTTAAACCAATAACAACCTAACTTTTATTATTTTTGTTTTAAAAAACTTAAATAAAGCAATAAATTTTGACATAACAAGTGGAAAAAAATATTGACAATATATTAAATTACCAAGCCAGCAATCAAATTTAAATTTAATATTTTAAATTTGAAAATGTTTTTAAAAGTTCTGGCGGAGGCTTAATGATCGATTCTATGTGAGCCCAAAAGGGACAACTAAAATGCTCAATTAGTCAAACCGTCCATCCTCCATTTGTGGCTAATTTCATCTTAATTTCTTCCACCTCATCAATGCGATAGACGGGTTAGATGCTACGAAATAAAGTTCGAGAATAAATTAGTTCATAGCATGAATCAGATAAATAAACAACTGAATGTGCAACTAATAAACCAGCAATCACTTTCAGTACATTAAAAAAAAGGAGAAAATTTAATTAGTATTCTGTTCGGAGGTAAATGCATGTTTAAAACATTCAAGTAATTAGATATTCCAGCACTTAAATCCTTCTCTGCAAACAAGAAATAAACTAGTATACTTTATATGATTTGACACTTGTGATCGTTCTAATTCGTTTTGGACTGCTTAGGCCATCTCCAACCGATGGCTGGCCAGAGGGCTCGTTTTAGCCCTCTGGCCCTCCAAGATTCTTCAAGATATTAATATTTTAATGAACAGTACAGGGCCATATTTGCCTCCGTCTCCAACCGAGGGCCAGAGGGCTCGTTTTAGCCCTGTCACAAAAAACCGTCTCCAACCGAGGGCCAAAGGGCCATAGGGCCAAACATAATTTATTATTTAAAAACTACAACTTAAATTCAAATAAATTCAAATCCAACGGCTAAGTGACGTCAGATTTTGTAAAATAGAAGTTATATGAAATATGAAACAAATTTTGTAAAATAGAAGTTATTTTAAAAATATGAAACAGATTTTGTAAATTCCATAATTTATTATTTAAAAAAATATGAAACAAATTTTGTAAAATAGAAGTTATATGAAAGAAAATATTAATCAAATTTTGTGAAATATAAGTTATAGGAAAAAAATGGAATTTATAAAAAAATATGAAACTAATTTTGTGAAATAGAAGTTATAGGAAAAGAAAATGAAATTTAAAAAAAATATGAAACATAACTTGATTCATATGAAAAGGATAAAAAAGGAAAAAAATAAATTCATATAAAAAAATGAAAACAGAAACTAGCCGTTGAATTAAAAAAAAAATCAAACTATTAGTGTCGGTTACAACCGACACTAATAGTAATTCAAAAAAAAAAATTGCCTTGAATCCTTATTACTGTCGGCTATAACCGACAGTATTAACAAAACCTTCTTTAATGCTGTCGGTTATAACCGACAGCAGTAAGAAAATAATAATAAAAAAATAGCCAGCCCGGGGCTGGCTGGCTGGCCGAAAGCAGCCAGCCCTCCAGCCCTCCAGCCCTCTCCGATCCCGTGGGGCCCTCCCAGATTCCAGAGCCCTCTGGCCTAGCCCTCGGTTGGAGACGGTTTTAGGGCCATTTTCAGCCCTCTGGCCCTCTGGACCCTTCGGTTGGAGATGGCCTTAATAACTTAGAACTGCTAACATTTATGCACGAGGAAGTTTTCTTGTGGCCTGCAGCCTACTTACTTTGAGCGAGAAAGTTGACCTGTGCAACAAGAGAGGCTGCTGATGGATGTCATGGACTCGTGGCCAAAGCTGAAGATGGGATTAGAGCTGATGACTAATTAATTGGACAATTAAGGCATGTGTTTTTTATACTTAAGCAGTCATTGCTAATACCATGGGCGGATACTAGGACTAGATCCGTCCTATTATCAAGAGACGTACCAGATAGTTAAAACAACCAAAAGACTAATTATACGTATACTTGTTGAAAGAGTGATGTTCTCCATACATATTTTTTTTACCTTTACATACTATTCTCAATTTTTAGTCATCGAATAAAATAATTTAAGAGACCAAATAATAGAAATTAAGAAGATGTATGTGAGAGTGTGTAAACAACACCACTCTTATCACAAATGTTTGGACTAGATCAGTCTTATTATCAACAGATAGCCACAATAATTAGTACCTTATCGGTACGTACCAAATAGTTAAAACAAACAAAAGACTAATTATATGTATACTTGTTGAAAGAGTGGTGTTATTCATATATATTATTCTCAATTTTCATTCGTCGAATAAAATGATTTAAAAGGCCAAATAATAAAAATTAAGAAGATGTATGTGAGAGTGTGTAAACAACACTACTCTTATCACAAATGTTTGAAATGCCTTTGTATTTAGTCTCTACTGTTCAGTTCATTTAGAGTGAGAGTTGTTATTTTCAGGCAATGAATCGGATATCTTCCCGACTAAACACTCCTTAAATCGTCCATGTGTTGGAGATAGAGACTTTGGTGCAACGTTGCATTTTCCACTCCCGTGCTTATCTCATTTTTCATGTAGTGAAATAATCACACATAAATATACAATCACGTTACACTTGCAAGTTTTTCTCCTTGTATTACTACTAGTACTAGGGTTTAGTAGTGCAGAGGGGACACTGACTGGAAAAACGGGGCTGAAACCTAACAAAACTACACTCTCCATCTGTGATTGACAGCGAGAGAGAGAGGTGAGGAGACGGTACTGTCGAAGAAGAGCCTCTGTAGTCTTGACACAGACAGACAATGACTTCCTCTCTTTATAGCATGGCTTAGCTGGCTGCTGGAGCCGCTTTCGTGCTAACTTAGTTTGTGCACGAGGGGTAGAAATCATCTCCTGATCCCTCAAAATAAAATCATTAAATCTACTCATTTAGATCTTTTAAATTTAATAAGACGACTAAAATTATTATAAATTTTTTTATATTTTTAACCGTTAAATTAAATTTAAAAAATTCAAATAAATAGCCTGGTGACTTTGGTCGAGAGATCCGGAGCGTGCATGAGCAGCAGTAAACCAGTACGGCAGAGACGAAGCTAAGACTGAAAGCTGGAGGTGAGTTGAGTGACATGGGCAGTAAGTACTATACTTGAGGGAAGACTAGACCCTTGACACTAGAAACTAGGCTTTAGTGCCGACAGACGAGAATTTTTTTTTTTTTTTTTGTGATCAAAACACTAAGTAGTATGATATTTATAAATAAATGATAAAAAATTATATTTTTTAAGTTATTAATTTTTTATCACGTATATTTCATTATTTGTATAATAACACATAATGTACCATCATATGTTCCGATTACACTGAAAACTCTCTTTCGAAAAACAAGGTACACACGACACGATATCTAAGGAGCGACCGAACAGATAAAAAAGAGAGAGAGAACATAAATATATTCATGCTACTATGCTATAAATTTATTCAAAAATTGAGAATTAGTCGTGTGATCTATTGCACATCAAATTTAACGATTTGAACTGTTTATTTTATAAGTCTCGATTCAAAGATTATTTTTATAAAAATTTAATTTAATCTAAAATTATTTGCTTATTTAATCATCATGATGAAGTTTTAATGTTTTTATTAAAACAAAATGTTCGTTAATTTCTTTAAACTTAATTAGATGTCTTAAATATTTCTGATTTAGCTAATATTTTGTAAGGATGATCTATGAGGTGCAACTTGAAAAATAATCAATTCATATCGTTAAAATTTAGGGAATTTTAACGAAAATCTCTCGTTACTGTTCACTTTAACGAAAAACCAATCAATCCTTATACTATTCACTTTACCCTTTATTTTGTCTTTATCGATAAAACTCAAAGTTTTCAAACCATTTTTAATAATTTTACTTAAAATTTAATATGGTGTGGGCCCCACAAATAATTTCTATTTTTTAATTATAAAAAGTGTGTTATCTCTGAATCTATTTTTACTTTTCACACTATATAATCTTATATATATAGTTGGTTTAAGTGGGTAAATGTTAGTCCTGCAAATGGATCGTGTTTGTTTCGTTCGTATCGTTTTTGTGTTATACTTTTTATCTTGATAGGTCGTGTCATGTTAAATCTGTCATCTTAACAAATTATTAACAAGTGATTTGATAACGGTCCGATTCGTTAACAGATCGTGTGATTTTGTGGGTTAACTGATCATGCAAAAAATTACTATGCCTAATGCTTAGATCTCATAATAAGATATGACCCGATAACTATTCAATTTATTAACATATTCTTAAGAGTGATCCGATAACAATTGAACTCGTCAACAATTATTCTTTTTGTTTCATTTCGTGTTAAATTTACTGTTCGTGTAAGAAATTATTAAACCTAATACTCCTACTTCAAATTACACGTTACATATCGATGCATATAAAACAAAAAGTGTATATTCAATTAAAACACGAGAAAATTTTATAATGAGTCATATTGACGAGCATTCGAAAGGAACCTCAATCAAATTAACGCTGATCTCATCTAATTTAAGACTGACAATCTATGTTTATGCATGAACTGTGAAGTGAGAGATCATGTAAGAGTATGATGCATGATGGTTGAAGTTGCGGTGAGTTTCAAGTTGTTGTAAGTCGTGAGTTGAAAAACCGTGGCACGGGACACGAGAATGGTAGTGAGAGAGACAGGAGGCGCACACGAGACCCGAGGAGAGGAAGGAGGAAGAAGAAGGGCAGGCAGAACCAATTATTGCATACCACGCTGCCCGACACCCATCATATTGTCGGTCCTCTTCTACCTCATATTTTATTCTCTCCCCTATTCGACGGTCAATTAGCCCCGGACTACATGTTCCTTTCCCTCTTTTTCTATTTACAACCTATTTAAATTATCCAAACTCCACCAATGGCCTCAACCCTCAAATCCATTTTCCCTTAGTTACCACTTAATTAGTTTTGTGTACAGAGAAATCCATTTTCCCTTAGCTACCACTTAAGAGATTCCTTCAAATCCATTTTTCAATTTATAATCTCATGATTTTAACACAATTTTTGTGTCATTATTATAAGATTGTGTCAATATTCTACCACAATTTATATTAGTTTAAATAAAATAATATTTGGCAACTCAAGGTGAGTAGTAATTATTATCTAAATTTTTTCTTGTCAGACTCAAAATTTTGTTTGAATAGAAGCCATTCAAATTATAGATTTTATGTAAAAATCGTCTCAACAAAAAATGAATTAAAAATAAGTTTGGTAAGTCAATCATATTGTAGCAAGCTGATAGACAGTTTATAATACCCTTACTATCTCTGTCCATCTGTTCTAATATAGTTTGATGACTAAATAACTTTAGTTTTAATTGATTACATTTATAAAGCGCTTTATAATGTAAAAGTTTCTAATCATAAACACGAAAGTCTATAAATTGAAAACAAACTTTTTGAATAAGAGCTTATATTCATGTTTTGAGTAGCCAAGTATTATTTTTAAATTAATTTAAACATTAAGCCCATTTTAGCACGTCTTATCTGTATTTATATTTCTTCAATTAGGAAACTGTTTGTAATACGATTTATTATTTTAGTTTACAACACGAGAACTTATCTTTATGTTTCTAATCGCGAATTGATTATTTAACCGATTCAAGTTTTAATTTAAGGAAATGCTAAGGAATTTCATTTTTATTAGCGACATGTCAATTAATTTGTAAATTTAATCTACTTAGCACTACTTAAATTTAAATATCAAATTATGGATTATGAAGGGGAGGTTAATCTCATAAAAACAAATAGTACCATATAAGTTACCATATAAGTTACAGATTAAAGAAAACAAAGTAATACTGAAAGTTCTTGAGTTTTTGTTTTAATTTTTTAATTACGAAAGTGTGAACTCAAAAAACAATCATTGCAATTCACTTCTTTCACAAACTTTTCATGTTTTAAACCGCGAACGGAGTGAATTGAAGATGAAAAAAAAAATTTGTACAATTTTTTTTGTCGTTTGAAAGAATGAAGTTCGAGAATCTCAATAAGATATATAAATAAAAGACATTGCCAAACTTTTAAAAATATGTGTTGTGGTCGGGGAAGAACTCGGTCCGATTCATTTCCGACTGAACCAATTGTTGGTGACATGAAACAAGGTTGAGTGGAGATCACGCCAACCCTAGCTGATACGCCAGCTTCCCTCGTAGACACACCACCGAAAATATTATCACTGCCCCATCATTATCACCAGCACCATCCTCAATCCAATCGCACCTGATCACGTCATTACTTAGTGTACCGATTATATGAAAAAAAAATTGTACAATAAAATTAGTGTTTAGAAATAAGTTTATCGTATGCAATTTTATCGTTGTTTTCAATAAATAGTATGTTCGAATCTTTAACTTTGGTTACAAATGAGTAATCATTCCGGACCACACAATACACACAAATATCAACGGCACAGTATATTTAAGTAAAGATAAATACGAAAGAATTAAGTTAAATACACTTAAATTACTAAATAAAAATAATTAGGAGTGGTAGTTCAGCCCACGTGTCACTCACGCCACCTTGCTTACACCTCGATAAAACCCTCTCACTTCTTCTAAGACTTTCTCCCCACTCTCTTCGCCCAGCTCAAATAATATCCATTTCCCTTCTCCAAAACGACAACACTAAAGATGCCGTTTGACTCTCCCGACGCGCAAATGCGACCGTCGACGACGACCAGAGTCCAGCAGAGCCTGGGTCACCCACCGCCGCAGCAGACCGAGCCACTTCACTGCCCCCGTTGCGATTCCGACAACACCAAGTTCTGCTACTACAACAATTACAACCTCGCCCAGCCACGCCACTTCTGCAAGTCCTGCCGCCGCTACTGGACCCGCGGTGGCACCCTCCGAAATGTCCCCGTCGGCGGTGGCTCCCGCAAGAACACCAAGCGTTCTCGCCCGTCCTGCTCTTCCTCCTCGGGCTCGCCCTCCTCGTCTTCACTGACACAGGAGGTCAGCTCCGTCGCGCCAACAAAACCCATTTCGTTGCCAGTGGAACCAAAGCTGGAGACGGCGTCGGATCACGAAAAACTGATGGACCTGAACGAAAGCGCTGTCGGTAACAGCGGCTTCACTTCTCTGTTGAGTTCTCAGGGCCCACCTGCACCTGGGTTCTTGGCGCTTGGCGGGTTCGGGTATGGATTCGGGTACGGGTTGGGACTCGGGCAAGGGTTAGACGAAGTGGGTACTTTCGGCTACGGCGGCGGCAGAGGCGCGCTCGCTTTTCCCGAGGAAGGTGACTTTGCAAATATTAACCACAACAACATTGGAGCTGGTTCTGGGGGTTCTGTCGGGTGCAGCCCGTGGCAGATTATGACCGGTGATGATGGAGGGATGGCTGAGAACAATGGTGATTGCTTTACCTGGCCGGAGCTTGAGACTTCCAAGTAACAAAATTACTATTTTAACCCACATCCCGGAAGAAAAAGATAAAGGATTAAATTTCCTTTATTTTATTTTATCTTTTCTGGGTTTTTGGTTAGACGTTCTGATCATGTCGTTTTGTTTTCTTGGTCGGATTCTATGGTGTTTTTGTGGTATAGATATATCGCTGTAGGTTACAAAAGTTAGTTGCTTTCGGTGGCTCTACGTTGTCTGGTTTAGGGTTTAGATTTTCTTGGGTCTGTAAATTTTCCGTCTTTGGACAGAAACGACGCAAAAAAAAGGACAGACTACTACTTTTTTGGTAAAACTGCATTTACTTTCCATGCAATTTCATCTTCTTGGTTAATTTAGATTTCCAGCTGACTAGCAATATGTTGTCAATACTCGCTCGCTGGTCGTTGATCGCTGTGTTGTTGATATATGATCGAAATTTTGGTTATGTTAGTCAGGTTTTTGTTTGTGAGATCATTTTTTTTTTCTTGGATCCTAAATCTGTCGACAAAACAGTGTAAATAGGGCATGATGAATAATCGAGTGCCACATTGTCAACTTTGGTGGAAGGAAATTAATTATAGTTTAATATTTATCAAGGGAAACCAAGAAATCAGACATGAACTGACGATTTGGTAAACGGTAAGAAACCGGACAAGTACAAGTTAAATTAATAGGGTTGATTAGAAGAGAATTCAGACAATCAACCCACCTCAGTGTAGTTTAGTGTTTTTTACTTCAAAGATTTATCTGTACTGTTCAACTTTGGAATTGAATAGTGAGAATAAGTTGGTCATGATGCTGAAAATGTGAGAATTTTGAGCTACATTGGGACCACTTTGAATTAAATCCCCGAGATAGGATACGAGGCTACGACCAATAATTAGTTAACAGCTAATCGCTTTAGAAGAACAACGGGAGATTAGATCTCTTAAGAGGAGATTAGATCTCTTAGGAGTGCCATTTCCTTTTTCAACCTTTATTTTGAAAACCGGCCGTTGAAGAAGGTATGTACTCTAGGGCATAAGTATAAATATGTAAAATATGGCCACTAGTATTATTTATTTAGAAAATTTCATTTTAATTCTTGACAAATATGATTTTTAGATTAAAACCATGAGTAAAATCAAAATTTAATTTTAGCCATTGATACATTAATAACTTCATTTATTAATTATATTTTGAGTTTTTAATTATTTATCTTTTTCTTTCTAATTTTTAATGTATTAATTTTATTTCATTATAATTTTTATTTTCATTTCATTTATTGTAATATATTTTGTTGTGAACATTTAGATAAATTAATTTTTGTTATACAATATATTTCGTTGTACTTTATCTTCTTTATTTAGGTATATTAAATTCATTAAATATATTTTGATGCATATTTAGATACACACATTTCGGTACATACATTTCGATACAAACATTTAGGTACATTAATTCAATATAATACATTTCGGTGCATACATTTCGGTACACACATTTAGGTACATTAATTTAATATTAATACATTTCGGTGTATATATTTAGGTACATACATTTCGGTACTAACATTTAAATATATAAGTTCAATATAATATATTTCGGTACACATATTTTGGTACTAACATTTAAGTACATTAATTGAGTCTTTCAAGTTTGAAGAATGTTAATTAAAATTAAAAAATTAAAAAACTCTTTTTTTGGTCAAAAAATAAATTAAAATTTGTGTATTAATAAATTTAAATATTTAATGGGAGACATTAAATAAAAGGCACATTAATAATTTTGAATTAAAGACATACTAGGGACTAAAATCAATATTCAATCTAACACCATACATTTTTTAAAATTTTAATATTCTTAAAGGATTAAAATTCAAAAACTCTTTATTTATTTCTACTTGTACGTGTGAGATTAAGTTCAATTTAATACCAAATTGTTTTTGACGGGAGGTTTAACTCGAAATCAAATCAAATCCTACTTGTGGGCTTTTTGAATCTTAAAAAGTGTTATATTTGTCTGATTTGTATATTCAATTTCCAATCCCGCTCGCCGGTGTATGTTGTTGGCAGTACATACATGATGATTATATAATGTATCATTAATTTCTGTTTTGGCTGAAGTACGAATTATCCCACACCTCGTAAAGTAGGACTAATTATTTGTGGAGTCTGCAAAAGATTAAAAGCATTTCAACAATTTCTTACTACAGTAAAATGACACACGTCTTCTCGTAACTTTCAATTAGAAAATCACTTATGTTTATGTCAGCTTTGTGTTTTAAATCTAAGATTAGAGAACATGTCTGACTTGAAATTCTACCGCAATTCTACTAGACTGGAATAATCATGTTTTGCATCACTCTCACGTTACGGTGGAGCAAAAATGTCTAATTAATCGCATTAATCACGGAGAGCCCCAGCTTGCCTTGTATAATCCACTAAACCACAATCCATGCATGCATGCCCACACCAGATGCACTTAATCTAGTTTAATTAATTAATTAAATTCAAGGTTACTATACTAATTGGTCTCTGCCAGTTGAAATCCTAATTAAACATGTGATTATTATCATATAAATATTTATATAGGTCTCTGATCAGGTGGAGTCATCATTCTTGTAGGGATATTTGTCATCACCAGCCCCCACCACACCCACATTTCCTCTCTTTTATTAAGAACGGCTATCGACTAAATTATTAACTCGATTCAATGTGCATTAAGTAACACCCTCATTTTCCTCCCACTATCCATTATCATTGCATATCCCATTTCACATTACCAACCTAAACTACATAATTAATTAAATAGAAAACTTCATTTTAGTCTTTGGTAAAGATGACTTTTAGATAAAAATCATGAGTAAGATTAAAATCTAATTGTAGTCCATTAATACATTAATAACCTCATTTATTAATTATATTTTGATTTTTTAATTATTTATCTTTTTCTTTCTAATTTTTAATGTATTAATTTTATTTGATTATAATTTTTATTTTCATTTCATTCATTGTAATATTTTTTGTTGTGAACATTTAGATAACTAATTTTTGTTATACAATATATTTCGATGTACTTTATTTTCTTCATTTAAGTACATTAAATTCATTATAATACATTTCGGTGCATATATTTAGGTACACACATTTTGGTACATGCATTTCGATACAAACATTTAGGTACACATATTTCGGTACACACATTTAGGTACACTAATTTAATATTAATACATTTCAGTGCATATATTTCGGTACATACATTTCGGTACTAACATTTAAATATATTAGTTCAATATAATACATTTTTAGGTACATTAATTGAGCCTTTCAAATTTGAAGAATGTTAAATAAAATTAAAAAATTTAAAAACTCTTTTTTTGGTCAAAAATAAATTAAAATTTGTGTATTAATAAATTTAAATATTTAATGGGAGACATTAAATAAAATGCACATTAATTATTTTGAATTAAGGACACATCAGGGACTAAAATCAATATTCAATCTAACACCAGCTTTAAAAAAAAAAATTTAATCTTCTTGAAGGATTAAAGTTCAAAAACCCCTTAATTAAATCACTAAGGGGTGGCCTGGTGGCTGGGACGGAGTTTAGGCTCGGATTCTAGAAGACACGTCATGTAATTGATTCATGACGATGGTGAATCACACGATGGTGGTCAGGAGGAATGTTAAATGCCTCTTGTGAGTTTTCTCAACCTTCGAAAGGGTAGAGTGCAATGGTAAAGCCACCAGCTAGTCTCCTTACAAAAAAACTGTTAATGTGAAAACTCAAACTAAAGAAAAAAACGGGTTAATTACACGTACACCCCCTAAAGTTTTTTTGTGTTTTTACAAAACCTGCTCAAGTTTTTAACATATCACAAACACCCCAATTAACCTTGTAAATGACTGAAGTTTCTCCACCGGGTATTTTTCTCCCCAAGGAAGATTTTTGAGATGTTGAAAACTGAGTGCCGATTGGGATCTTGTCAACCAAGTTATTGCTTGCGAGGTTCAATAATGCAAGGTAACGGAGCTCTGAAAATTCAGGCGGAACCTGCGCTCTCATGTTGTTCATTGAGAGATCTAAATTCGAAAGACTCGAGATTTCGCAAGTTACTCGATGATGATGGGATTTCACCTATGAAAGCATTGTTGGAGAAGTTGAGGATATATAATGATCTGATTTCTTCGATATCGACATGTATTTGTCCGTAAAAAATTGTTGCCTGAGAAGTCAATCGCGGTGAAGATAGTTACAATCTTTTCCTGGTCCATTAGCAAATCTTTGCTCACAGTTGTTACCGAGCTCCGATATAAATATTTTCATCGTTTCTGTACGCATGCAGAAGGTGATTTGTATCATCCTTGTTAGCCACCATAGCCTTCCATATTGCCAAAGATCCTCCTGGTATTTTACTGTTGTCAAATATCATTAGTGTTTTTAAAAGATAGGTCTAATCAAAATTTGTAGCCAAACACTATTTTAACTCCGTAAGAGTTTCTTTGTATTTTCACAACTTTCTTCATCAAAGGGGATATGCTGAATACCTAAGAAAATTTTCTGAAACACAGAAAAAATCTCAAAAAGTGTATGCGTAATTAACCCAAAAAAGAATTCCTCATCTGTTAACTGTCCGGTGCAACCATGCAAATACAGTAGATTACAATAACTATTGGGTTCAATTATTTTTATTATTTTAAGTGGTATTGCTAAAATTCATGAAATTTTAAGGAGCTTATAACTTTATAAGTGAAAAAGGGAATTAGAAGAAAGCTCCTTGGTCCTTTTTGTTAGGTAGGAGGGAAACCCCTTTTTAGAACTTTGTATATAACATCATAGGGTTCTGGGTGGAGTGACCCTATACAGAGGGCCTTGTGAGTGTGAGTTTGGCCGCATGACCATGGAAAGTAACTTATATAGTACATGTACATCAATATGGCAACGTTCTATGCTAATAAAATAAAAATATGTATAAATTTTTGTCTAAATGTTTAGTTTTCAAGGGTATTAAACATCACGTAACGATGTACTCGTGTCATGTAACTTATTCTTATGATCATGTGGTTCTCACGGCGGAAGGCAGGGTAAGTACTGTCATGTTAAAGAATAATAGTGATAGGTAAGTTTTTTTTTTTTATAATCATAAACAGTCCTTTATGTTTTAGCAATTAATCAATTCAGTCCTTCATTTATTCCTTTGGTTATCAAAATTGTCCTTGCCTTCCACACAAATGCCACATATATACACTAACAAATTTTTTAACGGAAGTAAACGACAAGTGCAATTTTGTTTACCAAATTTATGAGTTTGAAACTAAAGAACCAAATTGATAACTCTCTAAAACATAAATGACCATTTGTGATAAAAACTCATGATAAGCGTATTAGACTGGGTCAGACCCAAAAACATTCAATGAAACTGGGTCCAATGCAACTTATAATGCCCTCGAAGCATGCAATGAAAATGGGGCCAACTTATAAAAATGAGTTCCAAAAGCATTAAGAATGGGTCCATCCAAATTATAGTAATGGGAAGTTAGAAATCAAGAATGGGTCCATCCAAATTATTGCGATGGGAAGCTAGAAATGATTTCTGTACTTACATTCCTTCTTGCGATTATCTCTGTGTTTCTAGCCGTTGAATTGAACAAATGCCGGAATGCCAGAATGTAGAAGTAGAAAGGGTGAGTGAAAATAATAATAATAAGCTAGCATTTCCAATTTCAATACTAAATAGCCAGGCACAAAGTATAAAGTTTCTATTAGAGAACCTGAAGAAACTTACCGTTACAACATATTAACTATGTGACATCAAGAACGATCATATGTACGTACGAGACATACGGGATTTGCACCAAAGAAACATGTTTATAAGTTTTGTTTAACAAATTTTGCATAATTCTGAAGCAAGTCAATGAAACATCAATTCGGCGGCTTGAAGAACTTCAATTTAAGTCCGCTGTTCACCATGCTCCATACCCCTCCGATCGAAAATGCCAAGCTAAACGCGATCCCCAACCAGCCCAAGATCCAGTGGAAATACCAGTTGAAGCTGTACTTTGTGGGTTTTTTTATAAGAACCCACATGAAGCAAGGATAGGCGAATGTGACCGGAAGCGTGAGCCCTCCTAGTAGACCGGCAAGACTGGAGAGGAAGGGGAGCGCCACGCCTATGAAGAAGTTGATGAATCCATAGAGAACTCGGAAACCAGACCTGACCCAAATTGAACAAGGGCGATTGGTGCGGCTGGTGTAACCGGCTTCAAAACTGTCGAATACTGGCATGGAGTATATCTGGAAACTGCTCAAGCAATTGAACACAACTAATAGGAAACACATTGCAAGAAGTCCTCTTGGAATGTCATGGCTGTGGAATCCGTACAGCGCATTGAGAATCCCTCCAGAAGGCATCTGCAGCCAAACAGAACATGCAATACAATCAACAAAAGACTGCACTTATAAAAACCGATGAAATGCGCCTCACAAGTTAAAAGAACGGTGATCTTACAAGGTTTCCATAAGCCCAGAAGCCTCCAATTGCAACAGGGAACAAACACATGGCAATGAAGAAATAAGCAACCTTGGCTCCTCTCCACATTGGCACATGAGCCGGGTGCTTAAAGGTCGATGGCATTGTTGCCTAAGTTGGATAAAAGGATTTGCGTTAGATAAGAATTCATAGTGAAAATTTCCAACTGAAGATGAGTTCATCACTTCAGGACTGAGAAGGTGCATACCTGAATCTCGAGAACTAAATTGTGCCCCCTGAAAGCAAAGGCTACAATACCAAGAGCATTCAGGACGGCAAAGAGAGAAGCCGAAGAGGTTGGCAACGAAATGGGTTCATACGAAATTGTGGGAGGTCTTGTCTGGCTAACAGAGAGGACCCAAACCATTGTGGAGTAAGTTATGGCTGTCACAGCCCCTACGAGCGAAAGTCCTGCAATCGAATTGAGGTTTGGGAGCTGAGATAGAACGATACATAGCGAAGTGAACACTAGGTACCACTCCACCGTCGTTAGGGGATTCGACGAACATAGCGGTCCACAAACTATCTGGAAAAATAGTTTCATGGTCTCCCCTCCTATGAGAATTAAAGCTGTTGCAGTTCCTGCTGATAAATAGACAGTGGGGAAGAGAGCAAGCCAAACTCCCAATCTTTCCCCTGCCACAGAGAAATATATATGTGCCAGTTAATGACTTATTCACATGCCATGTTATCAATTCCGAATATATAGCGCTCGCAAAGATCGAACTAAATTCTTTGAGTGCGGTGATACCTAATGCAGATTATGCAATTTTCAAGAAACAAATAGTCTTGCAGTTGTTAACCTGTTGGTAAATGTAAGCTCACTTACCAAATGCAGCTTGTGCAAGCTCCACATATCTGTTGTACCGCTTTCCCGGAACTGCTTCGTGAAGCTGAACTAGAATCCACAATGTGTATAGTTGCCAGAAGTAGGCTATGGTTAAGGAAAGTGTTCCCCAGCTCCTGTGGACAAAATCAAGTAAATTACAAATGCCCCAACCGAGTCAGGTCATTCAATTTTCAACTGTTTATCCTAATGTTAAACGCTTTAAATCTATGAATATTGACTAATATCATACCATTCATGACCAAATACACAATTCGATAAAGTATAATTGTGCAGCAGGTTCCCATAAATACGTTAAATTTCCTTGAATTCTTGGGCGCACAGTGCACATTCAATCGGTTAAATTCATTTGTGTATTATTATGCGTTGGTATATTGTAAAACTTTGGCATATTGAAATGAACAGTTGTAATTCATTGACCTCCCTTTTCTAATTAAAAATTATAACACCAAAATAATATAAAATCAAAAAGTTAAAGGTAGGCAAAGAGTAGGATTGCAGTGATGCGAATAAAACAAGATCTTTGAAGTTATGGAAAAGCAAAAGGTAAAGGAATTGACATACCTCAAGGATGTTCTGTCATTTACTTTTTCCAAATTAAAAGTATATCCTATGATTAATTTTCAATAAATGAAGTGACTTTAATCTGCTAGACCCACAAAAGCCATAAACTTTAGTCAAATTCCTCACACAAGAAAACATGTGAGAGAGTGGCAGAAGCTTCAGAAAATAAAGTAGAAAACGCCAACAAACATAAATCCAAATCAAAATTTCACATCTGGGTAATTAATAGAATTAAGATAAATACAATGAGATATGCTATTCACACGTCTTTTTTACTTATCACATACTTCTTGTTAATTTTTATCCGTTAATTATTTTCACTTCATCCAATACGACGGTAAAAAATTAAAAGAGTGAAAAATAAAAAATATGTGTGCACATTACACCCCAAATGCAACTAACCCTAAAACTTGGAACTTTATGAAGCTTGAGCTAGTTAGGTGAAATGGGTAATTAAGATTTATCAGTAATTATTAGTCGAGGAGTAGGTTTAGTTAATTAATTACCAACCAAGAAACGTAATTCCAGAGCTAAACCACAACTGGATAATTAACCAAAAATGCAGTTAATCCCCTAAAGCAACAAACTTTATGAAGCTTGAGGTAATTAGGTGAAATGGGTAATTAAGATTTATCAGTAATTGTGATTAGCAGAGCAGGGTTTAACTATTTAATTACCAGCCGAGAAAAGAGAAGGCGACGGGAAGCACCAGGGCCTGGAAGCCAACGCCGGCATTGAGGTTGTGAAACGCAGCGTAATGAGCGTTGCCGTTGCGGGATTCGGTGATGGGAAGCCACGCGTCCTGCGGGTTGAGCTTGGTGAGGTGGCCCACCTCCTCCAAGTATCCCTTCATGTTGACGAGCACCCGCTTCATGGGCGTGCCGATGGGGCTGAGGAACCTCGGCGAGATGAACGACGTCGGAGTCCAGGCCGTGGACGACTTCGCCTCCTTGGACGGCAGACGAGGGGACCTCTGTCCAGATGGGGTCTGTATCTCCGGCGTCGACACCCCGCGTGGGGTCGCCGGAATCGATATCAGCTCCGTCTCGGGCCTCTCATCCATTGTTTCCAGTGTGTTTAATGCGTTGAAAGTGTTTGTGTTAATGCCTGATAGAGTTGCTCTGCTGGTCTTATATATAATGGAGGTACGAGAAGCTCTCTCTGTTTCTCTGTATGTTTATGTGTGTGAATAATGGCACTTTTTTCTTTTTGCTTTCAGTGTTGTGCGTCGGAAGGCCAGTGATGATCAGAAGGAGCGTGGGGCCTTTGAGTGAGTGAGAGATTGATATGATATGATATGATGTAGGAAGAGAAGGATGTGAGTGAGCAGGAGCTTCAATTTAAACAAAGTAACGATTTTGCTTAATAAAATCGTAATCTGTTTCTTTTAATGAGTAGTAGATACTGATTTTTTGAGCTAGATTAGCTTTGTGGAACACACGGCAGACCCAAAAAGAAGTGGTGGTGTTACCGTTTGGGCAAAGTGGTGCGCAAAATTTAAACTTTTAGGAAATGAGTTAATAAAGTATATCAAGCTGATACTCGTTCTTACGTGCAATCTCATTATGTATGTAGATGTTGATAGAAATAAACAAACATGTGCACGACATAACGATTGCAACCATCTCAGTTGTGCTTAAGCATTTGGAAAATGAGTAATGTATATCAAGTTAATACTGTTTGAACATTTAGGAACTAAATCAACAATGTATATCAAATTAACATTATTCAAACTTCATCGTACATGTGGAGAGAGAGATATTTCTGAAATCAAAACTCTAATATCATGTTAGACAACTACTGAACTCGAAATCTTAAAGTTCAATACTATGCTTTACTTGATTTTTATGAAGGGGTGGGATGAGGAAGGCCTGTGAATTTGGTCAAAGAGTCAAGCAATCATACGTTGTTGGCGATATGTGAACATTATTAGAGAGATGGGTCCTAGAAAATATGTCCGGCCACCCGAATTTTCGGTTCTTTAGTGCTGAGCATTGCACGCGACGATTGGCGGGTGGGGATGCGAGATTGGGAGGCTTGGTGATCATTTCATTGGTGGGGTGTGATATCCACACAACTTTTTTATTTTTCTCAGACTTTTTTAGATTTCGGTCATCGGATCGGATGAATTGAAGAAGATCTAAAGGACAAAAAGTAATAAGAGTGTGTGAGAAATAAAAATAAGTGTGTGGATAGCACTCCCCTTCATTGGTCTGTGTGGGCGTGTCGATAGACATTAACTTAAAGAATTTTTTTTCACTCTTCTCACAAGTCACAAGTCACAAGTTACAAGTAAGCGTGACTGTTGACTGCGACTCGACTCCTTGTTTCAATAAGATTTGGATTTGGGACATTCTTGACTGTGAACGCCTAACCCCGTTGTCGGTGTAAGATTTTCTTTCTATTTTCTTTCTGTGTTTTTTTCTCAGATTTTTTGTTTTGCGTCTTTTTATAAAAAAAAATTAACATAAAATGTTAACGTAACTTAATTGTAACTGTTTAAATAAGACATAAGAGAAATCATGGAAAAAAAAGAAAAAAAAATCTTATTCTATTTCTGAAACACTGATTAAAACGAATATTCTCATTGCGCAAAATCATAATAGTGACCAAAAAGGGTCGTTGTTCTTCTCATTTGATATTGAAAATCAACTAGAAAGATAGTTTTTTTAAATCCTAATTGTTGAAATGGTTAGCTTTCCAAAATATTATCAGTACTTTGATTCTTAATATTTGATTCTTGTATCGCAATGTTTGATTTTGATCATTTAAAATAATTAAGATTTATTTTCTAATTATTTTAAGTAGTTTCTTATTACTATTTAGCGGAAAAGTATATGGAAGTACCAAACTGTCACACAACATTTAATGGTATAATATTTGGGTTTTGAATAAAAAATTAAAATAAAATCAACCTGTAAGTAAGTTAATTTGTTTAATTGTATACTAGTCTCTTGCGTGTGGCAATTGGCATTTTTATATATTTTTTATTTAAATAACGAATTTACATATTTTTAAAAAATTATTTAAAAAAATGAATTAAAGACATGAAACCACCCACTGGGAGGTTTTGTTTTTGTGTTTTTTCTTATAATTTCAAATATTAAATTCATTCAAAATAAAAATTTGTTAAATACTTTAGCTTCTTTTGATAATTTATGAAATTCTTAAAAGATAATTTATAATATTTTAAATGCTTCACCATTTTAGGACATTCCCTTTATATATATATAGATAAACAGATGAATCAAAAACAAAAAAACAAATGAATCAGAACGAGAGTACATTGCGATGCGCGTGAGGTTGGAGTTGACAAGGACCGGAAAACGGTGGTCCCACAGCGCAGCACTCCATACAATTTCTGAACGTCAGTGGGCCAGTGGCGGTAACTTTTTTAAAAAAGCGGTAATTTTCAAGAAGGATGATTGTCTGCTCTCTTTCTTTTCGTGTCCTCCTGTTTTGTGTAATTATGATTAAGCCACGTTAACATTTTATATTATTTTTTTATGAAGATAATAAAATAAAAGTAAATATTAATATGACTTAATCGTGACCACACAAACAAAATGATACGAAAGGACACGGAAATGAGGAAGGCAGACAATCCTCTTCAAATTTTCAAACAACAATACAGATAAAAAAATGCCAGATATTTACCCGACGCAAACCACGTGCTTCCCATCTCGCGTTCGCTGCTGGTGCACACGTGCCATTTTTTAAAAAATAATTTTTAGGGTTTTGTTGGTAAACTGGGTAAAAAGTCAAGTAATTACTGTCACGCATTTGCATTGGAAAATAAAAGCTGATGGAAACGCATGCAAGCTGCTCGAAGCATGCGTATTAATTATCTGCTATCATATTTTTTTTTTGAGGATCATTAATTCGAATTATTAATCATCTTCTGCAATTATTTTTTAATTTGTTTTTAAGAATAAAGGTCCCATGCGAATAGATGGTTAGCCGAAAGTTACAACTTGGTTAGCCTTCAAGTTTTCATATTAATGGTGCTTCAAGTGGGGTCTTGGAAGAGATTCTATTCATAGTTGTGGAGCAATGTGTACTTACGGCCTCTACAATGAAAGATTTTTTTAGTGCGATTGAAATATGAAGTGACATATCACGTGTTATTATATAAATTGTTGAATATGTATATTAAAAAATTAATAACTTGAAAAATAAAAATTTTCATCATTTATATAAAAACACGTGGTGTACCATATGTGTTTTTGTCATAATAAAAAATTTCTCCCCTATGATAAGCAAGTGACTGGGGTCCATGCGACGGTGCAAGGCGTAGATGAAAGATGGGTTAAACTGATGTTAAGAGAAGAAAAACTAATATAAAAATATTTATGGATGACAGGCAGAAGAGTATGAACTTTCAAACATAAAATGGGCACAATGGAGGTAAGGGGAGGAACGTACCTAACTTGTGGACACAAGTGTCCAATATTAACTTTAGGTTCAAATTCTTTCCATGTATTTGTGTACTAGATGCAGAATGAGGTGGGGTCAAATATAAACGGGAGACATTTTTTCGTTATTCAGAACACAATTTGATATACTATGTGTCATACTATAAGTGAAGAAAAATTTATTTCTCGTGTTTTCCACTAATAGTATAACGCGTGATTGTATTGCTCGTGTTTCAAATACACTGAAAAATTTCTCCAAACATGAGGTCATCAGGAAAATGATGCAATTAAGCGTGGAGTTTGAGGACTGCATGCATGGCATGGAGTTTGTGGGTGGTGAAGGTGGCAGTATTTGTTAGACCACGTCAGACTTCTAGTTCAAATACAAACTTCAATTTGTATTTTTAAATTTAAACTTGTTATTCGAATAGATCACTCTAAATGTCCACAAGCAATATATATGGCGATGTTAAACCGAAATGGAAACATCCACTAACACTACTTTGTAGAGATATTTCTTTTCTGTTGTAAACGAGAAATCTCATACTTAACTCACGTAAATAATGAGTTTAATCTTAACTATGAACAATTTATTGTGTGATTTAGCGCAAATCCGAGTAAAATATCTCAGACCTCCCTCTCCGTTCGAACTCCTACACCGACCAACTAGCGACGGTGCACTCTATTACCATGGCTCCAAATGCGGCATATCAAAATGCTCCCAGTCATTCCACAGACACTGGGGGCCCAAGAAGAATATCTATGAGGCTCCCATGATAAGAATTGAAGCCCAAAAACTTTTTAATAAGGCTTTCATGCATTTTCATTTTTCACAAACTCTAAATATACTATCCATCGAGCCATTAATATAAGGATAAATTACACCATACTTTCTAAGGTTTGATGTCTATTATAATCACATACAACATATTTAAAACATTTCACTTTCATACATCAAATACTATTTTATTTCAATTTCATACATCCGTTACATTTTTCATTCATTGAACCGTTAAGTGCTGACGTGGCTACCAAATGTGTGCCACGTGGCAATTTATTATTATTATTATATTTATTTTTAAAACTTGAATTTTTACAAAAAAAAAAAGAAGAAAAGAAAAGAAGCCCAGTGCCCAAAAGAAGAAGAAGAAGAAGAAGAAGAAAGGAAGAAGAAGACGAAGAAGGAGGAAGAAAAAATCCCCCCCATCCCCTAGTGAAGAAGAAAAAAAAACCAACCCTCCTCCCGTCCCCCCCTAGAGACCCAACTCCCGAGTTTTTTTTTGTTTGTTTTCTTTTGTAAAAATTCAGGTTTTAAAAAGAAATTTAAAAAAAAATTAATTTGCCACGTGGCACACATTTGGCAGCTACGTCAGTACTTAACGGTTCAATTGATGGAAAATGTAACGGATGTATGAAATTGAAATAAAATAGTACTTGGTGTATGAAAGTGAAATGTTTTAAACATGTTGTATGGAGTTGTAATAGACCTCAAACCTGAGGGGGTATGGTGTAATTTACCCTTAATATAATCACAGTAAGTTTCCACGATGTATAGTACTATTCATAAATCATTTTTTCCTTTATAAATAATGTAAACACGAAAATTTCCTGAAGGAACAAGAACACGTGTACAAAATAATATTTGTTATTTGATGAATTTTGGGGTTACAATCTCTATTTGTTCCTCTGATTCTATCTTCGTAAGGTATGGATTTTGTTGATGGGCTGTTGATCCAAAGGGCCGTTGAGCTTGATCCTTGGATGAACAGTGATGTGGATTTGTTTGTGTTGATCCGAAGGGGCTGTTTGGCGCTTTGATTCTTGGGATGAACAGTGATGATCTTCAGATGTTTGATGATGAATGTAGAACGATGAACGATGAACGATGGATGAGCTTCAAGGGGCTTTGAGCTTGATTCTTGAAGGATGAATGTATTGATTCCAAGGGCCGTCAGGGCTTGATCTTTGGAGGGTGGATGAATGTTGCTTCAAGGGCCGTCGGGGCTTGATCTTGAAGAAGATGGATGAACGATGAACGATGAACGATGAATGGATCTTCAAGGGGCTTCTGGACTTGATCTTGAAGGATGAATGTATTGATTCCAAGGGCCGTCGGGGCTTGATCTTGGAGGGTGGATGAATGTTGCTTCAAGGGCCGTCGGGGCTTGATCTTGAAGAAGATGGATGAACGATGAACGATGAACGATGAATGGATCTTCAAGGGGCTTCTGGACTTGATCTTGAAGGATGAATGTATTGATTCCAAGGGCCGTCGGGGCTTGATCTTGGAGGGTGGATGAATGTTGCTTCAAGGGCCGTCGGGGCTTGATCTTGAAGAAGATGGATGAACGATGAATGATGAATGGATCTTCAAGGGGCTTTTGATCTTGAAGAACAGTTGTATTGATCCAAGGGGCCGTCGGGGCTTGATCTTGGGTTAAGAATCGGCACGTGACCAAGGTGCTTGTTGATTCTTCAAAGGTTTTGGCGAAGTTTCTTCAAGGGCCGTTGGGGCTTGATCTCGAAGAACGATGAACGATGAACGAAGAACGAAGAACGAAGAACGAAGAACGAACTTCCAGAGAATTCTCTTCCAATTTGGGAGTAGAGAAATGTATTTGTGAATTGGTGAATTGAAATGAATGAAATTGGCTTCTATTTATAGAATTTTCCAAGGCCTAATTTTGAATATAATATCCCAGATGAAATAAGTCGTCTCTGCCAGGTGTTGACACGTGTCCTGTTTGACAGCTTTTCGGACTCTTTTCGAATTTTCGTTGAATCACACACTATGTGTATAATTTATGTAATACATGAGCGTTAACATTTTGACCATCGGTCAACATTTTATTTACTGAAATTTCATTGTCTACAAATAAATCTCTTAATTTTTAATTGTCGGATCAAATGACATAAACCGAACATAGAGTGTGTGAAAGATAAAATATATATATATATATATATATATATATATATATATAGCACCACCTCCAACAATTAACAGTTAGACATCAAACTCACTATAAATATTTATCAGGTCCTTTAATGGAAAAATCGGATATCCCATAAAATGTCATATATAATATGAATAAAGAACTCAATTATGATCAGCCAGGTTGAAACATCATACTTGATGACTGAACACTGACGGTGTGAGTCATCCTAGACGCTTAGCTCTTCGTCACTAGCTCCAATTGCAACTTTGATTGCAGCTTTCGGGACTTTTGTATATATTTTCTGAGAAGAAACCCCAAATAGAATATCTCATTTAATTATGGCGAAACACGACTACATTAAACTCACTATAAATATTTATTATTCGAGTCAAACTTAATACTTTATTCAATCAAGTAAATTTGAATATAGCTATGGGGTGTGTTATCCACACACCTCTTTTTACTTCTCACACACCTCTATTACTTTATGTCTGTTAGATCTTCTTCAATTCATCCGATCCGACGGCCAAAATCCAAAAAGGTGTGAAAGAAATAAAAAGGGGTGTGTGGATATCACACCCCTATAGCTATATGCATAATTACTTTTTGTAACTACAGTAAGGCGTCATATTATTAAAATTCGTGGTTGATGATAATGAAGTTGTACAGCCTCAAACATTGAGTTGTAATTCATCTTTTCAATCATTGTCCCGTTATAAGCAAATTCGTTTGGAGTATGATTCTCTCTCTCTCTCTCTTTTTTTCCTCCCTACTTGGCATTCGTGTCGTGTTTCCCGTGTTCGTGTCGTTTTCGTGTCATACCCGATATCTTAACGGGTCGTGTCATGTAACACCCGTTAAAATAAACGGGTAAAATGACCCGACCCAAAATCAACCCGATAATATTAACAGGTAATATGACCCGACCCATTACCCGTTAAGAAAAATATATTTTAAACCAATAAACAATCAAATGAAAAACATGATAGGAACATAATTATGTGACTTTATTAGTGTGTTTCCTTTCATTTACTTAATTAGTTTCATCTTATTAGAATGTTTTAAGCTATTTTCGTGTGTTTGTAGGTTCTAAATAACAAAGTTAGCAAAGAAGTGCATTTTGGTGCAATTTGGAGCTATTTTGGGGTGAAATGGATTGCATGCATGGGGAGCATAAAAAATGGATGGTTGTGATTCATTTTCACCAACAAAATGGATGGTAGTGATTCATTCTCAAAGCCTATAAATAGGCTTCTCCATCAAGGCCAAAGACACAAATTCACATCTACAACACATTCCATAAACAACACAATTTCTGCCGCAAGTTTCCTTCTTCCTTCATCCATTTCCATCCACCTCTTTTCCTATCCATCCCCTACCACCCTTCCATACTCTCTCAACCTATCCAATCTCTGCCACATCCCCTAGACCATCCAAACACCACACCCACCTTGGTGCCGCATGTTTGCAAGAAAGGATGAGGACTTGGAGCTGTGCTAACCATTCAAGACGTTGGATTGTTGGAGCGTTCTAGGTGTCTTCTACTTTTGTTTATCATGTTTAAATTCAATTATAGTTGTTTAATTGCAAATATGTGGAACTAAATTCGTTTTGGCTAGAGGTTGATTCAAAGCCATGAACATATTTGTAATATGAATTGATTACCTTCAGTTGTGATTTCATGAGTTGTGAATTCAATTTGCTTAACCGCTTGATTTATAACTTATTCTTGTATGTCGATTAAGGATGCATACTTAGTTTGCATGCATGCATTTGATGCTAGAATACAAGGGAGTTTCACCTAATCGTTATGAACTTATATTCACAAGTAGTGGAGGTTGCTAGTCACAATCGCGTTAAGTGAATTCTTGGCAAGAGTATCATGCTGTTCATAGTTACGAATGCCTTGTCAATGCTTATAGTTTTCACAAAGCTTAATGATCTTTGATTGTATCTCTATTGTGATGTTCATGTAGGGGACTTTTGAAGAATGTTTTGAATTTTTGTATGCGCTTTTCCGTCCAATTCAATAACTTAAGGAAAACTTGAAGGTTAAAAAAGTGATGTTCACGGTTAATCTGGGGTGTTGAGATTCATGGTTTATTGAAAGAACAACTGAAAATTGGTTTGTATGCAAGTGTGTCATGTGTGGAGAAGAACCCTCTAGCTAGTCCATCAACCATTAATTCACCTTAATTTTATGTTTTTGTTTACTTTCTGCAAGTTCTTACTTTTAAGTTTTAAATTCGTCCAAAACCAATCCCCCTTTTACATTGAGTGTCTTTTAGTGTCAATCTGTCCATTTTGGTGTCTTTTCATTGTTTTGAGTCTTTGTAATCCTATATTCGTCCAAATCAGTCCCTATTGTCTAGTTTGACTCCATTTGGTTGTTTTGAGTCATTCTAGTGTGTTTTGAGTTATTGGAATGTCTTTTGCCTAGTTTTGTGTTTTTGAGTCTTATTTAGTGTTTTTAAATCAGTTTAGAGTAGATTAGCAATCCCTCATAATCCCCGGCCTATAACGATCCCTACTTACATCTATACTACAATTGTCAAAAAGAGGGTTTAATTTGTGTGTTGTTTTACATCGCATCAAAACATAATACTAAATAAGTATATACATACCATATTATCACATTCAAAACATAAAAACGCATTTGTTTTTCAAGTATTACATATTTACATTGTGAGATCCCACATCGACTAACGGATAAGGGGTGATGTGTCTTATATGTACATGCCCACCTCCAATTAGCACGAGGCCTTTTGGGAGCTCACTGACTTCGAAGTTCATCAGAACTCCGAAGTTAAGTGAGTTCGCACGGGAGCAATTCCTATGATGGATGATCCACTGGGAAGTTCTCGTGCTGAGTCCCCAGAAACAAATAATGATGAGTAAACTGTTGATAATTGATTATCACATGATTATATTACTGTGACAAAATGGTATCAGAGCCACTCTGTCGTTCGGTGCGAGTCTGCTGATGAGGACGTCGGACTCCTAAGGGAGGTGGATTGTGAGATCCCACATCGACCAACGGAGATGGGGTGATGTGCCTTATATGTACATGCCTACCTCCAATTAGCACGAGACTTTTTGTGAGCTCACTGGCTTCGAAATTCATCGGAACTCGAAGTTAAGTGAGTTTGTGCGAGAGCAATTCCAGGATGGGTGTGATACCCAAAATAATCATGTGAAATGGTAATATTACAAAATAAAAAATAAAATAAAATAAAATATTAGAACATTACAAAATATCAAATGTTCAAAAGATTTGCAAAATTAAGGGAGTTATGTTTCAAGGTTTGGAACCTTACACATTTTTTTACAATCAAACTCTTTAATTTTCATCAATCACCATGTGAAACGGTATTGAACTTTGGCTTGATATATTGTCTTCAAGAGTTATATTGATGATATTTTCAGTGAGGCTTTCTACATTAACATTTTTTTTCTCATTTATCATATGGCTATTGTTTAAGTAAAGTCTTTAATAGTTTTTTAATTAATGTAGAAGTGTAAAAAATATAGAAAAAATATATAAACGCTCGTAATGACAAGCTTTACAACTTTCGGGAAGGGTTTAACTTTGAAATGTGCCACTATAATTGTAACATCCCACATCGCCCAGGGGATAAGATCATGTAAGCCTATATGTATATTCCCATCTCTACCTTGCACAAGGCATTTTGGGAGCTCACTGGTTTCGGGTTTCATCGGAACTCTGAAGTTAAGCGAGTTCGCGCGAGAGCAATCCTAGTATGGGTGACCACCATGGGAAGTTGCTTATGAGTTCCCAGAAACAAAACCGTGAGGGCGTGGTTGGGGTCCAAAGCGGACAATATCGTGATACGGCAAGTTGAGCCCAAGATATGGTGGTGGCGGGGGCCGGGATGTGACAATAATCATATAAATCATAGGTCAAAATTTAACCGTCAATTGTTGCTTACATTTATGCTTCATTTTTCTCACCAAATTTTGCTTTTGTTTTCTTTTTTCTTTTCTGTGACAACCCGTCCCTAAAAATCCATATTAACGTTGTGAAATGACAAATTTACCCTTGAGTGACGGGAGTATGGTTATGCATTGGTTATATTTTGGCCAATTATTTGGTACCCTAAGTTTTAGGGACCTATGAGAACTAAAGATTTATGGTTGTATTATTGGTGGCTTTAGACCACATACACAATCAAACCATCATTTTGTCCTCTCACTCCCGTATCACTCTCTCTCCACTTTCAGAAACTCTCTCTATCTTCTATCTCGAACTCATTCTCTCTTCTCTTTGGTACAGACGACCACCAAAGACCCTCGAAACTCCACAGATCGACGCAACCAAGACCACATTCGTACTCCTGAGGTCCATACGAACTTGTTGACATCCATTTCAGATAAGAGCTCGTCTTGTTTCATGCTGAAAACCGAAGCTTCAATTTGGCACTATTCACCAACTTTTTAATGGTTATGTTTTAGGACAAACCAAGCTCATAGCGAGCCTTAGATCACTCACACGAACCTTGGAGACTATCGTTGACAAAGTTTGGACGTCGGGATTGTGTAGAACCAAAGAGGCCAAGTTTGGAGAATTTCTCGACGAGATTTCAGCCATTTTTCGAGGTTTTTGAAGGTATAGACTTCTTCCTCTCTTAATTTTGAGCATGTAGGAAGAAATTTGAGACAAAATGGTGACGAAATGGCCGAGAAATCTTGAGTTGTAGGTTTTCTGGCCGGTGACTTTTTCCGGCGAACCGAGGAAGAAGATGATGCGCGTGGGCCTAAGAAAAATTTTTCTAAAAATTTGTCGACGTTTGTGACGTCGTGTAGGTCGCGTTGGTATATTCAAATACCAAATTAAGCTTTGTATTAGAAAATATTTCCGTAGTTCCGTATATGTGCTTAAATAACGTATTTTCAGTTAATTCTCATATAGGTGAGACTTATCCCGAGGACGATCGTAGCTAGGCTAGACGTGGGGGCTACGACCCAGCTACTTACCAGTGAGTGGGTAGTTTGTTTTCCGTATATACCTTTATATATTGCTATTTTCCAGAAAATGAAATTAGACGTTTAAAGGATTTGAAATGCCACGCAAAGTATTCATTTATTATAAATGCTGCATTAGTGATTGCATATGTGTATGATGGTTCTGCGAACGCACAGATAAGTGTCAGGTAAGTTTAGATAATGGTTATAATGAGAATGAGAACGAATGATGTGATGTGATGTGATTAGAGCTCATATCACTGCACATTGATATTAGTGCTCCCGCCCAAAGTTAGGGGCACAGTCTTTCACGTGTTGTTCACTTCCCGCACCGCATGCTCGCCTTGGATCCAAGTTAGGTGCACAGTCCTGTCGTATAGACCACTATAAGTAGGTTCGACTCATAGGTGGCCCGCGAATCATTTGCACAGTCTTCACGTGATTGTAGCATTAAAGCATACTTATATATATATATATATATATATATATATATATATATATATATATATATATATATTAAGTGATGATGAGTACACCACTAGTGGTGATATTGATATGTGTGCAGGATTGATATACATGATATGATGAGTTGATTATGAGCCATTATACAGCCGATGGCTGAGATGATTATTGAGATTGATTATGAGACATATACACGGCCAAGGGCCGAGATGACTACCTGATATTTAATCACATCCACATAATTATGATTGAGATTCAGTTATGATATTTTGGCATGGCATACATTCATATTTTCCAGCATGATTTCGAGAATATCTATATATGAGTATATACTTTATTCTGAGAATTTATACAGGTTTTACGGATAGGGGTTATACTTTTAAGAAAAGAATGATTTTGAAAAGATTTGTTTTGTTGACCCACTCAACTTTGTTTTTCACCCTTCCAGGCTCTAGGTAGCTAGAGTATCGTTGGTGGCTAACGAGGATCGTTCGGCAGTTTTGACAGACTTCTTCTTATGTAGGGCACCCTTTGGGGTTATTTGAATTTATTATTTTATGCTTGACTGCATAGACTTAGTATGCTTTGAATTTGTTTAAGCATTATAACTTCGCACTCTAGCTCACTATATTCTTAGGTTGCTAGTGGCTTGGTTTTAAATTCGTTCGTATTCTTCTTATGAATCTTGCTTCCGCACTGTGCACATGGTTACGTCACGCTCACGTGACGGCCAGCACGCCCCACTTTCAGGTCGGGGTGTGTCATTTTCAGATTTTCATTTTTGAAAACGTGATCTATTAGAGGATATATACAGATGAACGGTTCGGATCGTTGATTTTATGTTCAGAGTTTTACTGTTAGTGAAAATATTGCTTGGTGTTTATAAAGTCTCTACAAACTATATAACATCAACTCATATTTCAATTAACCATAAATATCGGGACGTGATATCAAAGATTCGAACCATTCATCTTCCTACATCCCACATAAGATCATGTTTAAAAAAAAAATTAAAAATGAGATTCAATATAAAGAATAAAGCCTAAACGACAATTGATAGTTAAATACAAATTTAAGGTTTATGGATTATAGTGTCAGATTTCGAAGTTAACCCCTTCACGAAAGTTGTAAAGCTTGTTACAACGAGTGATTGTGTATATATATATATATATATATATATATATATATATATATATATATATATATATATATAATTTTACATTTCTTACACTTCTACAATAATTATTATTAATTTTATTACTTTTACACTCAAATAAAAAACGCTATTTATGACGGTTTGGAGGGTTTTAAAAATCTAAACGATAATGTAAGTGTAACCACTGTGTAGAGGAATGATGAATCACTAGTGTTTATATATTCTTTCACATTTTTCATACTTGTAGGGATGTCTTATTGCCTATACTAATACTGTATTAGTTGATTTTAATTTTGGACGACAATATGTTAAGTAAAATTTATCCTATTAATGATAATAAGAAACTCTCATAATAAAAATAAATAAATGAATAAAACTTATTTTTTTAACTTATATAGAATAATAATACAAAAAATATATTTAATATAGAATATACTAATATTTACAATATGGTTATTGTATTTTATAATAATTTTTTTAGTAATTAAACTTTAAAATTATAATTTATATTTCTTAATGGGTCGAAACGGGTTACCCATGTGTTACCCGTGTGCATACCAGTTATTAATGGGTTCTTAACGGGTCGTGTGTATACCAGTTATTAATGGGTTCTTAACGGGTCACCCGACAATGACTCAATTAGTTATCGTGTTGACCCGAAACTCATTATTTTTGTGTCGTGTAAGAAACTGCCTGATCCTCCTGCCTTCTTATTTGAACGGTCAATGTTAAATCACATCAACATTTTATATTAATTTTTTGTAAAAAAAAAGAAAGACAAAACAAAAAATGTGATTGGAGATGATGAAAAAAGATAGAAAGAGGAGGAAAGATAATCTTAGTCGAATTCGTTTTCCCTATTTATCACCTGCTCAAACTACCACGTCATGTCATTTTTTCCTATCTTTTAGAATTGTACTAATTTCTTCTTCATTTTTTCTCTTTAATAGTGTCAGTGTGTACAAACATATGGCGTTAAGTTATTAGCCAGTGTTCTAAAAATCGGCCTAGGCGGGCGCCTACGCTAGGCAGTGGGCTTCTGTGGTGATTTTGGGCAAAACGTTCAATAAAACGGAGAGGGTTTAGGCGGCCGACTAGGCAGTGCTAGGCAGCATGGTAGGCGGTTCCTCGTCTCTCTGCTCTGTGTTTGTGCAAATTGCAAATCCAAAACGTCTAGATGTCTTTCGTCGTGCTGCATCTCATATTTGACCAGTATTGCAAACCCAAGACTTTTGTGCATGAAAACGGAGAAGCGCGGTGGTAGATAGAAGGAGATGTGCGGTGGAAATATGAAGGGATTGAGGGAGTTGTTTTAATTTGGAGGGATAGAGGGAGATATTTTCGATGTTTGATTTGTGGGTTTTTAGGAAGAAAATGGAGGGATAGAAATTGAGAAGAATAGGTAAAAGAGAAAATCTGAAAAGATGAAGAAGAAGAAGAAAAGTTTGAAAAGTTAGAAGAAGAAGAAATGTGAAAATATGATGAAAAACATGGAGCGGAGAGATAAAAGAGAGAAGTTTGAAAAGATGAAGAAGAATATGTAGAAGAAGAAACGTCTGAAAAGATGAAAAGATGTGAACAGGCAGTAGGGAACTTGGGAAAGTGAAAAAGTCTTTGAAAAGATGCTTAGTTTGGCGTGGTGAAGTGCACCAGCCTCTGCCTTATCACAAAATAAAAGGGGTAAACAATAATTACCCACTATCCCCTAATAAATAAATTATATAAATTATTTAGATAATATTTTATTATTTGTTCTTTTTAAAACAATACCATATTACACTCTTGCATTATATTATTTTATTATTTTTCTTTTTATGATCAGAATAAGATAATCTTATATTATACTCTTATGTTTAGATATGTATATATATTTTTTTAAATAATGTATTTCTCAATATTTAATCATCTACTATAAAATAAATTTAACTAATTTAGATGATATATAATATATTTATTCCAAGATATACAAGAATATTTTTTTGTAAATGTCAGTATATACTTATTTACAAAATATACAAGAAATTTACCTAAACCCCGCCTAGGTGCTAGGCGCTAGCCCATCACCCGACTAGCGGTTAGCGTTTTTTAGAACCTTGTTATTAGCTCATGTGAATATAACACTCCATCACTAGTTTCGACATATGAATATTTAAGTGAAATGTAATAAATTTTCGATTATTGCACTATTTATTTAACAAGGAATAAATTTATTTAATATTATGGTGAATAAAGATTTGATTTCAACTATATAAACATAACATTTATTACGTGACTCGGTCATATGAAAAAACATCTGTAATGATATAGAAGATTTTATATTATACATTTTGCCGTATATTCACGCACAACAAATTACAATTTAACATCAAACTTTCTACAAAGACATAAGTATTGTTATTGATGAAATGATCATGTGCGCGAAATCAGAATGGATAAAGAATCTACCCAACCACCTTGTTTGACATTTGGATAACTTAATCAGGCTAATCAAGCTAATGTTGCTGACATATGCGCTTACGTCATCAACCGCTTCAATTATAAACAACCCCAGTCAGCGGAAATAAGTCACTTCAAATTGTTAAAACGCCCCTTCTGATTTTTGCAATTTCCACTTTACCACCATTTTTCTTTTTGTTTATGCATTATATTTTGAAAGATATTAATCCAACTTAAACTATAGGACTAACTGCAAGTGGTATTTACTACACTGGTGGAAAAGAGACAAGCTCCATAACGGCATAAGTTTGAATCCCGTCGGTGGCTAATATATGTTTAATCTAATAAAATCTATCGTTTGACAAAAAAAAAAAAAAAACTATAGGACTAATTGCATTTCACATCTTTCATGTAAGTGTTAATTTTCAAAATGAGCCACGAGATTTTCGTTTTTTCAAATTGTATTCTAAAATTTTAAAATTGTATCAATTTATATTCTTTGTCTAATGAATTAAATAAAAGGAAAACTAATGAAAATGGCTTGAAAACTTTGAGTTTTAACGATAAGGACAAAATAAAGAGTAAAGTGAATAGTACCAGGTTTGACTTTTTAGTGTAAAAATGTGGTTTTTCGTTAAAGTGAACAGTACCGCGGGCTTTTCGTTAAAACTCCCTTAAATAAATCTTCATCAAAATTGATGACACGGTAGTACAAAATCCATAACACCAACATATAAGTCACATTTATATCATATTAACTACAAAATTCATCGACTTAAGGGATATTTAAACGTTTTAATATCTTAAGCGATAACGTGAGAAAATTGAAATCTCACTGCCCATTTTAAAAATCATCTCAAATTTTGAGTGTAACATATATATAGTCCTAAATTATATAGTTTTAAATTCCCAGAACATCCTAGACGGTTTGCATTGCAACAGAAAATTGTAAGGTTATAATCGTCTTTTCGATTTTTTTTGAGGTAAGTACGTGGAAGGTAAGGCTATTCTCAGTCAAAGTCAACCAAATACCGGAAAGCGACTTTGGAAGTCACGGTTGCTCTCCACCACAATTGTCGAAAGACCAAATTATCCTGGGAGTTATGTGGATTTTAATTTCAGTTACAGCCTAGCTATATACTTTGTAACTGAATGTTTTATTTTTTGGTGAAAAGGCTGAATGTTTACATTAAACTATATTTTATATATTTTAAACATATTTACATGATTAATGAATTTAATGTTTTCGGTATAAATTCGATAAAAAAATACAAGAAGTTTGTAATTGAAGTTGTCTAATATTTATTTATGTATTCGAGATTATAATTTTGATTTTTCTTTCATATATAATTGCTTGTATAAAAACACATAATAGTAACATATAAAACTAGTACCCGTGGTGAAGCGTAATAGTGGTTAGGGTCTTCTTCTTTAATTGTTACGTTCTGATTCAAATTCCCCTCCCGCCTCAATCAGTGTAAAAAAAAAAAAAAAAAAAAACAATTCAAAGATCATACTAACAATTATCCTTTCGATCCATGTCTCGAGTTCGGTTTTTCTCAGCCACTACCACTTGACTAAAAACAACATACTAACATATAAAGGAAATATTAAAAGATAGTATTACGTTGTATGATTTAATCGCTTGAGGAAAATAAAAGTGAACATGCATTTCAATGCTTACTTCTACACCATATTTTATGCCGAAGTCCAGCATCGTATTAAAGGGTAATGCTATTTACATTTTTTTTACACACGCTTATTAATTTTTTTTTCTAAACCATTAAATTCAAAAGCTATAAACTAAAGGTGTGTACGTTTGAGCTCCTTAGCTGTCACTGGACTAGACTGGCTTACTAGTCTGTGTTTGGTTTGATCCGGGACTGTCTTTAATGAGATTAAGTTGGACTCGTTCGGACTAAAGGCTTCGCTACCTCGTCTTAGCTAGGACCCTTGAAAAGGATGGGATTGCTAATCCCGACTCCATAATATCTGCATCGTTTGCGATCTGCAACCATGCATCGCCAAATCCAGTCGCCAAATCCTGCAGTCTTGTCGATCTTCATCATCCCCGCAAACCCATCACCAAATCTTGGTGTCTCGCCGGTCTCCTTCGTCCCGTGAACCCAACCTTCTATTTGCTTCAAATTGATTTCTCTCCCTATTATGAAACCCAACGAACCCACAGCCCAGATTTCCCCTATTTGCTTCAAGAAGGAATACCTAGCTGGATTTGCTTTGGATTTAAACCAACACCAAGAACTAAAATTGTAATCTCAAAGAACTGAAACTTAAATATCAAAACAAATTCAGAGTTTTGCATTTTGAAGAAAAGAAGAACAAAGCAAAGTAATTTGAGTGAAAATGGCGAAAAAGAGAGAGTGGGGAAGGTGACAGTGAGACGAAGTAAAAAGAGAGTAAAAAAGGAAAAGGGCAGGATGACCATGGGCGGAGAAAAAGAGAGGTTAAGAGAGAGGAAGAAGACTGTAAAAGAATAAATAAATATATTAATAGATATTGGTTATATAATATAATATTAAAGTTTATTAATTATCTTGCTATTTAGTTTGACATTGCACCAAACGCTTCAATATGTTAATCCAACTTAATCCCTAAAACTAATTCAGTCCGAGATAATCCAGTGCAACAAACGCACCTCAAGAGATATATGCAGTGTTCTGAAAAACGGCCTAGGCGGCGCCTAGCAACCGAGGCGTTTTTGGGCAAATCGGGTGGAAAAATCGGATTGGGCCTAGGCGAGCTAGGCGGGTTAGGCGGCTAGGCGGGCTAGGTGGCTAGGCGGTCCTAGGAGGTTTTTTTTAATATTTTTTTAATTAATTGTGTGCTTTTTTTTTTGGTTTCATGGTAGTATACTTATGGAAATGGTGTATCTAATTTGCAAATGATGGATTTACTACAAGTTCATCCAATACTTATAGAAATAGTGTACCTAATTTGTATTTTATCATTATTTTATTATCTATACAGGTATAGTGTTTTTTTTAGGTGTCAATATATACTTATTTACAAGAAATACAAGAAATTTACCTAAATCCGCCTAGGCCACCTAGGTGCTAGGCGCTTACCCGCTGCCCGACTAACGCCTAGCGTTTTTTAGAACGTTGGATATATGAAAAATAATAATAGGTGCTCTGGAGGCACCACCTCATATAAAAAAGTATGACAAAAAGAAGACAACAAAAGGCACAATCGTAAATAAGGAAAGAAGCAAAGGCCATTTTCGTCTACAAAATCAGCTTCCTTTCTAATAAAACCTATCGTTTCAAATTGCAGCCCCAACTTTGGGATTTCTGTAGATTCCAAATCCGCCTGCTCGTGACTCGTGAGTCGCGACTCGCGAGCTTCACTCTCTCTCTCTCTCTCCGGCAAACCACCTCCGAGCTTTTTCCTTTACAAACCCTAATTTTCCCATCCCCAAATTTTTTTTCCCCAAATCACCTCCAGTTCTGTAACCCCACCTTTCAATTCAACCTTCCCGCCGCCGATTCACTGTCGTCAACCTCCGCAATGGCATCCATCGCTTGCTAGGGTTTCCTAGATCCATCCCGTCACTCTCCGAGAGCACACTGCACCACTACCTCATCAACCTTATCAAATTCGTAGTTATGGCTATTCGTGTCACCCTGAGCTTCTCCGGCTACTTGGCCCAAAACTTTGCATCCTCGGCAAACCTCCGCGCGGGGAACTGCCGAGGATTTCACGAATGCTGGGTCAGGTCTCGGGTATTCGGATCTAACCAGAAGCCCGATATCGACCCCTCTGTCCCCGTCCGCAATTACCAGACCCAATTCTCCCGCTCGAAGCCTTCGTCGGCCGCCGTTAGGCCCTTGCCGTCGCTCTACACCGCCCTCGCCGAGGAGATTCTAGGGGAGAGCAGCAAGAGCCCCATCGTGCTGGGGTTGATCTCGCTTCTGAAGTCAACGGCTATCGCCACCGGCGTCTCTTCGGCTCCGGCCGCCATGGGGATTTCGCAGTTTAAACCCGGTTCAATCACGCCCTTTTTACAGGTATCGAAGTGGCTGCCCAGCAACGGGGAAGTGGATAAAGGTGGAAACTTGTGCGTGGACGAGGTTGCTGAGGCCTCGCAGCTGGCTAAGAAAGACTTGGGCAGGACCGGGTTTTTGTCACGATTGTTGAATTCTTGCTCGGAGGACGCTAAGGCTGTGTTCACCGCTGTTACTGTTAGTGTATTGTTTAAGTCCTTCTTAGCCGAGCCCCGATCGATTCCCTCCAGTTCGATGTATCCTACTCTCGATGTGGGTGACCGAGTTTTGGCGGAGAAGGTTAGTTCACGTTTGAATTTTCGCCATCTTTTAATTTGTTCAATGTTGGTATTCTGATTGATTGATAGCTGATTTAGTCTTGGTTAGTACAATGTGAATTTGAATTGGGATATGGAAATTTATGCTTGCAAGCTCTACTTGGTGAATTAATAAATGTGGCAAATTTTCTTCTGTTGGTGTCTGAAATCGATTATGCGTAGTACATTATATTCTCAACCAGATTCTCAGTTCAGCTGATACCTTTTCTTCCTTTGATGAATCAGGTATCATATTTCTTTAAAAATCCTGAGGTTTCAGATATAGTAATTTTCAAGGCACCTCCAATCTTACAGGTAATGTATATAACTACGTTTTGTAAGAATCTTTCAATTGCACCCTTACATTTGGTAATAAATTTTAGCATGGGTTGCTGACATTTTTCTTCTTCTTCTGTTTTGTTGTGTACTGTGTAGGAAATTGGTTACAACTCAACTGATGTATTCATCAAAAGGATTGTAGCTAAGGCTGGAGATTGGGTCGAGGTAATAATCTCCTTAGTTTTCGTAGTTCATGGTTATAAGTTTATAGCTCAGGCAGTCTATTCATAAAATTGAAAAATTATATGCCTTGGTTTTTGACGTGTTATTTGTGTGGATTACTATTTATCAGGTTCGCAATGGGAAATTGCTTGTCAATGATCTTGTTCAGAATGAAAATTACATATTGGAGCCGCTTGCTTATGAAATGAATCCAGTGGTAGGCATCCTCTTCTGGCTTCTCGTTGATTTCTTTTTCTTCAGTTGATTCGGATTCGGAAAGACATGGACGATTGCTTACAAAATTGTGACCTGCTTGCTTGATTATGCAGCTTGTTCCAGAAGGCTATGTCTTCGTATTGGGAGATAATCGCAACAATAGTTTTGACTCTCATAACTGGTACGTCTAAGCTCTTAGTTTAGCACATTAAGATCATTATCCTTCCAACTGAATTGTCATATCTTCGTAACCAAAAGAAGAATTATCGCATCCCTGACATGTTGATGTTGTTTACTTGTTTTCAGGGGTCCACTTCCTGTGAAAAACATTCTTGGCAGATCAGTATTTCGCTACTGGCCTCCTTCCAAAGTGTCTGACACCACGTTTGAACCACAAGGACCAAATAACGCCGTTGCAGTTTCTTGACCAGTTGCCCTCTGTTTGCAGGGGAAGGACCTCAGAATACATTCTTATTCTCGTATCAAGATAGTGAATTGACTTTCACCACTCTTTTGGCTCGTTTTCGAGCACCTTGAAGATGATTTGGATGGATAAACTTATCCATCAGTCTCTTAATCTGTATGAAATTTAAACTTACTCTGAACGAGCAAAAGAAAGATGATGCTAAAGTTTTCATCTTGTATGATTCATCAAATTATTTTGTTCTTATATGTTGTGGGAGGTTCAGCTGCCATACATGAGGTTTCAGCACCTTTGAGGAACCAAACGTCCAAAGTAAGGGGAAGATTCATCTGGAAATACAGCACCTCTCGTGCCGGGTGAAGGTCTGATCGCCTTTGATGCTGGTGGGGATGATTCTTGTCATACGATGAGACGGAGATGGTTAGCTGATGGTAGCCGCAGATGGTTCTTTGCAGTAATGCTGAAAGCTTGCCCATGAATTGAACTTGGCCTCCCTTTTTACCTGTTGCCTGTAGGCTTTGCTTGCTTCCTTCGAAGCATCCGTTTAAAATGGCGTCTTTGGAGTTCTGCTGTTCCATTTTATAAGACGCATTGTTCATCTGTGTAAATCGTTGTTCGTTAACAATCCGACCAAACTGCTCCCTTTATTGAGTAGTTGGTATTTTAGCTTTTCTTCTTGTGCTAGTGCATCAAGGGAACGATTTCAATTCTATTTTTGTTCAACTACATGAAATGTTTTGTTTGGATATATGAATCCGAATTGAACCAAAAAGATCAAACTGCCCTCTGGTACACAATTTAGTCATGCCATATTCAATTTCACCACACCAAATTTTTTTTTTGGGAACCAAAAATACTAATAGAGGCATTTCTGTTCTATCTAGCCACTAGCGTTAAAAATCAAACTCAAAACGTTTAGTATAAAATACAGACTAGAGTTCAAATATTCATCCCTACTCAATGAAAAATGAAACAAATTATAGCAACCACCACAACAACAACAACAAAATCTTTTCCCACTAAGTGAGGTCGGCTGTTTAAATCTTAAAACGCTATTACGCTCAGTTCTATATCACGTCTTCCATTAGATCCAAGTACTCTAAGTCTTTTCCCTTCTATAATTATAGCAACCAAATGAAAAAAATTTAAAACAAGATAAGTGGCAGCTAAAAAAAAATTAACGGTCTGATGAGTGAGGTTATCCTATCATCATTGGGACGCGATCCCTTCCGCTAATGTCAGTCGTCGACGAATCAAAACATACACAAAAAACGATGAGGACCGGCGGCGCCACCGTCTCCCTCCTCTTCTTCCTCTACCTCCAGTTCCCGCTTCAATTAATTCTCGCTTTCAATTCTTCCTCTCTAAACGACGACACTCGAATCCTGCAGGTACTCTCTCTTCTCGATCTCATCTCTCTCTCTCTCTCTCTCTCTCTCTCTCTCTCTCTCTCTCTACAGCTCTGTGATTTTTAATTTCTACTTTTATTTCCATTTTGGTGAATTTTGAAGGAAGTTCTGCAGCAAATCTCGGCCAAGCACAAGTGGGATTTGCAGGACGTGAGGGTCTCCAGGCTGGATGTGGGCAGGGTCAGATTCGGGAGCGCCCAGCGGTACGAGTTCCGGGTCGGATTCGGGAAGATCCACGTCGGCTTCTTGTTCTCTGACGACGTCGCTTCATGGAAGAAGTTCAGGAAACCCAGGACCCATATGGGCTCTCTCGTTCAGGAGCTCAGCTCCATGGCCGTTGTCGACACCTTCGAAGTGGAGGGTCCGTTTGAGTTGCTGGTCGGCGGCGCTCACGAGCTCTCGCTTTCATTGCCGGTAAGCTCAATGCTTAATCGATGCTTAATTCAATGCTTAATCGAACTTGAATTTCATAATTATGTTAGTTGTCTTGATTGGTTCTCATCAGTTTACAAATAATTCGATCAAAAAGAGAACTTCTTCACTAAATTGTCACTAAACCGGCACTTTAAGGAACACGAAAAATCTGTGTTATTGTGCTGTTTATTGCCCCATGTATTGAAAATTTGTAGAATTCTATTTCTGCATACTTCGAAAGTGTTTCCGAACTGGTTTTGATTGACACTATAGCTCACTTGTTGCTCGTTTGGAATTTTCGGACAATTTCATGTACAAATAGCTTGAGCAATTTCGTTTATATGTTGTAGATGAACACTACATATAATGGGTTGAAAAGGATTCTTGTTGGTGAAGGCATAACTGTGGAGGTAAGCAGAGCGATCGAAGTCTCTGTGTTTCATGCGTCTGATCTTGGGTTGTCATCAAATGGCAGTGGTGCTACTAAGGGGAGGAGTGAGTTTTGGTCCATTGGGCATTCGTACTGTGCACCATTAGTTCCGATTCGTGTTTCAGGGCCGGCAACATTGGTTGCATACAAGACTCGAAATCATGATGCCCACATTGAAACTAATTTTCTATCCAAGGAGATAGTTGAATTGTTGCCAGAGAAGTGCTACAGAAGTCATGCATTCAAGAAGCGGCCTTGCCCCATTGATTCTTTAAGTTTGAGGATATCTATGCTGGAAAGAATTTGGAAAGGCTTTCTTGGTGATAGAATTCGCCAGAACAAATTGTCGGGATTTGTTGAAGGAAAAATCAAAGCTTCAACTATTGTCCGCTTCAAGGTTGAGCTCGAATTGGATTTTCGGAGGTTTGGTGCACTCGATGACAAAGAAGGGTGGAGAACTAGGCCAGCTGTTGAACGGGTTTGGTTTGAAGTTTTGGCGAGAGTTGAATTAAAGAGGGTTAAGCCTCTCTTTGTTAGAAAGATTAGGCCCTTCATTGTAGCTGATTCGGTTGCATGGAGTAGTTTGACATCAAATATCTCCTTTACCAAGTCCGGATCTGTCCTTGGCCCTTCAGAGGCGTTAACACTGGATGTGAAGTGGTAGAGTAAACTTGTTGTAAAGTATTCTTTTTGAGAATGTTTTGCAGATTAAGGCGACAAGGCGTTGTGTGTGCCCATGCCCTTTTTCTATACGATGGATGAAACAGTACATGCCAATTGTTCGATAGCACTCTCGATTGCTCCTGTAAGTAAATTGTTAATTAAGAAAACAAACGTTATACAGATTGATGACTTGATATTGGTTTGATCTTATTTTGCTTTTAACTTTATAATCTGATATAGTCAGGATCGTTTTTGTTGGATCGTTGCCTCTGCGATCGCTTGAATCTCATTTTCATTGCACAATCCTTTTCCTTCATGAATTTTTGGTTTCGGTTTTGGTGGATACTCACTGTATATATGTTGGATGAAAATGGTTAGTCTAGAATAATATGTAATCATCATAGGGAAACGATTCCCGCACTCTGATTTTCTTTGGAGTGCGGAAATCATTTCCCCTTATCATATTGCCCTTCATTTTTAAGTTTAATATTATCATGTGTTATGATATGCATTTCAGAAGATGGGTTCTCTTAATAATGTTGATAATCATTACAATATATACTAATCATTCATATACCAACAAGTGCCGTTCACACACTCATTTTTACCTCTGACACACCTCTTGTTAATTTGTATCATTTGATTTTCTTCAATTTATTCGATCCGATGGCCGAAAAATTAAGAGAGGTCTGTGAGAAGTAAAAAGGGGTGTGTAGACAGCACCACCCTAAAACAAACCCTAACTAGGTTTTAACCATTTCAACCTTCCCACTGTAATCACCTTCCCTAATCACTTCCACCTTTTTGTACTTATACCAAGATGCACAAACCACGTAACCTCCAAAATTAAGCACACTGAGCCCTGCCAACAACCAATAGAAATAGTTCAGCTTATCTCTGTTCAAATTATTGCTAGCCAGCCACCCGCCGCTGACTTTATTCACCACCTCCACCACCACCGTGCTCAAGAAATACCCAAACGCAATCGAACACCACGATATGGCGGTGCTGAGAGACTTCATTCCGACCGCACTCTCAGCATAGAAGAACTCCAGAAGCCCTACCAATGTAAACATATCCGCAGCTCCGAAAATTGCATACTGCAGCCCCAGCCAAAACACACTCATCGGCAGTGGCTCTGGGCTGTCGACCATGTTGTGTTGAACCGCCACATGTTTGCGGCGAGTTTCTACAAGTCCGGCCACCGCCATGGAGACAGCAGAGAGCACTAGCCCAACTGCGATGCGCTGGAGGTGGCGTATCCCGGTTGGGATCCCGGTTATTTTTCGAGCGATTGGCACGAAAATTCTTTCGTAAATCGGGATGAGAAAGAACATGAAGGTTAAAGGGATTGCTGGGATTGAAGGGCCGGGAACTTTGAATCCGAGCAGATTACGGTCCATGGTTGTGCTCTGTTGGATTGAGAAGGTCTGTAGCTGCGCCATGCATGTGTTCATGAAGACAGTGCTGAATATGATTGGGAGCATGCGGATTAGGAGCTTTGTTTCTTCAACTTGTGTGACTGTGCATAGGCTCCATGATCCATGGACTGTAGATGTTGATGCACCGTCAGCCGTAGTGCCGCTGGAGACTGCTGCGCGGTCCAACCATCTGATATGTAATTCATAAGCACTTTTAACTTTTTCTATCAAACATTATAAGAAGCGCTTTTAGTTATATACAAGTGTTTCCATTCTAAAAACACCGTCAAAACAAGACTTTTAGTAGTTTTGTCTTACAGTTTGAATAGAGTAAATTTGTATGTGTAGACAATCTCGATTTACCTGAATTGATCTGTTCTCTGAAGAATTTCCTGTTGTTCACCCGCTTCTTTGTCATGGATCTCATGCAACTCCTCTGTATTCTCAGGAATTCGAAGTTTTCGGTTTTTGATGGCAACCACACAAACCTAAACAATCATGAACAAGCTTAATCAACCTCTGGTTACGCATTTACGAATGAAAATGAATGGCTTCTAACTCAGACGGTGTCATTTTCTTAAATATTATAGTTTGGCACGTCTGCATAAATTTGTGATTAATTACCTGTAGGATACTTAGGAGGGGGCTTCCCTTGGGAACATTGTTTCTGTACAGAGACTTTCCCATGCACACGAAAAGAAGAGCAAAGAGAACTGCAATGGTGCACACAACAAAGGCCAAGTCCCAGCCATGGTTGGTGCTGATCCAAACCACAAAAGTGACACCAAAAATAGCTCCAATGGTGAGGCTGAACAAGAACCAGTTGAAGAAGCTGGACAACTGTGCTGCTCCCTTAGGGTCCTTCTCGTCGTATTGGTCGGCTCCCAGGGCCGGCAAAGCCGCCTTGACGCCGCTGGTGCCTAAAGCCATTAGGTAGAGTCCGGTGTAGAGCATTAAAAGTTGGCTTGTGTTTGGAGACTCACACTGGTACATTTGGCTTGGTGCAACACCTTTGCAAGGGAATGGCCTTAGTTGAGGGAAGTGTGCTTGTATTGTTAACATACCAATTCCCTGCGAATTTGTAAATTAATAAGTGTTTAATTTTAGCGTTTCTTTTCAAAGAATTCTAGCATCTGTCGCGCATACACAAATAAACTGATTATAATCGTTTTTTTTTTCTTCCAAATACAAGAATGATCAGGAATAGCTCATGAAGAAGTAGCACTTCTTTTTAACTAATATTTGTTAGTTTACTGGTTTGTAAGTGGGGGGAAGTTTTTAGTTGTGACGGGAACACAAGTGGTACACTGCGTGTTTTAATAGGAGTGGTGAGAAATTTTATTATTTTAAGTTATTAACTTTTTAGCACACATATCCCACTATTTGTATAATGACAGATGATGTACATTCTCGTATACCGATCACACTAAAAAATGTCTAGTAAGAGGAATAGGGCTGCTAAGTTCCACATATAAGTACTGTTTAATTGAGATGATGTCATATGGTTGTCTGCATGCTGGAGATCATCAACCAACAGTAGCCACATGATATCATCAGCTATTATGGGGTTTACCAATGATCTTTTGGCTCTCCATTAATTCTATAAGGGGTGTGCTATCCACACACCATTTTTTACTTCTTACACAATTTTGTTAATTTCTGTCTGTTAGATCTTCTTCAATTCATCTGATCCGATAGCCGAAATCTAAAAAAGTGGGGAAGAAATAAAAAAAAGTGTGTAGATATCACATTCTATTCTAAAATCAGATTATGCCGTTTGCATTAATCAAATATTTGCAGGCCATGGCTTTGGCTTCTTTTCTAAAGTTTCACTAAAATTGATTATTTATTTATTATTATTTTTTTTTTGGAAGAATAAAATTGATTATTTTGGTCTTTGCTAGATGCAATATGCTATTCGAAGAAGATTCTTTTTATTAGGTGAGCCTGACTAGTGACTAGACACCAGTATTCAGCCTATGGCTGTCAAAACAACCTATCTTTCATCCCGTTTTAAGCAACTGAGAACTGTTTATAACACACATAACATATTGAAAAATAATGTTAGGGTGACTAAATTTGTAAACAAAATTTTATAAACTAAATAACATGGAAATTGCTAATTGGATTATTATTTAAGTGTTGATAAACGTGCATGCTAATTTTTATTGGTGACATATCATTTGGTTTGCAAATTTTGTATATAAATTTAGTCTCTCTAGCATTACACACCCAAATATACCACGTGATAAGTGTTGTACAAGCAAATAGACCACCATTAAATAACAATATATAGTAAAAATGTCTTATTTTCTTTTAGAAGAGACTTTACCACCAATTCAATGCAGATGAAGACGACACAAGTTTTGAATCTCGACCAATAAGTATCAGAGATGAAGCCACCAACTAGGGTTAGTATAAATGCAGTCCCCATGAAGTTGGTAAGAGTGGTGGCAGACTTTGTCAAGCTCAAGTTCATATATCCATAGAAATAAGTCACAAGGCTCATAGCATTTGCAATAAACGCCATGTTCTCGAGTCCCTCCGTCGCTGCATGCACGCACGTAAATTCAGCATGAATAATAATTACGTACTTAAAGAGAAATTAAAATCTAAAAAAGGAGTAAATATGATAATTTCAATCGTAAAAGTTACCGAATACGAAAAGTGCAGCTCGATTTCCTCCTAGCCTTGCTGCAGCTGCCTGCTTAGGCTTGCCTTCAAACCTTTGGCAGACGTCGGCCTGTTCATATATAATCTCATATTAGTGTTTTAAAATGACAAATAAATATGGGATTATATAAATGATCTTAATAATTTTCTTGCTGTTGAGCTTGACTGATGCCCCTAGAAGGGTGAATTACCATTGTTCCTTGAAGTGTAGGAGGAGGGAGCCTGGTCTTCTGACTCTTCTGAGTTTTGTGGAGGATGGCTGATGGTTTGATACTGAAACCCCAATGACATAGTTAGCTATATATATAGAGACGTACGGATGGTTTTCTGGACAAATGATAACAAAAAGGAATCAATTGGCATCTTTGGATTTTGGAAGACTTGCTTGGCCATATTTGGATTCTTTAGGACCTATATGTCTCTATCTCTCTGCATAATATGTACTTAATTATGTAATAAGGGTATTGCCACGCTCATGTGTGAGAAATGATATATGTTTCTTAACATCATTTGGATTAAAATGTTAAATTTTTCTTGAGTAGCTACGTGTACTCAGTGTCGACATATATTTGATCATTAAATTTGATCCAATGATTCTTTCTCCATCTTCCCAATTCTACAAGCACACAGACCAGAAACTCTCTCTCTTCCAAACAAAAAAAAATAAATAGCAAATTTCCAATTTAATAGATAGTTTGAGTCGAAATCTCAAACTCTTTTGGTTGGTTTGTTTGTTGCTGTTGTTGTCCTGCTCTGTTCCCAATTTCTTATTTCTCTCACCGGTATTGATATGGTTCCTCTCTTTTTGTGTGATTGAGGTCAATCGGTTGTTCGTTTTTCATAATTGCAGTTGTTTTGTGGCCGTTCGATTGACGGGGAATCGCCCTAGCCATATATTGGTCGTAGTACCAGATATTACTTAGTATTAAATATTATTCATACAAACTTACAAAGTACTAATATTTGACAATTTACAATGGTATGACGCGTACAGGTATCCACAGCATAGAGTACTCTATAATATAAATAGGAATTATTCAATTGGTAGATTAGGGTTTTCAAGCTGCAGGCAGGGCCGGTCTAGAGATTTTTGAGGCCCGGGGCGACACTAAAAAAAGTTCCCTAACTTTGTATAAGTTTTTTTTTTTCACACGTAAGATGTCGATAAAATTATACTTAGAAAAGCACTTCAAACTCAATAATTTAGAAACACCGAAAGACTAATTTATTTTGTATCGAGAGAAGGAAACCACAAAACCCCGAGCTTACAAGTAGATAGATGATGAGTTTTATTTTCCATCTGAACATTGAAAGTGTTTTTGTATAAATCGTGAGACGTTTTTTCTTATTTACTAACCTTGTCAATATGGGACTAAAAAAATAATGATGTTTTCGAGTCTTTAATTGATATGTATTAGTAATGAATGGGTACTAAATTAAACCTTTTGATGACGCGTCATATAATTTGTAAATTTGATCAAAAAATTTGGTTTACGCATTACTCGTTATTGAAGATTAGACTTGAATTAAAACGAATATTTAAAAATAACAACTCACATAGCTACTAGCTAGTAACTAAAAATAAATTAACAACCAAACAAAAATTTGTAAAAATTGAAAAGAATAAACATGCACATAGCATTTCGAACTTAGGACCTCTCGTTAATTTTAAACAACAAAAACCATTGCTTCTAATTAAACTTCTTGATCATTTAACCAAATTTTATAATTTTATACTCTTATGAAAAGAAATTTGTAAAAATTGAAAAGTAAATAAGCACATGTGGTGTTTTGAACCCAAGACCTCTTCATTATTTTCACATGAGTAAACCACCACTTCTAGTTAAATTTATATGTCATTGAACCAAATTTTATAAATTTATACTCTTATAAAAACATATATAAATATACCACTCTAATAATTTTGGTGCCCTCATTTTTTTTGGGCCCTGGACGGTCGCCCTGTTTGCACTGGGCCTGGGCCGGCCCTGGCTGCAGGGTTTGCATTTCAAGCATCCGAGCCATCGTAATTATTCAAGGTAATTACTAATTAAGATTCTTAATTAAATTTAAGGGTTTATATAGTAGTATTATTTGGTCAGAGGCAAGAGATTAGAATTACACAAGAAGCTGACAAAGGTTGTATTATATATAGGGTTTGTTAAGAGGGGCACATCAAAGCTGAGGTATATTTTTCTCTTCCACTTGTATTAAAAAATGGAATTTACTTTGTTTTCTTCTTTTCGGTTTGTTCATTTTTTGAACAGTTGCAATGTTTGCAACTACTTATTAATCCTTGAAACTATAAGAGCTGTCTTATTATCCTTTTTATATGTTACTTTCCTCCATCTTCACTACCCACCTTGCATTTTATGACTAACTAGCTAGCCAAAATATAAATGCCAAAAGATTGTGTCAAATGTGAGATCCCACATCGACTAATGGAGAGGGGGTGATGTTCCTTATATGTACATGCCCACCTCCATATAGCACGAAGCCTTTTGAGAGCTCACTGGCTTCGGATTCCATCAGAACTCCGAAGTTAAGCGAGTTTAGGCGAGAGCAATTCCAGACAATATCGTGGTACGGTGGAGCCGAGACTTGGATGTGACATCAAATAATAAAGTTCAACTCTAAAATAAATTCATAGTTACAATTGATTTGAATTAGGGTTAGAGTTTTAATTAGTTAGCTATTCTTTGTGCCAAAAGTTTCAAGTTCGAATTTCCCTTTTTTAATATATGTTGTATCAAACGAAATAGTTTATCATCCAAATCATGCTTTACAAATCAAACCTCCCATTAAGTACAAACTCTCCAAGCATACAATTCAAAAACAAAAAAATTAGAAAAAAAAGGTTTGATCTTAAGAATGATGGCAGGCAAGTGAGCCAAGAACAAACAGGCTTTGTGATGAGTCCATATTATACCACATATTTTACCCTATTCTTAGTATTAATTTAGTGGTTATTTCGTGAGAAGTTTGATACTTTGATTTATATTCTTAATATAGGACTTTCGACTTCCTCTGGAGCAAAACATGGTCAAACGGATGAATTTTAGAGTAATTCCAGTTGGAGGATGTTCATGAGTCACTTAGCTTGATCTTATCAAAATATCATATTTTTCCACCACGTGGTTTATTTATGGAGATGAAATAAAGGAGCAGCGCGCAGTTCTGTCAAACTGACGTTTTGGGCTTTTTGGCGTCCAAGATGATGTCTTTTGGGTTCGAGGCCTTTTACAATTATGTTCGGGACATCTCAAGCTTTAATTCTAGCCATTTTGAGCCTGTTTTGGAGCCCTGAAGATCCAGAAACGTAATATTCTTTGTGGCTGAGCAGATTTCCCAAAGTTAGAATATGAATGTATTTCCCAGTTATCTTATTCTATTGTGTTTCCTAATTTTTAGAAGACCTTTTAGGGTTTTATTTTCTATAGTATAAATAAGGCTTTTAGCCATTAGGGGGGGGGGATGCAACATTGGAGGAGAAGAACGCACAACTTTTGAATTCAAGTTTGTTTTCTAGGTGTTTTCTATCCTTATTCTTAATAATATTTTGTTTATGGTTTTTCATAACTAATTTTCGTTTGCTAGGGCGAAGCCTTGAACTTTAGCATGAATATGTAATTTCTATTTAATTGCTTATGATTGATCGCATGCATGCTTTGAATTATTAATCACCGTTTTAAACTGTCTAATTGTCTTAATGCTTAGCTACCATTAGAATTTTTAGATAAGTAATTTGATGCAATTTTGGTCGGAAGGTTCCCTGAAATTGATGCTGGCTTCTTGTGATTGATAATTGTAATTTCACTTAAGATGAACACCACGTCTTAAGGGTTGCATGATTTTTCAAAGAGTTTTCATAAAGCATAATGAGTCTCTCATGTTCAGATTTGATCCGAACGTCCGGACGGGTTGCATGTTAGATATACATTCTATGTTGGAGGTTCCAAGTAGAATATAAATTAGGAAAACCTAACCTTCAAAGTTGCATGTGTAATTCATAAGTAATTGGTAAAACTACGTAAGATTGTTAAGGGGACGGCGGAACCCTAGGTTTTTACAACTTGGTTTTCAAAACGCTTTCTTTATTTCTTCTTTGCTTTGCTAATCTCGTAGATTGTTTTTATTTAAAATTCGTTTTTATTATTTTTAAATTCAAAATCAACTTTTTTCAATCTTTGTTTTCAAATAATTAATTAAGAGTTGATATTTACATAAATTATTCATTCAATCCCTGTGGAAAACGACCTTGCTTGAGCCGTTTATACTACAACTACCTTGTTCTCTTGCAAGTATTTTATGTGATTTTATCCCTACTTTTGCAGGTGGTAAAATCCCTATCACTTTGGTCTTTTTATTTTTTATTAATTCAACGTATTACAAAAAAAATATTATGGAGCTGCTTTGTCAGTATATATTTGAAGGGGTGTGCTATCCACACACCTCATTTTACTTCTCACACACCCCTTGATAATTTATGTCCGTTGATCTTCTTCAATTCATCCGATCCAACGACCAAAAATTAAAAACGTGTGTGAGAAGTAAAATGGAGTGTGTGAATATCACACTCCTATTTGAAAACAAAGGGAAAGGGACACAGTTGTAGTTGGTTAAGATGCTTCTGGATTAGCTATGAAATCTTTATATGTGCATGGGGTGTTGGCTGGTCAATTTCTCACCTGCGCAAGCATGCATAAGCTCAGGTTCTAAAGTATAATTTATACTTATGTCATGTGATCAATTCAAAAAGCACTACAATTGAGCTTATAAATGAAAAGTTTGATGCGGTAGATGTTAAGTTCGTGTTATATAAATGATGAGTTTGATATCTAATTATTGTAGCTGATTTATTGTGTGACTTAACTGAATCCGTTATCTATTGGGGTTTATTGTTTATAAAGAAAAAAATAGTTTGCTGTTGGGCTACTTAGTCAACTTGCTATATCATCATCTTCATGTGTTATATCTTGTTATTGCCTAATCACCTGTTCTTGTAACAGTCGTCTTATTTATCCAGGGATGGACCCTGAATTTCAAAGTTGTCTGAGCTAAATTTATCTTACGTACAACACAAGAGATAAAGGAGAGGAAATTACCTTGTCACGGCTACACGAAACTAATGTATTTGGCATATGATCTTCACCCATTGCTGCTAGAAATGCTTTTCTCGTCGACTGTAATTGGAACAATTGAACTGGAGGTTTCTCTATTTAGTTAAGTTACTTTCCAACCATATTTGTTTCAAATCCTCTTACTCCTCTTAGTCTAGTTTAAAGCAATGTCATTTGTAATAAAGAACAATATAAAACCCAACTAGTCAATATTTATGACATGTTTACTTCGAATAAAGATACATAAACCGTTGGAGCAAGGGAATAAGCAAAATAAATCTGTTCAACTAGTCAACTAGTCACGTAGACGGATTTCATTTTGTATTAAAACAACAAAATTTAAAAAATCAGAATGATTTGAATTCTCATATACATGTCATTAACATTAACATTTGAAACATAAGCCTAATGTGAGATCTCTTATGGTCTAATTGTAATAAGCTCACGATGTAGTTCACTACATGATGCGCATAATCAAAATATGGCCCAATCTACAACAAAAAACTGCTTCTATGAAAATCCTGCGATCGACATCGACATACGTTATATCCTTCGAGATCTTGTTTTGCTGTCAGAATTCACACAACTCTATGGAAAGAAGATGATTTTGGGTTTGTTTTATGATTTGGATGGTGTAAATATTGAAAAAATGAGGGGTATTTTTGTCTTAAAATTTTATAATTTTGTGTTTCACAGGGGTGGAACGAGTCATTCCAAGAGGAGGTGGAATGAAAATTTAACCAAAATTCGTTCCGTGAGACTGTCTTTGACACACCAAACGTGGGATGAGCGTGTTCCCACTACGTTTCATCCCATCCCGAAACGAAAATCGAAAAAACATCAAGCCGAATACCGAATCAAATCAAAGAAAAGATGGAACCAAACCGAAATTAAACTAAATCGAACAAAAATCTAATAATATTAAACCGAACCAAAATTTTGATTTAGTTTTGGTTTTGACAAAAAACTGAACAGATTGAAACTGAACCCACCTCTACTTTTAGGCTTGGGCGAGTAAGAAGTATGCTAAATAAATAGCACCTTCTGCATTTCGTTCCAAAAAATATCCAATTTTCCCTTTACTGCTCCTCTCTGATTTAATTCCTGCACTTTTCATCTGTGAATTAAAGGTAACTTTTCTCATTTAGTTTTACGTTATACCTCATATCCTTTGTTTGGTTGCTGAGAAAAGTTTGAAGAGTTAAAACCGTTTTAGTTTTGATTTCATTTTCTCATTTTATAACTTAATTGAAGGTAATTTATCACTTGTGGGAAATCTGGGAAATTAAAATGAAAACTAGGAAATAAAAAGAATTTTAGTTGAATGATGTGTTGCATGTGGTTTCTGGGTTCGAATGAACAAAATGTTAAAGTTAATCCTTTGCTTTTGTTTACTATTTAATTTTGATGTCCTGTTATGTAATTTGTAAAGTTTTGAGTCGACCTATATTTGTGTAAAAGGGCTGACTGTTGCCTTTTTTAGTCGACTCATTCTCTTTATCAGTCGACCCAATTCCTTATATGTCGGCTTATGTGTTGAGCCATATAAATTAGAAAATATCTGAACGAAAAGATCAGATCTCTGTTTTACAAAAAGCATCCGACCTCTGTTTTGAAAGCTCCCTGGACTCTGTTTCTTTGATTTTCAATCTTTCTCATTCTTATTCAAGTTTTATTAATGATGAAAGATCGTCTAAATACCAACATGGTATCAAAGCTGATCTGATCAAAGAGTGGGGCGTTTTTTTTTATTCTCAAAAGGGAGAAAATTCTAAGTGAAACCCTAGAATAAAAAATTTTCAAATTCATGGTTGGTTCAAGTAGCAGTGGTGAGATTCGAACTCCTATCTTCAGTGGAGTGAATTATGACTTCTTAAGGACAAAGTTGAGAACAATTTTTGTATCTCATGATTTGTGGAGATTGATTGAAGATGGCTTTGTGGTACCTCTAAGTATTGTGGCTTTGACAGAGGCTCAGACAAAGGAACTGAAGGAGAACATCAAGAGAGATGCAAAAGCTCTTGGGGTCATCCAAAATGCTATCTCAGATGAAAATTTTCTCAGAATTTCGAATGAGACAGATGCCAAATTAGCTTGGGATGTGTTGGAGAAAGTCTACAGAGGCTCTACTAAGGTAAGGGCAGTTAAACTCCAATCTTTGAGAAGAGATTTTGAGTATATAAGAATGAAAGATGATGAATTACTAGATGATTACCTGAGTAGATTATCTAAGATTATTAATCAAATGAAAAGCTATGATGAAATCTTGTCTGATGAGAGAATAGTTCAGAAGTATCTAATTAGCTTGCCAAGAAAGTATGACAACATAGTTTCAATCATAGAGGAGACTAAGGATTTGTCAACTTTGAGTGTTGAAGAATTGATAGGTTCTCTAAATGGTTTTGCTCAGAGACTATCAAGGCATGACAACAATGATGTAGAAAATGCTTTCCAAACACTTACAGTGAATCCAAAAACTCAAGTTAGTTCAAGGCAAAGCAAAGCCAAGTCCAACAAGAATTGGAAAGGCAAAAACAAAATGTGGGACGGAAAGGGAAATTTTGAAGAGAAGAAAAAGGTTGAAAAGAGTTCATATGTTTTGAAGTGAAAATTTTGTGACAAAGCTCATTCCGGTGAATGTTAGTTTAAAGGAAAACTGAAATGCCAAAGTGTAGCAGATTCGGGCATATGCAAAAGGATTTTACTTACAAAGATAATCAGCTAGCTCACTACACCAAAGCAGAAGATGAAGAGACCAATATGTTTTATGTTGGTCATGATACAACCGTCCAAGAAGAAGCTAAAGTTTGGTTTGTGGACAGCGGCTGTAGCAATCATATGACGGCAAATGATGCGTAAATAAGCAAACACACAAATTAAACCCTCTTTTTGACAATTGTAGTAAAGATGTAAGTAGGGTATCGTTCTAGGCCGGGGATTAGGAGGGATTGCTAATCTACTCAAAATTGACTTAAAAACACTAAATAAGACTCAAAAACACAAAACTAGGCAAAAGACACTTAACTAAACTCAAACAACTCAAAACTAACTAGAATGACTCAAAACAGCTCAAAACAATCAAATTGACTCAAAACAGATTCTAGGGATGTTTTTGGACGAAAATTGAAATATAAAAACTCAAACTATGAAAACAAATCTATTCTAACCTAAATTAACTCAAAAGACTCAAAAGACACCAAGTAGGTCAGAATCTAACTAAAAGACACAAGTTATAAAATGGGGTTTGGTTTTGACGAAAATTAAAACTAAACCTAAATAAACTTGCAGAATTAAACAAAGACATAAAATTAAGGTGAATGGATGGGTGGTGGACTAGCTAGAGGGTTTTTCTCCACACATGACACACTTGCACATAAACCAATTTTCAGTTGTTCATTCGATAAATTATGAAACTCAATACCCCGGGTTAACCGTGATAGCACTTTTTTAACCTTCAAGTTCTCCTTAAGTTAATGAATTGAATGGGAAAACGCATATAACAATTCAAAACATTCTTCAAAAGTTCCCTATGTGAAAAGCACAATAGAGATAGAATCAAAGATCATTAAGATTCATGAGAACTATAAGTATTGACGAGGCATTCGTAACTATGAAAAGCATGATACTCTTGCCAAGAATTTACTTAACACGATTGTAGATAGCAACCTTCACTACTCATGAATATAAGTTCATAACGATTAGGTGAAATTCCCTTATATTCTAGCATCAAACTTATGCATGAAAACTAAGCGTGCACTCTTAATCAACATACACAAATAAGTTATCAATCAAATAGTTAAGCGAATTGAAATCACAAATTATGAAATCACAACCAAAAGTAATTAATTCATAATGCAAGTGTAATCATGGCTTTGAATCCCCCCTAGCAAATGGGGGTTTAGTTCCTCATAGATGTAAAACAAAGGTAAATAGATTTATACATTGAAAACAAAAGAAAGAAAACACCTAAACGCTCCAGCGATCCTCGTAGAATGGCAAGCACGTCCAAGCACTCTCATCTCCTTCTAAGTGTGTTGTATGGAAAAATGGTCTTCCTTTTTTTAAGCCTTACAAGAAGGCTTATTTATAGGTACTGAAAGTAAAGAACCACACAAGTGGTTTTAATAAACAACACAAAGCAAAGATTAAATCATTCAAAACAGCTAGCACACATGCTCCTTTTCAGAAATAGGCTCCTCTTCATGATGAAACAACTAGCACACATGCTCCTTTTTCAGAAATAGGCTCCTCTTCATGATGAAATAGCTAGCACACTTGTTACTTTGCAGAAATCATGATGAAACAGCTTGCAACATGCATTCTTTGGTCCATGTCGTGGGCCCCTAGTGATGAATTAGCTAGCACTTGTGTTTTCATGATTAAAACAGCTAGCAACACACATGCTTGGTCTTTGCAAGGTATCTTCTTCATTGTGTCCAGATTTTAGCATATGTTTGAAGCCCTTTCAAGCACCAAAACGTCCATCCTTTATGCTCCACATGCATGCAATCCATTCCACCCCAAAACTGCTCCAAATTGCACCAAAATGCACTTCTTTGCCAACTTTGTTATTAGGACCTACAAACACATGAAAATAGCTTAAAATACTAAAATAACTAAGAACTAACAATCCAAATGCAAGGAAACAAGCTAACTAAGTCGCATAAATATGCTCCTATCAGCAAACAAGAACATTCTCCATAATGTTGACACTACAAACCTAACCCGAGTGAAGATGGGAAATGGGCAGCTAGTTGATACATTGGGAAGAGGTACTATTGCCGTGCATACGAAGAATGGAAAGATGTTCATCAAGGATGTCATGTTAGTTCCTGATTTGAAGCAAAATTTGCTAAGTCTTGGACAACTCATTGAGCATGGGTATTACTTATATTTTAGAGACAATACTTGCAAGATATATGATAAGAGGAATCGTCAACAACTCTTGGCTAAGATTGAGATGAGGGAGAGTAGAAGTTTTCCTCTCACAATTGAGTATGCAACTCAATCTGCATTGAAGATGGAAATGCAAGAAGATTCAAAGCTATGGTATAAAAGGCTTGGCCACTTGAATTTTCAAAGTCTCAAGAAGCTACAAGAAAAAGAAATGGTGCATGGGTTGCCGAGTATCCAAGAAAATGAAGAAATTTGTGAAGGGTGTGCACTCGGGAAACATCATAGAGATTCATTTCCACATGGTAAAGCTTGGAGAGCAAAAACTCCTTTGGAATTGATTCATATAGATGTTTGCGGACCCATGAAGACCTCTACTCAAGTGGGAAACAAGTATTTCCTAATCTCTTTGTGGATGATTATTCCAGAATGACTTGAGTATACTTTCTAAGACAGAAAGCAGAAATCTTCTCAATCTTCAAGAAGTTTCAAGCTATGGTTGAGCGACAATCTGGGTATCTAATCAAAGTTCTTAGAAGTGAGAGAGGAGGAGAGTATACATCCACATAATTTGATAAGTTTTGTCAAGATATTGGCTTGGAAAGGCAACTTACTGTTAGTTACACTCCACAACAAAATGGAGTAGCTGAGAGAAAAAACAGAACCATAGTTGAAATGGCTAAGGCAATGTTGCATGACAAAGCAATGCCTTAATATTTGTGGGGTGAGGCAGTTAATACAACGGTCTACTTAATGAATAGGCATCCAACAGTGGCAGTTGAAGGTAAGACACCATTTGAAGCATGGAGTGGAAGAAAGCCATCCGTGAATCACTTGAGAGTGTTTGGGTCAATCTGCTTTGCTTATGTTTCGAAAGAACTAAGACAAAAACTTGATGAGTCAAGTGAAAGATGCATTTTTGTAGGCTATGCTTCACACACAAAAGGGTACAGACTCTACAATTTAAAAAAGAAGAAAGTTGTGGTTTGTAGAGATTTTCTCTTTGGTGAGAAATCTTCGTGGGATTGGAATCAAGTAACCATCCGAGAGGAATCTGCACTAATTAGAATTGAAGAAGAAAATCAACCAAATGAAGAGAAAATTGAGTCGGAAATTCCACAATTATCACATGAAAACAGTCCTCAAGTTCATTTTCCTACACCTTCAAGTTTAAGTTCAACGGCAGTTCGATTAAGGAGCTTAAATGAAGTCTATGAAAGCTGCAATTTCTGTGTTGGAGAACCTGAAAACTTTGATGATGTAGTGAAAGAAGAGACTTGGAAGGCTGCAATGCAAGAGGAGATCAATGTCATTGTGAAAAACAAGACATGGGAACTAGTGGACAGACCTTGTGACAACTCCGTCATTGGAGTGAAGTGGATTTATAAGACTAAGCTCAATCAAGATGGTTCTGTTCAAAGGAACAAAGCTAGATTGGTAGCAAAGGGTTATTCTCAGAAACCCGGAATTGATTTCCAAGAAACCTTTGCACCGGTAGCTAGGCATGAAACGATCAAAGGCCTTATTTATGTATCTGCTCAGAAGGGGTGGTTTCTACACCAACTTGATATCAAGTCGGCTTTCCTAAATGGAGTCCTAAAAGAAGAGGTGTTCGTTGATCAACCTAAAGGATTTGTTCTTAAGGGACAAGAGCACAAGGTGTACAAGCTTAAGAATGCACTTTATGGCCTGAAACAAGCTCCGAGAGTATGGTATGGAGAGATTGACTCATATTTCAATGAAAGAGGCTTTCAAAGAAGTGAGAATGAACCTGCCATCTATGTCAAAACAGAAGGTACTTCAGATATCCTTATCGTTTCCTTATATGTTGATGATTTGGTTTATACTGGAAATAGTGATAAAATGATCTTGAATTTCAAGAATGACATGATGAGGAAATATGAGATGAGTGATCTAGGCATGTTGCATTATTTTTTGGGACTTAGTATCATTCAATCAAATGATGGTAACTTTATTACTCAAAAGAAATATGCAAAAACACTTCTAGAAAAGTTCAAAATGGTATGTTGCAAGCCTGTTGCAACACCTCTAGTTGTGAATGAAAAGTTTCAAAGAGAAGATGGTAGTGGTGATACTGATGAATCTGTGTATAGAAGCCTAGTTGAGAGTTTGTTGTATTTGACAGCGACTAGACCCGATATTATGTATGCTGCAAGCTTGTTGTCCAGATTTTTGCACAAGCCTACTTGCATTCACTATGGAGCTGCAAAGAGGATCCTAAGATACATACAAGATACACTTGACTTTGGTATTATGTATGAAAAGAATGTTGAACCAAAATTGTATGGGTTATGTGATAGTGATTGGGGACATAGTGTGGATGACTTGAAGAGCACATATGGCTATACTTTTACACTTGGGACTGGTATATTCTCTTGGGCGTCTAAGAAGTAGAAATCAGTTGCACTATCAACGACAGAGGCTGAGTATGTGTCGGCTTTAATTGCAACTTCTCAAGCAATGTGGCTGAGAAGAATTATGCAAGATTTTGGTAAGGAAACAAGAATCAGCAACTCATATTCTTTGTCACAACAAGTCAGCTATTGCTATAAGCAAGAATCATGTCTGTCATGGCAAATCAAAGCATATTGCTCTGAATCATCACTACATCAGAGGGGCCGTGGAAGACAAGGAAGTGGAAGTGGTCTACTGCAAGACAGAAGATCAAGTTGATGATATCTTCAACAAGGCATTACCAAAGGGCAGATTCATCTACCTAAGAGAACTTTTGGGAGTGAAGCAGCAAAGCATTAAGAGGGAGTGTTAAAGTTAATCATTTTCTTCTATTTACTGTCTAATTTTGATGTCCTGTTATGTCATTTGTAATGTTTTGAGTCGACCTATATCTGTGTAAAAGGGCTGACTGTTGCCTTTTTCAGTTGACTCATTCTCTTTATCAGTCGACCCAATTCCTTATTTGTCGGCTTATGTGTTGAGCCATATAAATCAGAAAATATTTGAATGAAAAGATCAGATCTCCGTTTTACAAAAAGCATCCGCCCTTTGTTTTGAAAGCTCCCTGCACTTTGTTTCTTTGATTTTCAATCTTTCTCATTCTTATTCAAGTTTTATTAATGATGAAAGATTGTCTAAATACCAACACAAAAATCCTTATGTCAAACTTAGCTTAAACTTAAAGCGAGTTATTATTTCGACTGTATTTTCCTCAAGGTGCTACTCCTTTTGTTTGTGTTTCTCCTGCTGGCCCTTTCTGAAACAATAGTGTTGACTACAAAAATCACCTAGCCTACGTGGCGCGCAGGCCGAGTAAATAGTAGACTAACTAAGTCCTTAAAATGTGTGCAGGGCGTGCCAACTCGTCGGCCGGGCTCGGCTGAGGAGTAAAATGTCTTGATGTTGCGTTGATGCGCGCGGCTGACTTCTGTATCTTGCAATTGCGACCGAGAAAGGAACACGTCTCGGCCTATGGGTCCTCAAACCTGAAGACGAGGCTACCAATTACAAAGTTCACGAATCGTCGTTGTCCGATTCGGCCACAGTCACCGTATTGGTAAAGGTGAAACCACGCCGAATCGATACTAGAGTGTAAGGGCACAGGTACTCAAAGAGGATGAAGGTCTTGACAACAAACGTGGTTCGGCCGTCTCGGTGCCGAACTCTGAAACCCACTTGCGAGTATGCGATCATAAAATAACTCGGCGTCGAAGCACCGAGCTTTGGTATCAGTAACACCTCACTTCGCCGGGATGGCTGGTGAGATGACATCTGTCGACAGGGATCCAAAAACCCTCGTCGGCCAAGACTAGGATAAATAACCAACTGACCCTGTCGCAGTGCTGTCTATCCAAACTGAAGATGCTCCACAGACGGTTGGTTCTACGGCAACAGTGCTGTCTATCCAAACTGAAGATGTTTACCGGTTGCCTCCACAGTGCTGTCTATCCAAACTGAAGGTATGGAGGCGAAAAAGAAAATAAAATTCTCAAGGGTGTTGAGAGGTTTCGCGTAGAGCGAGAAATTGCGCAGGGCAGATTTGTGTGTTGTGTTGAAGGTCTCCTGAATGGTGCACGCACTCTTCTATTTATAGCAGCAAGAACCCCCATGGCCGGATTAGAAATACATTAGGATTAGAACTCCTTAACCCAATCAGATTAAACTTCGACCAATCCCAATCTCCACAGGACTTTGAATCAAACCTCCAAAACAAGCCAGGTTCATCTCCATGTCTTAGTATCCTTATCTATCCCGTTTAAGAATATGCCAAGATAATTCATACCAAAAGATAATTATGATAAAAACCATAATATATGCCAAGATAATTCATATCAAAAGATAATTATGATAAAAACCATAATATTATCCTTTAACAATAAAATTATCTTTACTTCTTTATCCGACGGTTGGGAGTTATGCTCATTTAACGGCCTTGATTGTACGGGCCGATATTGTAAAATCGGGTCCAAACAAATAGTTACAGTATGAATTCATACATCTCTGTCAAAATACGAATTTCAACCAAGGATGCAAGGTACCAAGTTTACGACAACAAACCTCTTCACATCATTGATCCGAGAAGCTTCAACCATGTTGAAGCTAATCATGGTATTGTTATAAAAGATGACGGAACGGTTGGACTGAATGAAGCCCATTCCGTCCATATCAGCTGCGAGGTTGAACACATGGTCAACATTCTTAGTAAATTATCCATGACCCTGTAAAAAAATATATAGATAAGTATATATGTGTTCAAATACAAACAAGTTCAAAAAAAAAAAAGAAAAAAAAGGAGTTCTGTTTCGTCCCATGCATATACATTATACCAAACGACAGACGAAATATAGGTAAGTCAGTCATTTAATTTGTAAACGCAAAACGAAACAACTATCTCGTTTCGTTCTGCGAGTACCAAACATAACACAAAATTTCCGTTTTGTTTCATTCTATTCCATTTCGTTCTGTCCCGTTACATTCCGTCCCTCTGCATACATAACCGTACCTAAACCCACCCTACCCAAAACGATGTGGTTCTGACTCGCATGAATATGTGATAATTGGGCCAATGTTAGCGTACTTCCCAATGCTCCCTCTTTTGTCTTCTTCCCCACTTGGCTTCCCGCTGATTTTTTTGAACCTGTAACGGACCACGGACGGCTTTTCCGAAACCTTAGTCCTCAAGTCTTTGCCAAAAAAAAAAAAACAAAAAACCTTAGTCCTTAAGTCTCGTATAAGCCTGAAATAAAAAGCCGAACAATCTTCTCGCAACCAAAATATCATCCGACCGGAGAAAAGTTAAGCACAGCGGAAATGGATCTGAGAGAAAGTATCATCAACCAAAACGACTTCGCTCTGGGGCTGACGAAGCAGCTGCTTCAGACCGAAGGCAAGCAATCGAATCTCGTGTACTCGCCGCTGTCCATCCACGTGCTGTTGAGCCTGATCGCGGCCGGGTCAAAGGGTCCGACTCAGGACCAGCTGCTGTCTTTTCTCAAGTCAAAGTCCACCGACCACCTCAACTCCTTCGCCGCCGAGCTCGTCTCTGTGGTCTTCTCCGATGGGTCCCCTAGCGGCGGCCCCCAGCAGTCGTTTGCGAATGGTGGCTGGGTGGACAGGAGTCTCCCTCTGAACCCATCTTTCAAGCAAGTGGTGGAAACTTCTTACATGGCCGCTCTCGCCCAAGTCGATTTTCAGACCAATGTAAGCTCCCAAACCCTCTGTCCTGTCGCTTGGATTGTTTTTTTCGACGATGCTCTCGATCAAAGTCTTCTATTTTTTTCGATGTGATTAGAGATGCTTGTTCCTTTGTTGAACCTAAATTGTAGGCCTGCTGATGCTCTTTTACCTGTAGCATTTCAACTAAAAATTTCCTTTCTCTAATCATTACCGTTTATGTTAATTATTATTGCCAAGAACTAGATTAAGTTGCAGTAATCACAATCGAGTAAAGCACAAAAACCTTTTCATATAAAAGCATTGCAATTCACTAACCTGATGAACCGCCACCTGAAGACGCCATGAATGCTGCAAACCGATCTCAGTGCACTATAACTCTTCTCCTCTCTGTCAGATTATTCAAGCTCTAACCAAGAATAGGGCTTAGTTCCGAAGAGAGCACTAATCTGTGAGAGCAGAGGTCATGTATATATAGAGGCACATATACCTCCTTTCATAAGATTCCCTTTAAAATCCATATAGAAAACAACTTACGTTTCCTATTTCATATCAGTTTAATGTCAAAACAGAATCCTTCGTAAACAAGAATTAGTATACAACTTCTCATAAGGCTTTCTGATACCAATTGGACTTAATCACTCGCTGTCAAAACATCCAATCTCATGTTCATACTCTTACAGTTTGTGCTTGTTCTTCTGCATAGCTTAGCTATTACAAGATCATATCGTAATTCGTAGATTTTTGTTGTAGTACGTTCATCACTAGGTTAATAGTATTGAAGTAACATGCAGGCTGATATATCATTGTTTTCTAACTTGTCGTAACTGTTGTTGTGCTCAAGGCTGCTCAAGTGGCGTCGGGAGTGAATTCATGGGCTGAAAAGGAGACGAGAGGCCTTATCAAGGAGTTACTTCCTCCCGGGTCAGTTGACAGCTCAACCAGGCTCATCTTTGCAAATGCGTTATACTTCAAAGGAGCTTGGACTGAAAAGTTTGATGCATCACAAACGAAAGAGCATGACTTCCACCTTCTCAATGGGAGCACAGTTAAGGTGCCCTTCATGACCAGCAGGAAGAAGCAGTATGTAAGATCCTTCAATGGTTTCTCAGTCTTAGGGCTTCATTACAAGCAAGGTGAAGACAAGCGATGTTTCTCCATGCACATCTTTCTTCCCGAGGCGAAAGATGGGCTGCCAGCTTTGGTTGAGAAACTTGGTTCTGAGTCTGGGTTTTTGGATCGCCATCTTCCCAAGCAAAAATTTGCAGTGGGTGATCTCAGGATTCCAAAGTTTAAGATTTCATTTGGGTTTGAAGCTTCGAATGTCCTTAAAGGTCTGGGCTTGGTGCTGCCATTCGGTGGCGGAGGAGGTTTTACAGAGATGGTGGACTCGCCTGAGGGTAAGAACTTATGCGTTTCCAGCATATTCCATAAGTCGTTCATCGAAGTGAACGAAGAAGGCACGGAAGTCGCAGCTGCTTCCGCCGTTATTGCAGCTTTGAGGTCTCGGCATCTGCCGAGGACGGTTGACTTTGTGGCTGATCGTCCATTCCTCTTCTTGGTCAAGGAAGAATCGACCGGAGCCGTGCTGTTCATCGGCCACGTACTCAATCCTCTGGCTGAGTGTTGTTAATTGTACCCTCTGAAATACAAATGTGATGAAACTGTTGGAGCTTCCTAGCCGTTAGGGTTAGGTTCCATGTTTTTAGGTTTATTTTCGTAATGTTGAATAATTCCTCCTAAACTTGAAGAATAAGATTGCTTTTTCTGTTTAACGTAGTCATGCATCACGGTTATAAGACTTGTAAAGTTGTGGGTGGTCATTTCCCTTTCTATCTCAGTGTAAGGCTATTTATTAGCCACAACAGTTGTTTAGTTCAATAACAATTCTCTTAGTTTCGTGCATTCAAATTTTGCAAAGGCTCTTTGTTATCTCTTTGGTTCTAACATCTGGTATCAAAGCCCCATCACGGGGCCTGATCAAAAGCTTGCGACACATGTACTAGAGTGAAGAAATAACTCTGAGAGTAGTTTCGTGCAACCTGCCATTCCAAGGTTTGATGGTCACTATGACCATTTGAGTATGTTGATGGAGAATTTTCTGCGTTCCAAAGAGTATTGAAACTTGGTAGAGACGAGGATCACTACTGCAGCAGGAGGATCAAATCTCAGTGAGACACATAAGAAGACCTATAAAGATCAAAAGTTGAAAGATCTAAAGGCTAAGAACTATTTGTTACAAGCCATTGATCGTTTGAAACTGGAGACCATCTTGAAGAAAGATACTGCAAAGGATATATGGGATTCCTTGAAGCAAAAGTATCAAGGAACAGCACGTGTCACATCCCGACTCGAGCTCAACCACATCCCGAGTTCGACTCTACCGTAACACGATATTGTCCGCTTTGGGCCTTGACCACACCCTCACGGTTTTGTTTCTGGGAACTCACACGAGAACTTCCTAGTGGGTCACCAATCCTGGAATTGCTCTCGCGTGAACTCGCTTAACTTTGGAGTTTCGATAAACTCCGAAGCTAGTGAGCTCCCAAAAAGCCTCGTGTTATTTGGAGGTGGGAATGTACATATAAGGCTTACAAGATCCTCACTCCTGGTCAATGTGGGATCTTACAATCCACTCCCCTTAAGGAGCCCAATGTCTTCCGGCCAGGGAGCCACTCTGATACCAAATTGTCACATCCCAGCCCGGGCTTGACTTCGCCATAGCACAATATTGTTCGCTTTGGGCCCATACCACATCCTCACAGTTTTGTTTCTGGGAACTCACATGAGAACTTCCCAGTGGGTCACCCATCATGAAATTGCTCTAGCACGAACTCGCTTAACTTCGGAGTTCCGACGAACTCCGAAGCCAATGAGCTCCCAAAAGGCTTCGTGTTAATTGGAGGTGGGAATGTACATATAAGGCTTATAGGATCCTCATCCCTGGGCGATATTGGGATTTTACAATCCACCCCCTTAAGGGCCCAACATCCTCGTGGGCACACTTTCGGCCAATGAGTGGCTCTGATACCATTTGTAACTAGGGGTGGGTGCGGTGCGGTTTCGAGTGAAACCACAAACGAAACCGAAACATTTTGCGGTGCGGTGCGTTTTGAAGCCAAAACCGAAATGAAACCAAACCGTTCGGTTCGGTGCGGTGCGGTTTCAAACGGTTTCAGTTTGGTTTTTAAGAAAAAAATGTACAATTTAAAATATACACCTATTTATGCATTAAATGATCTTATTTTCCTCGTATATTAATTCATGAATATGCAGTAAAATTGCAGCAAAAACAGCAACAAGAACGCAGCAAAACTGCAGCAAAAAAGAGTCAAAACTGCAAAAAAAAAGCAGCAAAATTGCATTAAAAACAATAGCAAAACAGCACCAAAACTGCACAAAACAGCACCAAAAACTGCACAAAATTGCACCCAAAAATAATGCAGCAAAACTGCATAAAAAAACAGCACCAAAATAGCACCTATAAGTTATAACCTAGTTGAAAAGTTTAAAATATAAGTTATATAACATTTATTTATTATATGGTGCGGTTTCGGTTTCGGTGCGGTTTTGAAAACCCAAAACCGAAACCAAACCGTTTTGTGTGCCGCGGTTCGGTTTTGAAACCGAAACCGTTTCAAAACTGCAAAACCAAACCTTTTGGTGCGGTTTGATTCGATTTGTGTTTCGGTTTCGGTTTTCGGTTCCAAATGCCCACCCCTATTTGTAACACCACGGTCCCGAAATATTTATTTTCGGGAATTAAATTTGTTGGTAGGCCCAAAATAGTTAATGTAGTTTAGTTAACTATCTACAATTACAAACTCTACTTAAGTTTCACTCATGCTCCATAATTATAATTCCATACCAAATGTACAATATTATTTTCATATTTTAACGCCATTTCCTTTTATGGACCAATTTCCATTTTAGCAATCTTTAATCTCGAAAAATCAAATAAAAGCTCAATACTACAATTATGTTAATTGTAATAATTTCCCAATTCTATTTTCATAACCATAAATCGATTTATATTCGATTTTCTCAACGTATTCATAATTATGAATATTTAATTCATATATTTAAATTTTCAGGGTAATTTGGTATTAGAGCCACTCCTTGGCTAGAAGTGTGCCGATGAGGACGTTGAACCCTTAAGGGGGATGGATTGTAAGATCCCACATCGCCCAGGTTTGAGGATCTTGTAAGCCTTATATGTACATTCCCACATCTAATTATCACGAGGCATTTTGGGATCTCATTGGCTTCGGAGTTCGTCAGAATTTCGAAGTTTAGCGAGTTCGTGTGAAGCAAAACTATGATGGGTGACCCACTGGGAAGTTCTCATGTGAGTTCCCAGAAACAAAACCTTGATGGTATGGTAGGGGCCCAAAGCAGACAATATTGTGCTATGGTAGAGTCGAGCCCGCGCCGGGATGTGACAGCACGTGTCAAGCGTGCTCAATTACAGGCTCTTCGCAAAGAGTTTGAGGTGCTGCACATGAAGGTTGGGGAGACGGTTAATGATTATTTTGGCAGAACTCTCATTATAGCTATTAAGATTAGAACTCATGGGGAGATAATGGATGATGTGGTAGTCATTGAAAAGATTTTGAGGTCTATGACTTCAAAGTATGATTACGTTGTTTGCTCTATTGAGGAATCCAATGACCTGGACATTTTGTCCATAGACGAGCTTCAGAGCAGCTTCTTGGTGCATTAACAACGGATTAGCCGACATGTGGACTATAAACAAGCACTTCAAATCACTTATGAATCCCAGCAATGAGGAAGAGGTGGAGGTCGAGGCAATTACCGAGGAAGAGGAAGAGGAATGGGTAGGTTTGGGTTCGACAAATCTATCCTAGAGTGCTGCAATTGTCATGAGCTAGGGCACTTTCAGTGGGAATGCCCTAAGCGAGCAAAGGAACAAAATGTGAACTATGCAGAAACAAATGAGTAGATGTTGTTGATGGCTCTTGTGCATTCCAAAGAGGCTGCGGTTGAGCATATTTGGTTCCTTGACTCTTGGTGTAGTAATCACATGTATGGGAACAAAAACATGTTTTGTTATCTTGATAGCAGTTTTCGAGAATTGGTGAAGCTTGGCAACGACTTGAGTCTTACTGTACAAGGCAATGGCAAGGTTCGAATGGAGGTAAATGGGTTTGTGCATGTAATCACAGAAGTCTTCTACATGCCAGACCTGAAAAACAACTTGCTGAACATTGGTCAAATGCAAGAAAAGAGGCTGACAGTACTTAACCAATGTGGAAAATGCAAAATTTTTCATTGTGAGAAAGGTTTAATCATTGAAATCGAGATAAAACATAACAGGATGTTTGCTATGCTTGCCCGTTGCGCACCAAAGGAACAACAATGCTTCTCATCACTAACCACAGATCAAGTAAACCTTTGGCATTGTAGATATAGGCATCTCAGTTGGAATGGGCTCAAAGTGCTCCTACAAAAGAACATGGTGGTAGGGTTACCGCAATTTAAAGCCTCACAAAGAGTGTGTGAAGACTTCTTGGTGGGAAGGCAACACCGTGATCCATTTCCCAAAGAAAGCATGTGGAGAGCCTTCAACATCCTTCAATTAGTGCATGCCGACATGTGCGGGACCCATCAACCCAATCTCAAACAACAAGAAACAGTATCTCATCACCTTCATCGATGATTTCAGTAGAAAAACTTGGGTCTACTTCTTGGTGGAGAAGTTAGAAGCATTTGCCACATTCAAGTCTTACAAAGCAAGAGTTGAGAAGGAAACTGGGATACACATACGGAGTTTTAGAACAGATTGCGGGGGAGAATTCACATCACATGAATTCACCAAATTCTATAATGAGAATGGAATCCATAGACAGTTGATGACTGCCTATACACCTCAACAAAACGGTGTTGCGGAAAGGAAGAACCGTACCATTATAAACATGGTGCGAAACATGTTGTTAGCAAAGCAAATTCCGAAAGCCTTCTGGCCTGAAGTAGTGAATTGGACGATGCGTGTTCTAAATTGATGTCCAAATCTTGCCGTGAATAACAAAACACCTGATGAGGCATGGAGTGGGCATAAACCATCAGTGGATCATTTTCGAGTCTTTAGATGCATTTTCCACGTACATGTGCCTGACAACAAAAGAGTAAAGCTTGATGCCAAAAGTTTCAAATGCATTTTACTGGGGGTAATGTGGAATTTAAGGCTTATAGATTATTTGATCCCATTTCAAATAAAATAATTGTTAGCTGAGATGTGGTATTTAAAGAAGATCAACAATGGAATTGGGATGATGGTCACAAGTAAGCCATATTGGCTGATCTCGAGTAGGAGATTGACGAGGAAGCAGAAGTGGAAGACGAGGGAGATGGAGAAGAGTTTGAAGCTGATGAAGAGTTTGGAGAAACTGAACCTGAGTCTGATAGAGACAACACTTCAAATGATGGGAATTCACCTTGTGAAATGCGAGCTTAGAGACCACTAGTTTGGATGATAGACTATGAAACTGAACAAGGTTTCTCTAATGAAGAAATTGCAAACTTGGCACATTTAGCCTTGTTCACTGACGGGGATCCCATTGCATTCAAAGAAGCTGTGAAGTTTGAGAAATGGAGGAAAGCCATGGATCAAGAAATACAAGCCATTGAGAAAAACGATACATGGGAATTAATAGTGCTGCCATCAAAAGGAAAAACCATAGGAGTTAAGTGGGTTTTTAAGACAAAGTTCAATGAAAATAGGGAAATGGACAAGTATAAGGCTTGGCTATTTGCTAAGGGGTATTGTCAACAACATGGAATTGATTACGTTGAAGTATTCACACCAGTGGCTTGCTTGGACGCCATTCGAATTGTTATATCCCTTGCTGCTTAGAAAGCTTGGATGATCTACCAACTTGATGTCAAGTAGGCTTTTCTGCATGGGGAAATTAATGAGGAAGTCTTCATTGAGTAACCTCCATGTTATGAACAGAAGGGACATGAATCCAAGGTTTATCGGCTCAAAAAAGCTTTGTATGGACTCAAACAGGCTCCCTGAGCCTGGTATAGTTGCATTGTGGCAAATTTCATTAAAGAAGACTTCACCAAATGCCCCTACGAGCACACTTTATTCATTAAAATTGTGGGTGTAGGTAAAATTTTAATTGTGTGTCTTTTTGTTGACAACTTCATTTTTACTGGCAATGATGAAGTGATGTTCGAGCAATTTGAGAAATCCATGATGATTAAGTTTGACATGACTGAGCTTGGAAGAATGAGATATTTCCTTGGTATTGAAGTATTACAAAGGACAAATGGTATCTTCATAAGTCAATGGAAGTGTGCTCAAGAGATTCTGGAAAGGTTCAATATGGACCAGTGTAACTCAGTACATAATCCAGTGGTCCCTGGCTTTAATCTCACGAAAGATGAAGGGTGAGTTGAAGTTGATAGTACTGTCTACAAGTAGATGGTGGGAAGTCTCATGTATTTGACTGCCACACGCTCTGATTTGATGTTTATCGTCAGTTTGATCAGTAGGTACATAAAGCATCCTATTGAGTCTCATTTACTGGTAGCAAAAAAAGCTTTGAGGTACGTGAAGGGCACAATTAGTTTTGGGATGTTCTACAAGAATGAAGGAAGTGAAGACCTCGTAAGGTACACAGATAGTGATTACGTTGGCGATCAGGATGACAGGAAAAGTACTTTAGGTTTTTTTTTTTCTAATGAGCTCGGGAGCTATTTCTTGGTCTTCAAAGAAACAACCAGTGGTTACTCTCTACACCACCAAAGCTGAGTTCATAGCTACAACATCAAGTGCATACTAGGTCATGTGGTTAAGAAGAATTCTAAAAAATCTCAATCAAGTGCAGAGTAGTCAAACGGTGGTGTTTGTGACAATATCTCAGCGATTAAACTCTCAAAGAACTTGTGATGCACGGTCGCAGAAAGCACATAGATGTAAGATTTCATTTCCTTTGAGATCTTGTCAGGGATGGAATTTTGGAGCTAATTCATTGTTCTACACAAGAGCAAGTTGTAGATGTTCTAACAAAGCCATTGAAGCTTGATGTATTCCTGAAGATGCGAGGTTTACTGGGTGTGTGTGTGAATATCCAAGTGTAAACTGAATGTTAATGGCATTCAGTTTAAGGGAGGATGATGAAACTGTTGGAGCTTCTTAGCCGTTAGGGTTAGGGTTCTATGTTTTAAGGTTTATTTTCGTAATGTTGAATAATTCCTCCTAAACTTGAGGAACAAGATTGCTTTTCTATTTAATGTAGTCATGCACCATGATTATAGGACCTGTAAAGTTGTGAGTGGTTATTTCACTTTCCATCTCAGTGTAAGGCTATTTATTAGCCACAACAGTTGTTTAGTTTAATAACAATTCTCCCAGTTTCGTGCATTCAAACTTTGCAAAGGCTCTTTGTTATCTCTTTGGTTCTAACAAAATGTATATGCAGAACTACATAAGCTATATATATATATAATGTACAAAAATACTACTCTTACCACTACTAGAAATTCTTTTGTCGTCGATTGTATTGAGAATGGTTTGGACTAGACATTTTTCTTTTTAATTAAGTGGTTGATTGTCTCAGTGAATAGTCATTATTCATTTGTGTTTTGGGTTCAAATTCTCTTCTTCTCTTTAGTCTAGTTAGAGTAATGTTGTCTGTAATAAAACATAATATATAAACCCAATTGGTCGATATTTATTGCACGTTGAAAAGTGGACAAGGCAAGAAACAAATGTTAGAGAGATTATGTTTTTAGATTTTACTTTGTAGACCATTTGGTGTGGCAGTTGATGATTAGTTTCCTTTTTTTTCTTAATCATTAAAGAAGGAAATCAATCATCATTCACCACATTATGTGATCTACAAAATATAGTTTGAGTAGATAATCCCTCTATGATCTCCAGATTTTATTTATATCATTAAACACATAAAAATAAAGGGTTAGATAGTCATTAAGCATTTCATTAAGGTAAAAAACTTTGAAACATAAACGCAATTAGACAACTCTTAACGTCCAATTGTAATAAGACCATTTAAAAATAAGGCCCAATTAAACCTTACAATTTTTTATAGAATTTGTTGACCCGATACAGAACAATACTAAAATGATAGGTTTCGTATCAACACATTAATTAATTGGATCGTTAATGGGCTACTCATTAATAATGGGTTCTTAACAGATTTACCCGCAGGTAAACCATTTCAACATGTTGAAGAACAAAGTTTGTGTTAATGCAGAATCTTTTTCAGCCCCTAAAACAATGCAAGCCTAAGAGGAGGTCCGACAAAGGCCCAAAGAGAGAAAAAAAGTTCGAGTCTTAGTGCTGGGCATTTGGTGCGAGGCTAATTGCTAGGCTTAGTACTGGGCATATTACATTAGGCGAAGGTGCTAGGGAAAAATGGTGGGGAACAAGTGCTAGGTAAATGTGACAACCCGTCCCGAAATATAATTTATTTTATCTTCAATAGCTTGAAAATGACTTTTATGCCCTTGAATGTTGAGTGTGTTGTGTGAATGAGCTTAGGATTTGGACCAATTCCTTTTCTTCCTAAGTAGTTGGATCCAATTAGAACTTAAGATTTTTGTCTATTTTGTTTGGTTGGCCAAATCTGAACCACACACACACTCGTTGACCTCTCTCTCTCCTTCTCGGATTTTCTTCCATTTCCATATAACCTGTACAGTCAAGCCTTCATCTAGCTTCATCTTGCAGATATCGAGGTTGTGGGTGTTATTTTTGGGTTTCTTTCAAGCTCAAGAGTTGAACTATAGCTTTAGTTGGACGTGAGGACTTCGGAAACTCGAGAACCAGAGAGCTCCGATGAGGTGCACTGTTACTCCATCGTGATCGCGGATGTTTCGTTGAGTTTTAGGGTCCTAGAGAGTCTTAAAACTTCTTCGTGAAGCTTATAGAAGATTTTGGAAGATTTTAGACGTCAGGATACTCGGGTTTGTTGACTTGCAGAGGTGGCTGAATTATCGAGATTTTTTCGGCGAGATTCTATTGGTTTTAGGTTTGGTAAAAAGGTGTTCTTCTCATCCTAAGCTTCAAATTGGTATAAATTTTATGAATTTTGGTTGAGAAATGGATTAGATATTAAGGTTTAAAGTTTTTCTAGAAATCGGCGAGTGCAGCGGCGACTGGTGCCAGAATCTGGCGAACCATCAGAGACAAAGCAGAATATTCCGTCAACTTTGACGGAATATGCTAACGGCGTAAGGTAACACCGTTAGTTTTTAGACGAAATATACTGTTATTTAATGGAATATTCCCTAACGCCGCTAGGGAATACGTCATTGTGTTAGGCACGTGCCTGCGCTTGGGGGGCATGTGTGGCCGTGCCTTGGCCGGCGCATGGGACATCGAAATTTTTTTTTTTAAATATAGGGATGTTCGTGGGGTTGAGTAGGCCACATTGGTATATCAAACACCCTAATTGAGCAACGTATGAGAAGTTATTACCTAGTTTTGTTTATGTGCTTAAAATAACGTTTAAATAGTTTTTTCGCATATAGGTGAGACTTTCCCTGAGGACAAGCGCAGTTAAGCGAGATTTAGTGGCTACGATCTTTCCACATATCAGTCAGTGGGCTTTTGTTTTCAGTACTTATGTATATGCTTGGTATTTTTCCTAGAAAGTGTGTTTCAATGGTTTTATATTTTGAAATGCCATGTCAAATGCTCTCTATGTTTGATTATACATTAGTGTGTATATATATATATATATATATGGTTGCTTGACGCTGCGGATGCTCAGTTAAGCTTCAGGCGAGTACATTGATGGTAGTGAGTATAATTGTGTTGAAATGTATTTGGAGCTTATTATTCCGCATCTCGGTGTTAGTGCTCCACCCGAGGATAGGGCCTAGCCTTTACGTGATTGTTCACCTCCTGCACCACACGCTCACCTTAGATCCAAGGTAGGTGCCAGCCTGTCGTACAGACCACATTAGGTGGTTCCGACTTGTAGGTGACTTGCGATACTTCACACAGTCTTCACGTGATTGTAGCACTTAAAGCGTATTTATTTACACCTAGCCTGTCGTACAGACCACTTTAGGTGGTTCCGACTTGTGTGCAGAGAACTAGTTGATGAGCTATAGATCCAACCGTACAGGTCACGTTAGGTGACTCCGGCTGGCATACCATTTCATATTGATTTATCTTACCTGGTTTACTTATTCTTTGTTGAGATAGTTGACATGGCATATTTATGGAATTATTATTTCAAATATGATTTTGATATATAAACATGCCTGCTATTTTCTGGGAATTATACAGGTTTTACAGCGAGAGGTTATTACTTTTGATAATGAAACGGTTTTGAAAAGCTTTGTTTTTGCCCACTTATACTTTATGTTTTGCACCCCCCCAGGTTTTAGGTAAGAGTGACTGTTAGTGGCTTACGAGGATTTGATGGCGGTTCTGACAGATTATTACTAATGTAAGACCATATCTGGTATTGTATAATTAGTATTCGTCCTGCTGGACTGCATTTAGGCTACTTATGCTCTGATTATGTGTAACTACACCTAAACGCCATGCTTGCACTTATATTTCTTTAGTGCAAATGAGTTAATTTGGTTCTTAGTTATTCACATTTCTTTTTATCAATACCATTTCTGCACTGCACACATGATTACGTCATCCTGAATTGGGTCGGGGTGTGTCAGTAAAAGTGCTAGGCATGCAGTATCTCCCCGGGGGCTCTACGAGCGACCACTACATAGAGGCACGTTAATGAAGACAAGATATTTATTAGATTAGGTATTTATTGAGTGGTTAGGAGGAGGTCAAATTACCTTCTCTTAGGGACCACACATTTGAAAGTTGGTTTTGTATATAAAGAGAAGAGTGTGTAGAGAGAAAAAGAGGACTAAGTAGAGGGAGGAAAAACCCTATGAGCCCTTTGGCTTTTCCCTTTTTTTTTTCTTTTTTTTTCTTTCTTTCTTTTTTCCAACCTTTTGGCTTCTCCTTGGCTAAAGAGTCTTGAGCCATTTTTATGTAACATTTGTAATCTCAACAAGATTTATATACAAACTACAGTGGACATAGTCTCGTTTATGGGTGAACCACTTTATATCCTTGTGTTCATTTTATTATGATTATTTATTGTATTTTCTGTGTTAGCCTTATGATCTGTGAGAGTCCACCCAAATTCGTCAGGGTTTAACCTGTAAATTTTGAGAGTTAACAGTTAGTTTGTTAAATTTTTAACTACCAAAAAACCTTACTATAATATCTCTAAGATTTAATCTCACATAAGAGAGACTAAATCCTTACAGTTAGTCAAAACCTATCAACGGTCAGTGTAGGTCAACAACAATCACCGATCAAGGGTGGTCAACTTTGACCGCTTATTATGAAATTTTTAATGTATTTTTCTACAAAATACTAAAATACATTTAAAATTTAAAAAATCAGAATAATTTCGATTCTTATTACTCGTAAGTAACCCAATTAGAAGCCTCGTATGGTCCAATTGCAATAAGCCCACAATGTAGTTCACAACATCATCAAAATAAGGTCCAATGTAACAACTTAAACTTATGAGCCTAATCCCAAAATGAGAAGATATTTTTCAGTGTGATCGTCATACGAGGTGGTATACCATGTGTCTACATATAAATGGTGGAATATGTGTGTTAAAATGTTAATAACTTAAAAATTTTAACTACTTACATAAAAACATATGGTGTACCAATGTCCTTAAAGGTTTGGGACTGGTGCTGCCTTTCAGTGGTGAAGGAGGTTTGACAGAAATGGTGGACTCGCCTGAGGGTATGAACTTATACGTTTCCAGCATTTTCCATAAGTCGTTCATTGAAGTGAACGAAGAAGGCACAGAATCTGCTGCTGCTTCCGGTCTTATAGTACGGAAGTGTTGTCTGCCCAGGAGGGTTGACTTTGTGGCTGATCGTCCATTCCTCTTCTTGGTCAAGGAAGAATTGACCGGAACTGTTCTGTTCATCGGGCACGTACTCAACCCTCTAGCTGTTTGAGTTTCATACCCTGTAAACAAATGTACACGCAGAACTACACTAGACTATATATATATATATATATATATATATATAATGTATGATTGTCTATATTAAAATAAAGGAATGTTTAATAAAACACTTCTAATACTGTTCACTTTTAACGAAAAACCACTTTTTTACTTTTAACAGTCACTATTCACTATATTTTTAAAAGTGACTTTTCATTAAAAGAAAAGTTTTTTTGGACTTTTCGTTAATTTTTCTTAAAATAAATGTATGATCATCATGCCCATGTCGTCTTGGTTATATATAAAATGTATGATCGTCATGTTCATATCGTATTGTTTCTCTCATGTGGCCTTTGTTGTTCGTTCTGCCATGGCTACACCTACACGAAACTGTTGGAATGCTTTGGGATAGGCCTTTACCCATTACTGCTGGAAATGTTTTTCTCCTCAATTGTAATGGGGACTGTTTGCACTAGGGTTTCTCTTTTTAATTAGGCGGTGGATTGTCCCGGTGAAGATCCTTAACTGTAAGCGTTTCGATTTTAAATTCTCGCCCTCATCTTAATCATTGATCGTATAATTAACAAGAAGTAAAGAATCATAGGACATAGGAGCAGGGAGTGTAAGAATCATATCACTTAGGAGCAGGAATGTAAGGAGGGAAAACGTAACCGATCAACTAGCCACCTAATTTATATAATTCTTGAATTTTAGGTATTAACTTAGAGAAAAAAAATGTTAAGGAGATTATATTTTTAGATCATATTTTATAAATCTCATGATGTGACAACTGATGACTGTGGAATTGCCTTTTTACCCATTAGTGCTGGAAATGCTTTTCTCCTCAACTGTATTGGGAACAATTTCTCTTTTTAATTAAGCGGTGAATAGTCATTCCTTAATCATTTGAGTTTCGGGTTTATATGCTAAGTTCTAAGTTCTAACATATATTTATACCCTGCAACTAGAAAATTAAGCTTTTTTATTTTATGCTTTGGCTGTAGTATGTTTGTCCTCCTAAATCAATAAACGTATATGATCAGTAAAAAAACCATTAGTGTCATACCCCAATCTCGAGATACATCCGGAGTCGACACGCGATAGTAGGACAGTAGCAATACAATATAAAATACATGAAGTCACTAAGACTCATACATATAATATACATCAAAGCATCGGCGGAAATAACTTACAACAAAGGTTGCAATCCTACTCTCGAGTGTGCAGCCCACACAGCTATACACCACTTGCAAACCTCTCATCTAACTGCTACCCGTTACTCTGCAAAATAACCCTACGTCGTGGGAATGGCGCACCGGGCAAAGCAAAAACTCAGATAAACTACGAAGCTCGTGTGAGTGACAATAATACCATATATGTGAATATAAATAACAACAAATGATTAAATGTCAAAGTAGTGCTACGTCCACACATGACTTTTCTTTTGTATACCGTATCCACCGTCAATGTGATCACCATAAATATCATTTCGTTATTTTCTTCAGATTGTGACTCACCACTTGTCTTTCTTATTTTCTGAATAATCACAAGGGTCCAATTTCCATATATTTTATAATATAACCACCATACTCCTCATTAATACATATAGGAATGGTTATTCAATTCTGAATCTTACCACACGTCTATCAAGATAATATTCAGTCATCACACAACCCGAAGTTGTGTAGGAATGACACACCATCATAAATATATTTACGTGTAGGAATGAGATTGATATCTTTTCATCATTGCACCTTTCCATTACTAGTAGTAATGAGTCACATCCGAAATCATTTACTTTTAGGAAACACCATCATACTATTTGATTCAATCACCATTTTCTAGATTGAGCCACACATGTTTTCTCATCTTTCATATATATAATAAATACTAGGGCAATAGAGAGACACAATTCGACCGAAGCCTACAATATGTAACTGATCAGGATGTGGTCCCTCATCACGGATTAACCAAGTAGAATCACTCCTCAGAACACCATGTAGATAGTGAGCCCCCATTGCGGATTAACCGAACAGAGTCAATCCTACGAATACTAATAGGCAATGATCACCCATCGCGGATTAACCAAGTATGATCACCCCTAAAATGTGTATGGCCATATGTAAGTAATGAGGATTGCCTATCGCGAATTAACCAAGCACGATCCCAAAGTAGTATGGTCCCCTATTGCGGATTAACCAAGTAGGACCATCCATGTACCACTGCTACATGGTGCAGATTCTGATTTTATCCCACATTACCTCATATAATGGGTTAGCAGTCCTCTACTAGCCCTCACATATCATAATCATTTGAAGCATAACATATACATATATTTCTGATAGCATCATCAAGTAAACATAGCATAGCTAGTAGCACATATTTCCATAAAATCATAGGAAAGCTAATGAAAAGTCCACAAAAAATGACAAATAAAGGTGTAGTGAATAGTACCATGGAAAGGTAAAAATGTGATTTTTCGTTAAAAGTGAACAGTACTGGGAGTGTTTCGTTAAAACTCCCTAAAATCATTTGTAAATCCAAGTTATATCCACATGGATATAACAAGGAATTTCATGGGTAATAACCATATCATATAATATTAATGTCACTCACCTGTGTTATTTGCATTTCCACATTCATTCACCAACTCCTCCTCCAAGGAACCTAATAAAAACACAAAACCCCACTTAAGAAACTTAGTAAGACTGACACACAAACTGAGGCCAACTGCCACTTGCACGCAAATCAAGATGTACGTCAACCGGGAACGACGCGTCATCGAGATGAGCCAACTAAGCTCCATCAAGCTTCAGCAACAAACTAAAGATAAACGACACTCTAGAATAGAGCACATTGACTAAAAAGTCAACTGTCGATAAGGTAGGTCTACAAAGGTTAACAATCTAAGGTTAATCAATTCGGAAGATCCCCACATAAGATTTTCGATTCATAAGTTTTCAAAGGTCCAAAAATTGATAACTAGGGTGCTCACAAAATTGCACGAGGATCCAATAGTCGGATTGTCGTCAATTACGAAAATCGTACAATGGTATAATTATCCAAAAATTTCGAACCATCGTATTGAATTTTGACGAACGGACTTTAGATATGGGCTCAGGACATCGAGAAACATCTTGCTAAATCCATAAATTTTGACTTTTCCCTACGCGCCACCACACGCGGCGCCGACCGTGGTGGTTTCCGGCAACCCGAAACCCATTTTTTTTCTTCGAATAACTCCAAATTCTATCAAAATTTACTAGAAGATAGAGCTCCAAGGTAAGGATCAACTTTAAACCTGCCATGAAGTCCAAAAGTGGACAGAAGAAGGTTAATTTTGCTGATAAAGCTGGATGGTGCCTAAAGCTTCCCAGCATTGATTTATCGCCTACTGTCACATCCCGGCCCGGGGCAGATCACTTCCTAGGCCCGCTCCACCACTGTAGCACAATATTGTCCGCTTTGGGCCCCGACCACGCCCTCACGATTTTGTTTCTAGGAACTCACAAGCAACTTCCCAGTGGGTCACCCATCATGGGAGTGCTCTAGCCCCTTTCTCGCTTAACTTCAGAGTTCCTACGGAACCCGAAGCCAGTGAGCTCCCAAAAGGCCTCGCGCTAGGTAGGGATGGGAATATATATTTAAGGATCACTCCCTTGGGCGATCTAGGATGTCATACCTACGATGGTCCAACATGATCAAGGCTGGTCGAGATTTACTTCTGAGATAATGGGCTACAAAACCCAAGTGGTGGCGTCGGCTATCACTTTATCGATTCGCTGAAAATTTGAAAAAAGTGGCTGGAGAACTGTTGATTTTTGTCAATTTTTATGGCCCACAATGTAGTAATCCAATTAGAAGCCTCTAATGGTCCAATTGTAATAAGCCCACAATGTAGTTCACAACATCATCAAAAGAAGGCCCAAATGTAACAACTTACGAGCCTAAGCCCAAAATGAGATCGTCACGACTTACGCGAATCCCAATGCTCCCTCTTTTGTCTTCTTCCCCACCTGGCATCGCCTTGATTTGCTGGAACTGTAACTGACGACGACTTCCGAAACCTTAGTCCCTACGTCTCGTATAAAGCCCAGACAAAAAGTCGAACAATCTTCTCGCAACCGAAATTTCATCGGACCGAAGAAACATTAGGGCACACCAGAAATGGAGCAGAGAGAAAGCATCATCAACCAAAACGACTTCGCTCTGGGGCTGACGAAGCAGCTGCTTCAGACCGAAGGCAAGCAATCGAACCTCGTGTACTCGCCGCTGTCCATTCACGTGGTGCTGAGCTTGATCGCGGCCGGGTCAAAGGGTCCGACCCAGGACCAGCTGCTCTCGTTCCTCAAGTCAAAGTCCGCCGACGACCTCAATTCCTTCGCCGCCGAACTCGTCTCAGTGATCTTCTCCGATGGGTCCACAAGCGGCGGCCCCCGGCTGTCGTTTTCGAATGGGGTTTGGGTGGACAGGCGTCTCCCTCTGAAGCCTTCTTTCAAAGAGGCTGTGGACACTTCTTACAAGGCCGCTCTTGCTCAAGTCGACTTTCAGACCAATGTAAGCTCCATTTCCGTTTTGCCCTCTCGTTTCGGTTTGAGTTTTCGACACTGCTTGTGAAAGCCTTGAACTTAAAAGTCTATCTTTTTTGTATTTCAATTAATAATTTTCGCTGATATGGACGTAGTCAAGTTCCAATCCCGCTTCCCGCAGTTAAGATTAGTCTGTGGCAGACTATAAAAAAGAAACTATGCGTTCATCGTAATTAACTAATATCAGTATGCAACTACTATGGTTGTGCCTTATTAAGATCTTGTCTCAAGTTTTCTGTACATTACTGTTTGTGGTGATACTTGATACCGTGGAAAGAGTAAAAAACTCAAAACTCCCTTTGGGATCGCACATTTTCTGGTCTATCATGTTCATATCTCGATTTTAAATCATCTTTGTAATATGATTATCGCAATGTGATTAATTGTTAAGATTTTTGAAAATGATAAGTTTCTATTTGTTCCGAATTTGCGGGATAGACAACAGCATCATACTCGTTACTTGCACTTTATGTGTATGTGTGCGTGTGTTCGCTAGTTGAACTCCATCCAGTAGACTCCTTGTCTCACTCACCCTGTTGGTCAGTTTTTTGATCAGATTACTATTACATAGGTACCGTGGTAGGATGATTGTTTTTACTTTTGTTCTTCTTTTTCATTTCTTAGTGTAGTAGTTGTTCTTCGCTAGGTTTTTAACATTTGAAGTAATCAGTATGCATTATTTTCTGATGTGACGTAAATGTTGTTGGTGCTCAAGGCTGCTCAAGTGGCCTCGGGAGTAAATTCGTGGGCTGAAAAGGAGACGAGAGGCCTTATCAAGGAGGTGCTTCCTTCCGGGTCAGTTGACAGCTCAACCAGGCTCATCTTTGCAAATGCATTATACTTCAAAGGAGCTTGGACTGAAAAGTTTGATGCATCACAAACTAAAGAGCATGACTTCCACCTTCTCGATGGGAGCACAGTTAAGGTGCCATTCATGACCAGCAGGAAGAAACAGTATGTAAGTTTTTTCAATGGTTTCTCAGTCTTAGGGCTTCAGTACAAGCAAGGTGAAGACAAGCGGTGTTTCTCCATGCACATCTTTCTTCCCGAGGCGAAAGATGGGCTGCCAGCTTTGGTTGAGAAATTTGGTTCCGAGTCCGGGTTTTTGGATCGCCATCTTCCCAAGCAAAAATTTGCAGTAGGTGATTTCAGAATTCCAAAGTTTAAGATCTCATATGGGTTTGAAGCTTCCAATGTCCTTAAAGGTCTGGGACTGTTGCTGCCTTTCGGTGGTGAAGGAGGTTTGACAGAGATAGTGGACTCGCCCGATGGTAAGAACTTGTACGTTTCCAGCATATTCCATAAGTCGTTCATCGAAGTGAACGAAGAAGGCACAGAAGCTGCAGCTGCGTCTGCCGGGGTTGTTAGGCGTTTGCGTCTGGTAGTGCCAAGGACGGTTGACTTTGTGGCCGATCGTCCATTTCTCTTCTTGATCAAGGAAGAATTGACCGGAACTGTGCTCTTCATCGGGCACGTCCTCAATCCTCTTGCAGGTTGAGTGTTGTTATTCCCTGTAAAAGGCAAATGTATACGTACAGCTACGCGAGATTATATATAAAATGTATGATCATCTCTATTAAAATAAATGTATGATCATCATGTTCACGTCGTCTTGTTTATGTATATAAATGTATGATCGTCTGTATTAAAATAAATGTATGGTCTTCACGTTCATTTCGTCTTGTTTCTCTCATATGGCTTTTGTTGTTCCTTCTGCCATGGCTATACCTAACCGAAACTGTTGGAAATGCTTTGGGATAGGCTTTTACCCATTAATGCTGGAAACGTTTTTCTCCTCCATTGTATTGGGAACGGTTTGGACTAGAGGTTTTTCTTTTTAGTTAAGTGTCGGATTGTCCCGGTGAATAGTCATTCCTTAACCATTTGCGAGGCTTAAATTCTTTGTAATTAGTTTAAGCAACGTCGCTTGTAATAAAAAACATCATATACAGCAACATCGCTTGTTCATTTTTTGAACTGTTGCAATGTTTGCAACTACTTATTAATCCTTGAAACTATAAGAGCTGTCTTATTATCCCTTTTATATGTTACTTTCCTCCATCGTCATTTCTCACCTTGCATTTTATGACTAACTAGCTAGCCAAAATATAAATGCCAAAATATTGCTGGAGTCAAATAATAAAGCTCAACTCTAACTGAATTACATAGTTATAATTGATTTGAATTAGGGTTAGATTTTAATTAGTTAGCTATTCCTTGTGCCAAAAAGAAAAGTGAAATCCGTATTCCTACCTGTTGGTTATAAGGGTTCTTACGTGGAATACATTTTCATGGGCTTTATCAGTACGGTTTCTAGCATCCGTGAGTGAGTATAATTCTAGGAACTTGAAACTTATATAAATTTGAGGCCTCTATGCACACTGCTAACACCACAATAGTTAGAACTTCCCATCAGTTTATTGTAGAATGAGCAACAGTGCATAGAAGTGCTTCAATCTATTCCGTCTTGAAGTTTGATCATCCAGAAATTCATCATGTTGTCTTCTCCAGGTATGCAAGGTTTACGTGTTTTGATTTGATGAACTGATAAAGTTAACAAAGATTTGGAGTTGGTAATTAAGAGTGGTTGACAAATAAATTACACATGAGTCTTGCGTAGTCAGAGAACTTATATGAACATGAATTTAAAAATTGTGAGTGTGCCACTACTTGTTTCTGCTAATAGAGTATATGATGCAAAATTGTGCTATTTAACTTCTAATTAAAATTAAGAGGTTCTTTGTCTTATTTATTTAAGAACTCCACTTACATAGATATATAACAAGGTGAAAATTATTAGAATATGAATTGATATGAATTTGCCAATTTGGTATATTCAATAATATTCAATTGCAATAGAAAAGAGCTGCAATTAAATTGATTAAATAAGGGATTTGACATAATGCGGCCACCGCCTAAAACATCTTCTCCCCATCGACCACCGCCTAGGGATGGGCAAATACTTATTGATTATCAGTAACCGCGGTTACTCGCTTATTTAAATTAAATGGTTACGGTTATGAGTAACCGTTTAGATAAATAAACGGTTATGGGTATAACCGTTTACCCGCGAAGTTTAAATGAGCGGTTATAGGTATTAATCGCGGTTATAAACTGATAACCGTTTACCCATTTATTTTATATATGTAAAATTAACACAAATCATGTTCTCTAGAGATGGAAAAAATTACCAAAAATTTCAAACTTAACCGAAAAAATTTCGAAACCGAACTGAAAATTTCAACAGAAGGAAAATCAGCCAACATCTTATTTTTCACATTTCATACCATTGACGAGTCTAGATAGAAGCTACAAAATTGGTCATAAAGTTGTGTCATTGTTGATCATTGATCCAAAACCAACAAATAATTCAGCCAGCATCTTAGTGGTGTTGCTAGTTTTGCCAAGTTGAAACAGTTACACACACACAGATATATATATGAAACAATCAGATGTGGACTTTCCGTCCTAGTGGTTGCATACGATTTTCCCTCTGTAGTAATCGTGGACCATATCCGAAAATTTGGTTTGGAATTGGTAAAAAAAAAAACATGTAGACGGGTAAACAATGGGTAATGATAAAAAAAGAAGATAAATGGGTTAAAAAGGGTAAATGGGTAAACGGGTATTAAACGGTTACAATTAAATGGGTATAGGGTATGGTTAACCGTTTATAAATGGTTATGAGTATGGATATAACCGTTTAGGCAATTACCCAACGGGTAAACGGTTATGGCGGTATGAGCATAAACGGTTATGAGTAAATAATCGCGGTTACCCGCCTGCCATAACTGTTGCCCCTCCCTACCAACGCCCAAACAAAAGGAACACTATTCCTTTATTGCCAAAGCAAGTCTATTTTGTGGCAACCATAATATACCAAGCCATTTTTGTCTTTGGACTCAAATAAGTGAATCAAATTTAGAGCACTTACTTTGTACCAGAAGTTTCAAGTTTGAATTTCTTATTTTCAATATCTGTTGTATCAAACGAAATCATTTATCATCCAAATCATGCTTTACAAATCAAACCTCCCATTAAGTACAAACTCTCCAAGCATATAATTCAAAAACAAAAAATTTAGAAAAAAAAGGTTTGATCTTAAGAAATGGTTTTTTAACTTTAATCATTTAAGAAGATTGAAATTTAAAATAACCTAGTGTTAGATTGGTTCAGTATGGGATACCGAACTGAAAATCATGTCCTGATTCCCAAACCTAAGTTTTCGGGAATCCAAATTTCAGGAATCCTAAAATAATTTCAAATAATGTGCAGAACAATGGTCTTGAAGTACCTAAGGAAATACTTGACAGAAAATGGTAGAAGTTGGGGTGATTCGTTCATGCTAGTAGATTATAGTAAAATAGTTGCTGAAAAGCCAACTTATCCAATGAATTTCCTCATCAAAATGGTACTAGATTAAATCACTTGTCTACACTAACATATTAGGCCCATGGATTGACATTGCAATTAAAGAAGCAGAAAAAAAAAAAAAACAGATGGAAATCCATTGCATCATTCAAACAATATGAACTGCTTATAAAGGACTAATTTTGATGCTGAGTTGTACCTGATTGATAGCGAGTACAATCTTTGCAAATTTAAGAAATTGTTTGATTTGTGAAACACTGAAATTGATGACCCTAATAGCTCTCACCAGACCCATCTTTTTTTTTTCCCGACTCAAATAGATGGAATTAAGATCCAAAGCAAATGTCTTCGATCACTTGCATATCTAAACAAAATTTTAGAGATCCAGAACCATATCTAACTACAAATATAAACTTAAAAACATAGCATTGGTCCCAAAATTATAAAGATGAAGCCTTGATACAGGCAAAGCTCCGAACAAAAATCCCTTAGTCGAAGGAGAAGCAGCAACCCCGCCACCACCTCCGGCTGCGGGTGTAGAATAAGAAATTGCACCACTACCAGATGGAATAGATGCCCAATTTCTCATTTCTAGAGGCAACCAGACCCATCTTAACCAGACTTTCCATAGCTTTTTATTCTTTCTTCAACCGATTCAAGAATTGCCTATTTTGGGACTCTTACCCAGTGAAAATTAGAAACCCTTACCTAGATTTTGGGACTCAATTCGTGTTGGATTCGCATCTTCATGCATCTGTGTGTGTGGCCGGATGAGCGCCGTTGAAGTGGATGGAGGAGCGGCGTTCGAACTAGACATGCTTGATGGAGGAGCGCTGGAGTGGCGTTCGAACTTGTTTTTCAAGAGAGTGAGAGTGAGCGATTGAGAGAGACAGAGTATAAGGAATTGATAAGAATACAAAAAAAAAAGGCCCAACTTAAACTTACAATGGATGGTAGGATAACAAGATTTCGAGATTACCGAATAAAATGAAATCTGAAAACCAATCCCATACTGAATATTTTGGTATTTTTCGGTACGGGATTACCAAAGTTCGGGATAGTTTGGGTTTGGGTTTGGGTTTGGGATTTTTTAGATTTGGTTTGGGATTTTCGGGAATTTTTTTTCAGGCCTAAGATTACATATTAATTATAGTCCTTTGATGTGTCCTTAATTCAAAATAATTAATGTGCATTTTATTTAATGTCTCCCATTAAATATTTAAATTTATTAATATATAAAATTTAATTTTTTTTTTGACCAATTTATTTTTAAATTTTTAAATTTTATTTAACATTATTCAAACTTGAAAGACTCAATTAATGTACCTAAATGTATGTATCGAAATGTATTATATTGAACTAATGTATTTAAATGTTAGTACCGAAATGTATGTACTGAAAGATATGCACCAAAACGTATTATATTAAATTACTGTACCTAAATGTGTGTACTGAAATGTATGCACCGAAATGTTAGTACTGAAATATATGTACCAAAATGTATTATATTGAATTAATATACCCAAATGTTTGTATTGAAATGTATGTACCGAAATGTGTGTACCTAAATGTATGCACCGAAATATATTATAATGAATTTAATGTACCTAAATGAAGAAGACAAAGTACATTGAAATATATTGTATGACAAAAATTAGTCTATCTAAATGATTACAACAAAATATATTACGATAAATGAAATGAAAATGAAAATGAAAATGAAATAAAATTAATACATTAAAATTAGGAAGAAAAAGATAAATAATTAAAAATTGCAAATATAATTAAATCATTATTAATGTATCAAGGGACTAAAATTATATTTTAATCTTACTCATGATTTTAGTCTAAAAGTCATTTTTGCCAAGAATTAGAATGAAATTTTCTAAAAAATAAATAAATATTATGGAGCTGCTTTGTCAGTATATATTAGAAAACAAGGGGAAAGGGACACATATATAGGTGCAGTTTGGGATTGAAGTGATTAAAAAAAAGTTGGTAGGGGTTTTGGTGTTTGGTAAACTTTGAAAAGCAGCTTTATTTCAACGTTCGGAGTGAAAATAAGCCCAAAATCTGAAGTTGCAAATAGCAGCTTCCAAAAACAGCATATTTTAAAAAACACAGGTGACCAGCAGGGCATTTAATGAAATTTTCAATAAACCAAAATTGCCCTCCTTTCCTCTCGCCTTCAGATGCTTTCGCATACTCGATCCAGGAAAACCAGCGATCTCTCTCGTTCTCTCGTTCCAAAAACCACGATCTCTCTCATTCTCCAGGTTTCTCCAGGTTCGTTTGGTAAGCTTCTCTTGTAAAAATTTGTTATTTATTTGTTTGGATTTCTAAATTTGGGGATGGGAGATTGAGAGGGAAAAAGGGGTGGGAAGAGTAAAGGGATGAAGGTATGGGTGTTGGGAAAAACAATTGGGCATGGAGGGTGGGGAAAAAAATTAATTGGGGAAGGGGATATGGTTTGTGGAAAAAATTAATTGGGGAAAAAAATTAGGGTTTGTGGAGGAAACAAGAAAAATTGAGAGATAAGTTTGATTACTTCTCTATTCATTTTTTCAAGAAGGTATGCTTCTGATTTGGGTTTAGGTAAAGGATAATTTGTTATAAAGCTTTGCTCTGCTTCTGATCCGTGAACTGTGCTTCTGATTTGTCATGCGCCGTTCCCTCGTCTCTTGCGATTCTCGTTTGGTTTGGGCTTTATCTGTTTGACCACTACGGATTAAACCCTATTTAAGACACGCTTTCCTGTTCGTGCATATTTTTTCACCACAAAGGTGCTAGTACGGTACATTTAATGTGGGAATGCATAACTACTACAGCAGATGTAGATGGTGTAAGTTTACCCTTTATGGTTAGATAGCTTAATTGATGTTAATAAAGGTAGATTTGTTTCACCGAGTCGATTTGTGGATGAGAAATTTGTATTACTTTTGCATCACTCTCACATGGTTCTGAATGAAAGGTTTGGCTGAACTTAAAAATCTCAGCCAACCTTTCAATATAATTGGGCACAAACACCTTTCAATATAATTGGGCACAAACTGGGTGTCTGTTTAAGTGTGACCTGATGGTTTTATAAAACGTCGTTCTGCTTTTTAATCTAACAACGATGGGTGATATGCACTAGTATACGCATTAGAGCAATTATGTACATTTCTTAATCACAGTATGCTCTGTTACTGTATCCAACATTTATTTCTAATGTTGGGTACTTCCCTTGTCGATGCCTTTGTCTGTGAGAATGATAACCGGTGCTTTCTCTGTCGTAATAGCCATGGCAAAGTCTCTCGCTTCTCTGTCGATGCCTTTTAAGTTAATGTACAAAACTTACGAAAAACCCATCTTGTTATGACGTTAAAATTATGACGCACAAATGAGCATGCACGTTAGAGTTAATATCTTAGTACCAAATACAACAACTGCTGATTTCCTCCTCTGCATCTGCCTAACCATTCTGCTTGGATCTCTCATATAAGAAGCAACTTGTTCAGTAATATTCTGCAATTGGAAAAAGAAAAATGAATTCCTGGTGAATATCTGGCAAAGCATGGCACAAGTCCGTCATAGGGAAAGGCATGGTTACAAGTTCAATTATAGAGCAGACCTGATTAAAAGCATCCAGTTTGCTTTTAATAGCAGCAACACCTGCGGTCACCTCTGTCTTCCTCTGCCATTTGTGTATCAATTTGTTTCTGAAAGTAGTAATTCTACCAGATACAATGTGACAGGTCTTAGTAGCTATTCACCTCTGTCTTCCTCTGCCAAATTTCTAAAATTCATGCAAGAGAATGTCTCGGAGCATGAAAGAATTCACAGCAGAACTGCCCAAGTGTATACTTAAAGTAAACATATGGCAACATAGATTTTTTACAAGTATAATTTACAAATGCATTTCATGGTTCTTTGCCGGCCCCTTTATTAGCAAACTAATTTAATTTAGTGCCTAATGGAATTTAAATTTCTGAAAACTATCTTCTGGTATATTTCATATTGAACAGTTGACAAACTTAATAATATAATAGCCTCATTTATTAACTGATAAGGACTATGTATTAAAATATAACAAAACTTAGACACTAAGGCATTGAAATAAAGCAATAATAGTAAGGCACTTGAATCCACTATTTACGAGAATTTTAACAATAAAACAACAAAATTCCAAAGTTCTTTTTGCTGCTCCAAATGGATCAGCGAAGTATGGCATGAAGAAGCAAAAAAAATATTTCAGTTTGATAGATAGACTTCAATGCAATAAGAGCATATGTAGATAGTAAAATATGATTCTTCTTCTCAGAATATCTAATTATGATCTGAGTACCTCGACAGCAACTGAGAAATCCGTGACCAATCCTCATCACCATCACCATCACTGTCAATGTTTTTAGATGACTGTGACATGTTAGATCGTCCAGATTTACCTATAGAACAGGATATGTATTAGGAAAAGCAATACATGAACATATGCGGTAAGAAGTTAATGAAAATGCAAACAGTACAAAGTGGGACAGTCAATTAGACCATGGTAGCCCCAAAGCCAACTTTTTCACTAAATCAGGCTAAGGTTTATATGAGATCAAGCAGGAAAGATTTGTATTGACATCCTAGGGGCTTTTTGAAATCTGGCTTCATCTTGGCTATCCTTAGATCAACAAAACATGGCTACCCAACCGATTTACCTTCCATGCCAACAGTATGCTTTTGACAACTGCAACAAATACCTACCTCTATATGGTGATTTAATCGATGTTTCTGTAATCAAAATCCCAAAGTGTCTACTGTTTGTTGAAAACAACTGAATTTCTGACCAATTGGACTACCTTGAACTTCCCACCTGTTACGCGCAAACCATCACCTATTGGGACTGGCTTGACCTCAATCAGAACTAAGCACAAACTTCACTACAATTCATCCAACCCAAAGCTGATGGGCCAAGATTTACATTAACAATTGAGCCGGTCCAAGCTCAAGCTCAATGCTTTGTGTTTTGGGATAAGCTTGGCAAGGCTGAGCTTAATCCATTCCTATTGATTAACACTCTTACACTCTTAATGATAACTTAGTACCAGCATTATCTGACTAATTATAGTAACTGTTGTAGTGGAACTTCTGAAATTTGGGGAACCCTCACAATCATATGAAACCCAGGAAACTTAAGCACTTCCTTAAAGTTTGATTTGATAAAATTGAACTCTATCTTAACTAATAGTATAGTTATAAGCTAAACACACTTTATGAGAATGTAAACGGTTATTAAAAACTTCAAACACAAAATGTAAATCACCAAGCATAGTTGCAAACCTTTCACATATTGGCAATTCTTATCATGTTGAAAATGATAGATTATGCACAAGAACGGAAAGCCAAATTGTATTACAAAATAAATATAATAGTTTGATAAATGTACTTAGCACATACTATGTGTTGCTTGAACAATGGACGGGTTCTTCTCAAGTAAAGCTGCAACAAGAAAAAAAAAATAGCCCGATGCGATAAATGTTAGCATATACAAATGGCAATATTAACAAATCATAACAATGTATAAAGCACTTATCATATTACAACAAGGTATGAAGCTAAACCACAGACCAAGTAGTACGAGATAGACAACAAAAATTTATGACAACCATACCTCTTCTAGTTTCGCTATTGAGTCGAAAGTTGCATTGACACCCTCATGTGAATCACAAAATAAAGACCTAACTGGCTCCTAAAGCCAACCTCTCAGGTAAGAACGTATTATCTTAACATGTCAAAAATCTACAAAAAGAAAAAGAAAAAAGGGGAATAGCGAAGCGACGTGTGGCAATCTATTTGAACTTGAGAATGCTTTCTGAAGCAACAATCCGAACTCAAAAGCTTTGTCCCAGAGAGCCTTCAGAAAAATGACCAAATATTTACCAAAACAAAACCGAATAATTACCGAAACCCAGTAGCAGAATTTACAAATCAAACTAACACTCAGCTCATCGGTGTCGAAATCGCCATCGTCCTTGGACTCACTGTCGCTGTCACGAGCCTCCCTCTCCATTGTGACGTCTGAGCCCCTACAAAATCAAACTCCCAAATATTTATAGAATTTAATTCCACAAGGATTTAAGCTTTGATGGTACATACAACTGCGTTTCAAATATCCAAACCAATTTATGAATCCCAGAGTCTGAAATTGATGATTTTTCCTTGTTTTCTTCCAAGCGAAACAAATAAAATGTATATGGAGAGAGGCCCTAACATTTTGAAGCTGAAAGGAGAAGAAAGACAACGAGAGTTGTGAGAGGCGCAGGCGGGTCTGAGAAGAAGCTGGAGGGTTTTGGGTTTTGGGGGCTTAAGCATATATGCAATTTACTGGGCTGGAATTACCCGTTTCAAGACCATAAAACATTTGGGCCTTAAATGGGCTTTACGCACCAGTTAGGCTAATATTTGATTGCGCCAGGCCCGTCTCATTTTATTAGCACTTTGTTTCACATTCACCGAGAGCAACTTATTGTCATTTAGTACTACGATCTAATGATATTCTTTTTTACTTGTAAGTGAGAAGTCTTAGGTTCGATTCTCACTAAAGGTGAGTTTGAACCACATTATTACTAGCATATTCTGAGACTAAGTCCACCCTCTCCCCCTTAGTGTAGATAATATTTGTTCAAAAAAAAAAAAAAGAGACCAACTTATTTACTACTACAATCTAGTGATATTTTTCTTCATTTATAAGTACTAGATTTTACGTTCAACTCATGTAAATGGCTAATTCAAAACTAAATTATGATGTTTGGTTCATTGTGTAGCTAGCCCGAACTCCACACCTCTTAAATAAATAATAAAAACTGACCTAAAATAGGGTGACAGATTGCATGTATCCCAAGCCAATTTTGTAACAGTTTCCTCCAATCTCTCCCTACCTCCTCCAATCCCTCAACTATGGCTTGATGTCTTTTGCTAGTGGATTTGGAATGCAATTGACCTAGCATGCTTGTTTTATGTTAAGTCTTTCTCGCATTCAACACAAAACCATATATTTTTCACAAGGTGAGCACCATACATAGGGATTGTAAATATGCTTGAAGTAATTCGTTTAAGCTTAGTTTTTAAGTGAAAGAGTTGAGCTCAAAAGAGATACTAGACTAGTTAAAAATAGGGTAAATTACACTTTACCACCTTAGGTTTGAGGTCTATTGCAACCTCATACAATATTTTCAAAAAAATTCACTTTCATACCTCACGTACTATTTTATTTCAATATAATACATCCATTGGTCTGTTAAGAGCTGACATGGCTGTCAAATTTGTGCCATGTGGCAAAAAAAATTTTTTTTGCGCATTTAAAATATTATAATGATTTACCCTTTTTTTTAAAAAAGAGTAAATTACAAAAAACTACCTCAGCTATTGGGTCATTAACAGTTTCATACCTCATTTTTAAAAAGTTTCAATGTCATACCTCCCGTCAGTTTGCCGTCAATTTATCAGTTAAATGCTGACGTGACGTGTGACGTCTCACACTTTATATTAAAAAACTAAAAAAAAAATATTAAAAACTAAAAAAATATTAAAATATTAAATAATTAATTAATTAATTAATTTAAAATAATAATAATAAAAAACCTATCCCTATCCCTATCCCTCCCACCTCCCGTGTACCCCTCATCCCCGAAAAAATAATATTAAAAAACCTATCCCCACCCCACCCCCCGTCCTTCTTCCATCCCCCAAAAAATAATAATAAAAAACCTACGCCGCCCCCCCCCCCCCCCCCCCCCCCCCCCCCCCCCCCCTCCCCCTCCCCTCCTTCTTCCATTCCCATTCCACCTGCAACCCGAAGAGAGAGAGGAAACAAAAAGAAAAAAAAGGCACACCCGCCCTTACCCCCTATCTGTGATGCACAGATATGGACACGAATACGGAAATACGTTAAATTTCAAAAAATTAGGACACGATACGTCAGGAATATGGCAATTAAAAATATGTATAAATAAATAAAAATATATCTAAAACATTATAAAATAAGCTTTCAAATTTATTACTCAAGTTCAAATTTATTTCAATAACTTCTAAACAATTAGAAAGATAGTCCATCCAACAAGCAATTAGTCTTAAAACTTGAAAAAGTAAAAAGAACATCCAAACGAAATTAAAAAAAATGGTCTCATTCAACTTCTACGTTCATGATGTCTCCTCCAGTAATCAAAGTAGTCTCCAATGACGGTTCATCAAGTGAAAGGTTAGCAATATCAAGCATCCCGACACTTTCTTCACCCAAGTTTTCAAAGCCATCTCCTCCAACATCCCATAATTAAGTAATACCTTCTTTGTAGGTTGAGCTATTCCTTGATAAAAGACGAAGATTATTATGCACAAATACCAAATCCTCGGCTCTTTGTGGTGTAATTTTGTTCCTTCTTAGAGAGTGAATAAAACTGTAAGTGCTCCAATTTCTTTCACAACAAGAGGAGGAACAAGGTTGTCCAAGTAGCTTCAACGCTATGGATTGGAGACTAGGTGTAGAAGCTCCATGGACAATCCACCACATTACTGGTTCCAAATGAAACCTATCATTCATAGAATCAATAGTCCCAAAGTCATTCAAACACATAGAGAAAGAGGCATACTCCACATTGATACTTCTTCTAATTTCCTCATTGGAAAAGTATCTCTCAAAACACTTTTTTCTTTCAGTTGTAAGCTCAACATCTTGGTGTGGAGCAACCCGACTAGGGTCTTTTTGGAGCCATTCTGAACTATAATACCTAAAATAAAAGATATAGCATTTAAAAATATAATCATAAAGCTAAAGATTAATTTAGAAGAGTTTATAAGGATATTAGCAAAATCATTACCTTGGATTTAATGAATGCGCCAAACAATGAAGTGGTGTGCTACTTTTAGTCCATCGCTCTAATAAAATGCAATACACCGCATCAAAAAAGCTACTTTTTTCATGTAATGCCTTGCGCTCATTCCTGTAGATAGCAGCTTTCACCTTTTCAATCATGGTATCCCACCACTCATACACCAAGTGAAGACAAGGTTTATCTGTGTCAGCCATTCTAATAACCTCATATATTGGAGCAGTAAAGAAAAGAATATAATCAATCTTCTCCCAAAAGTACTCATCCAATATTTTTTGCTTCACCGTCATTGCTTTAACCAAATCATCTTCTTTGTACAAAGCCCAATTTGGGCTAATCACCATTTGTTGTAAACCTTCCTTTACTTCCTTAAATCTTCTAAGCATCACAAGTGTGGAAGCAAATCTGAAAAATTTAAAAATTAGGATAGCTCATAATTGAATAAGAAAAAAAAAGGAAAAAAAGTGGAGAAAACAAACCTTGTTTCGGCAATGGAGAGCAACTTTAGTTTGCAATGTTCATTAAACATAGACAATCTCATGCTATGGTTCATAATAAAAAATTTTATGGACCAAACATCACTAGCAATAGTTGAAATCCAATTGCAGTCATTGTACGAAACATCTGTTTGTTTCGGAGAGCATATCTTCAAAGCAAGATTAAGAGTGTGAACAACACAGGGTGTCCAAAAGATATGGGGATAGTGGGCCTCAATAAGTAACCCAGCAGCTCTACAGACAGGAGCATTGTCAGTGATCACTTGAACAACATTTTCATGACCAATTTCTTTGATAGCTTCTGTAAGGAAGTTGGCAATACAATGCTTGTCTTTATATTCACCTTCACAATTAATTGCCCTCAAGAACATAGGCCCGCTTTCACAAGTTGCCATAATATTAATAAGTGGTCTTCTTTGTGCATCTGTCCACCCATCACTACACAAACTTACACCTTTAGTGCTCCATGTGCGCTTGATTGGTTGGAGGCATTGCTCAATGTGACTCTTCTCTTGTTGCAGAAGAGTAGTTCTTAGTGCATTGTAACCTGGTGGAACACACCCTGGAAGTGTAGAAGCACGAACATATGAGTTTCGATAGTGCGGATTTCTTGCAAGGTTAAATGATAAGCCACCTGTATAAACATCCTTGCAACTTCAACATCACATTGATCTCGAGCTTCCTTGTTAAAAGCTTTACTAAGAGGCCCACTTGTTCCCTTTCTCTTCTTTGGATCAAGATTCACTTCAGGTAAATCATAACAGAAAGAACCAGTATTGGGCAAAGAAACATTCTTAGGAGCAGAACTCTTCAGCTTATATTCACACTCTCGAATTAACTTTTTCATTTCTGCAAGATTTTCATCAGTAACCTTGCTGCAAGGCCTGACCCCGTTTCCAGCCATTTTTAACAAATGAAACTTGACCCTAGGGTATGATCCTTTGTAAGTGTTTTGACAATAATTGCATTTGAATTCAGCATTCCCTCCTCCTTTTTTCCCACTTTTTCAAGCTTTTTGACATACTTCCACAACGGAGTATGATAATTTTCAACAATCTCATCCGGATTAGCAATATCATTCGCATGATTATTAGAGTGATTCATTTTCCTAAATCAACAAACATATAAAGAATAAGAGTTAATCTACTGTAAAGACAAAGTTATTATAATCTAAATAATAATATCCATACCACTACACAATAATATATTATAATAATCAAAATACAATAATATTATAATAACATAAAAAATTAAAAACAGAAAAGCAATTAGGAATTTCGTCAGATTATGGACATGGGGCAATGGAATAGATAGGTAATGGGTATTATAATACTATACTATTGTCTTGGGAATCAGATTGCTTTGAATGGGTTTTATAATATTAATAACATAAAAAATTAAAAACAGAAAAGCAATTAAGAAATTCGTCAAATTATGGACATGGGTAGTGGAATAGATAGGTAATGGGTATTATAATACTATATTATTGTCTTGGGAATCAGATTGCTTTGAATGGGTTTTATAATATTATTGACATCATCTTCAATGAAGACTTGAATCAGTAAAGCTGAGAGCCTGAGAATGGTGAAAAAAAAAACGAAAGCTCACCGGGACCGGAGCAGTTGTAGATGAAGAAGAGGGAGACGACGGCGCAGTTGAAGATGGAGACGACGGACCACGGAACAATTGCAGATGACAGTCAATGGTGATTCATGAAAGTCTCCCAAGCAGAGTGATTTTTGAGAGGTAAATCCGAATTTTTTTTCTTCTGATTATCCTCTGATTTTAGAGGGATTTTAGTAGGCTAAGTTCGATCAATCACAATTCTATGTGGATTTATTGTGATTTTTTTTTCCTGATTATCTTCATATTACAATTTCAGATGTATCCGAAAAGTACGATACGCGTATCTGGACAATACGATACCCGTATCTCATCAGTCCCAAATGTATCTCTCCACTCCGATACGTATCAGACGTGTATCCACGCGTATCATCTGCGTATCCGTATCATCAGCGTGTCAGATACGGGATACGGTGACTTTCTCCCGTATCCATGCATCGTAGCCCCCTATCCTTCTCATTCCTTATTCCCCAGATCCCCCCCTCTCCTTCTCCTTCCTTATTCCCCAAATCCCAACACCTGAAGAAAAAAAAAACAAAAACAAAAACCAGCAGCACACCCGCACCCCCTACCTCCATCTCCATCTCCTTCCTTCTTTCCCAGATCCCAATCCCTGAACAAAAAAAAAAAAAAAAAACTGATGCCTTTTTTTTTGGGGGGGGGGGGGGCTGCGGGAATGGGATGGGAAAGAAGGCAGGAGAAGAGGATGCGGTGCGGGGGGGGGGGGGTTGGGTGCGGGTGCTGTTTTTTTTTTTCTTTCTTTCTTTCTTTGTTTCAGGAATGGGGATGGGGAAGAAGGAAGGAGAGGAGGGTGGGGGGTAAGGTAAAGGTGCGGGGTGGGGGTGGGTGGTGCGAGTGCTTATAATTTTTTTTTCTTTTTCTCTTCAGGTTGCAGGTGGAAATGGGTGGAAATGGAGATGGAAGAAGGAATGAGGGGGGACGCGGGAGGGGGATAGGTTTTTTATTTTTTTAAATTAATTAATTATTTATTTAATATTTAATATTTTTTAGTTTTTAATATCATTTTTTTAGTTTTTTAATATAAAGTGTGCCACGTCACACGCCACGTCAGCATTTAACTGATAAACTGACGGCAGACTGACGGGAGGTATAACATTGAAACAAATTCGTAAGCAAAGGTATGACATTGAAACTTTTTAAAGATGAGGTATGAAACTGTTAATGACCCAATAGTTGAGGTAGTTTTTTGTAATTTACTCAAAAAAAAAATATTGAAACCCATTCCCCCTTCGTCTTCCCCACCCGATCCCCCTCCATCCCTTCCACCCCCTCCACGGCTCCACCCCTCCATCCCCTCCACCCAAGCACCCCTTCATCCCATCCACCCCCAATTTTCACCCATACAAAGCCCATCACCTCTTCTCCCGTCGTCACCAACTCCTTCGCTGCTCTTTCAAAGACGTCTCCCCATTTAGACAACTCTCAAAAGAGAGTTTAAAGAGAGAGAGAAAGAGAGATGGCCTAAGTGAGCAAAATCTGCAGCAATAGAGCTCAAACCATCAATCTTTTCCTTAATGTTTCCAAACCCTAAATGCCCAGATCCCCAAATTTGCTCCCTACAAAGACCCAGTTTCTAGGTTTCTCGAATTCTTTGAGTTTGAAGCTGAAAAATGGGCTTGTGGGCAATTGGACCGTTGGTAAAGTCAGGGTTGATCCGCTTACAATTGCAGCTTTAGTTGATCGGAGAAAAGGTGGCTCGGGTGGGCAAAGGGTGGGTGATGGGGATGGGTAAAGGGCTCGGGTGGAGAAGATGAAGGGGTGGGAGGGGAAGGATGGGTGTCAGGTAGGGAAGACGGAAGGGGATTCTGGGTTTTTTTTTTAAAATACTTTTCTTTAATTAATTATTTTAATATTTTAAATTAATTATTAAGCGTTTAGCCACGTGGTACAAATGCAGTAGTCACGTCAGCATAAATGGGTCCCCATAGTTACCATGTTGTCACTTAATAGATTTTTTAACGATTGTATGAAATTGAAATTAAATTATAAGTAAATGTATGAAATTGAAATGTTTTAAAGATGTTGTAAGAAATTGAAATCGATCCCAAACCTGAGGGGGTAAATTGTAATTTACCCTTAAAAATATGAGTACCTATGGATCTTTGGTATGTTAAGCTCATAAAGCTAATGAACAAATCATATCTTTAATGAGATTGTTCGACTTGTTCGATAAAGCTTGGCTCATAAGTGAGTGTACTTTATCTCTATTAGCAATCTAGAAATACTCGTTTCTGGAAGAGATTCAAATAATTAGATAAGGTAATGTTGTGAGTTGTCTCACTATCTAAAGTGTGAAGAAGTTTTTGGAATGGGCTATCAATCAAGCGAACGATCAGTAAGAGCAAAAACAAACAACTCTTAGCAATAGCACATCGAGAGGATTTGTTAATTCTGGGCGATCGATCAATTTGGCCAACTAATCGATCGGTTTGGCGTATTTCTTGTTTATTGTTCAATGTTTTCAAAGTTTGTTTAGAGTAGGTTTTGGGGTTTGCATGGGATTCCTTTCTTGTAACTAAAGCCTATACATATAAATATAGAACTTTAGGGTTTTATTCTTTGCACGAGAGACATAAGAATTACAAGGGAAACACTTCCAGAAATTGTAGGGGTGTGAGATACTAGAAAATAGGGTTTGCAAAAGCAAATGGGGTTTTCTTGTAAAGTGGCTAAGTCAAACATAAGTTCGAGCTTGTTTCCAACATCCAAATTCTTGAAATCCAACACTACAACACGTGCAGGACCACCCAACGTATCATTGTATTCTATATACAGGATAAACATAGCTGGAATTTAAGCAGCAATTTGATTTTGATTTGAGCACATGCAACCACATCTGCACGCGTTTGTCTTGCTAGAGCTTTTTCCTTGCATACTAGTTGATTTTTTTTTTCTTTTGATAAAGTATTCTTTGATTTTATGTAAGGGAGTTTTAATGGAAAACGTTTCACACAACAAAATTTTCAATGAAAAACACATTAATGATTTTTTAATAAATTGTTTGAAAAAATAATTGTCGGTTTTATGAAGAAACAATTGTTCGTTTTAATTTTAACTTAATTGTAATATTGTCATTGTGCCTAAATTTTAACTTATTTACAATACTGTCACCGCCTTTTTGCCCTTGTAATCAAACAAAATTCATTAAGTGTATTTGGATAGATAAAAAAAAATTGAGATCCTTTTAATTAGCTTTTCTTTATGCAAATGGTATTAAAAGAAAAGAGAAAATGGAAAAGTAAGAGTTGTTCGGACCTTCTGCATCTTTGTCTATAACTCCTTACACTATAAATAAGAATTAGGACCAAAGTCGTCCAAGTCGTCCTTCTGCAAATTGATGCTCACGACAACAATGAATGAGGCTTTTCTACTTATATTTTTTAATATAAAGGAAAACTAACGAAAAATTTTAAAAAAACTTCACTTTTAACAAAAAAACTCTTTTTAAAAGTATAGTGAATTGTGACAGTTAAAGATAAAAATGTAATTTTTCGTTAAACATGAACATTATTGGGAGTGTTATTTAAAACTCTCTTTATATAATTCCATTTAACAAACAAGTGAAATTGGAAACTTTTTGACCCAATTTACCCATCATCTCCACGTCAATACAATTTGAGAGTATAGGTTTTGTTTTTTTTTTTGTTACTGATATATTCAACCCCATATATCTTCACATTATGTAGTCTGTTTCCTTTTTGTTTTCATCTCTGCCACTAGTGGCCGACCAAGACATAAAGAAATGCTTTTTGGATCAATGCATGTGAACGACCCATTTGATAATTATTGGTAACTTTCCTAGGAGTAGATAGGAATGACCCAATTAAATATTTCCCCTGCACACCTACACTTGCAATGCAGCTAGCAAAGAGTTGTTTGAACACCGATCCACATCAATGGCTCTTGTGAGAACATCTCCAGGAACCTCATCTGATTCCAACACTTTTCGGGGTTACCGATACGACGTGTTCTTGAGCTTCAGAGGCGAAGACACTCGTAAGACTTTTACCGGCCACCTCTACACAGCCTTGAACAACGCAGGATTTCTTACGTTCCGGGACGACGATGAACTTGAGAGAGGAGAAGATATAAAGGCAGGGCTGCAGAAAGCGATCCAGCTCGCACGAGCTTCCGTTGTCGTGTTTTCGAAAGATTACGCGTCATCCAGATGGTGCCTTGATGAGCTTGTGCTGATCCTTGAACACAAGAGGACCACCTCGGACCATGTAGTTTTACCAGTCTTCTACGATGTCGATCCGTCTCACTTGAGGAAGCAGATGGGAAGTGTTGGAAAAGCATTTGCTAGACACGAGAGAGCTCAGTCGTCGGAAAAGGTGAAGGGATGGAGAGAGGCAGTTGCAGAGGTTGCAGATCTAGCAGGCATGGTCTTCCAAAATCAAGCTGATGGGTAACTTTCTTTTTCTCCATTTCTCTCCTCTTTCTTCAGTCAATTTGGTAATATGATCCGTAGGGACCTTGATTTATATTAATCAATCTCAGTAGTGAATAATAATCCCAATTTAAAGAAATCACATTTTCCATGGCAGTCTACATGAAGGACCTAAGACAAAAAAGTTAACAAAAACTCTCAATTTTTGTGTAGAATCTTATCTGCAAGAAAATCGAATTATTGTTGAAACTTGGATTCGAATCAAAACATTGATTCAGAGCTCTAACAATCCAAAATAGTCACAAAGCGAACAATTTCTCAAATAACGAACATATAGACAGCACAAGGCATTGCGTCAGAGAAATTTTTATCATGCTTACTCTAAACTTTAAGTCATAATTTCCTACTTTCTCGTTCAGGAGATTAATACTAAACTTATACTCCAAAGAAAAGTCGAAAACCTAGCTTCAAAGTTGACATAAATTCAAATAAATACTTATAATCAATTGAGAATAACTCTAAAATTAAAGCAGCATATCCCTCTCTCTCTCTCTCTCTCTCTCTCTCTCTCTCTCTCTCTCTCTCTCTCTCTCTCTCTCTCTCTCTCCCCGCCTTATGTCTTTTATTTTTTTATTTTTTTTTACTACTGCAGGTCCACTATCCACTATCCGCCTTATGTCTTAATAAAAACACATATAACAACATATCAAACACTAGAGGGAAGATCTACCACTTTAGTTCATCTATAAAAATAAAAAAATAAAAAATAAAAAAAGCCTACCACTTTCCAATTGAAAAAAAAAAATTAGTCTCATTAAGATGGTTTATTACACATGACATGTTTGATTTATTTTTCATTTTGTTTGTAAATTCTTAGGGACGAATCAAAGTTTATCAACAAAATTGTTAAAGTGATTGGAGGCAAGTTAAGTCGCACACCATTGAGTGTTGAACCAAAATTGATTGGAATCAAATCTCAAGTCAAAGACATCAATTTGTGGTTACGAAATGGATTAAGTGATGTTGGTATACTTGTTGTGTATGGCATGTCAGGAATAGGGAAGACAACCATTGCAAAACATGTTTACAATTCAAATTTTAGAAGCTTTGAAGGAAGTAGTTTCATTGAAAATATAAAAGAAAGAGCTGATCAACCAAATGGCTTAGTTCAAATACAAATGCAACTTCTTTCTGATATTTTGATCGGTAGAAAAGTGAAAATACAGACTGTTAGTGAGGGAATAATTAAGATTGAAAGCGCCATAAGCTCTAGAAAAGTTCTACTTGTTCTTGATGATGTGGACCATATGGATCAATTAGATGCAGTACTAAAAATCAAAGATCGGTTTTATCCCGGAAGTAAGATACTTATAACAACTAGGCGTGAAAGATTGCTAAGAGCACATCAAGACATAAAGGTGTGCAAAGTTGAAACTTTGAATTACAATGAATCACTAGAGCTTTTCAGTTGGCATGCATTTGGCCAGGATCGTCCCACAAAAGATTACATGAAGCATTCAAAAATGGTAGTGCAACATAGTGGCGGACTTCCATTAGCTCTTCAAGTTTTGGGTTCTTCTTTATCAGGGGAAAGCATGGGTGTATGGGAAAGTGCCTTGGAGAAGCTAAAAGTTATTCCTAATAATGAAATCATGAATAAACTGAGAATAAGTTATGACAGTTTACAAGATGACCATGACCGAAAATTATTCCTCCACATTGCTTGTTTCCTAATAGAAAGGGACAAAAACTACATTGTTAAGATACTCGATGGATGTGATTTCTATACAATTGTTGGCATTCAAAATCTCATTGATAGAAGCTTGGTGACAATTGATAAATACGGCAAGGTGAATATGCATGACATGATTCGTGACATGGGGAGAGAGATTGTTCGCCTAGAATCAGAAGAGCCTGAGAAACGTAGTAGACTATGGCGCCATAAGGATTCTTTCCAAGTATTGAGGGACAAGAATGTAAGAAACATGCCTTTAATGTCTATATATGTATTTCTTCTTGTGAAAATTATCCATACTAACGTTTTTGCTTTTTTCTTTAGGGTACAAAAAAAATCCAAGGTATTGTCCTGAATATGCATATGCATCCTGCACACACTGCACACAGTCCAATAAACACAAATGAGACAGTCTTGGAAACCAATGCATTTGAAAAGATGCGCAAATTACAGCTACTACATCTTAGTCATGTACGACTAGGTGGATATTATGCAGATTTCCCTACAGGATTAAGATGGTTGTGTTGGCTTCAATTTCCATTGGATTCTATACCTATTGATTTTCCTTTGGGGTGTCTAATTGTTCTTGACATGCAATACAGTAGCTTGAGACAAGTCTGGAAAGGAACAAAAGTATGTTAGTCTACGCATTTCAATTGAGTTTTTTTATTTTTTGACCAATTGCATATGTTAAAATTAACTCCTACACATTTTTTTTTAAATTTTACACAGTTTCTTCCATCGTTGAAGGTCCTTGACGTTAGCCATTCTCATGCCCTCACTAAAATCATGGACTTCTCACTTTGCCCTAGTCTTGAAGAATTGATTCTTGTAGATTGCACAAGCCTGATTGATGTTCATGAATCCATTGGAAACCTGGAGAGGCTTGTGTACTTAAACGTGAAGGATTGCAAGAATCTTAGGATGCTTCCGAAGAACACGTGTTTGCTTAAATCACTTGAAAAACTCATTTTATCGGGTTGCTCAAATCTTGATGAGTTTCCAGTGGAGATGATTAAGAAGATGGCTCTGAAAGTTCTTGAAATAGATGGAATTCCATTAAGTGAATTATGGCCAAAAAAAAGTTCAAGTATCTTGAGTTCTTTTCCATGCTCTTTAGTAGAGTTGAGTCTGGAGGGGTGCAGTCTCTCTGATGATGCCTTTTGTAGGGATTTAAGTAGTCTATCCTCGTTGCAAAGACTGATGTTAGGTAAGAATCCAATTTGCAGTCTGCCAGGTTTCATCAAAGGTTTGAGGAGGCTCGATAAAATCTCTTTCAAGGGTTGTGATAAGCTCGAATCGATTGTGGGGTTGCCGAGAGTAAACAAAATGATTGATGTATCCTATTGCATATCATTGAAAAAAGTAACATATCAATCAGTTAGACTGTACCATCAGCATCTCATTCTGGAAGACTGCTACAACATAGTTGAGTGGCAGTACGGTTACAAGTTAGAGCCAATTGATAGAGTTGATGTGGAAATGATCAAAATTTTGGGCTTGTGCAACTTGGGATCCATGCCTGCAATTCGAATGAACGGCCTATTCAATGGGTACAATTCAAGAGAGGATAGGTGGAGTCCCGTCCAGGTGCGCCTCTCTCTCTCTCTCTCTCTCTCTCTCTCTCATAAGTCATATATATATATATATATATATATATAATGGGAAATAAAGGGAAAGGATCCTCGCCGGATCCCTTTCCTAGGGATCCCGTGATCTCAACCGTTCATCGTATATCGTGCGGTCAGAAATCATTAGATACTATTCATATTTAAATTTAAAATTAAAATTTTAAAATGATTTCAGACCGCACGATATACGATAAACGGGTGAGATCACGGGATCCCTAGGAAAGGGATCCGGCGAGGATCCTTTCCCGGAAATAAATGACTCAGTAATGTTGTGATGATCATGGAAAATGCACAGGGATTGTATCAATATGGTATATTCAGCACATTTTTTGCTGGGAATGAGGTTCCAGGCCGGTTCAGCTATAAAAGTACGAAGTCCTCCATATCTTTTATTGTCCCTTTACTCCTTGCTAGTCACAAAATCCGAGGCTTGAACATCTTTGCTACCTATGCAAATGAGCAGAATTCTGATTATGATGATGTTTATGGTAAACCTCCAATTATAATCAAAGTGAGTAACAAGAGCAAGGGTCTGAAGTGGATCTATTGCCCATTTTTCTACGGTATTCCAGAAGAGGGAGAAGATGTGATATGGTTGAGCCATTGGAGGATGGAGAGTGAAACAACAATACAATGTGGAGATGAAGTGCTTGTTTTAGTACTCATGAGACCTGATATGTTTCAGCTCAAGGACTTTGGTGTCGAGCTTGTGCAAGAGCACCAGAATAATATGATGATAAGTACCCAACACAACATCAAATCAGATCTTAATGACCCAATTGTCATCGGTGGAGATTTGTCCATGTGGGAGCATATACCAGGAATATACTTCCTCAGTTGCTGTAAAGAATGTGCTAACATCAATAATGGGTTTCCGCAGAGAATTTTAAATCGCCTGATCATGGATATTGATGAAGAAGACACAGGTATGCTGTGTCGTTGTATTGCAATGAATTATACTCTATCCAAACACTTCCAAGTCCGTCTGTATTCAATTCAAAAACATAAATTTTATGTTATTTGTACGTTTTTTCAGACAAAGAAAAAGGGCAAGAGGATGAACCTAATTACACAATTGCAAGTACGAAGGCTGCCAGTAACAACTGCGGCCTCGGAGGCTGGAAGGTGCTCCTCACAGGTGCCGGCCTATTTTTCACGCTTGCTCTAGTAGTTCGGTCCTCCATCTCCCGGAAAAAGAAGCTACGGTAGTCCACAAGCCATCCATGAGTCTGTAATTTTACTTGATACAGACATATCTTTGGATTCCCTCCTTGTTTTTAAGATGTTTTCTGCCTTCAAAATATCGAAGTTCAAATGTGTTCAACATCATCAAATATTGCATAAATATAGCATAAAATACATCCAACATTAGCGATGCTTAAAAATTTTCTTCCCTGCCACTGATTGCATACAATCATGTAACCAGAGAAGATAAACAGATGATTCTATTGCAGCAGTTAATAATTGGGAAAAAAATGATTCTAAACATACAAGGGAAGGACTTTGACTAGGTATCTTTGGCAATACCAGGCAAAAATCAATTCTTTGAACTGGGGGAAAATATTTTGGCACGAGGAAAAGCGAAAACATCCTATCTGCTTATAAATGTCAAATTTACAGGTATTAATTGTCATTTACAACAAAATCAAGCTTCTTAAAAGACTCGGCTCCCATTGAAAAATTATGTAAATTAAATAAATATCAGTACAACAGATACTAGATTGACTAATATATCAAATAAATTAAGAGCAGACATTTTCTTAGCCTGAGATCTAAGGACTATACAGCTGATTCAGCCTTGCGTTGCTACTACACTACGAAGGCTGGTTTCTGCTTCTTCAACCCGAACAAATTATTGATGTCAGGAAGCATAGGAGAAACGACCATGGTCTCTGGAGCCATGAAATTTTCTATCTTCTCATAAACATTGTCACTGCTAGCGTGTTCCATTTTTAAAGTTACAAAAACACAAAAAAAAACTTGAACAATAGAAGTTCGGGATCGATTAGGTTCCAAGCCCACTATAAGCTGAGCAATACAGTGTCATTGACTTCAATGGCTGCAGATACAGATTGTTTGAATGAAACTCTCCTCGTGACTCAGACTTAGTTAAAGTTGGTTAGACGAGTCCAAATTGTTTGAAAATCATGTTCATCAACTCCACATATCCAAAGCAGCAAATTAACGGGGATAACGGACATCACGTAGGACAATACAATCCTTAACAAATTCCAAAAGCCACAGTTTTTTACATGTGTTTTGAACTATAGGAAATCTTATAGATTGGGTAAACCGTATATCAAATTCAAATGCAATCATTCATATATGAAGTATGAGATGCCCAATAGTTTTACCAAAAGTTGTTGGGTCAATTGTCTCAAAACATTCTTTTAGAAATTGCTGGTAAAACTCAGAGTCATCCAAAAGTTCGAGGTCACCATCAGCTTGTGCACCAGCATCAGATTGTGTCTCCTATCAGAGGGAAGGAATAAAAGTACTTAACTTGTGCAAATAGAAATATAACTTTTATAACACATCAAAGAGATGATTAAAGCAGACCTTACAGGCTGCACATCGAAGCGGCAAACGAATCAAAATTTTAAATATAAAGATGCAATTAAAGGTAATGGCGCATAAAGAGTATTGAAACCGTCACAGTCCTCACACACAGGTTGCTTGCATGATCGTTTCTTGTAGCAATAAAAGGAACAAATTCATCAAGTCACATTGGGCCATCCAAAAAGAAAAATGAAGCAAAGTACCAAACATCACAAACAACCCAAATTTGTTCAAACGTAGTATCAAACTAATTATAGACTGCATCCATCCCAAACAATTAATTTGTACCTCATTTGGGAGTTAAAAAACTTAAAATAGCACATGGAGAAAACGTAAATTCCATGGACAATCGATTCCAATGAGTTTACAGATGGGTCCTCAGATTAGTATAGGATTATAGTTAACCACAATTATATACAGTCAGTACCTCTCCCTTTGCAGTGTTGTACCCCTCAGGAACCTGCACATCCACAACTCATGTTTAAGTTACTAAATGTACAAAACTTAAGAAAAACCCATCTTGTTATGATGTTAAAATTATGAAGCAAAAATGAGCATGCACGTGACAGTTAATATCTTACAGTACCAAGTACAGCAACTGCTGATTTCCTCATCTGCATCTGCCTAACCATTCTGCTTGGATCTCTCATATATGAAGCAACTTGTTCACTAATATTCTGCAATTGGAAAAGGAAAACTGTATTCGTGGTGAATATCTGGCAAAGCAGAGCACAAGTCCTTCATAGGGAAAGACATGGTTACAAGTTCAATTATAGAGCCAGACTTGATTAAAAGCATGCAGTTTGCTTTTAATAGCAGCAGCACCTGTGGTTACCTCTGTCTTCCTCTGCCATTTGTTTATTGATTTGTTTCTGAAAGTAGCATTTCCATGTTAGTTAGACCAAGTAACCAACATGGAAATGTAAACAATAATGAAAAGTTGAACATAGTAGAACAAATTTCTAAAATTCATGCAAGAGAAGTTGTCGGAGCTTGAAAGAATTCATAGCAGAACTGCCCAAGAGTATACTTAAATTAAACATATGGCAACATAGATATTTTACAAGTATAATTTACAAATGCATTTCATGGGTCTTTGCCGACCCCTTTAGATAGCAAACTAATTTAATTTAGTGCCTAATGGAATTTAAATTTCAGAAAATTATCGTCTGGTATATTTCATATTAAATAGTTGACAAACTTTATAACATAATAGCCTCATTTATTAACTGACACAAACCATGTACTAAAATATAACAAAAGTTAGACACCAAGGTATTGAAATACAGCAATAATAGTAAGGTACTTGAATCCACCATTTACAAGAATTTTAACAATAAAACAACAAAACTCTGAAGTTCTTTTTGCTGCTTCAAATGGATCGGCGAATTATGGCATGAGGAAGGAAAAAAAAATATTTCAGTTTTATAGATAGACTTCAATACAATAAGAGCATATGTAGATGGTAGAATATGATTCTTCTTCTCAGAATATCCAATTATGATTTGAGTACCTCGACAGCAACTCAGAAATCCGTGAACAATCCTCATCACCATCAATGTTCTTAGATGAATGTGACATCTTAGATCGTCTAGATTTACCTACAGAACAAGATATGTATTAGAAGATGCAATACATGAAGTTCATGAACATATGCAGTATGAAGTTCATGAACATAAGCAAACAGTACAAAGTAGGACAGTCAATTAGACCATGGTAGCCCAAAAGCCAATTTTTTCGCTAAATCAGGCCAAGGTTTATATGAGATCAAGCAGGAAAGATTTGTGTCGACATCCTAGGGAAATTTGAAATCTGGCTTTATCTTGGCTATCCTCAGATCAACAAAACAAGGCCCAGCCGATTTACCTTCCGTGTCACAATTATGCTTTTGACAACTGCAACAAATACCTACCTCTAGAGTGTGATTTAATTGATGTTTCTGTAATCAAAATCCCAAGGTGTCTAATGTTTGTCGAAAACAACTGTATTTCAGACCAATTGGACTACTTTCAACTTCCCACCTATTACGTGCAAACCATCACCTATTGGGACTGGCTTGTCCTCAATCAGAACTAAGCACAAACTTCACTACAATTCAGCAGCCTCAAAGCTGATGTTCCAAGATTTACATTAACAATTGAGCCGGTCCAAGCTCAAGCTCGATGCTTTGTGTTTTGGGATAAGCTTGGGCAAGGCTGAGCTCAATCCATTCCTCTTGATTAACACTCTTACACTCTTAATGATAACTTAGTACCAGCATAATCTGACTAATTATAGCAACCGTTGTAGTGGAACTTCTGAAATTTGGGGAACCCTCACAATCATATGAAATTGAGAAAGTTAAGCATTTGCTTAAAGTTTGATTTGACAGAATTAAACTCTACCTTAACTAATAGTATAGTTATAAGCCAAACACACTATATGAGAATGTAAACGGTTATTAAAAACTTCAAACACAAAATGTAAACAATAATGATTTGAATTCTCATATACATGTCATTAACATTAAAATTTGAAACATAAACCCAATGGGACGCCTTTTATGGTCTAATTGTAATAAGCCCACGATGTAGTCACCACATGATGTGCATAATCAAAATAAAGCCCAATCTTAGTGTACTTCTTACTTGCCCAAGCCCAAAATTAGAGGTGGGTTCGGTTTCAATATGTTCAATTTTTTGTCAAAATCGACTAAACCAAAATTTTGATTCGTTTTTAATATTTTTAAGTTTTTGTTCGATTCAGTTTAATTTTGGTTTGATTCGGTCTTTTCTTTGCTTTGATTATGTATTCAGCTCGATGTTTTTTCGGTTTTCAGTTCTTTAATCCCACCCTACCCTAAATGATGTGGTTATGGAGAAATTTTTAGTTATGACGGGAACACGGGTGGTACACCACGCGTTTTTATATAACTGGTGGGAAACCATTGGGCTTCCAAATAGGTATAATCTTATTTTACACTTTTCTCAGACCAGTCAACTTTGAGGCTATTTTCCGACTATCTCTGGAAACTATTGGACTTCCAAATAGGTATAATCTTATTCTACACTTTCCTATCTTTATTTTGATATATTATGGATCGAATTTGGTTAAAAAATGATTGAGTTACGAAACTTTGAAAATTGTCTAAACTTCCAGCCAAGAGCTCTGGGACACTTAATAGAGTTTTTAACGGAAGGACCAAAGTGATGGATGATGGACAATCTCAAGGACCACTTCTATTGATTTGAAAATTTAGGAACTAGAATGAAGAGTTATGCAAATCTCAAAAACTATTTTAGCTAAAAAGTCAATTTTAACACTTATCTTACTATTTATATAACAAAATGTAGTGTACTAGTCCTTGTAACATTCACACTAAAAATTGTCTCATGGTTCTGACTCGCGCGAATATGTGATAATTGGGCCAATGTTAGCGTACTTTCCAATGCTTCCTCTTTTGTCCTCTTCCCTACTTGGCTTCGCGCTGATTCGTTTGAACCTGCAACCGACCACGGACGGCTTTTCCGAAACCTTAGTCCTTACGTCTTGTACAAGCCTGAAACAAAAAGCCGAACAATCTTCTCGCAACCAAAATATCATCCGACCGGAGAAAAGTTAAAGCACAGCAGAAATGGATCTGAGAGAAAGCATCATCAACCAAAACGACTTCGCTCTGGGGCTGACGAAGCAGCTGCTTCAGACCGAAGGCAAGCAATCGAACCTCGTGTACTCGCCGCTGTCCATCCACGTGCTGTTGAGCCTGATCGCGGCCGGGTCAAAGGGTCCGACTCAGGACCAGCTGCTGTCTTTTCTCAAATCAAAGTCCACCGACCACCTCAACTCCTTCGCCGCCGAGCTCGTGTCCATGATCTTCTCCGATGGGTCCCCTAGCGGCGGCCCCCAGCTCTCGTTTGCGAATGGGGTCTGGGTGGACGGGTGTTTCCCTCTGGAGCCTTCTTTTAAGCAGGTGGTGGACACCTCTTACATGGCTGCTGTTGCCCAAGTCGATTTTCAGACCAATGTAAGCTCTCAAACCCTCTGTCCTACCGTTTATATTGTTTTTTAGAACGATGCTCTTGATCAAAGTCTTCAATTTTTTCGATGTGATTAGAGATGCTTTGTTCCTTTGTTGAACCTAAATTGTTGCCCAGCTGATGCTCTTTTACTTGTAGCATTTCAACTAAAAATTTCATTTCTCTAATCATTACTGTTTGTGCTTGTTCTTCTGCATAGCTTAGCTATTGCAGAATCATATCGTAATTCGTAGATTTTTGTTATAGTACGTTCATCGCTAGGTTAATAGTATTGAAGTAACATGCAGGCTGACATATCATTGTTTTCTAACTTGTCGTAACTGTTGTTGGTGCTTAAGGCTGCTCAAGTGGCCTCGGGAGTGAATTCATGGGCTGAAAAGGAGACGAGAGGCCTTATCAAGGAGTTACTTCCTCCCGGGTCAGTTGACAGCTCAACCAGGCTCATCTTTGCAAATGCGTTATACTTCAAAGGAGCTTGGACTGAAAAGTTTGATGCATCACAAACGAAAGAGCATGACTTCCAGCTTCTCGATGGAAGCACAGTTAAGGTGCCCTTCATGACCAGCAGGAAGAAGCAGTATTTAAGTGCCTTCAATGGTTTCTCGGTCTTAGGGCTTCATTACAAGCAAGGTGAAGACAAGCGATGTTTCTCCATGCACATCTTTCTTCCAGAGGCGAAAGATGGGCTGCCAGCTTTGGTTGAGAAACTTGGTTCTGAGTCCGGGTTTTTGGATCGCCATCTTCCCAACCAAAAAGTTGCAGTGGGTGATTTCAGGATTCCAAAGTTTAAGATTTCATTTGGGTTTGAAGCTTCCAATGGCCTTAAGGGTCAGGGCTTGGTGCTGCCATTCGGTGGCGGAGGAGGTTTGACAGAGATGGTGGACTCGCCTGAGGGTAAGAACTTATACGTTTCCGGCATATTCCATAAGTCGTTCATCGAAGTGAACGAAGAAAGCACGGAAGCCGCAGCTGCTTCCGCCAGAGTTAAAACTATGCTGTGTCTGCCTCTGCCGAGGACGGTTGACTTTGTGGCTGATCGTCCATTCCTCTTCTTGGTCAAGGAAGAATCGACCGGAGCCGTGCTATTCATCGGCCACGTACTGAATCCTCTTGCAGGCTGAGTGTTGTTATACCCTGTGAAATACAAATGTATACGCAGAACTACACGAGATTATATATATATAATGTACTAAAATGCTAATATTATCTCGCATTTGTATTATCTCTCTAATAGAGATGAAACTCACATGCACTGGCGAACCCTACCCTTATTAGAGAGATGGTATAAATAGGTGTTAAGTGTAGCAATCATGTATCAATAAACAAAAATGTTACTCTTACCATCTAGTTGTATTATTTTTTTAATAGAGATAGAACCACATGTGTTGACGGGTCATATCCTTATTAGAGAGATGATACAAATGGCAATACAATTAGGTGGTATGTGTATCATTACTCTAAAATAAATGTATGATCCTCATGTTCATGTCATCTTGTGTCTCTCATGTGGCTTTTGCTATTCGTTCTGCCTTGGCTACACGAAACGGTTGGAAATGCTTCTTTTTTTTTTTTTTTTTTTTTTTTTTTTTTTTTTTTTTTTTTTGAGAACTGAAAATATGTCATTACTAGGGCAAAGATGCCAAAAATACATAAAGAGAGCCTACCGCGAGGCAAACAACAAAACAACATAAAAGGGCAGTGCAAGGGGATGAAATAAAACCCGACACAACCTACAAGGCCAACACGTCACCTCTTCCACTACCACAACTAAATTAAGGAGGGCAAGGTAGTCCGTCATTGTTAAGAACATGCACCAATGAAACTGTTGGAAATTCTTTGGGATAGCGTTTTACCCATTATTGTTGGAAATGATTTTTGCCTTGGCTACATGATTTTTTTTTCTTTTTAATTAAGTGGTTGATTGTTTCAGTGAATAGTCATTCCTCATTCATTTGTATTTTGGGTTCCAAGTTCTTTTCTTCTCCTTAGTCTAGTTAAAGTAATGTCGCTCGTAATAAAAAGTAATATATAAACCCAATTGATCGATATTTATTACACGTTTACTTAACACGAGGTGGACAAGGCAAGAAACAAATGTAAGAGAGATTATGATTTTAGATTTTATTTTGTAGACCACTTGGTGTGACAGTTGATGATTAGTTTATTTATTTATTTTTAAATTATTAAATAAGAAAATCAACCATCAATCGCTACATTAAGTGATCTACAAAATATAGTTTGGTAGTCATTCCTTGACCATTTGCTTGGGCTTAAATCCTTTGTAACTAGTTTAAATCAACGTAGCTTGTAATAAAAAAAATATTATATAAACCAAGCGCTCGGTAAGTTTTGCACGTTGAGTTAACAAAATTTGAAACATAAACCCAATATGATGCCTCTTAATGTTAGCGCACTTCTTAATCGCCTAAGCCCTAAATTAGAAGTGGGTTATGTTTCAATTGGTTCTATTTTTTTACCAAAAGTAAAACCAAAAATGAAATTCCAATTCGGTTTAGTTTTCGTTCGGTATGATTTAATTTCGGTTTCTCACGCCTTAAAATTTTGAGTATTTATATATAAGTATCATAATTAATATATCAAATAATTAAATATGTATCAGCTTGATTCGGTTTTTGTTTTCCTCGATTCGGTGTCCGCTCAAACCTAGGGCGGAACGATGTATTTCCGACTCGTCTGTCTTGTTCCCCACTTGGCTTCGAACTAACCCGTTTGAACCTGTAACCGACCAGGGACGGCTTTTCCGAAACCTTAGTGTCTCGTATAAGTCTGAAACAAAAAGCCGAACAATCGTCTCGCAACCGAAGGAAGGTTAAGCACAGCAGAAATGGATCTGAGAGAAAGCATCATCAACCAAAACGACTTCGCTCTGGGGCTGACGAAGCAGCTGCTTCAGACCGAAGGCAAGCAATCGAACCTCGTCTACTCGCCGCTGTCCATCCACGTGCTGCTGAGCCTGATCGCGGCCGGGTCAAAAGGTCCCACTCAGGACCAGCTGCTGTCTTTCCTCAAGTCAAAGTCCACCGACCACCTCAACTCCTTCGCCGCCGAGCTCGGCTCTGTGATCTTCTCCGATGGGTCCCCTAGCGGCGGCCCCCAGCTGTCGTTCGCGAATGGTGGTTGGGTGGACAGGCGCCTCCCTCTGAAGCCATCTTTCAAGCAGGTGGTGGAAACTTCTTACATGGCCGCTCTCGCCCAAGTCGATTTTCAGACCAATGTAAGCTCCCAAACCCTCTGTCCTGTCGTTTCGATTGTTTTTTTTTCTTTTTTCGATGATGCTCATGATCAAAGCCTAAATTATGTGCATCTATATTGGAAGATAAATTCATCAAAACAATTATTAACATTTATTTTTTCTTAATCTCTAAAAATTTACAATGTGTACTTTATATTTTTCTCCAGTGTTAATTCGGATTGCAAGGATACCAAAACTGACCAACAATACTCACTCCAACAATGATTTTCCTAATTTTTCCATGCAAGTACCTTTACTCAAACTTTAAATTCCTCTATTTATTCCAGAATCCAAATTGGCTATATCATGTGAATATGTATAAATCCACTATAGGTTCCAACTATATGTATACCTCAGCCAATTTCGATTATCCTTATGCCCAAATCTGTATGCATCAAAACTTATGCTTAATATATTATAACACAGCGGAAATTTAGTGAAGAAAACAAAAAAGAGATATATAAAACTTTTACGTGATGCATGATTAATCATGGTGGGATTCAAAATACTGGTTAACTAGTAGAAAGCAAACAAGTTGCAGCTATTAGCTATATGACTATTAGCTATATGATTGAAAAATGCCGTCAATCCTAACAAATAAACCTGTAAATTAAAATCAACACAGCTAAAAGATTCAACACCAAATGAAATCTTGACGTATTACTTTAGTAATATAACTCATGGCAAACATAAATGTGACATGAAGTACTATGTTTATGTTATCTGACAATCCATATAGCCATACCAAAGTGCAAAGCCTTTACTATATGAAGAATGTATCATGCTTAAAAGTACTTCTACATTATAGTCAATGCATGCTACAGATATTATCTTAGTTAAGAATTCATGCTGTGCTTTCTCTTCTTAAATCAATCATAGTCCAAAGCTGAATGATTTTAAATGAGTTCTTGACGAAATTGGAGAACAGAAGTACTTATACAAATTCTTAACATCTTTAATCCCATAGCTATATAGTTTATGGTTTCAACATCTTTGGATGAAGAAATACTGATAACAATTTCTTTTGTTCATGACACTACTATTGCAATATTTGAATTTCCTGTAGCCTTGCTTTCATAACTTTTTAATAGGAGAAAACAAAACCTAATTTAAACATATGTATATGGTATATTATGCCACTAGAATTCGAACCTTGAAGAACAAAAAATTGAATAAAACCTCATTTGGAAATAGTGGCGAAGCCAGGATTTGTCGAGAGGAGTGGTGAAATTCAAAAGAATGCAAGGTTCAATCGAAGCGGTTGCTTTCACATTGGAGAGTGCAAAGTTTTGAGTCAATGTTCATAGCAGAAAATAGTCTCTCCACCAAAGCAGTTGTAAGCAATAATATCAAAGCCAATGCAAGAAGCTTAAATTGGCTAGGATTAGATCCTAAAAAATGTTAAGCGCTAGTCAAGCAGCGGACTAGAACCTAGCAGCTAGGTACTTAGGCGAGATCTAGGCAAGAGCCGAGATGGATTTAAATTAGAGAGTCTTAACAAAATGCTCATGGTATTGTTCATTTTTAATGTTAAGGACATTTTTACTCTAAAAAGTCACTCTAGTACTATTCACTTACAACACATTTTTGTCATTTTGGTTAAAACTCAAAATTTTTTGAAATCTTTCCATTAGTTTTCATATTATTTGAAATATGAAACAAGTCCTCAAAGTCACATTGGAAATTCATTGAAAGTAGTGATGGTTAGAATAAAAAACATACAAATTTGAGTATGAAATAACCTCTTCCATATTGTATTAACAACATTAAGGTAATTTTAGTATTGAAAGTCTTATTTTATGTGGTATTTTGTGCGTATGGTTTATCTAAAATATTTCATTGAAGCACTTATGTCTTTAAAGTATAATTAGGGACCAATCAAAATATCAAACCAAAAGGAAGAGAGACCAAGCCAAACCATTTAACCAAAAACAAAGGAACCAAGTCAAACGGAAAAAAGATAGAAGGAAAAAAAAAACGAAAGAAAAAACGGAGAAAAGCAACAAAAGAAGGATAGAATAAAAAGTAACAAAACGCAACGTTTCATTTAAAAGGAATGCTGAGACGACGTCGTTCAGTCCAAGATTTTTTTAAAACAACTTTTCTTTTATGTTCTTCTTCCTCGCGTAGGAGTTGCCTTCCTCTGCAACAGGCAGCCCACCGACACCATGGCTCTTTATGTGGCTTTTCGACGACCGAAAGGGAGGATTCCTTGATCTACATGTGAATTTCCGTCCCTCCTTGCCCTGCTATGGCTTCGCCACTGTTTGAAAGGATTTCTTTCTTCACGTTATGAATTATAGTGCAATTCTGATCATTGTTTCTTTAATCATGTTTAGAAGTTACACATAAACAAGAAGGGCTTTGGCTAATGCATGAAATATGCAACATCTGATCTGTTGATCGTGATCAGAGTGATGAAGCTAATAACACAAACTGACATGCACCTTCTAAATTTCTGTAGCTTTCCAATGCCCTTTTCGCCTCTTTGCAGCTCAATATGATTAGTGTATAAAAATAACAAAACAAAATTGACTACATTCATTATTGGAAAATCTTAATGGAATGACAACAAAATACCAATCCTCTAGTCCATGCTTTAGTTTTTAATTTTGTTTGTCAATCATTCTTTTAACTTTTGGTTAACTGAGTACAGTGGAAAATATAGTTATTGAACAGAGATTAACTTCATAAAATTGAAAACTAGAGTAAAACTGAACCAATATTATTAAACTGTTGGTCACGACACATTTGTAAGCTGCATGGCACCCAAACATCATTTTGCATTTCTTAATATGGATTTGAACATGTCAAGTCTCCGTACGTTATGTTTTTGAAAGCCCAAAATTTATTTCTTGACTCTAAACCATGTTGTGGACTTTGTTTATAACTTTTAGGTTTACCGAATAGGTCTTTAGTCGTATTATGAGTGGCTCTGAAACCACATGTAAGAAGGAAATTCGTAATCAATTAAAAACACTTATTTGGATTAGAACGCAATCTTCTGAGCATCTGCATCTCTCCTTGTATTGTGACAACTCTATATATAGCAAAACCAATGATTTTCTGCTCTCTTTCACTCACCTTATCACAACTCCATTTAATGGGGCTAGAAGGGTTATTTTTGTGTATCGAGTGTGAGGGTAGGGACCCTTGTTATATAGTAAAAGAGGTGGAATCTTAGTAGGGAACTTCCCATCATGTAATTCTACTCGGACAAGACTTTTATCACCTAGACTTTAGTATTTATATCTGATTAGGTTTACTAATCATATCTTGATTGCTTTAGCTATAAATCCTAATAATACACTCTCTTTATTAGCGTACAAGTATTATTGAAATCAATCTCTGCAATCCTTAATCTATATGAGACGTTATGTACAATTGTGCAACTCTAATATAGTCTTACAAGCTTAGCCATTACAAAATCGTATTGTAGATTTTTTTTATAGCATGTTTATCGATCACTAGGTTAACATGCAGGCTGATATCATGGTTTTCTAACTTGTAATTGTTGTTGGTGCTCAAGGCTGCTCAAGTGGCGTCGGGAGTGAATTCATGGGCTGAAAAGGAGACGAGTGGCCTTATCAAGGAGGTACTTCCTCCCGGGTCAGTTGACAGCTCAACCAGGCTCATCTTTGCAAATGCGTTATACTTCAAAGGAGCTTGGACTGAAAAGTTTGATGCATCACAAACGAAAGAGCATGACTTCCACCTTCTCGATGGGAGCACGGTTAAGGTACCCTTCATGACCAGCAGGAAGAAGCAGTATTTAAGTGCCTTCAATGGTTTCTCAGTCTTAGGGCTTCATTACAGGCAAGGTGAAGATAGGCGGTGTTTCTCCATGCACATCTTTCTTCCAGAGGCGAAAGATGGGCTGCCAGCTTTGGTTGAGCAACTTGGCTCTGAGTCCGGGTTTTTGGATCGCCATCTTCCCAAGCAAAAATTTGCAGTGGGTGATTTCAGGATTCCAAAGTTTAAGATTTCATTTGGGTTTGAAGCTTCGAATGTCCTTAAAGGTCTGGGCTTGGTGCTGCCATTCGGTGGCGGAGGAGGTTTGACAGAGATGGTGGACTCGCTTGAGGGTAAGAACTTATACGTTTCCAGCATATTCCATAAGTCGTTCATCGAAGTGAACGAAGAAGGCACGGAAGCCGCAGCTGCTTCCGCCGGTAGTATAAATTGGCTGTGTCTGCCGAGGACGGTTGACTTTGTGGCTGATCGTCCATTCCTCTTCTTGGTCAAGGAAGAATCGACCGGAGCCGTGCTGTTCATCGGCCACGTACTGAATCCTCTTGCAGGCTGAGTGTTGTTATACCCTGTGAAATACAAATATATACGCAGAACTACACGAGACTACGTATATAGAATGTACAAAAATGCTACTCTTACCACTGCTGGAAATGCTTTTCTCCTCGGTTGTATTGGGAATGGTTTGGACTAGACATTTTTCTTTTTAATTAAGTGGTTGATTGTTTTAGTCATTATTCATTTGTGTTTTGGGTTAAAATTCTCTTCTTCTCTTTAGTCTAGTTAAAGTAATGTTGTCTGTAATAAAACATAATATATAAACCCAATTGGTCGATATTTATTGCACGTTGAAAAGTGGACAAGGCAAGAAACAAATATGAGAGAGATTATGTTTTTAGATTTTACTTTGTAGACTATTTGGTGTGGCAGGTGATGATTAGTTTTCTTTTAATCATTAAAGAAGGAAATCAATCATCATTCACCACATTATGTGATCTACAAAATATAGTATGAGTATATGATCCCTCTACCATCTCCAGATTTTATTTATACCATTAAACAGATAAAAAATAAAGGGTTTCATAGTCAGTAAGCATTTCATTAAGGTAAAGAAACTTTGAAACATAAACCCAATTAGACAGCTCTTAACGTTCAATTGTAATAAGACAATTTAAAAATAAGGCCCAATTAAACCTGATAATTTTTTATAGGATTTGTTGACTCGACACGGAACAATACTAAGATAATAGATTTCGTATCAACACATTAATTAGTTGGATCGTTAACGGGCCATTCATTAATAATGGGTTATTAACAAATTTATCGACAGGTAAACCATTTCAACGTGTTAAAAGAACAAAGTTAGTGTTAATGCAGAATCTTTTTTGACCTCTAAAACAATGCAAGCCTAAGAAGAGGTCCGACAAAGGCCCAAAGAGAGAAGTTCAAGTCTTAGTGCTGGGCATTTTGTGCTAGGCTAAGTGCTAGGCTTAGTACTAGGCATATTACACTAGGCTAAGGTGCTAGGGAAAAGTGCTGGGGAAAAAGTGCTAGGCATGCAGTATCTTCCCGAGGACTCTACAGGCGACCACTACATGAAGGCACGCTAATGAAGACAAGATATTTATTGAGTGGTTAGTTACCTTTTCTTAGGATCACGCATTTAAAAGTTGGTTTTGTATATAAAGAGAAAAGTGTGTAGAGAGAAAAGGAGGACTAAGTAGGGAGGAAAAACCTTATAAGCCCTTTGGCTTCTCCGTTTTTTTTTTCCCCAACCTTTTGGCTTATCCTTGGCTAAAGAGTCTTTAGCCATTTTTACGTAACATTTGTAAGCTCAACAAGATCTATATACAAACTATAGTGGACTTAGTCTAGTTCATGGGTGAACCGCTTTATATGCTTGTGTTCTTTATGTTAGGATTATTTTTTATTATGTGTTTAGCCACTGCTTTCAGTGAAAGTCTTGAACTTTTTTTATTTTTATATTTTGGTTGGGAAGGTCTATATCTTTTTAGTATTTCAATCAATAATTTCCAGAGACATGGACATAGCCAAGTTCCAATCCCACTTCCTATAGTTTAGATTACTCTGTTGCATACTTTCTGAGTTGACAGTGATGAACTATTACCAGTATGCAACTAATATGGTTCTGTCTTATGAAGATCTTGTCTCAAATTTGATGTACATTACTGTTTGTGGTTCTGTCTTAAAGTTGACGGTGATGAACTATTATCAGCAGGCAACTAGTATGGTTTTGTCTTATGAATACAATGAATGAATTCAATCTTCAAATTAAAATATTTACACTAGTGGATATCACAAAATCTTATGTTATACTTAATGAAAGTATAAATAAACTCTAAGTGTTAGTGAATCTATTGTTTTGATGGGATATGCTTTCTACGAAACTAATTTCAACGATCCAACCGTCAAACTTGTTTATATATTCTTCGAGATCGTATACACCAAAAATTGCAAAAAATAAACATTCAGAGATCAAGTAACGAGACAAAACTTTTCGACGGTTATAAATGAAAAATTACGATTTAACGATTATTTTAACTCTAATTTTGATGATTTTTTTTATAGTTATACTCCTTGACCTTATATGAATACAATTAATGAATTCGATCTTCAATTTAAAATATTTACATTAGTGGATACCATAAAATCTTATGTTATACTTAATGAAAGTATAAATAAACTCTAAGTGTTAATGAATCTATCGTTTTGATGGGATACACATCCTACAAAACTAACTTCAACGATCCAATCGTCAAATTTGTTTATATGTGCTTCGAGATCGCATACGCCAAAAATTGCAAAAAACAAACATTCACAGATCAAATAATGAGACAAAACTTTTCGACGGTTATAAACAAAAAATTACGATTTAACGGTTATTTTAACTCTGCTTTTGATGATTTTTTTTAAAGCTACACTCCTTGACCTTATATGAATACAATGAATGAATTTGATCTTCAATTAAAAATAATTACAATAGTGGATACCACAAAATCTTATGTTATACTTAATGAAAATATAAATAAACTCTTAAGTGTTAGTGAATCTATTGTTTTGATGGGATACGCATTCTACGAAACTAATTTCAACGATCTAACCATCAAACTTGTTTATATATGCTTCGAGATCGCATACGCCAAAAATCGCAAAAAAAAAACATTCAAAGATCAAGTAACGGGAGAAATTTTTTTTATGGTTATAAATGAAAAATTACAATTTAACGGTTATTTTAACTCCGATTTTGATGATTTTTTACAGCTACACTCCTTGACCTTATATGAATACAATGAATGAATTCGATCTTCAATTTAAAATATTTACACAAGTGGATACCACAAAATCTTATGTTATACTTAATAAAAGTATAAATAAACTCTATATGTCAGTGAATATATCGTTTTGATGGGATATGCATTCTATGAAACTAATTTCAATGATCTAACCGTCAAACTTGTTTATATATGCTTCAAGATTGCATAAGCCAAAAATCGCAAAAAAATATATTCAAAGATTAAGTAACGGGACAAAACTTTTCGACGGTTATAAACAAAAAATATTATTTAACGATTATTTTAACTCCGATTTTGATTATTTTTATAGCTACACTCATTGATCCTATATGAATACAATGAACTAATCTGATCGTCAATTTAAAATATTTACAGAAGTGGATACCACAAAATTTTATGTCATGATGATCAATGAAAATTGAGGATTTTGTAAAAGGAATAACATGCAAGCTTTGAGTTCCATTGGCAAGGTTTAAACTTTTGAGAAAGGCTTCACAACCTTGAAAACAAAAACTCTTTCATTTTGCAAATCCTTGCACATTTAACATTTTGTAATAGAGTAATAGTGTATGAATGTTTGTTTATTAGGTTCTTATTTTCAAGTGTAGATGTAGTACTTAAACGACAAATGTGTTTTAAAGTTTTGAAGTAATATTTATGTGGCAATGTGTGGTATGTGCAAATTTAAGAAAAAAATATATATTTTTCTTAACGGGTCATAATGGGTCGCCTGTTAAGGACCCGTTAAAATAATGGGTGAGACACGATACGACCCATTAAGATAATAGGTGTTACACGAAAACGACATACATGACCCGTTTGCCAGGCCTAGTTGCGTGCCACCTCATAAACTCATCCTTAAGAAAGATGCAAGAGAGGAAGAAGAAAACACAGGGGATAGTATATAAAGACCATCAATCTATCGCTTACAACTGACACCGAGTTTCAAAATATTAAAAAAGAAACTAAAATCTATGTTGCTCAGAACCGATGCAGACTTTAAAATATTTAAAAACAATAATTAGTGTCGGCTACAAGCAATACCAATACTTTATGTCGCTTAAAAGAGACACCAATACTTTATGTCGTTTAAAAGCAACACTATTTTTTTATAAAGCGACACCATTATTTAAAAATTATTAAACTGTATGTCGGTTATAAGCGACATTAAATGTTTATGTCGGTTAAAAGTGACATAGACAGTTTATGACGCTTACAAGCAATAGTAAATCCGACGTCATGTTCAGTAGGTGTCGCAAATGTCTTGTCTGCCACTATATTATATTAAACCGATATCACCCACTAACACTATAAGGTCTTTTTGTAGGAGTGGTGAAAAGGGTAAGTTTGCTGGTCTTTCATGTTCATATATCTCCGTTTTAAATCATCTTCATTTTGTGATTACCGTAATATGATTGATTATTTAAACTCTGAAAAGGGTAAGTTTCTATTTGTTCCAAATTTGTGGGATAGACAACACCATCATACTCGTTACTGCACAAGACAATCTACTATTGGACTTTGTGTGCATATGTGTGTCTGCTAGTTGAACTCCATCTAGTAGACTCCTTGTATCACTCATCCCCTGGTCAGTCGTTTGATCGGATTACTATTACATAGGTACCGTGGTAGAACAATTGTTTTTACTTTCGTTGTTATTTTTCATTTATTAGTGTAGTAGTTGTTCTTAGCTAGGTTTTTAGTATTGAAGTAATAAGTATGCATTATTTTCTGATGTGAAGTAACTGTTGTAGGTGCTCAAGGCTGCTCAAGTGGACTCGGGAGTAAATCCGTGGGCTGAAAGGGAGATGTTGGTGTTGTGATTGAAGGCATCCTCTTTGATGTTCAGTGTTTGAAATAGCAGTTGAGGTCAGTAGAATTTATCTTCGCTCCTCGTGTTTGCAACAAAGCAACGCATTTAGTGGCTTCTTTTGTTGCCCGGAAAGGGAGCTTTCATAATTGGAATGGTCTTGAGTTAGATTGGCTATTTAATACTTTAGCTTATGTAAACTTTTGCATTTGAATATAATAAAATTTCTTTCTTTTGGGGAAAAAAAGAAGAAGAAGTGAAAGCACTTTAAGTTGAAAAATGACAACTGAAAATGAGGCATTAGAGTGCTCTCAGAATCTATTGCCCTTACTTGTTAGCATGTGGAATTCTGCCGCATCTTAACTTCACACGAAACACATAGGCATTTCTGCAAGAAATAACAGGTTGGAAAGAGTAAAAAATTATTTAAAAATGTATGTAGGTTATAAGCGACATTAAATATTTACGTCGGTTAAAAATGACATATACAGTTTATGGCGCTTACAAGCGATAATAAATCTGAGATCATGTTCAGTAGGTGTCGCAAATGTCTTATCTCTCACTATATTATATTAAACCGACATCACCCACTGACATTATAAGGCCCTTTTGTAATAGTGGTGGAAAGAGTAGAAAACTCAAAGCACCCTTTGGGATCGCACGTTTGCTGGTCTTTCATGTTCATATATCTCCGTTTTAAATCATCTTCATTTTGTGATTATCGTCATATGATTGATTATTTAAAATCTGAAAAGGGTAAGTTTCTATTTGTTCCAAATTTGCGGGATAGACAACACCATCATACTCGTTACTGCACAAGACAATCTACTATTGCACTTCGTGTGTATGTGTGTGTCTGCTTGTTGAACTCCATCTAGTAGACTCCTTGTATCGCTCATCCCCTGGTCAGTCGTTTGATCGGATTACTATTACATAGGTACCGTGGTAGAACAATTGTTTTTTCTTTCGTTGTTATTTTTCATTTATAAGTGTAGTAGTTGTTCTTAGCTAGGTTTTTAGTATTGAAGTAATAAGTATGCATTATTTTCTGATGTGAAGTAACTGTTGTAGGTGCTCAAGGCTGCTCAAGTGGCCTCGGGAGTAAATCCGTGGGCTGAAAGGGAGATGTTGGTGTTGTGATTGAAGGCATCCTCTTTGATGTTTAGTGTTTATAACAGCAGTTGAGGTCAATATAATTTATCTTCGCTCCTCGTGTTTGCAACAAGACAACGCATTTAGTGACTTCTTTTGTTGCCCGGAAAGAGAGCTTTCATAATTGGAATGGTCTTGAGTCGGAATGACTATTTAATACTTTACCTTATGTAAACTTTTGCATTTGAATATAATAAAATTTCTTTCTTTTGAGAAAAAAATAGAAAAAGAAAGAAGAAGTGAAGCACTTTAAGTTGAGAAATGACAACTGAAAATGAGGCATTAGAGTCCTCTCAGAATCTATTGCCCTTACTTGTTAGCATGTGGAATTCTGCCGTACCTTAACTTCACAAGAAACACATAGGCATTTCTGCAAGAAATAACAGGTTGGAGTAAATATATATGTATTATATTGTTTGCTTAAACCGAGACGCTTCAACATATCATAAAATCCTATCCGTATTATCTCATTGGAAAACTTCCTCAGTTCAAGAAAAGAAAAGGCTAAAGTATTTTTAACGATACTTATGAAAATGAACAAACATATTGATGTCAGGTTCCGCGAGTTTCAGTTGTGATTCATGCAATTCATTAATCTTCAAGTTAAACAAAACAATGGATGTTGTCATGGAGATAATCAGATCCATGGGCCAATTACGTTTTTGGCTTTCTTAACTACAATATCTTTTCTACTTGTCGACTTTGGCATGCCGTTCCTTTTAGCTCTATATAAGTCTCGTTGAAGAGCACCATAGAAGCACAACTCCAGCTCCTTATACCATTATTGTTTTGTTATCAAGATATCATGAAGGTTGAAGTTGTAGTAATCTCCAAGGAGATTATCAGACCATCTTCTCCAACTCCTGATCACCTTCGCACATACCAACTCTCCTTTCTCGACCAGATATCTCCTCCGGTCTATAATCCTTTGGTCATATTCTATTCCTCATCAGAGCCCGAATCAAAATTCGATATTGTTGAAATATCCAATCAGCTTAAGAAATCCCTATCCAATGTCTTGACTCAATTCTACCCGCTAGCCGGACGTGCCCAAGGCAACTTGTTCATAGACTGCAATGACCAGGGAATACCCTACCTGGAAACTAGAGTTAAGTGCCAACTTTCTGATGTTATTCAAAACCCAATTCCTGTCGAACTCAACAAATTCATTCCATTTCAAGTAGATGAAGTTGCCGATATTTCTTTCGGTGTCCAACTCAACATCTTTGAGTGTGGTGGCATAGCTCTCGGTCTGTGCATTTCCCATAAGATTGCGGACGCTTTGTCGTTTTTCAATTTCATCAAAACTTGGGCAGCCACTTCTAGACAACAAGGTGATCATATAGTGTGCCCACAATTTGTGTCAGCCACACTCTTCCCACCAATGAACATATCTGGGTTTAATCCAAGAGTTGGCATCACAAAGGAGAACATTGTAACCAGAATGTTTGTCTTTGAGGCTTCAAAGATAGAGGCTCTCAAATCAAAATATGGTGCTGGTGATCACAACAAGAGCTTGGAAAATCACCAAAAGCCGCCTTCTCGTGTGGAGGCTTTATCCGCTTTCATATGGAGCCGCTTCATGGCTGCCACTCAGGTGAAGTCAGACATTGCACCAAAGAGGACCTACGCCATTGTCCATGCAATAAACCTTCGTACGAGGATTGATCCGCCATTGCCAGAACAATCATTTGGAAATCTATACAGAATCGCAATGACAATCCCGTCTTTGGATACAGGGGAGGAGGGCTATGGCCTAGTGAGGCAGGTGAGAGACCAAGTGAAGAAAATCGACAAAAACTACATTGAAAATCTGCAGAAGGGCAGCGAGCATTTGGATTTCATCAAACAGAGCTCTGATAATTTCTTCAAGGGAGAGATGGTAACGCTGAGCTTCACCAGCCTGTGTAGGTTTCCACTGTATGAAGCTGATTTTGGATGGGGAAACCCTACTTGGGTTGGCTCGCCAGCCCTAACTTTCAATAATTTGGTTGTTTTCATCGACGCTAAGTCTAGTGGCGGGATTGAAGCATACATTAACATGAAGGAAGAAGACTTGGCTAAAATTGAAAGCGATGGTGAGTTCCTTGCCTTTGTTTCTCCAAATGTGTAGTGAAGAATGTGTTGAGTGTTGAAAGGTAATCTTGTCTTGGCCCAAGACAATGGATCCAGCCCATCTTGAAAAGGCAACACAAGCCCAATCGATGATTTATGAAAATGTTAGAGAATTTTAGCAAAAGCTTGTAGTAGATTGAATGCATGTATAAAATATCTAAGGTTTTTTTTATAGAAAGACCTAGAATCTTGTAAAATTGTGTAGACATTAGAAAAAGCTAGAAAGATCTATAAATAAGATAAGTTAGCAAACCTTGCCTATAAATAGGTGAGGTGCTAAGCTATGTGATGTAACAAATAAGAGAGCAAGTAGTGAGAAGTGAGAGTGCCAAGTGAGAAGTGAGAAGAAGCAACAAAGCTTCTAAGAGTATTTGAGTGTTTCTTCTTGTACTAGTTTGTGAGTGAATAAAAAGTTTTGTGTATTAACTTGAGTGTTCTTTCTTTCTCTTTCCTATTAAACTCCGCTGCGTTACACTCTTCTTTGTGAGATAAACATCTCCAAAGTAGTGAAGTCTTTTTTAAGTCCCAATAACATTGAGTACTTTGAAGGAAATAAATAGGAAGAAGAAAAATAAAATGTGTTGGATACAATCATACAATATTTTGTAGGCTGTAAATGAGTATATTCGTGATTTACCCAAAAGAAAAAGAATATATAGACTCATTTGAAGTCAAATTAATTGTGTCTGAGATTTCTTGTATCTAAATTCATCAAAATTTGATTGAGGATGAGGGTTCTTTCAAATTGTGTTTTGTTATGCTTATGAATTTGTACTTTCTTTTTAGGAGAAATTGGTTCCATCCCTCTTTTTGCTTCTTCATTGATTAAAACCTTATTCCTTTTCAAATTTTGATCAAGGTTCTTAGGCATTAATAAACATCATTAATTATATCAATAATAAAATGTTTTTTATTTCTAAATATATTCATTTAGTTTTTTTGAAGGAATTTTAATTTATTGTTAGAAATGTAACCTTTGGTATATTTATATTTATGGCTAAATGTTTTATCATATATTTTTATTTTTAGTTTGTACGCATTTTAAATTTACAGCCCTTTTTTAATTTATACCAATTTTCTTTTCAGTTTTAATTTGTACCTATATATTAATTTTCTTTTGTGCCCTTTGTACCCATATTTTGGGTTTATTTGTACCCATTTTAAATTTTGCTAAATGTACCCATTGTCACATCCCGGCCCGGGCGCAGCCACCTCCCGGGCCCGCTCCACTACCGTAGCACGATATTGTCCGCTTTGGGCCCCGTCCACGCCCTCACGGTTTTGTTTCTGGGAACTCACAAGCAACTTCCCAGTGGGTCACCCATCATGGGAGTGCTCTAGCCCCCTTCTCGCTTAATTTCGGAGTTCCTACGGAACCCGAAGCCAGTGAGTTCCCAAAAGGCCTCGTGCTAGGTAGGGATGAGAATATACATTTAAGGATCACTCCCTTGGGCGATGTGGGATGTCACACCCATCCTAATTATATGTATTTATTTTATTTTTTTAAAATACATCAGTAGTTATTTTTTAAAAAAGTTAATAATTATGTGGGTACATTATTTTCTTGCTATAATTTTGTGAAGAACAATATTACTCTAATATTTATTTGAAGTATTGATTATCTTTTAAAAACTTTATTTGAATTTGTTTAAATTTCATAATTTGTGGGACATTAAATGCATAAATGCATGAGTTAAATCTCTTAAATGATGTAAAGGACCTCGATCAAAATATTTAAACAAACAAAATTTCAGTCTAACAGTTAGGATGATTAGGGACCGGAATCAAAATGACCCCTCTTTTTAACTCAGTCAATTTAATGAATAATTTGACGATTTAGGCAACTAGGTTTTTTTTATTTTTTTTATTTCATTCGATTTGGTTCGGTTTTTTAGTATTTTTGCCGGTTCCTTATAAGTATAATGAAAACCAACAAGGTATCGTTGTTTTTCTTCCCAAACTAGCATATGGGCACACACAAAGTGTGTGAGAAGATTTTAATTTTAATTTTTGAAATAGAAGGAGAGAGGAAAAGAGTGATAGAGAATGTGGGAGTGGGAAGTTTTATTTTTTATTTTTTAATTAGAGATATGTTAGGATTACAGGTAGGTGATGCTTTAAAAAACAGCAAAATTTGATTGTGTGAAATTACATTTCTACCCATATTTTTTATCCATGTTCTGTTTTAATTAGAGAGTTAAACTGGTAATTTCATAGAGTTTTAGTTGACAATGAGTGTTTTATTAATTAGTAGAGACTAGAGTAATTCCCAATTAAATCCTTGTATCCCAATTAGGATACGAATAGAACCGGTCTAAATATAAGAATGAAGAACAAGTTCAAAAGTCATGGTTTTACTTAATAATCATAGAAATATAAAGGAAGAACAAGTTCGAAAGTCATAGTTTTACTTATTAATCATAGAAATATAAAGATATGGATGTCATTCTCGGAGGAGGATTGTTTGCCCTCCCACTTCCCATTTCCTTCCATCATTTCCTATTTGTGTGGCCACGGTTAATTCTCGTCAACATTTTATATTCCTATTGTTTTTTGTCTTATTATCTCTATAAAAAAAAAAACCAATATAAAATGTTGACGTGGCTTAACTGTAATCGTCCAAATAGGAGAGGATGGGAAGGGGATGAGAAGGGAATGGGAAGTGGGAGGGCAGACAATTCCCATCCGTCATTCTCATCCATAATATAGAGTATTGGTTCTTAACGTAGTAAACATTGAGTTTCCGTTCCGCGCGCCACCCTCAATTACTATAATACAAACAAAAATTTCCTAGCAAGTTGGATTATTCTATTTGAAGGAGAAAAATAATTAAAGGGTCTCATCTTATAGTTCTACTAGACTTTTTGCACCCGCTTACGTGCATGCGAAAGGGTTTCTTTAATCACGGCGCGTGACATACATAATTTTGCTTATTTTTTACTTTGCAATTGTCAAGAAGCGTGAATTTTTTCATTTTTCACATTAACGATATCGATCATTATCTACAACAAAAATAATGTAAGAACTTTTTGATATGTTCATTTAGAAGATTCAAAAAAGTGCTGGAAATTTTGTGTAATGTAAAAAAATTGGTGCGTAAAAATCACTTTTAAAAAAAAAACAATAAATAATAAAATTAAATGGTTGTATGGACTAACATACAATTTTTAAAAATTTCATTTTGTGAAACATGTACAAACACGTTAATAAGACATTTCGTATATTACTAAATCCTATGGACTGCTAATAGAGGCCACATGCTTGAGTTTAGTTGTAAGGTATTTAGCAACATCTCTGAGAATTGTTCTATAGCGGTGTTCGAAATTGCATTCTTTATGACTACCTGCAAATGCAAAGAAGTTATCAATCTCTACAACTATAAATGGAAGTAGGACAATTAACATGATACGATTAATTCAAAGTGAAGCTTCATGGAAACCAAATGGTAGAAGAAAATACAAGTGAACACGTCTTAACAATGGATATGTTTGGGATTTCTTCTGAAGGGGTTTTACAAACAAACAACCAAATAATTAAACTCTTCGACTTTGATAAATTTATCACCTATTGAGTAAACCTATGAAGGCAAGAAAATGGATATTGATTTTTGTGATAAAATATAGCAAATCAAGATGACATTTAGAAGTTAGGATAAGTGGGAAAGTGAAGCAAGAGAGTGGTACTAACAAAGCAGATACTATAGCTTTGCACATGGGCTTAATTGTTTAAAGGTTAAAGAATTTACATATGTTTAGGATGCAATATCCAATACTTCCATAAGCCTCTCCACATAAAAGTTTTAAAATAACAAAGCTCTTGAACAATATTAGCAACAAATAAAATTCGAAGTACCTGATTCGGACGAAGCAAGATAATTAATGCCTCTAATCACTAAGAATAAAAAATAAAGTCAAAACTAAGAAGCAAACCACCAAATCTAACCTCCAAACTGAGATGATTATCCAGCTCTTTGCTAGGAATCTCCACTCGCGGCTACCACTAATATCCTCCCCTTACAAAGTAAATGAACAAAAAACCGCCAAAAAAAGGAGAAGAAATCAAATGTAGTTTTCGAATGCCCACTGACCACTGATTTCGATAATCTCGTCATCCTCTTCCTCTAAATTTGTAATCTCGTACACATGGCTGAAAAATCTACTTATATTTCCAAATACAACATAAAATAATTTATTACGAATATTTAACCTAGCAATAAACGTGGAAAGCAAAAATAAGTAGGAGATAAAGAAAAGAAAGATGAAGAAAATAAAAATAAGAAATAAATTAAACTGATTGTATTATGATTCAATTCAACAATAATTGCACATTTACATAGTAAGGCATACCTCTTATTAATTTAAAGAGATACAAAAAAACTTCTGAATTAATCTGCCATCTCCTTTCACACTGCTTTGACATTTATCCTATCTAAGATCCCACATGCTATCAAATCAAACATTGAATTGATGGGAAACGAACTTCTGCATGAAAAAAGGTCAAGAGAAGTCTTGCATTAATGCGGTCCAAGAGAAACCAACTCAATCAGTTTTAGAGATACTTGCAAGCTTTCAGCTAGAAAAACCATGATATTATAACCAAGGTATTAAATATTCATAATATTTCGATATTTCTATCGAAATTTCCGTGTTTTTGGACTACCGATATTTTCGATGTCATCGATATTTCCATTGAAATTTCCGTGTTTTTTAAATTTCTATATTTAAAAAAACACCAAGGGGATTCGAAGCCCTCCCATTTTACTCATTCAACACCTTGACCACCATATCACTTATGTTTTTGTGAAAATATGCTAAAATATTTACATATTTTCTACACTCACAATGTTTTCTAGCTCACTATATAATCAACTTAAATCAGTTAAATCCATCATGCAATGCATTTCCTTCCATTTTTTGTCATAAACTAATAGATAATTGACTAAATAAACATCCTGCAAAGTTTCAATAAAAATTTCCAAGTTTTTCTTACAATTTCCGTGGTTTTTATTCAATTTTTATCGATATCGATAATATCCCGATATTTCCATCGAAATTTCCGTGTTTTTAGACTACCGATATTTCCGATATCATCGATATTTAATACCTTGATTATAACTAATGGGAATTATCAGGAAAATTAAATTGAATGAAATACTACCACAATATTATAACTAATTGGAATTATCAAAAACATTATTGTCACATTCTGGCCTGGGCTCGACTATGCCATATCACGATATTGCCTGCTTTGGGCCCTACCACACCCTCACGGTTTTGTTTCTGGGAACTCACACGAGAACTTCTCAGTGGGTCACCTATCTTAGGAATACTCTCGCCCAAACTCGCTTAACTTCGGAGTTCCGATGAACTCCGAAACCAGTGAGCTTCCAAAAGGCCTCGTGCTAATTGGAGGTAGACATATACATATAAAGCTTACAAGATCATTACCCTTGGGCGATGTGGGATCTTACAATCCACCTCTCTTAGGGGCCTGACGTCCTCGTCGGCACATTTTTGGCCAGGAAGTGGCTCTAATACCAAATTGTCACATCCTGGCCTGGGCTCGACTCCGCCATAGCATGATATTCTTCGCTCCTCGTGTTTGCAACAAGGCAACACATTTAGTGACTTCTTTTGTTGCCCGAAAAGAGAGCTTTCATAATTGGAATGGTCTTGAGTCAGAATGGTTATTTAATACTTTACCTTATGTAAACTTTTGCATTTGAATATAATAAAATTTCTTTCTTTTGGGAAAAAAATAGAAAAAGAAAGAAGAAGAAGTGAAAGCACTTTTAAGTTGAAAAATGACAACTGAAAATGAGGCATTAGAGTGCTCTCAGAATCTATTGCCCTTACTTGTTTGTTAGCATGTGAAATTCTGCCGCACCTAAACTTCACACGAAACACATAGGCATTTCTGCAAGAAATAACAGGTTGGACTAAGTATATATGTATTATTAGGGGTGGAAAAAATTCCCAAAATTCCCAAACCAAACAAAAAAAATACCGATCCCAAATCAAAAATGTCCCAAACCGATTTTCTCAAAATTTCGGTATTCCCATACCGAAAAAATACCAAAATTTCGGTATGGGAATCGGGATTGTCTTTCTAATATTTTGGTATTCCCATACCGAACCGAAAATATATATTTTTAATTATTATTATATATACATATATATATATATATATTTACATAGATAATAATATATATTATTTTTTTAATTATAGTTAGGGTTAATTTGAATCGTTGGATTGTTTCAAATTAATCTATGCCGTCCATCTATTCATGCATGTCTAACCAGTTCAAGGATTGAGTGAAAGAGTCCATTCTTCCTTACCTTTTTTTTGTTGTGAACTGAACGGTTCTTAGCATATGTGGAGGTTATTATCTTCTAGTAGGAAGCCATTATTAATAAAATGGATGTCACAGTAGCGACCCATATTTACCAATGTTGATCAAAGTTTAAGCAAGATAAATTTTTTTGTCTTTTTATGAGAATTACTTGGGGTATTAGGCAGACAGCATTATTGATGATATTTCAAATGTTGTTTTGTTGGTGTGTTATTGTTAACAGAGAAGGTGTACAAACCAATGCCACAAGGACATCAAGGACAAGGTAATTCTGTTTGCCTCAACCGAGTAGGATTCATCTCCTTTCTAGTCTTGTCCAGCTTCTCTATATTTACTGTTATGAATGACTGTATAAACATCCTATATAGATTAAATCCGAGATGTAATGTACATGTACTGTTGATTTGGCAGATTAGGCCTAGTTATATGTCAATTTTTCAATATAAAAGGTTGAATTTTAGCCCAAAAGTATAATATGTCAAATTTTATTCCAAAAGCCCAAAACCATTTCGGGATTCCCGATTTGTCCTGAAATCCCGAAACTATTTCGGGATTCCCAAAAATTGGGATTCCTGAAAATTTGGTTTGGGATTGGTATTGAAATTGGGATTTCCGAAAATTTCGGTTTGGGAATCGGGACAAGGGTTTCTGTATGGGATCCCATACCGAACCACCCCCATGTATTATATTGTTTGCTTAAACCAAGACGCTTCAACGTACCTATCCTTATTATCTCATTGGAAAACTTCCTCAGTTCAAGAAAAGAAAAGGCTAAAGTATTTTTAACGATGCTTGTGAAAATGAACAAACAAATTGATGTCATGTTCTGCAAGTTTCGGGTTGTGATTCGTGCAATTCATTGATCTTCAAGTTAAACAAAACAATGGATGTTGTCATGGAGATAATCAGATCCATGACTACAATATCTTTTATACTTGTCGACTTTGGCAGGCAGTTCCTTTTAGCTCTATATAAGTCTCGTTGAAGAGCACCATAGAAGCACAACTCCAGCTCCTTATACCATTATTGTTTTGTTATAGAGATATCATGAAGGTTGAAGTTGTAGTAATCTCCAAGGAGATTATCCGACCATCTTCTCCAACTCCTGATCACCTTCGCACATACCAACTCTCCTTTCTCGACCAGATATCTCCTCCGGTCTATAATCCTTTGGTCATATTCTATTCCTCATCAGAGCCCGAAACAAAATTCGATATTGTTGAAATATCCAATCAGCTTAAGAAATCCCTATCCAATGTCTTGACTCAATTCTACCCGCTAGCCGGACGTGCTCAAGGCAACTTGTTCATAGACTGCAATGACCAGGGAATACCCTACCTGGAAACTAGAGTTAAGTGCCAACTTTCTGATGTTATTCAAAACCCAATTCCTGTCGAACTCAACAAATTCATTCCATTCCAAGTAGATGAAGTTTCTGATATTTCTTTCGGTGTCCAACTCAACATCTTTGAGTGTGGTGGCATAGCTCTCGGTCTGTGCATTTCCCATAAGATTGCGGACGCTTTATCGTTTTTCAATTTCATCAAAACTTGGGCAGCCACTGCTAGACAACAAGGTGATCATATAGTGTTCCCACAATTTGTGTCAGCCACACTCTTCCCACCAAAGAACATATCTGGGTTTAATCCAAGAGTTGGCATCACAAAGGAGAACATTGTAACCAGAATGTTTGTCTTTGAGGCTTCAAAGATAGAGGCTCTCAAATCAAAATATGGTGCTGGTGATCACAACAAGAGCTTAGAAAATCACCAAAAGCCGCCTTCTCGTGTGGAGGCTTTATCCGCTTTCATATGGAGCCGCTTCATGGCTGCCACTCAGGTGAAGTCAGACATTGCACCAAAGAGGACCTACGCCATTGTCCATGCAGTAAACCTTCGTACGAGGATTGATCCGCCATTGCCAGAACAATCATTTGGAAATCTAAACAGAATTGCAATGACAATCCCGTCTTTGGATACGGGGGAGGAGAGCTATGGCCTTGTGAGGCAGGTGAGAGACCAAGTGAAGAAAATTGACAAAAACTACGTTGAAAAGTTGCAGAAGGGCAGTGAGCATTTGGATTTCATCAAACAGTGCTCTGATAATTTCTTCAAGGGAGAGATGGTAGCGCTCTGCTTCACCAGCCTGTGTAGGTTTCCACTGTATGAAGCTGATTTTGGATGGGGAAACCCTACTTGGGTTGGCTCGCCAGCCCTAGCTTTCAATAATTTGGTTGTTTTCATCGACGCTAAGTCTGGTGGTGCGATTGAAGCATACATTAACATGAAGGAAGAAGACTTGGCTAAACTTGAAGGCGATGGTGAGTTCCTTGCCTTTGTTTCTCCAAATGTGTAGTGAAGAATGTGTTGAGTACTTCGAATGAAATAAATAAGAAGAAGAAAAATAAAATGTGTTGGATACAATCATACTATTCTGCAGGCTGTAAATGAGTCTATTCGTGATTTACCCAAAAGAAAAAGAATACAGACTCATTTGAAGTCAAATTAATTGTGTCTGTGAGATTTCTTGTATTTAATTTCATCAAAATTTGAGTGAGGTTGAGTGTTCTTTCAAATTGTGTTTTGTAAGTGTTTTGTTATGCTTATGAATTTGTACTTTCTTTTTAGGAGAAATAAGGTTATCATCCCTTTTTTTGCTACTCCATTGATTAAAACTTTATTCTTTTTCAAATTTTGATCAAGGTTCTTAGGCATTAATAAACATCATTAATTATATCAATAATAAAATACTTTTTATTTCTAAATATATTCATTTAGTGTTAAAAATGTTACCTTCAGTATATTTATATTTATGGCTAAATGTTTTATCACATATTTTTATTTTTAGTTTGTACCCATTTTTAATTTACAGCCCTTTTTTAATTTGTACCAATTTTCTTTTTAGTTTTAATTTGAACCTATATATTAATTTCTTTTTGTGTTGTACCCATATTTTTAATTTATTTGTACCCATTTTAAATTTTGTTAAATGTACCCATCCTAATTATATGTATTTAATTTTTATGCTTTAAAATATATCAGTAGTTATTTTAAAAAAAAGTTAATAATTATGTGGGTACATTATTTTCTTGCTATAATTTTGGGAAGACCAATATTACTCTAATATTTATTTGAAGTATTTATTATCTTTTAAAAAAATTGAATTTGTTTAAATTTCATAATTTGTGGGACATTAAAAGCATAAATGCATGAGTTAAATCTCTTAAATGATGTAAAGGACATTGATCAAAATATTTAAACAAACAAAATTTCAGTCTAACAATTAGGATGATTAGGAACCGGAACCAAAATGACCCATCTTTTTAACTCAGTCAATTTAATGAATAATTTGACTATTTAGGCAACTAGGTTTTTTGATTTTTTTTTATTTCATTCCATTTGGTTCGGTTTTTTTAGTATTTTTGCCAGTTCCTTATAAGTATAATCAAAACCAACAAGGTATTGTTATTTTTCTTCCAAAACTAGTATATGGGCACACACAAAGTGTGTGAGAAAATTTTTAGTTTTGTTTTAGAAATAGAAGGAGAGAGAAAGAGAGTGATAGAGAATGTGGGAGTCGGAAGTTTTATTTTTTTAATTAGAGATATGTTAGGATTACACGTTGGTGATGCTTTAAAAAAACAGCAAAATTTGATTATGTGAAATTACATTTCTGCCATATTTTTTTTATTCATGTTCTGTTTTTATTAGAAGGTTAAACTGGTAATTTTATAGAATTTTGGTTGACAATGAGTGTTTTATTAATTAGTAGAGATTAAAATAATTCCCAATTAAATCCTTGTATCCCAATTAGTATACGAATAGAACCAGTCTAAATATAAGAATGAAGAACAAGTTCGAAAGTCATGGTTTTACTTATTAATTGTAGAAATATAAAGTAAGAACAAGTTCGAAAGTCATGGTTTTACTTGTTAATCATAGAAATATAAAGATATTGATGTCATTCTCATCCATAATATAGAGTATTGGTTCTTAACGTAGTAAACATTGAGTTTCCGTTCCGCACGCCACCCTCAATTACTATAATACAAAAATAAAATTCCTAGCGAGTTGGATTATTCTATTTGAAGGAGAAAAATAATTAAAGGGTCTCATCTTATCATTCTACTAGCCTTTCTGCAAGAGCTTACGTGCATGTGAAAGATTTTTTTTAATCACAGCGCGCAACATACATAATTTTGCTTATTTTTTACTTCGCAATTGTCAAGAAGCATGAATTTTTTTTCCTTTTTCAAATTAACGATACTGATCATTATCTACAACAAAATAATGTAAGAACTTTTTGATATGTTCATTTAGAAGATTCAAAAGTGCTGGAAACTTTGTGTAATGTAAAAAAAATTGGTGCGTAAAAATCACTTTGCCAAAAAAAAAACAATAAATAATAAAATTAAATGTTTGTATAGACTAACATACAATTTTTAAATTTTTTATTTTGTGAAACATGTACAAAAACGTTAATAAGACATTTCGTATATTACTAAATCCTATGGACTGCTAATATAGGCCACATGCTTTAGTTTAGTTGTAAAGTATTTAGCAACATCTCTGAGAAATATTCTATAGAGGTGCTCAAAATTGCATTCTTACCGACTACATGCAAATGCAAAGAAGTTATCAATCTCTACAAACTGTAAATGAAAGTAACACAATTAACATGATACGATTAATTCAAAGTGACAAACTGTAAGCTTCATGGAAACCAAATGGTAGAAGAAATACAATTGAACACTTCTTTACAATGGATATGTTAGGGATTTCTTCTAAAGAGGTTTTACATACAAACAACCAAATAATTAAACTCTTCAACTTTGATAAATTGATCACCTATTGAGTAAACCTATGAAGACAAGAAAATGGACATTGATTTTTGTGATAAAATATAGATCAAGATGACATTTAGAAGTTAGGATAAGTGGGAAAGTGATGCAAGAGAGTGGTACTAACAAAGCAGATACTATAGCTTTGCACATGGGCTTAATTGCTTAAAGGTTAAAAAATTTACATTGGTTTAGGATGAAATATCCAATATTTCCATAAGCACATAAAAGTTTTAAAATAACAAAGCCCTTGAACAGTATCAGCAACAAATAAAATTCAAAGTACCTGATTCAGACGAAGCAAGATAATTAATGCCTCTAATCATTAAGAATAAAAAATAAAGTCAAAACTAAGAAGCAAACCACCAAATCTAACATCCAAGTCAAATTGAGATGATTATCCGGCTCTCTACTGGGAATCTCCACTCGCGGCTACCGCTAATATCCTCCTTTTACAATATTACTCTAATATTTATTTGAAGTATTTATTATCTTTAAAAAATTATTTGAATTTGTTTAAATTTCATAATTTGTGGGACATTAAATGCATAAATGCATGCGTTAAATCTCTTAAATGATGTAAAGGATGTGACATCCCACATCGCCTAGAGGAGTGATCCTTAAATGTATATTCTCATCCCTACCTAACACGGGGCCTTTTGGGAGCTCACTGGCTTCTGGTTCCGTAGGAACTTCGAAGTTAAGCGAGAAGGGGGATAGAGCACTCCCATGACAGGTGACCCACTGGGAAGTTGCTCGTGAGTTTCCAGAAACAAAACCGTGAAGGCGTGGTCTGAACCCAAAGCGGACAATATCGTGCTACAGTTGTGGAGCGGGCCCTGGAAGTGGTCCGCCCCGAGCCGGGATGTGACTAAGGACCTTGATCAAAATATTTAAACAAACAAAATTTCAGTCTAACAATTAGGATAATCAGGAACCGGAACCAAAATGACCCATCCTTTTTACTCAGTCAATTTAATGAATAATTTGATGCAACTAGGTTTTTTTATTTTTTTTTATTTTATTTCATTGGATTTGGTTCAATTTTTTTAGTATTTTTGCTAGTTCCTTATAAGTATAATCAAAACAACCAAGGTATTGTTATTTTTCTTCCCAAACTAGCATATGGGCACACACAAAGTGTGTGAGAAAATATTTATTTTTGTTTTAGAAATAGAAGGAGAGAGGAAGAGAGTGATAGAGAATGTGGGAGTGAGAAGTTTTATTTATTTATTTATTTTTAATTATAGATATGTTAGGTTTACACGTTGGTGATGCTTTTAAAAAAACATAAAAATTTGATTGTGTGAAATTACATTTATGCCCATATTTTTTTATTCATGTTCTGTTTTAATTAGAAGGTTAAACTAGTAATTTTATAAGATTTTGGTTGACAATGAGTGTTTTATTAATTAGTAGAGATTAAAATAATTTCCAATTAAATCCTTGTATCCCAATTAGTATACGAATAGAACCAGTCTAAATATAAGAATGAAGAACAAGTTCGAAAGTCATGGTTTTACTTATTAATTGTAGAAATATAAAGTAAGAACAAGTTCGAAAGTCATGGTTTTACTTGTTAATCATAGAAATATAAAGATATTGATGTCATTCTCATCCATAATATAGAGTATTGGTTCTTAACGTAGTCAACATTGAGTTTCCGTTCCGCACGCCACCCTCAATTACTATAATACAAAAATAAAATTCCTAGCGAGTTGGATTATTCTATTTGAAGGAGAAAAATAATTAAAAGGTCTCATTTTATCGTTCTACTAGCCTTTCTGCAAGAGCTTACGTGCATGCGAAAGGTTTTTTTTTAATCACGGCTTGCAACATACATAATTTTGCTTATTTTTTACTTTGCAATTGTCAAGAAGCGTGAATTTTTTTTCCTTTTTCAAATTAATGATCCTCATCATTATCTACAACAAAATAAAGTAAGAACTTTTTGATATGTTCATTTAGAAGATTCAAAAGTGCTGGAAACTTTGTGTAATGTAAAAAAATTGGTGCGTAAAAATCACTTTGCCAAAAAAAAAACAATAAATAATAAAATTAAATGTTTGTATAGACTAACATACAATTTTTAAAATTTTTTATTTTGTGAAACATGTACAAAAAAGTTAATAAGACATTTCGTATATTACTAAATCCTATGGACTACTAATATAGGCCACAGGCTTTAATTTAGTTGTAAAGTATTTAGCAACATCTCTGAGAAATATTCTATAGAGGTGCTCGAAATTGCATTCTTACCGACTACATGCAAATGCAAAGAAGTTATCAATCTCTACAAACTGTAAATGAAAGTAGGACAATTAACATGATACGATTAATTCAAAGTGATAAACTGTAAGCTTCATGGAAACCAAATGGTAGAAGAAAATACAATTGAACACTTCTTTACAATGGATATGTTAGGGATTTCTTCTAAAGAGGTTTTACAAACAAACAACCAAATAATTAAACTCTTCAACTTTGATAAATTGATCACCTATTGAGTAAACCTATGAAGACAAGAAAATGGACATTGATTTTTGTGATAAAATATAGATCAAGATGACATTTAGAAGTTAGGATAAGTGGGAAAGTGATGCAAGAGAGTGGTACTAACAAAGCAGATACTATAGCTTTGCACATGGGCTTAATTGCTTAAAGGTTAAAAAATTTACATTGGTTTAGGATGAAATATCCAATATTTCCATTAGCCTCTCCACATAAAAATTTTAAAATAATAAAGCCCTTGAACAGTATCAGCAACAAATAAAATTCAAAGTACCTGATTCGGACGAAGCAAGATAATTAATGCCTCTAATCATTAAGAATAAAAAATAAAGTCAAAACAAAGAAGCAAACCACCAAATCTAACCTCCAAGTCAAATTGAGATGATTATCCGGCTCTCTACTGGGAATCTCCACTCGCGGCTACCGCTAATATCCTCCTTTTACAATATTACTCTAATATTTATTTGAAGTATTTATTGTCTTTTAAAAAATTTATTTGAATTTGTTTAAATTTCATAACTTGTGGGATATTAAATGTATGAGTTAAATCTCTTAAATGATGTAAAGGACCTTCATCAAAATATTTAAACAAACAAAATTTCAGTCTAACAATTAGGATGATTAGGAACTAGAACCAAAATGACCCATCCTTTTAACTCAGTGAATTTAATGAATAATTTGACGATTTAGGCAACTAGGTTTTTTTATTTAGTATTTTTGCCAGTTCCTTATAATCAAAACCAATAAGGTATTGTTATTTTTCTTCCCAAACTAGCATATGGGCACACACAAAGTGTGTGAGAAAATGTTTATTTTTGTTTTTAAAATAGAAGGAGAGAGGAAGAGAGTGATAGAAAATGTGGGAGTGGGAAGTTTTATTTTTTTTTTAATTAGAGATATGTTAGGATTACACGTTGGTGATGCTTTTAAAAAAACAGCAAAATTTGATTGTGTAAAATTACATTTCTGCCCATATTTTTTAGTCATGTTCTGTTTTAATTAGAGGATTAAACTGGTAATTTTATAAGATTTTGGTTGACAATGAGTGTTTTATTAATTAGTAGAGATTAAAATAATTCCCAATTAAATCCTTGTATCCCAATTAGTATACGAATAGAACCAGTCTAAATTTAAGAATGAAGAACAAGTTCGAAAGTCATGGTTTTACTTATTAATTGTAGAAATATAAAGTAAGATCAAGTTCGAAAGTCATGGTTTTACTTGTTAATCATAGAAATATAAAGATATGGATGTCATTCTCTTCCATAATATAGAGTATTGGTTCTTAACGTAGTAAACATTGAGTTTCCGTTCCGCGCGCCACCCTCAATTACTATAGTACAAAAATAAAATTCCTAGCGGGTTGGATTATTCTATTTAAATGAGAAAAATAATTAAGGGGTATCATCTTATCATTCTACTAGCCTTTCTGCACGCGCTTACGTGCATGCGAAAGATTTTTTTTTATTTTAATCATGGCGCGCAACAGACATAATTTTACTTATTTTTTACTTTGCAAGTGTCAAGAAGTGTGAATTCTTTTTCTTTTTCAAATTAACGATACCGATCATTATCTATAAAAAAAATAATTTAAGAACTTTTTGATATGTTCATTTAGAAGATTCAAAAGTGCTGGAACCTTTGTGTAATGTAAAAATCACTTTGCCAAAAAAAAACAATAAATAATAAAATTAAATGTTTGTATAGACTAACATACAATTTTTAAAATTTTCATTTTGTGAAACATGTACAATCACGTTAATAAGACATTTCGTATATTACTAAATCCTATGGACTGCTAATATAGGCCACAGGCTTGAGTTTAGTTGTAAGGTATTTAGCAACATCTCTGAGATTTGTTCTATAGTGGTGCTCGAAATTGCATTCTTAACGACTACATGCAAATGCAAAGAAATTAATCTCTACAACTGTAAATGGAAGTAGGACAATTAACATGATACAATTAATTCAAAGTGATAAACTGTAAGATTCATGGAAACCAAATGGTAGAAGAAAATACAATTGAACACTTCTTTGCAATAGATATGTTAGGGATTTCTTCTAAAGAGGTTTTACAAACAAACAACCAAATAATTAAACTCTTCAACTTTGATAAATTGATCACCTATTGAGTAAACCTATGAAGACAAGAAAATGGACATTGATTTTTGTGATAAAATATAGATCAAGATGACATTTAGAAGTTAGGATAAGTGGGAAAGTGATGCAAGAGAGTGGTACTAACAAAGCAGATACTATAGCTTTGCACATGGGCTTAATTGCTTAAAGGTTAAAAAATTTACATTGGTTTAGGATGAAATATCCAATATTTCCATAAGCACATAAAAGTTTTAAAATAACAATGCCCTTGAACAGTATCAGCAACAAATAAAATTCAAAGTACCTGATTCGGACGAAGCAAGATAATTAATGCCTCTAATCATTAAGAATAAAAAATAAAGTCAAAACTAAGAAGTAAACCACCAAATCTAACATCCAAGTCAAATTGAGATGATTATCCGGCTCTCTACTGGGAATCTCCACTCGTGGCTACCGCTAATATCCTCCTTTTACAATATTACTCTAATATTTATTTGAAGTATTTATTATCTTTAAAAAAATTATTTGAATTTGTTTAAATTTCTTAATTTGTGGGACATTAAATGCATAAATGCATGCGTTAAATCTCTTAAATGATGTAAAGGATGTGACATCCCACATCGCCTAGAGGAGTGATCTTTAAATGTATATTCTCATCCCTACCTAACACGGGGCCTTTTGGGAGCTCACTGGCTTCTGGTTCCGTAGGAACTTCGAAGTTAAGCGAGAAGGGGGATAGAGCACTCCCATGACAGGTGACCCACTGGGGGGTTGCTCGTGAGTTCCCAGAAACAAAACCGTGAAGGCGTGGTCTGAACCCAAAGCGGACAATATCGTGCTACAGTGGTGGAGCGGGCCCTGGAAGTGGTCCGCCCCGAGCCGGGATGTGACTAAGGACCTTGATCAAAATATTTAAACAAACAAAATTTCAGTCTAACAATTAGGATAATTAGGAACCGGAACCAAAATGACCCATCCTTTTAACTCAGTCAATTTAATGAATAATTTGATGCAACTAGGTTTTTTTATTTTATTTTATTTTATTTCATTGGATTTGGTTCAATTTTTTTAGTATTTTTGCTAGTTCCTTATAAGTATAATCAAAACAACCAAGGTATTGTTATTTTTCTTCCCAAACTAGCATATGGGCACACACAAAGTGTGTGAGAAAATATTTATTTTTGTTTTAGAAATAGAAGGAGAGAGGAAGAGAGTGATAAAGAATGTGGGAGTGAGAAGTTTTATTTATTTATTTATTTTTAATTACAGATATGTTAGGATTACACGTTGGTGATGCTTTTAAAAAAACAGCAAAATTTGATTGTGTGAAATTACATTTATGCTCATATTTTTTTATTCATGTTCTGTTTTAATTAGAAGGTTAAACTAGTAATTTTATAAGATTTTGGTTGACAATGAGTGTTTTATTAATTAGTAGAGATTAAAATAATTTCCAATTAAATCCTTGTATCCCAATTAGTATACGAATAGAACCAGTCTAAATATAAGAATGAAGAACAAGTTCGAAAGTCATGGTTTTACTTATTAATTGTAGAAATATAAAGTAAGAACAAGTTCGAAAGTCATGGTTTTACTTGTTAATCATAGAAATATAAAGATATTGATGTCATTCTCATCCATAATATAGAGTATTGGTTCTTAACGTAGTCAACATTGAGTTTCCGTTCCGCACGCCACCCTCAATTACTATAATACAAAAATAAAATTCCTAGCGAGTTGGATTATTCTATTTGAAGGAGAAAAATAATTAAAAGGTCTCATCTTATCGTTCTACTAGCCTTTCTGCAAGAGCTTACGTGCATGCGAAAGGTTTTTTTTTAATCACGGCTTGCAACATACATAATTTTGCTTATTTTTTACTTTGCAATTGTCAAGAAGCGTGAATTTTTTTTTCCTTTTTCAAATTAATGATCCTCATCATTATCTACAACAAAATAAAGTAAGAACTTTTTGATATGTTCATTTAGAAGATTCAAAAGTGCTGGAAACTTTGTGTAATGTAAAAAAATTGGTGCCTAAAAATCACTTTGCCAAAAAAAAAACAATAAATAATAAAATTAAATGTTTGTATAGACTAACATACAATTTTTAAAATTTTTTATTTTGTGAAACATGTACAAAAAAGTTAATAAGACATTTCGTATATTACTGAATCCTATGGACTACTAATATAGGCCACAGGCTTTAATTTAGTTGTAAAGTATTTAGCAACATCTCTGAGAAATATTCTGTAGAGGTGCTCGAAATTGCATTCTTACCGACTACATGCAAATGCAAAGAAGTTATCAATCTCTACAAACTGTAAATGAAAGTAGGACAATTAACATGATACGATTAATTCAAAGTGATAAACTGTAAGCTTCATGGAAACCAAATGGTAGAAGAAAATACAATTGAACACTTCTTTACAATGGATATGTTAGGGATTTCTTCTAAAGAGGTTTTACAAACAAACAACCAAATAATTAAACTCTTCAACTTTGATAAATTGATCACCTATTGAGTAAACCTATGAAGACAAGAAAACGGACATTGATTTTTGTGATAAAATATAGCAAACCAAGATGACATTTAGAAGTTAGGATAAGTGGGAAAGTGATGCAAGAGAGTGGTACTAACAAAGCAGATACTATAGCTTTGCACATGGGCTTAATTGCTTAAAGGTTAAAAAATTTACATTGGTTTAGGATGAAATATCCAATATTTCCATTAGCCTCTCCACATAAAAATTTTAAAATAATAAAGCCCTTGAACAGTATCAGCAACAAATAAAATTCAAAGTACCTGATTCAGACGAAACAAGATAATTAATGCCTCTAATCATTAAGCATAAAAAATAAAGTCAAAACTAAGAAGCAAACCACCAAATCTAACCTCCAAGTCAAATTGAGATGATTATCTGGCTCTCTACTGTGAATCTCCACTCGCGGCTACCGCTAATATCCTCCTTTTACAATATTACTCTAATATTTATTTGAAGTATTTATTATCTTTTAAAAAATTTATTTGAATTTGTTTAAATTTCATAACTTGTGGGATATTAAATGTATGAGTTAAATCTCTTAAATGATGTAAAGGACCTTCATCAAAATATTTAAACAAACAAAATTTCAGTCTAACAATTAGGATGATTAGGAACTAGAACCAAAATGACCCATCCTTTTAACTCAGCCAATTTAATGAATAATTTGACGATTTAGGCAACTAGGTTTTTTTATTTAGTATTTTTGCCAGTTCCTTATAATCAAAACCAATAAGTTATTGTTATTTTTCTTCCCAAACTAGCATATGGGCACACACAAAGTGTGTGAGAAAATGTTTATTTTTGTTTTTAAAATAGAAGGAGAGAGGAAGAGAGTGATAGAAAATGTGGGAGTGGGAAGTTTTATTTTTTTTTAATTAGAGATATGTTAGGATTATACGTTGGTGATGTTTTAAAAAAACAGCAAAATTTGATTGTGTGAAATTACATTTCTGCCCATATTTTTTAGTCATGTTCTGTTTTAATTAGAGGATTAAACTGGTAATTTTATAAGATTTTGGTTGACAATGAGTGTTTTATTAATTAGTAGAGATTAAAATAATTCCCAATTAAATCCTTGTATCCCAATTAGTATACGAATAGAACCAGTCTAAATTTAAGAATGAAGAACAAGTTCGAAAGTCATGGTTTTACTTATTAATTGTAGAAATATAAAGTAAGATCAAGTTCGAAAGTCATGGTTTTACTTGTTAATCATAGAAATATAAAGATATGGATGTCATTCTCTTCCATAATATAGAGTATTGGTTCTTAACGTAGTAAACATTGAGTTTCCGTTCCGCACGCCACCCTCAATTACTATAGTACAAAAATAAAATTCCTAGCGGGTTGGATTATTCTATTTAAAGGAGAAAAATAATTAAGGGGTCTCATCTTATCATTCTACTAGCCTTTCTGCACGCGCTTACGTGCATGCGAAAGATTTTTTTTTATTTTAATCATGGCGCGCAACATACATAATTTTACTTATTTTTTACTTTGCAATTGTCAAGAAGTATGAATTTTTTTTCTTTTTCAAATTAACGATACCGATCATTATCTATAAAAAAAATAATGTAAGAACTTTTTGATATGTTCATTTAGAAGATTCAAAAGTGCTGGAACCTTTGTGTAATGTAAAAATCACTTTGCAAAAAAAAAAAACAATAAATAATAAAATTAAATGTTTGTATAGACTAACATACAATTTTAAAAAATTTCATTTTGTGAAACATGTACAATCACGTTAATAAGACATTTCGTATATTACTAAATCCTATGGACTGCTAATATAGGCCACAGGCTTGAGTTTAGTTGTAAGGTATTTAGCAACATCTCTGAGATTTGTTCTATAGTGGTGCTCGAAATTGCATTCTTAACGACTACATGCAAATGCAAAGAAATTAATCTCTACAACTGTAAATGGAAGTAGGACAATTAACACGATACAATTAATTCAAAGTGATAAACTGTAAGATTCATGGAAACCAAATGGTAGAAGAAAATACAATTGAACACTTCTTTGCAATAGATATGTTAGGGATTTCTTCTAAAGAGGTTTTACAAACAAACAACCAAATAATTAAACTCTTCAACTTTGATAAATTGATCACCTATTGAGTAAACCTATGAAGGCAAGAAAATGGATATATATTTTTGTGATAAAATATAGTAAATCAAGATGACATTTAGAAGTTAGGATAAGTGGGAAAGTGATGCAAGAGAGTGGTACTGACAAAGCAGAAACTATAGCTTTGCACATGGGCTTAATTGCTTAAAGGTTAAAAATATTGCATTGGTTTAGGATGAAATATCCAATATTTCCATAAGCCTCTCCACATAAAAGTTTTAAAATAACAAAGCTCTTGAACATTATTAGCAACAAATAAAATTCAAAGTACCTGATTCGGATGAAGCAAGATAATTAATGCCTTTAATCACTAAGAATAAAAAAATAAAGTCAAAACTAAGAAGCAAACCACCAAATCTAACCTCCAAGTCAAACTGAGATGATTATCCGGCTCTCTGCTAGGAATCTCCACTATCAGCTACCGCTAATATCCTCCCTTTACAAAGTAAATGAATAAAAAAACAGCCACAAAAAGAAGAAGAAATCAAATGTAGTTTCCGAATGCCCACTGACCACTGATTTCGATAATCTCGTCATCCTCTTCCTCTGAATTTGTAATCTCGTACACATGGCTAAAAAAAAATCTACTTATATTTTCAAATACAACATAAAATAATTTAGTACAAATATTTAACCTAGCAATAAACATGGAAAGCAAAACTTAGTAGGAGATAAAGAAAAGAAAGATGAAGATCAAAATAAAAATAAGAAATAAATTAAACTGATTGTATTATGATTTAATTCAACAATAATTGCACATTTACATAGTAAGGCACACCTCTTATTAATTTAAGGAGATACAAAAAACTTTTGAATTAGTCTGTCACCTCCTTTCACACTGCTTTGACATTTATCCTATGATACCAAGGTCTAAAATATCGATAAAAATTAAATAAAAACTACAAAAATTGTAAGAAAAACTTGAAATTTTTTATTGAAACTTAGCAGGATGTTTATTTAGTCAATTATCTATTAGTTTATCACAAAAAATTGGAAGGAAATGCATTGCATGATGGATTTAACTGATTTAAGTTGATTATATAGCGAGCTGGCAAACATTGTGAGTGTAGAAAATATGTAGTAATTAATAAAAGAAGTTTAAACACACCATAATCATTTATATATAATGAATTAGGACAATATTTTACACTTTATACATTGCATGGTAAGATACATGAGTGACTTAGTACCACATAGAGTTCCTATGAGGTTCAAAATTTTCACTATCTTCATCATCTCTATGTGGAGAGTAAGTGTATTGTGAAGAGTAGTCATCAAATGATAAATCCCCAAAATAGTTTTGCATGTAATTGTTAACTTGCCACCCATATGGATCCGAGATTGGTTGACGTTGTCCATAAGCAAAATCATTTGAAAATTGAGTCTTGGATTCTTTCCACCCATATGGATCCTAGATTGGTTGACGTATACATATAAGGCTTACAAGATCCTCACCCTCTGGGCGATGTGGGATCTTACAATCCACCTTTTTTAGGGGCCCAATGTCCTCATCGGCACACTTCCGGCCAATGAGTGGCTTTGATACCAAATTGTCACATCCCGACCCAGCTCCGCCATAGCACGATATTGTCCACTTTGGGCCACGCTCTCATCAAATTGTCACATCCTGACCCGGGCTCCACCACTTCTCGGGCTCGACTCCGCCATAGCATGATATTGTACACTTTGGACCCCTACTGTTAAAGTATATATAATGGATGAAGAGGATTATGCCACTTGTCATTCATCAAGGAGATTAGTTACATAATGTTGTTATAGTCAGTATAATAAAAAGGAGATAAGGCAATTAGGCTAAAGATCTTACAATATATAATGTAAGATTGTGTACTGTTGTAATTACAGAAAATCTAATACAAGATTTACTAGCTTCTTTTCCAAGCTCTCTCTCTCTCTCTCTCTCTTTCTCTCTCTCTCTCTTCTCTCTCAAGTTTTATCTGTATCTCTCAACTCTTCTCTGCATATTTCTCCATTGAAGTTCTGTAATATGATTAACATGGTATCACTCGCCCAAATCGCTTATGTCTGTTAAGTGTCTTCGATCCTAGGTTCTTTCTGCTTCCGTTCTTCAATCTCTTATTCATTCTTGTCTTTCTATAATTTTTGGGCGATTCTTCTTCATTTCTAGGTTCTCTGCATCATCTATTTTTCTTGCACACCAGGTATTTGGTGTTTGTTCTCAACTAAAGTTTCACCATGGTTACTGCACATCATTTGCAAATTTTGCAATCACCGTTTACTGGGTTGATTTCCTCTGTGTCAATGTCGGTTACGATTAAGCTAGATGATACAAATTATCTTCCATGGCATTTTCAGATGAAGTTGATGTTTGAAGGTTATGGCATTATGGATTTTGTGGATGGCACAAATCCTTGTCCTTCGTAGTTTATTGACAATTTGGGAGTTTCTTCTACTGGCTCTAAATCCCGACTTGAGTCTAATGCTTACAAGGTATGGAAGATGCATGATCGTGCTTTGATGCAACTCATCACTGCCATTTTATCTTCTATGGCAATTTCTTGTGCCATTGGCAGTTCTAGTGCTAGAGACTTGTGGGTTTGACTTCAGGAACAATTCTCTACTATGAGTAAGACTTCCATTTTTCAATTGAAGTCTGATTTACAAACAATCAAGAAAGGGACAGATTCTGTTACAATATATCTGCAACGGATCAAGGAAGCAAGAGATTATCTTGCTGCTGCTGAGGTTACCTTTAGTGATAAAGATATTGTGATCTTGCCATTAAATGGGTTACCTGCAAAATACAACACTTTTCGATGTGTTATTCGTGGTGGGGAAAATGTCATTTCTTTGAAGGAATTTAGTGCACAGTTACTAGCAGAGGAAGCACTTATTGAGAATATGTCTACCACTTCATTCTTATCTGCAATGGTAGTCAAGAATCATGACTTGGAATCTAAGGGCCCTTATTTCTCACAGAATGATAATGGTGCATCTTCTTCTGGATTTCAAGGCAACTTCAATTCTGGGTTTCATGGCAATACTGGATATCAAGGTAATTCTGGAGGCAACAAGTCTAAGTACAAAGGCAAAGCATCCAATAATCAGAGGTATTACAGTAATCAAGGTCAAAAGTTCTTTAACTCTAAACCAGTTATGTATGATTATGTTTCTGGTATTCTTGGAAACCCTTCTCAATTCAGTAATGGCAGGTCTTCCTCTATTGTGATCTGCCAATTATGTTCTCAGCATGGTCATTCTGCTGCAACATGTGTTTACAGGTCTACTGAAACATTTGATACCTTTGAAAAATGTCAATTTTTTGATAGAAATAACCATACTACCAAAACATGCTTTTACATAAATAAATGGAAGAATTCTAATTCTCAGATGAGTGCTATGAATACTACTTTTTCTGGTATGCCTCATCCATCCATGTATAACATGCCTTTCATGGTGCCTGATATGCCCACTCTTATGATGAATATGTCATCACATCCTGTGTCTAATCAAATGACTGCTGCTACCTCCTATGGACTGCCATCTATGACTGCTTCCACATCTACTCCAGTTCCTTAACAAGTTTGGTTGACTGATTCCAGAGCAACAAACCATATGACACGTGATCTTAATAATCTCTTGTTGGCTACTCCTTATCCACATCATGATTCTGTTCAAACAGCTACTGGTAAAGGTTTGCCAATCACTCATATTGGGAAAACTGTTCTTTGAACTCCTCATCAGTCTATCAATTTACATTATGTTCTTTATGTTCCTAAGTTATCTCATAATCTGTTATCAGTACATAAAATTTGTTTGGACAACAACTGTTGGTTAATCTTTGATGCCTATTCTTTTTGGATTCAGGACAAAGTCACAGGGAGAATCTTGTTTAAAAGACACTACAATAATGGACTTTACCCTATCCCTTCAATTGCTGCTCTTCCTTCTTCATCAATACTAACATCATTTTCAGCTATTGCTTGTCTTGGGAAAACTATTACCTCTACCCTATGGCATAGTCGGTTAGGTCATCCTTCAAACTCAATTGTATCTCTTATACTAAATAAGTCTAGAATATTAGTTGTTAAAGATGTATCCCCAGTATTATGTCAAAGTTGTCTAGAAGGAAAATTTGCCAAACTTCCCTTTAGTCCCGATGGTAGTAAGTTTGTAATTCCTTTTGAGGTTATTCACAGTGATTTGTGGGGACCTGCACCATGTATTTCTATTGATGGCTTTAAGTACTATGTCATCTTTGTAGAGGAATGTACCAGATTTTGCTGTCTGTTTCCATTGCTTAATAAATCAGTTATTTCTTCTGTCTTTGCATCCTTTTACCAATTTGTTCTTACTCAGTTTTCTGCTAAAATTAAAATCTTGTAAAGTGATGGGGGAGAGTACATAGGCAAACCCTTGCAAAAAATTTTGACTGAAAATGGCATTTTACATAAAAAAAATCATGCCCATATACACCTGAACAGAATGGTTTAGCTGAGCGAAAACATAAACATCTTGTTGAAACTGCCATTACACTGCTTCAAAATGCCACCTTGCCTTCTAAGTTTTGGACATTTGCATGTCAAACTGCCATTTACCTGATAAATAGGATGCCATCTTCTATCATTCAAAACCAATCCCCTTTTGAAAGTTTGTATTGCAAAATTCCTGATATTCAGCATCTTAGATTATTTGGATGTGCTTGTTTAAAGCCTTATAATACCACCAAACTACAACCTAAGACCTTGAAGTGTGTATTTTTTGGGTATGCATCTAACTTTGAGGGGTACATCTGTTATGAGTTAAATAATAAGAAGGTCTTTATATCCCGACATGTGATATTTGATATATTAGACTTTCCATATGCCTCTGTTTGCACTAAGTCTCAACCTCAGTCCAGTGTTCCTACACCTAGCCCTTCTTTGATTCCTAACCTTCAGAACATTTTGGTGTCTCCTCCTACTATAATTTCTTCCCCACCACAAGTTTTTTCCTTAACACCATCATCACAAACCTTACTTGATTATCTCCTATCCAGTACCTCACAGTCCATTATTGCACCGGATTCTTCTGTGACTATGCCTTATGATTTTTGTCCTGAAAACTTGCAAGTGGTTCTCAGTTTACCACCTATGAACAGTTATCATATGCAAACCCGATCAAAGAATGGCATCTTTAAGAAGAAAGTCTTATGTGCTTCAGTTTATCATGATCAACTGGTTGATTTAACACAGATTGAGCCTTCATCTTATAAGTCCGCTATGAAGATTCCATTGTGGTTTGAAGCTATGAAGGAAGAATTTGAGGCTTTTCACTCTCAGAAAACATGGACTCTAGTTTCTTTACCATCTCAGAAGAATTTAGTAGGTTGTAAGTGGATTTTCAAGATTAAACGGAATGCTGATGGGACAATTGCAAGGTATAAGGCTAAGTTAGTAGCAAAGGGGTTTAGTCATGAGCAATGACTTGATTATGACGAGACATTCAGCCTTGTAGTCAAACCAACAACGATGAGGTTAATTCTGGCACTTGCAGCACAGTTTAATTGGCCATTGAGGCAGCTGGATGTCAAGAATGCATTCTAACATTGCATACTACATGAAGAGGTGTACATGTCTCAACCACCCGGTTTTGCAGATGTTAGATTTCCATCATTGGTCTGCAAGTTACATAAATCACTTTATGGTTTAAAACAAGCTCCCCAAGCTTGGAATGACAGGTTTACTCAGTTTTTGCCTAAATTGGGTTTCATCAACACATATTATAATAGTTCTTTGTTTGTGAAGCATGTTGGCAGCACCATGGTTGTGTTGTTACTGTATGTTGATGATATTATCATCACTGGGAGTGCTACAGATGCAATTCAACAAGTGATTTCAGACTTGAGAACAAAATTTGACATTAAGGATCTTGGCAGTGTTCTTTAACGGCCTAGGCGGCGCCTAGGCGCTGGACGGTGGTGACCCGAGGCGATTTCTTGCAAATCGGTTGGAAAAAACAGCTGGGCCCTAGGCGGCCCTAGGCAGCTTAGGCGATGCTAGGCGGCTAGGCAGTTCCTCACCCTCATACATAAATAATAATAAAAAAAGAATGTGTTAGTCTTCTTAATTTTTTCTGTCTCAAATCATCAAATGGACACATTTTCAACAATGGAAGGGGCGTTGCTTACCTTTGTGGGAAGATTGGAGCTTCAATATGCCACCATTTCCATGTTAAGACTCGCTGGTTTTGGTTTTTGTAGAGAAGATTGACTATTGTGACTTGTGAGCAACTAAAGATGAGTGGGTGTAATGAAATGAGAAATGAGGGTCAAGCATTGGAGCTAAAATGGTATATAAGGAGCGGCTATGGTTCTTCATTACAGGGAAATGAGAGCTTTTTTTTTTAATCTTAAAGAGAAAGAGGTGTCTAAGAGAAATGGGATGGGTCATCTGAAATGAGAAGGGGTCTGTTATTGAGAGGTATCTCTCATATTTTAGAAAGAGAGGCCTAGGGTTTCTAAAAAGCAATTAGAAATGGGGGCACATCTTAGCTTTTATTTTGGAATCCTAAGAAGTTCATCACATGGATGCATGACACGTTATGCATGCCATGTCTGTTGAAATGGACGTTCTGACACGGAGAGAATATGGAGCCGTTCGGGGCTTGGGGCTTGGGGCTCTGGGCTCAAGGCATGACAAAGAGGGTCGCAGATGCTAGGGTTTTTTTTTTTTTTAAATGAACATGAAACTGCTAAATTAGAATATATATAGTAGTTGTTGCTAAAGTTTGACACCAATGTGGGCTTGGACGTGTTGGTCAACGCATCCTTATAAACTCTTAGGTCTTCAGTTCGAACCCTGCGCCCATCATATTTTTCATTTCTTTTTTATGCACCTTTCCCATGACTATAGGTCTTGGATAAAATTCGAACCTTGTTGTGGACTAATTTTATCTGATAAAAAGAGAGATGGAGAGAGAGAGAGGCCGGTGGCACAAGGAAGAGAGAAAGAGAGAATTGTAGGGGAATTGTGTTGTATCTTCCTCCTACTTTGCACCTCTATTTATAGTATTAGGGTAAAGGTATTCCTTGCTCTCCAAGGAATAAGAGATATAATAGGATAAGAATTACAACCCTAATCAAATCTAATCTAAGATTTACACAATCACACTTAAACTAGGATTTGTTTACAACACTCCCCCTTGAGTGTGTAAATACTCAAGGCAGATCTAGCATCATACAAAAGTTGATGAAGTCGACTTGTCAGTGCTGATTCCAAGGAACAACGGTTATTCTCAATAAGGTAGGAATTTGCATAAGTAAGTAAGTCTCACTAAAAACCCTAAGGCTATGGCAAAAACCTGAGTTGGGAAAAAATCCATAGTCTAAGGAAAAATGCGTGAGAAATGCAAAGTCAAAAGAAACGTCTACAGGACGTCCTCAGGGATATGACCAGCCCAAGGTGGGTGCCTCATTAAAACCTAGTTAGGTAGCAAAAACCCAGTGGGAAAAATGCTCCTAATCGTAGGGAAAAAGAGTACATTAAGATCAAACAAGTATCTACAGGATACTTCCCCTGAGTTTGACATAATTCCAAAGAGAAATAGCAAAGTTACAACTCAGAAAGTTTACGCATACCAATTCCATGAACAAGCTTCTGAAACGTCGCCTTCAGCAGTGATTTGGTGAAGAGGTCGGCCAGATTGTCTTGTGAACGGATTTGCTTGAATTCAATCTTCTGATGCTCTTGTTGTTGATGTGAAAAGAAGAATTTCGGCGCAATGTGCTTGGTGTTGTCTCCTTTGATGTAACCCTTCTTGAGTTGTTCGATGCAAGCTGCGTTGTCTTCAAAAATCGTCGTTGGGACATCAACGGCGGGATGAAGATCGCAGGAGCTTCGAATATGGCCCACTACTGATCTCAACCAAAAGCATTCCCGAATTGCTTCATGTAAGGCGAGAATTTCAGCATGGTTAGACGAAGTGGCAACTAAGGTCTGTTTCGTTGACCTCCAAGATATTGCGGTGCCTCCAACGGTAAAGACATAACCCGTTTGAGAACGCGCCTTGTGCGGATCAGATAAGTATCCAGCGTCAGCATAACCAATAAGGCGAGAATCAACTCGAGGAGCACAAGATGTAGCATCATTCGAGGATTCGTAGGGATAGAACAAGCCCAGATCCGTAGTACCCTTAAGGTAGCGGAAGATGTCTTTCACGCCAGTCCAGTGTCTGCGTGTAGGTGCATTGCTGTATCTTGCCAAAAGATTAACAACGAAGGAGATGTCGGGTCTAGTGCATTGAGCTAAGTACAATAAAGCGCCTATCGCACTTAGATAAGGAACTTCAGGTTCCAAAATCTCTTCATCATCCTCCTTTGGACGGAAGGGATCTCGTTTTGCATCTAGCGTACGAACGACCATATGAGTACTCGAAGACTTCGCTTTATCCTCATTAAAGCGGCGCAACACCTTCTGGGTGTAGTTCGATTGATGTACTAGGATTCCATCCGAACAATGCTCTATCTCGAGACCGAGACAGTATCGAGTCTTACCTAGATTTTTCATCTCAAATTCCGACTTCAGGTGCGAAGCAGTTCTCGCGAGCTCTTCAGGAGTTCCAATGAGATTCATGTCATCAACATATACTGCAACAATCGCAAATCCGGAATGTGACTTCTTAATGAACACACAAAGGCATAATTCGTTGTTCACATATCCCTGACTAGTCAAATACTCACTCAGACGGTTATACCACATTCTTCCGGATTGTTTCAAACCGTAGAGTGAACGCCTCAGTCGAATTGAGAGCTTGTTCTGGAGTTTGGAAATATTTGAACCAGTCAATGTAAGTCCTTCGGGAACTTTCATATAAATTTCCGTATCAAGATCCCCATAGAGATACGCGGTTACTACGTCCATCAACTGCATATCCAGTTTTTCGGAAACTACCAAACTGATAAGGTAGCGAAAAGTAATCACATCCATAACGGGTGAATAAGTTTCGTCATAGTCAATCCCGGGGCGTTGTGAGAAGCCTTGCGCAACAAGACGAGCTTTGTAACGCACAATTTCGTTCTTCTCATTTCACTTTCGAACGAAAACCCACTTGTAGCCAACGGGCTTCACATGTGGAGGAGTAGGGACTACAAGTCCAAACACCTTACGTTTCGCAAGTGAATCGAGTTCGACTTGGATTGCTTGTTTCCAGTTTGACCAACCAACTCTACGTCGACATTCATCAATGGAACGCGGTTCAATGTCATCGCTCAACATGATTTCAGTAGCTACTGCAAATACTAATGCATCGTCGACAATCATCTCATTTCTACGCCACACATCATCTAAGCTAGCATAATAGACCGAAATCTCACGATTCTCGAGAAGAGGATTCGTCTCTTCAAGGACGCTTCCATAATCTAGAATTTCCTCATGAGTTGGGTAGAATGAGTAAGCGATAGTCAGATTCACGGTAGGTTCTTCAGGACCTTGTGCCGTAGTTTTCCTCTTCCGGGGGTGTGAATCCTTTGAACCAAGGGGTCTGCCACGCTTTTATGTAGAGGCAGATGATTGGCTAACCGTTAATGTACGTGGATCACCAGAATTGGCGTCCCGGGCTTCCAAAAGGGCAGTCCGTCGTACATTTGGTACATCTATCTTTGCAGGCATATTCGCAGCTGGAATGTGTGATCTTGTCACTCGCGCTAGATCGGTGAAAGCATCTGGCATGCTCTGAGCTATGCTATGGAGATCTAATATGCGCTGCACTTCAGTTTCAGACTGAGCGGTGCGGGGATCTATGTGAGACAAAGTGGGAGTCGTCCACGATAATTCGCGTCGTTCTTCAGAAACGTTGACGTTCTTATTTCCCCCTAACGACGGGAAGAGTGTCTCATAGAAGTGAAAATCTGCAAAATGAGCGGTAAACAGATCGCCTGTCAAAAGTTCTAAGTAACGAATAATCGAAAGAGAATCATATCCGACATAGATTCACATCATTTGCTGAGGCCCCATTTTTGTATGTAAAGGCGGCGAGATCGGCACATATACCGCAAAACCAAAAACGTGCAAATGCGATATGTCGGGTTCGTATCCGGTAACCAACTGAAGAGCACTGAATGGTTGTGTCGCAACAGGCCTCAGGCGGACCAATTTTTCTGCATGCAATATTGCATGGCCCCAAGCAGCGATCGGGAGCTTGGTACGTATGACCAACGATCGAGCAATCATTTGTAAGCGCTTAATGAAAGCCTCTACCAGGCCGTTCTGGGTGTGAACATGAGGTACTGGATGTTCAACTTCAACCCCAACCGACATGCAATAGTCATCAAAAGTTTTAGATGTGAATTCTCCAGCATTATCCAATCGAATAGATTTGATTGGATAATCAGGGTGGTGAGCCCTGAGCTTGATAACCTGAGCCAACAGTTTGGAGAATGCAGCGTTTCTTGTGGACAACAAACACACGTGTGACCAACGTGTGGAAGCGTCAACCAAAACCATAAAATATCTAAATGGTCCGCAGGGAGGTTGAATCGGTCCACAAATATCCCCCTGAATCCGTTGTAGAAAAATAGGAGGATTCGAACGAATCTTGTCATAAGAAGGCTTAGTAATAAGCTTTCCCATAGAACATGTTTGACATGCGATTCCTTGGATCGAACCTAAACTTCGGGTTAGTGGATGCCCGTGTGATGATTTGAGGATACGGTGCATCGCTATTCGTCTAGGATGTCCCAAACGGTCATGCCAAAGTGTAATTTCGTGCGTGGTCCCAGTAGTAGGGCCGACCACATAGTGGCTTTCTATGGGGTGTATGGTTGTAGTATACAGACCACTCGGGATACGCTCCATCTTCTCTAGAATACGCTTCTGGCCATATTCGTATGAAGTTATGCACAGAAATTCAACTCTGTTTTCTATGTGGGTTTCAGCGTGGAAATTATTATCTCTAATATCCTTGAAACTTAGTAACGTTCTTCCGGAACGTGGGGAATAGAGTGCCTTAGCAATGGTCAAGATTGTACCATTGGACAACATTATACGTGCCTTACCGTATCCTTCTATCAGGTTGGATGGGCCTGAGAGGGTTGTTAGAGGTGCATTATTAGGTATGAAGTTAGTGAAATAGATGCGTTCACGCAAAACAGTGTGCGTGGTTGCACTATCTGCCAGACAACTAACTTTCCCATTAGTCATACCTAGAATGAAAAATTGATTTGAATCGGTCACATGCATAAAGGTTTATAAAACAATTATCAATTCAAAATAATTTAATTTATTCAAGGATTAAAACTTAATATCCAAAAACAAATCACCAACGAATAATCCAAAACATAAAGGAAAATTGTTCAAAAATCAACCAAAAAACAAGGTGGGGTTCGGCCACTGGGTGGAATTCGGCCTCATTTGTCTTATTTCGACTAAAAAATAAGTCTATGTCTAAGATTCTAATCTTCCATAGGGGTGGTATCCTCCTGAAAGTTCGAAACCTCCATCTTTGTAGTCTCCGGTTCGTCCACTTGCATGAAGTTTGATTCAAACTTCTGACGACGTGAATGATATGCATCTACAACCTGCTTGGGAGCGCGGCAAATACGGGACCAATGGTCCTTAGCACCACAACGATAGCACATATCGTTATCTATGGTTTTAGGTGCTTTGCCCTTATTCTTGAAGTTCTGGGCCTTGGGAGCGAGGTTTGGGCGCTGCTGGGCCTTGTTTCCTCCCTTGGGTGGGCCTTGGCTCTGTTGACCTTGGTTGGATGGCTTCTGGCCACCCTTACCACGCCTCTTTTGGCATCTTGGGTGCTGGTTAGTGTTATAATGTGCTTCAGGCACAGCAGTAGCCCCAGTAGGTCTAGCTTGATGATTCTTCATCAACAACTGGTTCTGCTTTTCAACGAGAAGTAGAACAGAGATCAAATCCGAGAACTTGGTGAACTTCTGAGCTCTATATTGTTGCTGCAGGACAATATTAGAAGCAGAGAGGTCGAATAGGTATTCTCCAGGAGATCTTCTTCAGTCAAAGTTTCATTACAAAACTTGAGAAGTGATCGGATTCGACAAACTTCAGAATTATATTCATTCACAGACTTAAAGTCTTGGAAGCGCAAGTGCTGCCAGTCGTGTCTTGCTTCAGGCAAGAATATGTCCTTTTGGTGATCAAAACGATCAGCCAAAGCGACCCATAATGCACGTGGATCCTCCTCAGCAAGATACTCAGTTTACAGAGCATCATGGATATGTCTTCGAATGAAGATCATAGCAATGGATTTTTCAGCTTCGCCAACAGGTTCATCTGTTGCTTCTTCAATAGCAGGACGCAAGTTCTTTGCAGTGAGGTGGAGCTTCACATCTTGAACCTACTTGAGGTAGTTTCTTCCAGAAACTTCTAAAGCGGTGAACTCGAGTTTGTTCAAATTCGACATGTTCCTATCACACAAGAGATAGATAAGATGTGGTTAGTGTAATGGAGAAAAAATCAATCCATTCACATAGGAGTAGAACATACAAGTTCTAATAGACATGTATTGGTTTAATTTTTGCATGAAAAACTTCGGGTTTTCATGGGTGATATGTTTAAGTGAAAACTTCAGGCTTTCAAATAAAGGCATGTTTATAAGAAACTTCAGGTTTCAAATTAATTATGAACTTTAGGTTCATATATTCCTGCAGGCAAACACAAATATATATATATGCAAACAAATATGCAACAAGTATATGCAAAAATATAATTTTAGGTGTACAATTATAATTGAATTAATTTATTTAATTATTTGGACTTCGGGCCAAATTAGAGTGTGGGTAAAAAATATAAAAACCCATGAGGCCTAAAAAAAATTAGGCAAATAAAATTTCAAGACCCAAAATAAAGAAAACTAGGCCACGGGGTGGTTTGAAAAAAAAAATGGTCCATATTTCGTAGGCCCAAAAAAAAAATTTAAATTAAATAAAGAATAACCACCGGGGGGCGAGGTTTAAAAAAGGTCCAATAGACAAACTGGGCTGCAGGCCCTCGGAAAAAAAAAAACTGGGATTTTGGATGGGGCTGCAGGCCCCCAAAAAACAAAAACATTGTTTTTTTTTTTCTCGGGCTGAAAACGAGCCCAGAAAACAAATTTTTTTTCTTCTGTGTGGCCACACGGGCCGATGAGCTGGAGCCCATTAGGGCTGAGGGCGCATCAAAATGCCAAAAACATTTTTTTCTTGGCTTGCCGCTTGCATGCTGCAAGTGCAAAACGAATCGAATATTTTTTTTTTTTTTTGTTTTAAAAACCGCACAGGCCGAAAAAAATGGAGCCCACTAGGGCTTGCGTTGGAAACAAAATGCCAAACAAAATTTCCTTGGGTGCAGCCTGGCAGTATGCCAAGGATCGGGTTCGGAAAAAAACCCTAGTTTTCTAAAACCAATTTTTTCAATTCAATAATAATTCAATGCAATATATTTAATGAATCACATATGTAAATTGATGCATGTGCAAAATAATATTTTCAATGCATGTACATATGTAAGATTCAATTCATGGCAAATATCAAATTCACATAATTTAAACAATTATGGTTATGAGGCATACACAATTTATGTAGAATCTAAAATACGTTAAACATAAAGTTGGGTCATGCATCATGGTGAATGGTCATGCTATCAGGGCTTGCAAAATATCGAGTTAAAAGCCGTTGTTTTGAAAGAACCTGATTGCGTGATGATATGGATGAACTGGTTTGATGCAGAAAATTTCTCCAACGTCAGATTCCTAAGCGCAGCGGTAGGAGCGTGCTGATAACGTGTTGTGGACTAATTTTATTTGACAAAGAGAGAGAGGGAGAGAGAAAGGCCGGCAGCACAAGGAAGAGAGAAAGAGAGAATTTGTAGGGGAATTGTGTTGTATCTTCCTCCTACTTTGCACCTCTATTTATAGTATTAGGGTAAAGGTATTACTTGCTCTCCAAGGAATAAGAGATACAATAGGATAAGAATTACAACCCTAATCAAATCTAATCTAGGATTTACACAATCACACTTAAACTAGGATTTGTTTACAACAAACCTTTCCTTTTTCCTTTTTTTTTGTTTTATTATTTATTTCTTTTATGTTTTCCCTTCTTTTAGTTTCTTTGTTCTAGGCGTTCGTTTTTATTAAAGTAAGATATAAAATCAATTATCTCAAATTTCTATTTTACAATAATTAATTGGAATATGGTTTGCTTTGCATTATTTAATAATTCTTGTGGATAACTACCTTGCGAGATTCGTTTATACTACAATAATCTTATCATTCTTGCAAGTATTATTGGATTTTTTTAACACTTTTGCGTGTGTTGTAAAAGTTACATTACTATATTTCCTTATTTTCCTCCTATTTTGCATTTTATGTGGTGTTAAATTGTGAACTTGTTGTACATGTATCATTACTATGGTTATATGGCATGTATGCTTAATGAGTTTTTAAATTTTGGACTTGTTGAATACTCTTTTTGCATTTTATCATTGTTTTATTATCTTATCCATGGATTTCATACAAGTATAATTTTTTGTAAGTGTCAATATGCGCTTATTTACAAGATATACAAGATCTTTTAAAGAAGATAGACATGTTGGATTCTAAAACTGCTTCAACTCCTTGTCTTCCTTACAATCGACTTCTTAAGGATGACGGGCAACCTTACAACAATCCGAGCTTATACAGGAGCATTGCAGTATCTTGTGTTTACAAGACCTGACATTGCCTTTTCTATTCATCAAGTTTGCCAATTTATGCAAACTTCAACGGTCTCACATTTTACAGCAGAGGAGATCTAGTTTTAAAGTCCTTCAGTGATGCTGACTGGGCAGGTGATCCAAATGATTGCCGATCCACTAATGGGTTGGTTGTATTCCTAGGCAATAATCCTATTTCATGGTCCTCTAAGAAATAACAAATTGTGTCCCGTTCTTCAACAGAGGCTGAATATGGAGCCATTTCATCTACTGTTGCCGAATTGGATTGGATCCAACAATTGCTCACTTGCCTACATATTCAACCTCAACATACTCCAGTACTTTTTTGTGATAATCTATCAACAATTGCCCTATCATTTAATCCAATTCAGCACCAACGGACTAAACACATTGAAGTGGATGTTCACTTTGTTCGAGAAAGAGTTGCTGCTAAGAAATTGCTTGTTCAGTTTGTCTCATCTTCTGAGCAATTTGCTGATATACTCACAAAAGGCTTGAGTTCTCCTTTGTTCAACACTCATTGCTGCAATCTCATGCTTGGCTCATCCAAACATGTGATTGAGGGGGAATGTTAGAGTACAAATAATGGATGAAGAGGATTATGCCACTTGTTATTCATCAAGGAGATTAGTTACATAATGCTGTTATAGTCGATATAATAAAAAGGAGATAAGGCAATTAGGCTAAAGATCTTACAATATATAATGTCAGATTGTGTACTGTTGTAATTACAGAAAATCTAATACAAGATTTACTAGCTTCTTTTCCAAGCTCTCTCTCTCTCTCTCTCTCTCTCTCTTAAGTTTTATCAGTATCTCTCAACTCTTCTCTGCATATTTCTCCATTGAAGTTCTGTAATATGATTAACACCTACCACACCCTCACAGTTTTGTTTTTTGGAATTCACACAAGAACTTTCCAGTGGATCACCCATCCTAATAATGCTCTCGCCCGAACTCGCTTAACTTCGGAGTTCATCAAAACTCCGAAGTTAGTGAGCTCCCAAAAAGCCTCGTGCTAATTGGAAGTGGGCGTATACATATAAGGCTTACAGGTTCCTCATCGTTGGACGATGTGAGATCTTACAATTAAATTGAATGAAGTACTAACAATGCGTTGTTTAATTTGGTGTACACGATTAAAGAGTTAATTAATCATGGTTTTGGAGCTTGATTGTGTAAGATACAATAGCACATTCAACAGAGAGATTGAGAGGAGGAGTTACCATCAGCATCGACAACAGCCATTTCGACATCTTGCAGAGTTATGAGTCCTTTCGTCACAGCCTCTTTTTGATGCACAGATCAAAATTAAATAAATATACAAACACATATATACAGTAGTTAAATATGATTTTGATGGGGTAATTAGTTAAGTGGCAAAAACAAATTGAATGAAGAAATACCGAGAAAATTAATGGGAGTAATTAGTTACTATCTTCAAAACGGGGCATGTACTGCAAACCGGTTTTCTTTAAATACCGGTATGTGGATTGTAGGTTTGGAGCAGCACGATCATTTTTCTTTTTTGCTATGGAAAAGCACGATCGCGTCGTGCGTTTTTATCCTACCCTCTCATGCGGTAGATTTTAGTTTTGGAAAATTTTGTTTGAACTCATATAACTTCTTTTTGCATCCAACTTACTCTCTACACCCATATTACTTTTAATTAAACTATTAATATTTCTTTAAACCCAAACTTATTACCTAAATTATCCTCATAAACTTAATTCAATTTATAAAATTTATCTTTGCACCCATTCAAAAAATAAAAACCCAAAGTCAATGTTATACAACTCATTCAAGGCTTAGAGAGAGCAATATCTCTCACATTTGTCTCATGCTGAATCCTTTTTTTCCTTTATATTTGTCACTCTGATATGCAAAGGCAAGGACCTGGTGAACACTGGATATGGCGCAATACTGGTCACTCTGATATAAATTGAGTCAAGTTTAAAAAATTGTATCATCTCAATACTAATGTTTGATCCTTACTCTACATTTTCCAAGTTCAAGCTTAATTAGTTAGAGGTTATAAATCATATTCAATGAATCAATGGTTAAGTTATACAAAATAGGCAATGTGCAGTTTAGAAAGCATAAAGATAGTTTGTTGTGTGCTCTTCACAGGAGACTATTTTTATTAGAAAGTCACTGCTTTTCCCAGAAACAAGTACATACTAAACTAGGGGATGCTATAGTTGTCAGCCAAAAGGCCAATAAAATTACACCTCTAGTCTAGGCTATAAATTGAACATTTATTTTATTACCGACTTTAACTTAGATTTATCTAGGCGTGTGTTACAGTGAATGCGCTAATTTTGTTCATAAATACCAAAAAATTAAAATCAAAAGAAAAAAAAATTGCATAAATCGATTAATACCTGAACTGGAGGATTCAAAACTTCAAAATCACTATCCTTCGGTTAGGAAGAGTATGTTTTTTTCTATGAAAGGGACTTAGAATTTTAGTTAGAATGAAGATAAAGATTGCATAACAATAGGGTTTAATGGAATGGTAGGGTTTCATTATTGAGTGGGTTTAGTGATCAATTTTAATTTTATAGTTAATTTCATCTTGTACATGATTGTAATTATGTAATACGGTAAAAAAGACAATTCACATTTAAAATTAAGTTGGGTGTAGAAAGAGGTGTTCAAATAAAATTTCCCTTCAGTTTTTTGTGCTGCGTGGCTTCAGTTTTGACATCACTTTTTATTTTTTAGAATTACTAGACTCACCTCATTGTTTTATTTTATCCAGCCACATTATAATCCCACCAACCTTAAAAAGTGAAAATATTAAAATATTATTTTCTCACCCCCTATTATACCTAAAATAACCTTTCTTATATATTCAAACTTATATATATGTGTGTGTGTGTGTGTGTGTGTGTATTTTTAATCCATTCCATCCTTAATCGCATCACCACATTCACGGCGACTCTCACCCTCAACTCGCAACCCATTCACCGCCACCTTTTAATAATCAATATCTTTCTCCCCTACCCACCACCACCACACTCTCCTGATGTCTATCTCTCTGCCACCCAAAGAATCAAATTTGTGCGAATAAGAGTAGAAGGATACGAATTCACTTGTAAAAGTTTGTATGGCAAAAATTTGTGCTAATAATGCATATTAATCGTAATGGTAGGCAAAATCAAATATGAATTTAATGCCACTAAGCCTGCAAATTCAAATGAAAACCACAAAGGTATCTAAATTCAAAAGAATTCGACAATGACAATTCCAATATACAATTAGCAAATTTAAATGACCCAAACATAAAATTATTTTTCTACCTTTTAAATGGAAACATAATCTTCTACATCTTCCATAGAAGTGTCATCTTCTACCTCTCCAATGAAAAAGTCATCTTCTAAGTCCATTGATATTTTTTGCTTTATCTGACTGAAGGAGATTAAAATATGAGTTAGGATTTAAGGTAGACAAATCATCTCTCATACCCAACTTTAAAAATAAAAAAAAATAAAAAAATCAACCAAAAGAAGATAATTAATGTCCTTATTAGTCTTTTTGCAAATGGACAAATTTGTAATTAAAAAATTCATTAAAAAGTGGGTGAGAAGATAAGACATTGGGTGACAATAACATCACTCTTATTTTTTTAGTGTTTTATGTTATTATCTAAAATAAAATAAAATATGGGTTTACGGAAATACCATTGGTATTATATTCTGTTTTTTATTTGTAGTTATAATTTTTTTTTGTTTCAGGGGCTTTTGTGTCCAATTATTTTTGGTGAAATCTTGAGACACAAAAACTCACTTTTGGCTCCCTTCTAATTTTCGGTCGTCGGATCAGATGAATTGAAGAAGATCAACAGACAAAAATTAACAAGAGGTGTGTAAGAAATAATATGGGGTGTATGGATAGCACGCCTCTAAAATAAACACACCTCTAAAATAAAACATGTGTTTACGGAAAGACTCTTGGTATTATATTCTGTTTTTTATTTGTAGTTTTTTTTGTTTAGGGGCTTTGTGTCCAGTTATTTTGGTGAAGCCTTGAGACACCAAAACTCACTTCGGGCTTTCTAATATTAGGATGAATAGAGAGAAGTAAATAATGATATAACTTAGGAGCAGGGAATGTAAGGAGGGAAAATGTATCTGATCAACTCACCACGTAATTTATATAATTATTGAATTTTAGGTGAAATTATATTTTGTAGACCAGGTGGTTGATTGTTAATCACAATAAATTATGGTGTAAGCTAAATCGTTACTTTCAGAACTTAACATCTGTCCACTAACTTAACAATAGTTAAATCCTTTTTCTTTTTTTTTTCTTTTTTTACTTTGTCTACTAACATGAGAATTTTTTCATTGTGACGAAAACACGGATAATATACCATGTGTTTTTATGTAAGTAGTGAAATTTTTTATCTTTTAAGTTATTAACTTTTTAAAGCATATATCCCAATATTTGTATATTGATATGTGTTATAACATTCTGTATACCGGTCACACTGAAAAATCTCTCTACTAAACATAACCACAATTTGGCAACAACATTCCACATTTACCCCCGCTTTTGCTAGCTGCACCTTTAAAAATTTTGGGCAATCCTCCTTATTTCCGTCTTCCCAAAATCTCACCCCACGAATCGAAATTACAGCCCACAACAACCTTATTTTTTTATTACCAAAATCAAGAACTAATACAAATATCTTATTATTCGTTGCAGTTTAAATGACACTTGTTGAGTTTTGTTGCAGCTAAATTGCACAAAAATAAACTTGCAAATTTTCTTGAGGAAGAAGACGACGAAGAACTGAAGAAAAATAGGGCCTACTGTAGATTTTTTCTTGGGTAAGGGCCAATATGTGTCCCTCAAATTTGCAATAAACCTGAAATAACCAAGGAAGAAGACGACGAACCTGCAATAAACCTGCAATAACCAAGCAAGAAGACGACGAACCAGCAAGTTATACCAAGGTTTTACTGTTGGAAAAACCTTAGTTATTAGCATGCATACTAGGTCACGATTTGAAATTAAATACGAAAGACTTACCTGGTGCAGCCATGGTTACTGTTAACACACTCAAGAATTCTTCTACTCACTCAAGACCTTATGTTCCAATGGTGATAGAACCCTAATTGCAGAACGTATATCTTTGTGAGCAGGGAACTCTTGCACTTATAGAAGCAATGACAGCCAACTCCCATCTATCGTGGAGGGTTGGTTATTTTCCCGTTGCTTCAAATCCCAATTGTGTAGAGGTGGTTGTGATTAGTGTTTCCTTTCAAATGCACGATGAAAGTATACCCCTCAATTATATGATGTAGCTTTCCACGTATCCAAACTCTTATTAATTTGTATTACCAACATATTATTTCTCTTTTATCTTTAACTAGTTGAGTCCACATAGGATTCTTACATTCTCCCACATGGACGTTAACTAGTTATAGTATGAAATAATATGTCCATGGCAAGTTATTCCTTAGTGATCACCCTTGAGTTTATCACAACTATCATCATATACACATCCATCAATATTCGTTTGAGACTTGAACCCTAGAAAGCAATGCATGTACTAATACTGCATGCACCCTAGAATCACAATCCTCAAAACCATATCATATGATGCAATTGATATACTTGAATATATACATTTCATACAAGTAATTTACTACTTATATCACGACCAAACCCTCCCACTTTTTTACCCAGTATACCTGACGGGTATTTAAAACCGCACAAATTTAACCCTCTTTTTGACAGTTGTAGTAATGATGTAAGTAGGGTATCGTTCTAGGCCGGGGATTAGGAGGGCTTGCTAAAACCTCTAAAATAATTTAAAAACGTAAAAACAAAGTTTAAAACACTAAACTAAAATAAAAACACTTAACTAAAATAACTCAAAATAATGAAAACAATTTAAATAAACACTAGGAAATTAAAATGGACGGAAATTGAATTAAAAGATTAAAAATAATAAAAACTAACTAAATAATATAATTTAATAATGGGGGGGTTTGGTTTTTACGAAACGCAAATTAAAATTAACTAAATTACAAAATCGACAAAAACATAAAATTAAAGTGAACGGATAGGTGACAGATTGGCTAGAGGGTTTTTCTCCACACATGACACATATGCAACCTAAATTGATTTTCAGTTGTTCTTTCAATAAATTATGAATTCTCAACGCCCCAAATTAACCGTGAATTGCACTAGTTAACTTTCAGATCTTCCTTAAGTTACTGGATTGGATGATTGCATACGACAACCCAAAACATTCCCCACAAGTTCCCTACATGAATTGCATAATAGAGATACAAGCGAGAATCATTAAGTTCTATGAAAATCATAAGTGTTGACAAGGCATTCGTAACTATGAACAGCATGATACGTTTGCCAGGAATTTACTTAACGCGATTGTGACTAGCAACCTTCACTACTCATGAATATAAGTTCATAACGATTAGGTGAAATTCACTTATATTCTAGCATCAAATTCATGCATGTAAATTAAGTATGCATTCTTAATCGACAAACATAAATAAGTTATTAATCAAGCAGTTAAGCAAATTAAATCACAACTCAGAAATCACAACTGAAGTTACCAATTCAAATTACAAATATAGTCATAGCTTTGAATTAACCTCTAGCCAATATAAAATTTATTTACACATCATTAAAACAGAAATAAAAATAAGAGTTTGGAGGATTAAACCGAAAGAGTATGCAAAGGTTTCTGTGCACTGTGCCACTGCACAGATTTTCTGATTTTGCCCCGAGGCTTGCTGGCAGCTTCTCAGCGTCTGTGCACTGATTTCTCGCAGCTCCTTGTGCGCTGCTTACTGCACCGCTCCAGTTTTCTTCTCTCCCTGATAAATGGACCGACGCCCAATGCTCCCCCGAGGCTTAGCGCCTCCTCCTCTGTTTCTGGCCGCAAGCACAGCTGCCAACCAAAGCTGCGCAAGCAGCTTTCTTCCTTTCCCCGCAAGGCAGCGCGCCTTCCCTCTCCTTAAGCTGCCAAGAGCAGCTCTCTTATTCCCCTAGTCAGACTTCACGCCTCGCCTTCGCAACTGCCTTGAAAGGCAGTTTTGGGTTTTCCTTATTCTTTTTTTTTTTCAGCCTTTTCTTCTTTCAAACTCTCTATCCTTCTCGCTGCCAAAAGAGGCAGCGTTCTCCCCCCTCGCAGCTGCAAAGCAGCTTTGAAAACTTTCCCCTCCCCTGCGTTTCCTTGGCCTGGAATTAATATGCAGCTTCTACCGAGTTCAACAACCGTGCGCACTCATTATATTTTCTTATTCCCACGCTGCCACTTGTGGCAGCTCCTTTATTATTTTTTATAATAATTTCTGCCATGCTGCCCACTTTTCCACTTCTATTATTCTCCTTTGACTGCTTTTCCACCGAATGCACACACAAATTATTTTAATATAAATATATATATATTTATATAAATATATATAAATATAAATTATTTTTCAAAATATAAATTCTATTCAACAAGTAATATAGTTTAGACAAATTTATTACTTAACACTTCACTAATTCTATCTTTATTTTCTTAGCGAGAAAAATTTATAAAATATAAAAATAACGTAAATAGCTCAAAATATAACAAACTAACTAAGAAAAGACGAGAGAATTTGATATAAAAATATATATAAATATGATCCGATCAATACCTTCATAATTCCGGTTTCAAGGCTTCATTCTTAACCACTGGACATCAGCCTCTCAGATTCCTGCATAACAAACTAAATCAATATGCTCTTTGGAACAATGATTAGTTATTTAATTGCATGTATCAAAATTAAACTAATATGACATTGTCAATTCTTAGCTTGAAGGAAAATTAACCACCAAAGTCTTGAAATAGAAGATGCAGCAAAACATGTAGTGGCTTCCTTTACTCCCACATTTCAGCAGAATCGAAATAGTCGAGAACTCTCATTTTCGACTGGCTATTTAAATATGACAAATAAGATGATAAATGCATCTTGTAACATGTATATAATGCTACAATCATCTTCGGTCCTCTATCAAACTTCAATGAGTTTGCCTAAATGCTTTTAATAAAGCCTCAAGTCTCCTAACATCTTCATCTTATGATCAACTTCCAACGAAATTGCTCAATGCTTCAAATGAAGCTGACCCTAGCTATAAGTACTGCTAATAATCATACATACATGAGCACTCTCAAAATGCAACTAAATAAAAGCTTTAGTCTCACAAAATTGTTTCAAGAATCAAACACTCATGAATAAATATGAATGAAAAATCACAACAGTATCACAACTAATCTTTCATGCATAATATTTTTTTAACATTCATCTAAACATGTATGATGAATACACAAAACCATACCAAAGACAATCAAATGGTACAAATCAATTAGACCATAATCGGATCAATATTTAACATTAGTTCTTAATATCCTCAAACTCTTTATGAAGACCAACATGTAACCATCCAATGAAACCATATGCATGAGACAAGGAAGATAGAGAATGCACATATACATCATATATACATTATATATATATATATATATATATATATATGTTGTATCTTAAAGATCGTAGTTTAACTCCAAATCTTCAGTAACCAGTTTTCAAATATTAAACATTTCATCATAGAAGGAACCTTCAGCTTTAGTTCACTCTTTCAACTTGACTATTACAATACAAGAACAACTCCCACAATTTTTTAGAGCTCAATATCTGTAGAAAAAGTTAATGAGTGTGAAGCCGAAAATTTCTTATACTAATTCTCCCACATCGGCAAAACAATCATTAATTTATTATTTGACGAAAACTACGAATTATGATCGCTTAAAATTTTAAACACCAGAGATTAGAAGTCTAAACTAGATTCTAAGAGTTAGTCTCAATTACGTTAGGATTTGCTATAATTGATTTTACTTTTCTAAACAAACAAACAAGAATTCTTGTGGAATTCAGAGTGCGGATGGGAGAAGGGAATCAGCATCTTCATACAAAATACTTAAAAGAAATAGCCTTCAACTCTTTTCACATGATAAGAAAGGAACCATCGAACCAAAGCCATATAAGAAAAGAACGGTCAAACCAAATGCAGACAGGCTTCAAGGGAACTAAAACTGGTCATCAAGTTCCAATAACTGGAAAGAAAAAAACAACCAATACGGAGATAAATTTAACTTCTAGAGATGGGCAAAGGAAAATGCAGTTTATTGAAACAAATTATTCCAGCCAGTTTCAGTTCATATTCCAATTGAAAATTTTCAAATTAGTTTGACTTAGTATAAAAAGTATGCACAATATCACCCAATAGTTACTCGAACAAGAGTCCTGCCTATAAATATGGTTTTACACTTTGACCCACCAATCTTTGTATTATTCAAGGCCAATACTGAAGTAAAAGTCAAGATTTGTTCTGCTTAAAACAATTATACTGCAGCGGGTCTTTCAAAGACTAATTGCACACTCACTAGCACCCTATTTCATTGGACCAGAACATAAAATTGTCTCAGAATTTCATGAAATATTGTACGTTGTATTACAGTTTGAACCATTCAATATGTCTTTCTTTGGAAAGATTAGTCTCATTTTATAAACTGTTGGTCACAATTTCATTTAGGGGTGGGTTCGGTTCCGTTCGGTTCGGTTTTTTGCCAAAACCGGAAACCAAACCGAAATTACTGTTCGGTTCGGTTCGGTTCGGTTTTCTGTCGGTTTGTGTTCGGTTCGGTTTGAATTCGGTTCGGTTTTTTTCGGTTCGGTTTCGGCCCGGTTCGGTTTTAGGATACCTATAAATATTATACTTGTACAATTATAACAGAGCAAAGCCTCCTGTCAAGTTGGCTTGCGGCTGTTATTCCCAACCTTGAGGGAATGGGTTCGAAACCTGGCGGGAGGGTTTTGTTGATTTATTTTGTTGATTTCTCATAAAAATTGGAAAAAAATTCTAAAATCCAGAAGGCATTAAGAGGGTTCGAACCCATACCCTCTTACTTTGAAAGTTTAACTGAAACCAACTTGGCAACCACATCTGCTTTGTTATGATTGTATGACTAAACTATTTATAAACATTGAAAAAAATAATTAAATATATAAATCGGTTCGGTTCGGTTCGGTTCGGTTTCCGAACCTCAAAAACCAAAACCGAACTGGGCAGATTCGGTTCGGTTCGGTTTGAGAGTTTCGGTTCGGTTTTTTTTTCGGTTCGGTTTTTTTCGGTCTCGGTCCGGTTCGGTTCCCGGTTTTTTTCGGTTTTCGGTTTTTTGAACCCACCCCTAATTTCATTTAAGAAACTCATTGAACAAAATTTCCTAATAATTCCCACTTTGGTGAAAAATTATATAAACATTTGTTCAAAAATGATTTATCATTGTTATTGCTCCTACAAAAACTGTTAGCTTCACTAACCTTTGAGCTGAGTTATCTTTATCCTTATGCCTTTCAACCAGCATCTGAAGAACTTTACACGCATGAACAGTTATCAATATTCAAGACTACAAATCCAGGATCAATTTAAGAAAACAACTTTATAAAGGGCATGAAATTCATTTAAGGAGACAACAAACTATCAATATCCAAATAAATTCAAAGTTCATAAATGCATGTTTGTGTCACACCTTTGGGCAAGAAACACAAACTGCCATTGTTGTTTATGTATTCGTGTTTTCTTTCCTTACAACCAAAACTAATATTGAAATGACAAAACCAAACTTTGAGGCAATCAGTCAGAAAAATTAAAACAAATTATGGCATAATTATCATACTGCATAACCCAGACTACATTCAGGGGACAAGTGTCTTCATATTAGTTGTGCCAATCCTGATTAAGGCCATCTAGACCATCCAAATCTGACTAGTTGATGCTTCGACACTTGAAAGGAGAAACCAAGCTATTTCTAGAACCTCTACTACAAATAATTGATAACTATCCTTACAGAGAGCCATATGAATTATTAATGGCCCCATGTATATAAAATTAGACTTTCCAAACCAATGGAACATAATGGCTTGCATTGTATAACGACATACCACCCAAACAATATTAGGAAGCTACACGAGTTAAACTAGTGAAATCTTGCTCCTTGTGTCCATGTACCATGAAATTCAAATAAAGTAAGCATGTAAAGAGTTATCACAGGGGGCATTAAACTGATAAGAGAAACCCAATATTTCCCCTCATTCCTACTTATAAAGCTCCAATGAAGTGGGAAGCGTGATGCTTACGGAAGGAACAGTGAAACTAAAGTAAATAGAATGAACAGTGATGGCACCTGCCTTCGTACCCAAAACACAAATTATATACTCAAAAAACTGGACAATAGCCGGCCGGGATAAAACCCAATGAATAAAGAACAAAATACCCTGAGAATAAAGAATAAAATACCCCAAGATCAACTCTCAGATCATTGATATTGAAGAGATCAAAACAGCTAGTGCTCAATAGATTCTTCAAAAAAAAAAAACACCCAATTCCATATACACTAGCATAAATCTTGAATGATTAGACTACTAAAGTAAATAGAAATCACCAAACCTATGTGATTAGTAAAGATTAAAATTTGGGCAAAGCCAAAACCTGCTTGAGTCTTGATTCAACCTAATCGAGCTAGTTATACCCAAAAGCACATACATTTCATTCCAGCTAAAGATATAAACTTTGGTACTTGAAACAGAAAACCATAAAGCCTCACATTGCCTCAGGTGCGTATGTTTGATGAAACCTTAATCTTTACCATGAACCTTAGATCACAATGATACAAATAGAGCTAGAAGACATACCTGACGAAGCCAAGCTAACATTATCAGTGGTTGTAAATGCATGTTTATATCACACATTTGAGCAAGAGATATAAACTGTCATTGTCCTTTATTGTGCAGCCATCACTACAGGATCTTATCATGCAATTATATCATGTCTTTGGACAAGAATGTAGCCTGATCAATATGATGCTATACACTGATTAAAAACACCTAACAACTTATACATTCTCCTCTTTGGAAAAGAATGTGAACATTTCATGGGTTTTTGAACCACAATGCATGTAAATAGGAAATTGGTTATTCCTTTTTTAGTAAACCTTCGTCTTTCTGAAAAAGCAATGATTAGTACAGATAAACAAAAGCCCAATATGTTAAGCAATAAGAAAGCAAGTAACCTGAGCAACAAGCCGTTTTACAATCCTAGCGGACCTTGCTCTCGCACGATCTCTCCCAATGTCTAGAATGATGGGTTGACCCAGACGACAACGACTCGCCGTGCAGTTGGAGCCTCGTCTTCGTTACGTTTACCGAAAATGTCGTCTCCTCCACCATGGCCAAGACTGAGGCCAATAAGATATGAACGAGGCTCTGCGATCTTCGCTTGGTTTCATCGTCAATAAGAGTAAAAACCTTAGAAATTGAATCACTCCATGCATCCTTTCCCAGACCAAAATTTCCATAACATACCAACTCCACCAACCAACACAAACACAGAGAAGAGAAATACATATTAGTGGAAGAGTTATAATGCCCACGATAAAAAGAAATAAACTGCAGCAATCACCATACAAATTTTATACATTCTCATTAGGTTTTCTTATTAATTCATCGGACCTAGGGCTTGCTAACTAGGCTCTGATACCAAATGTTGGAAAAACCTTAGTTATTAGCATGCATACTAGGTCACGATTTGAAATTAAATACAAAAGACTTACCTGGTGCAGCCATGATTACTGCTAACACACTCAAGAATTCTTCTACTCACTCAAGACCTTATGTTCCAATGGTAATAGAACCCTAATTGCAGAACGTATATCTCTGTGAGCAGGGAACTCTTGCACTTATAGAAGCAATGACAGCCAACTCCCATCTATCGTGGAGGGTTGGTTATTTTCCCGTTGCTTCAAATCCCAATCGTGTAGAGGTGGTTGTGATTAGTGCTTCATTTCAAATGCACAATGAAAGTATACCCCTCAATTATATGATGTAACTTTCCACGTATCCAAACTCTTATTAATTTGTATTACCAACATATTATTTCTCCTTTATCTTTAACTAGTTGAGTCCACATAGAATTCTTACATTTACCTGAAATTCACATTCATGTGTACCTTGTGCGTTTAGTAACCGACATAAATAGGCTGTTGTGGGTTGTGGGTTGTGGTTGTTTAGTGGTGGATTGGCTTAGAATCTGCGGCGCCGATACGGTGGAGCAGCTGTGAAGACGAAGAGAAGAAGAAGTTTCCAAAATTATGGGAGATGCGGGGTAAATGTAAGAATCAAAGGGTAAATGTGAAATGTAGCTACTAAGTTGTGTTCTTCTCTCTTCATAATCATACAGAAAGAATTAAAATATATAATTTAATCCTGATTATGTGTTAAGCAGATGTTAAGCTTTAAGTGATGGCGATGAGAGATTTTTTTATATACTCGAACATGGTGTTATGCCGCATGTTATCAATTATAAAGCGGAGGAATTTTTTCTTTTGTTGAAGTCTCTATCTGCTTATATAATAACACAGGATGTAGGTGGTGTGTTATGAAAATACTAAAAAATCTCTCTCTAGTGAGCATGCACGATAGTTTACTGTGGTGAGAAAAAATACGGACCAATATTAGAAGAGATTAAAAATATATAATGTACCATTCATGTTTCTACCACAAACTCTAATATTAGTGTCCTTCTTACGTGGCCAGGCCCAAAACGAAGTCGTGGCGACTCGCGCGAATGCCACTACTCCCTCTATCGTCTTCTTCCCCACATGGCTTCGCATTGATCGTTTGAACCTGTAACCGATGACCGACACCGACTTTCGGATTTTCTCGATGGTGAGCATGCAGCATCGTCGTTTATGGTGGTGAGAAAACATACGGCCCAATATTAGCGTACTTCTTACGTGGCCACGCTCAAAACGAATCGTGGCGACTACCGCGAATGCCACTTCTCACTCTGTTGTCTTCTTCTCCACTTGGCCTCGCATTGATCGTTTGAATCTGTAACCGACGACCGACGGCCGACACCGACTTTCCCAAACCTTGGTCCTAACTCTCGTATAAATTCGAAGCAAATAGCCGAACAATTTTCTCGCAACCGGAAGCACAACAAACATGGATATGAGAGAAAGCATCATCAACCAAAACGACGTCGCAAGGAGGCTGACGAAGTAGCTGGTTCAGACCGAAGGGAAGCAGTCGAACCTCGTGTACTCGCCGCTGTCCATCCACGTGGTGCTGAGCCTGATTGCGGCCGGGTCAAAGGGTCCCACCCAGGAGCAGCTGCTCTCGTTCCTCAAGTCAAAGTCCACCGATCACCTTAACTCCTTCGCCTCCCAGCTCGAGTCCGTGATCTTCTCCGATGGTTCCCCGTGGGCGGCCCCAACCTGGCGTTTGCGAATGGGGTTTGGGTGCACAAGCCTCTCCCGCTGAAGCCTTCCTTCAAGCAGGTGGTGGACGCTTCTTACAAGGCCGCTCTTGTCCTAGTCGATTTTCAGACCAATGTAAGCTCCCAAACCATCTTCTTGATGCAAATTTCCGCCGTCTTCAATGCACCCTTAAAACAATCAACACATTTGATCAGAGACCTATGCCTCACCCACCTACGAGGTGGGGGTTTAGATCAACAGATCTATGATGCTAAGTTAGTTTCTCTGCTTTTTTAGGGTTGCAAAAAGCTCTTTAAAATTAGTAAAATATGGGGTATTTATAAGATAGGGGCCGGCCATATAAGATTTAATAGAGAAATATTCTTTAATTATTCGCAAAATATTAAATAAGAGATAATATTTTGAAATAATGGTGTAATTATTTTAATTTAAATAAATTAGAATTACTTACTTGATTGGAGTTATTCTTTAAATAGGAATCTATTAAAGATAGAATTGGATAATTAAACCTTATCTTTAATTCCTTCTTAAGGTAGAGCAGGTAAGCTGTAGACAGTTGTGTTCAGCTGCTGAGTTCTCCAGGGATGTGAACTGGGCGTGGGAGCATCTGAGAAGCTTGCCTATTTATTGAGGGCAATCTTGTCTTTCTTGAATAAATGTCCACGTGTCGCTTCTAGAATTTTTGAGATTATTTTTTGCTCCACATTTTTTGCTCCACACTCTGTCATGTCATTTCGATAGTTTTTTTCAATGCTGCTGATGATCAATGTCTTCAATTTTTATTTTTTTATTTTCGATTTGATCAGAGATGTTTGTTCCTTTGTAGAACCTAATTTGCAGGCCTGCTGATGCTCTTTTATTCTTGTAGCATTTCAACTGAATATTTCCTCTCTAATCATTACTGTTTGTGCTTGTTCTTGTGCATAGCTTAGCTGTTACGAAATCGTATGGTAGATTTTTTGTTCGTTACGGTTTGTGGCTGTAATTTGTCGAGATATCATATCATTGTTTTCTAACTTGTCATAACTGTCGTTGGTGCTCAAGGCTGCTCAAGTGGCGTCGGGAGTGAATTCGTGGGCTGAAAAGGAGACGAACGGCCTTATCAAGGATCTACTTCCTCCCGGGTCACTTGACAGCTCAACCAGGCTCATCTTTACGAATGCATTGTACTTCAGAGGAGCTTGGACTGAGAAATTTGATGCATCAGCTACAAAAGAGCATGACTTCCACCTTCTCGACGGGAGCACAGTTAAGGCGCCCTTCATGACCAGCAAGAACAAGCAGTATGTAAATGCCTTTGACGGTTTCTCAGTCTTAGGGCTTCCTTACAAACAAGGTGAAGACAAGCGGCGCTTCTCCATGCACATCTTTCTTCCACAGGCGAAAGATGGGCTGCCAGCTTTGGTTGAGAAACTTGGCTCTGAGCCAGGGTTTTTAGATCGCTATCTTCCCAAACAACCAGTCGCAGTGGGCGACTTCAGAATCCCAAAATTTAAGATCTCATTTGGGTTTGAAGCTTCCAATGTCCTAAAGAGTCTGGGACTGGTGCTGCCTTTCGAGGGTGAAGGAGGTCTGACAGAGATGGTGGACTCGCCCGAGGGTAAGAAGCTATACGTTTCCAGCATATTCCACAAGTCGTTCATCGAAGTGAATGAAGAAGGCACAGAAGCTGCAGCTGCTTCTGCCGGCGTTATAAGTCAGAGGAGTATGCCCATGACATTTGTGGCTGATCGTCCATGCCTCTTCACGATCAGGGAAGAAACGACCGGCACAGTTCTGTTCATCGGTAACCTGCTCAACCCTCTTGCCGGCTGAGTGTTACAATCCCCTGGGAAAAGGCATCATGTGTACGTAGAATAATACGAGACTATAGTAAATAAAATGTAAGGAAAACTAATGAAAAGGGCTTGAAAACTTTGAGTTTTAATGATAAGGACAAAATAAAGGGTAAAGTGAATAGTGTCAGGATTGACTTTTTAGTGTAAAAATGTGGTTTTTCGTTAAAGTGAACAGTACCGGGAGCTTTTCGTTAAAGTTCCCTAAAATGTATGATCTTTGTATACATGTGCTATGTTTGGTTATTACCTAATCACCCTGTACTTGCAGCAGTTGGTCTTGTTTCTGCCATTTGGCGATTGTTGTTCGTTCTCCCATGGCGTTTATCTATAGAATCTTGATGCTGAATACTTATTTTATGTTGTACTGTGTATGAACAATAAAAATTTTAGCCGACTGCAAACGTCGGTTAGTGTTAAAGTATTTAATATATAGAATGTACCAGTGCTAGTGTTGTACCATATACATGGTTGGTGATGAAAAAGATTAAACTCTGAATATTCTATAAAAGATTATTTAACCTGATGATTCTCTTTGAATTCTCTTTGTAAAGATTTTAGGAATCAATACATCTTAACGGGTTTATTATACATTGCATGACCAATTTTCGTTAGATACTTTTTATATTCAATTTTAAATAAATTCAAAATAATTTTTTACTATAGGATAATTGATAAATAGATATGATGCATTGATTGCTAAAGTCGCTCACAAAGAGAATCCAGATGTTTAGTCCTCTCTATGACTGAAGATGGCCTAAGATGCTAAACACTTAACACTAACTAAATTTTCCAATTAGTTAAATTTTCACAATTGATGTATTAAATTGCTTTAAAATGTTATCAACACTCTAAAATAGTTAACCGTATTTTCTTGACTCTTTTGTTAGATTGCATGAAGATTTTTTCAGACGATCAATAATATCTCCCTATTGCTTAACAAATAATTAAATAGAGTATCGCTAACTAGAGCTAATATGTTTTTGTGTCTTTTATGCCCTTTGCTCGAGAAAATTTAGTACTTGAACAACGGAAAAGGATCTCTTCCAGATTCATTATATAAAGATTTTAGGGATCCTCACATTTTAGCTATTCATTGTGTATCGTGTGATTAATTTTTATCATTTATCATTTTTATTTAATTTAAAATAATAAAAATCAAATGATTTATGAAATCTCTACGTAATAAATCTAGAGGAGATCATTTTCCTTGAACAACATACTATGTGTTATTGCGGCCACACGATCATCAAGACTATTTGTTTAATACTTAAGCTTACTTGTGGTTCCATTATGTAAAAAAAAGCCTGCATACGGATACGGCCGTTTGTACACAAAAAATCCTTTCTAAGCTCAGATAATAATAATTCGTTCGTGTAAAAATTAAAATTTATTTTATTACATAATTGATTTAAAATACTGATTTAAAGTTATCTTGTTGTCACCTTGTATGTCATTCTCGTAGAATTTGAAATTATTCACGTTGTCGCCTTGTATGTCATTGATTTAAAATACTGATTTAAAGTTATATCATTTTCAGTACATGAAAACTCGTCACAATAATAAAAGGAACTGGAGCGCCTGCTGACCTCGTTCCAGGAGACGGTGTGGGTTCACGTGGCTGGGGCGAAATTTAAACCGTTAATTTAATGTTAGTTATCTCTCCCCCCCACGGCGCGTCACGACTCCCAGGCAATGCTGCAAAGTCACAAGCACCCATAGTTTGGTTCTAATATTACAGCAGTACCCCCATGGAAACACAATCTTAAGCGATATCTAGTACTCATAATCTTGTTGAAGTTTTGCATAAGAATAGTTACTAAACAATGATTAGACAGTCGGATAAGAGATAGGGTTTATGATGTGATTTCGACGTTCCATCCTTTGCCACCCAAGGTGTCTTACCTAACAAACATATCTTGAAAAATAATTTAGTTTGGTAAGAAGAATTATAATTTTTGTTTATCGTTGACGTAATCAATCATTGCATGTTTTTGGTCACATCTGTATTTATTGGGATATTCATAGTTAAAACTCTTCATTTTGTTATAAAAGAATCATATATTTCTGTTTGGACCCGATTTTACAATATCGGCCCGTACAATCAAGGCCGTTAAATGAGCATAACTCTCAACCGTCGGATAAAGAAGTAAAGATAATTTTATTGTTAAAGGATAATATTATGGTTTTTATCATAATTATCTTTTGATATGAATTATCTTGGCATATATTATGGTTTTTATCATAATTATCTTTTGGTATGAATTATCTTGAACGGGATAGATAAGGATACTAAGACATAGAGATGAACATGGCTTGTTTTGGAGGTTTGATTCAAAGTCCTGTGGAGATTGGGATTGGTCGAAGTTTAATCTGATTCAGTTAAGGAATTCTAATCCTTATGTATTTCTAATCCGGCCATGGGGGTTCTTACTGCTATAAATAGAGGAGTGCGTGCACCATTCAAGGGATCTTCAACACAACACACAAATTTGCCTCGCGCAATTTCTCGCTCTACGCGAAACCTCTCAACACCCTTGAGAATTTTATTTTCTTTTTCGCCTCCATACCTTCAGTTTGGATAGACAGCACTGTGGAGGCAACCGGTAAACATCTTCAGTTTGGATAGACAGCACTGTTGCCGTAGAACCAACCGTCCGTGAAACATCTTCAGTTTGGATTGACAGCACTGCGACAGGGTCGATTGGTTATTTATCCTAGTCTCGGCCGGCGAGGATTTTCGAATCCCCGTCGACAGAGGTCATCTCATTAGCTTTCTCGGCGAAGTGAGGTGTTACCAGATACTACATTCGGCACATTGAAAGCCGAATTTGAATCGTGAACTTTGTAAAAATAGCAGCCTTGTCTTCAGGCTCTAGAACCCAAAGGCCGAGAGGTGTTCCTTCCTCGGCCGCAATTGCAAGATACAGAAGTCAGTCGCGCGCATCAACGCAACATCAAGACATTTTACTCCTCGCGCAACATCAAGACATAAATAGAGGAGTGCGTGCACCATTCAAGGGATCTTCAACACAACACACAAATTTGCCTCGCGCAATTTCTCGCTCTACGCGAAACCTCTCAACACCCTTGAGAATTTTATTTTCTTTTTCGCCTCCATACCTTCAGTTTGGATAGACAGCACTGTGGAGGCAACCGGTAAACATCTTCAGTTTGGATAGACAGCACTGTTGCCGTAGAACCAACCGTCTGTGAAACATCTTCAGTTTGGATTGACAGCACTGCGACAGGGTCGATTGGTTATTTATCCTAGTCTCGGCCGGCGAGGATTTTCGAATCCCCGTCGACAGAGGTCATCTCATTAGCTTTCTCGGCGAAGTGAGGTGTTACCAGATACTACATTCGGCACATTGAAAGCCGAATTTGAATCGTGAACTTTGTAAAAATAGCAGCCTTGTCTTCAGGCTCTAGAACCCAAAGGCCGAGAGGTGTTCCTTCCTCGGCCGCAATTGCAAGATACAGAAGTCAGTCGCGCGCATCAACGCAACATCAAAACATTTTACTCCTCGGCCGAGCCCGGCCGACGAGTTGGCACGCCCCGCACACATTTGAAGGACTTAGTTAGTCTACTATTTACTCGGCCTGCGCGCCACGTAGGCTAGGTGATTTTTGTAGTCAACAATTTCTTATGTTTAAAATTTTGTAATACGTTTATTTAATTAGCAACTTTGAACGTTTTAAAATTGAAAAATTAATATTTAAATACAAAGTTGTCCGTTTTGAATAATTTCTAACAATATTTTCTTTCTCGTAAACAAGTAAGATTGGTTTAATTTGTACACAATTAGATATTGAGAGTTGAAATTTTAAATACTAAGTTCTTGCTAACATATTCTCGTAACCATTTAAAATGTTTGTATACTCGAAGAATATGGATGATTGAATCAACCCATATTGTTTACGGCTGTCGACATCTTGTATCATAGGATAGCCATCAAGCCACACCACATATACAGAAAGGAAAATCCATCCAAAAAGTAAGAAAACGAAAAGAAATTCCTTATTTTCCTCCATGAATCATCCCTTCTCTCCCCACCACAAGGGTCCCAGCTGAAAAGAAACGGATGGCACAATCGTGATTATCACAAACAGCAATGTCAAATTGTAGCTAGAGCATGGTCAGCACCGTTACAAATAAGTGGAAGTTCCTCGAAGAGTAAGAGAACACGACAATCATAACGTAATCTATCTCTTCACTTTCTCAATACTTTTCTATCTTTTTTTTTCTGTCCTTTTTTTTTTCTGGATTCCTTGTACTTCTCGTAAATATTAAGAATTTAATTCAAAAGAAAGGAACTTTCTCTTTCATTGCATGCATTTTTTTTTCAGATTTTTTACTTTCCTTTCCTTGCAGTTGCTTGGAAGAAACCAAACTCAGAAGACCTTTGTTTTTTGAGAATTCAGTTAAATCCGTTTTTTTATATATATATTTACGGTGCTGGTGATTTGCCAGAAGAAGTTAGTGCTTCAACCGAGAAGAAGAAGCTTTTAGTCTTCAATAATTCAGAGAAAAGAAAAGGAAGCGGAAGAGTGAAGGAAAAGCAAATCAAAAATGGGAGAAACCGCTCCGCCTCATCCACCACCACAGGTGGTTGCTCCGCGGTCTCAGATGCCTCTTGGGTCGGCGAAGGGTCCCATTTGGACTCCAACTGAGCAGCTCCACCACCTTCAGTATTGCATCCACTCCAACCCCTCTTGGCGTTAGTCTCTCTCTGGTTCTGTTATTTCTTCGTTCTGGGTTTCTAGTTTTGGATCGTACAAAGCTGATTAAAGTTGTGTGTGTTTTTTTTAATGGATTGGTTTAAAAGTTGAAGCTTTTGGCACTACTTTTTATTTAGTTTACTAGTTTGCTTTTTAGTCCTAATTTTGCAGATTACTTTTACTACTTTTGGTTCGGATTATCTAATTTATTGTGTTCGAATCCCTTTAAGTACTGTAATTAGTTCTAATAAAATAATAAGCACATGTTCCATAACCAGTTTCAACTTATCCTGCTTACAAGAAATCGATATCACTCGAAAATGTTTAGCAAGTGCAAATGTAAATTTCCCATGGTTTCCTGATCAAATGTAACAAACTGCTTCTAATGGATCGAATTTTACAGCGGAAACATTCGCACTCGCTTTCCAGCACTATATTGTGATGCTCGGATCCATAGTTATAATTGCCACTAGTCTCGTGCCTCGGATGGGTGGGGATCATGTAAGTTATGTCCTCTATATCGTAAAGTTTATAATATGCCGGTTAAGATTAGCGATCACACGCGTAGCTTTGAATCCGTGATGTTAATGTTTCGGTTTTGTTCTCCCTTTGATCAGGGTGACAAGGCACGCGTGATTCAGACGATGCTGTTTATGGCAGCAATAAACACTTTGATCCAAACCTTCATCGGGACAAGGCTTCCAACAGTGATGACTTCGTCATTCGCTTTTACCATTCCGGTGATGTCAATCATCAATGATTATTCTGATCGGAATTTTAGAAGTGAACATGAGGTATGTAATGTTTGAAACATGTTATTCATACAGGATTCAACATCACATTAATTTACTTCTTAAATTGCTTTAAGAAATTTCAGTTATAGACTTTGAGAAAATACGTGGTGCAAACTTTACCAGTTGATGCAGATCAAATCAAAACGTGTAAACCTTACATACCTGTAGAAGATGTCATGATGAATTTCTGGATTTGAGGACCGAATAGATTGAAGCACGTCTATGCACTGTTGTGTCTTATGCAACAAACTGATGGGGATTTCTAGGGTTGTGGCATTAGCAATGTGCACAGGGACCTCAAACTTATATAGGCTTTCACGTCCCTAGAACCCTACCCACTAACGGAGACTAGAAACACTTATGATCCTCTAACCAGAATAATAAAGCCAATGAAATTTTATTCCAGGCAGCAACCCCTTAAGCAATTGGAATTAATCCGGTTTCACTCTTCCTTGTGGCACATGGAATAGCTAACTAATTAAATCACTAACTCTAGTTCATTCGGTTACAACTATGCAAACCAATTAGTGTTGGACTTTATTACTTGACTCCAACACGTTGATGATTAATGTGTATGATTGCAGAGGTTTGAGACCACAATGAGAACGATTCAAGGGTCACTTATTGTAGCTTCCTTCTTCAACATATTCATTGGGTTTAGTAGGGCATGGGGGAACTTCACAAGGTACGAAATCATTATCTCAAGAGTGATGCTTGAAGCCTCAACCTGACATTCTTCTTCGTTATGATTTTCTAAACTGTCATCTGTTTTCTTTTCTTCTCATCAGATTTTTTAGTCCAATCGTGATCGTGCCAGTGGTTTGCGTAGTCGGTCTTGGTCTTTTTGCACGGGGCTTTCCACTTGTAATGTCTCTGACAAAACACTCCATTTCCTCATCACATTCATAAGGATATTATCAAAACATTGATCTCTCTCTTATGTTCTGCACAGCTCGCTAACTGTGTGGAGATTGGTCTGCCAATGCTGATCCTGCTCGTCATTACTCAACAGGTAAATTTTATCCGATCTGCCAGTTTTTGTTCTTAGAATAAATGTTCTAAGTTTAACATGATAATATTGTTTGAGCAGTATCTGAAGCATGCTGTTCCTAGAGGCCATAACATACTCGAGAGGTTTGCTTTGCTTCTCTGCATTGGGCTTGTATGGTCATTTGCTGCTATCCTCACTGAGGCTGGTGCTTATAACACTGCTAAACAGCAGACTAAACAAAATTGCCGTACAGACCGCTCTTACCTTATATCATCTGCTCCTTGGTATGTACATGTATCGGGTCTCTCTTCTTGCGTAATAAAGTTAATAAATTCCCTTCAGAAGAATTATTCTTTTCATAACACTTGTTATTGCTGTTTGAAATGAAGGATTAGATTCCCGTACCCGTTTCAGTGGGGTAAACCCATATTCCGAGCGAGCCATGTCTTTGCAATGATGGGAGCAGCAATTGTTACGTCTGCAGAGGTCTAATACTGGTTCTATAAACTTTTTTATGCACTTTGAAAATTTCTAATTGATATTGAATCTCGTATATTGAATCTCGTATCTTAAATCTGATTCTATGCTTAATCCTTGATAAAGTAAATAATATGTTTTGTTGCAGTCAACTGGAGCGTATTTTGCGGCAGCACGGCTTTCAGGTGCTACTCCCCCTCCAGCAAGTGTAGTGAGCCAGAGTATTGGTTTGCAGGTGATTGCAAATTGTCATGTCGCTCCTTTCTCCCTCTCGCCCTCATCCTTTCCAAATCTCTCTGATGCTTTAAGAGGGCGGGAAACAAACGTTGTATTTCAAAATACTTAAATGATTTAGTTGTATATGTTCAAATGTAGGGTGTTGGCATGCTGCTTGAAGGTATTTTTGGCGCTGCTGTCGGTACCACAGCATCCGTGTAAGAAAGCCTTTTTGCTTGACATATATGTTGATATTCCCTTTAGATAATAACTTCTTCCTAGCTGTCAAAGACTATTGGATATCAACAGAAGAAAATTTGCTTACAAAGATTATGAATTCACTCATTTTTTTGTAATGTCTTGAAGCGAAAACGTTGGCCTGCTTGGATTGACACAAATAGGGAGCAGGAGAGCGGTGCAGATTTCAAGCGCTTTCATGTTCTTCTTCGCTATATTTGGTTCGTTCTCTCCTTCCGTTAGACATGTCATGACTCATGCCTGGGTTTACTACGTTGTGTTTGACCCTGTTAAGTTGCGTCTTTCAGGGAAGTTTGGCGCCTTTTTTGCATCAATTCCTTTGTCAATATTTGCTGCCATGTACTGCGTTTTATTTGGAATCGTTGGTGAGTGATTCTATTACCATTTCTAATCCTGTTAATACCATTCTATCACCGAAAAGTGTTTCACCTTTGTTTCCTCTATCTGCAGCTGCTGTTGGTATCACATTCATTCAGTTTGCAAATAACAATTCCTTGAGAAACATCTATGTTTTGGGTCTTTCCCTGTTTCTTGGGATCTCGATACCTCAATATTTTGTCTCGAACACCACCCCGAATGGTGTCGGGCCAGTCAAAACGGACGGCGTATGGGTAAGTTACACATAGACACGTTACGCTAAACCCTAGACCCTCTCTCTTTCAACTGTGACTTCGTTTATTTGAGATTCTAAATCAACATCATTTTGATGGCTGCAGTTTGACGACATACTGAACACGATCTTCTCATCGAGCCCAACAGTGGCGATGATCGTGGGCACGCTGCTGGATAACACGCTTGACGCCAGGCATGCGGCCACCGACAGAGGAGTTGCATGGTGGAGACCCTTCCAGAGCAGGAAGGGAGATGCTAGAAATGAGGAGTTTTATAGTCTACCTGTTAGGATACGGGAGTACATACCTAGCAGATTTTTCTATTATTAAACAGAACATGTTTATAAATTGTGAGTAGATGTAATTTGTTGTGTTGAACTGTTTATGTACATGGTACATGGGTTTGTTATTAATTTAATAGAACTACATATCCTAGAAGCCCAAAGGGCAGTAAAGAAAGAGGAGAATTGTTCATATGGTCGAAAAAGGAAAAAAAGACGGAGAGAAACTTCGGTAGGTCTTCTTAATTAGGGCGCTCTTATACTGGGTGCGATTGGTGTGGCTGCAAGTAGCTCTTTCAAAGTTTCTATCCTCTTAAGAGTTGCTAGTGAAAGAACTCGAGCTATTAAGCACCTTCGACCAAAGGCGCTATTAAGCGCCTTCAGAAAGATGATATGATGAATGGGGAAACCAGTTCCAATCATCTATGATGAATATAATGTTGTGATGGAAGAAATGAGCTGACGTGGATTAGATTAGTTGGCTAGAGAAAGACGTGTGTCATTTGGCATCTGAGTTTAGGGCCATTTTTTGTACATAAGAAGGGTTAAGAATATTTAAGTTGAAACAAAGAGAAGAATGCTAACAATCTTCTCATTTGAACATTTTTGTTTCATTTTTTTGGCTCTCCTCATCCTGCAACGTTGAACAATTAACAAAACCATATGAAGAACCGGCCTCAGTAGAAATCAACTAAGTCTTAGCAAAAAAATAACTAAGTCGGAAATCGTTTAATCATCTAATATCAAACGAATAGACGAATGAAACGGTTAAATGATTTTTGATTTATTGATGTTGACTTTAAAAATTACTTAGCCTACACGGTGCGCAGGCCGAGTAATTAATAAGCTAACCACGTCCTTCAGATGTGTGCGGGGAGTGCCAACTCGTCAGCCGAGCTCGGCCGGGGAGTAAAAATATGCGAATGTGCTGCGTTGATGCGCGTGGCTGACTTCTATGTCTTGCGATTGCGGCCGAGGAAGGAACACATCTCGGCCTCTGGATTCTCAAACCTGAAGACAAGGCTACTAACTATGAATTTCACAAGTCGTCGTCGCTGGCTTCGGTCACGGTGACAGTATTCGTCAGAGTAAACTCTCGCTGAATTGACACCAAAATATAAGGGCACAGATACTCAAAGCGGATATAAGTCTTGATAGTAAAGGTGGTTCGGCCATCTAAATGCCGAACTCTAAACCTCACTTGTGAGTATGCGATCATAAATAACTCAATGTTTGACGCGCCGAGCCTAACAATCAGTAACACCTCACTTCGCCGAGAAGGTTGATGAGTTGACCTCTATTGACATGGATCCGAAAATCCTTGTCGACCGAGACTTGGATAAATAACCAGTCAACCTCGACGCAGTGCTGTTTATCCAAATTGAAGGTGCTCCGAGGTCGGCTGATCCTACGGCAACAGTGCTGTTTATCCAAACCGAAGGTGTCACCGGTTGCCTCCACAATGCTGTTTATCCAAACTAAAGATGTGAAGGCAGAAAGAGAAAATAAAAATCTCAAGGTTGTTGAGAGGTTTCGCGTAGGGCGAGAGTTTGCGCAGGGCAGATTTGTGTGTTGAATTGGATGTCCCTTGAACGGTACCCTTTCCTCTCTATTTATAGTACCAAAGCTTCCCTGATCGAATTAGAACTCCACCTGGATCTGGATCCTTACCCTGATTTAACCTTATCTCGGCCGTTCCTTCTTTCGCTAGGACTTTGAACCTGACCCCTTTATCAAGCCACATCCATATCCCAGCATCTCCATCTCGCCGAGACTCTTTGCTGCACTAAGACCTTATTTCCTTATCCATTTAACAATAGGACTTTCCCCTTTATCTTTATCTGGACGAATCATTTTCCTAATAGGACTCGGCCGACCCCAGTTAGTTGGCCCACAAACCGGATCTCCCATGGCATCTTTCAAACTAAGCCTCTGGGCCGAGAAACACTTCACGCTCGGCCCAAATCATTATTTTGGGCCCAAACAATTGAATATTTGAAAAATTAATCGTTCAAGGGCGTTAAAGAATTGAAATGGTTCCTATCATCAAACAACATTGCATGACGAAAATGAAAGCTAGAATGTTCAGGTGAGAATGTTACCGTATCTCCTCAAAAGAGATATTTAAGTAGAATAGGGACAAAGTGGAAAATGTAAATGAAAAGATAATATATGATAATGAAATCCATCATTGCCAATCGTAATGACATATCGTGCCGTATATATATTGTTCTGGACGACAATCACTACCAAAAACAACAAAATTATCAAGAAAATATTGTAATCTAAATCTACTCAGAAATATATATACACACACACACACACACACGATCCATGCAGTCTAAGACCAACAGTGTGAACGCCCCAAAGATTGAATATGACTGAAAACTAAGTCTGTAAATTGACTAAAAGAAGCCGGCAACCTCACTTGGTTTGGTGGAGGTCTCCATCTCTAATGGACCCACACGTTTTCTCTCCATTTCCTCAATACGCGTTTGCCCAATTTCATATAAATTAACACATAATCATCCCTTGGCTATTAAATTTATTCAATTTTTATATGTATATGTTAATACGGTTTTGACGACTGTTTTGGACTCGTTGTACAAATTCACTCAAACCAAGGAGTTTACTTATTTAATAGCGACTTGACCAGTAAAAAGACATCAGCGTATTGTTGCTCAGTACAATAATAAAATAGTTAAATAATTTTTATGTTATGTTAATTTTAACAACAATGATTTAAAAAATGAACGGCTGTAATTAAGTTAATCCACAAGCTTAAATTAATATATTATTTTTCATTTTGGGTGAAGTGTGCTAAAGTCATATTAGGGGGAGGGGATAAGTGGGAAGGTGGGATTGCTGGATAAGCGTAGACTAATTCAAACACTGATGTAAAGCTCAATAAAATTGGACCCCAGCTGAAGTCAATCAGACGTTACAAATATTTCAAAAGTGCTTGTCCTAACTTTTGGCTTCTGGCTAACGTGCTTGTGAAACAAATCATTTTGCTGCTTCTTAGCCGCGCCTATCATCAGCTGATTGTCCCTAAAAGAAGGCCCTTGCGACGACTTCTGAAGTCTTCAAAGAAAACAGAACCACAGACACACCACAGCTAGAATAATCTTCTAATTTTTTGCCCTATTATTTAAATCGACATTCTCTCTAGATCTCTGTGTTTGAAGTTCAAAGACTATGAGATCCGAGCCATTAAAGACAGAGATTTGGACACTTATTTTAGGTAGGTGGACCGGTAGGATAAACAAATAAGGACCGCATGGTTTAAAATGTGTGATCCGGACTCTGGAACTCCAAACACAAACATCCATAGAGGATCTCAATTCCTATTATTTAACTTCATATGAACAAATTATTTACAATTTACATCGAAGTTTATAGAAATTAACATTGACCAATGGTACAACAATTTGCTCATTCATCGAGCCAGTCCAGATCGAAATGTTTCTCCACCACCTGAACATGAAGCTCCGGCAATGCCATCTCTGCATCCCTCCACATCCAAGAAATATCCTCGTCGCACACTACACGGCTCAGAGACTGTAACGCTGCAGCGGATTTCGGCAGATTGCTAATTTGTGAACATTCCCTCATGTCAATCTTTTTCAAACTTGCTAGCTTACCAATGTCCATGGGTAGGCATCTCAAATTTACACATTGGGAAATGTCAATGTATTCCAAGCGAAGTAGCTCGCAAATGCTGGCTGGAAGCGTCTGCAGTGCTGGACACGCGTATAGCCTTAGGATCAGTAGAGATTGCAGCCTTCCCAAATCAGCTGGGAGCTCGTATAGGCTGTGGCAGTTGGTTACGCTCAAGTTCTTGAGCGAAGACATTGTGCAAATGCACGAAGGCAGCTGGAATAAGTCATCGCAATGATCGATGGTGAGCTCTGTGAGCCGAGGAAAGGCCGATTGATCAAGGCTATCACTGATCTTGCATAGGATTATATAGATTTTCCTCAGATTTTTCAGGGGGATGGTAGATAACTGAGGGACAAATACTTTTTCGAGCCAGAGGCTTCTCAAGTTGGTTAAGTTTGAGAAGACTGAAATGCCATTTAGGATGCAATTTGACGTACTGTAATTCATGATTATCAACACCCTCAACTTTGGCATGTTTTCAATGAAAGGAGGAAGAAGGTACTCGTTGTCGGATGAAAAATTCAAAATCAGCACCTCACATTTGGGAAACTCCATCTGGAACCAGTCCATCTCTTTCATTTCACCTGCATTATCGAGGAATGAATCGGTCTAAATCAGCACGATAGAGTAAACATAACAAATAACCTCAACATCAATAATGAAATTACTGAGGCACATTAATACCGGTATGAACTGATACAATCTTCGCGTGAAATGGCTGATCTGAACCCCTCTCCCAGTCTCTTGGAAGTTTAGTCTCTCTTCTTGGCATAAGCAATCGACTGCGTTCGTTCACGCTGCCATCATTGCTCAAATGAAGAGCAAGGTCCCTCAGCACATCATGTTGTGTAACAGATATGTCATAGCAACTGCTATATATGTCTCTATCTCTGCAACATTAATATAATCAAAGGGTTCAAAACAGAACCTAATCACACTCAAGTAAAAGAAATCAAGTACCGTACTTTAAGCATCGTACCTTGCATCTTTCACCAGGGTGAGGAGATTTTTGTTTGAAAGCTCGACAAGAATAGCAAATGCTTCTACTTCGTTGATGCCATGTATTTCAACCCACATATTGGTAAGGACATCAAGAGGGATCTTCTTGTCTTCTGGAAACGCACCCAAATCCAAGAAACATGATTTAACTTTTTTGGATAAGCAGTCGAGACTCGTTGCCATCCGTTGAAGTAGATTGTTCTCATGGGACTCACAAAAAGCTTCCCCTTTCGACAACTTGCTCCTTGCATTTGCCCAACACAATTCAGGTTGGTCCTTCAGTGAAGCTCCAATCACTTTGAGAGCCAAAGGAAGCCGCTTACACTCGTTAACAATCTAAAGTTCAAGAAAACAATCAGTTACCGATCTAAAGAAACACAAAACAACCCACTCTGATTAGCAGAAAATGGAGATTGGAGACTTATGACTACTTTTGGCAGTAGAACTTAGAAAGTGATTATGCATTATAGAAGCACTTTCTAGAGGATTTCAAAGAAGCAATTGTATTTTAGCAAAAGCGCTTATGAGCGGAAAGAATTGCAAACGGACACTAAGATAGTACCTGCTTGACCAAATTTTTATCAGCAGCAGGAGGAATGGACTTTTGGCCAAAAGCAGAGTGACAAAACAGAGAGCGAGCTTCTTCTTCCCTCAACAACTCAACATCATAAGTGGCATTGAGAACGGTGGGGAATTTGAAACGTGAGACCACAAGAAACTTGCAGCCCGGGATCTTAAAGAGCAGCGGCTCAAGCACTGCCAGTGACCACACATCATCCAAAACCACCAGAGTTTTCGATACCGTTGTCCATTCATATTGCAAGTTCCATTGGGGAAGCACTGAATTGGGACTGAGAATTTGGTTCCCCATGATGAACTGCACAATATTGGCCTTCAACTGGTTCACATCTGGAGACTGTGATACTGTCAGGAACAGAATTCTCTCATTGAAATAAGCTGCATTCAAACCGCGATGAACACAAAACAGAGTCAGTGTTTGATTCTAAAGAAAACTCAAATTCTAGAGAACCATTAAAGAACATTCTCAAAACAAGCAAAACAAAGTAGAGTTTGGAAAATTCATCTAAAAACGCTTCTGACTACATTTAGCGAAAAAGTCATTATATCATCTGAAAAGCACTTGAATTTTCAATACAAATTTCAACTTGTTTGTAATAAAAAAAAGCACTTCTAACAAAATCGATTACGATGACAATTAAGCAATCCGAAACAGGCACTTAGTTACTTACATCTAACTTGATCATCATTGCAAAGCTCTCTAGCGAGAGTGGTTTTTCCAGAGCCACCAATCCCACAAATCCCAACGACCCTCAAATCCTCCCTCCCAAAAATCATTCCCTTCACCGTCTTCATCCCCACCCCCAATCCCAACACCACCGAACCACTCACCTCCCACTTCATCTGCCCTTTATCCTCCATCCTCCTCACAGCCTCCTCCATCCAACCGCCACCGACACCCCCGCCCCCGCAAGTTCCAATCTTTAAGGTCCCAAGCCGCTGTTCCAGCATCAAGTTCGACCTATCAAGCCGGTCGAACCGCTGATCCATCTCCGCCCTAATGTGGTGGACGTCGGCCAAGATATTGACCTGTAATGGGCCCTGAAGAAATCTGGACACTGTCTTCTCCAAAGCCTCCATCTTTTTAGCCAATCGGACGTGCCTGTAAAAGTTCCAGCGCGGCGTCGCGATGACTTTTCGGACCAGTTCGAGGCCGTTCTGGAGAACTTCCGACATGCGGTCGAGCTGGAACTGCCGTTCAGCCGGTAGCTCGACGCCGGAGTACTTGATTTCTTGGATTATGGGGAGGAGCTGCTCGACTGAGGTTTTGAGTTCCTCGGCTGTTCCTCTGCTGTTGCATGACTTGCGGGAGAGGGCGATTAAATTTTTCAGGAGCTCCGTCGTGATCTCGCCGACGAAGAAGTCCGTCACTGCCATTGTTGGTGGTGGTGGGAGCTGTGCGAATGTGGCGGGTGAAATGGAGAAGTTCTCAGTTATGCTCTCTGCCTTTTGAAACGCTGTTTTATAATTTGTGACATGTGCTAATTATTCAACTAACTATTTTTTTTTTAATACTATTCAACTAACTATTTAAAGATTGGTTTTTTTAGCCATATGCCATTACTTCTAGGTGTATTATGTTTTTCTAACTTTTAGTTGGGTTTCATATATCGATTATAGGTATAATATACATTCATATATTATTTACTTGAGTTAGTATAGAATGTTTTGCAAATAAATTTATGTTAGTATAATATTTTTTTTTTATTGTTATAAGATATTAATTAGATTTTTTGGAGTTGGAAAATACATAATATTAGAATATTTTAATTGATTTTTAATATTTTTAGAAAATATAAAATGAATATTAAAAAAATAAAAACATGTAATTAGATAATTGGACTAACTTCTAAAAATCATATATGTTTTTGGACCTTGATCTAAAAGCCTCATGTACCCCCCAACCCAACACAAAAAAAATACCTCATCTCTTTTTCTCTTTCTAATTTTCAATTGCAATAGAAAATGTGGTTAGAATTTTCAATTTTGATGCTATTGTGTTGAATATAATTAAATTTGGTGGGGGAGATAGAGAGATGGGAATAAAAGGGAGGAAGAAAACAAGGGCAGTATATACAAGAAAAAGAGATGCGACCAGCACAGGTTGTGCCTGATTTATTGTCGATGGCTGGGGTGGGTGGCGTTATAGTTGGTTTGTATTTTTATTTTTTCATTCTTTTTGCTTTTACATTTTTTGTTGTCGAGTTTTTCGTCTTTTTGTTTTCACTTTTTACAACTTAAGCCAGTAGGGATAGTTAGGGAATAATGGTGGGTTGGAAGGTAGTTAGATTTTTGTAAATTTTTTGGTGGGTGAAATTATAATGTGGGTGGGAAAATAAGACAATGAGGCGGGTCTAGTAGCACTTGTTTTTTATACAAGGGGGAAGGGGAGTTGGATTCTCGTATGCAAGGATGTATATTTTGACCAACTGAGTTGCATGTCATTTGATATCACAACAGAACCACGAGTATTTTAATGATCTTATATAACCCGAATAACTTACTCATTTTGTAAAGTCATCTCCAACCTAAGGAGCAAAACATAGCCCTGTTTAGAATTATAGGCCTGCAAAAAAATTATTTTTAAATGAATATTGTCAGGCCATATTCATATACCATCTCCAACCGAATTTTAAGTTTGTAATAATTTTTCGAACATTCTATCCATTTAATATCTCCTTTAAGCCTTTGTCAAGGCTTGATGTCATTTGTTCAACCTCGGATAAAGTTGTTTTTCCATTGGGGGACTCATTATTTTTCGAACATACTAGTCCAAAGACCTTCACTTGATTGACAAATACCCTTGACACTATCTTCAGAGATCCACCTATAAGTCCTGGAAAGAGCTTCATCTTCTTTTGGGTCCAACCTTTTTCCTTTGGTTGAAAATGTAACCATTTAAAAAAATAATGGAAAATGTAAGCTAGAAATTCTAGTCATTTATGCAGCTATCAATGGATGATGGAAAAACCAGCTGGCTCGGATACTAAGAAACAACATAAGAGAAAACGTCTTGACAAAATTTATTTCAGACCTACGTGAAAAGCTTTCGACATAAACAGAAAGTGAGACTCGTGTTGCTAGAGGAATTGACCCGAAAGGTGTTACATCACTAAGGTGCTCTTAGCTCCTGATCATTGGCACTTAGTACGAACAACTACCTTAGCACTACGTTTTGAATTTCCAATTGGAGTTTTAAGACAAGTAGATTGTCACCCAGGACAGATGCTGGAAAGCAAGGTGGTTAAAAGAGTTCTTGCTCCAAAAAAAAAAAAAAGTAGTTCTTACCTTCCTGTACGAGTAGTGAAGAACTATACAGAGCTATGGTTGGTTGTTGAACAATGGAAAGCATGGGAGAAAATGGAGAGCGTTGCGAAAGCCCCAATCCTTAATATACCTTGACGGGTAACCCCAAGTTATTGGAAAGGTAAGAAAGGTGTGTGTATGAAAAGAGTGTTTGAGGTGGATAGAATGTGAAAAATTGGATTAAAATGATGTAATATAGTAGGCAAGGGTGAGAAATAGTGTACAAATGTGATAGGTATTTATAGGAAGGTGTTGCGGAAACCCCAATCCTTAATATACCTTGACTGGTAACCCCCCAAGTTATTGGAATAGTAAGAGAGGTGTGTGTATGAAAAGAGTGTTTGAGGTGAATAGAATGTGAAAAATTGGATTAAATGAGGTAAGATAGTAGTTAACGGTGAAAATGATGTGAGAAATAGTGTACAAATGTGATAGGTATTTATAGGAGGGTGTTGTCGTAGCCCCAATCCTTAATATACCTTGATTGGTAACCCCCCAAGTTATTGGAAGGGTAAGAGAAGTGTGCATATGAAAAGAGTGTTTGAGGTGAACAGAACGTGAAAAATTGGATTAAAATAAGGTAAGATAGTAGGTAAAGGTGAAAAGGATGTGAGAAATAGTGTACAAATGTGATAAGTATTTATAGGATTTTTTTTTTTTAAAATTTCGCCTAAAAAAGAAAAAGAATTCCAGCGACTAGCAGGCGTCAACTAGCCGTTACCAGATAACGCCATTGCTCTGTTGTTCCTAGCCCAACCGTTAGATGCTTTTAAATCCAACTGTTGGATTTAAATCAATTATTGAAGCATGACAGCTCGACGTCGGGAAATGGGCTGGAAGAGAGGTTGCAGTTAGCCAGCCCGATGTCTTTTGATCAAATAATGGTCTGATGAGCTCCATAGATTTATAAGCTAGCCATCTATTGGAGATGAATTTTTTGTTAAATTAGGTCATTTTTTTGGTTTTAGACCTTTAACCCTCTTCATTAGAGATGACGTAGCTCCTTTAATATATCACGTTGTCTTGAGAAGGACTTATAAGTAATGGGTTCAGTGTGGCGTCATGTTCTAATAAAACAACGACATATATAAGATTTTCAACACATGCATGGACGACACGTACCCATTAACTCCTAAATAAATTGCTCTGCCTTGTTATATTAAGACTTACAATTTTGGTGATTAATAGAATCTATGCTTCTATATATAGTAAGTAGCCATTGCATTCATAGCGAGTGACACTGGAGAAAAACCTTTTTATCCCAGTGTCGCTGCCAGACAAATATAGTAAGTGACGCCGGAGATATCTATTTTAACAGACATGAACCCTACAATTGGTGATTAGCTTAACGTTTTGGTTTATTTCATTTGACCTATTCTTAGTACAAAAGTCCTCAAATTATTAAAAGATATGTTTGTTAGCTATATGCCGTCACTTTCATTTTACATTTTTCTTTTGTATACAAGCGATATCAAATAGTGTGTGAAGAGAGTCAAATTTTCGTTGGAACGATAAATGCTCTTGATTAAATGAGCTACATGACTGTCATTTATGCAATTTACTCGAAATTAAAAACTTCAGTAGAACGGTAAAACCAAATATATCTTAAGGGTCTTAATTGACATACTAATCTCATTCATTGTGTGAGTTGCTTTGATATATCACTCCATGTCATATTAAGACTTACAATTTTGGTAATTAAAAGGATCTTTACTTCTATATATAGTCACCCTTGCATTTTCATAGTGAGTGGCATTAAGGAAATTTGTGTGTCCCGGTGCCACTGCAGAGTGAGAGAGGAAGAAGAGGGCAGTGACATCGGAGCAAGGAGATACTACAAACATGAACCCTACAATTGGTGATTATTTTGACATTTTGGTTTATTTCATTTGACCTATTCATAGTGACAAAAGTCCTCTTGTTTGCTTGGATTATTGGCTCTCTCACCTAATATGCAAGTTATGCGATGCATATGGAGCTCTAAACCCTAATGCAAAACAAAGACTTCCAAGTGAATGAATATCACTCCGATTGCTTTTTGACGTTGACGTGGTGCGATGATGAATGTGCTTGATTGCTTTTTTACTCTGCCAATAGTATGTGTACGTTTGTACGACTGTCGTATTTTTCTCTAATGCTTGACTACTTTCTAGATTGAAACCAGAGTATAATTTGACTACCAATACCATACTTCTGAGCAAGGACAGGATGGTCATTTTGCTAGTCAACGAGAATCACTATTGTTATTTGTTGGGTCAGGGTGGAGGAAACATTGTCTCCACTTGCAGCTGAGATTGCTTCCATTACATTATTGAACACTGGTGGTAGGGTGCAGCAGAGAAAGGCAATGGCAGCAGCACTGTCATATATCCTACAAAATGGTGGACGTGCTGGACGAGTGGAACACTGACGTGCTGAAACAACAAGTTGAGCAGCAAGCAGGGACGAAGCCAGAAAATTGTAAGAGTGGGGACATCCTCAAACAACAAGGTACTTTTCAAGAATTTATTACAAAAAACACTTATATATTAACTCATAAGGTTTTTCATACAATATCTTACAATATTCCTCAACGCATTTTCATGTTTGGAAAGCGTTGCATGACAACATCATTACTAATACCATCAAATATCTCTCTCTATAAAAATAATCATAATATCATTCATTCATTAATCTTCCATTCGATTTTTCAATCGATTCTTCAGAAATTTCATGGCTAAAAATGTTCTTTCAACGGTGGCAGTAGCAACTAAAAGAGTTAGTGCTAATGTCACAAGTATGTAAACTAGCGAATATACCTTGTCTTTTTTTCGCTGGATCGCTTTTTATAATTTAATTAGGACTGGCGATGGAATTGAAATGCAATCCATTTTTTCATTTGTAGTTTAATTAGAGCTTGGGAATTGGAATGCAAATGTAAACACACACACAATTGAGGAGCAAATGACTATGTATCTTGAATAGTAAGATAGGGAATTGAAAAGAGATGGAGCAAAAAGTCTTCCAACCACTATTACTAAGTTATTATGCTTTGGTCCCAATAGTCAAATACTGTCTTTCATGTTGTGCTAGTTTTCTTAAAGATCATGAGTTTAATAGAGGTAATTTAACTAATATATGGATGTCGCAAGATTATCTTAATTAAAAATGGAATAAAGATAAGAAAGAAATTGGTCAAGCAATTTGATCATAACTTAGTAGCACATTCTTTTCAAGATTTGAAGAAAGATATATAGTGTTTTACCATTATAGGTTGCAAAATGCATAATATTATTCATGACTTTGTGCAATCACATAACGAATGTTTGATCATCAATATTGAGGGTATTGGCAATGAAATAAAGGTTTTGGGTGAAAAGGTTCGCGATCATAATAATGATAACGGGCAGTTGCCGACTTTCACCTCCTAATGCTTATTACAATGATGAAATAGTTAAATAATCTTCATATTACGTTAATCTTAACAATAATGGTTTAAAAAATGAACTGCTGGGGTTAAGTTAATCCACAAGCTTAAAATAATCTTTTATTTTTCATTTTGGGTGTAGTGTGCTAAAGTCATATTAGGGGGAGGGAATAAAAGTGCTTCTGTGCTTGTCCGAACTTTTGGCTTCAGGCTAAAGTGCTTGTGAAACAAGTCATTTTGCTGCTTCTTAGCCACCTATCATCAGCTGACCGTCCCTAAATTGCGACGACTTCTGAAGTCTTCAAAGAAAACAGAACCACAGAAACAGCACATGCATGTAAAATTATCCTCTACTTTTTTGCCCCATTATTTGAAACGACATCCTCTCTGGATCTCTGTGTCCAAAGTTTAAGGAACAGAAAATCCGAGCGGTTGAAGAGAGATTCGGACTCTTAGTTTATGTTCGGTGGACTAGTAGGACGGACTAATAAGAATCGCATGGTTTAAAATGAGTAGTTCGGACTCCGGAGCTCCAAACACAAAATCCGGAGAGGTTCTTAATTCCTATTATTTAACTTCATATAAACAAATTATTTACAATTTACATCAAAATTTATACAAATTAACATTGACCAATGGTACAGCAATTTGCTCATTCATCGAGCCAGTCCAGACCGAAATGTTTCTCCACCACCTGAACATGAAGCTCCGGCAATGCCTTCTCTGTATCTCTCCACATCCAAGAAATATCCTCATCGCACACTACACGGCGCAGAGACTCTAACGCTGCAGCAGATTTCGGTAGATTGCTAATTTGTGAACATTTCCTCATGTCAATCTTTTCCAAACTTGCTAGCTTACCAATGTCCATGGGAAGGCATCTCAAATTTACACATTGGGAAATATCAATGTACTTCAAGCGAAGTAGATCGCAAATGCTGGCCGGAAGTGTCTGCAGTGCCGGACACGCATATAGCCTTAGGATCTGTAGAGATTGCAGCCTTCCCAAATCAGCTGGGAGCTGGTATGAGCGAAGGCATTGCACAAATGCACGAAGGCAGCTGGAATAAGTCATCGCAATGATCAATCGTGAGCTCTGTGAGGTGAGGAAAGGCCGATTGATCAAGGCTATTACTGATCTTGCATAGGATTATATAAATTTTCCTCAGATTTTTTAGGGGGATGGTAGATAATCGAGGGATGGATACTTTTTCGAGCCAGAGGCTTCTCAAGTTGGATAAATTTGGGAAGACTGAAAAGCCACCTAGGATGGCATTCGATGTACTGTAATTCATGATTATCAATGCCCTCAACTTTGGCATGTTTGCAATGAAAGGAGGCATAAGGTACTCATCGTCGGATGAAAAATTCAAAATCAGCACTTCACATTTGGGAAACTCCATCTGGAACCATTCCATCTCTTTCATTTCACCTGCATAATCAAGTGATGAATTGGTTTAAATCAGCACGAAAGAGTAAACATAAGGAATAATCTCATAATTGATAAATGCAATTACTGAAACATGTTAATACCGGTATGAACTGATACAATCTTCGCGTGAAATGGCTGATCAGAATCCCTCTCCCATTCTCTCGGAAGTTCAGTCTCTCTTCTTGGCATAAGCAATCGACTGCGTTCGTTCACGCCGCCGTCATTGCTCAAATGAAGAGCGAGGTCCCTCACCACATCATGCTGTGTAACAGATATGTCGTAGCAACTGCTATGTATGTCTCCATCTCTGAAACATCAATATATACAAAGGGTTCAAATCAGAAACTAATCACACTCTAAGTAAAGGAAACAAAGTACGGAACTTTAAGCATCGCACCTTGCATCTTTCACCAGGGTGAGGAAATTTTTGTTCGAAAGCTCGACAAGAATAGCAAACGCTTCTTCTTCGTCGATGCCATGTATTTCAACCCACATATTGGTAAGAACATCAAGAGGGATCTTCTTGTCTTCTGGAAACGCACCCAAATCCAAGAAACATGATTTAACTTTTTTGGATAAGCAGTCGAGACTCGTTGCCATCCGTTGAAGTAGATTGTTCTCATGGGACTCACAAAATGCTTCCCCTTTCGACAACTTGCTCCTTGCATTTGCCCAACACAATTCAGGCTGGTGTTTCAATGAAGCTCCAATCACCTTGAGAGCCAAAGGAAGCCGCTTACACTCGTTAACAATCTAAATTTCAAGAAAACAATCAGTTACCGATTTAAAGAAACATAAAATAACCCATTTTGATTAGCAGAAAATGGAGATTGGAGGCTTGTAACCACGTTTGGCTGTAGAACTTAGACCAACTTCAACCCTTGGAATAAGTTCTAAATTTTCCCTTTTATTCCCCCATCACTTCATTCCAACGCGTACTCTAAAATGGGGTTAGGTCTTAAAACTAAGAAAAAAAAAGCCAGATTCTAACCAAGATTTAGGCCAAGGTTAGTAGTGGAGTTCACATGTGAGAGTGAGAAGCGACAAGTGAAATTCACCCATCAGGCAAGGCAAGGGTGTGTGCCAAGCCCAACAGGTCACCCGACACACCCACGTGGGCTTGTTGCCCACTTGTTGCCATTCAATCATGAGCCTAACCCACTTGTTGCCATGCAAACATGAGCCTAAACGACTCTATTTTTTACCGTGCGGTTTGATTTAGATGGACCATTGGATCAGCCAACGATCCACGTTTAATCTTTTTTTTTTTTAGTTTTATATTTATATATTGAATCTAAGAGCTGAGATCGAATATAATCAAATTTAACAGTTAAAAAAAATATAATATCCCAAATTTAAATCCAAAGGCTAGAAAAACTTTAAAAAAAATTATTTAACTCAAAATTCACCCAAAAAATCTATAAATACCTATGTATTTGTTCAAACATCCACACAAAAGTCACTTTTCTCATACAATTCTTCTAATTTTTCTTTCTACCATCTGCCAAAACCATTTCTATTAATCATGGTTTATTAATGATCTGATTTAGTGATTTTTTTCATATTGCTTCATGAGTTTCATGTGTCGATTTAGTGATTTTCCAATATTTATCACAATTTAAATATTTTTAGGTTAAAATGTCTATAAAATTAATTTAGGATAGTCTACATAATTTTTCTTTTTAAAAATTAATTTAAAAAAAATTAGCCTAAATTCATTTTTTAATAATTTAGAGCTAAAATTGTATGCCAGAAGAATTGGAATAGAAAAATTATCTCCAAGTTAAAATCTAAATTTTCTAGATTAAAAATTTTAAATTTTACTCCGCTGAAGATGGTCTTAAAGAAGTGATTGTACATTATAGAAGCACTTTCTAAAGGTTTTCAATGAAGCAGTTGTATTCTAGCAAAAGCGCTTAGATTCTACCTGTTGGACCAAATTTTTATCAGTTGCAGGAGGAATGGACTTCTGGCCAAAAGCAAAGTGACAAAACACAGAGAGTGCTTCTTCTTCCCTCAACAACTGCACATCATAAGTGGCATCGAGAACGGTTGGGAACTTGAAACGCGAGACCACAAGAAACTTGCAGCCCGGGATTTTAAAGAGCAGCGGCTCAAGCACTGCCAGTGACCACACATCGTCCAAAACCACCAGAGTTTTCGTTGCGGTGATCCACTCGTGTTGCAAGTTCCATTGGGGAAGCACAGAATTGGGACTGAGAACTTGGCTCCCCATGATGAACTGCACAATCTTGGCCTTCAACTGATTCACATCTGGAGACTGTGATACCGTCAGGAACAGAATTCTCTCACTGAAATAAGCTGCATTCGATCGGATGAGCACAAAACAGAGTCAGCGTTTGATTCTAAACAAAACTCAAATTCTAGAGAACCCATTAAAGCAAATTCAAATTTTAGAAAACCCCTCTCAAAAGAGCAAAACAAAGCAGAGTTTGGAAAATTCACCTAAAAACGCTTCTGACTACTACGTTTGGCGAAAAAGTGATTATATCATCTAAAAAGCACTTGAATTTTCCAAAAAAAATTCAACTTGTTTGTAATAAAATAAAAGCACTTCTAGCAAAATCGATTAGGATCACAACTTCACAAGTAAGCAATTAGAAACAGGCACTCAGTTACTTACATCTAACTTGATCATCCTTGCAAAGCTCTCTGGCGAGAGTGGTTTTTCCAGAGCCACCAATCCCACAAATCCCAACGACCCTCAAGTCCTCCCTCCCAAAAATCATTCCCTTCGCCGTCTTCATTCGCACCCCCAATCCCAACACCACCGAACTGCTCACCTCCCACTTCATCTGCCCTTCCTCCTCCATCCTCCTCACAGCCTCCTCCATCCAACCGCCACCGCCACCCCCACCCCCGCCGCCACAAGTCCCAATCTTTAAGGACCCAAGCCGCTGTTCCATCATCCGGCTCGACGAATCAAGCCGGTCGAACCGCTGAGTCACCTCCGCCCGAATGTGGTGGACGTCGGCCAAGATATGGACCTGCAATGGGCCCTGAAGAAATCTGGACACCGTCTTCTGAAAGGACTCCAACTTTTTCGCCAATTGGACGTTCTTGTACAAGTTCCAGCGCGGCGACGCAAGGACTTTTCGGGCCATCTCGAGGCCGTTCGTGAGAACTTCCGACAGGCGGTCGAGCTGGAACTCCCGTTCGACCGATAGCTCGACGCCGGAGTACTTGATTTCTTGGATTATGGGGAGGAGCTCCTCGATTGAGGATTTGAGTTGCTCGGCGGTTCCTCTGCTGTGGCATGATTTGCGGGAGATGGCCATTAAGGTTTTCAGGAGCTCCGTCGTGACCTCTTCGACGAAGAAGTTCGTCATTGCCATTGTTGGTGGTGGTGGCAGCTGTGCGACTATTGTGGTGAATTGGTTTGTCTTGTCATGGAGACAGAATTTTCATAATTTAATTAGAAAAATGATATAAATATGTGGTAAAAAAAATATAATGCTTTGTTTAACCACGGCTTTTTCAGCATATCACTTTTAATTACTTTTTTTTTTATACAAATGATAATATATGACGAGCGACTTAGATTCTTTTTTTAGCATAGAGTGGAGATTCTCTTGATCAGTTTATTCAAGTTTTTAAAATTTAATTCGACAGTTATAAATAAAAAAAATTTTAAAAATTATAATTATTATAACCGTTAAATTAAATTTCAAAAATCTAAATAAGCTATTCAAGAGAATTCCTAGAGGTTCCGGCTCCTATGACGAGGAGTTGAATTCTCGTGTGCAAGGATGAATGTCTTTGACCAATTGAATTTTATGTCATCTGCTATCACAACACAATCATGTGGATTTTGATGGTCTTATCTAACCCCATTTACTCGTTGTGTGAGCTCCTTTGATACCATTTTGTCATGAGAACGACATATAAACGAATTCATCGTCAGTGCGGTGTCTAATTTTAATAAAATAATAAAATGTATATGGTTACCAACACGTGTCATGAACGCCACGTGGCCATGAACTTTTGCTATGTAAGTTGATGTCCCGTGCTATGTTTAGACTTACAATTTTGCTGATTAATTGAATATTTGCTTCTATATAGTAGGTAGCTTTTTGCATTCGTAGTTAGTGACGCCAAAGATAAAAAAAAATTCTGAGAGGTTTACTAAAACATTCCGGTACTGTTTACTTTTAATGAAAATCTATTTTTTTACCTTTAACTGTAATTATTTATTATATATTTAAAAGTGATTTTTTGTTAAAAGAAAAGTTTTCAAGTCATTCATTAGTTTTTTTTTTTTGTCTGTGCACTCTGCAAGAGAAATATAGTGACAACAGGAGAAGGGGATGACTATTTAGTATTTATACAAAGGTAATGTTAAGAAAATAATTTTTTTGTAAATTAAATAAAATTAAATGATTGAATTATTACTTAAGTATTAATAAACATGTTCAATTTTTATTAACGACACATTATATTATTTGTAAATTTTATCTTATGAAAGCCTCCCTAACATTTTCAGTTGTCCTATTCATAGTGACAAAAGTCCTTTTGTTTGCTAGGATGAGTGGCTCCCTCACCTAATATGCAAGTTATTCGAGGAGGAGAATTATCTCTCCTCCTAATCTCTCTCTAATATGCAAGTTATTCATAGTGACAAAAGTCCTTTTATCTTATATTAATTTTTTATAGAGATAATAAAATAAAAAGTTAGGAGGCAAATTGTCTATCCTCCTATTTTGGTGCCCTCCCAATGCCCTCTTATTTTGTGCTGTCACGGTTAAGCTATGTCAACATTTTATATTGATTTTTTATAGAGATAATAAGACAAAAAATAATAGGAATATAAAATATTGACGTGGTTTAACCGTGATCGCACAAATAGAAGGACATAGGGAAGGCACCATACTAGGAGGGCAGACAATCTACCTGCAAAAAGTAATATGTGAGAAAATGGGAGGAAAATAGATGAATATAAGATGGGATAAAATCTTACTCTGTTATGCGATGCGATACCTAACCCTAAACCTTAAACTCCTAATGTAAACACAAAGACTTTCAAGTCAATGAATATGGATTTGGATCTTCTCCTAAGTAGGGGGTCTGAATCCTCCTGACTCAATAATATAGGTAGTTAAATTTTGATCTAACAGTTACAATTATTATAACTTTTAAAAAAAAAAATTTGTATGTAGCCTTTAAATTAAAATTTAACGACTCATATTATTTAATCAAGAAGATTCGGACCCTACTAAGAAAAGAATCCAAATCCAATGAATATCACTTGAATAGCTTTTTGACGTTGACGTGGTGCAGGGGTATGACGTGATGATGAAGGTGCTTGACTGCTTTTTACTTTGCCAATTTTATGTGTCTGTTTGTACGACTGTCGTCTTTTTCTCTAACGCTTGACCGATGAGGATATTTTTGGAGTTTTCTTTGACATCTTGATTGTTTCTATTTAATTTTAAATAAAAAAATTTATCGTATAATGTATAATAAAGATATGAGGATTTTATAAAATATGATGATCTATAAGATCCTCACGAAAAAAATTCAAATGAAATCCAAATTCATGCTTGACGACTTTCTAAATTGAAAACAAACTACCATTACTTGAACCAGGATCCTTTCCGGATCCATTTCCTAGGGATCTTAGGAATCTCACAATCGTGTCCGTTCATCGTATATCGTGCGGTTATAATCATTTAAAATTTAAAATTCAAATATAAAAAGTATCTAACGAAAACTGACCGCACAATATAAAATGAACTGACATAATTGCGGGATTCCTAGGATCCTTAGGGAGTGGATCCTGGGTAACTTACAAAATATATTGGATAAAGTACAAAAAAAACTACCTCAATTATTGGTGTCACGACACTTTTATACCTCATTTTTTAAAATTGACAATGTCACTCCTCATCTTACGAAATTGTACCAATGTTATACCTTTTGTTAGTTTTGCGTGAATTTCTTAGTTAAATGCTAAAGTTGTTTGATTAGGGGCCCATTTTCTATTAAAAAAATTATTAAAAACTAAAAAAAATTATTTAATATTTTTTAAAATATTAAAATAATAAAGAAAAGTTATAAAAAATTAAAAACAAAAACAACATTCAGTTCCCCTTCCCCCTCTTCTTCTCTCTCTCCCTGTCTTCATCTTCTTCACCATTCTTGCAACTCAAAAAATAAAATAAAAAATAAAAAATAAACCAATCTGTCTTCCCCCCTCCCCACCCCCTCTTCTCCCCGCACCCAACGGACGAACTGGGTTTCTTTTTTTTCCTTCTTCTTCTTCTTCTTATTCGAGTTAGGTTTGTGGTGGGGGGGGATGACTTGGGTTTGGTCTGGTTTTTGTTTTTACCTTCTTCTTATTCTTTTATGGGTTTGTGGGTGGGTGTAGGGGTGAACTGGGTTGCGTTGGCTTTTTTTTTTCTTCTTCTTCTTCTTCTTCCTCTTCCTCTTATTCTTCCTCATTCTTCTTCTTTCTGGGTTGCAGGAAGATGGGGGGAGGGACGAAGAGAGGTTTTTTTTTTTTTTTTTTTTTCTTCTTTTTGGGTTGTAGGAAGGTGGGGAGGGGGAGGGACAAACATAGGGGTTTTTTCTTCTTCTTCTTTCTGGGTTGTAGAGACGAACAAAGGTTTTTTTTTCCTCTTCTTCTTCTTTCTGGGTTGCAGGAAGATGGGGAGGGGAGGGACGAACAGAGGTTTTTTATTTTCTTCTTGTTTTTCTTCTTCTTCTTCCTCTTTCTTCTTTCTGGGTTGCAGGAAGATTGGGAGGAAGAGGGACAAGATTTTTTTTTTTGTTTTTTTTATTTTACTTTTCTTTATTATTTTAATATTTAAAAAATATTAAATAATTTTTTTAGTTTTTAATAATATTTCAATGATTTTTTAATAAGAAAGTGGGCCCCAAATCAAGTCACGTCTGCATTTAACTGAAAAGTAAACAGTCAAGTAACGGAAGGTATAACATTGGACCAAATTCTAAAGATGAGGTATGACATTGTCAATTTTAAAAGATGAGGTATGAAAGTGTTGTGACACCAACATTTGAAGTAGTTTTTTGTACTTTACTCAAATATATTCTAAACGATCAATGTATTCATGGAAATTTTCAAAAAAATAAAGAAGATATGAAAATGAGAGATGAAGTCTAAACTTCACTCTATCACTTATGATGTGAGGATTCCTAGGATCTCCACAAAAGAGAATTTAGAGAGGATCCTCATCCTAATTAAGGATACCACTTATTCAAAGGAGTGCTAAAGACAGTAGAATATTAGTAACCACAAGACGACATTATATTGTTAATATGATGAGATCAACAAGTGACATGATCATTTTAGGGGAGCTAAGTATTTTACTCTTCAACCCCATGTCGTTTTCTACTAGGCAAGTAGACGAGTCTAAGGCGTTTGATGATATTAGTAAAAGAAATGGTGGAGAAATGTAAAGGTTTGGCTCTCAAAGCAAAAGTTTTATGTAGTCTCATGCGCAACAAAGGAATGAATGACTAGGTGCCTTGATTAGTAAGATATCGGATCGAAAAAAGGGATAGCAAAAAGTTTTCCAACCACTATTACTAAGTTATTATAATTTGGTCTCAACGGTCAAATGTTCTTTTATATTATGCTATTATATATAATTTTTATGAGTGATTAGCACAAGAATGGCATGAATCCCACCAATTAACATTTTAGTGATAAACTCCATAATTAGCTACACAGTTAGCAATTTGTTTACTTTCTCTAAAAATATGAAAAATCTGAAGACTTATTTTTAGTTATGTCTCCTTGAACTCTATTTTAATCTCATTTTGTCTCCTGTAACTCAAAAGTCACCACTTTATCCCCTGAAAACTAAAAGTTCGTTCCACTTTTACTTGTGGACTCTCTTCTTCCTAAAACTTATAGCTCGCCTCTGAAACATATGTGAGACCTACATGTGCAATAAATTTGGTTATAAATCTTCATTTTGCTTTAACATTAAATAATCAGATAATATTAAGTTTAAAAGAAATTGAATAGATGAATAAATAAATAAATAAATTGATTAGCCTGTCACACCCAAATCAAACTCACATAAGAAATTAACGGATCTAAAGCAATGTGAAGTGAACTTTGAGTTTCAAAGAGTAAAGTGAAGTGAACTTTGAATTTCAAGAAGTTAAGGGACGATTTTTGAGTAAGTGAGATTAAAAATAAATTTTCAAGTGCGTAGTCAAAGATAAGCCAAATCTAAACTTTCAGAGAGGACAATAGAAAAAGATATTTGAGACCCCGAGTGAGTATGAAAATATGAAAAAGGTGCATTAGACCCAACGTTTATTTGAGCTCATTGTATTAAACCGGCCCATATTTCTCATTCCAATTTTGTAGCTCAGTGTTATCGTTGTTATTAGCCTCGGAAGAAAAACCAGAAATTGTTTCATAGACATGCAGCAAGCTTCCTCTGCCACTGAAACTAAAGGTTCATTGCATATATAATATGGTTTCATAGCCTGATTTGCCATCTTACGATATATCTCTTACACATGTCACGTTGTATGCTCAAATCTAGTGACGCCAAAGATAAAAAAAAAAAAATTTGCCTGTGCAGAGTGCATTGCAAGAGAAATATAGTGACAACAGGAGAAGGGGATGACTATTTAGTATTTATACGGAGGTAATGTTAAGAAAATAAAATTTATAAATAAATTTTTTGTAAATTAAATAAAATAAAAATTGATGATTGAATTATTACTTAAGTATTAATAAACATGTTCAATTTTTATTAACGACACATTATATCATTTGTAAATTTTATCTTACGAAAAGTCTCCTTAACATTTTCATTTGTCCTATTCATAGTGACAAAAGTCCTTTTGTTTGCTAGGATGAGTGGCTCCCTCATCTAATATGCAAGTTATGAGAGAAGGAGAATTATCTCTCCTCCTAATCTCTCTCTCTCTCATTTTCTCTTTTTTTATTTGAACGGTTGCAGTTTAGTCACGGCAACATCTTATATTGATTTTTTATAGAGATAATAAAATAAAAAATAAGGAGGCAGATTGTCTATCCTCCTATTTTGGTGCCCTCCCCATGCCCTCATATTTTGTGCAGTCACGGTTAAGCTACGTCAACATTTTATATTGATTTTTTATAGAGATAATAAGACAAAAAGCAATGGGAATATAAAATGTTGATGTGGCTTAACCGTGACCGCACAAATAGAAGGACATGAGGAGGGCACCATACTAGGAGGGCAGACAATCTGCCTCCAAAAAGTAATATGTGAGAAAATGGGAGGAAAAGAGATGAAAATAAGAAGGGATATAATCTTACTCTGTTATGCGATGCGAGACCTAACCCTAAACCTTAAACCCCTAATGTAAACACAAAGACTTTCAAGTCAATGAATATGAATTTGGATCCTCTCCTAAGTAGGGGTCCGAATCCTCCTGACTCAATAACATAGGTAATTAAATTTTGATCTAACGACTACAATTTTTGTAACTTTTAGAGAAATTTTTTGTTTGTAACCTTTAAATTAAAATTTAACGACCCGTATTATTTTACAAGAAGATTCGGACCCTGCTCAGCAAAGAATCCAAATCCAATGAATATCACTTCAATTGCTTTTTGACGTTGACGTGGTGCAGGGGAATGATGCGATGATGAAGGTGCTTGACTGCTTTTTACTTTGCCAATTTTATGCGTCTGTTTGTACTGCTGTCGTCTTTTTCTCTAATGCTTGACTGATGAGGATATTTTTGGAGTTTTCTTTGACATCTTGATTTTACAGTCAATTTTTATTAAGAATGGTTTCTATTTAATTTTAAATAAAAAATTTACCGTATAATATATAATAAACAAATGAGATGTGATGGTCTATAAGATCCTCACAAAAAAATTCCAAATGAAATCCAAATTCACGTTTGACGACTTTCTAAATTAAAAACAAACTACCATTACTTGAACCAGGATCCTCGCCGGATCCATCCCCTAGGGATCTTAAGAATTCCACAATCGTGTTCGTTCATCGTATATCATGTGGTCAGAATCATTTAAAATTTAAAATTCAAAGATAAATAGTATCTAACGAAAATTGACCGCACGATATAAAATAAACGAATAGAATTGCAGGATCCCTAGGATCCTTAAGGAGTGGATCCGATGAGGATCCCGGTTCCCATTACTTCTGAGCAAGGACAAGATGGTCATTTTGTTAGTCAATGAGAATCACCATTGTTGGGTCAGGGTGCGGGAAACATTGTCTCTGTTATTGAAAATTCGTGGTATGCTTGCCATGTTTAAAATATATTGGGTAAAGTACAAAAAATTACCTCAATTATTGGTGTCACAACACTTTTATACCTCATCTTTTAAAATTGACAATGTCATACCTCATCTTACGAAATTGTGCCAATGTTATACCTTCCATTAGCTTTGTGTGAATTTCTTAGTTAAATGCTGACGTGGTTTGATTAAGGGCTCATTTTCTAATAAAAATTATTAAAAAATAAAAACAACATTCAGTTCCCCTTCCCCATCTTCTTCTTTCTCTCCCCATCTTCATCTTCTTCACCATTCCTGCAACTCATAAAAAAAAATAAAAAAATAAAAAAATAAAAACCAATTTGTCTTCCCCCCTTCCCCACCCCCTCTTCTCCCCGCACCCAACGGAAGAACTGGGTTTCTTTTTTTTTTTCCTTCTTCTTCTTCTTTCTGGGTTTGTGGGTGGGTGGGGGTGAACTAGGTTGCATTGGCTCTTTTTTTTTCTTCTTCTTCGTCCTCTTATTCTTCCTTCTTCTTCTTCTTTCTGGGTTGCAGGAAGATGGGGGGAAGGACGAAGATAGGGGTTTTTTTTTCTTCTTCTTCTTCCTCCTTCTTCTTTCTAGGTTGTAGGAAGATGGGGAGGGGGAGGGACTAACAGAGGGGTTTTTTTTTCTTCTTCTTCTTCTTTCTGGGTTGTAAAGACGAACAAAGTTTTTTTTTTTCCTCTTTTTCTTCTTCTTTCTGGGTTGTAGGAAGATGGGAAGGGGAGGGACGAACATAGGTTTTTTTTTTCTTCTTTTTCTTTTTCTTCTTCCTCTTTCTAGGTTGCAGGAAGATGAGGAGGAGGAGAGACGAGAGGTTTTTTTTTTATATTTTATTTTATATACTTTTCTTTAGTATTTTAATATTTAAAAAATATTAAATAGTTTTTTTTAGTTTTTAATAATATTTCAATGATTTTTTTAATAGAAAGTGAGTCCCGAATCAAGCCACGTCAGCATTTAACTGAAAAGTAAACGGTCAAGTAACGAAAGGTATAACATTAGACCAAATTCTAAAGATCAGGTACAACATTGTCAATTTTAAAAGATGAGGTATGAAAGTGTTGTGACACAAACAGTTGAAGTAGTTTTTTGTACTTTACTCAAATATATTCTATACGATCAATGTATTCATGGAAATTTTCAAAAAAATAGAGAAGATATGAAAATGAGAGATGAAGTCTAAACTTCACTCTATCACTTATGATGTGAGGATTCCTAGGATCTCCACAAAGAGAATTCAGAGAGGATCCTCATCCTAATTAAGGATACCACTTATTCAAAGGAGTGCTAAAGACAGTGGAATATTAGTAACCACAAGACAACATTATATTGTTAATATGATGAGATCAACAAGTGACATGATCATTTTAGGGGAGCTGAGTATTTTACTCTTCAACCCCATGTCGTTTTCTACTAGGCAAGTAGACGAGTCTTAAGGCGTTTGATGATATTAGTAGAAGAAATGGTGGAGAAATGTAAAGGTTTGCCTCTCAAAGCAAAAGTTTTATGTAGTCTCATGCGCAACAAAGGAATGAATGACTAGGTGCCTTGATTAGTAAGATATCGGATCGAAAAAAGGGGGAGCGAAAAGTTTTCCAACCACTATTACTAAGTTATTATAATTTGGTCTCAACGGTCAAATGTTCTTTTATATTATGCTATTATATATAATTTTTATGAGTGATCAGCACAAGAATGGCATGAATCCCACCAATTAACATTTTAGTGATCAACTCCATAATTAGCTACACAGTTAGCAATTTGTTTACCTTCTCTAAAAATATGAAAAATCTGAAGACTTATTTTTAGTTTTGTCTCCCAAAACTCTATTTTAATCTCATTTTGTCTCCTGTAACTCAAAAGTCACCACTTTACCCCCTGAAAACTAAAAGTTCGTTCCACTTTTACTTGTGGACTCTCTTCTTCCTAAAACTTATAGCTCGCCTCTGAAACATATGTGAGACCTACATGTGCAATAAATTTGGTTATAAATCTTCATTCTGCTTTATCATTAAATAATCAGAGAATATTTAGTTTAAAAGAAATTGAAGAGATGAAAAAAAATAAAAAATAAATTGATTAGCCTGCCACACCCAAATCAAACTCACATAAGAAATTAACCGATCTAAAGCAATGTGAAGCGAACTTTGAGTTTCAAGGGGTAAAGTGGAGTGAACTTTGAATTTCAAGGAGTTAAGTAACGATTTTTGAGTTACAGAGAACAAAGTGAGATTAAAAATAAATTTTCAAGTGCGTAGCCAAAGATAAACCAAATCTAAACTTTCGTAGAGGACAATAGAAAAAGATATTTGAGACCCCGAGTGACTAAGAAAATATGAAGACGTGCATTAGACCCAACGTTTATTTGGGCTCATTGTATTAAACCGGCCCATATTTCTCATTCGAATTTTGTAGCTCAGTGTTATCGTTGTTATTAGCCTCGGAAGAAAAACCAGAAATTGTTTCATAGACATGCAGCAAGCTTCCTCTGCCACTGAAACTAAAGGTTCATTGCATATAAATATGGTTTCATAGCCTGATTTGCTATCTTACGATATATCTCTTTGTTTTTATCTCTTACACATGTCATGTTGTATGCTCAAATCTCCTTAATGACATCGTAATTTAGACTATTTTATTAACAGTTTTGTAATAATTGAGAAAGTTGCACAAAACCAAGTTCATACCTGGTGTTGAAGATTCTTCTGGACTCATTGTATAAAATTTCTCATGATATGAATCAATAATTTTTGGGGTGTAATTAAACTTAGATTTTAAAGGATTTTAAAAGACTTTAAAATCCTAGTGTAGTCGATTAAAAGATTTAAAAAAATTTTAGAATCCATGCAAATCATAGTGTAGTCAATTAAAAGATTTTAAAGGATTTTAGAATCCATCTAAATTTAAGAGTATTCAGAAAATTAAGGGGCTGTTTGGTATTCTATTTGAATCCAACTTTTTAAATTCAAAAACAATTTTCAAGTTTTAGACCTTAAAAACTTGTTTGGTATGACTAGTTTAAAAAACTGAACTCAAGACTAACTAAAAAATATAATATGTTCTCTAAAAACATAAAAAGTGAGTTTTTAGAATTTTTAAACTTAAACTCATTCATTTCTTTTATCTCCTTCCACCCCTCTCGCTCCAAATCTCTCGCCTTTCTTCTTTCTCTCTCCTCTTTTTTTTTCTTTTTTTTTACCTTTTTCGTCTCGCCTTCAATCCGCTCTCTTCATTTTCTCGGTTCTTTGTCTCACTCTTCTTCCTCTCTATTTCGTCCAATCCTCTCTCTTCTTTTTCTTTCCTTCAATCATCTCTTACTTTATTTCCTCCTTTCTCATCTTTCTCCCTCTCTTGTGACTCCCTCTTTTTAGATTTCTTTGTCTAGTTTAAGTCGTAAGATTTGAAAATTTTAAATCGCAAACTAATCAAGTTTTTGAGTCTTAAAGAAAATTGTTTTTAAGAAATGTTCTTAAGAAATGTTTTGAGAAATAATAAAAAAATTCAAATGGGATACCAAACAGGCCTTAAGATTTTATAGGATTTCAATAAGTAGTGAATTTTGTGAGATTTGAAAGCAAGAAATATATATAACCAAGATAAAAAAGAATCCAACCTCACCTCTCTAAGATTTCAAATCTTATCCTACCAACCTCAGACGAACACCAAAGGCTACCGGAGACGCATATGCATATAATGGGTTCGGTGTTCCTCCAAATCTTCAGATGTCGATGAGAATGAGAATGGATTCGGTGTTCCTCCAAATCTCCAAATCTGGCTAAACAAGTCAGATCCTCATCCCTTCCGATTTTAATTCCCAATTAATTAATGGGTCTTCATTTTTTTATTTTATTTATTTTATGAATTCTGTCATACCCCATGAATTTCACTTCAAAGACTCCAACTTTTCCTTTCCTAATCACTTATTTAATCATTTTTTTAATTTGGGTTTGTTGATCTTAATCTTCTAAATGTTCTGGGTTTGGTGTTCCTCCAAATCCATATGAAAATCCATCAAAATTCATCAAAATCTACCAACCAAATCCATTTAAATTCTTTAAAATTCATATGGATTTCGTAGGAGTCTTAAATCTTCTTAAATTCTATCAAATCTATCACTTTTAAAATCCTTCTAAATCTTAGTTTGACTATACCCTCCTTAAATTTTCTTGAAAGATTTATTTATGTTTTTTTTTTGTTGCGAAAATTCAATCAAATCAAAAGAGTTTACTTATTTAACAGCAATTGGACCAGTAGAGAGACAAAATATTTTGATACAATAATGAAATAGTTAATTGATTTTTCCCCTTCGCAAGTGGCTCGTTCGGACTGTTAGTTTCCATGGCTTCCGCTTCTCAAATCAATGTGAATCTTGGCATATAGACTATGTTGGCTACTGGCTTCCGCTTCTCAAATTAATGTGCATCTCAAAATATATGTTTATCTCACTTTCTTTTTTTTTCTTCTTAATCCTGTGATGTTGCTCGATTTGATTTGCAGATTTAGACCTTTAGGTTTGGATTTAAAAGTCTCAAGTTTCATGTTGCCCTGTCCTTTCCATGTCTCTTTATTGTTTTCGTTTTTAGAGGTAGAATTTATGTCCCCTTCTTTTTTTTATCCTTTTTGCTTATATTATGAAAAATTAGGTTTACATCAGTGTAACTTTTTTATTCATTATCAATAAAATTCCTTTGAATGTTAAAGAAAAAAAGAGTAAAATTCTCTCTTTTTCTATTCTCAATCATTTTCCTCCCCTCCTCTCACACATTATTTTTTGTCTTATTATCTCTATAAAAAAATCAATATAAAATGTTAACGTGGCTTAATTGTGATCCTTCAATTAGAAAAAGAAAGAAAGAACAGAGAGATTAGGAGAGAAAATAATCTTTATTCTTTCAAAAAAGAAATAATTATTTTAGGTGAATCTTGACAATTATGATTTAAAAAATCAGCATTCTCTTCCCTCCTTTCAAAAAAGAAATAATTATTTTTGGTGAATCTTGACGATGATGATTTAAAAAATCAACGATTGTTATTAAGTTAGTCCAGAAGTTTAAATTAATCAATTATTTTTAATATTGGGTGGTGTGTAGTGTGCTAAAGTCGTATTAGGGGGGAGGGGATTAGTGGGATGGATGATTCAAACACTTTTTAAGTAAGCTCAATAAAATTGGACCCCAGCTGAAGTCAATCAGACGTTACAAATATTTCAAAAGTGCTTGTCCTAACTTTTGGCTTCAGGCTAACGTGCTTGTGAAATAAATCGCTTTGTTGCTTCTTAGCCGCCTATCATCAGTTGACTGTCACTAAAGAGGGCACTTCCGACGACTTCTGGAGTCTTCAAAGAAAACAGAACCACAGAAACAAGTAGAATAATCCTCTTTTTCTTTTTTTTTCCTATTATTTGAATGGATTTTAATCACAAATGGTCCTGACATTAATCAAACACATTATTTTAGTCCCTAACATTAAAAATCAATAGAAACAGTCTCTGAGATTGTCCATCATCCATCATTTTGGTCATTCCGTTAAAAACTCCGTTAAGTGTTCTGGAACTCTTGGCTGGAAGTTTGAGCAATTTTCAAAACTTCGTAACTCAATCGATTCTTAACCAAATTCGACCCATAATATATCAAAATGAAGATATGAAAGTGTAGAATAAGATTATATCTATTTTGAAGCCCAATGGTTGCCGGAGATGGCCGGAAAATAACCTCAAAGTTGACTGGTCCGAGTGAAAACTTGAAAACTCGCCGTAAACTGAGTAAAATTAAACATTCATAACTTCTTCAATACTCGACGAAATCAAGTAATTAAAAAACAAACATCATACTTCTCGACGAGACAAAGGTAATGGAACCTTTTTTTACGGCTAAATCACCATGGTTTGGCCAAAAAACGGCTCGAAATTGGCTAACTCAAGACCAATACAGCCACTTTCGAGCCATTTTCCGGCCAAACCACGACCATTTAGCCGTAAAAAAAGGTATCATTCTCTTTGTCTCATCGAGAAGTATGATTTTTGTTCTTGAATCGCTTGATTTCATTGAGTATTGAAGACGTTATGAACGTTTAAAGTTTACCCAATTTCTGGAAAGTTTTCAAGTTTTCACTCGGACCAGTCAACTTTGAGGCTATTTTCCGGCCATCTCTGGCAACCATTGGGCTTCCAAATGGGTATAATATTATTCTAAACTTTCCTATCTTCATTTTGATATATTATGGGTCGAATTTGGTAAAGAAACGATTGAGTTACGAAGTTTTGAAAATTGCCCAAACTTCTGGCCAAGAGTTTTGAGACACTTCACGGAATTTTTAATAGAATAACCAAAATGATAGATGGTGGACAATTTCAGGGACCATTTCTATTGATTTTCAATGTCAGAGACCATTTCTATTGATTTTCAATGTTAGGGTCTAAAATGATGTGTTTAATCAATGTCAGGGACCATTTGTAATTAAACCCCTATTTGAATCGACATCCTCTGTGTCTGAAGTCTAAGGACAAGAAAATTCAAGCCGTTGCAAACAACGATTCGCACCGTTAACTTGTGTGTGGTGAATTAGTGAAATAGGCTAATGAGAGCCACAAAATTTAAAATGAGTCGTCTGAAAGAATGACAGATTTAAGGATAGATTTCAAATGCTCAAGGCTGGTTTTCTTTCTTATAATTTGAACAAGGTTACATGTCTTTATATACATTTACAGATTACATACAATGCAACCTAAGTTAGCATTATGAATGCTTTTTATTATTCTATGCTTCCATTACATCAAACTCATTGTTCCAGCTATTGTATTCCTTGCCCATGCTATTGCATTCCTTGCCCATGCTATTCCAGCTATTCTTGTATTAGTCTACTCTTGCATTCAGATGCCCATGCTATTCCAGCAATGCTTCCATTAGGGCTGAACATCATTGTTCCAGCTATTCTTCCTTTAAGCTGTCGAACATGGGCTATTCTTCCTTTAAGCTGTCGACCATGGGACATTGTCTAACATCGTCTAGATCTTTTGATCCTTAACTCCGGACATAAAAATCTGAAGAGGATCTCAATTCCTATTATTTAACTTCATATGAACAAATGATTTACTATTTACATAAAAATTCATACAAATTAATATTGGTAATGGTGCAACAATTTGCTCATTCATCGAGCCAGTCCAGATCGAAATGTTTCTCCACCACCTGAACATGAAGCTCCGGCAATGCCTTCTCTGCGTCTCTCCACATCCAAGAAATATCCTCGTCGCACACTACACGGCGCAGAGACTGTAACGCTGCAGCGGATTTCGGTAGATTGCTAATTTGTGAACATTCCCTCATGTCAATCTTTTCCAAACTTGCTAGCTTACCAATGTCCATGGGGAGGCATCTCAAATTTACACACTGGGAAATGTCAATGTACTTCAAGCGAAGTAACTCACAAACGCTGGCCGGAAGCGTCTGCAGTGCCGGACACGCATATAACCTTAGGATCTGTAGAGATTGCAGCTTTCCCAAATCAGCTGGGAGCTGGTATAGGCTGTGGCAGTTGGTTACGCTCAAGTTCTTGAGCGAAGGCATTGCGCAAATGCACAAGGGCAGCTGGAATAAGTCATCGCAATGATCAATTGTGAGCTCGGTCAGCCGAGGAAAGGTGGATTGATCAAGGCTATTACTGATCTTGCATAGGATTATATAGACTTTCCTCAGGTTTTTCAGGGGGATGGTAGATAATTGAGGGACAGATACTTTTTCGAGCCAGAGGCTTCTCAAGTTGGATAAATTTGAGAAGATTGAAAAGCCATTTAGGATGGCATTTGATGCACTGTAATTCATGATTATCAATACCCTCAACTTAGGCATGTTTTCAATAAAAGGAGGCAAAAGGTACTCATCGTCGGATGAAAAATTCAAAATCAGCACTTCACATTTGGGAAACTCCATCTGGAACCAGTCCATCTCGTTCATTTCACCTGCATTATAGAGTGATGAATCGGTTTAAATCAGCACGAAAGAGTAAACATAATGAATAACCTCATAATCAATAAATGCAATTACTGAGACACGTTAATACCGGTATGAACTGATACAATCTTCGCATGAAATGGCTGATCTGAATTCATCTCCCATTCTCTTGGAGGTTCAGCCTCTCTTCTTGGCATAAGCAATCGACTGCGTTCGTTCACGCTGCCATCACTGCTCAAATGAAGAGCAAGGTCCCTCAGTACATCATGTTGTGTAACAGATATGTCATAGCAACTGCTATATATGTCTCCATCTCTGCAACATTAATATAAACAAAGGGTTCAAAACAGAAACTAATCACACTCAAGTAAAAGAAATCAAGTACCGAACTTTAAGCGTCATACCTTGCATTTTTCACCAGGGTGAGGAGATTTTTGTTTGAAAGCTCGACAAGAATAGCAAACGCTTCTTCTTCGTCGATGCCATGTATTTCAACCCACATATTGGTAAGGACATCAAGAGGGATCTTCTTGTCTTCCGGAAACGCACCCAAATCCAAGAAACATGATTTATGTTTTTTGGATAAGCAGTCGAGACTCGTTGCCATACGTTGAAGTAGATTGTTCTCATGGGACTCACAAAAAGCTTCCCCTTTCGACAACTTGCTCCTTGCATTTGCCCACCACAATTCGGGCTGGTCCTTCAATGAAGCTCCAATCACTTTGAGAGCCAAAGGAAGCCGCTTGCACTCGTTAACAATCTAAAGTTCAAGAAAATAATCAGTTACCGATCTAAAGAAACACAAAATAACCCATTTTGATTAGCTGAAAATAGAGATTGGAGACTTATGACTATGTTTAGCCGTAGAACTTAGAAAGTGATTATGCATTATAGAATCACTTCCTAGAGCTTTTCAAAGAAGCAATTGTATTCTAGCAAAAGCGCTCATGAGCGGAAAAATTGCAAATGGGCACTAAGATAGTACCTGCTTGACCAAATTTTTATCAGCAGCAGGAGGAATCGACTTTTGGCCAAAAGCAGAGTGACAAAACAGAGCGAGTGCTTCTTCTTCCCTCAACAACTCAACATCGTAAGTGGCATCGAGAAAGTTTGGGAATTTGAAACGTGAGACCACAAGAAACTTGCAGCCCGGCATCTTAAAGAGCAGCGGCTCAAGCACTGCCAGTGACCACACATCATCCAAAACCACCAGAGTTTTCGTTACGGTTATCCATTCATATTGCAAGTTACACTGGGGAAGCACAGAATTGGGACTTAGAATTTGGCTCCCCATGATGAACTGCACAATCTTGGCCTTCAACTGGTTCACATCTGGAGACTGTGATACTGTCAGGAACAGAATTCTCTCATTGAAATAAGCTGCATTCGAACGACAATGAACACAAAACAGAGTCAGTGTTTGATTCTAAAGAAAACTCAAACTCTAGAGAACCCATTGAAGCAATTTCAAGTTCTATAAAACCCATTAAAGAACATTCTCAAAAGAAGCAAAACAAAGCAGAGTTTGGAAAATTCCTCTAAAAACGCTTCTGACTACACTTGGCGAAAAAGTCATTATATCATCTGAAAAGCACTTGAATTTTCAATACAAATTTCAACTTGTTCCTAATAAAATAAAAGCACTTCTAGCAAAATCGATTACGATGACAAGTAAGCAATCCGAAACAGGCACTTAGTTACTTACATCTAACTTGATCATCCTTGCAAAGCTCTCTAGCGAGAGTGGTTTTTCCAGAGCCACCAATCCCACAAATCCCAACGACCCTCAAATCCTCCCTCCCAAAAATCATTCCCTTCACCGTCTTCATCCCCGCCTCCAATCCCAACACCACTGAACCGCTCACCTCCCACTTCATCTGCCCTTCCTCCTCCACCCTCCTCACAGCCTCCTCCATCCAACCGCCACCGACATCCCCGCCCGCGCAAGTCCCAATCTTTAAGGTCCCAAGCCGCTGTTCAAGCATCCGGTTCGACCAATCAAGCCGGTCGAACCGCTGATCCGCCTCCGCCCTTATGTGGTGGACGTCGGCCAAGATATGGACCTGTAATGGGCCCTGAAGAAATCTGAACACTGTCTTCTCGAAATCCTCCATCTTTTTCGCCAATCGGACGTGCTTGTAAAAGTTCCAGCGCGGTGTCGCGTGGACTTTTCGGGCCAGTTCGAGGCCTTTCTGGAGAGCTTCCGACATGCGGTCGAGCTGGAACTGCCGTTCGGCCGGTAGCTCGACGCCGGAGTACTTGATTTCTTGGATTATGGGGCAGAGCTGCTCAACTAAGGATTTGAGTTCCTCGGCGGTTCGCCTGCTGTGGCATGACTTGCGGGAGATGGCGATTAAGGTTTTCAGGAGCTCCGTTATGATCTCGCCGACGAAGAAGTCCGTCACTGCCATTGTTGGTGGTGGTGCGAGCTGTGCGACTATGGTGGGTGAATTGGTTTGTCTGGTTATGGAGACCGCGTTTCGATGATGCTTCCTAGTCAAGCTCTCTGCTTTCTAAAACTTTCTTTTGTATAATTTGTGACATATGCTAATTAGTCAACAAATTATTCAAAGATAAGATTTTTTTTAGCCATATGCCATCCCCTTCATTTTGGACCTTTTAAACTTCTCACAATTTTTTTTTAAATTTTGGGCCGTTAGATCAACCGAATTGAAGAAGGTTAAAGAATATAAATTAACAAAGAATGTGTGAAAAGTACAAGAAGTGTGTGGATAGCACACCTCTTCATTTCACTTATTATTTTTTTTATAAGAGCGATAGTGATTGAGGAGGAGTTGGATTCTCTTATGAAGGATTAATGTTTTTAATCAATTGAGTTACACATTATTTGTTATCACAACAGAACCATGTGTATTTTGATGATCTTATATAACCACGCTAATTTACTCATTTTGTGAGGTTATCTCTAACCGAAAGGGTTAAACGTAGCCTTGTCTAAAATTATAGGCATGCAAAAATTTTATTTTAAAACGAACTGTGCCATACCATATTCTTATACAATCTCCAATCGAATTTTAAGTTTGTAATAAGTTTTTGGACATTCTATCTGTTTAATGTCTCATTTCAGCCTTTGTCAAGACTTGATGCCATTTGTTCAAACTCAGATAAAATTGTTTCATCAGGACTCATAGTATTTTTTGGAAGTATGAGTACAAAGTCCTTCGCTTGATTGACAATACCCTTGACACTCTCTTTAGAGGCCCACCTATAACTCTAAACCTTGCAAATAACTTCATGTTCTTTTGGGATCCAACCATTTCCTTTGGTTGAAAATATAACCATTTGAAAAAAATAATGAAAACGTAAATTGGATTATTGGAAGAGGCAAGAGAGGTGTATGTATGAAAAGAGTGTTTGAGGTGAATAGAATGTGAAATTTGAATTAAAATGAGGTAAGATAGTATGTAAGGGCAAAAATGATGTGAGAAATGGTGTACAAATGGAATAAGGTATTTATAGGGAAAAAAAGAAGTTTTTTATTTTTTTTTAAATTTCGCCTTAAAAAAAAAAGATTCTAGCGGCTAGCTAACGTCAGCTAGCCGTTACCAGCCCAACTACTGGATGCTTTTATGTCCAATCATAAAATTTCAATCAATTATTGTAACATGGCAGCTTGGCCCCAAGGAACGGGTTGGGAGGGAAGCTGTAGTTAGCTAGCCTGATGCCCATTTGGCCAAATAATGGCCTGGTGGACTTCATAAATTTATAACCCAACCACCCATTGGAGATGAGTTTTTGGACAAGTTAGGTCATTTTTTGGCTTGTAGACCTTTAGCAATCTTCATTGCTGATGGATTGAGCTCCTTTGATATATCAATTTGTCATGAGAAGGACTTATAAAAAACGGATTCAGTGTGGCGTCATGTTCTAATAAACCAACGACATATATAGGGTTTTAAACACATGCATGGACAACATGTAGCCGTGAACTCCTCCTAAATAAATTGCTCTCCGTTGTTATGTTAAGACTTACAATTTTGGTGATTAATAGAATCTATGCTTCCATATATAGTAAGTAGCCTTTGCATTCATAGTGAGGTGACACTAAAGAGAAACTTTTTGTCCCAGTGTCACTGCAATAGAAATATAGTGACACCGGAGACGATACGTATTTTTACAAACATGAAACCTACAATTGGTGATTAGCTTAACGTTTTGGTTTATTTCATTTCACCTATTCTTAGTAACGAAAGTCCTCAAATTATTCAAAGATAGGTTTGTTAGCTATATGCCATCACTTTCATGTTACTTAATTTATTTATACAAGAGATATTGGATGGTGGGTGAGGAGAGTCAAATTTTCGTTGCAGTTTAATGATTTTTGAGAGATAGTTATTTATACATGATTGTCATTTATGCAGTTTAATCGGAATAAAAATTTGTGTAGAACGGTAAAATCTCATGTGCTTTGATGATCTTAATTGATCCACTAATCTTATATATCACTCCCTATCTTCTTAAGACTTACAATTTTGGTAATTAAAAGATTTTTGTTTGTTTGTTTTGGAGAACTTAATTAAAAGATCTTTACTTCTATATATATACAGTCATATTTGAATTTTCATAGTGAGTGACATTAAAGAAATGTGTCCCGGTGTCACTGTCGAGGGAGAGAGAGAGGAAGAAGAGGGCAGTGACACGAGAGTAAGGATATACCTATTTGTACAAACCAAGGTATAAAATATCGATGATATCGGAAATATCGGTAGTCCGGAAACACGGAAATATCGACGGAAATATCGGGATAATATCGATATCGATAAAAATCCAATGGAAACTACGGAAATTGTAAGAAAAAGTTGGAAATTTTTATTGAAACTTTGCAGGATGTTTATTTAGTCAATTATCTATTAGTTTATCACAAAAAATTGGAAGGAAATGCATTGCATGATGGATTTAACTGATTTAAATTGATTATATAGCGAGCTGACAAACATTGTGAGTGTAGAAAATATGTAAATATTTTAGCATATTTTCACAAGAACATAAGTGATATGGTGGTCAAGGTGTTGAAGGAGTAAAATGGGAGGGGTTCAAATCCCCTTGGTGTTTTAAAAAGGGAACGGGCCAAATGCCCCAAATTAAAATGGCCCAAGGCATTTTAAACAATTTAAATAAAAACAGAAAAGGAAAAATAAATGGGTTGGGGCTGCCCAGGTTTTGGGCTTGGCAGGAACGGCCCAAAGGGCCTAAGGTTGATGTGTCACCGGACCCAAGGAAGAAGAATGCCGGAGTTCGGCCGGAATTCTACCCTAACTTTGAACGTCCATAACTTCTTCGTTACTCAACCAAATTAAGTGATCCAAACATGAAAGTTGTAGTACTAAGTGGGGACCGAGTGGTGGCCGGAGTGGGGACCGAGCTAGGAATGTGCAGAAGAGGTTGATACTAAGTGGGGACCGAGTGGTGGCCGGAGTTGACCGGAAAATGACCTAAAAGATGGCCAAACGACCACGGTTTATCACCGGAAACTGGGTTAGATTCAAACGAGTATAACTTCTTCAATACTCAACGAAATTGGGTGAAACAAAAAGGAAAATTGTAGTTCTCGAAGAGACTAAGAGAATGGTACCTCACACGACTTCTAACTCGTCGTGGTTTGGCCGGAAAATGCCTCTCCGTCCGGCCTCGTCAATTCGGTGCTCGTCCCACATCGCCCAAGTGTTTAACCCCACAGCTGGTGTAGCATTATAAAAAGGACCAGAGGCCAGCAGTACTTACATTCAACGAGAATATCGTGATAATATTCAAAATATAACGAAATTTTGTCGATATCGCGTTATTTTCATAAATATCGCGATATTTCAATGAAAACCATTTGGATATCAAATAAAATATCGCTGGGTGAAAAAAACAAAATTATCGGCGATATTTCGATATTTTAGACTCTGGTACAAACACGAACCCTACAATTGGTCAGCTTGACATTTTGGTTTATTTTGATTTGACCTATTCTTAGTGACAAAAGTCCTCTTGTTTGCTTGGATGATCGGCTCCGTCACTCAATCTGCAAGTTATGCAATGCATATGGAACCCTATACCCTAATGCAAACACAAAGACTTCCAAGTCAATGAATATATCACTTCAATTCAATTGCCTTTTGACGTTGACGTGGTGCTGGGAAAGATGCGATGATGAAGGTGCTTGATTGCTTTTTTTACTCTGCCAATTGCATGTGTAAGTTTGTACGACTGTCGTATTTTTCTCTATTGCTCGACAACTTTTTAGATTGAAACCAGAGTATAATGTGACTACCAATACCATACTTCTGAGTTCTGAGAAAGGACAGGATGGTCATTTTGTTAGTCAACGAGAATCACCGTTGTTATTTGTTGGGGTCAGAGTGGAGGAAACTTTGTCTCCATTATTGAAAACTGGTGGTATGCTAGCAGCTGAGATGGCTTCCATTACATTATTGAACACTGGTGGTATGGTGCAGCAGAGAAAGGCAATGGCAGCAGCAGCACAGCCATGTACCCTACGAAATGGTGGACGTGCTGGACGAGTGGAACACTGACATGCTGAAACAAGAAATTAAGCTGCAGGAACGAGAAGCTGAAAATTGTTGTTGTTCTTAAGAGCAAGAAGAAGAAGCTAACTTTCTATGTCACCCCTAGTTGCTTTTGTTTTCAAAAAGCAAGAAAGGTAACTTTGAATGAGAGGTTAAGGTCTGGTTTGGTATTGCTGTGCTTTGAAAAAAAACTGCTGTGAGAATAAGCGGCTGTGCTGTGAGAATAAGCGGCTGTGAAATAAATTAGCTGAGTGTTTGATAAACATTTTTGTAAAAATGCTTTTGGAAAAAAAAGCAATCTGATAGCGGGTCTTTTCATTAAAGGAGCACTGTAGCTCTGTGTGCTTTGAAAAAAAACCAGTTTTCCAAAGCTACAAATAGCTGCTTCAGCTTTTTCCTTTGATTTCAGCTTATTCTTACAGCAGCTTCCAAAATAAGCTCTTTTTTTTTTAGTTTACCAAACACCTAAAACTCTTACAACTTTTTTTCATGGATGCTTTTTTTAAAGCACCTCACTCCCAGACCACCCCTAAGCCCTAGTTTGGGAGTGAGGTGCTTAAAAAAAAAGCACCCATGAAAAAAAGCTGTAAGAGTTTTAGGTGTTTGGTAAACTAAAAAAAAAGGGCTTATTTTGGAAGCTGCTGTGAGAATAAGCTGAAATCAAAGGAAAAAGCTGAAGCACCTATTTGTAGCTTTGGAAAACTGGCTTTTTTTCAAAGCACACGGAGCTACAGTGCTCCTTTAATGAAAAGACCCACTATCAGACTGCTTTTTTTTTTTCAAAAGCACTTTTACAAAAATGTTTACCAAACATTCAGCTGATTTATTTCACAGCCGCTTATTCTCACAGCACAGCCGCTTATTCTCACAGCAGCTTTTTTTCAAAGCACAGCGATACCAAACTAGCCCTAAGTGTGATTGATGAGCAAAGAAGAAACGCGCTTTTGTTTCAAGTTTCAACCCAATGAGAACGATATTCAACAAGTACCTAAGCAACAATAGACTTCTATGTCGACATGTCCAAGGTATTTGGCGGAATCGAAAAAGATGTTTTGACAACAAAGTTGTTGATTGATGGTAGAGAAGATAGGGTCATCCTTATCATCTCTATTCTAGGGATGGGAGGAATGAGAAAGAGAAGTCTGACCCAACTAGCTCATAATCAGGGACGGAGCCCCTTGGTTCAGAGGGGGCGAATGCCCCCCATTTATTTTAGAGATGTTTAATAAAACACCCCGGTACTGTTTACTTTTAATGAAAAACTGTTTTTTTACCTTTAACTGTCACTATTCACTATACATTTAACTGTCACTATTCGTTAAAAAGAAAGTTTTCAAGTTCTTTTCGTTAGTTTTCCTTTTATTTTATTGGCAAAAAAAAAAAATGTACATGTTTGTGACATTAGTAAGGTGTATAACTTGTTTACTTACTTGTAACATTAGTAAAGAGCATTTTCAGTCATGAAATTTTCGAAGAATCAATTGAGAAATCACATGGGAGATAAATAGATGAATAATAACATGATTATTTTTATATAGAGAGATATTTGATGGTATTAGTAATGAAGTTGTCTTGCAACGCTTTCAAATCATGAACGCATGTTGATGGATATTGTAATATTTTGTTTGAAAAATCTTATGGATTAATAAATAAGTATTTGTTTAGTAAATTCTCTAACTTTTTATTTTGAGACTTTGTTGTTTAACAATGTCTTCATCTGTATATACAGATTTCTGACTTCGTCCCTGCTCATAATGATGGCAATGTTGAATCCTGTTTTGATAAGAAAATATTGGTTTGCGTCTCACACCCTTTTGATGAGATTAAGCCCTAGTTTGGTAAACATTCAGCTTCAGCTTTTTATCACAATTTTTTGGTAAAAACAAAAAACAAAAAACACAAAGCTACAAAACTCAGTTTTGAAAAACCTGTTTTTTTTCTTCACATTTGTTTTGCATAAAAGTTTATCAAACACAATAATACTGCTTTTTTTTTTCAAAAGCACTTTTACAAAAAAGTTTACGAAACACTCTGTTACTTTATTTCACAGCTGTTTATTCTCACAGCACAGCAAAAACATTTTTTTTTTCAAAGCACATTGAATCAGGTGAGCCATGTCTTGGAATTTTCTCATTATCCTAGATGCCGTTTGGACCTATAACCCTGAAAAGTGGGACAATTAAGGGTATCACTTATTCAAAGTAATGTTAAAAGCAGTAGAATATTGGTAACCACAAGATAACACGGTGTTGTTGATACGATGAGAGCAACAAGTGACGACGATGGGATTTGTCTACTTTGATTTTGCCCTCGCAGCTTTGTTACTCTTACTCTTTTGATTTTGATAATTATAGGAAAGCTGAGTAAAGACTATTGTTTTCAATCTTCAACCACATAGTGTTTTTTGCGAGGCAAGTAAAAAAGTCTAAGGCGTTTGAAGATATTCGTAAAAAAAATGGTTGAGTGAGAAATGTAAAGATTAGCCTCTCACCTCAAAAGATTTAGACAGTCTCATGTGCAACAAATGAGTGAATGATTATGTGTCTTGAATAGTAAGATATGGAATTGAAAAGAGATGGTGCGAAAAGTTTTCCAACCACTATTACCATGTTATTATGATTTGGTCCCAATAGTAAAATACTGTATTTCATGTTGTGCTAGTTTTCTTAAAGATCATGAGTTTGTGTTGACTCTAAGAACTACTAAGCCTACGTGGCACGCATGCCGAGTAATTAATAAGCTAACTATGTTCTTCAGTTGTGTGCGGGGCGTGCCAACTCGTCGGCCGAGCTCAGCTGGAGAGTAAAATGTGTTGATATTGCATTGAGCGCACGGATAACTTCTCGATCTTGCGATTGCAGCCGAGGAAGGAATACGTCTCGGCCTTCAAGTTCTAGAGGAAAGCAGAACACTTTTCTTGAAATAGTTATCACTCAAAATTCCATGCTGTTATCTCGATATCTGGGAATGGTTGGCAATTGTACTTTCCTTCTATTCAGACTAGATACACTAGTCACTTGATAAGGCTCGTATTTAGAATTGTTGTTAACTTTAAATTTCCATGCACCATGTGCCATATCGTATCACCCATTCACCAGATTATCATCATGATAATTCCAACTTAAACTGAAATATGCCATTGCTAGCAAACTGAAAAGTGCGGCATTTCCTTTATTTTTGCTCAAATGCATCCATGCATGCAACGCAACTTGCAAATTAATTGCATTAATATTAACTTGTTATCACATCTTTCTTTCCAATTAGATGCAAGCCATGCATTATCAAAATATCCAACCTGATCACATATTTTCTGTCTTTTCAAAGCCCACGAGTTCCAAGTTGATGCAATTTGTTTGACTAGATTCTTGGCAGGATGCCAAGGTTTATTCAGTCCCACCTTCATTCATGCATGTAAGCTAACCTTCTGCCACATCACACCACCATTTCCTTATCCCATATGTAGGATGAAGTCTATCATGATCCACATCCCAGCCATGCCACGCGATAAAAGTCCCAACTCGAACCTTATTGTTTTACTTGAAGATAAATCATTATTAAAAGATAATTATGATAAAAACCATAATATTATCTTTTAATATTAATAAAATTATTTTTATTTTTTCGTCGACGGTATGGAGGTATGCTTACTTCTTGGCCTCGATTACTCGAGTCGATGGTGTAAATTTGGGTCCAAACATTGCCCCCCAATTTCCTTGAGTTTCAACCCAAAAGCCGAATGGTTAAGGAAATTGATTTGCTCTTCGGAGTTGCCAACTTCAAGCTCCTTAGTAGACCACCTCTCGGTCTAAATAACACTCCAAGGCCGAAAAGACAGTCTTTTAACAATCTCAACAAAGAAGATTACTTGGTCGAGGTACATGCATATAGAGCTTTCATGTACACCTTTGAGCCCTCCATGCATTTTAATGACTCTAAAAATGATTTGGCCTACTGAATAATCACATGGAAGTATAGATGATCAAAACCTGCTTGAAATTTAACCAAGCTCAGCCAAATTTGACATTGGGAACGCTCTGCATATATAAGCTTAAACTGCATGTAGAACTTAATTGAGCAAGCTTTGCGACCATGCATCCTTGGTGATCCTCCCCTACTGAGCCATGTATAATAATATATTTGAGCATATGCATTCCAACCATGCCTGCTCTGCCCCACTCAACTGAACCCTTTGCACTGAAAGGTCCCAACCTCTGTCAAACTGGGATGGTGTTGGTCGAGTGGTCGATTCCACCGAAATTGGGTCATTGGTCGATTACAAACGTCCCATTCTTTCTTTTTGTCCCACTCGGCTGATTTCAAAAACCAATGGTGCCGAGCGACATCTTTTCTCGGCAAATGCACTAAATTTTAAAGCTGAGCATACCTATTTTTCAATTGCCAAATATACCACTTATTATCCCCTTATTTCTTACGCATCAGCCTGAAAGGCAGAATTGTTAAGAATATAATTTATTCATCTTTTTTTTAGCAAAAAAAAATAAAAATAGATGAATTATAATCAGGAGGAGGCCAACGATGCTTTATTCCAAGCTGAGATCTTTTTACATCAAAATCTTCACTTTTTTTTCCAAAGCCGAATAAAAGATCATCTCCAAATATGTATGGCTTGATGAAAGATTTTTTTATCATCGGCTGCCGAATGTGTTGAACAAGTATTATGCCCCCAGGCATAATAATTTCACTAATTTCGGTTGCTAACTCGAACAACTTAGCGGAATGAGATTTCTACATATCGGCTTTATCACCAATAATCATATTGACTGGTGTGGTTTTTTCGGCTAGGCCTATATCTCCAAGTACCACATCAATTGATGTAGTTTTTCCATCTAAAGTTGTGTATCGGTCTTGCTTGTCATTGGAACACTCTGACAAATCATTTTCTGAGTCGATTTCTGGCTCAGAAACTTGAACTTTTTTTCTAGGCTTACCACACTTTCAGTGTCCACCGAAACAACGGGTGGCCTAGGTATTTCTTCGGCCGTCCGAACAATTTTCTTAGGTCGAATTTTGATCGTGGCCAGAGCGAAGAATTGCCCCGCGGCCTCTAGCCTTTTTTCAAGAACTCTGCAGTACTCCTCAAGGAATTTTCTTGCTTCTCGGCATTTTCTTTTAATTGGCACCAAATTTCACCCACTGGAGCTTGATTGAGATCTTGATATATCATGTGAACTTCGTAGTTTTAACACTGGGTCCCACAGGACGTGCCAAAATGTTGACCCTAAAAACTACTAAGCTTACGTGGCACGCATGCCGAGTAATTAATAAGCTAACTACGTCCTTCGGTTGTGTGTGGGGCATACCAACTTGTCTGCTGAGCTAGACCGGGGAGTAAAATGTGTTGATGTTGCGTTGAGCACACGGATGACTTCTCAATCTTGCGACTGAGGCTAAGGAAGGAACACGTATCGGCCTTTGGGTTCTAGAGCCTGAAGACAAGGCTACTGGTTCTGCGAAGTTCACAAATTGTCCGCGCTGGATTCGGTCACAATGATTGTGTTCGTAAGCGTGAACTCATGCCGAATCGACACAAAAGTGTAGGGGCACAGGTACTCGAAGCAGGATATAGGTCTTAATTGTGAATGTGGTTTGGCCGTTAAAATGCCGAACTCTAAAACTTACTTGCGAGTATCCAATCATAAAGCAACTCTATGTTCAAAAGCGCCGAGTCTAGTAATCTGTAACACCTCACTTCGCTGAAAAGGCTAATGAGATAACCTCTGTCAATAAGGATTCACAAATCCTTGTCAACCGATACTTGGATAGTTAACCAGTCGGCCTCGACACAGTGCTGTTTATCCAAACTGAAAATGCTCCGAGATCGGCTGATTCTATGACGATATTGTTGTTTATTCAAACTGAAGGTATCGTTGGTTGCATTCACAGTTCTTTTTATCCAAACTGAAGGTGTGTCGGCGAAAAGAAAAATAAAAATCTCAAGGTTGTTGAGAGGTTTCGAGTAGAGTGAGAGTTTGCGCAGAGTAGATTTATGTGTTGAATTGGAGGAGTCTTCCATGTTGCACGACTTCTTATATTTATAGTGATTATGTGCTTAGTAACCAACCTGTGTAGTTCTAGTCGAAAACATAACACTTTTCTTGAAATAGTTATCACACAAAATTCCTTGCCATTATCTCGATATATGGGAAGAGTTGGCAATTGTACTTTTCTCCTATTCAGACTAGATACACTTAGGGGTGGGTTCGGTACGGTTACCGTACAAAACCCTTGTGCCAATTACCGTACCAAACTTTCGGTTTGGTAAAATCTATTACCATTACCATACCAAACTTTCGGTATATCGAAATTCGGTATTGCCAAATGTTCGGTTGGCATGGTATGGCAATGGTAATTGCCACTTTGTTTTGGGACAAAATTTGTTTTTGCTTTTTAACTCAATTCAAGGGCAAAACTTTTTTATTGTACATTTATCTCATACATTGTAGCCTAAATTCATCTATTATTCATCATTCACAATTCACACACACAATAATTCAAAAGATACATCAAGATTCATGATGAAAATTAAGCTTACAATCCAAATAGAAGTTACGAACCAAAACAAATAGAAGTTTCCCCCATGCTAAAGATATTTTCTATCCCCCATTGGTTCAAACATGCCTCTAGAACTTTTCCAATGTCTTCTCCCTTATGACCCGTGATCTTTATGAAGTTTATAATCCGTTTGTGCAACTTTCATTCACTATCCATGAAGTGAGCGGTAACTACTATGTAGTTAATGTTTTGTACCGATGTCCAAGTATCAGTTGTGATACTTACTCTTTGATTATGCATTGCTTCAAATAACTTAGACTTCTCCAACACATATAAATCCCAAGCCACAATCTTCTTCCTATTTGGAATCTTGAACCGAGGTTAAGCCTCTTTCATCATATCAAATTATTAGAATATTATAAATATGTGTTATATAATTATATATTATATTATATGTTCGGTACGGTATGATAATACCGTGGTAATAGTATCCATTACCAATACCGTACCATGAAATTTCGGTACGGTACAATACCGTACCATTATTGATTGGCACAAAATCGGTATGACACGGTTGGTAATTCGGTTGGCACGGTAATTTGGCAAAAAAATCCACCCTTAGATACACTAGTCACTTGATAAGGCTCGTATTTAGAGTTGTTTTTAACTTCAAATTTCCATGCACCACATGCCATATCCTATCACCCATGCACCAGATTATCATCATGATAATTCCAACTTAAACTGGAATATGTCATTGCAAGCAAACTGAAAATAGCGGCATCTCCTTTATTTTTGCCCAGATGCATCCATGCATGCAACGCAACTTGCAAATTAATTGCATTAATATTTACTTGTTTTATCCCATCTTTCTTTCCAATTAAATACAAACCATGCACCGCAAAACCCATTGGGTATCTATGCCGGTTCTTGGTTTGCCTAAAGAGATGGGAGGGCTGGGCTTTCGGAACTTCCATGATTTTAATCAGGCTCTTCTGGCAAAGCAATGTTGGAGATTGATCTCTAACCCTTCTTCTCTTTGGGCGAGGGTGATTAAAGCTCGCTATTTCCCCCATACCTCCTTTTGGGATGCCAAGGTGGGGGGTTGTGCTTCTTGGGCTTGGAATAGCCTTTTGGCGGGTAGAGAGATTATTCGAAGTGGGTCTCACTGGCAAATTATGGGGGGCAATGAGGTGCGGGTTTGGCAGGACAGATGGCTCCCATCTCTTCCTGCTGGGCACCCGGTGGCGAGAGGGAATGTTGCTGTTTCTCCCAACCTGAGAGTTAATTCTCTATTCAGCCAGAATGAGTTCGAATGGGATGTGGATTTTTTGACTCCATTTCTCTCTGGGCAGGAAATGGATGCTATAAAATGTCTTCCTATTGGCAATCGTCGGTATCCTGATCGGTTGGTTTGGGATGATAGTAAGAATGGGAGGTACTCGGTCAAGGCGGGATACCGCTGGTTACAAGGGAGGTCCCTAGCTCAGCGGGATGCTCGATTGCCCAAGATCCGCGTTATTCCCAAGCAGCTGTGGAGTGCAATTTGGAGGCTGCCGGTGCCAAAAAAAATTAGACACCTTTTTTGGTTGACTTTACACCGGGGAGTGGCCACTAGGGATATTTTGTTTAGAATGAGGATCTCCCTCTCTCCTATTTGTCCTATTTGCCTAGCTCATGAAGAAACGATTGAACACCTTTTTCTCCAATGTAAGTGGGTAGCTGCGGTGTGGTTTGGGGGTGCCCTCAACTATAGGATTGACGGGAGTCGGCCTTGTGATTGGACGGATTGGCTGTTTCAGGTCTTGGTTCGGTCCCCGGGCTCCAAAGAAACGGTGAAATGGGTTTCGTCCTATGTAGCTTTTACGTGTTGGTGTATTTGGAGGGACCGATGCGAGTTTGTGTTTAATCAGGTTCCAGTATCTCCGCACAGACTCTTGTTGACGCTCTCTAAGGTTTTTGGCTCTTACTGGAGGGCGTTGGGTTGGACGGATTCCCCTATGATGCGGCTCACGGAAAGGGCGATGCAGGTCTCTCGGTGGATGCCCCCTCCTTCACCGTTCTACAAAATCAACGTGGACGCGAGCTGGAGACCTTCAACCCAGATGGGATTCACTGGGGTTATTATCCGTGATGCTTTTGGACAATTTTCTGCGGTAGCGAGGTATAGTATTTCTGCCCCTTATGTGGCTGCGGCAGAAGCTTTGGCTTTGCTGCAAGGATGTGATTTGGGAGTCTCTTTGGGGTATTCTTCAGTTATTTTGGAGTCGGATTCTCGTGAATCTATTGACTGCCTCTCTGGTAATATTGAGGTGGGCAGTTGGGAAGCTTATCCTATTCTGACTAGAATCTTGGTAGTCAGTGAGGCTTTTCAGTTCTGCTGCTGGTTTTGGTTTCCAAGATCAGCAAATGGCGTCGCGGACCTGATTGCGTCGCATGGTTTTGCGGAGATGGGCTCTCGGGTTTGGGTCGACATACCCCCATCTTCCTTGGTTCATGTTTTGAACAAAGATGGCCTTCCCTGTCCTCATTAATTCTGTTTTGGGTGGTTGGGGTGGCGCTCTCTCGTCGAGCGTCGTGTCGGTATCCCCTTTCACCCTCCTTGCTGCTGCTTGCCCGTGTGGCCTCTGCCCCTTGGCAGGCTTTGTGCTGTTTCTTGTATGGTCCTCTTCAAAAAAAAAAAAAAAAATTAAATACAAACCATGCATTATCAAAATATCCAACCTGATCACATCTTTTCCATCTTTTCAAAGCCCACGAGTTTACAATTTGTTTGACTAGATTCTTGGGAGGATGCAAAGGTTTATTCGGTCCCACCTTCATTCATGCATGTAAGCTAACCCTCTGCCACATCACACCACCATTTCCTTATCCCATCTATAGGATGAAGTCTTTCATGACCCACATCCCAGCCAAGCCACGTGATAAAGAGTCTCAACTCGAACTGTGTTGTTTTACTTCAAGATAAATTATTATTAAAAAATAATTATGATAAAAATTATAATGTTATCTTTTAGGGTAAAAGACATTTTACTACCCTGATGTTTGGTGGTTTTCAACATTTAGTACATCAATTTTTTTTCATCCCAGAGTCATACCTAAAGTGTAAATTTTGGGACAGTCTCATACATCCGTTAGTCAAACTGTTAGGTCTCGCGTTAAGTGATGACGTGGCGCCCTGATTGAGTGCCACGTGTCATTAAAAAAATTAGTATTTAAATAAATTTTTTTTTCTTCTTATTCTTCTTCTTTCTTCCTCTTTCTTCTTCCCTCTTCCTTCCTCTTCTTCTTCTTCTACCCAAATTTCGTTTTTTTATTTTTTTTCTTCTTCCCTCTTCCTTCATCTTCTTCTTCTTCTTCTACCCAAATTTCCTTTTTTTTTTATTTTTTATTTTTTATTTTTTTCTTCTTCCTTTTTCTTCTTCCCTCTTCCTTCCTCTTCTTCTTCTACCCAGATTTCGTATTTTTTTTCTTCTTATTCTTCTTCCTTCTTCCTTCTTCCTTTTTCTTCTTCCCTCTTCCTTCCTCTTCTTCTTCTTCTACCCAGATTTCATTTTTTTTTTTCTTCTTATTCTTCTTCCTTCTTCTTCCTTTTTCTTCTTCCCTCTTCCTTCCTCTTCTTTTTCTTCTACCCAGATTTCGTTTTTTTTTTTTTCTTATTCTTATTCTTCTTCCCTCTTCTTCCCTCTTCTTCTTCTACCCAGATTTCGTTTTTTTTTCTTCTTATTCTTCTTCCTTCTTCCTTCTTCTTCCTTTTTCTTATTCCCTTTCGTTTTTTTTTTCTTCTTATTCTTCTTCCTTCTTCTTCCTTTTTCTTATTCCTTCTTCTTCTTCCCTCTTCCTTCCTCTTCTTCTTCTTCTACCCAGATTTCGTTTTTTTTTTCTTATTCTTCTTCCTTCTTCCTTCCCCAATCCCCCCGTGCCCACCCTCCCACCCACACCCAGATCTTCCCGTCGACCCGTGTCCCGCCAACCCAAACCTTCCCTTCGATTTTTTTTTAGTTTTGTTTTGCTAAATTTGGTGTGGGTTGCAGAGGAGATGAGGGAGGGTGGGTGATGCGAGTTGCAGAGGAGAGGAGAAGGAATAAAAATAAAAATAAAAATAAAAAGACACAGAAACGGAGAAGAAGAAGAAGAAGAAGGAGAGAAGAATAAAAAAATTTAATTTAATATTTTTTAAATATTATTTTTATTTAAATAATATTATTTTTAATAATATTTTTATTTAAATACTAATTTTTTAATATTTTTATTTAAATAATTTTTAAATATTTTTAATGACACGTGGCGCCCTGGGCGCCACGTCATCACTTAACGGGAGAACTAACAGTTTGACTAACGGATGTATGAAACTGTCCCAAAATTTATACTTTAGGTATGACTCTGGGATGAAAAAAAATTTATGTACTAAATGTTGAAAACCACCAAACATCAGGGTAGTAAAATGTCTTTTACCCTATCTTTTAATATTAATAAAATTATCTTCACTTTTTCATCGATAGTGTAGAGGTATGCTTACTTATTGGCCTTGATTACTCAGACTGATAGTGTAAATTTGAATCCAAACAGTTTGATAAAAGTAATTTAGCTAATATATAGATGTCGCATGATTATCTTAATTCAAAATAGAATAAAGATGAAAAAGAAATTGGTCAAACAATTTTTCATAACTTAGTAGCACGATTTTGTTAAGATTTAAAGAAAGATAGTGCTAGTAATAAAATTATGGGTTGCAAAATGCATAATATTATTCATGACTTTGTGCAATCTCTCACCTTGAACAAATGTTTGATCATCAATATTGAAGATATTGGCAATGAAATAGAGGTTTTAGGTGAAAAGGTTTTGCCATTTGACCATAATAATGACAATGCACAATTGCCGACTTTCACCTTCTAATGCTTTTTAAAATTGCAAAAAACTTCATACCCTCACAAAATTTGGTTCACCTATTGCTAAGATAGACTCAAATTTTATTTTTACAACTGAAATGTTGTAGGACATTAAATTTAGGTAGAAGTTTGATCGATGAAGTCCCGAAAAAGATTTGCGAATTGGTACATTTGAGGTACCTTTATTTTTTAGTGAATTATAACGTGAAGATATTACTGGACAATAGCTGTGAGTTGTACAATTTCTATACCTTGCACCTTTGTGGCTGTTGATCGCTGTCCTAATCCGGAAATACTTGTCAAAAGATTTCTGAAATTTCGATCATGCTATGCCTTTCCTCCTTACGAATTAGTCTCTGTTTTCTCCTGGTAATATCTCCGAGCTCTATGTTATTTAGAAGGGGTGAGATATCCACACACCCATTTTTACTTCTCTCACATTTTTTTGGATTTCAACCGTCGGATCGGATAAATTGAAAAAGATCTAACGGATAAAAAGTAATAGGGGTGTGTGAGAAGTAAAAATAGGTGTGTGGATAGCACGCCGTTATTTAAAAATTACGTTGAATCAAATGTGGCCATCATCCTATTTGTATTTAGCACGCCGCTATTTAAAAATTACGTTGAATCAAATGTGGCCATCATCCTATTTGTATTTGCTTAGTTTCTTCTTCTATATATGATATATCTTTGCAGATGATCTTCGAACAAGATTGAGACGCTTTTACATAATATTTCGTCACTACGTGTAGGTACACTCATATTCTATGTTACCAAATTCGATATCGAATGTCCATGGCAAAGGATTCGAGTGACAGTCTGTTTTGTAGCAGAGCAGGGAACTGATAGCAAGTAATTGAGATCTATCAGGATCGTGTATAAGATTTCGAGAACATTGTGCAAAATTTATAAAATACCCTTCCTTGAGATAGTTAAAACAAAAAGTTAGACAATGTATTGATACTAAAAAACAATTACTTAAATCAAAACAATTTTTAAAAAAAATATTAGAATAGTCTACATTTTTTTAAGTTACTTTAAGAAAAAAATTATTCTAAATTCATTATTTAAAAACTTAATCTAGAAGGGTTGGAGAATAAAAATTGTTTCCGAATTAAAATCTAATTTTTTTTAGGTTTTAACCAAAAGGTTGAAGATGGTTTAAGGAGTGCACAATGTGATTTTAAAGTGTTCAAAAAAATAATTTTAAATATAAAACATTATTACATAATATTATATGGCAAAATTTTTTGGACCTGTGCAACTGCACGACCTTTTTTTTTTCTTTTTCTTCCACCTTTTGCTCACCCCTAACGCCTTCTCTGAGATCAATCTTATTAAGATATTATGTGTCATGTTCAGATCTATCTTATTATATCAGGTCTAGATATTATCATATTAGTTTAATTTTCATATTTTTCTTCTTCTACTTCTTCTATATTTCTTCAGATGATTTCATGTTTAATTATGATGATTTAACTTCACCTACATGCACGACGACGGTGTGAAAAGTTGTGATCGATGAACCATCTAAGGAAAATTAGTGTGCATTCATTCGACTGATTGATGATATTTAACGTAACTAATCATCAGTATATGTAACCAGTCCTGCGATACGAAATTCGATATCAAATTTCCAAGCCACGCCCAGGATTTTCTTATCTTAGTTGGGGAAGCTTTTTGCAGGAGTGTCAGTTAAATTCACCTTCAGATTTCATCAAGACACCAAAAGTTTCTCGTGAGGTTTGTTGTTTGACTTTAATCTACGTAATTTAGTTGTTTTTTGGACAGTTTAATTCTAGGACAATGCCTTAGAGTTGTTGCTGAATCGGAAATCCATCAATGGTTTTAGGGATTCTATCGAAGCAAAAAGCTTTATCTTGACCATAAACTTCCCCCTGCTGGATTTTCAAGTGAAAATTTCATCATATTCACCGATGCCGTGAGAACTTGCAGGCATTGGAAAGTAATTCCTTGAAGCTGCTGTTAATGATACTAGATCCTTCATGGCCATTTTTCAACAGGTCAAGTACAATCATGTGAACAAAGCAACACTGCAAAACTCAAAGAATAAAAACACGCTTAGAAGATGACGAATAAAATTTAATATATATTACATCTATTAAAAATAATAGTTCGAACTCACAATATAATAAAGTACTCGGGTTCATCAAATTCATTCATTGTACATAATAATTAAAATACAAACATAATAGTTAAAACAATACACGATTCAATTTTCAATAAAATTAGTGTTCTAAAACTCGAACTAGCCAACCGCCTAGGCGCTCGACAGCGGCCCACAACCTTGATTATACCACAATCGTTCAATCAATCGGCTAAACCATTAAGCGGCGCCTAGACGGCCGCCAAGGAGGGCTAGGCGGCCTCGGCGGTCTCTGTGCGGTTCTGCAACTTAAAAAAAATATAAATTATTGCTGCAAGGACTGCATCTTCACCTCTTGCAACGATTTCGTTGTGTCGTTGTGTCTTGTCCTCTCTCTGCGTGCGTAGAAGATGAGTCGGCATAGTACATTTGACGAGAGAGAACTTTGTAACATTGCAATTTGCAGAGAAGAAGAATGCGACGGTGCAGACCTTTGTAAAATTGCAATTAGCAAAGGAGAAGAATGAGATGGCGCATAGGTTATATTGTTGGACAAGGGGATTTTAAGTGGTTGATATTCCTTTTAAATTTAGAGAATAAAATATATTTATTTATTTAATGTGAAAACAAGGCCCAATCTTTTTTGAAATGAAAAATAAGGCCCAATGATTAAAACATATAGATTTAGGGAAAAAAACGTTACAAAACCAAGAGAAAGAACCCCATAATTTTACATATATACTCATATATATAATAAATTAACCTATATGTCATTTTATTTTGTAATTTATGTATCTCAATACAATTATATATTTTTTAAGTATAAAGAGACACTTATTTATACGATTTTACTTAAATCTGTTTAGGCCCCGCCTAGGCACTAGGCCCAGCCCACCGCCGACTAGTGCTTAGCGTCTTTTAGAACCTTGATTAAAATAGGATGCGTTATATGTAGATCCTGCAGTCGGCACTTGGCACTGCAGTTGCCAGTCAGCACGGGCTAAAGAAAGAGCTGCAGATTAAGGATGATTGGAGGTCCATACATAATTGTAGATTTTCTTTTGAAGGATAGTCATACTTTGTGCATGGAGCTATTTTCTCAAATTTTCAGCCATGGCTCAAGGCAAGGAAGCTGAAAAGTGTGCTTGCAGGGCAAGCGGCCAACTCCTCCTGCATCTTATGATTTCATCTTTCACACCAAGTTTTCCTTACAATTCTAAATGAAAACGTGCATTAGGCCTAACTTATTTGGGCTCATTGTATTAAACAGGCCCATATTTCTCATTCCAATTGTGTAGCTAGTAGGCCTAGGCAAAAAATACCGAGAACCGAATGCAACATGTATCGAACCCGATCGGTTTGGTTTTTTTTTTCTCGGTTCATTCGGTTTGGTGTTTAGTTGGCTCGGTTTTGGTTCTCTGTTTGGTACCAAACCGTACCAAAACAACTTTTCAATTAAAATCGTCGTCCATGTGGCTTGTTTCTATTGGTGCTTATCCCAATTCACAAGGACTTGGTCACACCAGAGTGGACCACTCCTCCACTTTTTGCACAAGGTCTGAGATCTCTCTCGAACTCTCACTTTTCTCACTCCATCACTCGGCCTCTCTCAGTTGCCGGCTCCACCACTCCTCATCCTCTCCAATCTCTCACCGTTTCACGGTCTCATCTCCACCACAACCATCTTGACATTGTCTCTCTCATGGTAAGTCACTCTCTTGAATTTGTTTGCATTTTATAAAATTAGGGTTTTAATTTTTAGATTCAAAGTGGGATTGGAATTGGGGGTTTCTCTGAAATTCAAATCTCTTTCGGTATAATTTTTTTTCTTGTGAGGTGATTTCTGATTGTGCATAACTGTAACCCTAATACAACAACCGCTTGGCTTAGCTCAGTCTAATTCTAGCAGCTTTTAAGTGTTTCATATATGGGATAACTTGTAGTTCTGGTTAGGTTTTTGTTGCTCGCCAAAACAGAACTAATTGAGATTTTGCTTGAGCAATCAAACGGCATACAGATTGTGGGAGTGAAATTACATATAACCAATAATGATATGCTTTTGCTGCCTTGATTGCTTATGCTTTTACTTTTGAATGTACAAGCAACATGCATTATTTTTCCCAAAACAAGGATGATATGCTTTTGCTGTTTGCTTTATGAAGTAGAGTCACCAACCACTCTCTTCTCCCCACCCTTCCCCTCCTCTCTGTGTTTGTGATGAATCTGCAGTACGATTGTGCATTCACTTAAGTATTTCTTTGTCAATTTATTTAGTTATGGAATCGGATGATTTTGAGTATCTCATTATTTGTAATGTAATGGGGCTGCTCCCGCAGAACCAAATCAATCCCATTATTTGTAATGTAAATATTGGCGGTTTTCCTTTCTGGGTTTTCTCAATTGGGCAAATGGGTTTTGTATCCAAGTTCAGATAGTGAGACAGAGGCAGAGCAACACTCTTCCCCACAAGCACTTGCTTTAATCAGGTTGTGTGAATATATGAGAAGAAGTCTATGTATGCTTTAATCAGGTTGTGTGAATATAGGATAATCTGTCGAACAGATTCAGTGCTTCTGTGAATGTTCTCGTGTATTCTAGATTGCCCTGGTATGAAAGTTGGTGCCTTGGTATGGATTTTAATATGACTGGTATAATGGAATTAGTGATAATTCATTGTGGCTGTTTACTAATCGTTTAGCTACTAGAGCAATCATATGCAAATACATTGGTGAACTGTGTAGTGCACTTGCATTTTTCTTGGTTGGTTCTGGATGAGTTCTTTTACTCTCAAAGATTTGTTACAAACACTTTTGACTTTTTAGTTATTAAGTCATTTAGTTTGATGTTTGCTATTACATTTGGATTGTATTAATGCCATAAGGCTTTGACTTGAACTTTGATTTTTCATTTTGGTTTGTACTAATGCCACAAGGCATTTACTTGAACTTTGTTGTTGGATTAAATTTGTTTGTGTTTGATGTTGTTGGATTGAATTATTTGATGTTTAATGTTGTCGGATTGAATTGTTGATGTTTAATGTTGTTGGGATTGAATTTGTACTAAGCAGGGATAGCTTATATGTGTGCATTGTGCACTGAAATCTGGACCAAAAATTTATTTGGGCTTTTTTTTAATACACAAACTGAAAAAACAGACTTTGTTTCTTAAAGGCCCAAAACCAAACCGAACCTATACTAAATCAGTACAACCATTCCTACCGTACCAAATCATACCGAAATCTTGCTATGGGTTTGGTTTTGGTATCACCTCGATACCAAACCGTGTCCAGGCCTTGTAGGCTTGTAGCTCAGTGTTATCTTTGTTATTAATCTTGGAACCGCGTACAACTGCACAACCTGCTTTACTGTCTTGTTATTTATTTGGGCTTTTTTTTAATACAAAAACTGAAAAACAGGCCTTGTTTCTTAAAAGCCCAGAACCAAACCGAACCTATACTAAATCAGTACAACCATCCCTACCGTACCAAATCATACTGAAATCTTGCTACGGGTTTGGTTTTGGTATCGCCTCGATATCGGACAACCTATACTAAATCAGTACAACCATCCTTACCGTACCAAATCATACTGAAATCTTGCTACGGGTTTGGTTTTGGTATAGCCTTGATATCGAACCGTGTCCAGGCCTAATAGGCTTGTTGTAGCTCAGTGTTATCTTTGTTATTAATCTTGGAACCGCGTACAGCTGCACAACCTGCTTTACTGTCTTGCTATCTCTTTATTTTTATCTCTCAGACTCTTGCTATCTCTTCATCGCCATTGTCGGAGGAGAAGGAATTTGAAGACACAGTGTTAGACGCTGAACAGAAAAGGGCGAAACTTTGGGAGAATAACAGTGAGGGATTTGGCTTGCTGATGGAGAGTAAAGACGAAGCGCCTTCATATGCGTCTGATGATCGCGACCATGCGGTTGGATTTTGGAGGAGGAGGATTTCGGCGGGGTTAATTTTCTTCCAAGCAAAAATGTTGTTGGGAAAATGTAGGGAGGTTGGGCCTTTGGGCCTTCGGCCTTAATTGTGTATGTTTGGGCCTTCAAATCTTGTTGGTCCAACTGAAAATGGACATTGTTTTGTATGAAATGATTATCTTTTCTTGACAAGCGAAATAAAGATTCATCATACAAGTAATAAGTTAACAAAAAATTTTAAAAGCACACGCTATATCTTTAATCAACCGAATCAGCATTTTTGAAAAATAGATTAATTGTATATTTGTACTGCATGTTGTGTTATTAATCGCTAGTTAGATCCACACCCTACTCCTCTTTCTTCACTGAAAATTCACAGGTGGGAGTAATGCTTCCTGCTTCATAGAGTGCTATTTTAATAGCATCACAACCGGTGGAAATGGAGCTTGTTGTACGATCATTGAGATGTTCCAGAGAACCTGTAAAACAACCAAGAGAATGGCCCATAGAATCTGTAAAGATACCACCAAATGAAGCTAAACTACCTGCCCCAATTGGATGATGTCTTTGCACAACTTAAGAATCATCTTTCTATATAAATGGAGTGAATGAAAGTTTTTACCTCCTCTTGGGAAATTGCCCTACCTTGAAAAACTGATCATAGGTAGAATGCACAAGGTGGAAAAGATTGGTGATGATTTTTTGGGAATGGTTGACGAAGATGAACCGTCGTTGAAATCATCATCATCCTCATTTTTCCCAAAGTTGAAACAACTTGAAATTGGCTTCGGCGTTGGTAGACTGGGAAGTAGGCGTGGAAAGGTGGAACAAGGAGGATTCTGAAATTTCAAACATGCCATGCCTTTCGTCTTTCCGCAGCAAAACACCACTGCAGGATCTTCTCACCAAGAACTGTCCCATGCTTTCAGAGTGATTTGAACAAAGCAGTGGCCCAAGATTTCTCACATCCCAAGGGTCATACATAAGAAGTCTGATTTGTAGAAGAGCGTGGAAAGGTGGACAATGTCTTAGAGATGTTGCCGAATCGGGAATCCGTCTATGATTTCAGGGATTCTATCGAAGCAAAAAGCGTGATGTCGACCGTCAACACCCGGCCGAATTTTCAATTGAATTTTGATCATCTTCACCGATGCCATGAGAACTTGCGAGCATTGGAAAGTGATTCCTCAAAGTCAAAGCTGCGTTTAATGATACTGGATCCTTCTGATAAACCTACTGCTCCTACAAGTCCTCCACGTCAGACATCCGTGTCAACTCATCACCCAACGTTTGAATAACACATGAAGTCTTCAACAGATTGAGAAGAACCACAGTCCTCCTCCAACATGACTCTATCATCACCATGTATCTTAGCTTTCAGTTTATGTAATTTGTATTTTGAATCTCATTGTAATCTTGGCTAACAGATGCACTGTAATTTTGGTGCGCGGTGCTCTTTTCTCAAATTTCCAGCCATGGCTTAAGGCGAGGAGGATGAAAAGTGTGCTTGCAGGGCAAGTGCCTGCAAGCGGGCAACTCCTGCATCTTATCATTCACAACCAACTCAATTTTCAATCAATCTTTGATACAAATATGTGGTAAGGTGCCTCCCAATACAACAATCCCTTACTTTAAGGCCTGCACTCACCTATTCATCATAATGCGGCCGTGTCTTTGTTCTGGCATTCTCTCGTCAAGGAATTGGAGTTTTTCAATCCGTGGAGGATCATTTGGCTACAGCCAGAGAGCTTCGCCCCTATCATTGTGCTTCAAATCTGGTTATTTCGGATTCAACTTGTCATCGCTTTTATCCCACCATTCATATGGATTACTATAAAAAAACACTTGCCACAAGTGAAGGCTTGTCGAAATCAGCTCCAACTAAAGTTTCAATAATTTATTAGTTTTAAGTTTATACTTTAAATTTATTGGTTAATTTAATTAAAATATCGTTCGATGTTTTCAAATTTAACCATTGAATTTGAATCAATAATTGTAACTGAGGAGCTAACCCCAAAAAATGGCTAAGAAAGGGCTATATTTGGCTAGCCTGATGCCCTTTTGACCAAATAATGGCTTGGTGGACTTCATAGAATTATAACTTAAACATCGGTTCTAAATGAGTTTATGGGCAAATCATGTCATTTTTTAATTTTTAGACCTTTAACCCTCAACATTATGTGAATTATAAAATGTGCTTTTCTCTTTGAATGAAAGAATCTTTACAATCGAGTATATATACAATTGTCAATCATGATTAGCAACTAATAAAGTGTAACTAATTACATTAAGATAATAATTAGTTACACAAAACAGAAAATATTATGCTAACCTGGATTGTGTGTCATTACACCGCCTCAAGCTGATGGGAGGAGATTCGAGAGAAAGTTTGGACTGCAAAGACTTGAATCGAGTTTTAGAGAGAGCTTTTGTGTGAATATCAGCAATTTGGTGGTGAGTTGGCACATACTTGACATGAAGAAGATGAACTAGTACTAACTTTCAAATATAGTGATAATTTATTTCGACATGTTTAGTACGAGCATGAAAAACTGGATTCGAAGATAGAGAGATGGTAGAGACATTATTTTTTTTTTTTTTGAGAAGAGATGGCAGAGACATTATCACACCATAAAATAAGAACTGTGGATAAAGGAAAACCAATATCTTTGAAAATCTTACAAATCCAGGTAAGCTCTAATGCAGTATGTGCTTAAGGAACGATATTCAGCTTCGGTTGAAGACCGAGCAACAGTGTTTTGCTTCTTAGCACTCCAACTGATAAGATTGCTACCCAAATACACACAATGTCCACTAGTAGAATGGCGGTCATAGACACATCCAGCCTAGTCAGCATCAGAAAAGGTAGTGAGATGCAATGGACTCTTTCTAAACCATAAACCTTGATCAACAAAACCTTTGAGAAATCTGAGAATTCTTTTTACAGCTTAATAATGTGTATCTTTTGGACAATGAAGGAATTGACAAACTTGATTAACTGCAAATGATAAGTCAAGTCTTGTCCATGTCAAATATTGAAGAGCACCCACAATGGACCTATATTCATGAGGATTAGACAATGGAGAACCAACATGATCTAATTTCTGGCTTCCAAGAGGTGTGGAGCAAGGTTTGCAGCCTTCCATTTTTGCCTTGAGTAGTAGATCAAGTGCATATTTTCCTTGTGAAAGAAAAATACCCTCTGAGGACGTATGAACTTCCAGTCCTAAAAAGTAATGAAGAGGACCTAAGTCCTTGATTGGAAAAAGAGTGCCAAGTTTAGTAATAAAATCCTTGCGTACTGAAGCATTAGGACCAGTAACCAAGATGTCATCTACATACACCAAGATAATCACCAATGATGGAGAAAATGTGAAAAACAAGGAACAATCTGCCTGTGAATTTGAGAATCCAAAATATAACAAAGCTTGAAATAACTTGTCATACCAAGCTCTAGGAGCTTGTTTTAGCCCATAGAGTGACTTTGTTAACTTGCAAACATAGGAGGGCTTAGAATAGTCAATAAAACTTGGAGGTTACTGCATGAATACTTCCTCTTTCTACTGTTTGGTATGTAAACAGGACGGAATAGAACGGAATGGGACGGGACGGGACAGGACAGAACGAAACAGAGAGGAAGCAAAGATGCCCTTGGATGGAAATGAGGAGGAAGAAGAAGGAGATGGAGAGATTATAATTTTGTGTTCCACGGATGTGGAACGAGTCGTTCTAGGGGTGAGGTGGAACGAAAATTCACCCAAAACTTGTCTCATGAAACAGTTCGTTCCACCTATTTTAGACGCACTAAACGTGGGACGGAACACTTCGTCCCGTTCCGTTTCGTCCTGTCCCACGTAGCGAACGGTTAGAGAACCATGTAGAAAAGCATTACTAATGTCCAGTTGATGTAAGAACCAATTAAACTGAACAGCCAAGGTTAACAAGATCCTGATAGTAACTGGCTTGGCAACATGGCTAAAAGTGTCTTGGAAATCCCTACCCTGCAAAATAGATAAATCCCTACCCGTTTGCCATTGCAATCTCTCTCTCTCATTAAAACTGGGCCGCACGATTTGCGGACCTCTCATCACAGCCATTGAAGCCGGCGACTTGTGCGACGATGACCTCCATCACCTCCGTCGAGTTGAATTGCCCAGTCTTTCGTTACCTTCAGGAATCAGGTATGCTTCACTTTGCAAACCCTCAATCGACTTTTCGAATTTATTTCTCTAATTTTCTGTTCCCGTTTTTAATTGTATTGTCGTTCTAGGGTTTCTGGGAATTTGGGTGTGCTGTACAGATTATAAGGGTGTATTTATCAATTGCTGTTACATGTTTGCTGTTATAACTTAATTAGGGTTGAGAACTATACTTTTGGGAATAAGTTTGCAAATTGGCTTCCTGTTTACTGGCGTCGAGAGGGCATGAGATTATGGATCAGAAAACAGTAGTGGGTATAATTTTGTTGTGTAATTCTCCTTTTGAATGCTCGAGTTGAGTAATTTTTTGCCTGGAGACGTTTCCAAACAACCAGAGACTTTAGGTGAGGGACTCTGATTTCTTAAAAGTATATGTGGAACCTCTGGAAGAGGGATAAAATTGTTTGCCTGTTTACTTGGTCGTGCAAGCGTCTGATAGTCTCAATGTGTGTGTTTCTGAGTCCACCTTGGTCAATTTTCGCAAGTGTTTCTATTTCGACGGATTTTTTAATGTTAAACGCAGTCAAATCATTTTTCACTTTCTCCATCACTTTTGCCCATAACTAATTTTGGTCACATAAAAACAGCCTAATCTGCGATTCTGCTGTTTCCAGTTTACTTTTTGGTTTAAACTCTTGAAATAAGTTGGTTGTTCTTAGTCCGTACCACCTTATAGCAGCATTGTATGCAATTTGATTTGACTAATGGAAAATTGACATTTCTTGCAGCTAAACAAGAAAAATCACCGGCTGGGGTTGCAGGCAAGCTTTTAGAATATGGGTTTTATTCATCAGCTGAAACAAGTGCATTTGCTAAAGACATTTTTTCTAGAGTGCCTCGTAAAGAATCTGGTTTGAACGTGAGTTCTTATTCTAAATCAAATTAATGTATAGACTCAGGATTTTTTACCCCAGTTTTATCCGTCTATGAAATCATGCCTTTTCTGGTTGTTACTATTGTTTGTTGTGTATATCAGCAATATCAGAAACAAGAGAGGGAAGCTGCAGTGTTAGTCAGGAAGAAGCAGACATATGCTCTTTTGGATGCAGATGATGACGACGGCAATGATGGAGGTAGATCATCTGTCCCTGTTGTTTCAGAGTCAAGGAAACCAGATGCCCATAAGAAGCGGTTTAGGAAGAAGGGTTTGAGTCAAGAATATGAAGGCGATGAGGTTAAGCCTTTAAACTTTTTTAATATAATATTCTGTTTTTGTTTATCAGGGCAATCGTTGTTTTAACTTAGTGCAATGCTGCAGGGGATTGCACAAGAGGAAGAAAAGAGAAGGGTAAAAAGACGAACTTCGCCAGATGAAGATGATGGTTCAGAGGTTTTCTTCTTCTATATATATTTTTAAATTTATGCATAGGTTCAGATTCTCGTAATTTGTCGCTGTTTTAATTGAAAAACAAAGTTAAGTGATAATGCATGATGAAAGCAGAGATAAATTTGATTGAATTGATATAGTTCTTCAATACTTGTCCAGATTCACTTTGCAGTCTGAATGATTATTTTTACATCTTTTTACCCAATGGTATTAACTGCATGGTTCACAATGGGCACTAACAACAACAACAACAACAAAGCCTTTTCCCACTAAGTGGTATGGTTCACAATGGGCACTATAGTTACAAATTTATTCTCTCTCTCTCTCTCTCTCTCTCTCTCTCTCTCTCTCTTATTATAATAAATCTCAGTACATTGAGTAGCAATTTTAGATTCATTTTTCAGTTATAGATTTTTCGTTGTTCTTCTCTACCAGTTTTTAACATGTCCTCTATTTATAATGGCATGCAGTCAGAAGAAGAAAGATTGCGTGATCAAAGAGAGAGGGAGCAATTGGAGCGGAATATAAGGGAGCGGGACACAACAGCAACACAAAAGGTACAAATTTAGTTATGAGCTGGTTTTCATTTTCTACTTTTTCTTTGGTATCAAATCAGCTTGGATTGTCATCTTGCTTCGAGCTACTTCTGACACTGCTTGTTTCCTTTCTCATAACTAACATTTTTTTTTCTCCCTTCCAACAGTTAACAGAGAGAAAGTTGTCAAAAAAAGAAGAAGGTACGACAACTTGAGGATATAATTACATCGACACATAGTTGTCAAGAATTGCATATTGTGTGCTTGCGATTATACATCTAGATGCATATTCAGTATTTAAGTTCTCATTATGATGCATTGTACTATTGAACAGAGGAGGCTATTCGGAGAACAAATGCTTTTGAGAAAAATGACATTGAAGATTTAAGGATGTCATTATCTATATATCATAAATTGACTAACTCTGAAGTCCTTATTTATTTGGGTTCGTTCGTACAGGTAAAGTATTATTCTTTTGGTAGGCAAAAGTAAACTTAAAATACCTGTTTTTTAAATAGTTAAAATATGCTTATTCATTTTATTCTACCCCTCTAGCAGTTAGCACTTTGCCAAGCTCAATATGATGAAAACTTTTGGGCAAGCGAACATATTTGCCTTTCTTTCTTATTTCGTTAAAGCCTTTAAGTTTTTGCACTGTAATATCCACTATCATGTATGTGTTCTACTGTCTGTTCAAGTTATGTTAGGATTCCAAACTGTGTTTTCTTATTGCAAATGAACTTGATGTTTCATTTTAACCCTAGGAAAGAGGGTCTTCGCTCTTTTTTTGTGTGCCTGGTTGTGTGCACTTTCATTTGCTTTCTAGATTTTGCCCTACAGAATTTTTGAGTTGACACTTTCAGTATCGTTGTGTAAGTGACTTCCGTTGAAACCTCGTGAATTACGCACAGAAAATCTGTCCCTGTTTCTGGAAATTTTGGTAGACCAATAGTCTGTTTAGATGGCTTGTATGCTGGAGCTATTATATTCACCCTAGAAAGCAAAGCACTCATAAAAAATATATACATATGTGTGTGTTTTCTATATGACACCAAGCAGGGTTCTTGGTTTATGTATTGATAAGCAAGTGGTCTGATATTTTTATTCTCTGCTTCAGAAAAGTTTCAAGACAAGAATATCTAAAGAAAAGGGAGCAAAAGAAGTTGGAGGAAATCAGGTTTGAAAAGAACTACTTTCTGCCTTTTCCTAAAGTTAGCTCACACCACTTCCTTCCCCTCCTCCCACAATCAATATTAATTACTGCTTTGATATGTATCTCAGAGACGATATAGAGGATGAGCAATACTTATTTGATGGCGTGAAACTCACTGAAGCAGAATATCGCGAATTAAGGTATTGAAAAAGCAGTTGCTGAATTTTTTTGTTCTGTAGTCTCGGGTTACTGCCTAGCATTTAATAACTTCAATGAACCAACTATAAATTAAAAAATATGTTCCGTTGTTTTATCGGCAGCCATTTCTACATCCAGAATCTAATGTTTGTCATATTCATGGATTTTTTTCTGTACAGTTACAAGAAACAAATATATGAAATTGTGAGGAAGAGGTCAGATGAGCCTGAGGATGCCAATGAGGTAAATGGGGGGTTTTTGATAATTAACCATGGTTAGCTAGGTTGCCTATGTGAGCTGTTTTGAGAAGAGTTTCTACTGAGAATTTTCTTCCTGTTCACTTTGGAGTGATCGAATGATTTTAATGCTTCCTTGATCTCCTTACACATCAATGTTATCATCTGATTATGTGCTATACTTTTTTTTTTTTTTTTGGTAATGCAGTACAGGATGCCGGATGCCTATGATGACGAGAATGGTGTTAATCAGGAGAAGAGATTTCTGTGGCTGTGCAACGCTACAGGTAATTATTTAGGAAATGTTAAGAATAACTACAATTACTATACCCAAGCATATTCCTAACTGGCATAAATGAATTCTGTCTTAATACTGGTCTTGTTCTGTCTTCTTGAAATTTTTTCTAATAGCTATTTTGTTTTATAGGGACCAGAGTGCTGGGGATAAAATGAACCCATTTACCGAACAGAAAGCTTGGAAGGATCACCAAATTGGTGAGTTCATGGTGAAGTTTTAGCATCTGTTAGGTGAACCTTCTTATATAATTTAGACAAATATCAGAAATATTCATCTTGAGGTCATCATCTTGCAGGAAAGGCAACGCTGAAATTTGGTTCAAAAAATAAAAAGCAAATGTCAGATGACTATCAGTAAGTTTACGAAGTTTTATCCTTTTGCTTCTGTTTTACCTGCTTGTTATCACCATCTGAAGTTGCAATGTGTAATAAGTGAACCAAATTTATAGCAGAAGCATGCTAAGTTTTTTAACCTATGCCTTTTGATGTTTAGATTTGTATTTGAGGACCAGATTGAGTTTATCAAGGCATCGGTAATGGATGGTGATAAGGTATTTCTATTATCAGCACCAGTTTTGACTTGACACATTACTCTGGTATCACAGTACACTTCTCATTTGCTTATTTTGTGGGTACAGTTTGATGATGATGGGGAACCCTCCGAGTTACTTGAGTCGAGGGCGAAATCAGCCAATGCTGTGCAATATCTCATGTTCTAACTCATCATGCAATATCTCAATTCATAACTCGCATATCGTAATCACTAGTGTATGTCCAGTATAACGCTTCAGGCCCTATGCCAGCTCCCCGTCCCTGAGCAGACAGTCAGAGGAAAATACAATTCAGGCCCTATGCCAGCTCCCCGTCCCTGTGCTCAATAGCCAGAGGAAACACACTCCAGGCCCTATGCCAATACTTAAACCGTCGCCCGGGATGGACCGGAGCCTTATCCCTACATCCCGTAGCGGAAACGTGGACCAATAGGTAATATCAGAACTATCGCACATACATTTATAAACAAGTATTGTCATATATCATTCTTATACTTTCATGCTTTTCATGCGTGCAATTCTACTAATAAAACATGTATTTTTAGAAGGGGTCCACTCACAGTACTTAACCATCCAACGCTGCGCTGCTAGCGAATATAGGAAAACCACAATAGTTGCCCCTAAGCACATAAAGAGTACAACTAGTCAAACTCTATTCTAATGATTTAATTTGGGAAAACGAACTTCAAAAACGGATCCAGGACGTCGAAATTAGTCTAGGAGGGGTCCCGAACGAAACCCAAAAAAGTCAACTCCAAAAGTCAACTGTTGACCGTTGACTAGTCAAAGTCAACGTTGACCGCTGACCGGGTCAACCGGGTTTGGATTATTGGTTTGGGTTTAGCCTATAAGGGTTATTGGGTTTAAGGGTTATGAGCTAAAAGCCCTAATTTAAAAGGGTTTAGGCTTGGAATTTTAGGTGGGTTGGATTTAGGGTTAATGGTTAGATAAGTAGGTTAGGGTTTAGAGGAAATGGGTTGAAGAAAAGGTAAGGGCCCTAAGCCCTAAAGAAATGGCCCAAAGGGCCTTTAACTTAAAACAACTAAATATAAAACAAAACAAATAAGAAAACAGAAATGGGTTTTGGGTTGGGCTCAGCAAGGAAAGGCCCAAAGGCCTTGGATTGGTGGGTCGCCGGAGAAGAAGGCCGGAAATTCGGCCGAAAAGTTCCTTAACTTCAAACGTCCATAACTTTGTCAAAACTCGATGAAATCAAGTGAAACAAAAACGAAAGTTGTAGTACTTGACGATATGAAGAGATTGATACCCTGCACGCCGGCCAACTCGCCGTGGTTTGGCCGGAAAACGCCTCGAAAGGGGCGGTGCTCGTCGGAAAACTGGGTTTTGGGCCGAAGGTTTGGGCAATTTTCAAAGCTTTGTAACTACTTCGTTTCTTAACCAAATTGAGTGATTCAAAATCCAAAATGTAGTTAGGAATGTGGAGAAGAGGTTCATACCAAGTGAGGACCGAGTGGTAGCCGGAGATGACTGGAAAATGAACTGAAATATGGCCAAACGACCACGGTTTATCGTCGGAAACTGGGTTAGATTCAAACGAGTATAACTTCTTCAATACTCAATGAAATTGGGTGAAATAAAAAGGAAAGTTGTAGTTCTCGAAGAGACGAAGAGAATAGTACCTCACACGACGTCTAACTCATCGTGGTTTGGCCGGAAACTGCCTCGAAAGGCCCGGAGGTCGCCGGAGAGTTTTTCTGGGTTTTCTCGCTGGCCTTGCTGCGACCCGAGAGAGATAGAGAGGGAAGGACGAGGGTGGTGGTGACAGTGCGTGGGTGTGAGTGTGTTGGTGTGTGTGTGTGTGTTGTTCACGGTGAAGAAGAGGGAGAGATGAGAGTGAGAGTGCAGAGAGTTGAGAGAGAACAGAGAGTAGAGAGGTGAGAGACTCGGAGGGGGGGAAACAAAAACAGGGGTGGGCCCCTTGGCTCACCAAATAAGAAATAAAACAAATTAAAAATTAAAATGAGGGGGGTTTAGGGACTAAAATGAACATTTGCAAAAACTTTAGGGATTAAAACGAATAATTGAAAAATGTTTGGGAGGTCAATTTTTAAAATTTAATTATAATTAAGGGGCGGGTGTGACAATAATAGTTTCCATATCCACCACTACCTCCAGCTCCACTATATCTTTCATCATTCCCACCTCCGGTGGTAAGTGAGTCTCCTGATCTTGTACTAGAGCTATTATTAGTATCAGCATGATCTTGTGGTTGTGTAGGATTGAAATAAGGTGGAATTCCAGTATTTCTTGGTCTTGGGCACAAAAGTTCTTCGAAAGAGTCAGCGCTGCTAGATCCCACCTCCTCCTCTAATACTCTTTCTACATTTATCCCTTCATTACGTGCTTCTTCAGCAACTCTTAGAGCTGGGTTGCCTTCATCATCATCTAAATGAAGAGGTCTAATCCATTGATAAAGTTCGTTACCCTCTGTATCATCATCTTCAGCAACAATATCAAACACATCTAGTGGGTCACCACGGTCGACATGATCTATTTCTGCTTCCTTATCTCGAATTTGAAGCTTCATGTTGTAGTAGCAATACATTAATTTTTTCAACCTACTATGAGCCAACCTATTTCTTTGCTTTGTGTGTATGAGTGCAAATGTGCTCCAATTTCTTTCACAAGCAGATGAGGAAGTTGTTTGTGATAATACTTTGATTGCTAACTTTCTCACAGTTGGTGCATCAGTCCCATACATGATCCATCATTCAGCTACAATGAAAAACAATGTTGATAAGCCTAATAACTCCAACAAATTCTATTATAAACTGATAGTGAAATATGTTTACTCACTAGGAAACATTTTTGTTCGAGCAGCAACTGATGTTGGTTCTCCAAAAGTTCTTCTTGCATCTTTAAACCATGTTAGCTGAATTAAATAAATCGTGTTAGTTTAATCCAACAAAGTAATTATTATAATTTAAGTAATTGTGTACCTCATTTTCAAATTGACCAACTGCTGGTGATGCAGGGTCTAATTTAGAGTATACATTATGTACAGCATGTATAAGGGTACCATCATCTCCAACATCGGGTCTGTATTGGTATCGAGGATTCAAATAATATGCTGTTCAAAGAAACACATACTCTAATAAGAGAAATAATACTTATGCAACTAAAGAAATGAATTACAAATTATGACATAATTTATACCTGCTGCATGCAAATCGTGGTATAATGTTTTATACCATCGGTCATCAATTATCTTTATGACCCACCTTGCACCATGTTTTCTTTCCAACTCCTCCTTCACTACACGCATCAACACATATATTGTCCCCATAGTAGGATACACTTCTGTGTCAACGATCCATAAAACTTTGTAAAGAGGTTCAAACACTTGGCACACATGTTCTTATTGAGTCCAAAAAGCTTGATCAAGCACTATACTTTCCACCATACGACCTGCATTTGAGCGGCTGGAATTGTGGTTGGCCCAATCGTCACTAGTGAATAGTTGCTTCAACCCTGCTTTCTTCTTAAGTAGGCTGTCTAATGCAATATAGTTGGTGGCGAATCGAGTGGTAGCTGGATGAATAATTTCTCCTTTGCAAAATTCACGCATCTTTGCCAACAACCAACCGTGATTGTAAATATAATTTGTGATCTTTCTAGCTCTTTTTACGACAGTAGCAACATTCTCTCTCTTCCCCATTGCCTCAAACATGAGATCAATACAATGTGCTGCACATGATGTCCAAAACACATTACGATGCTTCATTAACTTTTTCCAGCTTTGACAAATGCAGAACCGTTGTCGGTCACAACTTGGACAACATTATGCTCTCCCACCTCCATGATTACATCCCTTAATAATTTGTAAATATACTTGTAATTCTTTATATGGTCTGAAGCATCAACAGACTTCAAAAAAATTATCTTTCCCTTGGAGTATACCATGAAGTTTATGATAGACAATCTGGTCGGGCCAGTCCATCCGTCACACGTGATTGTGCAACCATTAGTTTCCCACTTTGACCTCAACTTGTTAACATACTCGCCAATGTCTTTATACTCCATATCCAAATATTTGTTTCTTACCTCATAGGGAGTGGGAGGTTGTACTCCAACATCGGCCTGTTGACATCCAAATACCATATTTTTTAAATGATGTGATGATGCCTTCTCAGCAGTGACATTGTCATAGATAAAGAACTTGCTAATTAGACGCCCCATTCCCTCCTTCACATTACCTCCAGTGAAATAACTCCAAACACTCTTTTGACGTGCTTTGGATGACTTATATAAACTTGGAGCTATTGGTGGTGTTGGTTGTGATTCTCTAACACTTCCTCCTCGTCTCATTTGTGCACCACCACTTGACCCGGAACCTTGTGCTCTATTAAGAATTTTATGAAGGTGTTCTCTTTCCCATGCTGACTGTTTGGAGGCACGTAATGCTTGTTTAAAACTGCGTCGTTCTTCAGGTCCCATGTCATCATCACATTCGTCCTCATCATCATCATCATCATCATCACTGTCAACCGTTTGGCCAATGACTTCTCCTCGTAGCCCAGCTCGAATATTTTCCATTCCATGTGTTATCTTTTCCTGCTGCTGTTTTTTATTTTTTAATTATGTGCTGATGAATGCCTTCACTTCTGGGGGGACGTTATCGCATCGTTGGACATTTTTTGTTGGATCTAATCCACTAAGATGGTACTTAAGTCGTGTCACTCCGCCACTCTTCATTACCCGACCACAATATTTGCAAATTGTTGGGTTTTTTTTCAGCCCATGTTAAGTTGTCCTAAGTCTATTGGGAATTAATAGTCTTAGAGGATTAAATTGTTTTTCCCAATTGGAGTTGTTTTCCCAGTTGGAGTTGTTTACCCAATTGGAGTTGATTTCTCAATTGGAGAAGGATTCTTAACTAGATTCCAATTAGGATTAGTAATCTTTATTGAAGAAGACCTTTATTATGTCTATATAAAGGGGCTATTGTACTAGGTTTGAATAGGAGGAGCAAAACAATAAGTGTGTGAGAGAAAAGAAAAGAGAGTATTTCTTGTTCTTGTTCTTTCAGGTTTTTCGTCAAGTCCTAGTTCTAGAGATTTGGCAAGATTATTGGTTGTACTCATTATTGATATAGTGAAAGATTGTTGTTGCTGTCCCGTGGACGTAGGCACATATTGCCGAACCACGTAAATTGTTGGTGTTATTTATCTTGGTTATTTGTTTCTCGATTTCCGGAGTTTGTTCTTGTTTTCCCATTCTTAAACGCGATATTCTCAACATTAGTAACTCACTAGACATCTTAAATGTACCTATATTTATTTTTCATGAAAATTAGACAATTTTTTTTTGCCAAAAAATATAGTAGTGATGACGGTTATATAAGAGAACCTAAATAATAAAGTTATGCTAAAAAAGAATTAAATACGAAGTAAAGAAAATGATTGTAAAAATTTAAGTAATTATAAAAATAATATGAAATAATAAAACCTAATATTAATGAATAATAATCCAATTTGATAAAAAAAATCCTAATATTAAACATAGCGATGAATAATAATCCAATTTGATAATAATCCAATTTAATAATAATCCAATTTAATGAATAATCCAATTTGATAATAATCAAATTTGATAATAAAAAAAAACCTAATATTAATGAATAATAATTCAATTTGATAAAAAAATAATCCTAATATTAAACATAGTGATGAATAATAATCCAATTTGATAATAATTCAATTTAATAATAATCCAATTTGATTATAAAAAAATTTGATAATAAAAAAAACCTAATATTAATGAATAATAATCCAATTTGATAATAAAACCTAATATTAATATAATAATAAATAACATTAAACATATTAAAATTATCGTAGGGAATAATTATACAACATTACTTAATTACTTAAAAAAATTAACATGTCATTGTTAACATTACTTAATTACTTAAAAAAATTAACATGCAAGTATTAATTACTTAAAAAATTAACATACGAGTCCACACAAATTTTTTTGTTGTTGTATAAATTACAATAATATAAATATAAGTTTGTAAACTTAACTTAAATATGGAATCGTTTGTGTTCAAGCTCTGGAATGGATCTGGAATAGCTGTGAAAGGGTAATGGAAGAAGAAGAAACGAAAAGGCTTTGAATGGCTCTGATACTCCACCTCTGAGAATGTGAAAGAATATCACAATGCACATGGTTTTGAATGTGAAAGAATATCACACACAGTGGCACACAGTTTTATTATGAAACCACTATTATTTTTGTCCATCTCCATTGTCAAAAAGTGATTGTATTGTAAAAGTTGTCGGTGACCCAATAACCCCACACACATAGACACGCCACCACCACTCACGCACACAGACATCACAGACGCACAACTCATGACCTAAAAAAGGGAAAGAATAATTTTATTTTATTTTACTTTGGGCAAATCACACCAAAAAAGCTGTAAATAGTTTGAATGGTCCAAAAAACCTACAAATCACGCGCATGCCACACATACACCACAACCCTAGTTGATAAATCCCCAAACCTTGGATTCCCTGTTGCACTTCCTCGAGCCGAGAGCCAACGGCTCTTTACTGGATCTGGATTTGAAAAAAAAAATTTGTTGCTCTTCCCCATGTCACCATCTCGTGTACGCCTAGGCCCTAGCTTTTCTCTCCACTATCAGAATTTAGATCATAACCCATTCCTCTCTTAAGAGGAAAAGAGCTCTCATTCTCTCTCATTAGAAAATCCGAAGAGACTCTCTCGGAGCTCTTCCAATTTTCAAAATTCGCAAGCCCATCCATCATTTCAAACCTCTATTGTCACATCATCACCTGCATCCTTTCACCAGCAACCAATAACCCAGCAACATATTCCCATCTGTGTCTCGAGTCTCGACAACCCATCCATGGTGGAAGCAGCGGAAAATCTGAGAGACTAAAGGTAGAACCTTCCTCAAATATTTTAACTTTCATTTCAAAATTAATGGTTTGAGCAAGATCTAACCGGTGCATGTATGTGTATCTGTGTGAGGCGAGGAGAGGATAACCCCCAAACTTGCATATCTGAGCAGATCTACACCACTCACTTGTCTCTGCAAAAATCTGAAGCCAGCCATCCCACGGCGCCTCGGCTGCCGTTGCGACGACGGAGAGAGAGAGCGATATTATCACGATAATCAAGTGGAACCCTGTGAAAATATCGCTGTTGCAAAAAAACGATATTATCAGCGATATTTCGCTGATAATATCGATATTTTAGACGTTGGTTGTAGGTATAATTTAGTGAACGATTATAGAAGTTATAGAAAGAGTGGTGAGGCAATAGAGAGAAAGAGAGAGATGTGTAATTGTAAGTGTGTTTGATTCATTAATTATGCTTTTATTTATAGTAGTAGGTTAGGTAAATTTTTTTTTTTTATGATTACTTTATTTAATAGGTAATCAAATCCTAATAAAAATATAAGTTTAAGTAATCAAATCCTAATAAGAATATAATATAGGTGAATTTATACAATCAGGTTCCTAGAACTGCAACAATATATACTTTTTCGCGAACCCCCTCCCCGGCTTTGTTTTCCCACTGCCCTTCCGTCTCTGTTATTTTCTCCCAAACTCTGCAAAACCGATAAATCCCTACCCGTTTGCCATTGCAAGCTCTCTCAATCATTGAAACTGGGCCGCACGATTTGCGGACCTCTCATCACAGCCATTGAAGCCGGCGACTTCTGCGACGATGACCTCCATCACCTCCGTCGAGTTGAATTGCCCAGTCTTTTGTTACCTTCAGGAATCAGGTATGCTTCACTTTGCAAACCCTCAATCGACTTTTCGAATTTATTTCTCTAATTTTCTGTTCCCGTTTTTAATTGTATTGTCATTCTAGGGTTTCTGGGAATTTGGGTGTGCTGTACAGATTATAAGGGTGTATTTATCAATTGCTGTTACATGTTTGCTGTTATAACTTAATTAGGGTTGAGAACTATACTTTTGGGAATAAGTTTGCAAATTGGCTTCCTGTTTACTGGCGTCGAGAGGGCCTGAGATTATGGATCAGAAAACAGTAGTGGGTATAATTTTGTTGTGTAATTCTCCTTTTGAATGCTCGAGTTGAGTAATTTTTGCCTGGAGACGTTTCCAAACAACCAGAGACTTTAGGTGAGGGACTCTGATTTCTTAAAATTATATGTGGAACCTCTGGAAGAGGGATAAAATTGTTTGCCTGTTTACTTGGTCGTGCAAGCGTCTGATAGTCTCAATGTGTGTGTTTCTGAGTCCACCTTGTCCTTTTCTGTCGTGGTCAATTTTCGTAAGTGTTTCTATTTCGATGGATTTTTGAATGTTAAACGCAGTCAAATCATTTTTCACTTTCTCTATCACTTTTGTCCATAACTAATTTTGGTCACATAAAAACAGCCTAATCTGCGATTCTGCTGTTTCCAGTTTACTTTTTGGTTTAAACTCTTGAAATAAGTTAGTTGTTCTTAGTCCGTACCACCTTACCAGTTATTTGCTTTCGATTTTGTGAACTTCAAACAGATGATAGCAGCATTGTATGCAATTTGATTTGACTAATGGAAAATTGACATTTCTTGCAGCTAAACAAGAAAAATCACCGGCTGGTGTTGCAGGCAAGCTTTTAGAATATGGGTTTTATTCATCAGCTGAAACATGTGCATTTGCTAAAGACATTTTTTCTAGAGTGCCTCGTAAAGAATCTGGTTTGAACGTGAGTTCTTATTCTAAATCAAATTAATGTATAGACTCAGGATTTTTACCCCAGTTTTATCTGTCTATGAAATCATGCCTTTTCTGGTTGTCACTATTGTTTGTTCTGTGTATCAGCTATATCAGAAACAAGAGAGGGAAGCTGCAGTGTTGGTCAGGAAGCAGCAGACATATGCTCTTTTGGATGCAGATGATGACGACGACAATGATGGAGGTAGATCATCTGTCCCTGTTGTTTCAGAGTCAAGGAAACCAGATGCCCATAAGAAGCGGTTTAGGAAGAAGGTTTTGAGTCAAGAAGATGAAGACGATGAGGTTAAGCCTTTAAACTTTTTTAATATAATATTCTGTTTTTGTTTCTCAGGGTAATCGTTGTTTTAACTTAGTGCAATGCTGCAGGGGATTGCACAAGAGGAAGAAAAGAGAAGGGTAAAAAGACGAACTTCGCCAGATGAAGATGATGGTTCAGAGGTTTTCTTCTCCTATATATAGTTTTAAATTTATGCATAGGTTCAGATTCTCGTAATTTGTCGCTGTTTTAATTGAAAAACAAAGTTAAGTGATAATGCATGATGGAAGCAAAGATAAATTTGATTGAATTGATATAGTTCTTCAATATTTTTCCAGATTCACTTTGCATTCTGAATGATTATTTTTACATCTTTTTACCCAATGCTATTAACTGCAAGGTTCACAATGGGCACTATAGTTACAAATTTATTTTTTTTGCTCTCTCCCTCTCCCTTTCTCTCTCTCTGTCTCATTATAATAAATCTCAGTACATTGAGTAGCAATTTTAGATTCGTTTTTCAGTTATAGATTTTTCCTTGTTCTTCTCTACCAGTTTTTAACATGTCCTCTATTTATAATGGCATGCAGTCAGAAGAAGAAAGATTGCGTGATCAAAGAGAGAGGAAGCAATTGGAGCGGAATATAAGGGAGCGGGACACAACAGCAACACGAAAGGTACAGATTTAGTTATGAGCTGGTTTTCATTTTCTACTTTTTCTTTGGTATCAAATCAGCTTGGATTGTCATCTTGCTTCGAGCTACTTCTGACACTGCTTGTTTCCTTTCTCATCGCTAACATTTTTTTTCTCCCTTCCAACAGTTAACAGAGAGAAAGTTGTCAAAAAAGGAAGAAGGTACGCCAACTTGAGGATATAATTACATCGACACATAGTTGTCAAAAATTGCATATTGTGTGCTTGCGATTATACATCTAGATGCATATTCAGGATTTAAGTTCTCATTATGATGCATTGTACTATTGAACAGAGGAAGCTATTCGGAGAACAAATGCTTTTGAGAAAAATGACATTGAAGATTTAAGGTATGTCATTATCTATATATCATGAATTGACTAACTCTGAAGTCCTCCTTATTTATTTGGGTTCGTTCTTACAGGTAAAGTTCTATTCGTTGTGTAAGTGACTTCCGTTGAAACCTCGTGAATTACGCACAGAAAATCTGTCCCTGTTTTTGGATTGTTTGGTAGACCGATAGTCTGTTTAGATGGCTTGTATGCTGGAGCTATTATATTCACCCTAGAAAGCAAAGCACTCATAAAAAATATATACATATGTGTGTGTTTTCTATATGACACCAAGCAGGGTTCTTGGTTTATGTATTGATAAGCAAGTGGTCTGATATTTTTATTCTCTGCTTCAGAATAGTTTCAAGACAAGAATATCTAAAGAAAAGGGAGCAAAAGAAGTTGGAGGAAATCAGGTTTGAAAAGAACTACTTTTTTCCTTTCCCTAAAGTTAGCTCACACAACTTCCTTCCCCTCCTCCCACAATCAATATTAATTATTGCTTTGATATGTATCTCAGAGACGATATAGAGGATGAGCAATACTTATTTGATGGCGTGAAACTCACTGAAGCAGAATATCGCGAATTAAGGTAATGAAAAAGCAGTTGCTGAATTTCTGCAGTCTCGGGTTACTGCCTAGCATTTAATAACTTCAATGAACCAACTATAAATTAAAAAATATGTTCAGTTTTATCGGCAACCATTTCTATATCCAGAATCTAATGTTTGTCATATTCATGGATTTTTTTCTGTACAGTTACAAGAAACAAATATACGAAATTGTGAGGAAGAGGTCAGATGAGCCTGAGGATGCCAATGAGGTAAATGGGGGGTTTTTGATAATTATCCACGGTTAGCTAGGTTGCCTATGTGAGCTGTTTTGAGAAGAGTTTCTACTGAGAATTTTCTTCCTGTTCACTTGGAGTCATCGAATGATTTTAATGCTTCCTTGATCTCCTTACACATCAATGTTATCATCTGATTATGTGCTATACCTTCATTTTTTTGTTGTTGTTGTAATGCAGTATAGGATGCCTGATGCTTATGATGACGAGAATCGTGTTAATCAGGAGAAGAGATTTTCTGTGGCTGTGCAACGCTACAGGTAATTATTTAGGAAATGTTAAGAATAACTACAATTACTATACCCAAACAGATTCCTAACTGGCATAAATGAATTCTGTCTTAATACTGGTCTTGTTCTGTCTTCTTGAAATTTTTTCTAATAGCTATTTTGTTGTATAGGGACCAGAGTGCTGGGGATAAAATGAAACCATTTGCAGAACAGGAAGCTTGGAAGGATCACCAAATTGGTGAGTTCATGGTGAAGTTTTAGCGTCTGTTAGGTGAACCTTCTTATATAATTTAGACAAATATCAGAAATATTCATCTTGAGGTCATCATCTTGCAGGAAAGGCAACGCTGAAATTTGGTTCAAAAAATAAAAAGCAAATGTCAGATGACTATCAGTAAGTTTACGAAGTTTTATCCTTTTGCTTCTGTTTTACCTGCTTGTTATCACCATCTGAAGTTGCAATGTGTAATAAGTGAACCAAATTTATAGCAGAAGCATGCTTTGATAGCTTTTGTTTGTGCATATGCATGCTAAGTTTTTTAACCTATGCCTTTTGATGTTTAGATTTGTATTTGAGGACCAGATTGAGTTTATCAAGGCATCGGTGATGGATGGTGATAAGGTATTTCTATTATCAGGACCAGTTTTGACTTGACACATTACTCTGGTATCACAGTACACTTCTCATTTGCTTATTTTGTGGGTACAGTTTGATGATGATGGGGAACCCTCCAAGTTACTTGAGTCGAGGGCGAAATCAGCCTTAGAGAAGCTCCAGGTTGCTGATAATTTCTTTTTTTTTTTTTTTTTTTTTGGCTTCTTTATATTTTCCTTGGCTTTTTGCTAAGACGTTTAACTGTGTTTGGTATGACGTATTAGATTGGAAGGCAGCTCTTTGCTAGGCTGGCCTTGTTTTTGTTTTAGGCTATTGGTTGGTTTTCTATTCTTTATTTTGGCTTCACTGTTTGGGCTGGTCTGCTGGAACACCCTCTTTGTTTTCCTATTTTCTTTCTCCTAATAAAATTTTCTCTTTACCAATAAATTGTTCAGAACATTTAAAGAAAAAACTGAAGAGAATGAATGAATATCACTAAAAGATGCATGCATTATTGAAGCAATAGAGGTTCTTTCAGTGTCAATTTAATTTGTGCCTGTCTTTTATGAATTATAAGTTAACTATATAATTAACCTTTAATCGTATTAAATTTTAGGAGATTATATTGTTGTATTTTACTAATCATATATGTTTTTGCTCATTCAGGAGGATAGAAAAACATTACCCATCTACACATACCGTGAATCATTGCTCGATGCTGTTGAAAAACATCAGGTTTTTGTTTAATCTTTTCTGTTACAAATTTATTATTTTTTACTAGAAATGCATTCATTCAAATGCACTGTGGCAGATCATTATCTTGCGCCAAATGGTTATGTGTTTTACTTTCACAATAGAAGCCAGAAAGAATTCTAATAAATATCATATCAACAAATCTCTAAGCATTTTCTTGTATTACATGCCTTTGTCTTCTGGTTTTGTAGGTCCTTGTTATTGTTGGTGAAACTGGTTCTGGAAAAACTACACAGATACCCCAATATCTTCACGAGGCCGGATACACAAAGCGTGGAAAGGTGTAAGCTTTGTTTCTTTCAATTTTATGGTTATGTGATAGAAATCTGTCTATGTTTATCATGCAAACATTCGACTCTAGTATGGTATTTTTATTGAAATGGACGGTAATACTGGATAGCTCTAATGAAACAAAAACAGATTTTTCTTTTTCGATTTTTTTGCAGTGTTGTATTTTTAATGTCTTTGCCTTGTGGAGACTCTAACAATCTATTAACTTTCTCAAAACTACCTGAAAGGTTCAAAAAATATTAGACCATCAAAAAAGGTGGACTCATTATTATACTTTAACTATCTGATGGTAGTTGAACTTATGGAATCTTATTCACTTTTCTTTCAGATTGGATGCACACAACCACGGAGAGTTGCTGCTATGAGTGTTGCTGCAAGGGTTTCTCAAGAAATGGGGGTCAAACTTGGGCATGAGGTATCCCCATTTCATTGAATTGATCATTGTTCATTTGCTAATAACTAATAAGTTAATAACCTGAATGGATTAAAAGAAACATCAATGACCTGCATAGAGGTGATTCTCACTCTGATGTTCTGATGGATGGTACTTACTTTGATGATATGCATAATTCTTTGTTTACAAATTTGAAATGTTTTTCTAGTTTCTTTATCTGTTCTGAAAATGTACCCAAAACTAGAAAAGACAATAGAGGTAGTGGCAATCTGACCTCTTTTAACAGCAGTGGGTGCTTTTTATGCCATATACAGGTTGGTTATTCCATTCGTTTTGAGGATTGCACATCCGAAAAGACTGTTTTGAAATATATGACAGATGGAATGCTGTTGCGAGAATTCCTTGGTGAACCAGATCTGGCTAGCTACAGGTGAGGTAACTTAGTGGCATAATGGTTGAATATTGGTTTTTTGACTCTGTCTTACTGTTTGTCTGCAATTGTTTCAGTGTCGTGATGGTGGACGAGGCCCATGAGCGAACACTGTCAACTGATATTCTATTTGGATTAGTAAAGGTAAGCAATAACTCTTTCATGTTTTCTAGTCATTTATTTAGAGTTATTTTTGTGAAGAGCATTATTTGTTAACAACTGGACCAATCCATCAGTGCTTCCAATCTTTAAGGGACTTTTGTGCACCTTTGTGGGGGATAACTGATTAGTTGACCAATGTTGAAGATTTAGTTTTCTTGGCTTTGCATAGTTTCTTCTTTTTTAGTGGAAGTATTGTGCATGCTTTATGGAATAACTCTGCTTATGTGTGCCGAAATTTGAGCTGATGGTCTTGTTTTTCTTTGAAAATTATTTTATAATGACCACCCTGCTGGAAGCACTTAATAATAGACTCATAGATGCCTTTGGTTTCTTCGGATATCTGATGGGTAGTGGTTTTTGTAATAGGATATTGCTCGGTTTAGACCCGATCTTAAACTGCTTATCTCAAGTGCAACGCTTGATGCTGAAAAGTTCAGTGATTATTTTGATTCTGCTCCAATTTTTAAAATTCCTGGGAGGCGGTATCCTGTTGAAATACATTACACGAAGGCACCAGAAGCTGATTACTTAGATGCAGCAATTGTAACTTCACTCCAAATCCATGTGACGCAACCTCCGGGAGATATATTGGTGTTCCTCACTGGTCAAGAAGAAATCGAGACAGCAGAAGAAATAATGAAGCACAGAACACGGGGTCTAGGGACAAAAATTGCTGAACTGATTATTTGTCCCATATATGCAAACCTACCAACTGAGCTGCAATCAAAAATTTTTGAACCCACACCTAAAGGGGCAAGGAAGGTTGTCCTTGCCACAAATATTGCAGAAACTTCACTTACCATTGATGGGATCAAATATGTTATTGACCCTGGTTTTTGCAAGATGAAGTCCTATAATCCAAGGACTGGTATGGAGTCCTTGTTAATCACTCCCATCTCAAAGGCATCAGCAATGCAGAGGGCAGGTCGATCTGGTCGAACGGGTCCTGGAAAGTGCTACCGCTTATATACTGCCTACAATTATTACAATGATTTGGACGACAACACAGTACCAGAAGTGCAGAGAACTAATCTCGCAAATGTTGTGCTTTCATTGAAGAGCCTTGGTATTCATGACTTGTTACATTTTGATTTTATGGACCCTCCACCATCTGAAGCATTACTAAAAGCCCTGGAACTTTTATTTGCACTAAGTGCATTAAATAAGGTGGGTGAGTTGACTAAAGTTGGTAGAAGGATGGCAGAGTTTCCACTTGACCCCATGCTATCTAAGATGATAGTTGCTTCTGATAAGTACAAGTGTTCAGACGAGATTATTTCCATTGCTGCCATGCTTTCCATTGGTAATTCAATCTTTTACCGTCCAAAGGACAAGCAAGTCCATGCAGACAATGCACGATTGAATTTTCACATGGGGAACGTTGGAGATCACATTGCATTGCTCAAGGTATACTTTCTCCTTCCTTAACTGTATAGTTTTGTTTCCATATTCCCTTTAGTGAACATGTCTGATGTTTACGGCTTTAAACCATGACTTTGGGACTTGGGGGATCGGAAAATGGTAAAGTTCATATTTTAACGTTAGGTAGTTATAAACTTATAATGAATTGAATGAGGTTGGTACTGATTCTATTATAAAAGATATAATAACCGTTGAATCAGAAACAAGTTAATTAAGATAAATTACTAACTGTGTCAAGTAATATTTCAGTTGTTATTGACCCCATTTGTTTCTGTTTTTTTTTTTCTTTTCTTTTTATAATCACAGGTTTATAATTCATGGAAAGAGACCAATTATTCAACCCAGTGGTGTTACGAGAATTATATACAGGTACATTTTGATATTTGAGACAGATGCTTGTTAAAATCTTGATGTATTTTTTATTTGAAACATTGGTACTAGTTTAGGTGTTTCTGTTTTCTTATAGGTACTGATTAACATCTTGCTTTTACTATATCAATTTACACTACATTGACTCTTGAATATTTATCAACACTCCTCTTACAGGTGAGAAGCATGAAGCGTGCTAGAGATATTAGAGACCAGCTTGAGGGACTCTTGGAGAGGGTGGAGATTGAGCTGGTTTCAAATATGAGTGATAACGAGACTATAAAGAAGGCCATTACATCTGGTAAATATACCATTACCGTTATAACCATAACGATTTAAAAGTGAAATCCTTCTTCCTTTTATTCTTGTTCATTGTTGAATTAAACTGTAATGGTTGCTATTTCTATCAGGCTTCTTCCCTCATTCTGCAAAGCTTCAAAAGAATGGATCTTATAGAACAGTCAAATATCCAGAGACTGTCCATATACATCCGAGCTCAGGGCTGTCACAGGTAAAGAAGAATTGCATTATCCTCGTTGCTACTTTCCATATGAATTTTGTCTTTTGGTTCGCATTTTAAACTGATCTTGCTCATGCTGTGCTTTATTTCTAACTCATTATATTGCATATGAACACATGTACATGATACCAATTATAAAAAATTCAGGCTTTTGTACAATTTGGATAACCATTAAGGGAGGTTTAATGCATCTGAATACATTTGTGCATCTTATAATAATTTGATGACAGATTTCATCTGATGGATTGCTCAATTGTGTATTTCTCTTCAGGTGCTTCCGAGATGGGTTATATACCATGAATTGGTACTTACGACCAAGGAATATATGAGACAGGTATCTGCTCCCTTGTACCTTTCATTTTCCATGATCAATATTTCGTATACGTTATTTGCATGACAGCTAAAGCCTACAAATTAAATTGCAGGTGACAGAATTAAAGCCAGAGTGGTTAGTGGAAATAGCCCCGCATTATTACCAGCTGAAGGATGTTGAAGATTGTATGATCTCTCTCTCTCTCTCTCTCTCTCTCTCTCTCTCTCTCTCTCTCTCTCTCTCTCTCTCTCTCTCTCTCTCTCTCTATTATGTATTGTTATTCTGCTACTTTAATGTGCGATTACCTGTATCGTCAATCATATAACTGTTGATTTCTCTAGTAAAAAGATTTCTTGTATCATTTGATTGTTCAAATTGCTGAACTATTTTTATCAATGGCAGCGTTATCAAAGAAAATGCCTCGTGGAGAAGGGCGTGCGCAAGAAGGCTGAGAATTTGAAGATAATTGTATATACATCACTGGTGGCTTGTTGAAGCCTGCAAGTACAATTTTGTGTATTTAACTGCGTACCTTATCAAGTAGTTGACAAACTAACGACTCGGGCATTTCTAGAGATGGATCCTTTCGTAGTCACGGTACTGTTTCTACAAGATAATCCGAGGATACTATTACTGTCAGGTTGCGATTTAGTTCGAGGTAGACGACGATGTTTTGATCACATGCATGAACTCTCAGGAATACTAAATACAGGTTGATCTTATGTAATAGCAGGTTTATGAGGTAGTGATGATGTCTTAGGTAGCTGAGTTGTCTTCTGTATCAGACATTTGTATAGCGATTATTATCCCTTCATTGAATTTTATTTCACTCCTCAAGATGGTAGGTTTCCTTTTTTTTTTTTTTTTTTTCCGGTTAGGAGCTCCCCGGGAGGAGAGAAATTTATCTGCAAGTGACAGTTCTCAAATCCTAAATTTATCATACGCCGTCATGATTTAATTTTTTGGCATGATATTATGTGATTGGTTGATGTATTGCTACTTTACGTTATGAGTGCATGGAAGTTCTCTCTTGTGAGGGACCTCTGGTTTTTTACTTCTGCCTAATTGTGGTTGACCTTTGACTTTTGTTTAACAAAATATCCTCCCTAAATACGCGGGCTGAATGCTACAGGTGTGCTCTTGGGACTGGACCAGTTTTTCAAATAAATAGTGGTTATTCGCCGCAGAGATTGCACGTTAATTTTGCATATGCATTTGCAAATTACTTGTGTATGCGACTGACTGACGTTAGCATTTGTCAAATACATAGTCAGTCAACCGTCCTTTGTAGAAGTATGGATTATTCTTCACTTAATGATTGATTTATGGCTAGTTTGGTATTGCTGTGCTTTGAAAAAAAGCTGCTGTGAGAATAAGCGGCTGTGCTGTGAGAATAAGCGGCTGTGAAATAAATCAGCTGAGTGTTTGGTAAACATTTTTGTAAAAGTGCTTTTGGAAAAAAAAGCAGTCTGATAGTGGATCTTTTCATTAAAGGAGCACTGTAGCTCCGTGTGCTTTGAAAAAAAAGCCAGTTTTCCAAAGCTACAAATAGGTGCTTCAGCTTTTTCCTTTGATTTTAGCTTATTCTCACAGCAGCTTCCAAAATAAGCCCTTTTTTTTTAGTTTACCAAACAACAAAACCAGTCCCAGCTTTTTTTCATGGAGCTTTTTTAATAATCACCTCAACCCCAAACGGGGCCTTAATCGGTCTAATCAACCATCAAAACAGTGTAAATTGCTAAACTTCAAAATTAGAGTGCTTAATTTGAGTTCGTTTGAAAATACTTTTAAAATTGCTAAAAACACTTCTGGTAAACAAAAAATTTACAACCAATTCTTAGAACCTAAAAACATTTTAACTAAAAACGTTTTCATTTTAAAAGTACTTCCAAATGAGTTATTTATCACTCTGCCAGCAGTAAGCAAGCATTAATAAAATTTGCTGTTTATTATCTCATAAGGACCAATGAATACAAAAAAAAGAACAAAACAAAAAAAAAGGAAGTTTTAACTAAGCACTTTCGGTACTGTTCATTTTTAACTAAAAACCACATTTTTACATTTTCCTTGTACTATTCATTACACCTTTATTTGTCATTTTTCATTAAAACTAAAGTTTTTTTTTAACTTTTCATTAGTTTTTCTAAAAAATGAAGTTTTAACGAAACACTTCAAGAAAGTAAAAACATGAGGTGAAAAGTAAAAGTTCAAAGATTCACTTCTGCTCTTTCAGCTGAAAGAAAAAATCCACACATCTTATGCCCAGCAGGCATGTCCTTGAGCCAAGAATCCAACGGCTTCCCGATTGAGTACACGATGAATCCGATCTCTCTCAGCTTCTCAACAACGACGACGTTCCTCCCATAGAACAAGAACGCAGGCTTCGCATGTTGTCGTAAATCTTCGTGTAATCGAGCGTCTTGAACTCATCTTGAACTCCACCCTTTGTTGCCTCATAAGCATCCCAGACTAAACTCACTTCCTTGACCGCGGGGGGCTCATTGGCTGCAGATGAATCGGATGGTCCCAACCAAATTTTTTCATCGAAAGATCCAATGATCATTGATCAGTTTGTGAAACAGGAATAAAAAACATTGAAATGAGCAGTAGGCAATGTTGTAACCAAGGTTCTAAAAAACGCTAGGTGCTAATCGGGCAGTGGGATGGGGCCTAGCGCCTAGACGGATTTAAGTAAATCTATTATATTTTGTGTAAATAAGTGCAAAATATATATAATTTCATCATAAACTACAAAATAGAATGATATATATATATATATATATATATATATTATGAAGTATTGGAACATAATGAAAATATAGAAAACAAGCGTATAATGTGTCTTCATTTAAGTATTCAACAAGTCTCTTACAATTTATTAAAATAAAAAAATAAAATGCAAATGAAAGTTATCTATTTTCTGTCTAAGTGAGTCGCAACCTAAGCGGGTCTAGGTGGGCTAGGCGGGTGCGTAGGCGGTCTAGGCGAGCGTCTCAGCAGGTCTAGGCGGCTTTTCTTAATTTTCAAACGCCTAGGCATTAATTGGGACGGTGACCAGCCGGTTTAGCGCCTAGGCTGCGCTAAGTGAAGATTTTTAGAAAAGTGGTTGTAACCTTGTACACAATTCAACTCCTTCACGTCTAAATACTTTCGAAATGGACCTTTAGTGAACTAAGCACAAATATAACCGATTACAAACTTTTAATCAAAAATCAAATTAGATGAACACTAAGAGCCGTGTATCAAGCTTGATTTAGTGCCCTTTTAGCACCTTTGTTAAAAGTTTGTAACCCGGTCGATTTGCCCATACTTCCAACAAATAGTACTTTAATAATGGAAATTAGAAAAACAATGTGGTTAGTATAATTATTGATTTAAGCTTTGTTGCTTATCCCACCCAACTCCCACGTAGTGTGAGACAGCTCTACTTAACAAAAGATTCTCTCTTACAATCAAGATATAGTTTAATAACATTATTCGTCTTATAATATTTGTTACGTGTTCTAAAGTTGCATTACGTATCCTAAAAATGCTTGTCACATGGACATTGTTACGAGAGTTTCTCTCGTACTCAACACCTTACCCTCTTTTGCTTAAGCGTTGTTGACCCCATCAAGAATGAAAGGAAAAACGTATGTAAAGACTAAAGGCCGTTGAGATGGCGGGCAATAGGTAACAAAAATTTAAAAAAAAGAAGAAAAACCTCAAAGTCTTTCTTTCATTTTCCATGATCAATATTTCGTATACGTTATTTGCATTACAGCTAAGGCCTACAAATTAAATTGCAGGTGACAGAAACAAAGCCAGAGTGGTTAGTGGAAATAGCTCCGCATTATTACCAGCTGAAGGATGTTGAAGATTGTATGATCTCTCTCTCTCTCTCTCTCTCTCTCTCTCTCTCTCTCTCTCTCTCTCTCTCTCTCTCTCTCTCTTATGTATTGTTATTCTGCTACTTTAATGTACGATTATCTCTGTCGTCAATCATATAACTGTTGATTCCTCTAGCAAACAGATTTCTTGTATCATTTGATTGTTCAAATTGCTGAAATATTTTTATCAATGGCAGCGTTATCAAAGAAAATGCCTCGTGGAGAAGGGCGTGCGCAAGAAGGCTGAGAATTTGAAGATAATTGTAGATACATCACTGGTGGCTTGTTGAAGCCTGCAAGTACAATTTTGTGTATTAAACTGTGTACTTTATCAAGTAGTTGACAAACTAACGACTCGGGCATTTCTAGAGAGGATCCTTCCGTAGTCACGGTACTGTTTCTACAAGAGAATCCAAGTATACTCTTACTGTCAGGTTACGATTTTGTTCGAGGTAGACGACGATGTTTTGATCACATGTATAAACTCTCAGGAATACTAAATACAGGTTAATCTTGTGTAATAGCAGGTTTATGGGGTAGTGATGATTTCTTAATGATGAGTTAGGCAGCTGAGTTGTATTCTGTATCAAACATTTGTATAAGGAATTATTATCCATTCACTGAATTTTATTTCACTCCTCAAGATGGGAGGTTTCATTATTTTTTTTTGGGTTAGGAGCTCCGAGGGAGAAGAGAAACTTACGTGCAAGTGACTGTATCTCAAGTCCCAAATATATTATATGGATCATTGGTCACTTAATAATTGATTTAATTGTTCTAATCAACCATCAAAACAGTGTAAATTGCTAAACTTCAAAATTAGAATGCTTAATTTGAGTTCGTTTGGAAATACTTTTAAAATAGCTGAAAACGCTTCTGTTAAAAAAAATTACACCAAATTCTTAGTAAAAGTGCAAGTGAATCCTAAAAAACATTTAAAGTGTTTTTGAAACCTAAAAACCTTTTCATTTTAAAAATATTTCTAAACAAGTCATTCGTTACTCTGCTAGCAATAAGCAAGCATTAATAAAATTTGCTGTTTATTATGTCGTAAGGACCAATGGATACCAACAAAAAAAAAAGGTAAAAATGTTACACTGTCTGAGATAACAGGAAAGTAAAAACACGAGGTGAAAAGTAAAAGTTCAAATTATCATATTTGTTTAAGTTTTATATTTTTCTTCTTCACTTCTTCTATATTTCTTCAGATGATTTGATGTTTAATTATGATGATTTAACTTCACCTACATGCAGTATGACTCTGAAAAGTTGTGATCGATGAATCATCTAAGAAAAATTATCGTGCATTCATCCGGCTGATTGATGACATTTTACGTAACTAATCATCAGTATGTGTAACTACTTGGGGAAGCTTTTTGCAGGAGTGTTAGTTGAATTCACCTTCAGATTTCATCAAGACACCAAAAGTTTCTTGTGAGGTTTGATATTTGGCTTTAATCTACATAATTAAGTTGTTATTTAGACAATTTAATTCTAGGACAATGCCTTAGAGTTGTTGTTGAATCGAAAATCCATCTATGGTTTCAGGGATTCTATCGAAGCAAAAATCTTGATCTTGACCACCAACTTCCCCCTACTGGATTTTCAAGTGAAATTTTGATCATATTCACCGATGCCATGAGAACTTGCGGGCATTGGAAAGCAATTCTTTAAAGCTGCTGTTAATGATACTAGATCCTCCTGCATCTTATGATTTCATCATTCACACCCAAGTTTTCCTTCTACATGGAAACGTGCATTAGGCCTAACTTATTTGGGTTCAATTGTATTAAACAGGCCCAGATTTCTCATTCCAATTTTGTAGCTAAGTGATATCATTGTTATTACGAGTGTATTATCCACACACTACTTTTTATTTCTCATACATTTTTTTAATTTTTGTCTATTAAACTTCTTTAATTCATTCAATCCGACTACCGAAAATTAAAAAAGTGTAAAAAAAGTAAAAAAGAGTGTATAAATATTACACCCTTTGTGATTAATCTTGGAACCGCGTACAGCTGCATAGCCTGCTTTACTGTTTTGATATTTTCTTATTTTTATCTCTCAGACTCTTACACTCGTCGCGTTGTATGCTATAATCTGTCCAATGACTTTAGACTATTTTATTAATAGTTTTGTAATACCTGAGAAAAGTTGCATAATAAAACAAATAAGAGAATACAATTAATACCCGGTGGTTGAAGATTTTTTTATGCCCAATAATTCAAATTATTATAATATTAAATGGGCTTTTAGATTTTAGAATTTCAATAAAATTATTTTTAGATTTTAATCTGGTTTTCAAAATCTAATATAAATTCTTATTTTAAAACTTATCATATTTAAGTAATTATAGCACATTATTATTATATATAAACCTACCATTTGAAATTCTTTACTCATTCATAATTAATGTATATTTTTTGTGCTTCAATCATATTAATAGATACAAATTCATTCAAAATTCAAATTATTATTATTAAAAAAAATTCAACAACAAAACAAAAACAATTTATGCATAACTTTCGGTACCTTATTTTAGTCATAGATACTAAAGCATGGGTACATAAGTTTTGGTAAAATGTATCGGTACCTTATTTTAAACTGTGTCTTATCTTATCAGTAGTTATTGTCCCATGCTTTCAGAGCGTTGTGAACAAGATAGTGGAGAGGAGTAGCTTAAGATTTCTCATATCCCAAACATCAAAATCTCATCATCCTTATAATGGTAATTGAGCTCTATCTTATTTATGCATTTATGTATGTATCAATTACAGCTGCTATCATCATATTTGTTTAATTTGCTTATGTTTCTTCGAATTCAAAGGACATGAGTAATGTGGATCAATTGGTGACTCGCGATCTAGGCATATTTAATTAATCTTCTTTGGAAAGGTAATTTTCTTCTTTTATATAGTTTAATGATTATTAACCTCAGCTACTCATTTCTAGTTGTTTTCTTAGAAAATTTAATTCTAGGACAATGTGTTAAAGATGTTGCTGAATCGGAAATTCATCTATCGTTTTAGGATTTTGTCAAATCGCGCAAAAAGCATGACGTCGACCATCAACGTCCCCTACTAAAGTTTCAACTAGAAATTTTGATTATCTTCACCAATGCCATGAGAACTTGCAGGCAATGGAAAGTGAATCCTTAAAGGATTACTCTGCTGACTCCTTGTTGCCTGGACCTGTGCTGTTTCATGGTGATCTCTCAACAAATCAGATACAATAATCATGTGAAAAGAGAGGTTAAGAGCAACTCCAGTGTAGGAGCCCTCCCCCCAGGCAATACACTATTCAATCCACCTAGTGAACAGTAACTGCCTTAATGAACAGTGTATTCCCCTGTCAATAGCCTTTTTGCATCTCCACCCCTGCACTTGAATAGCCTTGGCAATTGGCAATAAAATATTAGTATTTTATTTATTTATAAAATAATACATAATAATTTTATTTGTAATTTCGGATAATATTTTTAATCGTTCTCATTGCGCCACGTGTCATTATCCGAAAAGCGAATACCAATAATAAAAAAATTCAAAATAATTTTATTTGTTATGTCGAATAAGATTTTTAATCATTCTCGTTGCGCCACGTGTCATTATCCGCAAAGACAATTATTGGTGGTGGATTTCCGATAAGATTTTTAATCGTTGTTGTTGCGCCACGTGTCATTATCTGAAAAGACAATTATTGGTGATGGATTTCTGATAAGATTTGTAACCAATCACGTCGTGCCACATGTCACAATCCGATTACAATCTTTGAGGATAGATTTCCACCATATTTTTAACGAATGACGGTATGCCACGTGGCATTATCTACAACTTAATCCTTGCCCAAATCCTCCATATAATGAAACCCTCCATCCTTAGAAATCTCACACCAATTTTCTCAAGCTCTCTATCATTATTCATAGTTTATGCTTCCTTCTTCACCAAAATCACTTTCATTGTTCATAGTTTTTGCTTCATTCTTCACCAAAATCCCTATCATTATTTATAGTTTCTGCTTCCTTGTTCACCAATGTCTTCTTCTTCTTCAAAGATGATGTGGGAAATCGATCAAGAAGAGGAAGAATTGTTTAACCAATCAGAAGGAATGTTCAATGCCGGGGATTGGGCCCAAAATGAGATGGAAGAGGATGATGAGCGTAGACGGAGAGATGACGAATCAAGAATGGCACGAGCCTCACATTCCTGTCGAGTCGTCCAAGGTGTGGCTCAGATCTGCAGGCCCAACCGTGCTGGAAACATTGATAGAAACAGGCAACGACGAGGTCAGGAGCTCTTGGACGATTATTTTGTCTGGAACAGTGCATTTCCTGATACGTACTTCCGACGTCGTTTTAGAATAAAACGACATTTGTTCAACAGAATCATGGGCGCTGTTTGCAACCATGATTCTTACTTTGTGCAAAAGCCGGATGCATTTGGTGTTATAGGTCTCATGCCTGAGCAAAAAATTACTGCTGCTTTGCGGATGCTTGCATATGGAGCAGCTGCAGACCAAGTGGACGAGATAACGAGGATGGGAAAATCAACCATTCTTGAGTCCCTGATGAGGTTTTGCTCGGCAATCGAATCTATCTACACCAATGAATACCTCCGGAGGCCTACTCATATGGACTTGGAAAGGCTTTTGAAGAATGGCGAGATGCGAGGTTTTCCAGGGATGATTGGAAGCATTGATTGTATGCACTGGACTTGGAAAAATTGTCCAAGTGCATGGCAAGGCGCTTATGGGGATAGAAAATGATCGAAAAGTATCATTTTGGAGGCGGTGGCATTTTTTGATACTTGGATTTGGCACGCCTTTTTCGGGGTTCTGGGAGCTCAAAATGATCTTAATGTCCTTGCCCAATCCCCAGTGTTCGATGAAGTTCTGCAAGGAAAGGCACCAAAAGTCACATACTGGGTCAACGAACGTAAGTACGACGGGCCATACTACCTAGCAGACGGCATTTACCCAAGGTGGGAATGCTTTGTCAAAACAGTGCCACGTCCACAAAGTGCAAAGGAAAAATACTTTGCAAGCTGTCAAGAAAGATGCAGGAAGTATGTGGAGCGTTGTTTTGGTATACTCCAAGCTCGCTGGGCTATTGTTAGAGGTGCTGCCAGAATGTTTGATGTGGAGTCGCTTCAATCTATCATGATGACGTGCATCATTCTTCACAACATGATTGTGGAAGATGAGTACGATTATGATGCTGTTGATGAATATGAGCCAGACACGATGAACAATTCCAAAACACGAATATATTGTGCTCATGACGCCACCGAAGAACCCGTGCAACACCACCCAATACAAAGGGATGGACGTTTCAATGATAGAGTCATTCAACGATATACTGCAATGCAAAGGCCATATATGCACAATGCTCGCCAAATTGACTTGATAGAACACCAGTGGAAATTGAGGGGTGTTGAAGATACTTAAGTTCATTAGTGTTTGTTTTTATTTGGGGTGTTTATTTGATTTCATGTAGTGTGTTTATTTAGTTCATTTAGTGTGTTTTTTATTCGGTATGTGATGTAATTTTATTTGGTATGTTGATGTTATTTTATTTGGTGTGTTTAAATGTGTTTTGAATAAAGTACTAAATTCAATAAATTGGAAATCACATAAAGTACACAATTCGATAAATTAGAAACAACATAAAGTACACAATTCAATGAATAAGAAATTACAACCTAAATTCAATAATCATCACTTAACCAATTTGTGGTGCTAGGATGATCTTCTCTTGTCGTGCTAGGACCATCTCCTCTTGCTCTCGCTTCTCTTGCACACCTCATTCGCACCACGTCTTCTTTCTCTGACTTCCAAAAATATTTAGAGTTTGGAGACTTACCTTCTAAAGGCTCTTTCATAATCTTACGATCTTCCACATCCATTCTTTCTTCTCTTCTACGTTCCCTTTCTTGCCGAAGTAGTTCTCTTTCTCTTTCATCAGCTTCAAATTTTTTCTCAAAAGCTGCAGCTTTTGCATCCTCTCTAGCCTATCGGCCTCATATTTAGCCATTTCTCGGGCCAAAGTCAATTCACCTTGGCGGGCAAGGTCTTCCATATACTTTCCATAATCATTCTTTGAAGTATTACCTTTTCTCTTTGCAGCCTTCTTACCTTGAGGCCTAATTGGAAAACGGGTCGACCCCGACGCTTGTTCAACGGAGGGGCGTTTCAGGCACTTCTTCTGCATCATCTTCATCATGATCATGCGAGGCATGATCGGGTGTAGAGTGTAGAGGGGTGCTGTTCATGAAAACTTCTGGACCGACAGGCACAACTCTGAATTTAGGACAATCTTTGACAACATCCCAACATTCAAACCGGGTGAATGTTTTGTTTTTGCTTTTGGTTTTGGCACCATACCAAGCTTGTGCTTGAAGTTCCTATACAATGCGGGAGAATAAATAATTATGATGAAAGTAGGTAACAAATAATTATAAGGAAAGTAGCTAACAAATAAATAATACAACATAATAATTATAATGAAAATAGGTAACAAATAATTAATACAAACAAATAAATAATATGAAAATAGCTAACAAATAATTATAATGAAAGTAGGTAACAAATAATTATAATGAAAGTAGCTAACAATTAAATAATACAACATAATAATTATAATGAAAATAGGTAACAAATAATTAATACAAACAAATAAATAATATGAAAATAGCTAACAAATAATTATAATGAAAGTATGTAACAAATAATTATAATAAAAGTAGCTAACAAATAATTATAATGAAAGTAGCTAACAATTAAATAATACAAACAAATAAATAATATATTGTTACCTGATCCGCTAAACTTTCCCCACTTCGAAGATTAGCACTAGCTTGTGTCAAGGCGTCTCTCCACAAACTAAACGATATATTAAGTAATTTCCAACGACTGGACAGTGAATCTTTGGTTCTTTGCCCACCCATTTTCTCAATATAAATGGTATGAATAAGACTCCACATTTCTCGCAACTGCATCTCATTACCCGAAAGTGAATCATGAGTAATTTTAACCCAGCTAGCACACAACGAAACATCTTCCAGAAGCGTCCAATTCGTACCTGCAGCAGTACTAATTTTGTTTTTAAAAAAAATTGGCTTCAAACTTTGAGAGAAAGATAGGAATGTGAGGAGAAATAGTTGAGAAAATATGGAATTGTGGTGTAAGGTAGATGTTAATGACAAGGTATTTATAGAAAAGTAAAAAAAAAAATTTACAGATTTTTTACAATTTTTTATTCAACTAATTAATCTCTGCCGTTGGATTTAAAAAAATTGAATTCCAACACTCCAGATTGTGCCACGTGTCACAACGGTAACATTTCTGATTTTTAAAACTATTTTTTCTTTTTTTTAAATTTATAAAGTAGAATAATATCAACCGTTGATGTGAGATCCAACGGTTGATATTAAATAAGTTTTTTTTATTTTTATTACCGTTGAAAATCGGACGGTGCAAATTAAAGATCCGTTAGGATCGAACGGACCGTGGGAAGCCACGTGGCTTCCCAATAGTAACTCTCCAACCCTGCGTCGCGGGCCCAAAACTCTGAAATGCTGTCGGCGACGCGCCCCCACGCATGGGTGAGAGGCACTCGCCTGACAGAAAAAAATTTAAAATGGGCTGACGCCAGGATGACGTCATCGCTGGCGTCATACCCACCCAGTGGCTCGGGCTGTCAATTTTCCACTCGGCTGTCCATCGGGCCTCCACCTTCCCTCGGGCCCTTGCACGCTGGAGCCAATCCACAGGGCCTCGGGCCCTTGTTTCTCGCCTGTCCACCGAGCAATACCCACTAGTGGAGTTGCTCTAACGGTATTGACTGGAATGAAATGGATTGACTGTCTGTTTGAGGATAATTGTATATTTTCTCATGTAATTTTGGTATGTGGTGCTTTTTTCTTATTTGATCGTGTCTGGATTAAAATCTCCAATAAGAATTTCACCGAGGTAAAATTTCAACTCGGGGCCATGCGTGGAAACTCAATTCCCTATCCACTAGAATATTAGCCTCGGAACCACGGGAAGTTTTAGGTAATGTAGAGCTGCATAGCCTGCTTTGCTGTCTTGCGATATATCTCCTTGTTTCTGTCTCTCACACACGTCAAGTTGTACGTTAGAATATCTCCAATGACGTTGTAACTCAGACTATTTTATTAACAAAAATGCAACGATTACAATGTATTTGTATAATCATTTATATCATCTCTCTAATAGAAATGAGATCTACATGTGTTAGTAGGTTCTACCTGTATTAAAGAGATAGTACAAACATGTGGTAAGTGTAACCTTTTCTTTTAACAAATTGTATTATCTACACTAAAAGAAGTGGGGATGTGCTAAGCATCACAATGAGCTAGTAATAATGTGGTTCTAATTTGCTTTTGGTGAAAGTCGAATAAAAAACCTCTAACTTATAAATAGAGAGAAATATCATTAGACCTTGTACTGAGTGGCACAAAAATAAGAGAAAAGTTGCATAAACCAACAAGAGAATAAAATCAATACAACAATTATCCCCAAAGCATAAACATTAACAATAAATATAATTATTACAATTTTAATCTCTGTCTTATATAAATGGTTTGTCTCTAAAAGTTTATTCCTGTTGTAAATAATTGATGGATGTCCACACAACTCCAATCAACAAGTGGATTTGTCATTCTTCACTAAAGGGGTTGTTGGCTACTTGTCTTTTAATGTCCTAGTCTTTCTATAAATAAGGCCATTAGAAGCCACACAATGTACATGTAAAATTGAAAGGAATATACATTGAGAAAGAAAGAGAAATAATATTAGTATCACTCCCTCTCTTTATTTACCATCTTTTGTGTTATAGCTACTAAAATTATAGTGTGATATCTTGCATCTGCTTCACTCATATCTTTGGAAAGGTTATCTCTCTAAGCTTTGTATCTTGTTTACTTATTCCACTGCACATATTGTCAATTTTACAACACGTTATCAGCACGAGTCTCTAACCTTATATAAGTTCCCATCTCCCTTCACCGAATGAAAAAAAAAAAAATGTTTACTTTAAGGTTTTTCCTGTTCTTCTTCTTCCTCTGCCTCAACTGCTGGGTATACCCCAGCGAAGAATTATTTGCACCATGCCTGCTCCTAATTCTCCAACTAACAGATACATATATCTTTGATTACTTGTTTGATATAGATCTTGATTACTAACCCAGTATTTAATTATGTTAATTTTGCTGTAATCTAAGATGGTGCGGTATAATCGCCCATCTTGAACTGCAAATTTAAATTTCTCTACAATTTAATTATGTTAATTTTACTGCAAATCTAAGATGGTGCGGTATAATCGCCCATCTTGAACTACATATTTAAATTTTCTGCAATTTAATTTTACTGCAAATTTAGGTGGTGTGGTATAATCGTCCACCCTGCTTTACATATTTAAATTTTCTGCAATTTAATTTTACTGCAAATTTAGGTGGTGCGGTATAATCGTCCACCCTTCTTTACATATTTAAATTTTCTGCAATTTAATTTTACTGCAAATTTAGATGGTGCGGTATAATCGTCCACCCTGCCTTGCATATTTAAATTTCTCTGCACATTTAATTTTTCCTGCTATTAAGTGGTGCGGTACAATCGCCCTTCTCATTAATCATGAAAATCTCGAGCCTGAAGTTTCGAGTGCTTATCATTTTTGGCTTGAAGATCAAAATGAAAAGAAAAAAAAATTGTAAGAACCAGAAGTTCTAACACTGTATTCATCCAGGAATACATATTATTGCAAGTTCTTACACATCTCATTTTCCTTTCAGAAAGAAAAGAAAATGGCGAACTTGGCAAAGCTTGATTTTGCTGCCCTGGACATTACTGGGAAGAATTACCTTACCTGGGTGCTGGATACCAAGATCCATCTAGAAGCAGGGAATCTTGGAGATGCCATCAAGGAAGAGAACATCTCATCTTCTCAAGATCGGGCGAAGGCCTTAATCTTCATTCGTCGCCATCTTGATGAGGGACTAAAGAGCGAATACTTGACGGTTGAAGATCCGTTAGCTCTCTGGAATGCCTTGAGAAGCAGATACAATCACCAGACAACGGTGATTCTTCCAAGGGCTCGCTACGAGTGGACTCACCTGAGGATTCAGGATTTTAAGTCAGTGGCTGAATACAATTCTGCGATGTTCAGAATTACCTCTCAGATGAAGCTTTGTGGGGATAACATTACTGAGGAAGCTATGTTGGAAAAGACTTTCAGCACATTTCATGCATCTAATGTGCTCCTGCAGCAGCAGTATAGAGAGCGAGGTTACACTGAATACAACCAGTTGATATCTGTGCTCTTGGTAGCAGAACAAAATAATGAGCTCCTGATGAAGAATCATCAGTCCCGACCTACTGGATCTGTACCATTCCCAGAAGTGAATGCTACTTCCTTCAGAATGAACGCCACATCCTCTGGTGGCGATAATTATAAACGAGGGCGTGACCACAAGCGAGGCCGGTGGAACAGGAAAGGCAAAAATCATGGTGGTCAGTTTCACAACCAAGTTCCGAGGCATAATTCAGGCCCGAGCTTCAAAAATGTGAATCGACACAAAGGCAAAGCTCATATGAACAATGCTCCTAGAAACTCTGATGGAGCATGCCATAGGTGTGGTGGCAATGGGCACTGGGCGCGTACCTGTCGTACCCCAAAACATCTGGTGGATCTATATCAAGCTTCCCTCAAGGTGAAGGGTGTCGAGACTAATTTCCTCGACCAGGCTAGACCAATGGATATACCTGATCCAGTATGCGACTTATCAGGACAAATGAGCACAACCCACCTAGATGTATCGGACTTCATTGGGGAAAGGGGGAATGAAGTGTATCGGTCCGACTGATTCATTTATGTTTAATGTACTTTTATTATTCTGAACTTGTAGTTTATAACTAGCATTTCAATTCAATAAAAGTGGCATTTAAATTTCTTGTTATAAGTTGTTTTTAACTGTAATCCCATTTTTACTCAGAAAGAAAGCATGGATAAAAACTATGATTATTCTCTAAACATGAGAAATGGCGGAGATATTTGTCTTGCAGACAGCGCAACCACACATACAATACTTCGTGATCGAAAGTATTTCTCAAGCTTAATGCTTACCAAAGTAAGGGTAACAACAATATCAGGACAATCAGATGTAATTGAAGGCTCGGGAAATGCCCAGATTATGTTACCAAATGGAACAATATTGTCCATACAAAATGCGTTGTATGCTACTCGATCTACTCGAAATCTGTTGAGTTTCAAAGACATACGTTTGAATGGATACCACATTGAAACGAAAAGTGCAGAAAATGTGGAGTATCTATGCATTACCTCTAATGATACCCAGAAGCGTATATTGGAGAAGTTGCGTGGTTTATCGAGTGGATTGTATTTTGCATACATAAGGACAATTGAATCACATATTGTCATGAACCAGAAGTTCATTGATTCAAAGGTTTACATGCTTTGGCATGATCGTTTGGGTCATCCAGGATCTACCATGATGCGTAGGATCATTACCAACTCTAATGGACATCCATTATTGAGCAAAGACATTGCTATCTCAAATGATAACCCTTGCAAGGCTTGTTCTCAAGGGAAGTTGGTAATTAGACCATCACAACTAAAGGTTGATGTTGAATCCCCATCATTTTTGCAAAGAATTCAAGGGGATATTTGTGGACCTATTCAACCATCTTGTGGACCATTTCGATATTTTATGGTTTTGGTTGATGCATCTACCCGATGGTCACATGTTTGTCTTTTGTCTACTCGGAATGTAGCTTTTGCAAGACTTCTTGCTCAGATAATTAAGTTGCGAGCACAGTTCCCAGATTACCCCATTAAGTCAATCCGATTTGATAATGCTGGTGAATTTACGTCTCAAACTTTTGATGATTACTGCATGACATTGGGCATTAATGTTGAACACCCTGTTCCTCATGTCCATACTCAAAATGGTTTAGCAGAAGCATTGATTAAGCGGCTTCAGTTAATAGCTCGCACTCTGCTCATGAAAACAAAGTTGCCAGTTTCTGCATGGGGACATGTCATCTTACATGCTGCATCATTGGTTCGATTGAGACCTATAGCCAACCACCAATACTTTCCAGTACAACTCGTGTTTGGGCATCAGCCAAATATTTCACATTTACGAGTTTTTGGTTGTGCTGTTTATGTGCCTATTGCACCGCAGCAACGCACTAAAATGGGACCATAGTGTAGACTGGGAATTAATGTGGGTTTTGATTCACCATCTATCATTAGATATTTGGAACCCCTAACAGGTGATATGTTTACAGCTCGTTTTGCTGATTGTCATTTTGATGAAACAGTCTTCCCATTGTTAGGGGGAGATAAGACCGTTCCAGAAGAACGAAAAGAGCTAACATGGGTTGTACCCACATTGTCTCATTTTGATCCACGTAGCACTCAATGTGAAAATGAAGTGAAAAGGATCGTTCATCTTCAAAGTATTGCCAATCAAATGCCAGATGCATTTAATGATGCTATGAAAGTGACAAAATCACATATACCAGCTGCAAATGCACCTGCAAGAATTGATGTCCCCATTGGACAAAATAAAGTGGCATCGAATGATTCATCTAGTGCACGCCTGAAGCGTGGTAGACCCCCAGGTTCAAAAGATTCAGCTCCTCGAAAGAGAAAGACAAGGGCACAGCTGAATCCAAATGAAATCATTCAGGAAGAGAAAATGAATGACAAATCCACAATTCATGATTCTGTACTTCCAGAAAAAGAAAATGTTCTTGATGAGACACATGTCCCTGAAGAGACAACAGTACATGAAAGTAAAGAAATCTCTATAAATTATGCATGTACAAATGAATTGTGGGATCGGAATGAAATAATCATAGATGATATGTTCACATTCGCAGTAGCCACTGAAATCATATTAAGTGATGATATTGAGCCCCGCTCTGTTGATGAATGCAAACAGAGACAAGATTGGCCTAAGTGGAAAGATGCAATTCAAGCAGAATTAAATTCCTTGGAAAGGCGAAGTGTTTTTGGACCAGTAGTCCAAACTCCGCCTGATGTAAATCCCGTGGGTTACAAATGGGTATTCACAAGAAAACGCAATGAGAAAAATGAGATTGCAAGATACAAAGCACGACTCGTTGCACAAGTTTTTTCACAAAGACCTGGAATTGATTATGAGGAGACATACTCTCCTGTAATGGACGCAATTACGTTCCGTTACTTAATAAGTTTAGTGGTTTCAAAAAAGCTTGACATGCGACTTATGGATGTCATTACTGCATATCTATATGGAGAATTAGATACTGACATATACATGAAGGTCCCAGAAGGACTTAAGTTGCCTGAAACAACTAACAAACCACGAGGTATGCTCTCGATCAAATTAAGGCGATCATTGTATGGGCTGAAACAATCTGGACGAATGTGGTATAATCGTCTCAGTGAATATTTGATCAAAGAAGGATATATCAACAATGTCATTTGCCCTTGTGTGTTCATTAAGAAATCCAATTCTGGATTTGCTATAGTGGCAGTATATGTTGATGATATGAATCTAGTTGGAACTCCTGAAGAGCTCAATAAAACTGCTGAATACCTGAAAAACGAGTTTGAAATGAAAGACCTTGGGAAAACAAAATATTGTCTCGGCCTGCAGATCGAGCATTATGCTAATGGCATTTTGGTCCACCAATCAGCTTACATTGAAAAAATCCTGAAGCGATTTGGCATGGACAATGTTTATCCACTCAGCACGCCAATGGTCGTTCGTTCTTTGGACATTAAGAAAGATCCATTCCGTCCAAAAGAAGATGATGAAATGGTCCTTGGTCAAGAAGTACCATACCTGAGTGCAATAGGTGCTTTATTATATTTAGCACAATGTACTAGACCTGATATAGCTTTTTCAGTTAACTTGTTAGCAAGATATAGCTCTGCTCCAACAATTTGTCATTGGAAATGAGTCAAAGATGTTCTACGGTACCTTCATGGGACAACAGACATGGGTCTCTTCTACTCAGAGAAATCCACAAATGACCAGATCCTTGCTGGATATGCAGATGCTGGTTTTCTCTCTGATCCGCATAAAGCCCGCTCACAAACTGGATATGTGTTCACTAATGGAGATACAGCAATCTCATGGCGCTCAACAAAGCAAACATTAGTCGCTACATCTTCAAATCACTCGGAAATACTTGCTTTACATGAAGCAAGTCGTGAATGTTCTTGGTTAAGATCAATGATAAATCATATCCGGAATTCATGTGGTCTACCTTCGAAAACAGACTATCCAACAGTTATCCATGAAGATAATGCAGCCTGTGTTGCCCAAATGAAGGAAGGGTTCATTAAGGGTGATAAGACGAAACACATATCTCCAAAGTTTTTTAGTGCACATGAGCTTCAGAAGGCTAAAGTTATTAAAGTCAGACAAATCCGTTCAAATGAAAATCTGGCAGACATGTTCACCAAGTCTCTACCAAAGTGCACGTTTCAGAAGTTAGTGCAGAGTATCGGATTGCGTCGACTTACCAATAAGCTAAATTTGAAGAATGCGGAATCAGGGGGAGATACATATCAGGGGGAGCATCCATGATACATGCTTGTTGTACTCTTTTTCTTTCGATTAGGATTTTTCCCACTGGGTTTTTCCTATCAAGGTTTTAACGAGGCAACATAAGCATACTTAACATTATATCAACAATCCAGGTTAAGTTGTACTCTTTTTCCTTCGCTATGGTTTTTTCCCATTGGGTTTTTCTGAGCAAGGTTTTAACGAGGCAACTGATGTTGATATGTGGGCATCCAAGGGGGAGTGTTGTAAATAATTGATGGATGTCCACACAACTCCAATCAACAAGTGGATTTGTCATTCTTCACTAAAGGGGTTGTTGGCTACTTGTCTTTTAATGTCCTAGTCTTTCTATAAATAAGGCCATTAGAAGCCACACAATGTACATGTAAAATTGAAAGGAATATACATTGAGAAAGAAAGAGAAATAATATTAGTATCACTCCCTCTCTTTATTTACCATCTTTTGTGTTATAGCTACTAAAATTATAGTGTGATATCTTGCATCTGCTTCACTCCTATCTTTGGAAAGATTATCCCTCTAAGCTTTGTATCTTGTTTACTTATTCCACTGCACATATTGTCAATTTTACAACAATTCCTACTTACCCACAGAATATGACCGCACAACTAACCTGCATCTCTTTGGCCAAAAAGAAAATTAAAGAATTAATTTCCTATTTCTAGTTATCTTTCTTTTAACGTAATAAATAATTGGAAAGTTTAATGTAATTGGTGAAGAAATTAAAATATGTTATTCACTCTAACTGGTAAGCAAAGTCGGCTGAAACTTGGGACATGTTTATAAGAATACTACTTGGCTGCTTAAAGTTAGCGACCACTCTTGATACACAATCACATTTGAATACGTATCTAAATAATTGAAATAGAAACTTCAATGTAATTGGTGAAGAAATTAAAATATGTTATTCACTCTACTGGTAAGCAAAGTCGGCTGAAACTTGGGACATGTTTATAAGAATAATACTTGGCTGCTTAAAGGTCAGCAACCACTCTTGATACACAATCACATTTGAATACGTATCTAAATAATTGAAATAGTAAACACAAATTAAATACGTGTTCAAATGTTATTGGGTATCAGTAAGAGTGGCCGTTGAAACATGTGTTCAAATGTCATTGGGTAGCAGGAGTGGCTATTGAACTAATCATATCCAATGACATTTGGACACACGTCTAAATAATTGAAATTGTAAACAAAAATTAAACACGTGTTCAAATATCATTGGATATCAGCAGGAGTGGCTGCTGAACTTTCAACAGTCAAGCAGTGTTCATGTTATAATTGGAATTTATCAAACCAGACAGAGGGTCTCAATCGAATCGACGTGGAGTTGGAATTTAAGATGCAATATTAGACGTACGATTGACTTGGGAGTTTTGCATTTATAACATAGTCACTCATATATATATATATATATATATATATATATATATATATATATATATATATATATAAGCTGGGTAGAAGAGAGGCAATACCAAAAACCATCTAACATTAATTTCTTGTTCATCATTTCTTTTCTCACTGTCAACCAATTTCTGGAGAGAGGCTGAAAAATGGCTGACGGGATCATTGGCGTGCTACTGGAGCGGCTGGTTTCAACAGCTTATGAGTACGTAGACGGAGAGATGAAACTTGTTTTGAATGTCACGAAAGAAATTGATGAAATCGCTGCCAAACTCAAAGGCATTCAAGCTGTTCTGGAGGATGCGGAGCGAAGACAGGTGAAGGATACCAGCGTCAGAATTTGGTTGGATAAGCTGAACGACATATCCTACAAAATGGTGGACGTGCTGGACGAGTGGAACACTGACATACTGAAACAACAAGTTGAGCACCAAGAACGAGAAGGTGAAAATGTTGCTCCTAAGAAGAAGATGAAGAAGGTAGCTTTCTCTCTTTCTCCTAGTTGCTTTTGTTTTCGCAAAGCCAGAGAGGTAACTTTTCGCCATGAAATTGCAAGTACGATAAAAGATTTGAATGATAAGTTAAGTGTGATTGATGAGCAAAGAAGAAACACGCTTGTGTTTCAACTCAATCAAAACGGCATTCAACAAGTACCTAAACGACGAGAGACTTCTCACTATGTCGACATGTCTAAGGTATTTGGCCGAGAAAATGAAATAGATGTTTTGGTTACAAGACTGTTGAGTGATGGTAGAGAAGATCGGAGGGGGATCCTTATCATCCCTATTCTAGGGATGGGAGGAATGGGAAAGACAACTCTAACCCAATTAGCTTATAATGATGTCAATGTTCAAGCCTATTTTGATAAGAGAATATGGGTTTGTGTGTCAGACCCTTTTGATGAGATTAGGATTGCCAAAACCATAAGCAGTGATAGCCCCCCAAGTTCAAATGATCAATTGAGCCATGTCTTGGACTCTATGTCAACATCCATCAAGGGCAAGAGATTTCTCATTGTCCTAGATGATGTGTGGACCCACGACTTTGAAAAGTGGGAACTATTAAGGATACCACTTATCCAAAGTGGTGCTAAAGGCAGTAGAATATTGGTAACTACAAGACAACATGATGTTGTTGACAAAATGGAAGCAACCAGGGACGTGATTAATCTAGAAGAGTTGAGTGAAAAGAATTGTTTGTCAATCTTCGACCACTTCTCCAGTAGGCAAGAAGATGAGTTTGAAGATATTAGCAAGGAAATGGTAGAGAAATGTAAAGGTTTGCCTCTCGCTGCAAAAGCTTTAGGCAGTTTCATGCGCAATAAAAGAACAAGGAGGGAATGGCTAGATGTTTTGAATAGTAAGGTATGGGATCGAGAAGAAGTGGAGCAAAAAGTTTTTCAACCATTATTACTAAGTTATTATGATTTGGCCCCAACAATCAAATGTTGCCTTTTGTATTGTGCTAGTTTTCCTAAAGATTATGAGTTTCAGAGAGACTGTTTGATTAATCATTGGATGGCACAAGATTACCTTAATTCAGAACATAACAAAGATAAGGCAGAAATTGGTCATGAAATTTTTGATAACTTAGTAGCACGATCTTTTTTTCAAGATTTGAAGAAAAATAGTGCCACTGGTAAAGTTACAGGTTGCAAAATGCATGATATTGTTCATGACTTTGTGCAATCTCTCACCAAGAACGAGTGTTTGATCATCGACACTACTGGTGTTGGCAATGAAATACAGGTTTTGGATCAAAAGGTTCGCCATTTGACCTTAAAATCGAAACATGGTGAGCCACTCCCACCTTCTAGTGCATATTATAATTGCAAAAATCTACGTTCTCTCACAATAAAATTCTCATTCTCGAGGGGTGGTACATCCAATCCTATGACGATAGACTCAAATTTGCTTCTACAACTGAAATGTCTAAGGACATTAAATTTGAGTGAAATTGGCATAAGTGAAGTTCCCAAGGAAATTGATGAATTGATACATTTGAGGCATATTGATTTGTCATGGAATCGAGGTTTGAAGATATTGCCGGACAGTATTTGTGAGTTGTACAATTTGTATACCTTGCGCCTTTCTTATTGCAGGTCACTTGAAAAACTACCTGATAACATGGGGAAGTTGATTAGCTTAAAGCACCTTTATGTTAGGGGCTGTCTTGAGTTGGAGTACTTGCCAAAAGGGATTCGAAGATTAAAAAAATTGAAAACAATAGATGAGTGTGTTGTGGTTTGTGGCGATGATGAGGACAAAGCAGCATTACAAGTGGGAGATTTGAGAGTCTTGAACCTCCATGGCAGTCTCACCATAAGATTGAATGGGAATGTGGAAGATGAAAGGGAGCTTGAGAAAGCGCAGTTGTGGCACATGAAGCAACTCTTTTATCTTGGAATTAATTTTGAGCATGTCCAGTACAAGCAGACAGTGAGCACAAAAGAAATACTGAATGTCTTACGACCGCACGAAAATCTGGAATATTTAGACATTTGTTATCATTCAGGCACCACCTGCCCCAGTTGGATGATGTCTTTGCACAACTTAAGATTCATCACTCTATTGGGATGGATTGAATGCAAGTTTTTGCCTCCTCTGGGGAAATTGCCATACCTTGAAAAACTAACTGTAATCAGTCTGAGAAGGGTGGAAAAGGTTAGTGGTGAATTTCTTGGAATAGACAAAGCAGAAAAGTTATTGACATCATCATCATCCTCATTTTTTCCGAAGTTGAAACAACTCGTAGTTAATTGCATGTCAGCATTGGTAGAGTGGGAAGTAGGCATGGAAGGGTGGACCAAAGAGAATTCTGAAATTTCAATCATGCCATTCCTTTCTTCTTTGGAAATCAGTCTATGTCCTCTCCTAAAAACATTGCCAGACTTCCTCTGCAAAACACCACTACAGGATCTTATCATTAAGGATTGTCCGAGACTTTCTAAGCGCTGTAAACAAGGCAGTGGAGAGGAGTGGCCCAAGATTTCTCACATCCAAAACATCAAAATCTCACAATCCTGGTAATTGAGCTCTATCTTATTTACACATTTTATGTATGTGTCAATTACAGCTGCTATTGTCATATTTGTTTAATTTGCTTATTTTTCTTCTTCAAAGGACATGAGCAATGTGGATCAAGTGGTAACTCGTGAGCTAGGCATATTTATTAATCTGCTTTGAAAAGGTAATTTTCTTCTTTTACATATTCTAATGGTTATTTAATGTCGGCTACTCATTGCTAATTTCTTTGTTGGACGACTGAGTGGAAAATTGTGATATCAATAAACCATCAAGGAAACTTATCGTACATTTCATCTAACTGATTTATGACATGCTTTTAGGTAATTATTCATCCATACATACCAAATTTGAAATCAAATTTCCACGGCACAGGGATTTGCTAATCTTAGTTGCTCAAGTATCCGCAAAACATACAGGAGACTGAGCAAATGTGAGCCAAATTAAGGAGCATTAGTTAAAGTCACGTTCAGGTTTCTTGTGAGGTCTGTTGTCTGACTTTAATCTACATATAATCTAGCTGTTTTCTTTTAAAATTTAATTATAAGACAATTTCTAAGATATGTTGAACCGGGAATTCTTTTATCGTTTCAGGGATTCTGGCAAAGCGCGCAAAAAGCGCAACGTCGACCATCAATGTCTTCTGCTGAAGTTTCGAACTGAAATTTTTATTATCTTCACCAATCCCATGAGAACTTGCAGGCATTGGAAAGTGATTCTTAAAGCATTCTTCTACTGACTCCTCGTTGCTTGGACTTGTGCTCCTTCATTGTGATTTTTCAACAGGTCAAGTACAATAATCATGTGAACAGGGAAGTTAACAGCACTGAATGGCACGAAATGGATTGACGGTGGCACAATAAGATTTAGTTTGGTTTGAGGATGATTGTATATTTTCCATGTAACTTTAATGTGTGGTGCTCATTTCTTCTTTGAATGGGTGCGGGTTGAAATCTCCGACAAAGTTTTTACCGAGGCCCTTTCAATGTGTGGTGCACCCTATCCTTTCTTGTATGTATTATTCTTTCATAATGCTAATGAATATCATTCAATTTAAGCTTGTATAGAGCACAACGACAAGCACGCAAAAGGGAAAGTTGTGACCCATATAGCAAAACGAGAGAAAACACAAAACACAACATTCGAAGCAAATCAGGAAACTGGAGATGCTTCTACAATAGGCACCATCTGATTAACTAAAGGACCTAGCTGCACAATCGTAAGGTCCCAACACAACAATCCCTAACTTTAAGGCCTGCACCTACTCATCATACAGCCACTCAAGAGACACGGGAACGCCGTTGGCCGTGTCTTTGTTTTGGCATTCTCTCGTCGAGCAATTGGAGTTGTTTTTCAATCAATGGAGGATCATTTGGCGACGGCCAGAGAGCTTCACCCGTATCCTTGTGCTTGAAATTCTGTTATCCTGGATTCAACTTATCATCCCTGTTATCCCCATTCATATGGATTGCTATAAAACACTTGCCACAAGTGAAGGCGATGCTTATACTTGTCGAAACAACGGAAGCATATAAAAAGCTCAGCAGCATCAGATCGAATCGTATTTTTCTCTAATGCTTGACGACTTTCCAGACTGAAAACAATGTATAATTTGAGGAGGACTACCATACTTCTGAGCAAGAACAGGACCAAAAACCTTGCCTACTCATTGCTTGTGGATTTATTCATTCCCAACAATTTAAAATTCAATCCCGGAGTTGACAGATAAGAGTTGTCTGCAGCGTTGGGATAAACTGCGAAAGCGATCCAAGTCTCTGAATGAAAGCGAGGATGTTATGAGCAACACCTCCTGGAAGATTACTAAGCCTGTCTACCGTACACTCTGTACAAATGAACTCCTTGTGCAGTAGCCATTAAGCTACGCAGCTTCCTCGTGTGTGCTCTCTCGCTGCAGGATAAGCCTTATCGAAATAGAAGTCAAGAATTACGAGATAGAAATCGAAACTCTGAAAGCTAAGGGAAAATTGGTAGAATCAGGCGCATGCGACCCTCATCTCAGCACCTCCAATGTACATCATCTAAGCGCGAATCATAGCGGGGGACGGGCTGAGTACTTGCTTCGTTTTGAAACATCACGCTAACAAAATAGCGCCTCTAAGTACATGGTTGAAGATCGGTTGAAGATCGACCAATGTCTGAAAATATTAGTAACCAAAAAAACACGGTGGAGGTAACAATATTGTATAGCCCAGCCACTCCATTTTGCTAATCCCTTTTTTTTTTAAAGCCTACAAGGATTGGGATGATTGGGAACGTAAAGGTCCTTTAAAATGCGTCGAAGGAGATTGTAACATGCTGTATAAAAAACTTTCACTACAAGAAAAATGGGCTAAGAACACAAATGATTTGTGCCCTTCTCATTCTCATTGAGCACAAATACATAATTGTGCTTTATAAGGTCCATTGAACACCCAAATATCTCAATTGTGCCCTCTAACAAAAAAGCACATTAGTGTGTGTTGTGTATTTGTGCCTACTAAAGTTTGAACACGAAATTTTGTGTCCAACTTGCATGTGTCCTATTATTTTATTAATTTACAAAAACAAAATAAAAGGGTTTTGTGCCCTTTAATTTAATATATTTAAATAAATATTATTTTTTTATCCTTTAGATTTACTTTTACTCAACGCCTCTCTCTCTTTCCACTCTATAGATATTATTTTATTAATTTACAAACACACAATAAAAAGGTTTTGTGCCCTCTAATTTAATATATTTAAATAAATATTATTTTTTTATCCTTTAGATTTACTTTTACTCTACTTAACGCCTCTCTCTCTTTCCACTCTATAGATATTATTTTATTAATTTACAAACACACAATAAAAAGGTTTTGTGCCCTCTAATTTAATATATTTAAATAAATATTTTTTTTTTATTCTTTAGATTTACTTTTACTCTACTTAACGCCGCTCTTTTTCCACTGTCTCAAACTCTCCTTGTACTCGGCAACCTTCCTTTCCCCCCGCCCGTATCCTGTTTCTCCTCCTTCTGCACGCAACAGCACCGCCGTCCCCCGATCACCAACGATCGTCAAATTATACCTACATAATCCTTTTTATGTCCTCTTTTGAACCCCCCAGTTAGTTTCTACAAATTCATAGCTGGATTTCCTCAATTTCAGATCTAAGAAACAGTGACCGCATATTTTTTTGGCCTGTTTTCGGCCAAGCCTGGCAGAATTGGACCTCGACCCTAGAGGTAAAGATGATCATCTCTTAGTGGGTTGTCCTCCAGTGTAAGTTCTTTTCTGAAATAAAAACTTTCAGTTTTGGGATCCATTTTAGATTTTGAATTTTAATTCCCTTTTTTGTATGCATGTCAAAGTTTACTCACTTGGAGACTGCTCGGAATTTCAAAGTTTAGTCGCATGTAATATTTTTGTTTTAAATTGGTTATTTAATTTTTAATGTTTATAACTTATTGTAGTTTGTTTCATCAACTTTTCTAGCATTTTTTGTTTAAGTTTTCTGTTTTGGTTGCCTAGAAGATGAAGGAAAATAAATAAAATATAATTCCATGTAGTTGTTTGTTTCCCCGGGGAAAGAAAGATTGGAAATATTCGATCAATATTAATCAAGTCAAAATGTTGAATTTAATTTAATTATTTAAACTCATTTCCATGTCATATGACTACAGGATATTTCATTGACTCAGGTAGTTTTCAACTTTTTCTTTCCCTTAATTTGAAATGGCAGTGAGATTAAGATACGATTACAGGATAATTACAGTGTTTTTTTTTAAAATTTTTTTATTTTTTTTTTCCAGTTAATGAAAGATGCCAAAAACTCAGTTGGGTTCCCACAATGTAAGGCCCCATGGAGTCAATGAGGTTATGCAAGCCTCCGGCTTGTGACAGATGGTGTAAGAGGAGGCCTAAACTGTAATCCGGTGTCACTCCGATGGATTGAGTTTTGTGATCTAGCTAAACTACCCATGGTCAATCACATGAACAAATCATACAGGTAGTGCAGAAGTTGGTTACCTTCTTCCATTCATTCCTTCATCTACGAAAGATAAATGTGTGAGTTCACTTTACTGAAATCTTCCACTTAGGTTTACATATTAAGGTAGTCTTATCAGATTTTAGGCAAAAGTGTGAGTCATCATGTGGTAGGTTTAGATAACTATTAGTACTGTAATAAAACTCATCATTTAAGCAAGTGTAAAATTGTAATATCTGATTACTAAAAAAGGGCATGATGCTAAAGGCCTTAATAAATGAGAGATTTGTAAATGAAATTCATGGAGCGAGAGGAGAGATGTAGAAGATCATAGTAATTAAAAAAAGTCATTGAAATGGTGGGAGACACATTCCATATGCCCCTTGAAAGATGCCTCATTTGCATTATCCTTAAAGACATTTTTTCATAAGCTAATTAAAAAAACAGACAACTAATTGATAGGAAAAAACAACTATTACTCCATAATCAAAGAAATGACACTTCTTTGCTAAAAAAATCAGTTGGGTTCCCACATTGTAAGGTCCCGTGGATTCAAGGAGGCAAAGGTTCATATGCATTATTGGCTGATTATGTTGGTTCTTGTCGGGATTGACCTCGATTTGAAATTGATAGAACTATTTCACCACTTTTTGCTTTTGTAGATTAATTTTGTATTTTTGTTATCCATGAGTTACGTTTACATGTTTAAAATATTTGTAATTCTACATTTACGTGTAGTGTTTGGTGATTAGAGTTGATGAATTAGATCGATCGTTTTAATTTTTGGTACTATTCATGACTTTGGCAGTGAGAGCTCCAAATACCACACATGTCATTCGGATTAGTTCGTTTGTGGAGCAAAGATTGGATGAGATGCAAAACTGGGGAATATAAGCAAGGTTAGATTTCAAAATACTTATTTATTTGACTCTGCTTTGCAGATCCTATAAGGTTTTTAGCATTTGCTATCTTTCTTAGAAATTAATGTCATAACATTGAGATTCATCTCACTGTATTTGACCTAAAGCTAAATGATTGTCCAAACTTGTATTGTTTTGTACAACTTGTTTGCTAGTAATGATGGTTTAGCTGCTCGTTTAAGTTGCATGTTTTGTTCGTTGTTATTTAGTATAACAAAGTAGCAATGCGTCAATGCTTGTGAGTTCTCAATGCCGATTGAAAGTTTTGATCCTTGAACATCACTGGAAATAGGTCCTTAACAATTTATTTTCATTTACCCTTTGGTTTGGATTTCAGGAAAATGATTGGATAATCCACCAAGTTGGAAAAAAGAGGTGAAATCAGTTTTGCCTGGCTATATGTAGAGATGCATGGATTGCTTAAGTTCTATTGGATATATCAGTTTTGCCTAGCTAAAGTACACATGTTTTATTTTTATTTTTATTTTTTTTTATTTTTTTAATGACGAATACTTGTATACTTTCATTAATGATATTCCACTTTTACTGTTTGGTTCATTCTAACAGCTTAAGCTGTTGGTTTTCATTTTATGAAATTTTTAATCTTTTGTTTTGCTTAAATTTCAGTTTGTAGCCTGTTTTGATTTTTCAATTTTTTTTTAAATACAGCTTATTAGGCACAATTTTAAAAAAGTGCCCGTCAGGTGGTTGTTAGATCGTCTGACAGACTGTCAGAACGTAAGCACAATAAGATATCTATTTGTGCTATACTATTTGAGCACAAAAAAGTCATTTTGTGCCCTTTCATCAATGGTGACGTCCATAGAGGGCACAGACAATATAATAGTTGCTGCACTGTTGCCATTGGTCTATGGGCACATATGTTGGTGCCCTTTGGCCTCAAAGAGCACAAATAATTTATTGTGTGCAGTGCCCATTTTTGTTGTAGTGTTTATGGATTCATATATATATGTTTTGTTTAGTAAATTCTTGAGTTTTTTAATTTGTGACTTTATTGTCTAAAGATGCTCCCATCTGTATGAATCTATGGCTTCGCCCCTTCCCTACTTCCCCAGTCGATGAGAGAGAGGCTACTCATTAGAGTGTTGCCCAAGAAAGCTATTGATTAGGGTAGATGTAAACAATGCCAAAACAAAGTGGTGGCAATATATGTTCTCCTTAGACTCTCCTGACTTTGATCTTAAATTGATTGATGATCAATGAGAAACTATCAAATTCCAGGTGAACTCCTGGGGTTTGCGATTTAGGTGATTGGTACGAAACTGAGTTTGTGATTTGCGTGCTGCAAAATGTGCAGTCTTGAGCAGATCGTCTTCAACCTCTCGGTAGGGATTGGTTGGATGGTGAAGGTACGAATGGAGGGAAATAGTCCGGCAAAAGCTTCTCGGCAGAGTTCCTCCAAGTACAAAGCTGTATTGCCATGAGCCCAGGAGTGCAAAATCGAGTGTTCGAGTTCTCTTAAGTAGAGCAACCTCTTTTAGAGCATCTCCAAATGAGACGTCAAAATGTTTACATAAGCTATAACAATAAAAAAAGACTACACTAATATTCTCTAACCAAAATATCAAATCCTATATGGCGATTACATGGATTGGCAGCAATAGTTGCTGCCAAATCTGACAGCGGCTTCAAAACTAATTATTAATGTTTTTTCATTAATTTTTTATTGGTTTAATCATTATAGCAATTAATGATGTTGTTGACCCCTTTCTTTTTGTTCAACTGAGGTAAGTGTACGGTCCCCATTTGTTAAAGAAAAAATAGTGAACGATCTAGATTTAAGATTTATTAAATGTCTTTCATTAACTTTTTATTAATTTAATTGAGCATCTCTAAATTGAGCATCTCTTTTAAAGATGCTCTTAAATATTACTCGAAACTTAACTTTTACTGTAGAGCTCTTTTTTGGGCAAAATATGTTTGCATCTACAACCAAATTCACCGTAAAAAAATAAAAAATAAAAAAGACTTCTCTCGTTACAAAAATGTATTAACAAGAAGTACTGGATATTTACAAATATCACTCTATCCAAATTCACTAAAATAATGAACTCTCTCTGTACAAAGGCTTTGCCTAACACTCGGACGTTCCCCATTTGAATTGATGGAAGTATCTCCACAAAATGCTGGAGCTTCAGAATTATGCTCTTCTTCTCAAGATCCTCCGTTGAAGAAGGCTTCAAATGCTCAGTCAACTTCGGTGTGAAAAATGAAACTCGGAAAAACTGTCGTGACGTCCCTAGAGGATTGGTTCACAGGCAGGTCAGTAATTTTCAATTAAAACTGAAACTTTCGTCCAAAGGTTGGATGCTTCAAACAAGAGATGCATGCAAATTACATACTTCAAATAAGGAAGAGTCATGTTTTTCAGAAGCGTTGGATGCCGGAGCACGAAAGCCTTCCATTCTTCTTTGTTAATTTTACCATCTTTGTCTGCATCAGCATCGGCAAATGTCTGCAACACAATTAGAGATGCCGTGGGTACTAAATTCTCTTGGCGCTAGATCACCACCACCCGGTAAATAAAATTCAGACCTAGACATGTTCAGCGCTTACCTTCTCAATGATTTCCTCAAGAATATCATCTGACAATTTCACGTCGGATTCCATCAATATGGCAATCACCATTTGCTTAACCTGAAACAAAGTACCAACTTAACAACACATCTAAAAATAGATTACCTTGGAGATTTAGAGGTTAAGAAAAGTATAGTGCTCACCTCTTCTCGCTCAATGAATCCGGTTTGTCTCAGATCATACAGCCGAAATGCAACTGCAAGTAATCAACAAACACAAATCATTAAATAAGAACGACACATGACCTGCATTTACACAAACCAATACACAGTAGTAACACTTACAATCGATTTTGTCATCAATAGGGGCATAGGGATGGAAGACATTGAGTGCATGAACAAACTCATCAAATTCAATGACACCATTTTTCTTTTCATCAAATAGATCAAAAACCTACAAGATCGAAAACAAGTTGGCAACATATACACAGAGGCAGAGCTACGCATACAAAACCATTCATTACTGTTGCACACCATCCATCACCATCACATAGATTGTCGTTAGTTGAGTGGGATTTTATCAATCTGCTACCAAAATCTCAAAATTTAAACTCGTCTAACAGCAATCAACACAATGGTGAGCAAAAATATTACACACGCAGGCAGAACTACACATACAAAATCATTCATTACTTTTGCCCACCATCCATCACCGTCATATTGATTGTCGTTGGTTGAGTGTGATTTAACCAATCTACTAGCAAAATCTCAAAATTTAAACTCATCTAACTACAATCAATGTGATGGTGAGTGCTCGATGCATTTACCCGGTCAAGGAACAGATTTTCGCCTTGGGGAGTTTGAAATAGTGCTAATTGAAGCTCCTCCTACAACATAACCACCATTACACAATTAAGCACGACAACTCCAAACTCAAAAGAAACATCACAGTTCTTCAAAATATGAAGAATTCTAACTTTCTAAGCAAATTCAGCTGACCTTGTGAATCGATCCGTCGTCGATAATCGAGCTGCTCAGCTTCTTAAAAAGCTCATACAACGCCTCCAGCTCATTAACAGTAACTGCATCATGATTTCATAATTTCTGTTATTTTATTTTTTTCCTAAATTCCAAAACAAAACGAAAGAAAATTCACAATTCCAATACATCTAGTTTCATCGGCGAGGAGAGACATATCGCCGCAAGTGAAACCGGGCTTGATTGGGCGGCGGGGACTGTGGCTGCAGCAACCGGTCACGGCGAAAACCAGCACCTCTACGATAGCTACAAACGGTATAAACGCCGCGCAGATCTTCTCCCCGATTGATAACGAACTCGATCTCTGCTCAGCCGCCGGAAAAAAAATTACACTCAATGCCGGTCAATTAATTCAACAGAAAATCAAAATCAAAATTCGAAAAAATATTTTAAAAATTGGATGAAAATTGAAATAAATTAGGGAATTATTGTACCGAGAATTCCATTGCTGTCGTCAGCAACAATTCATCAGATCGAGGCTACTTCTTCTTCGCCTTGTACTTTTGGATGAAAAATGTCCGCGGGTGCACCGGAAAGGCTTCGAGGGGCTGCTTCTCTCTCGCTTCGCCGGCGCGGATTGTACATATTTTTCCGGTTGGACGAGCGAGAGACCCGCGACAAGAGCTTCGATTTATATAATCAACGGACGCCAAGTGCTTATCCTAATCTCACCTGATTGTGAATACAGGTGAGCTAGGAGGATGACACGTGGTTTGTTGATTGGCTTTGTAGCGCCTTGTCTTGGTGTATTCCCGCGAAGTGTAGTGAGCTATGCGGGTATTAGTGGAAAAGTTGTTGGTTTTTTTTTTTTTTTTCTTTCGGTTTTTGGGTACGTGGCTGGGTGGAGCCAATCGTAACGAGTTTTGATCCAATCACAGTTTGCCAACTAGGCAAATAATTGGATTATGCTAAAATCCATTTAAACTACGGGGACGGAGGAAGAGATGACGAGGAAAACCTTATCAAAGCAATCAATCACATACTACAAAATAAAAAAATAGGAATGTGTGATTTTCATATATTTTTTGATAACTTATGTCCGTTAGTATTCTTTAATTCGTCCGATCCGACAATATACAACCAGAATTCATCGTCGCCACCACCGAACACCCAAAACGACTATATACATCCGGAATTCTTTGATCCGCTCAGCCGAAATTTGAATATGCTAATCTTATCACTCTTCACCATCATCACGTGGCATATCCATTGGTTTGGATCAAGTGGATGTTTTCTAGTAGACAGCGTGGTATGAAAATATGGTGGACAACTTTGGTACGAAAATAAATGTGGTACCATCTTATATTGGTAGGTCGAGCTGGAGCAAATATGGTATAAAAATGTGAAAAGTGTAGCATTATTCAAATATAAATAGTAGACAACATATGTCTAGTAATTATTGTCTAACAATTCATATCCATTTTTAACGGGATAATATTTAGGAGTCTAAATTTTTAAACTAAATGATGTGTCACTAATAAGAAATAAGCACATTAATCAATATTTAAATAATAATTCAATTATCAACGATCACATTATTTTTTAACAATTAATCATTCTCCAACTCGTCATCTATACATTCACTTTTGCATGTGAAACTCCTCTTTTTTTTTTAAATTTCTTTTGTCAAGTCAGTGTAAGGCAACTGTTTATACAATTATTGTCATTGTTTAATGGGTATAATTAACACAGGATTAAACAATAAATAAGGGACAAGCGTTTCTGTATTACAACTAGCGATTACGTGTAGAACGAGTCTTTTTGTGGGCATATCTGTGGGCGAATATGTGATTATGACGATCTATGATTGCTTAAGAGGTTGTTATGACACCACCATCGCAGTCTTAATCAAATGGCTATAATTTCTCAAGCAAACATAGATGTGTGAGTAGACTTCTCATCGATTCTTAGTACTAAAATCTAATGATTAATTCACATGGATTTTTTAAGATTCCAACATTGTCAATTTCAGATTTTCTATGTTAGAAAAATTATTAAAATAATGAAACAAATGTCGTAGATGTTCGAAATCCGCTGCTGGTGTGAAAGCTAGACTTGTGGTTAGGGGAGGTTGAAATGCGTCTGTGAGTATTCCCGACACTCGGAAGAGGTAGATAATCATGACTTGCCACTAGTTGTCCCTCTTAAAAAAAAATGTCATAGATAATATTATTGATATATTTGTTATAATATAAGCCAACGATTATGAAGAAAAACCTATAGACTCGCAATATGTCTAGGAAAGATTTTTTTTGGTCGTGAATAACAAATTGATTTAGAGGGTTTGAAAGCTCAATTTACTAAGTATGGATGCAATTCGAGCAGGTTAGATGGTTAACCCAACTCTAACCCAATCTTCACAATTCGAGTGTGGGTTGGGTCGGGTTCGCCCAACTTTATCTAGTTCAAACTTATAACACTTTGGTCGATCATCAAACTATCATAAAAGCCTTTAACGAGTCCCTTCCAAAAAGTTTTCTCTCCCTTCCAACAAACCCTAGTTGTCACCCCCGTTGTCGCCGGCCTCTGGCTATGGTTAAGGGGTGGTGGCAGCCTCTTCCCTCCCTTTCCTAGCTCTTCCTCCCTTCCTTCCCCCCTTCTTCTCCTTCTCTGCCATCCTCATCCCCTCGTCATTCTCATTTTTTCTTCCCACCACCCCACTCCGACTCTTCCTTCCCAACCTTTCACTCTTGTGTGAGGTTTAGATATGTGTTGCAAGTGGGCTGGATCCCCCCTCATCAACTCAATTTCCCTTATGGTATCTCCATCCTCGACGGCTTCGATGCTCTCTGCTCTGGAGGTTCGGCTTGGTCTGGGAGCTTGACACGTTTATCTCGTAGGGCTCAGCTCGGCTTGAGCGTCTTGGTGCGGCTCGACTCATTGTGGCTCATTTTGTTGCAGCTCGGCTCTTCTCGTTCTGGCTCGGTCCTTCTCGTTGCAGCGCCTTGGTCCCCCTGCTTTTGAGTTGTTCAGCGGATCTTTCTTGGTGTAGTTTAGTTCATGTCACCCTTGTGCACCGCGGCGATGCTGGTGTTTTGGCTAATTTGGTCTTCACCTTTGTGTGTGTGTTACTATGAGTCTCGTCTACTTTGTTGTGGTCTGGCACTTTTACGATGACTTTTGTGGCCTCGCTATTCGATAGTGGACATTGTGTCTATCGGTATCTCTATGTTGCTGCTATCATTTATTGTGACATATCTGTACTGGTAGTTTTGTGCACTTGGCGACTATGTGATTGAGCTTGTGGGTGTCTATTATGGGTTTAATGTTATTTGTTTGCTCTGTGAAAATTCATTCCAGATCAATTCATTGATCATTTGAATTATATACCCAATGATACTGTGTAATTATTTGGTGTTGATTAGTGAAAGGCTGTGTTATCGCTTCTGGTAAAAAAAAAATCTTATAACACTTTATTTTGCTTGATTTCCCAAATTTTGAACCAAACAATGTTAATATTAGTTAAATTTCATTTACACATCATCATTCATACAAAAGTTGAAACAAACAACTTGAAGACTATTTCTAATATTTCAACAATGCAAAGTTGAAATTAAATTACAAGACGTAAACTAAAACTTCAACCAAAAGAAGTGTATAAGTAATAATATCATTCATTATACAAAACTTATACATAACTTTTATAATATAAAGTGAGATGGGTAATATATGGATGAGTGAATTTGAGCTCAAAATCAGGCTGTGTTTAGGTTGACATGGTCGGGCAAGACATTAGGTTTGGGCAGTTTTTTTTGTTTCTTCATTATAACCTTCCGGTCGAATTTAAAATCAGATTGGACATGAGCATATTCGGATTGACCTAACTCAAGTTTGACCCCTAATACTAAATAATTTAGAGAGAGAAATTAGTTACTTTTGCTGGCCATTTTTAACTGTTGAGGATCTACAATTAGCAATCACTCATGCACATGGAGTGCCTTTACCGCGTTGGTTAAGAATCATTACCTTTCATTTGTCGTTAAAGTCGTGTTTTTCCCTTGCCATTGGTAACTGGCAATGTTTGGTGCGCTTTTACCTTAGTTGGCCCATGGTTGTTGTTGCGATTCTTTCAAGGAGCGGTCAAGTCTTCTATAAGGAGATGAAGCTGGCGTGTGGGTCTCTCTTTTTTCTCGATTGTTTTACTTTAGTGTGTATATTTTGAAAATCGGATCTTCAAATAATTTTTGTAAGGATTTTAAGAATTCGTGAATCATATTCATTCATCGTGCATTATACGATAAAAATTATTTTAAATATTTTTATTTAAGATTAAATACAAACAGTACTTGACAAAAAATAACAGTACGATATATGATGAACAGACACGATTTATAAATCTTCATAATCCTCACCAAAATGATCCGAAGAGGATCCTGTTGGTATATTTTGGTATCTCGCTTTTGTGTGTTTGTCTTACGTTTTGCGAGTGTTGTGACGGCAATTGGTGTGAATTTACTTTTATGTGGGTGTGTATTTTTTTTCACTATTCTCTAATGAGTACTGTTAGAGAAGTCAAATTTTTAAACTAAATTTTGTAAACTAAATTATGTAGATGTTGATAATTGATGTGTTTATTTTTTATGGGTGACACATCATTTGATTTGCAAATTTGATCTCGCTAGTATTATTCTTCTCTAATACTGTAATACTTACTACTCTAATTATAATCATTTGATGAGTTTTAAACTCTAGGTTTGTCTATCCACTACACAAATCTAGAATTTTAAATTCATTCAATGGTAATAAATAACATAGATAGGTTTAACATCACTTGAAAAATATTTTCAAAAATATTTCCAGAGTACTCCGATTAAAATTTATAGCGTTTATCAATTTTCAGTAAATCTATATTAAAGGCATGTGATAGCAATGTTGTATTAGGGTTATATTTCGTGTTTCCCTGTTATTCGTATTTTTGTTGTTCTTTTAGTAAATTTATCTCTTAACATAAAAAAAAAAAGAATAAAATTATCTTTTAGTCCTTCTTCATAATAGCAATGCTAGAATGACGATCTAATTAAAGTTACTATTTTACCCTAATAATTAGTGGGTAAAAATAATGTACCTATATTTAAAAAAAAAAAACTAATGAAAAGTAAAAAAAAAAATTCCCTTTTAATGAAAAGTTATTTTTAAAGATATAGTAAATAGTACTAAGAAAAAGTAAAGATGTGATTTTTCGTTAAAAGTAAACAATACCGATAGTATTTTATTAAAACTCCCTATTTAAACCATGTTAAAACCCTCAGTTTCATCACTGTACTATGGTATCTGTTCGAAATGAGATGCATTGTCTGCTCTCCCCTTTCCATACCCTCCTCATGCCCTCCTATTTTGTGCGGTCACGGTTAAGCCATGTCAATATTTTATATTAATTTTTTAATAGAGATAATAAGACAAAAAAAGTAATAGGAATATAAAATATTGACGTGGCTTAACCGTGACAGCACAAACAGAAAGGCATGAAAAAGAGAGGGCAGACAATCCATCTCTGTTCGAAAAGTCTTCAGACGTTGTCACGTTGTGGGTAATAAAAGGAAATGACAATTTGGACACATGGCTTGGACCTTTATGTCAAGCACATGAAAATCCCTGGCCATATTTATAAATAATTCAAATTCATAGATCGGACTGATCACTCTAATATGGTTGATATGCTTTGCCTGCCTAAATACGTACAACAATACAAAAGCAAATGTGGCTGGATAATGACCACATACATATCCTAGGTTTATAATTAACTTTGTCTAGTGACAGAGCCAGAAATTCATATTAGGAATGACACATTTTAGATCAAAATGGACATAATACATGTAGAAATTGTCTCGTTCATTTGATCGCCTTGGTATCAAATTTGAAAGTGAGTGACGATGCATTTATTCTTCATTATAAATGGTCAACTATAACAAGAGTTGAAACATTATTAAAAGCATATCTATTTATTTATCATTCTTGATATCAAATTCAAAGGTGACTGACCGACTGACCATGCATTCATTTTCTCATAGCGATCAAGAAAATATTTTTCTAAAAACATTAAGACATGAGAGCATCTGAAGGGTTTTTTTTTTGTACTAATTTCGAAAAAGGAAATATTTTTCTCTTCTTGATTTCATAGACGATATAATAGAGGGAAATGAAAAATTAACCAAAATAATAGTCTACAAGCAAAGAGAAAAATTGTATATAGGCAAGAAATAAAGAATATGATAAACTAATATTAGTATAGAACTATAGTTTCGAATTTTTAATGTAAAATATTTAAGGCTTTGTATTTGTTGGATTGAAGTTAATTGGACTAGCCAATACAATTACAAATTCAAGTTGATAGTGGTATTATAAAATTAATTAATATTAGTAGAGGTTCTTAGGAAAAAATTATTTGAGATAGGCCCAGCCCAAACCTATCCTAGTCTAAAGGTGGCTCCGCCACTGATTTTGTCTGTATGTATTTGATTAAGATTGGATATGAAGCAATCACGCCACTTAATAGTATAATCAAATATCATACCGTATAGAAATTTTATATGAATTTCGTGAGTAGTGATTCGATGCTAATTTGTTATTATAGTTGTACATAAAAACATCCATTTATAGTTTTAATTTCTTACTTTTCTTCCATATAATTCTTTCTTTCTTTTGTTTAACAACGAGATTAAACGCTCGACAAGAAAATCATGAGGTCTTGGGGTACATGTGGTCCGATATACTGGTAGATAACGTATTAGGTTTGTACTTATGTGCTCCGAGTTCGAAACTCTTCATTTCTTAAATTATTGTAATGGTTTCAAACTCTCCCCTTCCCTCTAATAATAGTAAAACTTCTAAAAAATATCATGAGGTCTTAGGGTCCAAGCAGCGCCTATAACAACAACAACAACCAAACCTAATCACACTAAGTGAGATCGACAGTATAAATCTTAGAACGCTACTACACTCAGTTTTGCGTCAGATCTTCCAAGCAGCACCTATTAGTAAAAAAATGCTGACAAGAGACATGAGCTGGATCAAAATATATTATACCAAGTCTTTTTTCACATTGCTATAAGCATATTTAGAAACAAGCATTGTTCTAAAAATCAGGTGGCGCTAAACGGCTAGTCATCGCATCGATTAATCTCTAAGTTTTTGAAAATTAAAAAAGAGCTCCTAGACCTGCTTAGGTGCGCCTAAACTTGCGTAGCCCTCTCCTAGATTGTAGTTCTCACTTAGACTGAAAATAGATAACTTTCATTTTGTATTTTTTTTTAATAAATTATAAGAGACTTGTTGAATACTTAGATTAACCCACATTATATACTTGTTCACCATGTTTTCAATATACTCTAAAACTTTATAATCTATATGACATTCTATTTTTAATTTGTGTATCTCAATGCAATTATGTATTTTTTTTAGTATAACATACACTTATTTATACGATGTATAATAAATTTACTTAAATATGCCTAGTTCGCTTAGACCCCCGCTTAGCTGTCTAAGCGCTAGACTCCAACCGGCCGCTCAACTAACACCTAGCGTCATTTAAAACCTTTGAAACAAGCACATGTAATGGATAGATAAACACAAAATTACATCAAAGTCCCTTCTGTGGGGAAATAAATATCAAATCATGCATTATTATCGTTTTTTTTTTCTTTCTGTAATCCTATCTATATAAAATGATTATGCCTTGTATGATTGTATTTAAGCCTAGTATTTGATATAACGTGATATCGATTCTTATTATCATTGATTAAGTTGAAAATATTGAATATCTTGCCAAATAGTAATCAAATTATATGTTTTGTATTTATCATCCCTTCGGGGACATCCGATATGTTTTGTATTTATCATGTTTATTGTGATTCTTTGAAAATAAATTAAAAATGATAAACATACTAGTATACAAGATGAACTAAAATTTTCAATTACAAAAAACTAAATTGGTACATGACTCACCCTTATCGGACTCGATGCATGATGGCCATCACGTGAGGGCCTGGCAAACGTGTCGTTTTTGTCGTGTTCGTGTTGTTTTCGTGTAACACCTGTTATCTTAACGGGTCGGGTCGTGTCGTGTCACACCCGTTAAGAAAAATATATTTTTTTAAAAAAAAATTGCACATACCACATATATTATTATATATTACTTCAAAACATTAAAACATTTGTCGTTTAAGTACTATATCTACACTCGAAAATAAGAACCTAATAAAAAAATAATACATACACTACTAATTTATTACAAATATTAAATGTGCAAGCATATGCAAAATGAAAGAGTTTTTGTATAAATATTTTAAATTGAAGATCGAATTCATTCATTGTATTCATATAGGATCAAGGAGTGTATCTGTAAAAAATCATCAAAATCAGAGTTAAAATAACCGTTAAATCGTGATTTTTAGTTTATAACCGTCGAAAAACTTTGGCCCGTTACTTGATCTCTGAACGTTTGTTTTTTGTGATTTTTTGCTGATGTGATCTCGAAGCATATACATACAAGTTTGACGGTTGCGATCGTTGAAATTAGTTTTGGATAATTCGTATCCCATTAAAACGATAGATTCACTAACACTTAGAGTTTATTTATACTTTCATTAAGTATAACATAAGATTTTGTGGTATCCACTTGTATAAATATTTTAAATTGAAGATTGAATTCATTCATTGTATTCATATAGGATCAAGGAGTGTATCTGTAAAAAATCATCAAAATCAGAGTTAAAATAACCGTTAAATCGTGATTTTTAGTTTATAACCGTCGAAAAACTTTGGCCCGTTACCTGACCTATGAATGTTTGTTTTTTGTGATTTTTTGCTGATGTGATCTCGAAGCATATACATACAAGTTTGACGGTTGCGATTGTTGAAATTAGTTTTGGATAATTCGTATCCCATTAAAACGATAGATTCACTAACACTTAGAGTTTATTTATACTTTCATTAAGTATAACATAAGATTTTGTGGTATCCACTTGTATAAATATTTTAAATTGAAGATCGAATTCATTCATTGTATTCATATAGGATCAAGGAGTGTATCTGTAAAAAATCATCAAAATCAGAGTTAAAATAACCGTTAAATCGTGATTTTTAGTTTATAACCGTCGAAAAACTTTGGGCCGTTACTTGATCTCTGAATGTTTGTTTTTTGTGATTTTTTGCTGATGTGATCTCGAAGCATATACATACAAGTTTGACGGTTGCGATCGTTGAAATTAGTTTTGGATAATTCGTATCCCATTAAAACGATATATTCACTAACACTTAGAGTTTATTTATACTTTCATTAAGTATAACATAAGATTTTGTGGTATCCACTTGTATAAATATTTTAAATTGAAGATTGAATTCATTCATTGTATTCATATAGGATCAAGGAGTGTATCTTTAAAAAATCATCAAAATCAGAGTTAAAATAACCGTTAAATGGTGATTTTTAGTTTATAACCGTCGAAAAACTTTGGCCCGTTACCTGACCTATGAATGTTTGTTTTTTGTGATTTTTTGCTGATGTGATCTCGAAGCATATACATACAAGTTTGACGGTTGCGATTGTTGAAATTAGTTTTGGATAATTCGTATCCCATTAAAACGATAGATTCACTAACACTTAGAGTTTATTTATACTTTCATTAAGTATAACATAAGATTTTGTGGTATCCACTTGTATAAATATTTTAAATTGAAGATCGAATTCATTCATTGTATTCATATAGGATCAAGGAGTGTATCTGTAAAAAATCATCAAAATCAGAGTTAAAATAACCGTTAAATCGTGATTTTTAGTTTATAACCGTCGAAAAACTTTGGGCCGTTACTTGATCTCTGAATGTTTGTTTTTTGTGATTTTTTGCTGATGTGATCTCGAAGCATATACATACAAGTTTGACGGTTGCGATCGTTGAAATTAGTTTTGGATAATTCGTATCCCATTAAAACGATAGATTCACTAACACTTAGAGTTTATTTATACTTTCATTAAGTATAACATAAGATTTTGTGGTATCCACTTGTATAAATATTTTAAATTGAAGATCGAATTCATTCATTGTATTCATATAGGATCAAGGAGTGTATCTTTAAAAAATCATCAAAATCAGAGTTAAAATAACCGTTAAATCGTGATTTTTAGTTTATAACCGTCGAAAAACTTTGGCCCGTTACTTAACCTCTGAATGTTTGTCTTTTGTGATTTTTTGCTGATGTGATCTCGAAGCATATACATACAAGTTTGACGGTTGCGATCGTTGAAATTAGTTTTGGATAATTCGTATCCCATTAAAACGATAGATTCACTAACACTTAGAGTTTATTTATACTTTCATTAAGTATAACATAAGATTTTGTGGTATCCACTTGTATAAATATTTTAAATTGAAGATCAAATTCATTCATTGTATTCATATAGGATCAAGGAGTGTATCTTTAAAAAATCATCAAAATCAGAGTTAAAATAACCGTTAAATCGTGATTTTTAGTTTATAACCGTCGAAAAACTTTGGCCCGTTACTTAACCTCTGAATGTTTCTCTTTTGTGATTTTTTGCTGATGTGATCTCGAAGCATATACATACAAGTTTGACGGTTGCGATCGTTGAAATTAGTTTTGGATAATTCGTATCCCATTAAAACGATAGATTCACTAACACTTAGAGTTTATTTATACTTTCATTAAGTATAACATAAGATTTTGTGGTATCCACTTGTATAAATATTTTAAATTGAAGATCAAATTCATTCATTGTATTCATATAGGATCAAGGAGTGTATCTGTAAAAAATCATCAAAATCAGAGTTAAAATAACCGTTAAATGGTGATTTTTAGTTTATAACCGTCGAAAAACTTTGGGCCGTTACTTGATCTCTGAATGTTTGTTTTTTGTGATTTTTTGCTGATGTGATCTCGAAGCATATACATACAAGTTTGACGGTTGCGATCGTTGAAATTAGTTTTGGATAATTCGTATCCCATCAAGTTTCAATGATTCAATAGTGTGTATTATGTGTTAGTGATGTGTGTGTGTGTGTATATATATATATATATTTATTAAGTAGATTTAAATACATTTATTTTGTACGTATAATTAAATTAACACGTGTTAATCATTATAAAAATAGTGGGATATGATATATGTGTGATAAAAAGTTAATAACTTAAAAAAAAATAATTCTCACCACTTTTTTTAATTTTCATTTTTCCCTCTCTTTTTTGTTTTCTTTTCAACTTTTCTTATAATTTTCACTTTTCCCTCCGGTAGCTTACCCATCTTTTCATAATTCCCTCTCCTTTTTATTTCATTTTCAACTTGTTTTATCATTTTCATTTTCCCTCCCTTTTTCTTCAAAAAAGGCGGCACTTTAAAGTTTAAATGAAATCAAACTGAATGGATTGTCTGTCCGATGGTTGGACTTGGATTGGAATATTGGATGCATCATGCATTGCTCATCGATTCATGCATATTATTAATTAATAATTATTATAGTTTATAATTATTATAGATGATTAATATTTTGGGGTATAATTATTATAGTTTATATAATTATTATAGTTAAATTTTTTTGATTTATTTATTATAGTTAATTAACTTAATTTAATATATATATATATTTATTTATTATAGTTTTTAGGGGTATAAAATTGTTAAATTAATATATATAATTATACTAGTATTTTTTTTAGGGTTATAAAATTATGAAATTAATATTCTGCTTATCGTGTTACCCACGTGTATACCCGAATTTACCCGTTATCTTAACAGGTGCTATCGGGTTACCCGATAACGACCCGATTAGTTATCGTGTCGACCCGAACACCTGTTAATTTCGTGTCGTGTTATCGGGTCGTGTCAGAAATTGCCAGCCCTAGGTGACGTAGCCAAGTAAGCAACAGAAGTAAATATGATAAGAAAATGTGAACAAATAAAAACCAAAACTAAACTTATTTAAACTAGGAATAAGCATATAAGTGTGTGGCAGTGATCAAATCCGAAATACAAGTACTCAGAGCATAGGTAATTCCACAGTGCCGTCAAACAGACTAAGTACTAATTATACAAACAGGAAGAAGATCCCTACATTTATTTAGAAAAACATCAGAACCACCTGGAAATCCTCGTGAGCCACAGAAAAGTTCAGCTAGCTAGGACCTGGAGGGGTGCAAAACAGTAGGGTGAGTGAGTAAAAACAAAGCGTTTGAAAACACAGTTATCTTTTCTGAACATAATAACCCCTCTCTGTAAAACCCGTATAGTTCCCCGAAAATAATACTACTTAGGTATAAAAATCAATGCTCAAGGGTAGTGAAAATAGAGATATGCCATGTCATAGTATTCCAACACTAACATATGTAAGCCAGGTGTGAAATCAATATAAAATAACATGCCAGTCGGAGTCACCTAACGTGACCTGTATGACTGGACCTATAGTTCATCAACCTATGCTTACACAAGAGTCGAAGTCACCTAATGTGACCTTTACGACAAGGCTGGGTGTAAATATGTACGCTCAAGTGCTACAATCACTTGAAGGCTGTGCAAATAATCGCAAGTCACCTAATGTGATCTGTACAACAAGGCTGGCACTAGACATGGATCCAAGGTGAGCGTGCGGTGCGGGAGGTGAACATCACGTGAAGGACTGTGCCCTGGCCTGGAACGAGAACACTAACACTCACCTGATGAGCTCTAATTGCATTTATGCATACCAATATAATGCAACCAACTCAATTACATAATACTCACCTGAAACTTACCTAAGCATCCGCAACACCACTCAATATAAATATAATTCAGACTAATGCAACATTTAAATTATTCAACAATTTAGACATAGCATGCAAGGCATAACTCATTTTAAAACGTTTTCTGGAAACCGTAAATCACACACATATATATAGAAAACAAATGCCCACCCACTGATATGTAGCAGGATTGTAGCCCTTTAGCCTCACTTTTCCATGCTCGTCCTCGAGGTACATCTCACCTATATGCGAAATAACTAATTTTACGCTAATTAATTAGCACATAAGCAAAACCTAAGAATAACTTATCATATCTTGCTCAAAATGGAAGGTTTGAATATATAAACAAGATTTACTCGACGATACGAACCCACGCATATTTTTAGAAAAAAAGTTAGACGTCGGACGCACAGGCACGTGCACGGCCTATTGGACGGAAACCCTAACGGCGTTAGGAATATTTCGTTAAAGTTAACATAATATACCTTCTTCTTTTCCAGTCACTCGCTGTCCGCCGTCACCAGCGCTGCCGTCTGGTTCACTAGAAACTGGAAAATCTCACCGGTTTCTGGAAAATTTTCGAAGCTTTATAACTACTTTAATTAACCAAAGTCCATGAAATTTATATGGGATTGAAGGTCTTGAAGAGTAGAACAAGTTCGTACCTATTAGAAGTCTAAAATTTAACGGAAAATCTCTTGAAAAATCCAGTCAAGTTTGCAACTTTTCGAACCCGCCTATTCAGACGTCCGCTCCACTCCAAATCTACTTTAAAGTGCTAAGGAACTTGCGTGGATACCTTTCCAAGTTTTAAAACTCCTTAACCTCGCCAGGATCACGTCGGAGCAAACTTAGCTCCTCGTCGGATCTTTTGGTTTTCAACCTAAAACTCATCAACTTGCAACACAAATGGTATGACTAAGTTCGTGGAGTCAAGGGGAACACGATGACAGTGTTTACATGTTCAATTCGTGGAAGTTTGATGATGGTTGAGCTGTGATAGTGGCTCGGGTGCGTGTATGTGTCTGATTGGGTAAAGAGAATGAGAATATTGGATTTAATTGGGCCCACAGTAAAAAGAAACAAAAATCTAATTGGTTTAGGGGGAATAAGAGCCAATATAATTGGTTCATAATTTACCCGTTTACGCACCTAAATAACCGTAACTTTTCCGTTACAACTCTAATTCGGGTCTAACTCGCTTCAACGCACTCGTGACATCAAGTACGATTTAATTACGATAGCGAGAAAAATAATTTAAAACTGCATATGTACATCCACGTCACTAAGCCAACCAGGGCAATATCATCATTTTACACACTCGGAGAGAAATTGGAATTTAAATTGGGACGGGTCGTCACAGTACACACATATACCAAGTATTTTCAACAACTAAAAACTTATATCAAGTATCAAAGAAAGATGGAAAAAAAATGCATATGCTTAATAGTTCGAGATTATCTGAAACTAAAAGATTGTAAAATATATAAATTTCAAATTATGTTTAAAAAATATTCTAAGATAATTGCATGTGAAGGATTTCTGTGGTTTAATCTTTCTCCCTTCGCTTTAGTGTAGACTAGCTTTCATGCACATGCTGACTCGCGTACATAATGTATTTTTTGAATCACGACGTGCTATGCATGATACACGTTTTAAATGTATTTACATGCGTGAATTGACAAAAGAAAAGTCAAATTTTTGAAGTAAATGAATAATCTTAGATTATGCTAGAAAAAACTCCTCACAAACCAATCAAAGTAGTTGACTTCACATAATAAAATTGGTCTTTTAATTTCCATTTACATTTTATTGAATTTACATTAAGAATAGAGAAAATAATATTTAATAAAGAGCTAATTGAATCACATTATTGTTAACCCATTGTGAGGTTAAGCCCACCCCTCCCTTTTAGTGTAGATAATATCATTTGGTAAAAAAAATCATTTGACAACTAATTTAATCACATTATTATGCGCGTACAAAAGACTTTTTTTTATAACTGGCGTTACACGCCTTTTTGGGACACCCCGTCCCCGAAATAATTTTATCGACGGTGTGAATTGACGTTTTTACCTTTACATGTTTGTCTATTCGGACGCTTGAAGATATGTTGAGATCTTTCGTACTACAGTTTGGCGTTGCATGGCTTAAACGTTTGGATCTGATGGAATTTGCCTACAATAATAGCTATCACTCGAGCATTGGTATGTCCCCTTTCGAGGCGTTGTATGGTAAATCCTGTCGTACGCCGTTGTGTTCGTCAGAGGTCGGCGAAAGAGTTTTAGAGGGCCCAGAGATAGTCGACGAGACTACACAGAACATTCAGGTGATTAAGTCTAATCTAAAAATGGTCCAGGATTGCCATAAAAGCTTAGCAGACAAACTTGCCACATATCGGGTTTATAAAGTAGGTGATTGGGAATTCCTGAAGTTATCGCCATGGAAGGGCGTTGTACGGTTCGGGAAAAAAGGGAAATTGAGTCCCAGGTATATCGGACCGTACCAGATCAGTGAACGGATCGACGAAGTAGCGTATAGACTCGAGTTGCCTCCAAAGTTGTCTAGAGTGCACGATGTATTCCATGTTTCGACGCTTCGTCACTATATCTCAGATCCATCTCATGTGCTACCTCCGCATCCGTTAGAGATTAATCCCGATTTGACTTATGAGGATGAGGCAGTGACTATTTTGGACTGGAAAGATAAGATTTTGCGGAACAAGACAGTGCGTTTAGTAAAGGTTTTATGGAGAAACCACTCAGTGGAGGAGGTCATATGAGAGATTGAGGAGCGGATGAGAGAGATGTATCCACGCTTATTTTATGAGTATTAGTATATTGTATTTATTGTAAAAATTTCAAGGACGAAATTTTCTTAAGGGGGTAGGTTGTGACACCCCGTCCCGAAATAATTTTATCGACAATGTGAATTGACGTTTTTACCCTTACGTGTTTGTGGTTGTGTGTGTGAGTTACGTTGGGCCAATATGGTGATATCCCATATTATTGGACCCAATTAGAACTTGGGCTTGGTTTTGGTGTGATTGGTTAGACTTACACACACACACACACACACACACACACACACACACACACATATATGCACACGTGCACCCCTTTTTCTTCTTTTTCTGGTTCTGTCTCTCCCTCCTTCTCGATTTTTCTTCTATTTTCCATACCCTAAGTACGGATATACATGTTTCTCCCATCTAGGGCCACAAATTGAAGTTCTGATAAACACCTCTGGACTCCTTGCACCCTTGTAAGTTCAACTATACCTTTGGTTTGGCCTAAAAACCTTGAAAACCCTAGAAATCCGAAAGCTCCAATAAGAGTACTATTCATGCACTCGTGATTGAGAAGGTTTTTGGAGATTCTAATATCACAGTGAGCTTCTAGACGTCTTCACGAAGCTCGGGGAGCAACGTTGACGTGTTTTGGACGTCGGAATCGTGAGTTCTAGAGTTTACCAGATTTTTTGAGATTTTTCCAGTGAGATTCCTGCATCATTGGACCTCAAAGTGGTATAGATTTATTCCCTTGTCCCAAGCTTCATTTTGACGTTAATTTCGTGAAGTTTGGTTAAGATTTGACTGAGATATCAACGTTTGAAAATTCCCCCAGAAACCGGCAAACAGACGGCGACCGGCACTGAACTCCGGTGACTTAAGGAAGGAGACGACGAATATTTCGTCAAGTTTGACAGAATATTCTAACAGTGTCAAGTTAGATTTAACGGAATCTGTTACTTTTTAACGGAATATTCCTTACGGCGTTAACTGTTCCGTCCGTGTGCCAGGCACGTGCCTGCGCCTGGGCGGCGCGTGTGGCCGTGCCTTGGCCGGTGCGTGGGTAACCAAAAAAATTTTCTAAAAATATGAGGGTGTTCGTGAGATTGAGTAAAGCATGTTGGTATATTCAAACACCCAAATTGAGCAATGTATGAGAAGTTATTACCTAAGGTTGGTTATGTGAGTTTAATTGACGGTTTTATAGTTGTTTCGCATATAAGTGAGGCTTATCCAAAGGACGAGCGCAGCCACGCCAGGCTCGGAGGCTACGACCCTTCTACTTATCAGTGAGTGGGCTTTTGATTCCAGTATATATAATATATCTGATTGGTATTTTTCCCAGAAATTATGTTTTTAAATGGTTTATAAATTGAATTGACATGTCGGATATCGTTGATATTATTATTATGATTGTGTTGGTTATACTTTGGCGCCGCAGATGCACAAGTAAGTCAGGTGAGTATACTTGTTAGTGATAGTTGTGATGATGATGAGATTGAGATATAGCTTATATTCCTGCACCCCGGTGTTTGTGCTCCGCCAGAGTAGGGTATAGCCTTCACGTAATCGTTCATCTCCCGCACCGTATGCTCACCTTGGATCTAAGGCAGGTGTCAGCCTGTCGTACAGACCACTATAGGTGTTTCTGACTCGTAGGTGACTTGCGATACGTCGCACAGCCTTCACATGATCGTAGCACTGAGCGTAATATTATACATCCAACCTGTCGTAAAGACCACTATAGGTGGTTCCGACTCGTGTGTAGGATTTGGTTGAAGAGCTATAGATTCAACTGTAAGGTCACGTTAGGTGACTTCGGCTGACATATTGATATTGCCAGCATAATATGATTTGATTTATTTCACCTGCTTGATGCTTATACTGTTTGATTGAATATTCGACATGGTGTTTTCTGAGATGACATATTTGAGATTCACCGTTTTCCAACATGATTTGATGTATGAGTACGTATGATATTTTCTGTGAAAGTATACATGTTTTACAGAGAGGGGTTACTACTTTGATATTGAAACGGTTTTGGAAAAACTTTATTTTTGCCCACTCACGTTTTCTGTTTTGCGCCCCTCCAGGTTTTAGGTAGCTGCAACGTTGGTGGCAAGCAAGGCATCGAGGCAGTTCTGACATAGCGTCATCCATGTAGGATTTATTTGGTTATCGTTTATTCAGTACTTGTTTATTCCGGACTGCACCTAGGTTACTTGAACATTGATGTGGTGCTTTATGCTTTCCTTTTCATCACTTTTACTCACTTATCTTTTGATATAAATTATTCGGTTTGTTTTTCGTTTCCTCACTTTTTCACTTCAGTTCTTTCGCACAGAGCGCATAGCTATGTCACCCTGACGTGACGGCCAGCACGCGTCGATATTGTTGGCTTTATATATAAAGATTATAATAATAATATCGCATGTATTACAAAAATCCAAAGCAACTCTGATATGAAAATTCAAATTTGATTTAAAAATGTTTTCTAATCTGATCCGTCCAAGAATTATCCCTAGAGAAATACTAGGATATTCTTATTTCAATCTTTTCACTTCTCCTTATATCACGTGTACCCTACTAGCACTTGAAGCTAAAATTTCAATTTTACATGTAAAATAAAATATACCTGGCATGAATTTAAATAAAAATGTTGATTTGAGAATGTAAGCGAGACATCGCTAGCAAACCTCTCATCTCTATTCTCAATATATAATTACTATTTATTTAAATGTTTCTGTAATTTTTTTCAGTATTAATGGATCACACGATAATGGCTTAGAATAGGCTGAAATGCCTGTGAGTTTTTTGGTTCCCGAATTGGTGGACTAAGGTGATGAAACCACCAGCTGATTTTTCACGAGAAAATAGAGTAGAAGAGAAGAAAAGGAAAATAAAAACAAAAAAGGCCCATAGTGGGCCCAAGGCTTAACCCAAGCCAGCCCAAGCCTTAACCCAACTCAGGCGATCCACGTTGTCGTGTTACCTTAACAACCGAATCAAACGACACGTGTAATATTCCCCGTCGCCATTCTACGGCAACATCAGCATCTCACTCAATCTTATCCGAATCTAATTTAACTACTCGTCAGTTGGCGCGTTCAAATCCATCCGACGATCTGCCGCCAAAATCTCGACCTCCTAACCGTCCGATTAATCCAACTGCCTCAACGTGCCTGGAATGCGCTTACCATTTAATCCAATTCGAATCTTTTTTTTTTAACTTTTCACGAACATGAAGAACTCAGTCATGCCGATTTGGACCGAGTCGACTCGGGATCTAATCAAACCGGTCGTCGTTTTGGTCATCACATTGGCCGCCACCGTCAAACTCTCTCAGTCTCTCTACCGCTACAGCCGCCGCCGTGCGAGAAATCGGTCTGAAACGATGTCGTCCGCTTCCTCGTCTGGAAACGACGCCGACGTGCGGCGCAGCCGTGTTCGCTCCAGCAAGCTGTACTTCGACATCCCAAACTCCAAGGTAAATCTGTACGTTGATTTAATCTGCGTTCGAATTTTGTGTTTTGGTGCTTTTGGATTGCAGTCTGAATTTTGGTGAATGATCAGGTGCCGTTGATTTACTCGTCCGCGTATGATATTTCGTTTCTTGGCATCGAGAAACTGTGAGTGATCAGTTTGTAGTTCTTGTGTTTGTTTTTAGTTCGAAATTTTAGAAATGTAGGATCGGTTTGGAAATGCTTCTTTAGAAAGCACTTTTGCTATCTTGATAAAAATGCACTCGGAAGCGCTTCTTGGAAAATCACTTGGAAGCGCTTGTCTGGAGCAGCGCCTGCTTTTATCAGAAGCACTTGAATTTTGATAAATATTTCGACATGTTTACAGCTTTACGGTAGCTTCTAGCAGAATCACTTTTGAGAAGAAGTGTTTCCTACAAAAGCAGGCCCAAATGCAAAGTTTCTGAAGTCCATTTAGTTCTAAAAGCAATTCTAAACGGAACCTAATTAGTTTCTTACTTCCATACCAATTTAGGCACCCGTTTGATTCGGCTAAGTGGGGTCGCATATGTGGTTTTCTGTTGGTGGATAATGTTGTGGATAAAAACTGCATCGTCGAGCCTCGGGAAGCTTCAAAGAATGATCTCCTTGTGGTAATTTATATGTCTCTTTGATTTAGCTTGTGTATTTTACTTTGTGATTGTTTGTTTGGCATTTGGATTTTACTTATTAGTTAACTTTGAACAGGTCCATTCAGAAGCATACTTGAATACTCTAAAGAAAAGTGCAAATGTTGCTATGATAATTGAGGTAGTAATGCTGTAAATTACAAGTCGAATTTGGTTAGATTCAGTTGGTATAAATATTCCCCGAGTGCCTCTGACTTGGACTAATCATTCTGGCTGAGGCTTGTAACTTGTTTCATTTTATGATATAAATATTGTGACTTATTTGAGTTATGATGGTTAAGGTACCACCTGTGGCGGTATTCCCGAATTGCCTTGTGCAGCAGAAAGTTCTTTATCCATTTCTCAACCAGGTAATTTATCACCCACATTGCGGTTTTGCTTTTCAGTCATTTGGAGAGAAACAAACAAAATGGTTTTATGCTATTCGTACTGTATTGCAGGTGGGGGGGACTGTCTTGGCTGCAAAGCTTGCAATAGAGCGAGGATGGGCCATCAATGTTGGGGGAGGGTTTCATCACTGCTCTGGGGAGAAAGGAGGGGGGTTCTGTGTTTATGCAGATATTTCTCTTTGCATACACTTTGCCTTTGAGCTGTTAAATATATCAAGGTACTAACTATTTGACCACAAGTGTGATAGTTGCATTATAGTGAGGTTTTGAAATTTTAATTATAATGTAGAAAAAGAAAAACTGTATGTGTGTGATCCTTCATTATCTGTCGATACAGGGTGATGATTATTGATCTTGATGCACATCAAGGAAACGGCCATGAGACGGATTTTGCCAAAGATAGTACGGTTACTTCTTGGTCCTCATAGGGGAATTGAACGTTTAACTTGACTCTCTTCTGGAATTCTAATAACTGTCTTGTATGAACAGGTCGAGTCTATATACTGGATATGTACAACCCTGGAATATATCCATTTGTAAGTTTCCTGATCTTCTAATGTTCAAAGATGCAAGCTTTTTGCACCAAAGTTGCCGGCTATACTGCTGTAAAGGTCTATGAGGGCAGGACTCTAGCATAGACCAAGTGCCTAATTCCACCTTCATTTTATCTTCTTTAGGATTATGCAGCAAGGAGATACATTGATCAGAAGGTTGAAGTAGCGGTGAGCCATTACTACCAAACTCGCATATCAGATTCTAGTTGTTTGCTCTTATGAACTTTGTAGTGTAATCATTTTTCTTCAATTTAAACAGAGTGGAACGACAACGAATGAGTACTTGAGAAAATTAGATGAAGCGCTTGAGGTATATGGTTAACCTTGTCGCCAGATACGCTTGATCTGTCATTTCCTGTTCAAATAATATAAGCTGTTTATGGTTAAGTACTCGGTATACCTTTGCTTAAAAAAAGAACGTGAAAATAACTACACAAAAAAAATTGTATTTGCTTATGCTAGGTTGCTGTGCATAGTTTTGATCCTGAGTTGATAGTCTACAATGCTGGAACTGATATTCTAGATGGAGATCCTCTAGGCCTGTTGAAGGTATTATTGCTCGTTGATCTTATGGTCAGACTACGTTCTTTTCAGTTCCACGTATGGCACATAATCGTGAAATGCAAGTACAGGGATTTTCTTCATCAGCTCTCTGTTGATGCGTGTCCATGTTGGCTTGATTTGTAGGTCAGTCCTGATGGGATAACTAATAGAGATGAGAAAGTTTTTAGGTTTGCTCGCAACAGAAACATTCCTATTGTCATGCTCACATCAGGTGCTCTCTCCCTCTCTGTAACGAAATAGACGTCCGAAGTCTAGAAATGAAATTTTTACTTTTACTGATTTCCGGGTTCATTACAATACCTAATTATGATTATAAGATCGTTAGTACAAGAAATTTGTCCACCTTTCCGATTTTTAACTAGGTTATTGGTTACTCTTGCTCATGCCGATTGGATTACAATTCTACGCGGGCACATGGTACTCCGGCATTCTTCAAAATGTTAATCCAGCCCTTCTGTGTTTCAGGTGGTTACATGAAGTCTAGTGCCAGAGTTATAGCAGACTCGATAACCAATCTCTCGAAGAAAAGCCTGATAGATACGGGAAAAGACATCACTATTAGATGAAGTATTCCTCATCATTCACCGTCAAGAGGCCGCGGCACGGGTGTTCAGATTCGCACATTAGGTATAAATCTGAAATTAGCTAGGCATGTATATTTAGTTAAAGCTATGTATATGAGTAGGTGAAGCAGTTGTGCAAGTTAAAAAGGGGTCGCGGATAGCACCATCCTTTGTAATATATAGTCACGCGCTCTAAGCTACTTCTGCTCTCCTAGACATGAAGATATCGATGCAGTTAATGAGAAAAATTAGCAGTACTTCGATCTTCTTCTTCTCTTCCCCTTACGGTTACAGGTGCTTAGTTCATGGTGATGTATAATGTATGTATCACCTTCTTCATCGGTTTATCCTACGAAATCTCGAAATGAGGTCAAAAGACTGCCGTTCTCTGATGCTTAAGCCTGGACTTACGTTGAGTTATGCTTTTAGCATATGGTGAAATTATCGAAGTATCACACTTGACATTATAAAGTATCATCACTATGTTTAATATTAGGATTTTTATAAAGAAAAACTAACATAGTGATAAAAAAAAAAAATCTTAATATTAAACATGGTGAAATTATCTTCTTTCCCCGCTTTTACCGCTCTGTATAGTTTTTTTTTTCTTCACAAAAGTACAGTTAGTGGGTTATATTATAAGTGGAGAGGGTGATCGGTGGAGTTGGAACTCAAGCATCATGGTGCATAGGCATGATTGTTTTTCGTCACTGCGGTAAAACACCGTCTACGTTTCCAGTGGCGGATCCATTCAGGGACCTGGGAGGTCCCAGGACCCTTCGACGATCCAAAAATACTGCTAGAAATTTTTCGGGGGACCCCTCGACAAGAACACAAGGTCTGTCCGTCTGTGCAGCTGTGCTACAGGTTGCAGTTGCAACAGAGAAGAAGACATCAGGCTGCGGCGGGGAAGAAGAAAGAAAACAGGGTTTTTAAAAAAGTTGGGCCAAAACGCAGTGTTTTGGTCTTTTTTTTTTTTTTTTAAGTTAATAAGACAAACGGTGCCGTTTCCGTTTGTCAATATAATTCCATATTTCCTCCCCGTTCCAGCTTTCCTCCCCGTTCCGTTCCTGTGCTTTTCCCCCAATCCCCATCTTTCTTATATTCACCCACCCAAAACCCTAAATTTCTAATCCCACCCAATCCCATATTATAATTATATTACTCCAACATCATACCTCCACTTGTTTCAAATCTCCAAGCCACCACTATTTGGTTCAAATTTCAAGTAAGTTTTTTGGTATTCTAATCTAATCTCAATTAAATTATATTAGATATTGGTGGAGATTTTTAGTCTATTATTGATATGATTGTTGATATGTTTTATGTTTGCATACTCATTTTATAATTGAAATTTAGATGGAATTTTTGTTTATTGATTGATTGGTATATGTTTTGTGTTTTTGGTTAAATGTGTAGTTTAGAAATAAGAAATATGGAAAGATTTTTCAAGCCAAAGCCAATAGCACCATTTACTTGTTCGGGTAGTTCGAGCCCAAGACAAAATGAGTGTGACATTGATTTTAATAATCTTGAGAGAGACCCGGGAAAAAGAATTCGAATGAAGGACTATCCTTCTAATATTCAAGATGAGGTCCGAAGAGCATATTTGCAAATGGGACCTTGTAGGCCTACAAAGTATGAGTTCCCATACACTTTGCATGCAAAGAAAAAGCGACGATTTGTTGTTTCATGGTTTGAAGAATATGATTGGTTGGAGTATAGTATATCTAAAGATGCGGCATTTTGTCTTCATTGCTATCTCTTTAAAATTAACTTTTCACAATTAGGAAGCGATGCCTTCACTGGGGTAGGCTTTAAGAAATGGAAGAATGCAAGAGAATGTTTTGACAAACATGTTGGTCCTATTGGTAGTTTCCACAATAAAGCTAGAGAAGCGGCTAGTTATCTAATGAACCAAAAGACACATATTGAAGCAGTTGTGATCAAACAGTCAGAAGAAGAGTGTATGAAATATTGTCTTTGCTTGAATGCATCAATAGATTGCACTAAGTTCTTGTTGCGACAAGGCCTTCCTTTTCGTGGCCACGATGAAAGTGACACTTCGAATAATAGGGGGAATTATTTAGAGCTCTTGCAATTCCTTGCGGATCATGATGAGAAAATAAAGGAAGTTGTGTTGGAAAATTCTCCGGGAAATCTCAAGCTAATAGCTCCTTCAATTCAAAAGGATATTGTCAATTCATGTGCCTTCGAAACTATTAAGGCTATTATGAAAGAAGTGAAAGAGAGTAAATTCTTTTCTATAATGGTAGATGAATCACGTGATATTTCAACAAAGGAGCAAATGGCGGTGATTTTGCGTTATGTGGACAACAAAGGTCAAGTAATTGAAAGGTTCATGGGAGTCCAACATGTGACCGAAACAACTTCAAGTAAACTAAAGGAGTCCATTGATGAGTTCTTTAAACTACATGATTTGAGCTACTCCAACCTACGAGGTCAAGGTTATGATGGCGCTAGTAATATGAGAGGTGAGTTCAATGGCCTTAAAAAAAAAATTTGGATGAAGAAAGTTGTGCATTCTATGTTCATTGTTTTGCTCATCAACTACAATTAGCTCTTGTTGCCGTAGCAAAGAAAAACTCCGATGTTGGCGCTTTTTTCACAATGACTAATAGTTTAGTGAATGTTGTTGGATGCTCATGTAAGCGTCGTGATGCACTTAGAGAGAAACAACAACAAAATCTCATGAAAGCTATTGAAAATGATTGTCTTGAAACGGGGCAAGGGTTAAATCAAGAAACTAGTCTTAAACGTGTTGGGGATACACGGTGGAATTCACATTATGATGCTTTGATTAGTTTGATTACAATGTTCTCATCTGTGGTGGATGTGCTTGACATGATTGTTGAAGATTGCTACAATGATAGTGCTGGTGAAGCAAAAAGGTTATTAAAAGATTTACAATCTTTTGAGTTTGTGTTCCTCCTTTTTTTGATGAAATCCATATTAGGAGTTACAAACGATTTGTCACAAGCATTGCAAAAAAAAGATCAAGAGATTGTGAATGCAATGGCTTTAGTCAAGACATGTAAAGACCAACTACGTTGCATGAGGAATGATGAAAAATTTGATCTTTTGGTTGATAAAGTATCATCTTTTTGTGTTGAACATGAAATTGAGGTGCCTAATATGGATGACTTATATGTCATTCAAGGGAAGTCATTGCGTAAGGCTCCAAGAAAGACCAATCGTCATCATTACAAAGTGGAGCTCTTTTTTGAGGTCATTGATTTCCAACTTACGGAATTAGATGATCGCTTCGCTGAAGGTAATACCGAATTGCTTATTTGCTTGGCATGTTTGAGTCCAAATGATTCATTTGTAGCTTTTGATAAAGAGAAGCTTGTTCGCCTTGCTCAAATGTATCCTAAAGATTTCACAGATCGAGATAGATTGGCACTTCAAGATCAACTTGATATTTACATTCATTTTGTGCGTTCTGATAATGATTTTTCTCAATTGCGGGGGATTAATGAGCTTGCTAAGAAAATGGTGGAGAAAGGGTTGCATCGAACATTTGCATATGTATATTTGCTTGTTCAGTTGGCTTTGGTTTTACCGGTTGCAACCGCTTCAGTGGAGAGGGCATTTTCCGCTATGAATATCATTAAGGGTCCACTTCACAACAAAATGGGAGATCAATGGTTGAGTGACAGCTTAGTTGTTTACATTGAGAAAGATGTTTTTTCATGTATTGGTAATGAAGCTATCATGGAACATTTTCAAACTATGAAACCTCGTCGTGGACGTTTGAATTAGGATTTTATAGCTTGTAATGTTGTTTTGCACATAATTTTTGAATGAAATGTATTATATTTAACTTTTCAATGTTATTTTTATTTATAAATTTTTTGACCTTTATTATTGGGACCCCCGAGTTTAAAATCCTGGATCCGCCACTGTACGTTTCTATATATTGTTGAGTGTATTAGTTTTTAGCTTATATTATTGGGAAAGCCCTTAATTTGATAGGTGGTAAATATATTAAGAGATGCTTTTTGTGGAGATAGGATTTTGGTCAGATCTTCTTTGTGAGGATTTCCGGAATCTCTTAATCTTGTTCGTTCATCGTACATCGTGCATTCAATTTTCGTCAGGTACTGTTTGTGTTCAATTTTAAATACTATAATTTAAAATAATTTTAAACCGCAAAATGAACGGTGAAAAAACATGATTAAAACATCTGTATAATTCTCACAAAGAAGAGGATCCTATCTCCTTTTGTGGCCTTTCCTCATTGTCAAAAGAAATAGTGGTTTGCGTGGCAAGTTGGCTACAAGTCCATCTCAACTTAAACATAAAAGAATTATGTTGGCGTGTTAGATATCAAACTACGTCGTTTTCTTGAGCTGTGACAAATTGCCATAGGCATTGAACAATTTGGAGGTCAATCGCATATGCCTTCCACGTTTCAAATTAATGGATAATGTGTTGGAAAATGATTTTCGCCAGTTATTTTTTCTCGTTTCATAAATCCATATTTATTTGTTTTATTTGATCAAACTATTTAAAATAAACACGAATGTGCTTGAAAATAAAAAAAATGTGTGCGAAAATTGCCTTTAGTATGTTTGTCTTCTTAAAAAGGGATCGAATAATAGTTCTGTCACATCAGTTCACCATTTTGGGAGCTAAGAAGACTCATATAGACATTTTAGCTGCTAGCCACAATCTTGTAATTCGCCAGCACCAAGAATCGAATATAAAAAGTGTCGTATAAAATATAGGCTTGGAATTCGTCCAAACCACTAGGCCATCTCGTGGTGATTATTTTTAATATGTTTTCGATTATATTGGGTTTGACATATTATGCTTATCAAGTGCAATGATGTTCTGTGCAATACCAACCTCATTTTTCTTCCCAACAAATTATTCAGCCATAGGCCGTTATCATTTGCACAACATGGTTGGTTCAAAATCATCGAACTTTCGTGTGACATGTTCAATATTTCGTGAAGGTGGATACTAGAAAATGAAAATCACATGAAGCTTATTTTTGGTAACTTTTCTGACTAAAACTATATTTAGGGTTACTAGTTTTGCAAGAAAGACAAGCTCAACTCGGATGGGCAAAACAAAGGGCACTTGTAGCTTGAGGGGTTTAGAGTGTTCACGATTTTGCGTTCAATTTCTTATCTCATTGTATAGATTGAAGAAGAACTAGGATTGCACAAATACTGATTTGGCAAAAAAAAAAATAAGTGTGGACAAATCATTGAAACAATTCCAATCGACTATACCTAGGTAATTCGAGCAATTTTGATTCAGTTTGCACAGTAAAACTTACACTCGATTGAATCAAATCACAAGTACTTTAGTTTGAACTATTTAAAGAACTACAAAAACCTTAACGAAATTTTAATTCGCCCCCAATTCATTCTCTCAATTATAATTAAGGATCAACAAACAAGCTATTATGTCACTTAGTACTACGGTCTAGTAATATTCTTCTTCACTTGTAAATGAAAGGTCTTAGGTTTGATTCCACTAAAGGCAGATTTGAACCACATTATTGCTAGCCCATTGTGAGGCTAAGTCCACCTCCTATTCTTAGTGTAGATAATATCGTTTGTTAAAAAAAAAAAAAAAAACCATTATACCAACTGTTCAACACCAAAATTTATAAGTTCTATAATTTTTCAAATCAAAATTAACAATGCATTAAGATACAATTCACTGCCCGAATTTTACGGGGGATTTGAAAATCTAATTGAACCAAACCGAACTACACCCACTTCTACCCTAAGAGCATCTCCAACCGAAGGAATGCCAAATGGCTCCCTTTAGCCCTATAGCCCTGCAAGAAATTATATTTTAATGAATAGTGTTATGCCTTATTTTATACCATGTCCAACCGAGGGGGGCCAAAGGGTCATAGGCCAAACATAGCCCTTTGACAAAAAAACCATCTTCAACCGAGAGGGCCAAAAGGTCATAGGCCAAATATAATTTATTATTTTTAAATTAATATGGTTAATTAAATTAAACTACCATATTAAAATAAGGTTTTCAGACATATTTTGAGTCCTATTTGTCGCCAAATGAATAAACCTCTGGATTTCTTATCTTTATATTATCTCAATAATTTTTTGAATAGGATTTCGAGTGACACGTGTGGCTAACATGAGTAACTCTCCAATTTTTTTTTTTTTTGATAAGATTTTGAGTGACACATGTCGCTAAAGTGAGTAACTCTCCAGATTTTTTATATTTATGTAATCTTAATAATTTTTCGAATAGAATTTCGAATGTCACGTGTTGAGATGTAATTGGTTGTGCAAAATTTAGATAGAATTATTATCTACATGACACTTCTTATCTTCAATTTTCGATGTTGTAGGAATGTTGTATGTATTTATAGAAAAAAAATTAGAATTTTTTTTAAAAAAATTCGTCCAAAAGAAAATCACATTCCAACGGTAGCATGATGTTAGCTAGCTAATGCCATGTACCTATTGGCATTCAAATAGGTTGAGCTCGAGGGTTGGCAAAATGTCAAGCTTAACATTCTGGCGCTAGAAGGATGGGCTGGAAGGTTGGCTGGAAATGGCTAGCCCACTAACCTGATTTGAGGGTTTGGCTTGGTGGGGCCCACAAGCCCTGGCCTAGCCTTTGGTTGGAGACAGTTTTCGTGTCATTTCGACCTATTTTTAGCCCTATAGCCTTTTGACCGAGTTGGTTGGGAATGGCCTAAACTAACCGTTTTGACCCCAAATAAAACACATTAATTCTGATGACCCACCGGCGGCTGTATAAAACTCACACATGCCGGACGATTTACAGTTTCAGCGGACGACGGAATCCCCCCTCACATTTTGTTTAGTTAATTCCAAGATTTAATGAGACTATGACTCCCATGTTGACCACACCACCCTAACTCAGGTTAGTCCCCACTCTCTCTCCCCTCTCTCTCCCTCTCTACACTCCCTCGGCCAATCGCGATTTCCCATTCGTGAAGCTTTTCAACCGTCGCGGTTTCCCTTGTTTAACCGCTGCGCAGCTGCATTTCTGCAATGTTGAGAAGAAGCACGTCCTCCTCGCTCGGCTTCCTCGCCGTTGTCGTCCCTGCTCTGTTCCTTCTCAGCTCAGATTTGCTTTTCTCACTCTCGCTCGCTGACCCGCTCGCTGCTGCTGACAACTCGGTCACAGACTCAGATCTCCTCCTCAGCGCCAACGCCACCGAGTCCAATGTCTCGCTTTCCAAGCCCAAAGAAGGCAGCTTTGCTGACATGATCGACAAAGCTTTGGAGAACGAGTTCAAAGAGAATGATCAGAACGAAGGTTCGTAGTAGATCCGATGTTCTTCCTCTTTTCTATGCACTTTGGTTCAATTAGGGTTTTAGGTCGAAACCCAAAACGAAAAGAGAAGAAATTTCTAGGATCTTCGGATTTTGTGTTTGGCTGAGAGGAAAGGATAAGAAATTTGTAAAGAAAAGTTGGTTGTGGTGAAATTTCATTCTTAAAAATCCATCAGATCATGCTTAAATTGTTAAATGCAGTTGTTATGGTTAGTTAATTCATGCTTTAGTCTTAAATTAAACTCAATTATATTGTTTCCCTTTGCTTGTTGTACTTGCAGCTACTGATCCTGGAAGTTTCAACAACAGCGTCGCCGGCCAGCAGGTGAATACTAAACTAATTTATCTAGCATTGAACCATTTCTTAAGATCTGATTCGGTGTTATTCAAGAAATTTGAAACCTTTACATCAAAACATTTCTTATCATGATTCATTGGTTGCTAGCGCAAAATATAGTGCAATCTAATGTCTTGATCCATACTTGATTTGGTCTCAAATGCGATATGCTGTAAATCTTTCTAATTTCATTGTTTACCTATCTTTGTGTGGATCAGGCTGTACTGGAAACAGTTGCGAGAGTTAAGTCGAAGAAAAATGAGACGAAAGAAGAAAAGTACATGCTTCTAACTTGAAATCAGTACAATTTTTCATGTATTCTTTATCACTTGATTCTAGCCATTATGGCCTGTTTCTGACTAACTCTATTGTGGAATAAATAGGTCGTTTCAACTACATGATGTTTTCAATCTGGATAATGATAATAGAGGAGAAGATACACCAACACTGATTGATCGCAAGGTAAGATTTCTTCATGGAAAATATAATTGCTGCAGGTATTTATCTTCACGGTCCTAAATGTAACTTTGTTTTAACATTTTTAGGACAATGTCTTCATAATATCAAATTTTAAATCAAAATATCCAGTGCTGCAACTAGACTTGAGGTAAACTTACTGGCTCATTACAGTTTCGTTAAGTTCATTAGTCTTCGTTTAACAAAAATGCTGATTTGAACTCGTCTACTGGTTGTATTGTAGATTAATATCAGATTTGGTGGTCGTTATTGTATTTGCAACCTGTGGTGGCATTGCCTTTGCTTGCGCTGGACAACCGGTCTGATAAATACATACATGCATACATACATATTACATACATTCGCGTTTTCATATATTTCCAAACTTAATAGAGAAAATATAATGCTATGATCTTAATGTTCATATTCTGCTTCCTTGATACTAAAACTTGACAGGTTATTAGTGGATATTTGCTAGCTGGATCCGTTATTGGACCTGGAGGTTTCAACTTCGTCAGTGAAATGGTTCAAGTATGTTTTACCCTACAATTTCATTATCCAAGAAGAAATTCTTCATTTGTAATTAAGGCATCTTTAAGTATGCCTCTGTTATGAAATAATAAAAGAGACAATGCTTTATCTTAGAGATAGGATTTGTTCTATTTGATTTCTAATATATTCTTCTTATGGAAAGATAGTTATACGTCTCACATCCGTTTTTGCTCTGGTGTATTGGTGCAGGTTGAAACTGTGGCTCAGTTTGGGGTAATCTTTCTTCTTTTTGCTCTGGGTTTGGAGTTCTCCACAGCAAAGGTAGACTTTCTCTCTCTCTCTCTCTCTCTCTCTCTCTCTGCAGTTTTGATATGCTTATAACCGAGTAAAATTAATCAAATTCACCCCTACATTATTGTAGCTTCGAGTTGTTCGAGCGGTTGCTGTTCCAGGAGGGCTGCTACAAATCTTCCTATTTATGTGCCTGTGTGGTATTACCGCCTCAGTATGTCTACTAATTTCTACAGGATTTCTGGCTATTGAAAAATCCATTCAAAACTAGAACATAGAGCTGTGATACATTTATGTATACCACATGAAGTTGGACTAGAATACGCTTCTTTTATGCTCCTCTCCTGCATCTTGACACTCTTCTTTCTATGTTGAATCCTATGAGTAATTTGTATTTAGTCTACTATATCTTGTATATGTAAGTGTGCACTTCCGATAAATTTCCTCGACATTAGTTTTTTTAAGGCAAATGTTCTGTTAATGTAGACTGTGTTATAGATGTTTTTCATTCTCAATGCTGCAGTTCTGATTGGATGCTGTTTGCAGTTATGTGGTGGTAAAGTTTCCGAGGGGATATTCGTTGGTGTATTCCTTTCTATGTCTTCAACAGCAGTGGTAAATTACCATAAACCTACCTCATGCACACCCACATCCACACAGCTTTGCACCTACTTTCACTCCTATTTAGCCATTTTTTTTATGCATAGTATTCACAGTTCACATTAATTTTCTTTTGGCCTAGGTGTTGAAATTTTTGATGGAAAAGAACTCCACTAATGCCCTTCACGGCCAAGTCACCATTGGCACCCTTATTCTACAGGTTTGTTGGTTTTATATACACATTGCTTTGATGTACTTTCGGTTTCCTTTTCGAATGTTGAATTTCTGCATTTTAGCACTGATTTATCAATCTTCTAAATATGTGTTGAGAAGATTTTGCTTGCAGGATTGTGCTGTGGGTTTGCTGTTTGCTTTGCTTCCAGTTTTGGGTGGGACTTCGGGTATTCTTCAAGGAGTGATGTCTATGGCTAAGCTGTGAGTTTGCGTTTTCTTTTAATTGTGTTTTTATTCATTTTCCTTGTGGAACAATCTTGAAAACCAAGTATCATTTTCACTTGATATGTGTGGTAGTATACATTTTACATGTTCTAGCTTGATGTTAAATCTCCTGAAGGCATACATGGTCGCTGCTGTCACCCATTATGATTTCTATATAAATGGGTTGGGCCACTTTTTTAGTTTATTTTTTTTGAGAAGACTTTCTTAGTTTATGAATCTTATAGTTTATAAAAAAAGTGAACTTGCTGGTAGCTCTGTTATCATATTAATTTTATATGATTGAAGATGAGGTTCTGAAGATATTTACAATCTTTCTTGTTCTTTTCTATGAAATTACTTAACTAGTGACAAATCCATACACTGATTATATGTTTATAACATCTTAATTCTTCTTTTAAACAGGATGGTGACGTTGATTACATTTTTGGCTGTTCTTTCTATTTCATCTCGTACTTGTGTTCCTTGGCTACTTAAACTGATGATAAGTTTATCTTCACAGGTACCATTTTCTTTTCTTTGTCCCAGAAAATTGCTAATTGTCTGTAAGCTACATTTTTCTTTAATTATAAAATATAAATGTAATCTTTGCAGACCAATGAACTCTACCAATTGGCATCAGTCGCTTTTTGCTTGCTTGTTGCCTGGGTATGTCTTCCTTCTCGGTTTATTTGGCTGGAAACTTGCTCCATCTTGCCGAGCTTCTCTTTTCTCTTGTTCTGTTTGCTATAGAATCATATTCATTAGTGTTTCTTTTATTATACTTCATGGTTATTTTCCCTTTTTACAAGTTGCTTTTCTAATGCATTAGGAGCATTACATCTGGTGTTGTACGTAATCTTAGCTATGGCAAGTCGGATTGATTGACCTAAGAATAACTTTCGGCTACTAATTTTTGCTCCCTAAACATCCTTAAATTGGTCGACATCTCCTAGTCCTACTATGTCTCATGAGTCATGTTTATAAATTTTGTACATCACACTATGTACGCATAGACCCTCAGCATCTCTGGTTAATAGGATCCTTGTGCATCTTATGAGTTTATTTAAATGATGTAAGATTGTTGAATGCTTGAGTTGCCGCACATGTATGTCAGGTTCTAGTCATGCCACTGTAATCTAATTGCTTTTACAATTTCAGTGTAGTGATAAGCTGGGACTAAGTCTGGAACTGGGTTCCTTCGCTGCGGGAGTGATGATATCAACAACTGATCTTGCACAACATACACTAGAACAAGTAAGGCTATATACTTTATACTGTATGATTAGTAATGGGTACTTCAATTGCTCAACTGATCTTCCATGTTTATCTGGAAAGTGAACTTCCTTAAGTCCCCATGCCAATTTGATTTTCTGATTTTTGAGATGCATTTTACATATAAGTTATTCTGGCATAAAAAAAGAGTACAACCGGCAGTATCACAATCATTTTTCGGTTACTTTTGTGGTTCATATGTGGACGAAAAATGGTTGCTGATAATGTTGAAGTTCCTTGATAGTAAGATAGCAGCACTGAAGTTTGTTGCTTTTTGCAGATTGAACCCATTCGCAACCTTTTTGCCGCGCTTTTTCTTGCCAGCATCGGGATGCTAATCCATGTTCAATTTCTTTGGATCCATGTCGATATATTACTAGCATCTGTTATATTAGTAATCATCATAAAAACAATTATTATCACCATGGTTGTCAAGGGATTTGGTTACAACAACAAAGCATCATTTCTTGTAAGTTTGATTTGGAAGTCACCTTTTCATATTGCCTCTTTCTAGTAATTTAGTTGTTGACATTTAATGAATTCTTGTATTTGTAATTGTATAGGTTGGAATTTCTCTGGCACAGATAGGCGAATTTGCTTTTGTTCTTCTAAGTCGTGCCTCTAATCTCCATCTTGTTGAGGTTAGTGCTACTACTGAAGTAGCTTATGATGATACTTAAGGCGCACGGTACATCAATGGCCGTGTTCTTTGAATCTTTAACCTCAATCTTCTAGCACAATAGCGGGATAATTATGAGCTAGTTTGCTGAAACTTTGACCATTTTCAGGGGAAATTATATCTGCTGCTTCTTGGAACCACAGCACTTAGTCTGGTATAAAAATTCTCTCTGTTCAGTGTTATAACGTGATTTTTTTATTTCTTTCTTGTTACTTATCTACCTAGTTCTCATTTTTTGCCCTAATGCATGTGGTTTTGTTGATGAAAAAAGATTTAGATCACCCGAGCATTATATATGTGAACCTGGTCATGGATATTGATCACATCTCGTATACTAGTTTTATGATGCAAATATTTTCTGAAATCTGTTGTAGGTTACCACTCCTTTTCTATTCAAGCTAATTCCTGGTTTAGTGCATCTTGGTGTGCTTTTAAGATGGTTCCCTCCCGATGGTGCTGTTGAGGTATTGACTTAAACAGTTAAACTCAATTTTAGAAATGGTTCCATACAACTTGATCGAAATCAACAATTCCACGCTTGCATTACATCTTTCTCTTGACGTCTCTTACATATGTTTGTCGACTTCAGATTGGGATTAAAGGAGAAAACCTTCGCTCAGAAAATGGCAAACAACGCGTTATTTTGATGGTCCGAGAATCACATGATTCGTGATCTTTGTATAAAGGAAACTGTAAAGGCAATCTCCGGCTTACCCAAAATGTTTTACTCCAGCCACATTTGGGGAGTGGAGTTGAAGGTGTGAACTATTATCTTTACTTCTCATACAAGTCTACTCCGGAGTTATTTTCTGTTCACGTTACCGGCCCAAGCCAACGGTTCAAATCGAGCCTCAGTAATGGAAGAACAGGAAAGAGACTAACTGCTGAAAGAAGAAACACATGGTGCTTTACATTTATAATCTTCATTCTTTCCCTCTGTCACTTAATTCTTTTGGAATTGTAACATAATTTTGTCTTGTAATTTTTTTTCCCCTTCCCTCTCTGGCAAGTGTAGAATTTTGGATGCATCAAGTAATCTGTATATCACACCTCCTTTCTTTCTCTAAGCTTAATTGCAAACACACACTAAATTAAATGTGGTTTCCTTCCTTCTGGAATTTCGATTTTCATAGGTGTGGACATGTGACCTTGAAACAAACACTGGTACACCACCGTCGATGTTTTATAATATTGGCATGAAAATTGTATTAAAAAGATGAGGTGACGAAGTTCTTCACGGATAAACCCACTATTGAGAGACTCTACTTAGTATTTAGCTTCTTTCTAATCTACTATTAATTATTTACTCTTCTTTCTTGGTTGGGGAAAATGGTGTGCGGTCATCAAACGGGAAGCCCCTATATTCGACAATATTTTTTTCAGAATTCCCGCATCCCAAGCTCTTCTTGCGTGAAGATGTAGAAGACGACGGCGGTGTTGAAGCCGAAGCTGCTACAAGTGAATCAGATGAGGAAGAAGAAGACAGCAGATCAAGTTGGACCCCAACGAGCTTGAGGCCACCACCAGATTCAGCTGCCTCGCGGTGGTGGTGGTGGTGGTGTTGGCGGCGGTGGAAGTCCTTGAATTGTAACCCTTATTCCCACACCATGAGCATTTTCTGGGAGTCGCAGTCACCAGGCCCGGGCGACTGTTTACTAAAAATACAGGTTTCCACATGAGACCATGTATGGGGTTGACACCTGCCCAATGCCGGAAGGGCGTCATCGCACAGGTCCCTGGCTTGGGATGACCCCGATTTACGATTTTGTTTTAGTTTTATATAAAGTATATATATTTGAAGTTGCATCAATTAACTAAATTGAGTTCTTAGCTGAAGTATTCTCACACTTTTTTATCTATGCAGCTTCAACTAGTTCGAATACCTCATGGGCATATTTTTATGTAATTTCTTTTATTGTTTAAAAGCAAAGAGTTATTAACATTAAACATAAGGGGTGCAAATAACCATCACATTATACTTTATAAGGGATGCAAATAGGTACATAACCGTAACACAGTAAAACAATATTGTCAGCAGATAAGGTCCTTAGTTTGAGTCTCGCATATGATCTTCATATCATGACAGCCTTTGCCAGTATTGTCAGCAGATAATTAACATTAGATTTAGAACTCGTTAATATAATTTTAAGGACAATTAACGAAAAATCTATAAAAAAATTAGTTTTAATGAAAAAACACAAATAAAGGTGTAGTGAATAGTACTAGAGAAAAGTAAAAATATAGTTTTTCGTTAAAAATGAATAATACCGAGAGTGTTTCGTTAAAACTCATAATATTTTATCCTAAAATCGTACGATAAGATCTAACTAGTTACTTCCAACCTTGTTTTAAGTTTGATGATGAATCAGAAAGGACCACAAATCCATTTCGACAACAGATAATATTAGTGTATTGCATGTGCTCTGTTGAATTTTCATCTTACTTGAATTTTCTAATAATTTACAGCTAGTAGGGTTGATGATTACCTTATCATTTTTTTGGATCAAGATTTCTTTATAGTATCTTCACCAAAATGCGCAAACCAATTAATTAATTACTTAATTAACTTTTTTTAATTGAGAAACACTAAGATGATTCTTTCAAAATGAATTTTTTTACAGATTCTCTCAAAATAGAACTCTTCTCGAATTCTTTGTCATCTTAAAATTTAATATTAATTTTTGTGTCAATGTTATAAAATATTGTTCTAAAAATATGAGACAAGAAGAGTTGAGCGTCTCATATTTTTAGAAAACGACTTCATGAAAATTAAACTAACGTATAACCCAAGATTAGAAAGAAAAAAAGAATATCTGGAAAATGAAAATATTATTCAACGTCATAGATTTCAGCAAACCGCCATACATGCAGAGGCTGAGCTGTATGTGATCTGTTTCCTTTCTTCTGTTCTCTCCACTTTGCGTGAAACCATGACCGCCACCCAGATGGGCACTGCTGCATGGCCACCATACAAGTTGAGTAGTTGTTGCACCATTTCTATTATATTATATAAAATATAATATCCATAAAATACTAAAAATTTTAAACTCGTTTGAAAGTGTTTTTAAAATAGATAAAAACGTTTTTGGTGAAATGCTTTTTGACCCAATCTATAGTAAGTGAATCATGAAAAAAATACTTAAATGCTTCATACAAGAAGCACATAACCGGCATTTTTTGTATGAAGCACTGTAAGTGTTTTTGGAACCTAAAAATATGTATATTTTAGAAAGCATTTTAAGTGATTTTGAAACCTAAAAATATTTTCTTTAAAAGTGTTTTTAATTATTTTAAAAGTACATTCAAGCAAACTTTTTATGTGCAAGATGTCCGTTTGGCAATATATCAACAATTAATCTATCATCTAACAAATATTGAACAGTTGTGTAGAGAAGAACTGAATAATCCACGATCAATTTATTAAAAAAGAAAATGTCAAAATATTTGCTGTGTTTCGGAATAAAATCCAAGAACCCCACGACTGCATCATAACTAACAGCCTACCAGTGTATCACACTACACGATATGTTCAAACCAAAAAGCATATAAAGTGTTCTATCCCTTTCATCAAATATTGCAACCAACAACAACACACTGTAACCACCACATGTAGCCTAGTAGTTCGGGACGACTTTAAGGTTTATATTTCAAAACAAATGAGACATCTTGGGTTCAAATTTGGCATCGGTGAACTACATAATGATGGTCAATAAAGACTGAAAGTCTTTTTAATTTTTAAAAAAGTGGACTAACATGATGAAGCCACCAATTAATTTTTTATATTTTTAAGCAACACATTATAACTTCATTGGTATTTATTGCTGGACAAGCCTTAAAATAATGAACAACTTGATGTACGGCTAAAGATTCATTTGTTAAGGATCCAATGACGAAGAATCTCGTGTCAAGTCTGATATGGTTCATACCAAACAAACTTTGAAACGGATAAATCACTATAACGAAAGTTGTAAAGACATTAAAATGAGTTTACAACTGAGTTGGCTATCTTGATTTCGATTTCAATCTCTATTATCTTTTGTTAAAAAAAAAAAAAAAAAAAAAAAGAGAGAATATTACAGAGACATTTATCTCTCTATTTTTTTTGGGTTCGCAAAAAATAGACCAACAATGATAAAGCTGAAATTAAATATCACGCGGGAGTCTGTTAGGGTTGTCACATGATCCACGAATCTCCAGCTTGCCTTTTCAACGATTGCGACTACTCGGCCTTCCGTTTACAGTCCTTTTGTCCTTTTTCTTGTTTTACCGTATCCACCCTTGTCTTTTTTCCATATTTACATGCATGCCCCTCCCAAAATTATCACCAACTACTGCTAATCCAATCTTGATTATCTCAGAAAATATTTGACCTCATAGACTAATCAATTGAGTTTCAATCAAGACAATTAACATGCATGCATCAATCCAAAAGAAGATGATGACACGTATGCTTTGAAACACAAGTACTAATCTTGCTCCTAATCATGAGTGAAAATTAAATAAACTTAAGAGTAAGAGATTACAGATTCAACTTTTATAAATGGATGGTTTAAAAATTTTAAACAACGAAAAAAAGTAAGGTAAAGTCAACCCCAAACTAATAAATCTCTTTCACTTTGCGAGTGTCGTGAGAAAAATGTTTTTTACACTCAGTCTTACCCTTGCTTTGAAAATAAGTTTTTTCAACGACACAAACTCATAACTTTTGAGTCACAAAGAAACGACATTTTATGTGTTAGTTCTTGTGAATGAATACCAATCTATTATGCTCATCACCTATTGCACGACTTACCCCAAAGTCCTCACTCCAATACTACAAAATATCATTGTATACAAAAATAAAATAACTTATAAACTCTTATTACACCATTAAGAAATAAAACACCATTAAATTAAACGTTAATAATTTGATTACGTACGCCAGAATTTCTATTAAAAAATGAGATTTGATTTTGGAAACTAGGATATTAATAAACAATATATATGAAGTGGTCAACTTGGAAGGATGAAAAGATTAATGGAAGAGGATCCGCTATGGACCTTAGTGTCCAGAATCTCCTCATGAAGCAATTTGGGCCACTGATTGGTGTGTAAGTTAAATCAGAGCCGTCGATTGTGTGGGCCAAGAAAATGAATTAATAGAAATTGTTGGATTTAATTTTTTGTGCGGCCCAGATTGCTTGATGAGGAGGCTCCGAACACTAAGGTCCGGAGTGGATCCTCTTCCAAGATTAATAATCACTCTCTCAACTTGTATGTATGATTATATTATAATATTATTCTAACCACTACAACGTATTATTCATATTTCATATATAAACAATACCGTGTTATTTACACACTCATTTTTACAATTCACGCATTCTTGTTAATTATGATCATTGATCGTCAATTCATTTGATAAACAATAAAAAAATAAAAATAAATTTGTGGATATCGCTACCCTATAAACAATCCCTTTCACGAAATCACCACCTCATGTTCATCTACTTGCAACCTTTTTATATCATCAAATTTTGGGCATTGCGGTTGTCCCATTCCAATAATATAAATCCAACAAGGTATATGACCTTTCCCAATATAGTTATGGGAGGGTCCACACCCATAATTCTCTTCATTTGGAAGTAAAAACACTCTTTAAGCAAAAGACAGATCCCACTGACCAGTTAATTAAAAAATATGGTAGAATAAAATATGAGTATCAAGGGCATATCCGTCCTAAAAGAAAAATACCTTCAAGCATAAATGCGCTCCCCTTTCGTGTTCATATGATGGTTCACTAGCCCTAGAACCACCAGATCTCATTCATTGTTTTCTTCTCCTTCTGTGCTCTAATTAATTTTGTGTTGATTTTTCACACGTGTGAGCACAGAAAACATGGATGCTAGCTCCGCTCCCCCATATGGTCTAACCCTAGCTGAGTTTTCCGAGCTGGAGAGCCTCATCGACACGTACCACAAATTCGAGCCGTCACCGAACACATGCACGTCGCTAATAACGCAGAAAATCGAAGCTCCGGCGCAGCAGGTTTGGCCATTGGTCCGGAGCTTCGACAGCCCTCAAAGATACAAGCACTTCATCAAGAGCTGCAACATGAAAGGCGACGGCGGAGTTGGGAGCATAAGGGAGGTGACGGTGGTTTCGGGGCTCCCGGCGTCGACGAGCACCGAGAGGCTGGAGATTTTGGACGACGAGAAGCACATAATAAGCTTTAGGGTTGTGGGAGGGGAGCACAGGCTTATTAACTATAGGTCGGTTACATCGGTTAATGAGTTCGTTAATTGCAAAGGCGAGGAGGGGGATAATCAGGTTTACTCGATTGTTTTGGAGTCGTATGTGGTGGACATACCAGAAGGGAACACCGGGGAGGATACAAAGATGTTTGTGGACACTGTGATCAAGTTGAACTTGCAAAAGCTTGGGGTGGTGGCTATGGCGGCGAATCTGCATGGCAATACTGGAGGAGGACCTGATCAATCATAAACTGCTTCTCTTTTTTCTTTTTTTTTTTCTTTTTTTTTTGTCAAATTTTAGTGGTTAGCATTGTTGTTAATTTTGATGCAAGTTGACTATTGTTCCCATTTCTTATTTTTATTTACGTTGTCAATAATTTACATTGGGACATTGGGATATATTCGAGATATATTGTAATGGGGAATGTTATTTTTTAAATGTTGTCATTTTTCTCTCTTCAATAAAATAACAAGAGCAAAGGCACTTTGGTTGGTTGTTTTTTTTTTCTTTCAAATTTATTTAAATAATTAAAAGACAGGGACTTCAAATCCGAAAATTCGGAACGAATGGATGAAAATCTAACACTTGTACTAGGATATTGGAACCCGGGACGCATTGGTTAGTAGGTTTCAACATATTATAAGCTTTTCGTTGTTATCTTATTGAAATCCACCGGCCTCCTCTAGACTTGAAATGTAAGATCTTGAAACATGTCTTCAATTAAATAAATAGTTGATAATTATATGTCCTACGTACATTGAGAAAGTAAAGTTTTGTTTGGAAGTTTGGATGCTCTAATTCTTATGGCATCAGACCAAGTTATTCGGCTGGTTTGAGATTGAATCAATGGTGTGTTTACCAATGGGGTTGGAATAAATGAAAGGAACCACTCTCCATTTAAAAAGATTTCAGTGTTTACTCGGCATTTTGGGAATGAAAACATAGTGGAGTTCACTCAAAAATGGGAATTCAACTCCAGAATTTGGAGGAATTGGATTGCTGAGATAGAGGTGGAAATCCCACTTTGGATGAAAGCCTCCATCTGGAATCTTACTTTTCTAACCAAAATACCCTTAAAAGGCTTCAGCACCCAACCCTTCCATCTGCACATGCACCCTGCCGAAGTAAAGTTCGAAGCTGTCGTCAAAAGCTCAACCGTGCTTGCACCGTTGCACGACTTCGAGGTTATGACAAACCATCCAAATCGTCACGACCCGCGAAACCTGGCCTATATAGCTGCGCTCACGTGAATTCCTGCATGTGACGATTCATTCCCCTGAAATCTAATCTGCACCGAAGGAGTGGGTAACACGAACGAGTAGTGGGGGACCCAAAAAAAAAAAAAAAGCAAAGAAATGAGGAGAGGAATGATCTTTGTGTCCAATTTTATGGAATGATCTAATCAACGGAGGAGTGGCTAGGTAATAGAGAGAGAGGAGGAAGGAAAAAAAGGGGAAAAAAAACAAGAGAAGCCTATAAAATATTTGATTTGAGATAAGAATATATTAGTAATCATAATGGTTTATATTCCGATTCTGTTGAATTAGTAAACAGTTTTATAAAATTAATATTTATTCTATTCTGATCCTAAAACATTTTAGTAAACAACTTTTATGAAAATATGAATTTTGATTCTCCTCAATTCAACTCTTCTTCAATCCAATTTCTTCAATTTTGATTATATATGGCTATGTAAATCCGCCACAAGTTTAAAAAGGCCTTATAAATTTATGACAGTAAAAAACATTTATGATAGCGTTTGATTAAAAAAAAGTAAATTTTTTTTTTATTAATCTTAGAAACGTTTTTTTTTTAAAGGAATCACCTTTCAAATGGTTTCTTTATGAAACACTTCTAAAGCTATTTCGTGAAACACTTGACTTTTAATAAAAAGTCTTAGTGTTTCTAATAAAAGCACTTATGAGCATAAGTGTTTTTGCTATAAAAATAATTTCAAGCGAATTTTGAAGTTACTTTCACGTCATCTAATATATGTTCGAATCTATGTATCAATCGAGATGATGGTAAGGAGTGGACACATATTTTTCTAAGTAGCTTCCATGCGTATTAAAGAAGCGGCTGAGATCTTAAATCCGGCAAAAAAAATGATATATATCTGCCATTAAGCTGTGCACCAATAAAGAAAATGAGACCAAGAGAGACAGAGAGAGGGCGATTGAGATTTTTAGAGGGCAGAAATTAGGTGCATAATTTGGTCCAGTGCTTTTTTGTTGTGGCGTAAATGTCAACCCTGAAATCAACGGCAATCGGCCATGAAAAGGGAAGAAGAAAAATTAGGGTGAGACTTGTGAGCAAACCTCGAGGAACATGTGATGCTTCATAACTTTAGTGAATCAGCAAAATTTTGGCTACTTATTCTTCGTTATATAGTCTATTGAGTTCATTTTACATTTATCCAAATGAATAATTCACTATTAGTTGAGTGTGTGGTGTGGTACTAACCTAGATAGGTTAAATAAAGAAATCTAGAAAACGAATTGCTCGTTTTGATTACTTCTAAAAGCAGAATTAGAGCCAGAATTTTAATGAAAAATAGATTCAATACTCGTTTTTTTTCACTTTTAGATGTTTGGATTCAAGTCACTTGTTTAAACAAATTTAGATTCAATACTCGTTTTTTCACTCTTATATGTTTGGATTCAAGACTTATCTATTAGTTCACAAACATATAATAGCTCATATTGTAATACGTAAATTTATTTATAACATATAAATACTAGTAATAATACTTAACGGTTTGAGTTACCTTCGTGCTCCTAATTTTCTCCTTCAATCATCACGATTTGTAGGTCATCTATTCATTTGGAGTCTGCAAGATTTGTATGCATGCCTTCACATTCGGCTTTAGGTCCATATATAGTACCTCAAGCTTGTCTTGAACCTGGCCCAATTCATGTCTTCCATTTCCTCTAGATTGGTAGTCTCACTGTCACAGTTGTGGAGTTCATATGAAGACGCGTTTATTTCTTTTATCTTTTTTCCTTTTCGGGTTTTGTTGATAGCTAGCTTTCCAGATTATAGCATATTAAGTGCCGCAGCTGAGGGCAGATTATGCCCTAGTTTGGGAGTGAGGTGCTTAAAAAAAAAGCACCTATGAAAAAAAGCTGTAAAAGTTTTAGGTGTTTGGTAAACTAAAAAAAATGGCTTATTTTGGAAGCTGCTGTGAGAATAAGCTGAAATCAAAGGAAAAAGCTGAAGCACCTATTTGTAGCTTTGGAAAACTGGCTTTTTTTTCAAAGCACACGGAGCTACAGTGCTCCTTTAATGAAAAAACCTACTATCAGACTCTTTTTTTTTTCAAAAGCACTTTTACAAAAATGTTTACCAAACACTCAGCTGATTTATTTCACAGCCGCTTATTCTCACAGTACAGCCGCTTATTCTCACAGCAGCTTTTTTTCAAAGCACAGCAATACCAAACTAGCCCTATATATCACGAGTGTAAAGCTATAATCAGAGACTTTTACAGACTTCACAGTACGTGATAATATAAGAACAAGTAAAGCCAACGGGATCCTCTCCGGATGTTTTTGGTAAGAATCTTCTCCAGATTACATTATGCGATCAATTTTTATAAAATACTGTTTATGTTTATTTTTAAATAAAAATATTTAAAATAATTTATGATCTCACGATATATGATGAACGGACACGATTCATGAACCCTGAAATCCTCACAAATAAGATTAGGATCCGGACTCCAAGTAAAGAGAGGTTAACCAATATTTTTATATTATTAGTTTGAGATGTTATTATAATAAAGAAAAAACTAATGAAAATGACTTAAATTTTTTTTAATTTTAACGATAATGAAAAATAAATAAATGGTAAAGTGAATAATATTATGATTGACTTTTTAGTGTAAAAAATGTAATTTTCCGTTAAAGTGAACAGTTCGTTAAAATTATCATATAATAATGCATCCATATCGTATAAGTTCTTATTACAATGTCATATCGTGATAATGAAAACATTCTATGGAAGTTACTCTCTCGTAACCAAAAAATACATCGATTTTTTTAGTTGAAAAATGTTATTCACACAACTATTTTTACTTTAGGAAAATTAGAATGCCCTACAGTTTTTCTATAGTTGTTAGATTAAACATTCATCCCTTTTAAAGATTTGATTAAGATGTTTTGATCAATTGCCACCTCCATAACTTTCTATTTATTTAATTTCCATATCATTAATTTAAATGCATTTATATAGAGACAAAAGGTAACTTAGCAACTAATTGCCTATAATATAGGAATTTAATTTCGTCAATCTCTTTCTACGCATTACGTGACATTTTTTAAATAAAATAAAAAATTAATTAACTAATTCCTCATTTTTTTATTATCAGTATTTTTTTTAAAAAAGTTCTATTTTCTATTAAAATGTCTCAATAAAAAGTCTTCAATACATATTTTTTTTACGTATAGATATATAAAAAATATACTTTAAACTTATGGTACATTTGAGAACAAAAGTGTCGACTTTTGGTACGTTTATATTTCAAATGTGCAGAGAAACCAAATGTACCAATTGTTATGTAACCATTTTGGTACGTTTAGATTTCAAATGTACCGAGAAACCAAATGTACCATAAAACCAAATGTGCCCATTGTCAGGTAACTTTTTTGGTACGTTTAGATTCCAAATGTACCAAAATACCAAATGAACAAAAAATCCCAAATTATCACAAAACCAAATGTCTCTATCAGATAATTCATTTGGGATATTTACATTCCAAATGTACCAAGAAATATAAAATATCAATTCAACTATAAAACTAAATGTATCTATATTATAGATAACTAGACGTAGCTATATAATTAAACAAATCTTTATTATGTGCTGAGTCGTTTAGATAATCAAATTTGACAATTTTTTTATTATAAATATTCTATTCTATTATATTCACACAAAAAATAAAAATTATAACAAACAATAATAAAAAAATGCATAGAGATGGATAATAAATACATAAATATAGGAATAATAAAAAAAAGAAAATAAAATGCCCAAAAGAAGTTGTAAAAAACTAAAATTCTAAACACAATTGAACTTATGTGAAAAACTAAAATTAATAACCAAAATTTTAAGAAAATATTTCATCAAATTTTTAAAAGGAGTGTATGTTTAATGTAAAAAATTAAAAAAAGAAACGCTGATATCAAAATGTCTTTTTTACTTTTTACTCAAGCTTGCTTATTTTTTGCTGTTAATATTTTTTATTTCATCTAATTTGACAGATTAAAATTACCAAAAATGTATGATAAGTAAAAATAGAAAATAGAGATAACCCTATCCTTTCTAATTTTCCAGTGGTAGATTACTTGCGTGTATCTACTTTGTATCCGCCAAATCATGTACAGGCACATGACCAGCAAAATCTCAGAGCAGGTTGCGTGTACTGTCACATCATCCGGACCCCCGTCATCTACATTTTTTCAAATAATTTTTAAAGGAAAAGGAAATTACTTAATTATTTATCAGTATTAAATTCCTGATCCAAGAATTTAAAACAAGATCACTTCAAGCACAAAACCCACTGTTTCATCATTATGGGATCTTTCCTCTCCAGTTTCTGCAGATTCTCATCATCATTTGCTAGATTTTAAAAACCCTGCTTAGATAATAATAATGTAGTCTATATATAAATTATTAATTAGGCCACAGGGTTAAATAATTTAGATTTGGACATCCATGCACAAAAAAAAAATATGTAGGTGTGATTTGCAATTGCTCTCATAAATTCATCATCAAGATTTTCTGATCAGAGATTTTGGGGTTTGCTTGCATCAGCACTGTCTGTTATTATTATTTTCTTTTTATTCATCTCTTCTGCATGTGTACAAAAGTACACTGGTAGCTAGCTGCTGCCACAGTGCTTTGGCTCTCTCTTAATCTCCTCTCTCTTTCTCTCCCCCTCATCAGCATTGTCACCTTTCAGATTGCTTTTAAAGCCATTAGTTGTTGGATTCTGGGGAGAAAGTTGGAGAGCCCTTTGCCATATTTTAGTCTTGGGTTTCAATCAATCAGGGTTTTGGGGGTCAAAAATAGATAAAAAGCAAAGGGCTTTTAACTCTTTTTTTCCACCCATCTCTCTGTGAAAAAATGGGGGGGGGGGGGGGGGGGGGTGAGGGGACCTGCCAAGAACAGTGCGCTGATCAGAGAGAATCCAGATATTTTGATTGTGATGATTGCAGAGAAGCAGCAGATAATGAGAGGTGGTGAGGAGGACAAAAGAGATCAGAATGTGAGAAGGCAAAGACATGCATGGGCCCTCTCCAAACTCTGCAGAGCAAATGAGCGTCTCTCTCTCACGCACTCTCTCTCTCTCTCTTTCTATAGCTTAATTAAACTAGTAAGTCCATTTCATAATTTCATGCATTCAACTCCACGTCTGTGACAAAAGCACTTAAATTCTGTGACAGAAGCTTTTTTCATTTGTGGGTTTTAGTTTTCTTTGGCTTTTTTCACTCTCTCTCCCTCTCTGTTTCTTTTATTGGGTTCTCTGAGATGGGCGTCCTTCATTTTTCAGATCCATTTCTGTTTCTTCCTTTAAATCTTGTGGCTTCAAGCTAGAGAGAGAGAGTGAGTGAGTGTTGAACTCTGAAACTTTGATGGGTCCTCCTGGTTCCTGAAACTATTTTCAGTCTCTTGGGTTTTGGTTTTTAGCTTGAAAGAAAGCAAAAATCCCACTTTTCTGTTCATTTAAAACAAAAGACTTCAACTTTTTGCGTTGCTTTTATATTTCTTGTGATTGGGGAAAGGTGGGAGGGAGGGAGAATGCGTGAGGCCTCCTTAGCTTTCTCTCCTAGCTCTTTTTGTTAAAAGAAGGAGCAAAGTTACTTGCTCACCACTGCATATTCTGCCATCCATTTCTTTTCTTTTTTTTTTTTTTTTTGCGTTGTACTCCTTTTAGGCTTTAAGGACAAAGCAAAAGAATCATATCTTTTGTGAGCTTTCTGGTTTTATTATTCTTGCTACGAGAATTATACATACATTCTGAGTCAATCAACATTCCCATCTTTCTTTTCACTGGAAGTTTTGGGGGTCTGATATGGGAAAAGTCCCATGAATCTGCTTGAAGGTTTTTCATAATATTCATTTGCTTCAGAGAAGGTTTGTTGGGGAAGATCTGCGTTCTCAGGTTTGTCACATTCATGGTTTGTTTGTTACTGATTGCAATATTTAGTTTATAAACTGTTAACTACCTGTTTTTCCTTAATATATGCAGTTAGTTTTGTATTTTTCCTTGTAACAAGCACATAATTTGCTACTGGTTGCAGTATTAAGTTCACAGTTTTGTTAAATGCCTCACTGAGTTTGTACATTTAATCTTTGACATGGCCAAGTTGGCTAGAGTAACGTGCTCCCGCCTCTCTGGCAAAGTTACTAATCGCGTTCTTTGTAGTTTAGATTAGTTTATGAAAAGAAACTATATGGGGTTATAAATCTGAAATGTAGGTGCAAATTAACTGGAGTTGTAAATTTTTCCAGGCCAAGATTGATTGAAATTGATTAGCTCATGATGGAAGAGAGTTGCCTGATAGAATATTCATCTCCCTGATTTTTGAGTTATGCCAAATGAAATGTGAAGTTTGTTGCCCTGTGATATGATGGATAATGAGATGTATAATGGTCCGGCGGATGGCCGAAGTTCTCTTGTCATGGATGGGGTTGTACCACACACAACAATGAACTCACTTATTCAGTCCTATTCATTTGATCAAGATCATCAAAACCGTATGATGGCGTTGATTCCAGTGCTTTCGACATTTCATGGAGAACCTGTCGTGGATTCTGATCTTACCGCTGCAAACGGCGTCAGTGTGGCTGAAACGAGTCCATTTCTTACTTCTCATAGAAGGAACAATGTGGAAGACTCTTCATTCGTAAGTTCAAGTTTCGCGGATAGTACGGTGTTCCAAGCAACACCTCAGTCTTCTGCTTCACTTGCTGCCCTTTTTGCGGCAAGGGGTAGTAGTCTTCAAGAAAATCTCAACAATTTGGCGATTTCAGCAATGCCGATTAATTCTTCAGAAGCTTATGCTTCGAATGACTGCTCTAACAACTCAAATCCTCTGTTCGCGACCTCTGTGAATTGTGGATATGATGAAATGCTTGGTAGCATAAATAGACAATGGGAGATCAACAGATACGCAGCTCTTTCGGAACTTGGTGACAGATCTTCAGTAAGAACAGGGGTTCAACCTTATTCATCCGTTGGAAATGTGGATCCAAATGGATGGTTATCATCAGATGGTGCAAGTGTGATGACATATAATTCTTACAGTTCATCGAAATTTAGTAATGAGCTTGCTCTAACTCTTGCCACGTCCAGGCCTTTGGATATCGGAAATCAATATCCCGATGTTGGTTCATCAGGGATTGCCCAGCCTTGTCTGAATCAAACAAGGTTTGCCTCACCAGAGCAAAATTCTAGCAACAGTGAGAAGCTTTCCCTAAGTTACAGTTCTTGCAAACCACCTCAGTTATCCCAAGTAATATGTGGATCGAGATATCTTCATGTGGTTCAGGAAATACTTTCTGACATCGCGAACTATTCGCTAGAAAATCTAGACCAGTCTAGTTTTTCATCGGTCAGGCTCGTGTCTGACAGAGGGATGTCGGCGATGGATGATGGTTTAGATGGTAGATTTGAGGTACCAAAGGAGCCTGCAGTGCGAAAACAGGAAATCAAAGAAAAGAAAACCAAATTGCTGGCCCTTCTACAGACGGTATGTAGTTTTATTGTGCTCTTAATTAGTCTAAATTATCTGATTTGGTAGTGAATTAAATTTTTTTATATCCAACGGGTGTAGACAATCCACATTTTCTTGTTCCGAAACATTTCTTTACGAATGTGTTGGACTTAGAAATTGTATTTGGGCACTAACAGATTGGTATTATTACTTCTGATGCAGCTTGATGACTGCTACAACCAATGTGCCGATGAGATTCACACAGTTGTATCAGCATTTCATGCTGCAACCGAGACAGATCCTCATATACACGCTCGATTTGCGCTTCAAACTATCTCTGTGCTGTATAAAAGTCTGAGGGAGCGGATTAGCACACATTTCCTTTCAATAAGTGAAAATTCAAGCCCTGCATCCCCCAGTGAGAGTGAAAGGTCTTTCGAAATCCAAAAGCAGTTGGCTCTTCAGCATCTGAAGAAGAAAGAACATCAAATATGGAGACCTCAGAGAGGCTTGCCTGAAAGATCCGTCTCAGTGTTACGCGCCTGGATGTTTCAGAACTTCCTTCATCCGTGAGCTTTCTCACGAACGTCTTAAGAGTTTTGCATACTACAATGCCCATCTTCGTCACCTATGTGCTCAAACAATCTCTTATCAATAACATGTCTAATCAATTTAATCGATTTTCAGGTACCCTAAAGATTCGGAGAAGCATGTTCTTGCAGTAAAAAGTGGATTGACAAGAAACCAGGTATGTTATCACTGATTTTATTGGGGGCATTTGAATCCACAGCTTCTAAGAACTCATTATTTTTTCTATATATTTGGCTACTAGGTATCCAATTGGTTCATAAATGCTCGTGTCCGGCTATGGAAACCAATGATAGATGAAATGTACTCGGAGATGAACCGAAGAAAGACTCGTCAGAACGAAAACCTCGAGAGAAACCACAAAAGCCACCACATTAGGATTAACACTCACAAATTTGGTGTCAATTGAAGGTTTTTGGAAGGTACATAGCAATGGAAGGAATGGGCATTTCTGGATATCATTTTGTAGGGAAACAATGCAAATATTGCAAGTGTATATTCCTCTGCAAGCTAAAAGTTTTAAGGAGTAGTTTCTTGTAAGCAAAAGCACAATTGAAGTTCTGATAACCGATGCCTAATCTTGGTTCTAAATAATTTATTTCCCTTAACCCAAATATTCCTTAATTACCTTTTTAATAGAAAAATTATTTATGAATACTCATTTTCTTCTTTTGCATGTCGTTTATTTCTGTTCATTGATTTTACTTTGATTTGGGTCGGAAATAAATGGAAATGTGCATGAGAAGATAAGCCATGTGAGGAAATCATTTCTCTTAATAAAAACCCGTCAAAAAGTTCTTTGCTCCTTCCAAGCAAGGTGGTGTTTCTTGTTAGACAGATTGTAAATTCGTACTCCCCAAACAGTTCTCGTGTTCTTAATGCGTTAATTTTTTATGTGTGTCTAACTATGATTTGCGGAGCATACGAAAAAATGTGCTTGCTCATTTTCTTCTTCCCTTATATTCCAAAAGTTAGGGACTTAGCACTGGCTAAGCTGTAAGCACCAAGCCACCCCTACAACAACACTAGGCTTGACCCGTCTCACAATTAACCCGACTACCACCACCACCACTCTTTGATCATTTCGGAGCAATGGTGGCGGGGATGGTCGTTGTTTTCGACTTTGACAAGACGATCATCGCTTGCGACAGCGACAACTGGGTCGTGGACGAACGAGTTGGGTGTCAAAAACTTGTTCACTCGGCTTCTCCCCACCATGCCTTGGAACTCTCTTATGGTTCGTTTGATTAACGGTGCTAACTACAGGGTAACGAATTTTCGAACACAGCGGTATGTAACTCGAATGTCACGTAATTTTCAGGATCGGATGATGGCGGAGCTTCATGTACACGGAAAGACGATTGAGGACATTTCAGAGTGTTTGAAGAGGGTTCCAATCCATGCTTTTGGGTAGTTTCATTTCCTTATGAACATAAATGTTATTATGTTTGTGTAACATTTCCGCACACCTCTTCTTTCCTTTGCACACTAATTTTGAAACTTTTCATTTATTCAATTCAAAGGCGAGAAATAAATAAAATGTGAAAAAGTGAAGAAAAAAATGTGCGAAAATCACTTCCTTAATTTTTGTGATATATAATTGTCGCACATGCATGCAAGGTAAATTAGGGCGGCTCTGTCGACTGGTTTTGTAAAAAACACTTTTACTCGTACATCTTTTTACTAAAAGTGCTTTTATAATAAGCCTGTTGGAAATTTTTATTAAAAATCAATAGTCCTTCTAAATACTTTCTAGAAAGCGCTTCTTGGATCATAAGCCTTTCAAGTTGTTGCCGCAGGGTTTAGTGATGGGAAAGATCCAAGCTTCTGTTTCATCAGATGGGAAGAAACACTTCATCTATGTTGTAGATGGAGCTTCTGTTGCCAAGGAAGAACTATCCAACCTGGGATTTGATTTCTGCAAATCCCTTGCTTACCAAGGCAACAACTTATGAGGGGAACGAGTGCGATGAGCTCGGGACTATTTTGCTCAACGCGGTGAAGGCATTGGTCGTTGAAGACAAGTCTGGCTAGGAGAGAAGTAATCATTTGGTTGTAATTGATTGCGAGTCTCAAAGCTGTTCAGCATCTGCCTCTGCCCATGATGCCTTCCAAAAATGCCCTCCCTGTTCCGCGTCCTCGCCAATAATCGTTTAACCAGACGATACTATAAATCACTCTAATCTACAAGCAGGAAAATTCAAAGTCGAGTACCAAAAAGTAGGAACGCTGTCCTGATTGACTGGCTTAATATAGGGGTGTGGGCACAATTTGACACGGCCCAATCTCGGTGTTCGAAGAACAACAAGATGGCCACGTGTTGGCCGACACCCGAGGGTGACGCAAGTCATTTTATGAATACATATGCAGAGAACATGTGAAACATGTATATAAATTTCGCTGCGCATAACTACACAGTGTAATATTCAAATACAACCTTAACAAAATAATATAATAAGTTCAACTGCTAACAAAAATAATAGTGATAATGCATGACATGTTCAGAGCATACTACTAATTTAGAATACAAGTGGAAGGTGTAACAGAAAGTGCTATTACAAGAATGTCCAAGTGGAGAGAAGAACACAAAGTCACTGGTATGGGAATACCTCGTAACTCAGATCGTATGCCTCATTCCTACGTCCTAAGGGGGCGCAAAAGAAAACATGAGTAGACTAAGTTGATATATAAGTAATACTAACATAGTTATTCAACAACGTACTAACCTCTAAAGTTTATGGAAACTCATATAGCATAATAAGTAATAGGTTTTCTGAAAACCCTAGCATGCCATAAAACTTCATAAAACATATATCATATAGTGTGCTTAGTAGTAGTATCACAATCACCCGTAGACACTACATTTCCCAACTGAAGTCACATATCAATATCTTCCGGCCGAAGCCAAATATAAGTATCCTTCGCTCGTAGGCATATGAATAAGAACAAAAAATCATGAACATAATATTTCCAAAATATATGTATATATCTCGTTGAAGCGCAATAGCTCAAACATCATATCATAAATATCTCGATAAACAGTTATTCGATAAAGCATAAATCCAATTTGCTCATAAACGTTTCATAAAACGTAGCCATTAAATCATGTTTTTCATGTTTGCATTTCTAGTAGTGAAATCATGCATTTTAGAAAGGGTCCACTCATAGATACTCCATTGTTGAAGAGCCGTGCGAACTAGGGAGAATGGAAACGCCACTAACAAAGGCACCTAAGCACATAAAGGGACCATTTAATAAAACTATACTAAAACGATTGAATTTCAGGAAACGGACGTCATAAATGGATTTAGTACGTCAAAAAACATAAAGGGGGACCTCATTACCCCCACGCATCGAGTTGGGTCACCGAACAGTTGGTTGAAAAATTCGTCAGCACCGTAGTGGTCGTCACAGTGGACGGCGGCGGAGCACAGTACCTCCGATGGGGAGCGTGTGCTCCACGTGGCGGCCAAGTCAAGCGTCCACATGTGCCTATGCACAAGCCCACATGCCGATTGGGTTCTGGGTTTAGGTTTGGGCTTCTGGGATTGGGCCAAAGGCCTGAGGTTTGGGCTCGGCTTAGTGGGCTGGGCTTGGTAGCCTAGCCCAAAGGTTTGGGCCGGGTAACAACTTAGGCTTGGATTGGGTTTTAGGATTATCGGGTCGAGTCGACCCGATTTCAGGTCGTGGGTTGGCCGGTTTTTGGGTAGAATTTCAAACGCTCATAACTTCTTCAATACTTAACCAAATCAAGTGATTCAAAAACAAAAGTTGTAGTTTTCAACGAGATGAAGAGAATGGTACCTTGCACACCGGCTAACTCGTCGTGGTTTAGCCAAAAAAGCCTCGAAAGTGGCAGTGCTCGCTGAAAAACTGGGGAAAGCTCACTCTGAGCTATTTTTGCTTTTAACAAGCTTAAACAACTTACAACAAGCCTCGATCTAACCTCAAAACACATCCCAAGGGTTTCTAGGAGCTTACCAATGTCGTGAAAATCTCAAAAGTCGCCGGAGTTCGTCAGGGAAGGGTGCACCATGACTGTCACGGTTCAAGTATTGAGTTTGGCCTGGGGTTCGAGGTCCTACATCTAAGCCTTGAGTCTTGGGTTGTTGTTGTGTGAGAGTGAACTCAGAGAGAGAAATCACATAAAAAGGGAGAGAGCTCGGAGATGAGAGTTTGAAAGAGAGAAAGTGGTCTTTGTCAAACTCGAAAAAGGAAAAGGGGATGGGGGTCACGGATGGGAAAGGGATAAGGGAACAAGAATCCCATATGGGTTCTTTTGGTTCGCAAATTAAGAATGTATAAGACGAAACATAAAACATCTGAATTCGAATTCGTTCGTGCCTACGCGTTCGTGGCGATAAGTACGATACAAATAAATTAATTAAATTAAGACTGTGCGTTTCGACGAGATGGTCAACCAAAGTCAACTAAAGGGTAAAATGGTAATTTCATAAGTCCAACAATATGAAAGTACAACTTAAGGACGGGGTGTCACACAATTCATTGCCAGTGGTTGGGATTTGGGACACCAAGAAATATGGATTATTTCCTACTCATTTTGGCTCCAACTCTGTTGTGTACCTCTACGTCTACAGAATGATTTAGCTTTACCACTTTATTTTTTTTTTATTGGCATAGTTATGTTGTTAAATTATGAATCTGAGCGCAAGTTGAAGCAATAATTAATATAAACTGATAGTTTGACAACATAATGACGAGAAAACGTGTGGCATGTAAAAGAAACGAACCAATAGTTTATAGGCGTGCACTACCAAACCATTTATATCACGCAGGCCATGACAGTCTCCATCTAGTCCCTCCCTTTAACCGCAGAGTGATTAATTGAGTCATATTTGTGCCAACGAGGATCGATGGCTACTTGGGCTGACACATTATCCACACCACCAAAAGTTGAATAGTGTGCCACATCAATGAAACCTAAAAGAAACCGGTCTTCACGTAACTTATCGGTTTTGTAGTACAAGTTACAACTAAAGATCAGCAAGTTTTGAGTGCGAGACTCCCGCTTTAATCAACATATCATAACTCTGAGAAGAAAAAAAAATAAAACTAAAAGAAGAAAATTGAGGAATCAACAACTAAATATCAGCAAGTTTTAGGTGCGACTGGCACCGGACACCTGAAAGAATCTAAAACTAAGAGGAAAATTGATGAATCAACAAGTTTTAGGTGCAACCGGCACCCGACACCCGATAGAACAACTTATCATAAGTACGAGAAGAACAAAAACTAAACTAAAAGAAGAAAATCGATCAATCAACAGAAAAACCATATCGAGAACACGAAGAAAATACAAGTCCATCATCCATTTTATAACATTATTGAGATTTATGTTTTTGTTTGTCACTAAATGTTTATTTCGACGATATACAGACAACTAGAACTCCCCCTTCCTCAACTAACATTTGTGCTTACAAATGAAAGAATCATATCTGCTTCCCTTGTGATTTTATCCCCTGTATCTTTCTCTTTCTTTCTCTATATCTACAGAACCGCTAATAATCCCCTTCCCATTTTTCAACCCCCAAAAATCTAAATGAAATCTTAAACTCGGACAGATTACGGAAAAGAAACGCGTTTTCAACTTCTTTCAGGAATGAGGAATCCGAGTTTTTATCGGTTTCAACTTCAAGCCCATGCTTTCTGGTGAAAGAAGCTCAGGCGCGATGCAGGAAGGACTCAAGGGGCTTCTTGGGCTGACACTAGACTGAGAAGGCCTGTATAAACCATATCCCATGAGGAAGTACTCTAGCGGTATCAACATCGCATGTGGCTGCTCCTCTGTCACCATCGACCCGCATGCCTGAACCTGCAGGTCACCAACACGTCCAACAATGAGCTGACTTTAAATTCATGGACAGATACAACTAAAACGTGATATGACCGTGCAAATTAGATCCGGGTTGCATTGCATACCTCAACCAAGGCACTATATCTTCTATCTAGTTTTGAGGTCATGTACAGAGCTTCTGAGTGAAACGGAGAGCTGTCCCCAACAAATATTAGCGTACGGCATTGTAGCTTTGTCAATCCTTCAGAAATGTCAGGCCTCCTGTGAGACAAAAATCACAGAATTACTCCCATGCCACCTAATGCATCAAACTCCGAATATGAAGTGCTTATAATTAATTAAGCATCCTGAATGCATTTTGTGAGGTTCACACTACAGAATGCCACATTGATTGCAAATATCACATTGATAATTTGTCTGCTGTGGACAACCCGTCCCCAAGAGGGTGATTTGCCTAATGGGATTGATCATAAAATAAAAATATAAAGAAAAATCTCCGGAAAGGAATTTACCCATTCATTGCTTCAAGAAACCGCCAAACATTCGAACTATGCCTTTCGTCGAGCGACTGTAAGAGCATACACACATTCGACATGTGATCAGCACTTAATCACCATCACTGTTGGTTTTAGACAGACGATGAACAAAACATTATAAGATAAGGTAATAAAGGCTAGAACACTAACTCTTCTGCATGCCTGAACTATATCTGACTCCGGTACTTGAACACCACCACGAACTTCCTGAAGCCAGGATTTAAAACTTAAACAATCACACCAAAAATAGATGCCAGGACACAAATAAATGTGAGTTCAACTAGAACAGTGGCAGACCTTGCTGAAGTACCGGTTAAGCAATATTTCCTTAACCACCCCGCACGTGCCATAAAAGTAGAGTAAATTCGACATCACCTGAAAATGACATGAAAAGTCATGTGAGAACCAGATTTTTCTTAGACCCAATATGGTTAAAGGTCCAGGAAGGGGAGAAAGAAAACCTTATTATACAACCATTCTGTCCAAGTGGCTGCTTTGCATATAGGAGAAACAAGTATCAAACCCATGACACGTGGTCTATATTTCATCTGTTGCCAAGAGTTATAGAAAAATCAGACGACCTATTAAGGAGTTATTGAAAAATAAGGAACACATATAAGCACTAATCAGCACTATCTTACAGCAAATTGGGTGAGAATGAAAGCTCCAGCTGTAACCCCCATACACATCACTGCACCGAGTCTACGGAGAGAGAAAGAGAGGTCAGGGTAACTCCCTCCATTTTTCAATCCATCGAAGGATCATGATTTATTTGTGTCTAGTAAATGGGAATGAGAGACTAAACCAGAAGCATTCTAATGAACAGACAACTAATTCAGATCACTCAAAATCAAGCTCCCGATTCACATAAAATAGAGCATGAAATGAAAATTTCATTTACCCGAAAAAGTCGAGAACCTCAGCAATCTGATCTACTAAATCATCAACAGAATACAAAGGATCATCAAGGCTGATTGCAGAAGCTCCCAACTGAAAAAGTTCTTGAAGAAAGCACGAGATCAGATACGATGTGAATAATAGCACTAAATACAAGAGAAAATTTGACCAGTAATAAAGTCAGGAAAATCAAGTGGAAGCCATACATGTAGCCAAGTTATTGAATTACAAACCTCATGCCCAGGAGGACTGATATGATATATGCAAAAGTTGTGGAGCAGTAAGGAACAAGCTTCTGAACAAAAGAATAATCCTTGAAAGCAGGACATATCTGGTAAATCAGATAATAAGACAAATGTTAAGTTGGACCTTCAAAGTAATGCCACGAAAAGAAACGATGACGTTGAAATGTTTGGTTGAGATAATCCATGGTGCTCAAGATTTTAAATACTTGTACTAAGTGGTAAAAAATTTAGACAGAATTTCTCCAATTTAGTTTTAAAAAAAAATGCAAAGCCAAACTAGTTAGGAAACTGCATCCATAACAAATAAATTTCAGAGATAGAAATTGATCAAACATATTTTCTTACTACACATAATATTTCAGGGTTATGAACAATTTGATTCTACTAAAAAAAATTGAAATTGAAAATAATGGGTAAGATCAATAAACTAAACTACCGGGCAATAAAGTTCAATTTTGTGAGTAGCACACGTCCACGTATGCAAAACAACAATTACCGGTAGCTAATCTATGTTTTACTTACGATTTAAGGCTAAATCAGGATACGTGACAAGAGCTGGCTTGTCCGGATCTCCCAACACAGTGACGGACACATAACCAAGACAGGTTCTTACAAGATGCTCCTGCAGAGATATTACACAACCAGATAACAATTTAGACAACATTTCAGGAAAGTAAATTGAGCAAAACAAATATGAAGTTGTAAAATCAGAATAGTGGCATTCTTATGACTGCGAATCAGCATTCAGGAGTTAAACGGCGCACGTTAAAAAGTAATTTACTCCAAGGAGATGAGATCATGAGAATACCAACCATACCAAAGTATATTACCATCAAGAAGAAAAGTAGAGTGTTCATGTGCAGTTAGTACCCTTAACAACAAAGTAGAAAATTGACTGCTTTTGCTCATATGGGCACATTACCAATCATCAAAATAAAGAAAGTTTGAATCTTTTAATCTTTTGACTCCAAGAATATCAGCATTCCAGTTACTAGCCAACCAAATAGAATATATTTCCCAAAGCAGAAAAATCAAACTACTAACTATTTTCTAGATAATTGACTTGTATACTCAGCTTCCAAATGAGAAAAAAAATGCATTTACTTTTCAACAGAAACAAAATTTTAACAAAAAACCAAAAATAAATAGACAATCAGAATTAATTAGCCTGCAATTAAGAAAAAAGTAATGTTGCAGTAATCGTTCCAGATGAACAAGTAAATAATAGTCAATTCCTCTCAACATTCAACAAAACCCATTTTTCGTAATCAAAGAGTTGGGCATTTCGGAATAGCAGAATCAAACGCAATACGTTTTGCATTATGCAAATTTCAAAATTTTCTCGGCAACCAAACAGAACAAAGTGTTTGGTAAAAGCAAAATACAACACAAAATTTCAGGAATGTGGGTTGTTTTGTTTACCTTTCCGCCAAGAGAAACCCCCTCCATATCCACCGACACTGAATCACTTGAATCCCCCATTTTCCCTCTCTCCTCTCCTCTCTCTCTCTCTCTCAAATCCTCAAATGGCTGAGGCATTGGGTTTGGTTTCCATGGTTTATATATAAATATGAAAATACAAATCTCTCTCTCTCTCTCTCTCTCTCTCTCTCTCCTTCTGCTGCTGTCTCTGTCTGTCTCCTTTAAATGTTGACTCACTGTGAACTCGAACGAGTCGCGAACCGAGTCACCGACGCTAAATCCCCATATATGTCTCACAAGCTGTCCGTATGCATGAACGGGGGTTTGATTTAACTAGAGTTAAGACCGAGAGGCCGACAGTTTTTGCAATTTTACTAAATTGCCCTTGATTTCCTTATTTATTTATTTGTTTTCTTTAAAAGATCCAAACCCAAACGATTTTTATTTTATTTTTTTGTTTGAAAACAGATTATATTTATTTTTGGGTTTTTTTTACCCGTGAATTAGTTATGTATTTGAAGTTGTTTTTCTTTTTCTGAAGTCGTAATTGGAGTTGTTTTTTTTTTAAGACAAAATTAGTAATAAATGTTAGTTGCATTTTGAAGCAAGGGCTAGATTGTAAATACGCCATGATGTTGGAAACTGGGGTTACATCAAGCATTTGCTATTATTTACGTGTCGGTATCGAAATAACAAGGATATTATTTTTCAAAAAAAAAATTATATTCACATACTTTAAATTATTTTTTTATATTTTTTTATTTTTTTAATATTTTTCTATCAAAAGTTAGTAGTGTGTAGAAAATATTAAAATATTAAAAATGTATATGAGAAGTAATTTGAAATGTATGAATATAATCTCTCTTTCAAAAATATATGTGGATTTTGGGTGGATCAATTACTACAACCTAGTAATTAATCCTATTAATTGCAATAGGCTGATAATAAGTGGCAAATTTGAATACTCTCCTGATCTTATTATTAGAAGTCTAAGATCAGGAAATTCGAATCTTGATTTGTGCGAAAAGAAATCGAAATTCTTATTTTGTGTGAGGTCAGTTAACGGAATGATCATTTGGCTCCCAACAGTGAAATTTAGGGAGGATCGACTTTAACTGGCAAAGCATTTCTGATTAGAGATCTGTTATGGCACACATTGAATCTAGCAATTAATCTTACTATTTTGTGGGGATAGCTTTTAGGTTCATTTGGACGCAATGCATAATGAACATTCATTAAATTTTTTTTTTTTTGGTCAAAACATTCGTTAAATTTATTGAATGATCTAATCTAAATCAATCATAAATACCAAACGAGGCCTCAAAGATATTTTGGGAACTCTTGATTGTTATATATTAAATGCAGCAAGAAATTTGTCCATTATAACAAAAATAGTACGCGGGTAAATACTTTTGATCACTTATCGCCTTCCGCCGTATTAACTAGCACACAAATAGGACCAAGTTGTGGTCCTTTTTCTTAAATACATAAAATAAAATAAAACACACGCATACTGGTTGTAAACCACGGTTATTCATTATTTTCGTGTCTGTTGAAAGTAGTAATTGTATCCCGTACCCACGATCAAGTAGATTTACAACTTACAAAATATTGCACATTTTTTCACTGAGCCACTTGTCGTGACGGTGGTTCTTTCAATTTAAATTCTTGTGCATGTTGCCAAAATTCGAATACACATGGACTGTATTGCTCTTATTCAATGATATAGAAAGATTTGCAAGCCTATTATTATTTATTATTATTATTTAATTTTTTTGCAAAGCATGGTAAGCTTTCATAATCACAGCCAAAGGATTCAGCCGTTGAGACATCATGTGGCCAGAAATAACTTGGAAGTGCAAACATGCAATTATATATTATAATTTTTTTTTATTTAATTTTCCTTTATCAAGTTGTTGGTATCTGTCGTTAGCACACACCGGACAGCAATGCAAACGTTAAGTTTTCACGCAATTTTCGGGCCTTTTACTAAAACGTTTTTAAGAACAGATAACGATCCTTCAACGGAAATTGCCAGCCAAACACAGCCACGTCACAATTTTTTTTTATAATTCTCGAACAAATTGTTGCTGTCCGTATTTAAAATATCAGTAAAAGTAAAAATATTGATATGTAAATTTTTTGAATACCGATAGATATATCAACATCAATTTCAATTTACTTCAACGAAAAATATAACATTTTGTAACATGTGAGTATATTAACTAATTCAAATTTAGTTGAAATGTAAAAAAAAAAAAAAAAATATATATATATATATATATAAATAAAAACACACACACACACAAATAAATTCAAAAGTTCGAAATCTGCAATGAGTTCGAACAATTTTTTTTATAGTGAATCGGTAAATATCATCGATATTAATTGTAACATCCCACATCGCCCAGGGGAGTGATCCTTAAATGTATATTCTCATCCCTACTTAGCACAAGGCCTTTTGGAAGCTCCCTGGCTTCGGATTCCTAAAAACAAAACTGTGAGGGCGTGATCGGGGCCCAAAGCGGATAATATCATGCTACGGTGGAGATCGGGCCCGGGATGTGGTGGACCCCGGGTAGAGACGTGACATTCATTGATTTTTCTATACCTCGCTGATATAAAATGAAGTTTGCGTTTCACCCCTCTTTCCACATCAATCTTTGATTTATTAGATATTTCGACAGAGATATAATAATTTCGTGGACATTTTAAACTAGTCGTGGGCATTTACATCCGTCCACTAATTGATATAACATTTAGGCCATCAATTCTTCGATAAATAGGTTATTGTTTCCTCACTTTATTTCTCCTTATTGAATTAGGAGTATTTGTGTAAATTGTCAGGGTAGCCACACCACTGTATTAAGTGGTTATGCTTCTTCACACTGTAATACACTATGAAATCCTTTAGAATTCTTATTAAAGAATTTCGTTAGTCTCTCTCAAATTATTTCCCTCTACAATAATTGTTATTTATTAATAAACAATTCCTATAATTACCATATTGTTATTGTGACAGTCTGTCCCGATATATATATTAATTAAGTGATGAATTGACGGAATTACCCCTTCGGGATCATGTACGTATGGATGTGTGTATGTGAGGGCGACCAATAATGGACTACCCTCAATTATGGGAACCAATGAGATATTTTGCATCCTTTGATTTGGGTGATTTTGGTCCACACACACAACCTCTCACCCTCACCTCTCCCCGTCAGTCTCTCTCCATCTCTTGTCCCTCTCAGACTCTCTCTCAGACACTCTCTCTCTCTTCACTCTCGACATTCTCTCTCTCTCTCTCTCTCTCTCTCTCTCTCTCTCGCCATTATCGTACGGCACATCCACAAACCTATCAATCAAACCTTCACAGATCGAACGAACAAAGACCACCATCGTGATCCCGAGGTCCCTACGAGTACATTGACATCATTTTCAGGTAAGAACTAACTCGTTTTCACGTCGAAACCTCGAGCTCCGATTTGGAACTGTTCATGCAAAAATTAATGGTTGATTTTTATAGGGAGCTTAAGAAGGTCCTAAGGAAGCTCGGAGTGCTTCGTTTGAAGGATTTGGACGTCGGAGCAACGAAATCGGAGTTTCGAAAGTTGGCCGGAATTATCGAGCCATTTTCCGGCGAGTCTCCGACGAGTTGGGGGTCGAGACAGGTACGGTTTTGTTCGTATTGTCGAGATCTTCATTTTGATATAAAATACATCGAAAATGGTTGAGAAATGGACGAGTTATCGCCGTTCGAAAATTTTCCAGAAACCGACGACATTTTCCGTCGCTGGCGAGACCAGTCCGGCGAACCCAGGGACAGGGACGACACATGGCGCGCGTGGGCCCGAGAAAAATTATTTAAAAATTATGCCGACGTCCGTGACGTCGAGTAGGTCGCGTTGGTATATTCGTATGCCAAAATTGAGCTATGTATGAGAAGTTATTTCTAAAGTTTCGTTTATGTACGTTAAATAACGTTTTTCAGTTACTTCTCATATAGGCGAGGCCTATCCCGAGGACGAGCGTAGCCAGGCTATACGTGGGGGCTACGACCCGGCGACCTATCAGTGAGTGGGCAGCTATTTTTCCGTATAACCTATATATATATAATGATTTTCCCAGAATCAGCTTTTAAATGAAAAGTACGTTTTTATCGACATGCATATAACTTAATATTGATGCATGAGTATTCATATATACATTTCATGCATATGTTGGTGCCGAGGACGCCAGGTAAGTACCAGATAGGTACATGCATTGTTGAGAAAGAACAGACGATATATAACGAGATATGATGTGATATGTTAGCTCATAAACCTGCACATATAGTTAGTGCTCACGCCCAGAGATAGGGGCACAGTCTTTCACGTGTCGTTCACCTCCCGCACCGCATGCTCACCTTGGATCCAAGTTAAGTGCACAGTCTTGTCGTATAGACCACCTTTGAGTGGGTTCGACATGTAGGTGACCCGTGTTCATTCGCACAGTCTTCACGTGATTGTAGCACAAGAGCATTTTATATTGATATAGTGATGTGATGATGACCTCATGAGGATATTGATGTATATGCAGTATATATATATGATGAGATTGAGATGTTATGAGCTATATGGTTATTGAAATGCATCGCATGGCATGACTTACGAGATTCAGATTGGCATTGAAACGCATTTCATGGCATATTATGAGATACATTAATAATGTTTTATGCTGAGAAAGGTTGTGATATATACGTATGTATTATTTTATGGGAAACTATACAGGTTTTACGGTGAGGGGCTATACTTTTGAGAAAAGAATGATTTTGAAAAGATTTGTTTTGCTGACCCACTCAATTTTGTTTTTCGCCCCTCCAGGTTCTAGATAGCTTGAGTACCCGTGGTGGCTAGCGAGGACCTTTCAGTAGTTCTGACAGACTCTTTATTATGTAGGACACCCGTTGGTGTATTCGAACTTATTTATTCATGCTTGACTGCACTATGACTTAGTACGCTCTGATTATGTATAAGTACTATATTATCACTCTAGCACACTATCTTATCTAGGTTGCTAGTGGATTGGTTTAAATTAGTTCGTACTTCGTTAATGATCCTTGCTTCCGCACTGTGCACTTGGCTACGTCACACTCACGTGACGGCCAGCACGCCCTACTTTCAGGTACGGGTGTGTCAGTTATAAACTTTTTATTTATGTGTGATTATATAAATCCTAAATTAAATTTGATTATAGTTATTCTTCCCCATTAGAACTTGTATTCTTTAGAGAATAAGACTATCTTATTTACACATTCATATATGCTTTCTTCCACTAGAGGCAAACGGAACTCTAATTTTTTTTTGTCGTATGTAAAAATGTGCTCCATTTTTTATTCACCAGTTAAATTCTACCTACTCAATCTCAATAGCTAATTAAACTGAAAACAACATGAGAGGGTCTTGTCAATATATAAAACCCTTCATCGGCCGTCCATATGACACTTACCAACTTCAAAATATATATATATATATATATATATATATGTGTGTGTGTGTGTGAGTGTTTGTCTTGAATTTGCTTTAAAATTAATTAATTCATAACCCAAACATATGCCAATTAGAATTTGTTTTGGAATTACTTATACTTAAGGTACACTCTTGTAATTAAGGTCATACACTAGAATCTTTGACTATAAAAACCTACATATGTAAGTACACCATAAGTACCAATATCCCATCAACATTAATCACCAACCAAGAAATTAATCAAATTATATAATTCCTATAATTTTTATCCTTTAACATTTGGCATGTTGTTGATTGCTTATTGGAGAACATCCACATCCGGTATATGACAAAAAAATTATACAATTAATATATGAGAGATTCTACTTTTAGTATTACTGAGATTTTTGGTGAGACACCTAATAAAAGGTGGTTAAGTTGAGATAATATCAATGATGTTAGTGGTGGACAATGCTAAACAGTGTCGTTTCTAGAGAAGATTTTAAGAGTCTTGTGTGAAATTTATAAAATGGGTCTTCTTAAGATAGTCTTCTAAAAAAATTGTTACAATACATTGATGCTAGAATGCAAAAACTAAAACAATTTATATAATAAGTGTTACGCTGTTTGCATCCATGAGTTATGGAGAAATGGAGCTATTACGCTTGAGTAGTGTTATTTACACACCATGTATTTACTTCTCACACAGTCTTGTTAATTTTTGTCTATTTATATTCTTCAATTCTTTTGATCTGGACGATCGATAATTAAGAAGTACGTGAGAAGTAATTTTTATGTCTTGAATTTGTTTTACCATGATCACGAATGCAATTCCAAACTAATTTTTCCTAACCGAAATATGTAGATAACCGCATTTCGCATCAGTTGTGTTCATTTTTAAAGGGGGAAAAAGTTGGACAGCGCAGCACGGCATTTGGCATACATGTGAACCTCGTTTCCGTCGAAACTTCGAACTAACACCCATATATTACACGTGAAAAAGTTTTAAGTGTTTACACCTGGCCAAATGGGCCCCATTTGAAGCCCCTTGGCTTTTGTCGGTCATAAAGATAAAAAAAAATTCATTATAACGAGAATACAAGTGTTATACCACGTGTTTTAGTAAAAGTGATGAAATTTTTTATTTTTTAAGTTATTAACATTTTAGCACATATATTCTATGATTTGTAAAGTAACAGGTGATGAACTATCCAGTGTACCGATCACACTAAAAAATTTATTTATAAAGACGACTTTTTCAGATCTGACGTGTGTTCTTGTCAGGAGCTACAGTTGAAACAGGCCCGACCCAATATGTTTAAACAACGACACAATCACCAGAGATACTGCTGGGCGATTTATGTCCTCCATTGAGTCCATGGGTCAGGCCCATATTACATGGGTCAATAGTTTTGCTTCTTGACTTAGATTGGGCCTTAACTATCACTGCATCTCATTTGTGCTTGTTAAAGTAACGTGAAGATTTAATTAATGAATTATTAACCAAGTAAAAATTAGGTTTTTAAGTTTTTTTATTTTAATCAGTTTTCAACAAGTTAAAATCTGTCAATTACATTCATAATATTAGATTTGAAAGCTATTCAATTCAAAACTTTCATCAATTTAAGTCACGTGATTAGTACGTGATGCACTTTGAATGGTGGATTATAGTTTTCCACGAGTATGGGAACTTTTTTTCTTCCCTAAAAAAGTGTACGAAGTTTATTTTGGAGAGTAATAGAAATTATATTAGCTACCAATATGCAACGGTAAGGACTTATAGGCAAAAAAATAACAGTATTACTCTTTAAAATGTTCTGCGTGACTTAAGACGAATAATTGGATATAATAGGTATAAAATTAGCAATTTCTAATGAATTTAGATATTTATTTTACCCAAAAATAATATAGGAACCTAACTTTTCGTTTAGGTGATAAACAAAAATTATAACCATCAACTGTCACATCATGTGGTCTACAAAATATGATTCAAGTAGATAAGACAAACCTTTACGCCAACAAAAAGAAAATAAAATTATTTAACTTGTGGTCAAATAGTTAAGTACAATGAATCAATTAATTTACTTAGTATTTATTGAATTATGCATACGGAAAAAAAAAACTCGTCACACATGACATTTTTGTGCCCATAATGTCACATAAAATCGAAATTGAATTTATAAGAGAATGACACAATTAAGGTCGCATTTTCTCCATTAGTGTACAAAAACACACACATCAACTTTTTTTGCGTCAAATACTCACATCAATCTTACACAGATAAAATTGTCCTTTGAGAATAATTCGATAGATTATATTTTAATTAAAAAAAACAAAAGCAAAGTAAATTCGTGTATTGCTCACAGTAGTAAAACATCCACCGTTGATTTTACCTTTTTTTCTTGCTACAGCCGACAAACAACGTTGGATCAAAGAAAGACAGCTTCGTTGTAAGCACCGAATTTCACTCGACCGCATCCATAAAGTTGAGAGAGTAGAAAAATAAATTATATAAATGAATTATAATATTATTAATGTCTCTTTCCTTAGTCATCACATCTAAATATACCACTACCACTTTTTATTTAATTAGTATAAATTGGCATCGTCTCTTGCTTTAATAAAGTTCCATAATTTCCCAAACAAATATTCCTCCAAAAACAATTTCTGCAGGAAGAATATATAAATAGACGTCTGAATAGTTGTCTTGTCTATTTTTAGCAAAAACGATTTATGAATAATGTTCTAAAATATAAGACAGTTTAAAATATTAAAATACTTTACAAAATAGGTTTCACAATTCATTATTTAGTTTAATTTTTTTCATCTTTTTTGTGTTGGGCCGCTTATTGACTTTCGTTTATAGTTTTTAATTTTAAAAAAAGTAAAAAAAAAATTATCAAACAGCCTATTAATAATTATGTAACTACCATCACTTACACAAGAAAAAAAAATCAACTAAATTAATGATAATTTATTCGAGTGTTAGAGCAAAACAACTCAATTATGTATTATCAAAACTAATAAAACTAACAATTAAATTTACAATAATTTCTACAATAAACTCACAATTGTTTTGACGTGTATATGCATGACTAAACAACTATATAATAACTAATTCAAGTAATTTGAAACAAATAAGCTGTAGCCAATAATTAAGAAATTTGAACCATTTCAATTATAAAATTTCAACAATAAAAAGTGCTACATTCTCGTTTGGATGTGTTTTTAAAATATCTGAAAGCATTCGTGGTTAAATTGATTTTAAATTCCAAACACACTTTAAATACTTTTTAAAAGAAGCATCAGATATGTGCACTTAAAATACTTTTTCAGAACCCACGGCATCAAAAATATTTTTACAAAAAACACATAGTTTAATAAATAAAAGAGCAATAATGAGGACGCTGAATTATTTAGACATCCACGAAAATCAACTAAAAAGCTACGTCCTGCTGCGTCATTTTCTTCCCCACCGTTTTCAGGAACAAAGAAAAAAAAAGAAAAAAAAAAAAGGCGATCAGAGAGAGTGGAAATTCCATCGCTGTGAGGACCGTACGCGTAAGGCTGGGAATGGATGAAGAAGAAGGAAGAGACTGCATTGATTTTTGGATGAAGATTGGTCCGAATCCGTGAGATTCACGCAAATCCGATTTCTCAGATCGATTTACTCTGCATTGATTTGTCCTCTCTTTTTCTCTGCTTGTTTCCTAGTCGAATTTTTTTTTTTAATAAACAAATGAACGGTGGCGGAGAGGGCCTCGCGGCTCCGGCGACGTCAGGGGCGGCCGTATCGCCGCTCGAGTGGAAGTTTTCGCAGGTCTTTGGAGAAAGGACCGCCGGCGAAGAAGTTCAGGAAGGTAACAGTAATACTCTTCCCCTGATTTTCATTTCGTTTCGTATTGTTAGGGATTCACTATTGCTTTCGTTCTCATTACGTTTAATGCTATTAATCTAATGTTAAATACATTTAGTGGATGATTAGTTGCTGAAATTGTGTATTGAATGATGAGAATCGTGAGACGCCAATGAAATTTAATCGAAAAAGTTTGGTCTTTTGATGACCGAAGCACATGAGCTGAATACTTAAGTTATTGGCTGGTGGTTTTGTGGCTATTAATTGATGAAGCTGTACATTTGGAGGTTGTCTATTTGTGTAGTTGTCTGCTTTTATTTCTCTTTTAATTTAAATCACGACATTTTGGGCTCATTGGAAGTGCTTATAATGATTGAAAGTGCTTTTAGAGAAAATGTGTTTGGGTTTCTAAAGCACTTAGAAGTGCTTTTTGTAAGAAGCAGTAGTTATGTGTGCTTCTTACATAAAGCACTAGTGTGTGCTTCTTACATAAAGCACTTTTAAGTGTTTTTCCATGATTTACTTGCATTTTCACTAAGGATTGGTTCCAAACACATTTTAACCAAAAGCGCCTTCAACCATTTTAAAAGCACTTTCAAACGAGCTATTTTGTTGATTAGTATAGGGATCCATTTTCGAACATAGTTGCGGTTGAGACATGTAGAGCTATATTTTTAAACTTGGCCCTAGATTTGAGAAATAAGTGAACTTGTTAATCAAGTGCGAAGAACATGTCACTTTCGATCAATAGCTATACTTGAATACCCACTTTTGAATTTCTGAAAAAGATACTTTATAGAGTGTTTGAGGGCATTGAAGTGCTTACTTGCTGATTGTTTTTGCAGTTGATATAATATCCGCTATTGAATTTGATAGAACCGGCGACCACCTTGCCACTGGAGATCGTGGGGGCCGGGTGGTTTTATTTGAAAGAACTGATATAAAGGATGTAAGTTACATTTTTCTTTTGAGGGGTATGGGGCATGGGAGTGCATTTTCCTTGTACTTAATATGCCGTTATATTTTGTTTGTTACACTGGTGTGATTTAGTTGTACTTTTATGGTATAAACTTGAAATAATTAGCATGGTGGACACCGGAGAGATCTGGAGAGGATGGATTATTCAATCAGTAGGCATCCTGAGTTCCGCTATAAAACTGAATTCCAGAGTCATGAACCCGAGGTATGACTTTCTTTGTGCTTAACGAACAAATATAAATAGGCTTATGAAGATTTCCTCTTTGCTGGAATCTGAATTTGACTAACTTGCATCTTACTTGGTTTTTCCTTAACTCAGTTTGATTATCTTAAGAGCTTGGAAATTGAGGAAAAAATCAACAAGATCAGATGGTGTCAAACAGCTAATGGTGCACTATTTCTCCTCTCCACTAATGACAAAACCATCAAATACTGGAAGGTAGGACCAACCTTTTGAACTCGTATGTGGTCAGGTTATTATATATTGAAGATGATTTCTCTCGATATCACATCTTCCAGAGTAATTTGTAGCGACATTAGTTGCATTGCCTTTTCCATTTATATATTGTTCGGAACAAAGATGGCAATTACTTCAGCCATTTCATTTTATACATTATTCTTGGGATGAACATGCACATACGCACATGCAGAGTGTACTGGATGGATTGTTATGGCTTCCAATAGGTGGTACAACGATACGATATAATTATTTTAATTTTTTCTTGTGGAAAGAAACGTTCTAATCCTGCTCTAATGCTGAGCAGGTCCAGGAGAAGAAGGTAAAGAAAGTATGTGAGATGAATGTCGATGCTTCTAAATCTATGGAAAATGGTGCAGTTGCTAGTTCTATGTCAGCAAGCTCAAAACCATATATTGCAAATGGAGCATGTAAAGACAGACCCGTCAGTTCTTCAAGCAATGAGACTTCATTTCCATCTCTGCGCTTGCCAGTGGTAGTTGTACACAATCTGATTTGTTTATTTTCTGACAGCATATAGTTTTGCCTTTACGGTATTAGAAAAGTTTCCAGAGTCGATTGTGCTTAACTTTCTTGGTGAATGACATCATTATTTAGCTCTAACACTTGAACTTTTGTGGCATCCAGATGACCAGTCAAGAGACAAGCCTTGTGGCTAGATGTCGAAGAGTCTATGCCCATGCTCATGACTATCATATTAATTCAATTTCAAATAACAGGTACATCTTTTTTCCCAAGGAATATGCCTTCACCTTTTCATCTATTTTTAATAATGTTGTGTATGTTCAGTGTTTGCCTTGATGCTTGTGCTCCTAGCGTCCTATTTGAAAATTTTATTATTTGATTACCCTATCATGGAGGAGCAAATTGTAGTTGTTGGACTTCCCCCGCCCCCAAAAGAAAAAAACCAGTTTCTGTTGTACACGATGACATTGAAGAACAATATATGTCACTAGATGAAAAAGATTTATCTTGAACGGCGAGTCTTGCTTATATTTATTATGCAATATATTCTTTGGTATTATTGCATGAATATTATCTAACATGGTCTCCATCTTCTGGTCACTAATAATGTAGCTATCTTTTGGTTTTGCAGCGATGGTGAAACTTTTATATCAGCTGATGACCTTCGAATTAATCTTTGGAACCTAGAGATTAGCAATCAAAGTTTTAATATTGTTGACGTGAAACCGGCAAACATGGAGGATCTAACTGGTAGAACCCACAACACTATGATGACAATTGCTTACTTTCCTAGCTTTTAACTATCATTTGAAGAGAAATGGAAGTAGACATAACCTTGACCCAATTATTTGGGCCTGCTACAAGGCTCCGGGTCTTACATTCAGTCATATTCTGGACAATGTTTCATTAAATGTCATGCTATTATGTCTTTCTTAGATTTCATTTGTTTCTACTTGCTTTGATCTCCCTTTCATTAGGTTTGGATGGCTGAAATGTTCTGGCCATGTGGTAGACTAGAATTATTCTGGCCATGTGGTAGACTAGAATTATTCTGGCCATGTGGTAGACTAAAATTATGCGTTATTTATATGCTTTGCTTGTCAAACAGCTCCACATTACAGCTCCACATGTGTAATGATTTATCTTTACATACTTGAAATTTATGTGCAGAGGTGATAACATCCGCAGAATTTCACCCTACTCATTGTAACATGTTGGCGTACAGTAGCTCAAAAGGTTCAATTCGTCTTATCGATCTGCGGCAGTCAGCTTTATGTGACACTCATAGCAAATTGTGAGTCATCTTTCGTTCTTTCTGCCTTCCATTCTTGCACTCATCAAAGATGATTTATTATAATAAAATAAATGTATGAGAAATCTTTTGACACTTTTTGCTCTTTAATTTTCTCGGTTTGCTTTGAATTGTAATTATGATTTGTAACGGTGCAGGTTTGTAGAACAAGAAGCGCCTGGCTCAAGATCTTTTTTCACTGAAATAATAGCATCAGTTTCAGATATTAAGTTTGCTAAGAGTGGAAGACATATACTAAGTCGGGATTACATGACTCTTAAGGTTCATATCTTAATACTTTTATAATAAGATGGTTCATACTTTCACTATTTTGAAACTTCAGTATCATTAGTCCTAGAAACGAGGTTGCAAGTAACAAACACTTAAAAACCTTATTTTTGCTCCCTTCCTTCCTGTGGATTGGTGACATGGGCGATGCCCTCTATGGGTGCCATCCCTCAACATCTCACTGTTTATGCCGTCCCTCCCTCCCTTCCTTTCAGTGGATTGGTGACACGGGTGATGCCCTCTATGGGTGCCACCCCTCAATATCTCACTGTTTCTGTTGATTCCTTGGCTAAAATATTCCTTCCCTCCATTGGATTGGTGACATGGGCAATGTCCTCTATGGGATATGGGTGCCCCTCAATATCTCACTGTTTGTGCCCTCCCTCTTTCCCTGCCTTCCTTACAGTGGACTGGTGACGTGGGCAATGCCCTCTATGGGTGCAAGCCCCAATATCTCACTGTTTCTGTTGCTTCCTCAGCTAAAATATGCTAATGTTGTTACTGTGATGTTTAGAGTTAATACTTGATATCATGATATTCAATTTTGTGCTTGTGGTGAGTTTGGGCATTGCAACTACTTATTGTCTTCAGATTTCACTGGTTCTTAACCCTGTCCGTTACAATTTTTGCTCTCACCTTTTCTTTTTGGCGTTTCTCAGTTATGGGACATCAACATGGATTCTGGCCCAGTTGCCACTTTCCAGGTTCATGAACATCTCAGACCAAAGGTAATGTATTCCTTCAAAAAGTTTGTTTGATCACATGTGATCTTAAAAGAAGACAAGACTAAGTAACACCATACAATGCAACTTATTAAGTCCTCTACCTTTCTCAGCTCTGTGATTTATACGAAAATGATTCTATCTTTGATAAGTTTGAGTGCTGTCTAAGTGGAGATGGACGCCGAGTAGCAACAGGTTCTTACAGGTTAGACTTACACCATACACATCCTTTTTTGCTTTTATACATACACCCTGACCTAAGTAGTGTGGTGTGGGGCTCAAGTCAACATATGAAGAAACACATTTCTGTGATTCCAGCAATCTGTTTCGAGTGTTTGGTTGTTCTGAAGGGAGCACAGAAGCAACAACATTGGAGGCCAGCAAAAACCCCATGAGGTATTTTTTAAAATTCTATATATGCTTGTCAGGCATGCTATTGTTATGGCTTAGTATCATTTAGTCCAAGAAAAACTCTTGTTTATTTTCTTTTGTTCTCTTGGTCAAATGTGCTTATAATTTTTCTCATGAACTTCCAGGAGACAAGTTCAAACGCCAGCAAGGCCTTCTAGATCTTTGGGCAACCTTCCTCGTGTTCTCAGGCGAGGTATGTTCTTGCTTGCATATAAACTTTGTATACAGTCCATTGTCTGAAAATTTTGAGGGGTCTAAATAAAATTTAACATAATTGATTTCCCCTCAAAGTCTCGAATTAACTTTAACTTTTTTTTTAGTAAAAGAGAGAATAAAATTCCGATTTGAATCATTCAGGTTTGGTAGTTCTCTTCTTTATATCCTAATTAATTAGATTTAACGAGGTTTGTTGCCTATCTGCTAACCACTCTCTGTGCACATTTTCTTCCATTGTAACATAAAAGGTGCGGATAACTCTGGAGCAGACGCAAACGGAAATTCTTTTGACTTCACAACAAAGTTGCTACATCTTGCATGGCACCCTTCTGAGAATTCAATTGCCTGTGCTGCTTCAAACAGCCTTTACATGTATTATGCGTAAAAATAGTACGGAAAGTGTATGTCTTGGCAGGCAAAGCTCTTCCGATTTCTATTGACAAAAGACTGCTTTGCCTTCTCCGGCTAGTGATGTCAAGCTGCACCCTACCTAACTGCAAAATCAGGAAGCATTTTTGCTGATGTCAACATTTTCAAGAAGACAGTAGTTTTGGCCCCTCCCTCCCATACAGGCGATAACTTGCTGTTTATGGTAACTCGTAAGGAGAATGCTGTTGTCCTAATGGTGTCATGTTAGCTGAAGAGATGTGATATTAGCTCATCCGCCTACCGAAAGAATACCTTTGCTGCCACAGTAGAAACCAATTGGGTCCTATATCCTGAAGCGGGGAGAAGCTGTAGCGGTGCCATCAACGCTCATTGATACCGGGGCCTTCAACCTTGTATTATTTGAAGTAAAGTTAAAGGGTTTGTGAAAATTTTATCACTGTTTTTATTCTAACCATTCTTTCCCCCTCTTTCCGTCTGCTGATTTTCCTTGTTTAGCAAGTATTGGTTCCTTTGGACAGTGAAGGCTCAGTGTTAGACATTCTTTCGACAGATCCACTGGGAACCATAGATTTGTCAGTCTTAATTCGTCTGGTTTTCCGGTGTTTATTGTTTTAGGTAAATGTTTCTGGTGTAGGCAAACTGATCATCTCTATATTGTACGAGGTTCGGTCATAATATCGAAGCATATGAACTAGTTTTGGTGAATTAGGTGCTTCTTTCGTTTAGTATGTGCTGACATTAGTGTTGCCCTTGCGGGCTAGGAACTGTAACAAACTCTTCTCTTGTTCTTAAACCACTATTTTATCGAGTATATGGTGAACTTTCCTCTTTTTGTTTATGTTTTCCAAACCCTTGTGTATTGATTTGGAAAATTGGGGTTAGAAGCCTTTCTACAAACCCACCAACCAAAAATAGTCCTCTCGAAATGTCCTCTTTGACGAAAATGCCCTCATCACCGACGCAATATTCGGCAGATTATTGACTCAACGTAAAAGTATTTTCGTTAAAAGAGGGCAAGGGCAAGTAGAGATTGCATTCTGCAAGGAGGGCTAATTTTGGTTGGTGCATTTGTAAAAGGCTAGTAAGCCCAAATTTCCATTAATTTTTTATCTACTGTGCATAATATTTTCAAAAAAATTTCACGCGAGTAGCTCACTGTGAGAGATTCGTTCTGTGCAACCAAGGTCTAAAATATTCATAATATCTCGATATTTTCATTGAAATTTCTGTGTTTTTGGACTACCGATATTTTCGATGTCATTGATATTTCCATTGAAATTTTCGTGTTTTTTAAATCTCTATATTTAAAAAAACAAGGGGATTCAAACCCCTCATTTTACTCCTTTAACACCTTGACCACCATATCACTTATGTTTTTTGTGAAAATATGCTAAAATATTTACATATTTTCTACACTCACAATGTTTGTCAGCTCGCTATATAATCAACTTAAATCAGTTAAATCCATCATGCAATGCATTTCTTTCCAATTTTTTGTGATAAACTAATAGATAATTGACTAAATAAACATCTTGCAAAGTTTCAATAAAAATTTTCAAGTTTTTCTTACAATTTCCGTGGTTTTTATTCAATTTTTATCGATATCGATAATATCCCGATATTTCCATCGAAATTTCCGTGTTTTTGGACTATCGATATTTTCAATATCATCGATATTTTAGACCTTGTGTGCAACGGATCACATTTGTTGTATTGCGTGAGTAGCACGATCTGTGAGAGATTCGTTTTCTGTAACGAATTTCATTTATTGTGTTACGTGAGTAGCAGGATATGTGAGAGATTTATTTCGTGTAACCATGTATGAAAGTGATTCTTCCACATCATAAATATTGCTTTTATTATGAGATCGACTTTAGGCATGGCGGTGTACATTTATTTGATGGTCTCAATTTTGCCACAGTGGCTGCTTAGAAGTTTCCAAACATTTGAGTGACAACTCAAGTCGCGGCTGATTTTGGCACAATTTCTAGTTCAGTCGGTTTCATGTACCCTTAAACTGTTATTTGATGAATTTCACATTAAAACCATAAAATTAGCAATGCCCTCTCAATTTAGTGATTTCTTTTGTTTTGCCCTCTCGACTTTCAATTTTATTTTCAATCCCTTAAAACGTGCAAATACGCCAATTAGTTTTTTGTTTTCAAATTTGTTATATATTTTTATTTTTTTAATTGAATTAATGAAAATGACTCCAAGTTTAACGAAATAATTTTCAACATTGATAAGAAGGTCGTATTAGCACGTTCAACAGGCAAAGTTTATATCCAAATTAAAAGTTCAGTAGGCAAATCGAAATAAGCACTAAATCCGAGATGTTGCTAAATTTTTTCAATATTAAAAAAGAATCTCAAAATCTAGTAATTGCACAATTGTAAATTAGGAAAAACCAAAATATACGAGTCCAAAAATGGGTAAAACGTAAATCACAATTAGCAAATCTAAAAAATTAAATAAATTTTAACGAAAATATCTCGGTACTGTTTACTTTAACGAAAAATTACATTTTTTCTTAAAAATCAACTAATCTAAGAAAATTAGAAAATGTCATTTACGCCCAGATGCAAAACTGACACTGAGAAAACAGCTTCAGGCCAAATATTTCAGCTTTCCTCAAAGCTTTCGTCCTCGTCCTCCTCTCTCTCTCTCTCTCTCGCTCTCGGCTCCTCCGAAGCTCCACGGTCATGGCTCTGCTGACCCGAGCTCGCATCCCTCTCCAGCTCTCGGCCCAGCGGGCCCTCTCTCTCCACACCACCGTCCCCTCCCTCTCGTCCTCCGCCCCCTCCGGCTCCACTCCCGCCACCTATGCCCGCCCTCCTCCCCCTTCCGCCTCCCCGCCCCCTCCTGGCCTCTCCAAGGCCGCCGAGTTCGTGATCTCCAAGGTCGACGACCTCATGAACTGGGCCCGCCGCGGCTCCATCTGGCCCATGACCTTCGGCCTCGCCTGCTGCGCCGTCGAGATGATGCACACCGGAGCCGCCCGCTACGATTTGGACCGATTCGGCATCATCTTCCGGCCCAGCCCTCGCCAGTCCGATTGCATGATCGTCGCCGGCACTCTCACCAACAAGATGGCACCTGCTCTCCGCAAGTAAGCAATAACCCCTTCCTTCCCTCTCAATTTTCTGAATCGCACTTTTAGGGTTTCCGGATTTTTGAGCTTAGAAATGGTTTTGGTGGTAATTAGATTTGTATTTACCTAATATTATCTCAAATTGGAATAATTGGAGCTCAATTTTAAGGAAATCTCCGATTAAATGGGAATAACATGTCCACCCTTTTCCTCCAATTTGTTATTAGGAGATGCATTTTGCCAATGGAAGTGCTTTAGATTAGACTAGATTATCGCTCGAATATAAAAAATGTATTAGCTCTTGATAACAAAAACTTGTTTCGCAAGGGAGTTGTAGCTCAAATAGTTAAAGAGGATTGTGCGTCTTTTGATGGATGGAATTTTCCCCCATAACATCGCTTGTATCGAAGAAAAAACTACTTTGTGTTGCGTGTCCTGCGATGGATGGGATTTCTTAGGAATTTCATTTGGGAAGTGCATAATTGCCTTCGATTTTGGGAGTGAAAAGCTCCTCGCCAAGCTTTCAATCTAGGCGTTGCTGTAATGTTTGCACAAGTAAACAAAGGGGGAGGAGTTGTTTTGATCTTTACGCTGAAATTATGTTGCAGGGTTTATGACCAAATGCCTGAGCCGAGATGGGTCATCTCCATGGGAAGCTGTGCAAATGGAGGTGGTTACTACCATTACTCCTATTCTGTTGTTAGGGGTTGTGACAGGATCGTCCCCGTTGATATCTATGTTCCAGGCTGCCCTCCCACCGCTGAGGCCCTACTCTACGGCCTTCTCCAGCTGCAGAAGAAAATCAACCGGCGCAAGGATTTCCTCCTTTGGTGGACCAAGTGAGGGATTTCCTCCTTTCGCTATATTTATCCAATAATAAGTCTATCCGGGGAGGTTTGCCCCGGCCAAGCACCATGTAAAGGGAGGGATTTTGCATTTACGCGTTATAAATTTTAGATCCCAGGATGTCCTGTATTGTGCTTTCTGCGTATTTCCGTCGTTTTGGAGCTATAATAGTAGCCACAGATTGTGTAAAACTTTTTTCTGTTTCAAACGGGGTGCTTGAACTAATCTCCCATGTTTATCTACTTGTTTGATTGATTGTTGGAAGCTGCTTATAGTTTTGTTTAACCTGGGATTAAGTATTGTAGCCGTGTTTTTCGTAAACCCTTGAGTTTGTGAATTCAGTTTCAAGTAGTGATATTATTGTTGGAAATCTTCTTGTCTGAGACTGGTCCAAGGGTTCTAGGGCTCGACTCGGAGGTCAGGTGTTGAAGACCCAACCCGGTTACCTTAGGTGCCCGATGACTTCAATGCCGGGGACGAGGATTGGGGACCTCTGGAAGCTTGGGACTCGAATCTGGGACCTTTTGACGCATGAGATTTGGACTCAGAACCTTGGTGTTTGTTAGCCCCAATCATACGACCATTTTGGCTTGTTTATTAAGAAGGGTAAAACATAGCTTCGTATTATCATGTCCAATTCAATCCTAACCTCCTGATCAAGTCCAATCCCATTCAACAAACAGGACATTATGGATAATCAATCCTCCAACATGTAGTGTAATATCCTAGTGAATAAAGTGTTGAGTTTTTACTAATGTGTTTCGGATTCGAAACTCCCCCTCTTCTAAATTGATGTAATAGTTTCAAATAGTGTTCCTGCCGCATTGGCGGAGGCACATGAGGACTTGGGCAGTCCCAGGCCTACCCTAACTTGAAAAAAAAAAAGGATTACTATTACACCTATATCCATTGCTTTGCAACCCTTCTCAACACTTAACACAAAAATCCAATCATTTATCTATCTTTTCATCCCAATCTCATCCCAAAATTAAGTATAATATTTCAAATGGTCATTTATCACAAACCAATGACACTAAATTAAAACCCATTATTCACTTTTAATTTAAAAAATCGTCTTTCACTCAAACACAGGTATAGCTATCCCTATTCTTCTTGAGTTTCATATATTTAGCCATTCCAAATACCAAATTTATTGAATAAAGAACAATAGGTTTATGAAACTCTATTATTCTCTATAAAATATTTGTTTCTATTCTATCCTACCTCTTACTTGAGTTTTAGGGTTTGCAAAATTTTTAGTAATTCTATCTATTGAGTTTAATAATACTTCCAGTAGTATAGATGACATCATGCAATGACTTCAAAATATGAAATTCATTGAGAATAATTATAATTACTATAAATAGATAAAATTTATCTATGCATATGTTAATTTTGACTACTTAATTATTTGAATATATGCTATGATGTTTTACATTAGTAAATTTATATTCACTATTCATTTTGTCTTCTTCTATACTTGTGTAAGGCTCATCCTCACAAGAAATCCTGACTCGGCCACTGTCTTGCCGCATAAAAATAAACATAATCGCATTTAACGGTCCATACGTATACATGAGAGTTATTCTCTGGGTAAACTTTTTTAACATTTCACTTACAGTTTACCCCATCAAGAAAAATAAAACTAATTGACCAAAAGAAAGGGTACAAAAACCTCACAAATTGTTTTCACTTTTACATTTTTACATAAAGAGTTACGACTCGCTTTCTGTCCGGTAAAATTTACATACCTTTATTCCCGTACGTATACGCCAAGAGAATCTCCTTTACGTATAAATATCAACTGGTGTTTTTCCACCTCACCCAATCCCTCACTCCCGTCTCTCTCTCTCTCTCTTCATCTTTCTATCTTCTAGGGTTTCTACGACGATGGCTGATGAAGCTCAATACTCATCCGGTCCCGATTCGGGGAACAAGCGGAAGTACGAGGAGCAAACGCCGCCGTCCACCCGCAGAGTCACCGGTTTCTCGGCCCCCATCAAGTCATCGTCCCCCGATTCTGCGCCGACGTCGTACAGCAGCGTTCCTCCGCCCATGGAAGATTTCCAGCTGGCCAAGCAGAAGGCGCAGGAGATCGCTGCTCGGTTGTTGAACGGCGGCGATGCTAAGCGTGCTAGGGTTGAGAATGGTGGTCCCGACTCCATTGACAAGGGCTTCAGCTCTGGTCCGCCAGGTTCGCCTTCTATCTTTTGAATTTTTCTTTTACCATTAAATTTTCTCTCTTTTTATTTAATTTTTATGCTTGTTTGTTATATTGTTAGGGTTTTGGTTAGTTTTTTAATATGCTTGACATCCGAGAATTTAATTGGGTTTAGTGTTTTAGGGTGATGCGGATTTGCTATTTGTGTTTTGATTGTACATGTTTATGCTTTGAATGTCAATATCGATGCAACAATTATAATTTTGGTTTTGTGAAAGTGATACAGATTCAAAGCCTTACTTCTCAAACCCAGCTCCTTCGTCGATCCCTGTATCTTACGGTGGGTTCGTGGGACCAAGCAAAAAGATTGAGGTTCCCAATGGCAGGGTTGGTGTCATAATTGGCAAAGGTGGGGAGACTATCAAGTATCTACAGACTCAGTCAGGCGCCAAGATTCAAGTTACCCGAGATTCTGATGCGGACCTCAATTTTCCAACTAGGATGGTGGAGCTCATGGGTACTCCGGAGCAGATTGCGAAGGCTGAGCACTTGATAAATGATGTTCTTGCTGAGGTTCGGCTTGTGCATTAATTTTTCAGATGAGTTTTATCATCTGCTTGTGATGTATTAAAAAAAGTTCATACATTTAAGTTTAAAATCCTGCACATTATGGTCCTTTTTGTTAATTTTGAGATTCTTGAGTTTTATCAAATCGGTGCATATGACTTGGAAAAATGGCTTACACATATAAGCTCTTATGTTTGTGTCAGGCTGAATCAGGAGGTCCTGCCATAGCTTCTCGAAGGTTAACTGTACATACTGGTGGTGAACAATATGTTACTAAAATTCCTAACAACAAGGTACGGACTATGTGGTTTTTATATATTTATCTGCGTGTTCTGGTGATTTAGTTATTGAGGAGTCGTGACTATGTAATCTCAGGTTGGGCTTGTAATTGGTAAAGGAGGTGAAACAATAAAAAGTATGCAAGCTAGGTCTGGAGCTCGTATCCAGGTTTGTTTTCAATCTTGGGCATAATATTGGTCTTTTGCATGCTTTTTTAATTGTCTTCTTTTGGAACTCTCTATTCTTCTATCATTTTTCTTTATATACGTTGTACGCATAACTTTTCTGGTATATCGGTTTGAGTAACGTATCTGGGTGGAATCAAATATAGGAAATGGTTTTGTGAGCTGACATTTTATTTGTTTTAGGTTATTCCCTTGCATCTGCCACCTGGTGACCCATCAACAGAAAGGACGCTACAGATTGATGGTACTACTGAACAAATTGAAGCTGCAAAACAGTTGGTAGCTGAAGTTATCAGTGAGGTAAGTTTTATTGGTGTTTTCCTTAAAATTTGGCTTGTACGCCTCACTGATATATTTAGTAGTAGAAGTTGTTAGCTTCAGGAGGAGTAGGCTACAATAGATGTGATTCTCTGGGATGTATAGTTTTGCATGGCCATTTGAACTTCTGTTTTCTGTCAATGCATTTAATTTGCACATGACTACTTTCTGCAATCAGTTTTTGGGTGTTTTGTTGATATGTTGAGGTTCCCTGTTGTAGCGATGTTACTTATTTTGTATATTCATACTTTTCATATTGCTTACTCAAATTAGGTCAACCAACCTGGTTGCTAGGTTTACCTTTTTGCATTTTGCTTTGGTATTAATTTTTGTTTTCTTGCAGGGCTTTGTGTATGTTTTTTCATTTTAAATTTTGAGGTCAATTAATCCATACCATTTTCTGATAAGCCCTTGGACAGTTTTATCTCTTGATATTGTTGAACATTTTCCCTGTCAATGAGTTCCGTCTTTTTTTATTTTCATTTTGCATTTTATGTTGTGCATGATGCTACATTTCTGTCTCTAAATTGAGTTTCTCTGCCTTTTTGTTCTGTTTATTTTATGGATTTGACTTTTACGCTGGTTAGTTGCATTTACATTGTACAATTGTTCTAGGTATGTATTTTGTAGTCTATCTGGTTGAGCCATTTTTCCACTGTGTCATGTAAGTTGTAGATACTAATTCCAGTCGAACTATTGCTGACTTTATATTTTCGGCCAATGGTGGACCACTTTATCCCTAATGCTGTACTGGTTAGTGGTTACGGCACTTGGTATTTTGAATATGTTTATGACCCAAATATCATGATTTTATGAGGATTGGATAAGTTTGTATGGTTCTCATTTGTCTTTTTTGGCTTTAGATCTTATTAATTCAGAATTTTTTTTTGTGCTGATCTTTTTGCCATGCACGGTGTAGCTGGCAGAGATTGAGTCTAACATTTGAAGTGAACACTGGAAGGAGCCTGTTTATGCAATTATTTATTCTTTGGGTTTTGTAGCATTTGCTGGGATCTAGTTTCAACTTAAGAAACTGGTTGGCACGATTTCACCTCTGCAAAATCCATTTGGATGTCATATAGATTTTGCTTTAATTGTATAAACCTGCAGGGTCACCTGAATTGTTATCTTAAATGGATGCAATAAGTTTCTTCTTCCCCATATGACTGATGCAGATATTGGCTTATATGACCTTAAGATTGAACAAATATTTGGAGGAGTGATTATTACAACACATTGGGCTGTTCTTGGCCATATGCGCTTATTGGGAATTTAGTCTACGGGAGTTCATATTACAGGTTTAGGTTATTAAGTTACATTAAAGTTTCATTAACTCTCATAATGTTTAATATTACAATTATTGGTTCACTAAGTGAAAAATTATTGGGACAACAGCTTGATCTACCACCAATATGCTTATTTCTTCTATATCATATAACTGATTCTTATTGGGAATTATTGTAGGGTTAGTTTGTATTGGACTGTTGGTGACACCAACATGGAATCCTTTGTGTTGGTGTTCCCTTAGCATCACTCTGGTATGGTTCTAAATCCTGTTTTCTGGTATTTAGTAATGATGTTGCGGAGTGAAGCTTTCTGTTGGAGGGATTGAAGGTTAATAGTATAACTCCTAGAAAATTTGAACCATTTTATTCTAAATACATTAATTAGTTTAATGTTGGAATATTGAATTTTAAATCATAGTTTTTCTATCGAGTATTTTTTTTATTTTATTTTGTCATAATTATGTAGTGCTTCGCTGTGTTGACACTATTAAATTATTAGATTTTCTTTGTATTATTTTACAAGTTTTTATACTGTTTATTCTGTAGTGTTTTTAAAATGTTTTATAGCTTTATAGTTGTGAGAATTTCTTCGAATCTTTGTCAAGATATTGAACAGTTTTGGTTGGCTTCCATAAGATTTCTGCTGGATTTAATGTCTGAGTACCATTTTATTGAAGTCCAGCTTATTTTTGCTGAACTAGAATATTATGATCAGTCACCCTCACCTGCTTTCTGTTTATTTCTCCATTCTTTTTCCTGTTTATATGCTTTCAGTTTTTATTCTATATTATAGCTTATTTCTTCAAAGGATATTTTCTTAATTTTTTGTTGAGTACACATATTGAGGGGGTCCTTCATCCTAATTTTTCAGAACCTCTTGTCCCTTTTCTTGCTATATTTCTGTTCTTTTTATTAAATCCTGGAGAGATTCTGGCTGCTTATTTGGGATATTATTCGGCCAACAATGATTCAGCTTCACACTCGCGGGAGGATCTAAGGGTCTTTTTATGCTAGCATCTAAGATGATCTAGGAAGTAATGTCCCTGGTTGACATAACAGGTTTTCTATTCTGATGATTTACGTTTTTCACATAAGCTTAGATACCTTTTGTTTGGAATTTACTGATCATACCACATGTGGTAGCCCATTTGTGATGTATTAGTGCATGGACAATGTCTTCCGGTCTGGAATTTGTTCTTGGATGTCTAATTATCGGTCTCTTATAATATGTTTAATTAATACGTATGCATACTTTGATGTTTGGTAATGTTCTACTGTGTGCATTTTGCACTTGTTTTTATGCTATATGGAAGTTTTTTTCTTCTTCTTTTTTTATATAAAAGCTTCTATATAGTGTTTTGTTAGTTCCGTACCCATTCACTTCAAATAGGGAGAGTGTGGACCTCCGCTGGAGTAACTCTTATACAACCACCGGTACGGTATGTAGGCGTTTACACCTCTTCCCAATATAATAATGAAATCCATTAATCACTATATGAATGTATTTGTTTTTCCTATCTGTTTTGTGCTCTGTTGAATCATATAATTTTTCTTTTATAAATGTCTTCCAATGTTTGCTTTTGTACATTCTGTGTTTTTTAATTCCTCCGTAAGTCCCAGCATCATGGGAAGTACACCATGGTTATTTGTGAGAATAATTTTATTGCAGAACCGTGTTAGAAATTCAGCAATGTCTGGAGGATACTCCCAGCAAGGTTATCAAGCACGACCTCCCTCAGGATGGGCTCCTTCTGGTCCCTCAATGCAACAACCTAGTTATGGATATGGACAGTCTGGAGGGTATTCTGCCCCACCACATCAGTATAATGCGTCTCAGCCTTCTTACCCAGGCTATCCTCCTCAACCAACATCTGGTGGATATTCGTCCAGTTGGGACCAGTCAGCTGCTGCACCAACTCAGCAGACTTCCCAGGGTGGTGGTTACGATTACTATGGCCAGCAACAACCTTCACATCAGCAGCAAAATCCTGGAGGTCCCGGTGCTCCTGCTGATGGTGCTGGTTACAATTATGGCCCGCCGCCAGTTTCAGGCTATAATCAACAAGGACAAGGATATGCTCAAGATGGCTATGGTGGATATCATGCACCACCTCAATCTGGGTATGGTCAGCCACCAGCATATGATCAACAGCAGGGTTATTCTGCAGCGGGCTATGGTAATGTGAGTAACCCACCTCAAGATGGGCATACTCCCTCTTACGGATCTCAAGGAGATTCAGCTCAAGCGCCTCCTGCTCAGCAAGGATACAATGCCGGTCAACAGCCTAGCCCTAACCCTGCTGGTTACCCACCCCAAGGGTCTACTCAGCCAGGTTATGGAGCACCCCCAACTTCTCAAACTGGTTATGGAAGCCAACCACCGGCTCAGCCTGCATATGGAGCTGGATACGGAGCACCTCCAGCACAAAAGCCTCCTGCAAATCCCGCCGTGTATGGGCAAACCGCTCAGTCCCCCAGCACTCCAGGAGGCTATGGTCAGCCAGCACCTGTGCAGCCAGGATACCCACATTCTCAGCCACCAGCTTCTGGATATGCTCAGCCAGATCCTGCTACCCGTCCGCCAACATCTGGCTATGGTGCTGCAGCACCACAGACCGGGTATGGGCCTCCATCCTATGGTGCACCACCGGCTGGCCAGCCAGGATATGGGCAGGTTCCACCACCGTACAACGCATCTTATGGTGCTGGATATGCACAACCTCCTCCATACTCTGCTGATACCAGCACGAATGGGAACGCCCGTGGGACCTATGACGCTCCACCGCCTGCTTCACAGACTGCTCCCCCAAGTGGAGTTGCCAAAACTTCCCCTCAGAGTTGATTTGTTATGGCGTTTTGGGTACTTGGTGATGTTTCATTGTATTTTCTGTAGTAGTAAGGCTGGTTAGGTTAGTATTTGGTGAACATTGTACTTAGTTTTCGGTATTTCGGATTTGTAAGGATTTGGTGAATCTGTTGGATATATTTATTTCTATGCAAATTTTCTCGTTTTTCTGTTTCTGTTAGTCTCTTATTTTGAGTATGGATGTTCTTACAAGGGAGATATAAATACAATTGAGTTTAAACAAAAAAAAAAAAATTGTGAAAATACAAGTCTAAATGAACCCAAACCCTAAAAATATATTATTTTGACGTGTGAACTCGTTTTTTATTCTAAGAACGATTTTGATTGACCTAATTTTAATGGATGAACCGAACTTGAGTTTGCAAATATTTAACACGAGGAATTTATTTCCGTTGTACTGTAAGCTTCTTAAATTAAAAGAGAACATTACATTATATGCTTCAGTTAACAAACTGTATTCGATTAAATTTTCAATGTGTGATAGTAATAGAATTAAAATTTGATTAAGCATACATATATTACTCAATAAACTATAAGACCGTGACATGTAACGTTTGCCTTACTGCATACGTAAGTAAATCTTGAAACACCTACTTCTGTAAAATTCTACAAATGATACATAAATGGGGAAAAAATACACATGTAAATGGGTAAATTGCAACCATATCCTTATGAGTCGGGCAGTCCGATTTCATCCTATATTGTAATATAAGTGGCTTTAATGACGTGGAAATATCACATCAGACTTTTCTTGGTGGCTACCCCACCGCTGCACCCTATTAAAAGCCCTAATTTCCTCTCCCCTCAGTTAAAAAACTAGAGCACTAAGGCATACAATCATTCTTTTCTTTTTTATTTTATTTTATTTTTTTTATGAATTTTCAATTAAGTTCTAGGTTTAGTTCTTTTACATCTGATTTTTTATTTTTATTTTACTTTTGCATTAATTTCTGTTCCGATATTGTGATTTAATTTTGAGGCGAGAGTCATGATGTATTTGTATAAGAACAATTATCCTTGCACTCAAGTTTGATTCTCTCTTCCCGCACTATTGCTTGTATATATATATATATATATATATATAAATAAGTTACCATTTTGTGGAGTTATTTGGATTTCAGGGACGAGTGATGGCATTGAAGGTGTTTCTTCACTTGCAAGGCAAGGCAAGTCAAGCTTCAAAGGTTGTGGCAGAGTACGGATCTTCCTATTACAAGCAGGTCGGGGCGTTATGAAACATTTCAGAAGGAGCTTGATTCGGTCAAGCAAATGCCGAAGAACAGGCAGGCGCTGAGGGTGGAGGATGCCGGAATAGCTGCCCTGTTCGGCTTAGAATGCTTCGCCTGGTTTTGTGCCGGTGAGATGATAGGTCGAGGACTCACATTCACAGGTTACCATGTCTAGACGCTGCTGAGCTTCTGAACATGTGAAGTATTGATGTTCATTTTCTCATCAGTTGATTTTGATTTCCATATGTTCGTTTCTTTTCGTCAGATTGAACTACGATTAAAAAAATTATTTTGATTTCCATATGTTAACACCCTCTTCAGAACATACAATGCTCTGTACCTTTTATTTTACATCTGAACTGGAAACCTGTAAAATGGTAAGAGAGGATGCCGGACTGTCGAGTTGAGGTACCGGCTACAAGGGAGAAATCGAAAGGAAACTCTCAGTCCAACCGGAGATGGACGTGAGACACCAGAAGCAAATGATTATGCCAAAAAAGTTATCGTAAACCAGCTTTAGGTACAAATCATAACATCCAAAACGTACAAAGTAGAATCTAAGATATGCCCTCACGAATCGAAGCATGTTCACCAAAACATTATCTAAAAATTACATTTCGGAAGAGTGGGCTAAACACAAAACTTAATCTCTTGGAAACTGCAAAGCTTGTTCTGACTCTTAATCTATTTTCTGTGTAAGTGAAAACTTAATACCTTCCTTAAATCAGGTGGTTCCTGAACGCCATGACCATTTTCGGGGAGAAGAACAAAACGAATGCCAAAAAGGAACCAAAGAATATCTTGGTAACGTATCTCAGGGGATCGTGATCGACTACTTCTGAGGTGCTTTGTGGGGTTGACATGGCTGTTGCAAGTGGTAAGGCTTCTATTACTGCATCCGCCAGGTCTGTTATAAACGAAGGAGTACAACCGAGGGCAGGGACTCGGCCCCAATTCTCAATGCCAGATTCGAGGGCCAATTCCCTGTACTCCATATCAATTTCTTCAAGAGTCTCTATGTGCTCGCTCACAAAGCTGGATAATAAATATAAAAAAAAAATTGATGTCAAATTAACTTACTTTACTTTTGAGAGAGAAATAACCAAATAATGCCCGGGGCCAGAAATAAAGTTAAGTACCTGACTGGAACAGCTAGGAGACTTTTCACGCCTTTCTGGCCAAGCTCAACAAGAACTTCATCAGTGTAGGGCTTTAGCCATTGCACAGGACCAACTCGGCTCTGATCACCACCCGACCCCAAAATAAGGGAAAGAAAATCAGAAAACAACATAAAGAAAGTTGTGGCCATATGTGATATCAACGACTGACGGTAGTTCTGAGAGCCAAAAAAGGTAGAAAAGTAAAATGCAGGACTCAGAAAATAGAGTTTTATAACCCACCTGGTAAGCAAGGGTATGTTCATTGTTGATTCCTCTAGATTTCAGCTCTTTCATTATTAAGAAGATGCACTCCTCCATTTGATCTTTGTAAGGATCTCCGGCATCCTCCACATAACTGAGCGGTACTCCGTGGGCACTGAAGAATATCATGACCTGAATTTCATACAAAATTAGCAATGCTTACCTGAGCTGTGAATTTCATGGAATAACCGTACACTGAAAGCATACGTTCAATAACAAAATCAATAAACCAAAGAGTGTGAAATTTAATTTCATCAAAAGAGCCATTTCTGATGAATTTAAAGCATATGTTCAATAGAAGCATCAAGTGCACCTCTGCAGGCTCAGAAAACCTTTCTAGCTCTTTGGAAATCAAGTCGGCCATTGACTTAAGATAGCCTTCACGTTGATACCACGAGTTTATAATAGAAACAGGCATCCTTGATAGGTATGTGTCTTTCCTGCAAGATGGGCACTCACATTCAGAAAATTGACCATTGTAAACAGACATAAGTAGTTTCATAAACTGACAGCGAACTATCACCTGATAATATCCTGGAGTACAGAAACGCTTGATCCGGTTGTAGAGATAGAGAACTGAGGGTATAGAGGCAGGACAACAAGCCTGGTTATTCTGTCTTTCTTAATCTGTCACAGATAATGTGGAAAACTGTTAGTCATTTGATCCATTCAATTAGAAGATGCCCCATGATGAGTAACTACAAATTCAATGACTAACCATATAAACATTGGGAGACTTTTAGGTTACAATCTATTGTCCCATATCCTTTACATTGCCTGGAACCAACGGAAAATATAAAAATATTACTAGGTTACTGAAATTTAAGACTCACTTGCTGAACTGCTTCCTCAGTAAATGGGTACCAATAACGCATTCCCACATAAACATTAACAGGCAAGTCCTTCGATTCCAGAGTCTTTTTGAGTTCATTTGCCTGTAACAAGCCACCTAAGTATGAGAAAATATAACAAAACGTGCCCACCAAATATTCTCAAATGATACATTCTTGTAGAACATAATCATTTTTTTTTGGGGTAAGGAAACAGGACAAGATTCTACAAATAAAGACTAAATAAAACATTTCAACAGGCATGTTATGTATATTGCTCTACCTGCTCATCTGTAATTTTACGCAATGGTGAACCACCTCCTATAGCAGCATAACCTTCTTTGCTTTTTGGAGCTCGAAGCACAGAAATTAATTTCGCCAATGGTTGCTGGAGAAACCGAAATAACCTTGGGAGACGAATGATATCCTGTCTCACACAACTCGTGAATATGTTAGTAATGAGTGCATTAAGTGAACAACTCATGCTGACACCAATAAGGCAAGGCACAGAGAGCAGATGAACATACCGGGTCGGCAAAAAGATTGAACAAAAACGGCTGAACATCATTAAGCGTCTCGGGTCCTCCAAGATTCAGAAGCAACACTCCAACCTTCTCTTCCGCAGCATGGGAATGAGACTCTACAGCAGTCCCACCATAAGTGCATACACCCGCCGGACATAATACTTCCCCAACAGGGTTTTTCTTAGAACAATGTGATAACCCAAACGTGTCATTTCCTTTATCACTCGCCGTGGAGCATGAAACTTTGAGCTGTTTCGAAATTTGCAATCCCTTGGATGAACGGCAAGAGGCAGATCCCGACCAACCACTAAAGTTACATTTAAACGGTTAGTCAAAATCTCATCTTAACTAGCTTAAATGAAAGTCTGAAACCAATAAACCAAAACTCAAACATAATTTGATTGCCATAATTCAATCTTCCTGTTTGGCTGTCGTTAAAATGCAAACTCTCCGTTTGGTTGTCGTAAAAATGCAAACTTTTCTGTTTGGTTGCTGGGAAAATGCAAATTTACAGATATAGCCAAAATCTCAGCTTAGCCAAACCAATAAAACCAAAACCCAAACATAATACGATTTCTGTTTGGTTGCAGGGAAAATGCAAACTTTCAATACAATGGAAAGGGGATAGCCATACAATATAGAGATCTCGCCCAACATATTACTAGGATTTTCTCGCTCGATTAACTCTAAACACGAATCTAATAAAATAAAGGAGGCATTTACTGATCAAATTGAAAAACAAACCAGAAAAAAAGAAAAGAAAAAAAATGATTTCGGGGGCTTACGCCGATAATCTACGATCTGAATGGGAGATATTGATTTGGGGAAGAACGCGGGAGCATGTGGCGGCGTCCATGGCGGTCGACGGTGGAAAAAAAAAAAATAAACCCAAAACTTTTGTCGAATCGTTGAAGAAGCGTAACGTCTTCGGCGCTTCCTTTTAACGAAGTCGCCCGACTCTAACCAACTCCACTACCTAACACACTCTCTCTCCTCTGAGATTTCTAATTTCCGTTGGGAATACGTGTCCGAAGAGTGCAACGTCCACGCGTACAAGTCCAATGAAAAAAGCGTCAACTGTTGCCATCGAGTTGAATTCTCTCCCCTCCTAATTTTCATCTCTTATTTGGAATGTTACGATTAAACCACTTTAACATTTTGTATTGATTTGTTAATAGCCCGAAGAAAACAAAAATCAATATGTAAGAGAAGACAAAGAAAGAGATGAAACTAGGAGCTAACACTATGTTTGGATAAAGAAATTTAAGATTACTAAGAAATTTTAAAATGACAGAAATTGAAATGACGAGATTTTATTTTTTAAAATTTGTGAATTTTCTTGTTTGGTTAACTTAAAAGAACAATGGAATTGAGAATGAAATTTGTTAATTTTAAACTCTCAATCATAGAAATTAAGAAATGACACTTATTTATATAGAATTTAAACTTGAGAATTGGATGCCCCAAATTCTAAATTTTTTTTCACATGAAAATTTTAAATTTCTATATTTATAATTTCAAATAAAAAAATTGGTGTACGAGAATCCTACTCGACTGTCATTGTTTACCCTTTTTTTTCGAGGGAGAGTCGACAGTCACGTGATAACACGTGCCGTAACGGTTGGGCTTGTGTAAGACACGCTTTTAGGAACATTCCCAAACAGACCCCGGTTTAGACAAATGAACCAAATTAAATGGGCTCAGCCCAATTGGACGAAAATCTCGCGGGCTTTTGAAGTGGGCTTCGACTTTGTAATACTCCGTAGAGTTAGGGTTAGGTGGCCTCAGCAGCTATAAATTAGTAGTTCGCTCACTCTCCCATCCCCCTTCCAATTCAATCTCCGCCTTCTCCCAATCCCATGAGTTCCATTTGAAACATTTGAAACTCAAAGCTCCCTGCAATTTGGTCTTACTGGGTAATTAAATTTCATTTTTTTATTTGATTTAATATTCATATGGTTTTTTAGATTCTGGGTTTTGCTTGTGGGTTATGATGCGATCGGGGCTCCATATTCGAGTCAACAGCAGGCGCCCGATTGGTGGCGACCCGACTGCCGCTTGGAGCCGATAGTAGAAGTTCGTAGTGGGTGAAGATCCATGAAACAGAAATCCCGATTTGTTTCATGACACAATATCCACTGTACATTTTTCTAAATCTTTCTTCTTTTCTGCTTTAAAAAAAAAATTGGTTGGATTTATGAAAAATATTACAGTTTGTGAATGAATAAATTAGGGCACTCCAGTCAGACACGGGTGTTTGTTGCTAAATCCAATAACAAGCAACCTTTTGCACGGTGCCTAGAAATAGCTACTGTCACGATTGGAGGAAAGATGTTCTTTTTCCACGCTTTCCTTCAAATTTAAAGCAGCTAAATCTTCTAATTCTATGAATATTTTGTTGGGTTTTATGTTTTAAATCTAAATCTTGATTCTTTTTGAGTAAAAACATTGTGAAGATTCAGAAGATTTTAGCTTTTAGTGCTGCATTTGATGCATTCTAGCTGAAAGATAGACCTATAATTTGATTAATTGCTATATTTTAATGAATAATTGTCGTTTGACCCTCTTAAACTATTATCCCATTTGAAATTAAATAATTTTCTTGGGAAATTTAATATACTGAATTATTTGAAATTAGTCAATTAATTCTTTGCCGTCAAATTTAATGAAATTTTATTCACTTTACCTTCAAATGCTTACCCTTAAAACTGAATCACGCGCCGAGTATTTGAAGGCAAAGTGGTATACGGAATGGTAGATTAATTTGCTGGTCATCGAAGGATTAATTTACTAAAAAAATAAGAGGTGTGTTATCTACACACTTAAAGGTGTGTAAATAGTAAAAAAAAGGTTTCTGTCAAAAAAAAAAAAATAGTAAAAAAAGGTGTGGATATTACATTCCAAAAATAATTTAAGAATTCTATTTCAACTAGGATAATAATCAGGTTGTCAGACTACAAGTTACTGATTTTAGGAATTGGATTCTCGTCGGATCTAATTCATGGGAATCTTAAGGATCAATTTATGTAGGTCGTTGATTAAAAATTGCGGCCACAATTTTTTTTTTATTTTATATTTTTTATGCAAAACGAGACTGCTTTACTTTTAAAATATTTAATTGTGATCGCACGATTTTTTATCAACGGTCCACATGATTTTAATGATGGTATTAGTCGATAAAAATGTTGTGTCATGGTGAATTAACCCCAAAAAAATGTCGATAAGATTGGAAGTGAATAATAAGATCGAATGAGGACAGTGAATGTGTCCACACAAGTCAACAGCAAGAACCGGCTTGATGGTGCATTGACCAGTAGAAGAAAGCTTGAAAATTCGAAATGCTCTCTGCTTTCATGCTACAATTTTGGGCTACATTCTAAACTACTCTTGTATAATTCGATCGATAATTCAAACTGGTATATAGGATGGGGGATTCGGACTCTGGTGCAATGGGGCGGGAAACTCTGATAATGTTTAAATTCGGAGATTTAAGCGACCGGATTTGGTGCCTCATTCATCTGTTTGGAATTGCTATTTCAACGCCTTTACACAGCTGTTTTTGTGCTAAAACTTTCTTGTATTTTAAAACAATGAATGAAATCAAAATTGAGCGTCAACATTGCACATTTTTGAGCAAGTAGCTATTGTCATACGTTCAGTTTGAAGTTTGAAATTTTGAATCGTTTGAAAACGGGGTTTTCTAGAATGTACCGGTAAGTATCACTAATGCAAGTGACCATGAAATCTCCAACGCATAATAGTTGCGAAATATGAGTAGCCAGTCGGACCAGCTATATAGTGCCAATCGACTCGACACTCAGTATCCTGCTACACCGTTATTCTAGAAAATCTCTGCTACATCCTCTTTCATTTTATTAGCATTAAAACTGAAGAACTCGTTATAGAAGGATACAAATTTATAAGACGAGGCTAACAGAACACGATCATGATTCATTTAATCAGGTTCTGGTGTACATGAAAACAAATGCCGAAAACTACACTCGGCCATCCTCGAATTGAAAAAGCAAATCTTTAAGACTGGGAAATCTCTAGGATTTTGCAGGCATCTCAAAAGCAACAAGAACAATCAAACGGACAAAGCGGGGTGTTTCCAGCATCTGCATTGTTAATTCCCAACTCATCTTCTGTATAAACAGCGAGCCCATCCTGCGTTCTCTTTTTCGGCCGAGAAGACAGGTCCCCAAATCCGCCATCTCTAATCCCTTTATCCCTCTTCTTTGTCTTGAGCTTGTGCGGTTTTTCAGTCGCGTTTTCTTTTGGTTTTTTAGCCTTTCCAGTCTTGGTTTTCTTCTTTTTCGCTGCAAATATATCATCAATCTCAGAAGCGGGCTTCTTCGCGGAAGATGGAGACTTCTCGCCCTTCTCAGTTTCGGGTTTCTTCCTCTTTTTTGCAGATGTTTCATCAACCTCAGAAGTAGGCTTTTTCACCGAAGATGGCGACTTTTCCTCTGCTACAACTGTATCATCTTTCACCTCTCTGAGAGCTTTTGACTTACTCCTTTTTCCCATCTTTTCAGATCCCAATTCCCAAACCTGCATCACATCCATATCACATTGCTGAGAATTGAAACAAAAAACAGAAATCTAAAAGAAAACATGAAATTTAAAGTTTCAAAAATCAGGTGACTCAACAATTGGAAAACCCAGAAAGCATTCAAAACAGAGAACCGAATGAAATTGAAACTTCCTTTCTGGGAAATCTGTTCCTCAACTTTCCCAGCAACCAAACAGAAAATACTAAGCTGTGTAGAGTTTCGATTTTCAAAGAGCTCAGTATCTTTTACAAAGCATCAATTTTTGAGAATTCGACAACTCGTTCAAAGCAATCGAGGATTTTGGGAACGAATGCAATCGAAGTGACGGAAGCAGATATACAATAGTAAAGGTATATGCACCGAGAAAAAAATTTGGAGCTGAAAAGAGCTAACCTTTTGGTTGCGAAGAAACGGTGAGAGAGTGTGAGTCGCAGAAAACCCTAGCTCGATGCGTTTGCAGGGAAGCCCTGAGACTAAACCCTAGGACTAGAAACGAGCTTTGTCAGAGAGAGCGGGACCAAAGTATAAAACTAGGACTATATAAATTGCACTAATAGCCTGTCTAGTTTGCTCGAATTTTCATTTTCATCCTTGAAGTTGTTTAGTTGCATTTTTGTCCTTGTATATTTATTTTGTTGGCATCGTCAGCCAGAACAATTAAACGAAGAAATTCCAACTTTTTTTTCAAATGGTTTGTCTTCGGTAGTTTGGTCTATCGAGAAGTCTGAAATTTTAAATAATTTTTATTGTTCGATTACTTACTATTAAGTCGTTTCAAACTATTGAAGAAAAATTATTTCAAGTAAGAAGCTGTGCACAAAATAGATAAAAAACTAATTTAACGGATTGAACTAAAGTGAAAACAAAGCAAAACTACAAAGATGAAGGGTAACAAAAAAACTACGGAGACGATAGTGAAAATTCGAGTAACTACTATTAGTGCAATTTTTGGTCTTTATTGAACTATTTGTTATTAAATTAAGCCGTAACTCCCAAGATTGTGTTTTAAAACTAATTATGGGTTAATTTGTCAATGATAATCATCTTTACTTGTAAGCTGAAGCTGAGATTTCTTATGTTCAATTTCGCAATGACAAGTTCGAAATCAAATTATTATGACAGAGCATTGTGTGGCTCAGCTCAAAAGATCTAAGAAAATTAAAAGGAAGGAATCACAAGTAAAAAATGCGCACGCCTAACTCCAAAGTGTGACTTAAAACCGAAGCATATGATAGCATAAGCCTTAACAGAACCTCCATCTGGTTTCTTTCGAGTAACATTTCCCAACCATAAAGATGCCCCAAATAAAAGAATTGCGACAACAATTCAGTACTTCCATGTTTTTAAGGTATCAATATACAAACTACAAAAAGATTTAATCCTTAAGAAGCACCGGAGATCGCATTTAGCGTTTTGACTTGTTCATTCAACATGTGAGAGACCCCCACCTTCAGCCTTTGTCCTACAGACAAGAACAATCGACGAAAAATGAAACATATACATGCATCAGTTCACTTGACAGGACATGAAATTCTAGGGATGGAGTTGTACTGATAAAGCGGCGTGCCAAAGAAAATGCAATGTCCATGAAGCGAGATTTAATGACGCTTGCTGTGTCTAAATAAAGGAGTCATCAACATTTTATGATTCCACAAGGATAATGAAGATTTACTTGTGATCGGATGGATTTGGCCTGAGTTCATAAACAATTGTTGCGACAACATCCCTCTTCAACTGTTCATCGTAGACAAGAAAAATGCATTATTTGCCAAACTAGCACAATGAAATCTGCTCGTATGGAATGAAATTACCTTTGTAGCTTCGCCTTTAAAACCAATGTACTCTATCTTAGTTGTATCACCACCAAAACTATCGGGAAAATGCAATGTGATGCTGGCCACGTTTTGAAATTTGGAATATCTGATTATATGAACGTAAGTAGTGTTGATGGTTTAAACAAAACACGGACAAAAAAGGATAACCTCTTCATTTTGGTAGCAAGTCAAACCGATTACCTTTGGTGTCTTAGTGAAAGGAATAAGATTTCCTCTCAAACATTACGTCTTTGTAATACAGGACGAGGGCAGTAAATAAATACCTTGTCTGGTACTCCAACGTTCCTTGGAAATTTTCGACCAGATCCCACTCCTTAAAACAACAAGAACACAAGTTTCAAAGCTGAAAAGTTGAACTTATCAATTAACTCTCCAACAAGCTAATATGAATGCAATACCTGAACAGCTTGCATTCCTTGAGCATCTGAAAAGTCAATGCCTTCTTTGTTGATGAACCTAATTTAAGCAATGCAGTTCTAATTTTAGTTTTTCCAAATATATAAAAGGAGATAAAGTGAATATTGAACATCCATCAAAAGGTTATTTCAAAAGTTATTTTGCAGAAAACTCAGACAGGGCTACAATCATGACCACTACTGTATAATGAAAAGAACGCAAAAACTCCCTGGATATTCCCAGTTAATTCTAAATCGGATATTCCAAGTTAATTCTAAATCATAGGTACTCACTACATAAACATGAATGAGCCAAGAAAATATGAAATTTATGCAAGGAAATGGTGGCACATTAAGACAAAAAGATTACCAATGGTTTTATTTGAGTAAAACGAATTATCACTTAAATCCTTACCATTCTAACTACACCAATATAAGAAGGCCTTGCCTTAAGTAGAAGATATAAAAGGTCAAACTTACGCCCTCATCTTGGAAGGACTTGTTCCATCAACACCACCGACAATTGATATGCTCTTGATCTTTACATCTGATGTAAATCTATAAAAAATAAATGAGGAAAATATAACTCAGTTAGATGTATGTAACAACATCAGTGATTACTAGGTTCTAATAAAATCTCTGCAGAAACAAGCAATGAAAAGTTAAAATTGAAATAAATAATCAAGATCATGACTTGTATCTCCTCCAGATTTCACAGAAATGACAAGCCATTCAAGAAACACGAAAGAAGCTATGAGTTCGCAACAAAAGGACAATTATAAAATGATGCACATATTAAGTGACATGTTTTGGAAGAACCTGAAGATGCTACTGAGGTGAAGTCCCTTGCTCAAACTCATACAGACCAGATTATGGAGAAACAGGCACACGTTACCATTAAAATTGAACGGAAAGATGGAAAAAGCGTAAAACTACTGAACCACTGGATCTACCTGTCCCCATCCATTTCATGTTCATGCCGTCAATAACTCATGTTATTAAAAACGACATATAAAACAACAACAAAAATGGGACACTCACGGAATGTAAACAAGTAACTCAGGATCACCCTCATTGCTCTCCAAGTGTCCCTGTAGCAGAAAGTAGGATCCAATGAGCCTTCTTATGCCAATAAATTCAAACATAAATTACCACAAAAAAATATGGTAAAACTGAACGGAATCTCAATCAGTAACTTCCTAAACTTGTGCTATTATATTGTGATGAAAACGTCAATCTGAGATTTCATTTATATAAACTTTTTGGATTAGTACATTAACAATGACATCTAAATTAATGTTAGCGAATCACTGTTGCTTCGCTCAGAGGAAAGTGTTCAAAACACCTTCAGAAAAAGAAGATAAAATAGACAATAATATATATGGGATCATTAGATTCATTACCCCACTAGAATTCAGTCTTTGCTCCCAAGCTTTGAAAACTGACTTGACGCTTCCTGGAACCGCCTCATTCAAAGCAGAAACCTAAACAACACAATTCGAAATCCTTTCAAGAAGGGACCATGGTGCATAATGATGATTAGAATCAAAAGAGAATTCAGCTGAAAGTGGCATCACGTCAACCAGCAAACACAAGCTCCAACGAAACACGCCATTTACAGAACAATTAAGTGTGAATGTATTCCAAAGTATCAACAAACCCACATCAGAAATCACCAAATACTCCTCACAAAGCCAACCACACCGAAAGAAAAAAAACCCAACAAACCCATTTCATAATTTTCCACTAAAATCAAGAAACCCATACACAAAAAACACAATGCTTACTCAAAACGCTAGCAAGATATAGAATTTCAGCTCAACGGGTTAATCCGAGTCACTGATCTTTCAACTAAAAATTTCCATCTGGGTACTTTCAGATGAACCCAAAAAATTCATAAAATAGTAAGCAGATTGCAATCCCACCCAAAAAATCACACACACAGAGCAGTAGTGTGATAGCTCATACGGTAAAAAAAAATAGTAAGCAGATTGTATTGAAATATATTATAATGAACCTAAATGTATGTATCGAAATGTATTATATTGAATTAATGTACATAAATGTCAATACCGAAATGTATGTACCAAAATGTACGTACCTAAATGTCAATACCGAAATATATGTACCTAAACGTCAATACCGAAATGTATGTACCAAAATGTATGTGACAACCCGTCCCTGAAAATTTTAATTTTTATAATTTTAATAAGTGAGTTTACGAAAATGCCCTTCGAGGCACATACTTTGATTGGTGTAGACTGCCTCGTAGTGACACCTAAGATTCGTTTTATTGGCATATTCTTATAGTATTCGTCGCTACGGACGCGTGGGCGCAAACGGATCTGAATTTAGAGTTAAAACGAAGAAGTTATTAACGTTTGAAGTTGAGGGTAAAATTGATACTTTCTAAAATTTTTGGGAAAGTTCCAGAAATTTGGGGTGCCACTTGTGTGGCCCAGATTTAAAGGAAGGAGGAATGGGCGGTCAAGATGGTTTAGCAAGGAGAGAAAAGGAGGGAGAGTGCCCAATCAGATAAAGGAGCAAGGAGGGAAAGGAGGGGACCAAAATCCCTCACCTTTCTTCAACCCATGCGCCCTTCACCCAAACCCGCGCCCTTCACCCAAACCCGTTCGGCCGGGGCAAATTCCGGCCACTTCTCCACCATTTTCCGACGAAACACACCCATCTTTCACTTGCAATCACTTCCATAACCTCCCTTCTATGAATTTCATTCCAAATTTGAGAGAAATTGGCCTTGAAAATGGGTAAAACCGAAAGTGGTGCAAAACGGGTCGTGTTCAAATTCTCCCAATCCCAAAACGTTTTCATGAAATTTATCCTACCTAAATACTTCCCTAGAACCCAGGAATAAAGCCCAATCGTTGGTTGGAGCATCGGAATCGATTTGGAGCTCGAATTGGAGAACACCCCATTTCTAGGGTTCTTGGTGGGTGTGATGAAATTGGAGGTCTTCGAGGCCGAATTGGACTTTCTCACAGGTATGAAAGTTGTTCAACTCATTGAGATCTTTAATTCTGGAGATTTTGAGAATTTTTAGTGGAAGTTGAATTTTCCGGCTACTCGGGGGCGGCCAACCGCCACCGGCGGCGGCGCGTGCGGCGGCGCGTGGCCTGAGGGCCGCCAATGATGTTTTTAGACGTTATTTAATGCCTTGAATTTATTTTTGAGAATGGATTGACGTAGATTGATCGTTAGGACGTAAATTCGTTACGATTCGGTAATAGGTCAAAATATGAATCGACGATCCGACCGTTGGATCGTCACCAAAATTTAATATGTTGGAGTACATAATATTTGAGGAACGTAGGAATTTACGGATCGGGAATCCGTCGTACGGATCTTCCCGAATTGGAATTGTAAGTTTGTAAATGAAACGTTAACCGCCACTTGGTTTTGGCAATTGGCGGAGATCCAACCGTTGGATCGTAATGAAACTTTGGGATATTGTTCTAGAAGCTTAATGTGGATTATTGGAAGTGACGGATCGAAGATTCGTGATATGGATCTTCCGGATCAAATTCGTAGGAATGCGCTTTATATAAATTACATATTCTCTCAGTACGAATTCTGAGACATGAATTGACATTTATGTTAGGCGGTGATCATTTGGGATCATTTGGGGATGTCTCGAGAGTCGTGCTAGGGGCTGTAGCGTGGACTCCAGGTGAGTGGGCTTTTGTTTTCAGTATATATATATATATATATATATATATATATATATATATATATATATATATATATATATGTGACTGTCGTTTTTCCCAGAAACGTGATTTGAACGATTTATGAATTGAATTGATTTTATAATTGAATTGCCATGTCGTATGCCAATTATATTTTATAATTATTAGTATGATTGCATTCTTTATGCTCCAGCGCTGTGGACGGCCAGGTAAGTCAGGTGAGTATGATAGTTAGTAGTTGAGATGATGATGGATTGTGATTTAGCTCATCACCTGCACCTCGGGTGTTTGTGCTCCGTCAGAGTAGGGCCTAGCCTTCACGTGATCGTTCACCTCACGCACCGTACGCTCACCTTGGATCCAAGGCAGGTGCCTAGCCTGTCGTACAGACCACTATAGGTGGTTCCGACTCGTAGGTGACCCGCGATTCGTCGCACAGCCTTCACGTGATCGTAGCACTGAGCGTAATATTATACACCTAGCCTGTCGTACAGACCACTATAGGTGGTTCCGACTCGTGTGCAGGATAATGATTGATAGTGATGGATTGTGATTGATGAGCTATAGATTCAGCCGTACAGGTCACTAGAGGTGACTCCGGCTGACATGATAATATTGATGCATATTGATTTATCTCACCTGCCTGATATGGTTTGCTTTTGAGTTGGTATATCGACATGGCTTATTTCTGAGTTTTGATAATGAGTTTTGATTTCAGGACGATGTTTTAGTATATGAGTATATATACGTATTATTTTCTGGGAAATTATACTGGATTTACAGTGAGGGGTTATATACGGATTTCTAAAATGATTTTGGAAAATATTTGTTTTTGCCCACTCACGTTTTCTGTTTTGCGCCCCTCCAGGTTTAGTTGATGAGGTTCGTATCGACGAGGATTCTTGGCGAATCTCAAGACTGGTGGCTACTTATGAGGGTATATTTCTTACCCGCTCTACTGTATCTACTTATGCTCTGAAGGCACACGTGAGATGGGTTCGCTCCCGCTCACGAGCACACTCTGGTGTTTAGGCACTTTTAGGTTTAAATTTATTCACATTTTTCCACATCATTACACTTTATGGCTTCGTCACCTTCCAGGTGTCGGCCAGCACAACTCGACTTCAGTGTCCTAGTGGACTTTCTGGGTCGGGGTGTGTCAATGTACGTACCTAAATGTATGTACAGAAATATAATATATTGAATTAATGTACCTAAAAGTCGATACTCAAATATGCGTACCAAAATGTACTTAACGAAATGCATTATATTGAATCAATGTACCTATATGTTTGTACCGATGGATATACCGAAATATTCAAATGTATTAATGTATCTAAATGAAAAACATACAAAATTGTTATCGGAATATATATTATAAAAAATTAATTGCCTAAATGTAGACACTAAAATATATTATGATGAATGAAATAAAAATTAAATTTAAATGTAATTAATACATTAAAATATAAATATAAATATAAATAAAACACCAAAATATAACTAATAAATGATATGATTAAATGTACTAGGGACTAAAATTGGATTTTAATCTTACATAAGGTTAAAGTCTAAAACTCATCTTTTTTAAGGATTAAAATGAAGTTTTCTATAAAAAAAAAGTAGTTGAAAAACTTCTTGCTCCACCTTTTTTCGATCCCATATTTTACTATTCAAGACATCTAGCCATTCCCTCCTTGTTTTCTTATTATACATGGGATCACCAAAAGCCTTTGCAGCGAGAGGTAAACTCTTGAATTTCTTCACAATATCCTTACTAATATCTTCAAATGCCTTAAGACTCATTTACTTATTATATATTAGCAACCGCCATATGATTGAAGATTGATAAACAATAATTTAAGTTTTGCGTTCATCTCTCCTTGTCGGGAGACAATTCAGGGTTATGAGCTATCGTCTTTCGTTCTCGTGGTGGTGTTATGTCATATAGATTCCCTAGACTAGCTTGCAAGCCCAAAGACTTGATCTTCTCATCTTCTAGTGGGCTCTCTCTAACCCATCTATTGGGCACAATAACAACTACATATTCTAATGGGTCTATAAGAATCTTCTGTTAACATGATTGATAACTAAACAAACTCAAATAAAATAACGTGAAAAGAAAGAAAATAAAAACTAAAAGCAAGAATAATAAAAGAAAAGGAAAACTGAAGTACAAACAACTTCCTACATATCCTAACTTTTTGGTAATCTTTTGCTTCTTATTAAATTTTTGAGTGTCAAACATTGAATTAGATGAACCCAACCCTTACCACTTAGTCACTTACCCACCAGGCAACTCGTGCAAGTGACCACATGTAAATAAAACGACGTTGATAAAGGTGTCGTTTATGAAGTAACGAGAAGGAGTGAGAACGCAGTGACGTGGACAGACAGTTGGAATGTGAGACGGCGTGCAGACGATCCGATTCCCACCTTCGTCTCCCAACGGTGACTTCCTCGCCAAGCCAAACTCACAGAAATATAAGAATAATCCAAAACCGAAAACCGCAGAAAAATAAAAAAATCCGATACGATACAAACCGATTTAACCCGAATCTGCAAATGGAAGTCAAATTCAAAGACGAAAAGACATTGGAGCAGCGATTGGAGGAGCTCCACAAGGACGTTTCCAAGAAGCAGAAGTTCGAGGCTCCTCCGCTTCTCCGTCGCTGCGGAAACTGTACTACGGCGTCGTTTGCCAGGTTGCCACCGTGTTGAAGACCCGGTGCACCTCCCCGGGTTGCTGGGCCGCCGTACTCGCCCTCTTTCAGCTCGCCCATTCCCTCGTTTCAGACCCCTCCGAGAAGGCCCACTTGCTCGCTTGCATCGATGAGGCACGACAGGTCGTTCATCAGGAAAACGACCCCCCCGCAGCCGTCGTCTTCTCCGAATCAAGGTATGAAATATCTCTCTTTTCAGAAAATTATAGGAACCTCTTGTTCTTTTTTATTGATTTTGGATTTTATTTTTTAATTATTGGGGAAATTTGTTTGAATTTTCATGGAAAGTTGCAAAAATTTAAAATTTATTTTCTTTTATTGGAATTGAATTTTTGGTTTTTTAGGATATTTGTTTGAGGGGCATTTGACGGTGGATCGAGAGCCGCCGCAGCCGCAGTGGCTGGTGCAGTCGAATCTACTGACGGCGGGGTCGTCTTCTGAGTCGGGTCCCGGAATCGAAGAGAACTCGGAAGGCGCAGTGAATATGCTTCAGTCGCTCATTGACAACCTCGACAGCATTTTTCCGCTGGGGATTTTGGATGACGTGAGGGCGGCTCCGAGGGTCCCGCCTGCGAGCAAATAGGTGGTGGCCAATCTTCCGGTGATCATGATCACGGAGGAAGTGTTGAAGGAGCTCGGAGAGGACGCAGATTGCTGCATTTGTAAGGAAAACTTGGTTGTCAATGACAAAATGCAGGAGTTGCCCTGCAAGCACACTTTTCATCCTCCTTGCCTAAAGCCATGGCTGGTAATTCGAATTTTTCAACATTTGCTGTATTGCTAATGTATCTCATTGGTTGCGTTCAATTCGAATTTTAAGTGGCTGACTGACTGGGGTTTTTGTGTTGTTATGATTGTGGCAGGATGAGCACAATTCTTGTCCGATATGCCGGCATGAGCTGCAGACGGATGATCACGTGTACGAGAACTGGAAGGAGAGGGAGAATGAGGCCGAAGGAGACAAAAAAGGAGCTGCGAATGCGATTCGAGGTGGTGAATACATGTATGTTTAATGTTTAGATGATGACATTTGCTTCAACAATTGTCAAATTTGCAGCTTCATTAATAAATTCTTATTCAGTCCATCACATTAAGCATGTCTCTGAGTGTGTTTTGATAGCCTGTTTTGAAGTGCTTTTAGAATTGCTAAAAGTGCGTTCGGACAACTAAAACTGTTTTGAATGCATCTGTTGTTGTGAGCTATTTGTTGAGTTTCTTTGCTTGGAACTAAAGACTTGGATGTTATATTTCAACTGAAATACTGGCCTTTTTCTTTAGACAAGGCCAAGGTGGTAGAGAGCTAACCATTTATTCCAGGTTCACGGCTTTTATTCCAGGTCGCCCAACTATACCATACACCGAACATTGTCTTAATAGTGGTTAATTCGTGTACTTGGGAACATTTTTCTTTTGTTGGAAAGAAGTATGATATTCATTAGCGTTATGGAAGAATATGTACAAGAGAGGATGGGGTGCACCACAGAAAGGGACCTTAGTACAAACATTGTCGGGAATTTCAACCCAATCGAAGGAGAAAAGAACTCTACACGCCAAAATTACATAGTATGACTATCCTTTACAAGGAGATCTACAATCATGTAAGCTCCAAGAACCAAACTACGTCTATGCCAAAATTACATAGTATGACCATCCTTTACATAGTATGACTGTTCACATGATTGTATTTGACCTGTTGAAAAATGGCCATGAAGGATCATTAAGCATAGGTCCAAGCAATGAGGAGTCAGCAGAGGAATGCTTTCCGGAATCACTTTCCAATGCCTGCAAGTTCTCATGGCTTCGGTGAAGATGATCAAAATTTGTGGGGAAGCTTCAGGAGTGGTATGTTGATGGTCAACATCACGCTTTTAGGTTCTACAGAATCCCTGAAACGATAGGTAAATTACCTATTCAGCAACATCTATATGACATTGTCCTAAAATTAAATTTTCCTAAGAAACAACTAAATAATGTATATTAAAGCCAAACAACAAACCTCATGAGAAACCTGAAGGCGACCTCAACTCACGCTCTTTAATTTGGCTCACCTCTGCTCAAGTCTTAATATTTTCTGCGAAAACTTGAGCAACTAAGATAAGAAAATTATGCGCCATGCAAATTTGATATCGAATTTGGTACATACGTATGAATAGTTACTAAAAATGTTTCATAAATTAGTAAGATGAATGCACGATAAGTTTTCTAGATGGTTTATTGATATCATAACTTTCACCCAGTCGTCCCGCAGAGAAATTAGAAATGAGTAGCTGAAGTTAAATAATCCTTGAAATACATAAAGAAAGAAAATTACCTTTTAAAAGAAGATTAATATGTATGCCTAGCTCGCGAGTCACCAGTTGATCCACATTACACTAATATTTTGAAGAAGAAAAATAAGAAAATTAAACAAATATGATGATGAAAAATAAGAAAATTAAACAAATATGATGATAGCATACATAGATGTGTAAATAAGATAGATAGAGTCCAATTACCACTATTTTGAGATTTTGATGTTTTGGATGTGAGAAATCTTGTGCCACTCTTCTCCACTGCTTTGTTCACAACGCTCTGAAAGACTCGGACAATACTGAATGACAAGATCCTGCAGGGGTGTTTTGCAGAGGAAGTCTGGTAGTGTTTTTATGCGGTGGCAACCTTGAATTAGTAAAGAGGAAAGGCATGGCATGATTGAAATTTCAGAATCCTCTTTGTTCCACCCTTCCACGCCTACTTCCCACTCTTCCAACGCTGACATGTAACGAATGCTGAGTTGTTTCAACTTGGGGAAAAATGAGATGGATGATGATGATGTCAATGACGTTTCATCTGAGTCAACTATTCCAAAAAATTCACCACCAATCTTTTCCACCTTGTTCATTGCACTGAGAGTCAGCTTTTCAAGGTAGGGCAATTTCCCAAGAGGAGGCAAAAACTTGCATTCACTCCATTCATATAGAAAGATGATTCTTAAGTTGTGCAAAGACATCATCCAATTGGGGCAGGTGGTGCCTGAATGAGAACAAATGTCTAAAGATTCCAGATTTTCGTGCGGTCGTAGCTCATTCAGTATTTCTACAGTGCTTTTTGTCTGCTTGTATTGAACATCCTCAGAATCAATTTGGAGATGAAAGAGTTTCTTCATGTGCCACAACTGTGCTTTCTCAAGCTCTCTCTCATCTTTCACATTCCCCTTCAATAATATGATGAGACTGCCCTCAAGGTTCAACACTCTCAGATCTCCCACTTGTAATGCTGCTCTGTCCTCATCCTCACCACAAACCACAACACACTCATCAATTCTTTTCAATTTTTTTAATCTTCGAATTCCTTTTGGCAAGTACTCCAGCTTATAACAGCCCTCAACATACAGGTGCTTTAAGCTAATCAACTTTCCCATGTTATCAGGTAGTTTTTCAAGAAAACTGCAGCTATAAAGGCGCAAGGTATACAAATTGTACAACTCACAGATACTGTCCGGCAATATCTTCAAACCACCATTCTTTGACAAATCAATATGCCTCAAATGTATCAATTCACCAATTTCCTTTGGGACTTCAGCTATGCCACTGTTGCTCAAATTTAATGTCCTAAGACATTTCAGTTGTAGAATAAAATTTGAGTCTATCTTAGCAATGGATGAACCAAAATATAAGTTTGAGATTTTTGTGAGTGAACGTAGGTTTTTGCAATTGTAATATGCATTAGAAGGTGGGAGTGGCTCACTACGTTTTGACTTCAAGGTCAAATGATGAACCTTTTCACCCAAAACCTCAATTTCATTGTCAACACCCTCAACGTCGATGATCAAACATTCGTTCTTGGTGAGAGATTGCACAAAGTCATGAACAATATCATGCATTTTGCAACCTATAGTTTTACCACTAACACTATCTTTCTCCAAATCTTGAAAAAAAGATCGTACCACTAAATTATCAAAAAAAGCTTGACCAACTTCTCCCTCATCTTTGTTCTCTTTTGAATTAAGATAATCTTGTGCCATCCAAAGATTAATCAACTCATCCCTCTTAAAATTATAATCTTTAGGAAAACTAGCACAATACAAAAGACAACATTTGACTGCGGGGGCCAAATCATAATAACTTAGAAAAAGTGGTTGAAAAACTTCTTGCTCCACCCCTTCTCGATCCCATATCTTACTATTCAAGACATCTAGCCATTCGTTCTGTGTTTTCTTATTGTACATGAGACTACCTAAAGCTTTTGCAGCGAGAGGTAAGCCCTTACATTTCTTCACAATATCCTTACTAATGTCTTCAAACGCCTTGGACTCTTCTATTTCTGTATCAACAAACGCCATGTGATTGAAGATTGACAAACAATATTCTTCACTCAACTCTCCCAAATTGACCATTTCACTTTTTGCTCTCATTGTATCAACAACATCGTGTTGTCGTGTGGTCACCAATATTTTACTACCAAGAGCACCATTTTGGATTAGTGGTGCCCTTAATTTTTCCCACTTTACACGGTCGTGAGTCCACACATCATCTAGGACAAGGAGAAACCTTTTGCCCTCAATAGATGTTGACATGCGATGCAAGACACGATCCAACTCATTTGAGCTTTGGGCATCATCACCGCTTATAACTTTGGCAATCTTAATCTCATCAAAAGGATCCGAGACACAAACCCACACTCTCATCTCAAAATAGGCTTTAACCTTGTTATCATTATAAACAAGTTGGGCTAGGGTTGTTTTTCCCATTCCCCCCATCCCTAGAATAGGGATGATAAGGAGCCCCCTCCGATCACTCAACAACTTTGTTATCAGAATGTCTTTTTCCTTTTCTCGACCAAATACCTCAGACACGACGACAAAAGACGAAGTCTTCTGCCGTTCAGGTAATTCTTGAATGCCTCTTTCTATGTGTTGAAACCCATACCTTTTTCTTTGCTCATCAATTTTACGTAGCCTACCATTTAAATCTTTTATCTTACTCGCAATGTCACGGCGAAAAATCACCTCTTTAGCTTTACGAAAACAAAAGCAGCTAGAGGAAACAGAGAAAGTTACCTTCTTCTTCTTCTTCTTATTCTCCTCCTCCTCCTCCTCAGGAACAACAACATCTTCACCTTCTCGTTCTTGCTTCTCAACCTGTTGTCTCAGCATGTCAGTGTTCCACTCGTCCAGCACGTCCTCACGCTGGCGTCCTTGACTTGCCTTTGCTCCGCATCTTCGAGAACGGCTTGGATAGCTCTGAGATTGCCAGCAAATTCTTCAACATCTTCCTTGGCGTCCAAAACAAGTTTCACCTCTCCGTCAACGTACTCGTAAACTGTTGAAACTAGCCGATCCAGTAGCATTGAAATGATTCCGTCAGCCATTTTTTCAGCGTCCGCAATCTGTTGACACTAAGTGGAAAAAGAAATGAAGAAATGCAGAATGGTTTGTAGCGTTGCCTCTCTTCTGTCCAGCTTGTATGATTATTCCAAGTCAATTAAAGTAAAGTGAGTGGTTGGTATGCTGTCATACTCTGTGGAGGCCAACTCCATCTCACTCCGCATAAATAAAGTAATCATGTGAAAAATAAAAGGAAAAAAAAATCAAGAAGCCTTCATTACCCTACCATTTATAAACGACAAGCGTTCAATTATTACTTGGTAATTTTTATTCAAACGCTAGCTTTCTTTTTGGGAAGAGCATCAAAAGAGAATCAGGTTTCAATATTTATTATTTTTGTTTAATTTTAAGTTAAAAAGAATTTTTAACCGCATAATATATAATAAACATCTAAGATACGAAGATATCTAAGGGCTTGTTTGGTATTTTATTTGAATCCAACTTTTTAAATTTAAAAACTTTTTTCAAGTTTTAAGTGTTAAAAACTTGTTTGATATGACCCTTTTAAAAAACTAAACTCAAAACTAACTTAATAATTAGTCTATTTTTTTAAAACACCAAAAGTGTATTTTTAGAATTTTTAAGCTTAAAGATTACTTTTTCTCTCTCCTCTTTTCTCTCGTGCCTAATTTTTTTTTATCTCTATCATTTCTCTCACTCCTCCAATTTTCTCTCTCCTTTGCCCTCTCATATTTTTCTCTCATTTCCTCTCATATCTCTCTCTCTCTCTCTCTCTCTCTCTCCTCCAATCCACTCTCCTATTTCTTTCTCTTCCCTTCCTTTCCGTCTCTCTCATTTTCCTCTCTACCCTCTCTCATTTTTCTCTTCGAATTTAGAAGTTCACACTATATGATGAGTTTTTTTTCTTTAAAAACAATTGTAAATTTCATACTAAACAAGTTTTTAAATTAAAAAAAAAAATTGTTCTTAAGACATGTTTTTAAGAATTGTTTTGCACAATGACGAATTTTTTTGAATATGATACCAAACATATCCTAAGATTTTTACAATTTAAATCTTAATGGGATCCAAATCCCTGTTTTTGAAGTTTATGTCGGCACGCTTGTAACCATTTGTTTATTAATCATATGCATCGTTTCCGATAGAAAAAACGATAGCTCTGGTCTTTACTCGTTGGTTGGGTTGTGCAACTTTTCTCATTGGTATTCAGTAGCAAGAAAAATCTTTTAAATAAAAAAGAAGAGGTTTAATAAAACACTCCCGGTACTGTTTATTTTTAACGAAAAATTACATTTTTATATTTAACTGTCACTATTCACTATATCTTTAAAAGTGGTTTTTCGTTAAACTCAAAGTTTTCAATCCCTTTTCATTAGTTTTTCTTAAAAAAAATTATAAGCTCATATAAACTTATATACTATTCTAAAATTAAAATAGAAATTAAAATTTAAAGCGATGTCAATAATTTCAAGTGGAGTAAATTAAATGGTAGTGAGCTGTCATGTTTAGTGGAGGCCAACCCCAACTCACATCACAAATGAAGCATTTTTGTGTAAAAAGCAGAAAAATATCATTTCTTCATTGACCATACCTTTTATAAAAGACAAGCATTCAATTATTATTTCGTAATTTCTAAAATATAGTAGTTCTGTTTTTACTTTTTACCTTAATCATGGTAAATCCATTGTTATGTAAATTTTCATCTGGAGCATTTACCAAACTTGGAAGATGTTATATGACTTGCATTTGAACTGATACACTTGATGCTTGAGGGATTGAATAACTGGGATATACTTGGGGACAACCAAGAATCTCCCTATATTCATGGTCAAAGTAGAAAATATGGAACTATACATTAGTCTATGAGAAATCGTTTCAACACAATCTTTTTCAATAGGCTCTAAACTCTTATTCTAATTGTTAGATCTATTTTGGTCAATACGTGATCCCGTAAATTACCTTGCTTAAATAACAATTACCGCGCATTATTCACTCCACTTACTACTTATCGTTCTCCTTGATACAAAGAAAATATGCAATTGATATACTTAAAGACCATGGTTTCTTGGTTGCAAGACCTGTGGAGTTTCCGATGGAAGAAATTAAACTTTTTTCTATAAAGAGGAGCTACTCAAGGATATCCCGCCAAATATTGATGTTTGATTGGACAACTAATATATCTTACCATCACTTGTCTGGACATCACATATTTCGTACGTGTACTTAGTCGGTTTGTGCATGAAACGCAGCAGCCCCAAATGGATGCCGCTCTTTGAGTTGTTTGATATCGTAAATCTGCTCCTGCCAAGGTTTGTTCTTTCCATCAAACAACAAATTAAATCTAGTTGCTTATTGTGATTATGATTGGGCTAGTTGTCTAATACTCGTCGTTCATTGCTAGGTAGTGCGTGTTCTTGGGCAATTCATTAATTTCATGCTAAATGAAAAGATAGATAATAGTTTTTTTTTGTCTGCAATTGAAGTCGAGTATAGAGCTATGGCTGGTACTTGTTGAGTACTTGGCTATATTTTACGTTGGAAGGTTTACAACTGTCGCATTATGGAGCATCTCTTTTATACTGTGATAATCAGGCAGCTTTACATATAGGGGTGAATCCAGTTTTTCATAAGAGAACTCGGCACATTGAGATGTATTGTCATTTCATCATGGACAAGATAGTTGATGGCACAAAAACTCCATGACACGGGAATTCTTCTCAGATTAGCCGATGTTTTTACGAAACCATTGGGCAAGAAAACATTCTCGGTGATGTTTCGCAAGTTGGGAGTTCTTGAAATTCGCTCTCCAACTTGAGGGGGTGTTAGAAAGTCACTAGTGATTAGATAGGAAACTTATATATGATTGATTCTGTATAATAACTGCTAGATCCACCATAATGTACTCTTTTTTTTACCTACATTATAATTTAAATCCAAATAAAATCCAAATCTTTGTTTTTGAAGTTTATGTCAATACCGCTTGTAACCATTTGTTTATTAATCATATCCATCGTTTTTAGGGGTGGAATTTTTTCCCGAAAATCCCAAACCGTCCCGAACCCGTCCCGAAATTTGACCGAAAAATGCCCGAACCGAATTTCCCAAAAAATTTGGTACCCGAAACCGAACCCGTCCCGAAAGTTTCGGTTTGGGATTCGGCCACATTTTTGAAATCATTCGGTAATCCCGAACCGAACCGAATATTATATATATATATTTATTTATTTATAATTAGAAATTACTTGAACCGTTGGATTTGTTAAGATGTAATGCAACCGTCCTAGTCATTTGTTAGGTTAGGTTAGGTGGACTCTCAGCTCTCTTTCAGACTCTCAGTCTCTCAGTTTCTCAGTCTCAGCCGCTCTCGCAGTCTCCCTCACTCTCTCTCTCACTATCTCTCACAGTCTCACACTGTCACACTCTCACTGTCACTCTCACTCAGCCCGTGCTCCCGCCGCTCCACTCCTCCGTCGAATCCACGACGCCCCTCGTCCTCCATCGACTCACGCAGACGCAGGAAGGAAGGAAGACTCGAATCCGACACCGATCGAGTCCCAAAATCCAGGTTAGGGTTTTTTATTTTCGCTGGGGTTTTGTTCTTTAGTGTTTAGGGTCAAATTTTATGTTGATTAACTTGATATATATGTGATTATGGATCAGTTTATGGTGGGTTTCGAATTAGGGTGGGTAAGTGCAGGACCTGGAAGATAGTTCGAATTAGGGTGGGTTTCGAATCTGAGTGTAGTGAAACAATTTATATGGCGGACCCAATTTTCAACCCTCACTGAGTCAATTGATAACCCTTAATTTTGGTGTTTAGCTCAGATTTTCATATTTTTGAATTAATATTCATATTTCTGAGAACGAAATCTAATTACTATGACATATATTGTAATGCCAGAATTTGAGACCAGAGATAGAAAAGCATGCGAACAAGCATATTTTAAGCCAAGGTACTGTGAAAGAAATAAATTTACTTATATGTTGAATCTAACATGCACGCCTGCCATTCCTAGTTCATGGCTCAACATGGCGATTTCAGACAAGCCCAGTAAGTCGTGTTTTCACTCCAACCATATCCTTTGGCATCCTTAATATTTTTGGTGCTCATGGTTGGAACTGTTTGATTCTGTCAACACAGAGACCGAAGATTGGGTATCAATGAAGGAGAGGGACAGCGAGGCAGAGCCGTTAAACATATAATCGATGCTGCGCTGACAGACCACCGGACTTTTGAGAGGTCGAGGACAACGAGCTCATCCGTTCAACATACTAGTAAAGTTCCTGTTAACTAAGGGTATGTTCAATTTCGAAACGTTATGGATGGAAAATGCGGGAGGAAAACAGTGGTCTGCCCAGCAAAAATGCTAACCGAAGAACGTCAGTGAATTAGTTTATTGCCAAGTTTTTGGGGAAGGAAAATCATCTCTTCTTGTAATGCCATCGTTATTCTTTTACAGCATCCAATATTAAGGAGCACCAATCTTCTTTTTTTTCTTTCTGAAATATGGGCTTCAAGGCCCAATCCCGAAGTGACCCGAAAATCCCGAAACACTTTCGGGAATCCCGAATTTTGGGAAATGGAAAGTTTCGGTTCGGTTTCGGGATATAAAACCCCATCCCGAAATGTTTTGGTTTGGGATTCGGGTAAGGGGTTTCGGTTCGGGATCCCGACCCGAACCACCCCTAATCGTTTTTGTCAAGAGCTCACATCACAGAAATAAAGTAATTCTGTGTGAAAAGCAGAAAAAATTCATTCCGTCATTGACCATACCTTTTACAAAAGACAAGCGTTCAATTATTGTTTGGTAATATGAAAACTCTAGTAGTTCTGTTTTTACTTTTTACCTCAACCATGGTAAATCCATTTTTATGTGAATTTTCATCTGGAGCATTTACAAAACTTGAAAGATGTTATATGACTTGCATTTGACTGCTACACTTGATGTGTGAGAGATTGAGTAACTGGGATATACTCGGGGACAACCAAGAATCGCCTTTATGTTCATGGTCAAAGAAGGAAATATGAAGATGATCCCGTCAGCCATTTTTTCAGCCTCCGCAATCTGTTGACAGTGGAAAAAAGAAATGAAGAAGAAGAAATGCAGAATGGTTTGTGGCGTTGGCTCTCTTTTTGCCCTCTTTTTTTCAATAGCGTGTATCAAAAGTGAAAGTAAAATTGAAAGAAAATGGGGCAAAAAGTTGACAAGCCCTCTTCTCTTAATAGAATAGATGATTATTCCAAGTCAATTAAAGTAAAGTTAGTGGTTGGTGTGCTGTCATATTTTGTGGAGGCCATTTCCAACTCACACCGCATAAATAAAGTAATCATGTGAAAAAGAAAAGGAAAAAAAAATCATCGAGCTTTCATTACCCTACCATTTATAAACGACAAGCGTTCTGGTAATTTGTATTCAAACACTGGCTCTGTTTTTGGGAAGAGGATCCTGGGTGTAAGGAATTTAAATATTATAACTTTTTATCGTAAATTGTATAATTAATTTTTGTTAATTATTATTTTATTTAATTTTAACTTAAAAAATTTAAAATAAATTTTTACTGCACGATATACAATAAACAGATAAAATATAAGAATCTATACAACTCCCGTCTAAATCCCTGTTTTTAAAGTTTATGTCGGCACTCGGCACTGCCTGTAACCATTTGTTTATTAATCATGTGCATCGTTTCCGATAGAAAAAACAGAAACACTAGCTCTGTTTTTTCATTTTATTTTTTTGTGTGTAAATTTTCAGGTGGAGCATTACCAAGCTTGATTGGTATTGTAAGTGGTCTTTAATTGTTGGTTGGGTTGTTTCAGTAGTAAGAAAATCTTTTAAATAAAAAAAATCTTTTATCACGTCATATAAACTTATACATGTTGCAGTCATATTTAGAATAGGAATGTGATTGTGTAAATCTTGAAATGTATCTTATATTCCTATTAGGAGTAGATTAAGTATTGTAATCCGTATGGGAAAAGGTTTGCCCTTTCTACTACTATAAATAGAGGCACAATGGGGTGAATAAAACACACCTCACAATTAAATCAATCTCCCTTCTCTCTTAATATTGCCGCACCCTCTCTCTCTCAATCCTAGATCGCTCAATTAAATAGGCCTACAACAATACACTATTTTAAAATTAAAATTTAAAACGATGTCAATCATTTCAAGTGAAGTAAATTAAATGATACTGCGCTGTCACATTTTGTGGAGGCTAACTCCAACTCACATCACAAAAATAAAGTAATTTTGTGTATAAAGGAGAAAAATATCATGATTTCATTGACCATACCTTTTATAAAAGACGAGTATTCAATTATTGTTTGGTCATACCGTGATCACATAAACTATCTTGCTTAAATAAAGACTATCGCGCATTATTCATTCCACTTACTACTTATTGTTCTTCGTAATACAAATAAAATATGCACTTAAGATACTTAAAGACCATGGTTTCTTGGTTGCAAGGCCCGTGGAGTTTCCGATGGAAGAAATTAAACTTTTTTATAAAGAGGAGCTACTCAAGGATCCCGCCAAATACTGACGTTTGGTTGGACAACTAATCTATCTTACCATTAGGAATGAGTAAATACCCATTGGTTATGGATAACCGCGGTTATCCGCCCATTTAAATTAAATAGTTACGGTTATGGATAACCGTTTAGATAAATAAACGGTTATGGGTATAACCGTTTAACCGCGAAGTTTAAATGAGCGGTTAAGGGTATTAACCGCGGTTATAAATGAGTAACCGTTTATCCATTTATTTTATATATGTAAAATTAACACAAACCATGTTCTCTAGGAATGGAAAAAATTACCAAAAATTCCAAACTTAACCGAAAAAATCCTGAAATCGAACCGAAAATTTCAACAGAAGGAAAATCAGCCAGCATCTTATTTTTCACATTTCATACCATTGACGAGTCTAGATAGAAGCTACAAAATTGGTCATAAAGTCGTGTCATTGTTAATCATTGATCCAAAACCAACAAATAATTCAGCCAGCATTAGTGTTGTTGCTAGTTTTGGCAAGTTGAAACAGTTAAATACACACACACACACATATATATATATAACAATCAGACACACACACATATATAAAACAATCACACACACACACACACACACACACACACACACACACACACATATATAAAACAATCAAACACACACACACACACACACACACACACATATATGACTTTCCGTCCTAGTGATTGCATACAATTTTCCCTCTGTAATAATCGTGGACCATATCAGAAAATTTAGTTTGGAATTGGTAAAAAAAAAAAAAAAAAAAAACACGTAGACGGGTAAACAATGGGTAATGATTAAAAAAAAAGATAAAGGGGTTAAAAAGGGTAAATGGGTAAACGGGTATTAAACGGTTACGGTTAAATGGGTATGCGGTTATGGGTATGGTTAACCGTTTATAAACGGTTATGGGTATGTGTATAACCGTTTAGGCAATTACCCAACGGGTAAACGGTTATGGGTAAATAACCGTGGTTACCCGCCCGCCATAACCGTTGCCCATCCCTACTTACCATCACTTGTCTGGATATCACATATTCCGTACGTGTACTTAGTCTGTTTATGCATGAAAAGCAGCAACCCCAAATGGATGCCGCTCTTCGAGTTGTTTGATATCTTAAATCTACTCCTACCATGGTTTGTTCTTTCCATTAGACAACAAATTAAATCTAGTTGCTTATTGTGATTCTGATTGGACTGGTTGTCCAATGATTCGTCGTTCAACTATTAGGTAGTGCGTGTTCTTGGGCAATTCATTAATTTTGTGGTGAATGAAAAGATAGATAACAGTTTTTTTGTCTTCAACCGAAGTCGAGTATAGAGATATGGCTAGTACTTCTAGTGTACTTGGCTACATTTTATTTTGGAAGGTTTACAATTGCAGCATTCTGGAGCATCTCTTTTATATTGTGATAATCAAGCAGCTTTACATATAGGGGTGAATCCAGTTTTTCATAAGAGAACTCGGCACATTGAGATGTATTCTCATTTCATCATGGACAAGATAGTTGACGGCACAAAAACTCCATGACATGTGAATCCTTCTCAAATTAGCTGATGTTTTTACGAAACCATTGGGCAAGATAACGTTTTCGGTGATGTTACGCAAGTTGGGAGTTCTTGACATCCAGTCTCCAACTTAAGGGGGTTGTTAGGAAGTCACGGTGAATAGATAGGAAACTTATATAGGATTGATTATGTATGAGAGCTGCTAGACCCACCATAATGTCCTATTTTCTCACTCACATTATAATTCCACCCACCGTAAAGAGTTCAACAATTGAAATGCTATTTCTCCACCCACTATTATTCCTAAAATAACCTCTAATATATATCTAAAGTTATAAACTTATCCTCTTAGAAAATAGAATATAAACAATTATATATAAAACTAAGATTAAGGACATAATCGTTATAAAATTTCATCTGCTTCATCTAACATAAGAAAAATACATGACTGTTTCATATTAAGTTCGTTATTAGATATCTTTTAAGGTCATTATCAATCATTTTATAAACGGGAAAACTTGTAATTAACAAATACATTAAAACGTGGGTGGGAATATAAGATACTGAGATAGAAATAACAACACTTTTTTGTATTTACGTTGTATCCCTAGAATTTTGGTTTTCCCATTGTACAAATCAATGGAAATATGCATTCAAGACAAACATAATTTTCAACTGTGCCTGGCTAGATTTTGAGGAAATTATTAGATCGCAGGCATCTCTTGATAGCCTTTTGCCGCTAGGGGTGTTGGATGCGAGATCCCACACAACCTCCCTTGAAAGTGAGTGAGTAATTCTTGCTAATTTAAAAATGTCTTAGTCAAGCCTTGAGTAAGCTCTTAGGTTCTCTTGTAAAAATGTTTCAGGCATGTCACTGTTAATCAAGACCAAATAGATTGTTTAGTTTTAAGTGTTGTATAAGCTATTTGATTGTGCCACAAGAAACTGGTCTTTGTCTCAAATGATGGTTATTATGGAGGGGTTAGATTCATATTAAGTTCTTTTCTATGCTTTGAAGACAAATACTTTATATTTTCTTATGTTAATACCAAGAACAATGATCACAAACTGATCAAAATATGGTTTGAACCAGCAGGCAAATCCTTGATGGAAAAACAAAGACAAGATAGAGAGCAAAATAAATGAAGTAAAAGCAAGAACTGAAGGGAAAGTATGTTCAAATGCTTGCGAAGCGTTAGTAGGACCACAAATAGCAATAAAAGCCATAACATGAAAGTAGACTACAAACACAAGCAATCGGGCAAAGTGTCAACCTATTTGGGCAAATTACAATGCGGCAAGTTCTTATAGCTGCAGGCAATGTACTAGTAAAAGATTTTAATACAGAAATCGATACTACAAAGGAAAGTAGTAGAACTATAAATACAAAGGGAATAATTGAAAAGTACGTTGCAGAACTTTTAGAACTTTTTTTTTGTTTTTTTTTTTCTGAGTTGGGTGTCATTTACTCATTTTCTCTAATTCTTTTTGAAAGTTCTAGGATGGGTACTAATTTTAACCTAGAGGTATAAATAAATTCCAACTTAAAACTAATCCAAAATATGATTTAAATTAATCAGTTATGCAACCTAAATCCTACACAATTATTCAGCATAAATATAAAGAGTACGCACATGATGTAGGATTTAACGAGGCAAAACCCACCACTGGGAAAATCCTCGGGCTACCAAGCCAGGAAGCACTAAGAAAGAAAGAATACATAAAGACTTACAAAACTCATCAACTAGACACTCATACCAGTTGGCAGCTTTGTCTCCACGCTTTGCTACTCGATCTTTCTTCAGTCTTCGAGTTGAAGTGGCACGATACTAACGCGATCGTCAATCACCTTTTCCTCGAACTTTGCAGGATACTAACTCGATCATGCAGAATGTTTATATGATGAAATGTTTATTTGAAAACCAATCAATTATGAAAATCACAAGGCACATTTTCATAATTGACTCTCAATTAAAACTGAAATTAAAACAGCATGCTAATAATATTTTTCTCTTTAAAACCACATGCAATTGAAGCCGCAAGACAACAGCAATACAAGAAGGATTGTTCTATTTCAAAAACCAAGCTACTGCCTTTCTCTCCATTTTAAAACTATTTTTCAAAGAAAGCTATTTAACCATGCATATGCGGCTGGTGTGCTTTTAAACCCTAACCAAAAACTTTTTCGAAGAAGACTCTTTAAATATGCATATCCAGCACACCCTTTTGAAACCCTAATATCCCTTATATATACCCTAAGTCGCCGCATCTCATCAAAACCTGATAGGGACAGCAATTGCAGTCCGTGTATATCTAAAACTCTAGTCGGTCATGCAATCAGGTAAGTTCCATGCAATCAGATAATTTTAAAACATGAATTGATAATTAATATAAAAGGGATAATTCATTTTAAGAAGATAAAAACATCAGTGACTAAGAAACCTATCTCAAACACACTACCTTAAGATATAGATGAATGTAGTTGGATGCATGCATGCAAACATACCTGAAAACGTATCTTGTTTGCGAATATCTTCTCATCAACAGTGTAACAGATCTCCCTAGACTTAAGCAATTTCAATCGAAAATATATAACAAGTCTAAGCTATTACAGACTCAGGCATTTTATCAAGAATTGCCAATTTTATCCTAACAATCTCCCCCTTTGGCATTTCCTTGACAAAACCCTCAATTACGACATTTTAACAAACTTAAACCTTATGCACTGAAGTCTGTAATCTGCACACAGTTAAACAAAACACCCGTGACGTACAAAAGATATATGTTGCTGTAAATGAAAACATTTATCTATAAAAGCAAGCAACAAAAAACAACCAGGTTTTCGAAATTCTACTTCTCCCCCTAAATATAAGCTTCCTACTTCTCCCCCTTTTTGTCTAGAAAGGTCAAAGGCCTTAAAGGTAACCATCAGGTGCAGTCAGCGGAAGATAAGTGGAACATAACAAAATGTGATCGAGAAAGATTTCCTTTCTGTGGGCTAGAACCTCTTCAGAAGAATAAAAGTGGGGACGAAATCGGGAGAAAAAGAATACCAAAGGAACGATCGAAATAATAAACATGGAAAGAAGCGTACATCTTTCAAATTGTTAAGCTCCCCCTAAACAAATGCTTAAAAAAGAAAAATAATGAAATGTAGCACACAAATGATATGATTTTTTTTTTTTAAAAAAAAAAAATTGTATGAGAAGCATACGATTGTACCAACAAGAATGAAAGAGTGCAAAAACACATGTAGTTCTGAATTCTCATTCACAAACTAACATTGTCCCTAAAACATAACATGTATGAGTGTAGTTGCAAGTATAGCCGAAAGTTGATACTACACAAACGTAATTAAGTCTTACATGACCAACTTAACTTTAACCCTTAAGCTCACAAGATATACGCTCGAATTTTCATTCAAAGTGTTTGGGGGAAAGTGTATACGCTCAAAAGATCATTACATAAATGCTCTACCATAGGCTTGCAGATTGATCTTATCTCCACACATCAAAAATTACCTTCCTTGGATCAAGTAGGTCTTTGTGTAGGGTTGCAATGGGGCTTGGGGTACTTGGTTAAAGAAATGAAGGATATAGGAAACACAATGTCTAAGAAACTAATAGAGTAGTTGGAAATGAAACCGAGAGAAGCATGCAACAATTAACCAAGCAACTTGGCAGTAAATTGAGTAGTTGGATGAACGACATATAACTGCACAGTTGATTTCTGATGATTCTTCCTTTTCATTTTGCAATGACACACTTGATCTCTTATAATGTTGGCAGCTCACTTGTGATTCATAGTGACTTCTTTTCCTCTTTTCTTCTTTTGCACTTCATTTGTAGTTGGCTTTCTTCACAAAATTTGCATCTTCAACTTTTAAATAATCTTGAACTCTCTCCTTTGAAAAACGTACTCTACTAGCTTCTTAGCAGGGTAGGGAATTCTTAATATAAGAGGCCAGGTTAGGAAAATGTAGGTTTAAGAACAAAAGGCTTACATTTAGGCTCAAAATGGCTAACTAGAGGAAAAAAATATATAAGGCACTGGCATGTATGGCAATGGTGGTAAGTCCTAATGCCTACTATCGTCTCCAAAATAGAGTAATATATGATACAAAGTTTTGAGAGATCTCAAAGCAAGTTCTAGAGAAGCAAAACACATAAGATTGCACACATGAAAAAAATGAGAGTGTATGAAAAATGCACACACTATATTTAGGCACAAAAGCTCACAAGGGTGCGGGTTTTACTCAAGTTAAACATGTTCAACTCATTAACATTGATATATTATCAACAAAAGGCTATTGTCCACAATCGGGTCAAACATATCATGCTAGGGTCATGTTATCAAGTGAACAAAGCTAGAACTCATATGAAATCATACTTTTCCATTTTACCTCATACATTTTTTTTTTTTTTTTAACAAAAAGAAAGGAAAAAAAATGCAGTATTTATGCTATATGAACATGCAAGCATACATTAATGAAAACATTTGCAGAGAGAGAGCTCAGTCAATATACACAACTTGAAGGTGGAGATAAATTGACAAATACACCACTTTGATTCTCTTTTCTTCTCCAAACTTGTATCACTTTTGGAACTTCCGTACTCGGAACAGATATAATTCTTGCAATCCGATTAATCTCTCTCAAATAAGTCACAAATTGTTCCTTAAGATTTGCTTTTTCAAAGTTCATTGAAACTTTTTCTTGAGAAGAATTTTTCTTTTTAAGCTTATTGCACTTAGGCCGGATGTGACCAGGAATCCCACAAAAATGACATATAGGAATGAACTTCCTAGATTGTTTAGGTTTGTTAGGATTAACTAAAGTCTTGACAGGATTTGACACTTGTGCAAAGATTGTAGATGTTTCAGAAGTAAGACCTAAACATTTATTGTCACCTACTTTCAAGCTAGGAATATCAGAGGCTTTAACAAATCTTGTGACAGAAGAAGAACTTGTAGTCTTTGCAGACTCGAATCCTAGACCTCCTTTGTCTCCAAAACTTTTTCCATAGCTAAGCATCTTGTCAATTTTCCCGGAACCTATGCTCAATTCCTGAACTTTTCTTCTCATCTCAACTACTTCGTCCTCAAGAGCTTTCTTATCAGATGAGAGAGTGTTAATTGTGGTTTGTAGAATGTGAATCTTCTCTAACAGCGACTCTCGCAGTTTCTCTCCATTGTCCAACTGAGATTGATGCTCAACTTCAGCTTCTTTCTTTTCACTTTCAACAAGTGCAAGTTTCTTTTTCAAGTTAGAGTTATCCTTCTTTACTTGCACACTGATGTCATAGAGATCAGAGTATTTTCTCAAGACTTCTTCCAAGTCAGGTTCTTCAACAAATGAACCTTCTGTGTCATATCCATCAACAGTTCCTATAAACGCAATCGTATCCTTCTCAGTTTCCGATGTAGATCCATCCCCTGAATCACTATCGCTCCAAGTGACCTTCATTGCCCTATTCTTCTTTTCTTTTCTCTTGATAGTGTTTGCACACTCATAAGCAATGTGTCCATAGCCTTGACACTCATGGCACTGAATTCTATTGTTAGAACTCCTATGTTCACCAATTCTAGATGATCTAGATTCTTTGTCATGTGAGACATCTAGAGAACGAAAGTTTTTTGAGTTCGAACCTAAGTTGGATCGTTGCTCACGACCCTTGGAATTTTGAGACTTGAGAAACCTTCTAATTTGCATGGTTAATTCAACCAATTCATCTTCGGACAAGTCTTCAATTGAGCCATCACTTTCTTCTTCTTTGACAGCTTTGAGAGCAATGCTTTTCATCTTCTTGAAATCAGGAAGCTCTAACTCATACGTTTGCAAAGACCCAATCAATTGCTCAAGCTTGTAGGTGTTTAGATCTTTCGATTCTTCAATCGCTGTCCTCTTAGCATGAAACCTCATAGGAAGTGATCTTAAGATCTTTTTCACAATCCTATGCTCTGGAATACTATCACCAAGGTTGTGGCAGCCATTTACAATTACGCTAAGTTTAGCATAAAAGTCAGAGAAACTCTCATCATCAGACATTGTGATATTTTCGAATTTTGTGATGAGATGTTGAAGTTTGGATTCTTTAACAGTTGAGTTACCCTCATGAGTAACTTCAAGAATGTCCCAAGCTTCTTTCGCCGTTGTACACTTACTTATGTAATTGAACTGTTCAGGCGAAACGGATGTGAATAAAGCATTCAAAGCCCTTTGGTTAAAAGTGCTAGAGCTACGCTCATCATTGCTCCATTCTTTCCTAGGCTTAAGCTTAGATATAGACACAGAGGACTCTCCTTTACCTTTGGTTTCTTCAATCGTCGGAGGTTCCCAACCTTCTTCAACAGCAAGCCACGCCTTGTCATCTTGCGCCCACAAAAACGATTTCATTTTTGCCTTCCATGCAGCATAGTTGTCACCATCAAAATATGGTGGATGAGATACTGAACCCATAGCACGATTCATCCTAGACTACCCACGGATCTCACTAGGTATTTTTAGTGACCTGCTCTGGTGCCAATTGAAAGTTCTAGGATGGGTACTAATTTTAACCTAGAGGTATAAATAAATTCCAACTTAAAACTAATCCAAAATATGATTTAAATTAATCAGTTATGCAACCTAAATCCTACACAATTATTCAGCATAAATATAAAGAGTACGCACATGATGTAGGATTTAACGAGGCAAAACCCACCACTGGGAAAATCCTCGGGCTACCAAGCCAGGAAGCACTAAGAAAGAAAGAATACATAAAGACTTACAAAACTCATCAACTAGACACTCATACCAGTTGGCAGCTTTGTCTCCACGCTTTGCTACTCGATCTTTCTTCAGTCTTCGAGTTGAAGTGGCACGATACTAACGCGATCGTCAATCACCTTTTCCTCGAACTTTGCAGGATACTAACTCGATCATGCAGAATGTTTATATGATGAAATGTTTATTTGAAAACCAATCAATTATGAAAATCACAAGGCACATTTTCATAATTGACTCTCAATTAAAACTGAAATTAAAACAGCATGCTAATAATATTTTTCTCTTTAAAACCACATGCAATTGAAGCCGCAAGACAACAGCAATACAAGAAGGATTGTTCTATTTCAAAAACCAAGCTACTGCCTTTCTCTCCATTTTAAAACTATTTTTCAAAGAAAGCTATTTAACCATGCATATGCGGCTGGTGTGCTTTTAAACCCTAACCAAAAACTTTTTCGAAGAAGACTCTTTAAATATGCATATCCAGCACACCCTTTTGAAACCCTAATATCCCTTATATATACCCTAAGTCGCCGCATCTCATCAAAAACTGATAGGGACAGCAATTGCAGTCCGTGTATATCTAAAACTCTAGTCGGTCATGCAATCAGGTAAGTTCCATGCAATCAGATAATTTTAAAACATGAATTGATAATTAATATAAAAGGGATAATTCATTTTAAGAAGATAAAAACATCAGTGACTAAGAAACCTATCTCAAACACACTACCTTAAGATATAGATGAATGTAGTTGGATGCATGCATGCAAACATACCTGAAAACGTATCTTGTTTGCGAATATCTTCTCATCAACAGTGTAACAGATCTCCCTAGACTTAAGCAATTTCAATCGAAAATATATAACAAGTCTAAGCTATTACAGACTCAGGCATTTTATCAAGAATTGCCAATTTTATCCTAACACTTTTGCTGCCTTTTATAGAAGCTTTTTTCCTTCAGAATCAAGCCTAACTCAGTTCATTCTCTTTCATTCAAGTTGTTGATGTGATGTTTGTTAGAGAATGAGCTCCCACTTGGATACTTGAGCTTTAATACTCTCAAAACTACAGATTTTGCCATGGAAATCACTCTTCCTCTGCAAAAGTTCGCTGAGTAAGCCTCTTTCAGTATGGAAGAGAGCATCATCGCCACCCATTCTTGCCATGTCAAAAGTACTTTCAACCTTTGGGCCGTTCACTGTTCACTTCTGTTAAAGATAAATACCCAACAGCAAACAATGAATTAAGTGAGACGTTGGGCCTCGGTTAGGCCCAACTGCTTAATTTAGGTCCAAACAGGGGGTTTTGAATGACGTGAGGCTGCTCCGAGGGTTCTGCCAATGAGCAAACTGGTGGTGTCGAATCTTCCCGTGATCACGATCATGGAGGAGGTGTTGAAAAAGCTCGGCGAGGACGCTGATTGCTGCATTTGTAAGGAAAACGTGTTTCAGAATGAAAAAAAAAATAAAAAAAAATTGCAGGAGTATAGCATTGTATTCAAATTTTTGAACATTTGTTATATTGTTAATGTATCTCATTGGTTGCGTTGCGTTCAATTCGATTTTCGACGGACTGACCGACTGGGGTTTTTGGGTTGTTTCGACGGATGATCATGCATACGAGAGCTGGAAGGAGAGGGAGAAGGAGGCCAAAGAAGACAGAAAAGGGGCATCGAATGCGATTCGAGGTGGTGAATACATATATGTTTTATGTTTAAAGGATGATATTTGGTTCAACAGTTTGTCAAATTTGCAGCTTCGTCCATAAATTCTTATTCTTTCCATCGCATTAAGCATGGCCGTGATTGTGTGTTCTGTTTCTCTAGTGAGGTATGTTGTGATTCAGACAAATAATAGAGCAAAATTGGTTCTCAGGTAAGGAAGTTATTTCCAATTTCGATTTTAATCTCAGTACCAATATTCGAATTGTACGTTTTTATATATCTATTTTTGTCGTCGTCTTATTATACGTATATATATTTTTGACTTTATGTTACTACATAATAATTTACATTTTAACTTTATATTTTATACGAGTATTATACTATACTACTATATTAAGAAAGAAAAAAAGTATGAACTTGAAGGCATGAAAGAGGAATCATTACAATTCTATTGCGACGGAATGACATTCTCTTTTATACAGCCGCTTTAACTTAATTTCTTTCACGTATGTATATATATGTGTGTGTTTTCTCCCTATTTTCGAGTATTTTACATATAGCAAGTTATTTTAAATTTCAGAGATGAAAATTTATTAAGGGGTAAATTGTAACGATCCATCCCTAATTTTACGTTTTCGTTTATAATGTTAAAGTGTGAATTTACAAAACGTTGACTTTTGTTGACTGCCGTGTCGTGTTGCGTGAGATTCAGCCCTTGGCGTATCCTTGTAGCAGTCGTTGCTATAAAAGTGTGGATGCAAGCGAAATTGATTTTGAAGCTACGATGAGGATTTTACAGAACTACAAGGTCGAGGGGCAAAATAGTCATTTCACTATAATACATTCTAGGTTAGATATTTTAATTATTTTATATTTTCTTTCACGTGGGGCCCACACCCCACTTTCTCTTCTTCCTCGTGTCCTCTCTCTCGCCGCTCTTCTCTGCTACCCTCTCTCTCAATTCCTGAGCACCACCGAGGGATGCACTTACACCAACACCCTTTTTCCCCAGTGAAATCTAGTTCATGAACTTGCCAGATCAGTTTATGAACTTGCCATCGGCCAAAAACAACTCGACAAAGCCCGAATTGCTGTGGAAGTCATCCAATGACTTTGAACTAGCAGAGAGAGAGAGTTTGAGAGAGCCATAAATCTGTACGGGCGGCTCTTAAAACCGACCCAACACGTTAAAGTTTGGATCAGTTACGCAGCATTCAAGGCATCCGCTATGGCGGGAGGAGACGGAATGCGCTCAGAAGATGTTATTGAGCAAAAGGAACAATGCATTCAGCGCGCTAGAAGAGTTTTCGAGAGAGCGTTGGACGATTTTATAACTTCAGCGAATGCTAGGTTCTAATAAAATCTCCGCAGAACCAAGCAATGAAAAGTTCAAATAGAAATACGCCATTTACAGAACAAATAAGTGTGAAAGTATTACAAAGTAACAACAAACCCACAGCAGAAATCACCGAATACTCCTCACAAAGCTACCCACACCGAAAAAGAAAAAAAAACCCCAACAAACCCATTTCATAATTTTCCACTAAAATCAAGAAATCCATACACAACAAACACAATGCTTACTCAAAACGCTAGCAAGATATAGAATTTCAGCCGAACGGGTTAATCCGAGTCACTGATCTTTCAACGAAAAATTTCCTTCCGGGTACTTTTAGATGAACCCGAAAAATCATAAAATACTAAGCAGATTGCAATCCCAGCCAAATATAGCAGCAGTGTGATAGCTCATACAATAAAAATAACGCAGGAATAGTAAAATTAAGAGCGAGCAAAGGAGAAAGGCAGAGAATTAGGACCTTGGGGAGGTCGATATGCTCGTAGAGAGTCCAACCGGACGAACAATCATGATCTTCGCAGCTGTGGTCGTGCAAGCAAGCCATCTCTCCCTCAATCACCGAATTTCTCATAAGAAAATTACGAAAGACGAAGGAAGAAGAAATAGAAGCAACCAGAAATAGCCGAGCGAGGAATGTGTGATTTTCGTAACCATAATCAGAAATCACACCTCTCATTCTTTCCTTTTGGTGTTGGGGTTTTTTCGCAAAGCAACTCCTCCGCGAGGCGCGTGAGTGTCAGGAGGATGAAATCCATCCTCTCGAACAGCAAATAAATGACGCTACCGAGCTCGCTGGTTTTTGCCTCCGAATGCGCAACGGATTTGAAGACCAAGTCCGGCGCCAGAAGCGGAATGCCCGCGTTTGGATCAAGTATGCTCAGTGGGAGGAGTCTCAGAAGGAATTGGACCGTGTACGCTTTGTTTGGGAGCGGCTACTTGAGGTAGATTATCGAAACCACACCGTCTGGGTCGAGTATGCCGCGATGGAGATGAAGAATAAGATGATCAACCGTGCGAGGAATGTGTGGGAGCGTGCTGTGCAACTCTTGCTGAGGGTGGATCAGCTCTGGTACAAATATATTCACATGCAGGAGATGATAGGGAATGTGGCTCGTGCTCGGGAAATATTTCGGAGGTGGATGGACTGGACGCCGGACCAGCAAGGCTGGGTCAAATTCATCGAGTTTGAGCTTCGGTATAATGAAGCAGATCACGCGAGAGATTTTTGAGCAGTTCGTACAAGCCCGAACTTGCCAGATCAGGTATGCAGAGTTTGAGAAAAAAATTTGGACGCAGAACGAGCCAGATCAGTTTACGAACTTGCGATCAGCCAAAAACAACTCGACAAGCCCGAATTGCTGTGGAAGTCATACATTGACTTTGAACTAGCAGAGAGGGAGTTTGAGAGAGCTAGAAATCTGTACAGGCGACTCTTAGAACGGACCCGACACGTTGAAGTCTGGATCAGTTACACAGCATTCGAGGCATCGGCTATGGTGGGAGGAGACGGAATGCGCTCAGAAGATGTTATTGAGCAAAAGGAACAATGCATTCAGCGCGCCAGAAGGGTTTTCGAGATAGCGTCGGAATATTTTAGAACTTCAGCGCCGGAACTTAAGGAACAAAGAAGTATGCTGCTAGAACAATGGCTGAACATGGAGGGGGAGTTTGGGGATTTTAGTGGTGTTACGTTAGTGCAAGCGAAGCTGCCTCGGAGAATACATTGATTATCTTTTTCCAGAAGAAGCTCATAACACGAACTGGAAGCTTTTCGAAGCTGCCTACAATTGGAAGAGGCGAAAAGATTCTTCTGCTGTTAATACTATTCTTACCACAATTTTATACCACATTTATCTACCATCTTAGGTGGCACATGAGTTGGGCAAGTTTCATCATTTAATTTCAATCTTTTTAAATGATGATTGTGGCATACGAGGAGTCTCCCTCTTCCACATAGGATTATTTAAGTGTTTTAATTAATAAAAAGATTGAAATTAAATGACGTAACTTGTCCAATTCATCTGCCACCTAAGATGGTAAAAAAATGTGATATAAAATTGTGGTAAGAATAGCATTACTCCACTACGTGAGAGTCGAGTGGGACTCAATTTTAGGAGAGTCACAAGCTTTGATACATCGGTCGGCATGGCGAAGTTAACTAAAAGTGTAACTCCATCTGTAACTAACTAGTTGTATGATGAAACTTTTTACTTCATTCATTAAGAAAATATAATCCTTCTCCAAAGTCCATAAGCCAACCGCACGATCGTTATCATCAGACGCATATGAAGGCGCTTCGTCTTTAACTCTCCATCAGCAAGCTGAAGCCTTCATTGTTATTCTCCCAAAGGCTCGCCTTTTTCTCCAGTCACTAACCCTACGTCTTCAAATACCTTCTCCGACGACGAGAAGTCAGCGGCGTTTACCGGTATAAACTCAAGTTCTAGTGTCGGACGACACTCACACAATGTCGTTGGGAGGAGAAAATTGGACTAAAATTGGACTAAAATATAACTAATAAATGATATGATTAAATGTACTATGGACTAAAATTGGATTTTAATCTTACATAAGGTTAAGGCTAAATTTTTTTTGTGGTTCCTGTGGTGACATGCCACTTTTAATGTGACCCTTGTGGTGAAAAAACTATTAATTAAATCCTCGTGGTGAGCCCTGCTAGCAATTGAGGTCCAAATCCAAATTTTTGTTAGTCTTCCTTTAAATAAAATCATGTGACTATCACATGTGGATCGGTCAAAATTAAGTTTATTTATTTTGAAAAATAAAAAAATACAAATATGATTGGATTAAAATAAAATTACAAATAAAAGAAACTTGTAAAGATTAAAAAAAACCCAATAGTTCCCGTATCTCATCTCAGACTCCCAACCACTAGTGGACCTCCTCCACCGTCACTAACCATCACCCCAATTTGATAGCACATGTATCTCATGTCACATCCCGGCCCGGGGCGGACCACTTCCCGGGCCCACTCCACCACCGTAGCACGATATTGTCCGCTTTGGGCCCCGACCACGCCCTCACGGTTTTGTTTCTGGGAACTCACGAGCAACTTCCCAGGAGGTCACCCATCCTGGGATTGCTCTAGCCCCTTTCTCGCTTAACTTCAGAGTTCCAACGGAACCCGAAGCCAGTGAGCTCCCAAAAGGCCTCGTGCTAGGTAGGGATGGGAATATACATTTAAGGATCACTCCCTGGGCGATGTGGGATGTCACAATCCACCCCCCTTAGGGGCCCGACGTCCTCGTCGGCACACATGCGGCCAGGGTTAGGCTCTGATACCAATCTGACACGCCCCGACCCCGATATTCCCCGAATACCAAGGTTGGCACGTGCTGGCCGACACCCGAGGGTGACGAAGCCATTTAATTAAATACAAGAGAATTGATTGGGAATGAAAATACATTGGATAATATTATAATTACAAGAGTTAGACACGAGGGCTAACTAAGAGTCTAGTGTACCGAGCATGTTCTACTGAGTTTATTTACAAAAGATAGGAAATATTACATAGAAGCAACGATGAGGAAGTTCTGCAACTATTGGTAGGGGAAGGCCTCGTAAGAAATCTCGTAGTCCTCGTTTCTGTGACCTGAATGGGGGCGCAAAACAAAGGTGAGTGGACTAGAGTTATATACATATATAATACGAAAACGTTCGGAACATAATAATTTCCCCCACCAGTTTGAAACCAAAAAATATGCATTATAAACTACGTAATAGGTTTTCCAAACCACTAGCATGCCAATAAAATCATTAATCCAATAATTCCAATGTTTCGAATCAACTCATAATTCAGATTCTCGTCTCAATAAAGTCATAAGACAATTGTAGTATCAATCTCGTAAATCTCATCTCAAATAAAACCCAGGAAGCATCACAAGTGGTGCTGCTAGTGAGTACACCGAATTAGTAATACTGCCGGCCCAATGCCTACACCTGAATCTCTATGGCCATCACCATGAGATAACTCCCTCCCGGCCCGATGCCAGACTCCGTGGTCCCTCAGCCTTCCGCTAGGGATTATTTCTCCAGGCCTTTGCCAACTACAAACCTCGCCCTCGGCGGCATGGTGTTCACTAATTTGCACAAAACATATTTCTAAAATACAACTTCGTAGCAAGAGTTCATCCATCCCCCGTACTATGAAGAGGTGTCCTAAAATCTTTTAAAACACATTCTTAGCATCCTATCGTCATTGATCGGATAGTCTACCAGAATGTGGGTTATATCGTAAAACAGTTCAGTAAAATCATTCTATATCACAAATAATCAATATCCATCATAAAATATGTTTCCAGTTCAATACTCATAAATTCCAAATGTAAACGAGGCATGCTAAGTATATAAAACTCCATATCACCACATAAATCATATATTTATTTTTGGAAGGTGGTCAACTCACAGTACTTAGCTATCCCACGCTGCGCTGCTAGCGAATCTTGTAAAGCCACAATATATGCACCTAGCACATAAAGGGTTCAATATAGTCAAACTCTATTCTAACGATTTAATTTGGAAAAACGGGTCCAGGACGTCGAAATTAGCCTAGGAGGGGTCCTGGACGAAACCCGAAAAAAGTCAACAAAAGTCAACGTTGATCGTTGACCAGTCAAAGTCAACGGTCAAAGTCAACGTTGACCGTTGACCGGGTCAACGGGTCAACCCTTGGGTCACTAGGTCAAACAACCCGGGTCGGGTCAACCTGGATTTGGGTTGGATCCGGACTTGGGTTAGGGTTTGGGTTTGGTAGGTCTGACCCATTAGGGTCTTGGGCTTTAGGGTTTTGACCCAATAGGATTTTGGGTCTTGGGATCACGGGCCAAAGGCCCTGGTTTGATACGGCCCAAGGCCTTTTTAACTTAAAATAAAACCTAAATTAAAAACGGAACGGGCTGGGGTTTTGGGCTTGCGGGCTGGTCCGAAATGGCCTAAGGCCCAAAAAGATTTAGAAAGGCCCGTAGGGCCTTGGGCTCTTCACACAGCCTGAGAGGCCTGAAATGCCAGAGAAGAACGCCAAACTTCCCAGCTCCGGCCGTCCGTCACACCTAGATTTAGGGTCCGATCTATACATCAAAAGGAAGAGCAAAGGGAGAGGAAGAGATTTATACCTTTCTCTTGCCGTGAATCGACCGGTGCTAGTCGGAAATCCCCTCGACTCACACGGGTTCGCCGGAAAAACGCCCCGACCCCGACATTCTATGACACGCCCCGACCCCGACATTCTATGCCAAATGTTGCCGTGAATCGACCGGTGCCAACCTTGGTAGTTGGGGAATATCGGGGTCGGCGGCATGGTTAGGATCTTTTCCACCAATTTGGTGAAATTCCTTCCTTCTAAATCTTGTTGTCTTTGTCAGAATCATGGCCAATCCTAGGGAAAATGTGCCTCGGCATCCTCGTTCAGGAATAGTGGGGGTTGCTCAACCATTTACTTCCACAAATCCTAGGGCTAGTCGAACGCTCATGGAAATAGCCAGAAACCACAGAGTGATTGAGTTAACCACCGTGGGAGCCTGTGAAGAGGCAGAGATGTGGCTGGAGAAAATGGAGTACACATTGGAGGCAATGAAATGTCCTATGAATGAATGGGCAGAAACAGCAGGGTACTTCATTCAGGGAGAAGCTCGATCATGGTGGATCGCAACCAGAGAATCGCGTCCACCCGGTTCATGGATGACATGGGCCGCGTTCAAAAAGCGCTTTGTCGCTCATTTTCTTAGTCCTAGCTACAGATTGAGGAAAAGGCAAGAGTACTTGGAATTCCGGCAAGGAGATCTAAGTATCACATAATTTGATAGCACATTCCGACGTCTGGCCAGACATCAGGTCGGAACACATGATAATCCTCAGGGTATGATGGAGCAGGCACTGATTGCTCTGAATCAGGAGTATCGGACTTTAGTGGCAGCCCAGAGACCGATGAGTTACGAGGAAGTAATCGAGATTTGCTTAAGCGTTGAACAGTCGAACTGGGAGACGGGAATGCATGAGCAGTTTCCCGTGTGGAATCAGCCTCAGAGGCAGAGTCGATCGCTGAGTCAGAATCCGAGAGGTCGAAACTTCAGAAACCAGGGTAACCGAGACTCGGCGGGTCCTTCCAGACATGTGGGCCCCAGACCTTCCTCTTCTTTCAAACAGCGAGGTCGAAGCTCGGGATCATCGAGCGAGGGCTCAAGCAGACAGTCAGCAGGCCGATCTTTTGGTCAATTTCCTCTGGGGGATCCACTTTGCAGTCAGTGTGGACTACGCCATCGAGGGAGCTGTGGCAGGGCTAGTGCGGTTTGTCACAGGTGTGGCGGTACCGGGCATTACGTCTGTGACTGCCCATCAGCACCGCCGACTCATAACTTTGCTCCTGGTATGGGGTACAGTGGATATCAGAATGCTCCTAATTTCAGTGGAAGGCAACATTTCGACGGCAGTGGCAGTAGTCGAAGTTATGGGAACAATAGTAACCCGAACACTGGAGGTAACAGAGGGCCGCAGTTTGGCGGCGGTAGTCAAAGCTTTCGGGGAAGTAGTAGTCAGAGTACGGCGTCAGGTGGCCGTAGTTCAGGGAACCGAGCAGGCCGAAATTCCAGAGGTCGTGGCCGGAATAACAGCTCAGGAAGCCAGAATCAAGAGCGTATCAACGCCATGACTCAACCAGAGGCGGAGCAAGATCCTCGGGTGATTACTGGTATGTTACTTGTCCATAATTGTTGGGCTAGAGTTTTGATTGATCCGGGTGCTTCTAGATCGTTTGTATCTTCATCATTTGCTCGGGTTATGCCTTCTCAACCACAACCTTTAGGCCGGGATATGTTGATAAAATTGCCACGAGGCGAATTGTACTGTGCCCAGTGGCGATATCAAAATTGCCTAATTATAGTCGAAGGGGAGACTTTAGAGGCTGACTTAATTCCTTTCCCGTTGGTGGACTTTGACGTCATCTTGGGAATGGATTGGTTGTCTAAACATCATGCAAATGTAGAGTGCTTCAAGAAAACAGTGACCTTCAGAAGACGAGGACTTCCGTCGATCACTTTTACTGGTGAGCGACGTATTTTTCCAAATTGCATCATTTCTGCTATTCAAGCTACTAAACTGTTAAAGAAGCATTGCGTGGGATTCTTAGCCCATGTGGTAGCCACAGAGGGATCTTCCTTGAGTCCTGAAGAAGTACCAGTGGTACGAAAGTTTGTAGATGTCTTTCCTGATGACCTACCGGGTTTACCACCTGCGAGGGCAATCGAATTTACTATCGATTTACTTCCGGGTACTAACCCTATCTCATTACCGCCTTACCGTATGGCACTGGCGGAATTGCGGGAATTAAAAACCCAACTTCAGGAATTAGTCGATAAGGGTTACATTCAGTCTAGTACATCCCCGTGGGGAGCTCCTGTCTTGTTTGTGAGGAAGAAAGACGGTACAATGAGGCTTTGTATCGACTATAGGCAGTTGAATCAGGTGACGATAAAGAATCGTTATCCTTTGCCTCGAATTGATGATTTGTTTGATCAGTTGAAAGGTGCTCAAATATTCTCCAAAATAGACCTTCGGTCTGGATATCATCAATTACGGATTCGAGATGAGGATGTCCCGAAAACCGCCTTCCGTACGAGGTATGGGCACTATGAATTTCGTGTCATGCCTTTCGGATTGACAAATGCACCTGCAGCATTTATGGACTTGATGAACAGAGTCTTCAGGCCATATCTGGACCGGTTTGTAATCGTATTCATTGATGACATTCTAGTCTATTCTAAGAGTGTAAACGAACACAAGAAGCATCTGAGATTAGTGCTTGAGCGGCTGAGGAACAACCAGTTGTATGCCAAGTTCGATAAATGTCAATTTTGGTTAACTCAGGTGGGTTTTCTTGGACACATAGTTTCTGCTGAAGGGATCAGTGTAGACCCCCAGAAGGTGGCAGCAGTATCAAATTGGGAACAACCAAGAAATGTCACCGAAGTGAGGAGTTTTCTGGGTTTGGCAGGGTACTATCGAAGATTCATTCAGAATTTCTCTGCAATTGCCTTGCCTCTCACGAAGCTAACTCGCAAAGGTGTGAAGTTTGAGTGGGATGAAAATTGTGAACAGAATTTTCAGGAGTTGAAACGACGTCTCACTCAAGCACCTGTTCTTGCCCTTCCGGATGACAGCGGTGAATTCGAGGTGTATACGGATGCTTCTCTGTCGGGTTATGGTTGTGTACTGATGCAGCATGGGAAAGTCATTACCTATGCTTCCAGACAACTGAAGACCCATGAACGAAACTATCCTACTCATGACTTGGAGTTGGGAGCAGTAATCTTCGCTCTCAAAATGTGGAGGCACTACTTGTATGGCGAGAGGTGTCGTATCTTCACTGACCACAAAAGCCTCAAGTATGTATTCACCAAGAGGGAGTTGAACCTAATGCAAAAAAGGTGGATGGAGTTGTTGAGCGATTATGATTGTTCGATCGAGTATCATCCTGGACATGCCAATGTCGTGGCTGATGCTCTGAGCCGAAAACATCATGAACAACTTGCATCTCTCCAAACTATCCACGTTCCCCTATTGTTTTCTCTTCGAGAATTGGGTGTTAACCTGGAACCAGGCGCGCAGGGAGAGTGGTTGGCGCACTTCCAGGTTAGACCTATCTTCGTGGATATGGTGAGAGAAGCCCAAGAACTTGACCTAGAATGTACTGTTCTGAAGGAGCAAGTGTCGATGGGAAAAAGGGAAGACTTCTTCGTCCATAGAGATGGAACTTTAATGAAAGGAAATCGTTTGGTTGTGCCAAAAAGTAATGAAATGGTGAAGAATGCAATTCTGGAGGAAGCTCATAATTCTGCCTATGCTATGCATCCGGGAAGTACGAAGCTATACCGCACTATTTACCCATTTTACTATTGGGAAGGTATGAAGCGGAACGTAGCTGAGTACGTAAGCAGGTGTATTATCTGCCAGCAGGTGAAGGCAGAAAGACAAAGACCTGGTGGATTACTGCAGAACCTCCCGATACCAGTGTGGAAGTGGGACGACATCACCATGGATTTTGTGTATGGGTTGCCGAGAACGCCATCAAGGTACGATGGTATTTGGGTAATTGTCGATCGACTTACCAAGACCGCACATTTCTTGCCTGTGCAACAAAACTATTCTTTACAGAAGTTGGCGAAATTGTTTATTGACAACATTGTTCGTTTCCATGGAGTCCCTATCTCCATTGTATCAGACAGAGATCCTAGATTCACTTCCAGGTTTTGGAAAGCCTTTAGTATCGCTATGGGTGCCAGATTACTTTCCAGTACAGCCTATCATCCTCAAACGGACGGTCAGTCCGAGCGGACTATCCAGACCTTGGAAGACATGTTGCGAGTGTCGGTAATACAGTGGAAGGGAAGTTGGGACACTTACCTACCCTTAGTAGAGTTAGCGTACAACAACAGTTACCATTCCAGTATTGGGATGGCTCCTTTCGAAGCTCTTTATGGGAAGGCGTGCAGAACGCCATTATGTTGGACAGAGGCAGGAGAAAAGTTGCTGGTAGGACCAGAGATTGTGGATACCACCAACGCTAATATCCAACTAATCAAGGCAAATCTGAAAGGGGCACAAGATCGACAGAAGAGTATTGCCGATAAGCACTCTAAGGATCGGGAATATGCCGTGGGCGACTATGTATTCTTGAAATTGTCACCCTGGAAAGGTGTGGTTCGCTTTGGCAAGCGAGGGAAGTTGAGCCCTCGATACATTGGCCCTTACCAAATTATTGAAAAAATCAGGGCAGTAGCTTATAAACTGGACTTGCCATCGGAGTTGTCGCAAATTCATAACGTATTTCATGTTTCTATGCTCCGGAAATATGTGCCTGATCCTTCTCACATCATTCAACATGAGCCCTTGGAAGTGAGCCTAGACGCTAGTTATGTGGAACAACCTGTGGCTATCCTCGATATGCGTGATAAGGTGTTGAGGAACAAAATGATACCGCTAGTGAAAGTCCTTTGGCGGAATCATGCAGTTGAGGAAGCAACTTGGGAAACTGAAGAACAAATGCGGGCTCAATATCCATTCCTATTCACTTAAGGTAATTTAATTTCGAGGACGAAATTTTCTTTAAGGGGGGTAGATTTTAACGATCCATACCCGAATTTTCCTAGGTTAAATGGGCCAAGCCCAACTTATTAAACCAAAGCCCATTTGTTAGTAATTAAAGCCCAAAACCCGGCCCAGTAACCCACGGGTCCAAAATATTATACCAGTCTCCTTTTTCCCCCCTTATTCCTGCGGAAAACCCGGTCTCTCTTTGCCCCACTATCTTTCCCTATCTCTCTCACTCTCCCTCACTTCTCTCACACTCACTCACGAACCCACGCATGCACCTCATCACCTCCCATCTTCTCTCGTCTCCCTCTATCCTTCTCGGCGACATCACAACAGAAGGAAAAAAACCCAGAAAAAAATCTCCGGCGAGATTTTCTGTCCTCTCCGACGAGGTAAGCTCGATCGTCCTCCCTTTGCTTCATTCTGTGTTTGGGTTAGAAAATAGAAGTAATTTGGTGTGGTTTTCCTGAGTTTTAGGTAGGAAATTGACGTTCGGGTGCACTCACCCGTTTTTCCGGCGAACCCGTGTGAGTCGAGGGGATTTCTGACTAGCACCGGTCGATTCACGGCAAGAGAAAGGTATAAATCTCTTCATCTCCCTCTTCTCTTCCTTTTGATGTATAGATCGGACCCTAAATCTAGGTGTGACGGACGGCCGGAGCTGGGAAGTCCGGCGTTCTTCTCCGGCATTTCAGGCCTCTCAGGCCCTGTGAAAAGCCCAAGGCCCTATGGGCCTTTCTAAATCTTTTTGGGCCTTAGGCCATTTCGGACCAGCTCGCAAGCCCAAAACCCCAGCCCGTTCCGTTTTTAATTTAGGTTTTATTTTAAGTTAAAAAGGCCTTGGGCCGTATCAAACCAAGGCCTTTGGCCCGTGATCCCAAGACCCAAAATCCTATTGGGTCAAAACCCTAAAGCCCAAGACCCTAATGGGTTAGACCCACCAAACCCAAACCCTAACCCAAGTCCGAATCCAACCCAAATCTGGGTTGACCCGACCCGGGTTGTTTGACCTAGTGACCCAAGGGTTGACCCGTTGACCCGTTGACCAACCCGGGTTGTATTTTAGAAATATGTTTTGTGCAAATTAGTGAACACCATGCCGCCGAGGGCGAGGTTTGTAGTTGGCAAAGGCCTGGAGAAATAATCCCTAGCGGAAGGCTGAGGGACCACGGAGTCTGGCATCGAGCTGGGAGGGAGTTATCTCATGGTGATGGCCATAGAGATTCAGGTGCAAGCATTGGGCCGGAAGTGTTACTAATTCGGTGTACTCACTAGCAGCACAACTTGTGATGCTTCCTGGGTTTGTATTGGATGAGATTTACGAGATGGATACTATAATGGTCTTATGACTTTATTGAGACGAGAATTTGAATTATGAGTTGATTCGAAACATTGAAATTATTGGATTAATGATTTTATCGGCATGCTAGTGGTTTAGAAAACCTATTACGTAGTATATGAGCATATTTTTGGTTTTCACATTGGTGGGGGAATTATTATGTTCCGAAATGTTTTCATATTATATATGTATATAACTCTGGTCCACTCACCCTTGTTTTGCGCCCCCATTCAGGTATTAGAAGCGAGGCATTACGATCCCGGCATCAAGGCACTTCCACATCGGCGCCATCGAGTCCTCTCGAAGTAGGACCCACCTCTGTATTCATTTAATTTTATCCAAATTCTTTTAGTGATTAGGTTTAGCTGTATGCTCTGAACACGTTCCTAAATTGTTAACTCATTGGTTTTAAATTATAATAAAACGTATTTACTTCTAAATTTTAGTCCCTGTATCAATTAATGGCTTTCGTCACCCTTGGGTGTCGGCCAGCACGTGTCTATCCTGGTATTCGGGGAATATCAGGGTCGGGGCGTGTCATCTCAACCTATATAATGCAGAAAAATCACATATGTACAAGAATAACTTAAAGAGTTAAAGACAATGGGTGAAATGCAGTATATATGCATTCAGACGGGTGAAAGGCATTGTAGAATTAAAGACAATAGGTGAAAGGCATTGTAGAAAATTCAATCTTCAGGTCTGGCCTCCGCATATAAACTTCAAGAGCGTAAGAAACTTAAAGAATTAAAATTCAAAGAAGATTAAGAAAAAAATTAAAAGGTTGTGTACTGGCTGACTAGGGCCTGCATAATACCACATTACCAATTAAAGACAAAACTGAAAGGCATTTATGCATTCAAACTGGTACAAATTGATACAAGAATGAAAATTCAAGTAAGACTAAGACTTTAACTCATGATCAAAGACGTGTTGGCGTTGAAAAAAAAGTAATGGTATATTAGAAGTATTTTTCCAAACAAAATTAAATCATACCTAAGAAATTAAGGACGACTTCACCTTCACCTCTTCTCCTAGCCATAGACGTGGTTTTACAGGTTTAGTTTCAATCTTTACTTTCAAGCTTTTTTTTTCTTTTTTTTTCTGTAAAATCTAATTTAAGTTAAACCCTAAATTATAATAGATATCCATTGAATAAGATGTAATTTGGATTGAAAGAATGAATTTGACCCTTCATGTGATAGTCACGTGAGTTTATTTAACGGAAAACTAACGAAAATTTGGATTTGGATCTCAATTGCTAACAACACCCACCACGAGGGTTTAACTAAAAACTTTTTTACCACGAGGGTCACATTGAAAGTGGCATGTCACCACATGGATCACGAAAAAAAATTGGCCTAAGGTTAAAGTCTAAAACTCATCTTTTTTAAGGATTAAAATGAAGTTTTCTATAAAAAAAAGTAGTTGAAAAACTTCTTGCTCCACCTTTTTTCGATCCCATATTTTACTATTCAAGACATCTAGCCATTCCCTCCTTGTTTTCTTATTATACATGGGATCACCAAAAGCCTTTGCAGCGAGAGGTAAACTCTTGAATTTCTTCACAATATCCTTACTAATATCTTCAAATGCCTTAAGACTCATTTACTTCTATATCAGCGACCGCCATATGATTGAAGATTGATAAACAATAATTTAAGTTTTGCGTTCATCTCTCCTTGTCGGGAGACAATTCAGGGTTATGAGCGATCGTCTTTCGTTCTTGCGGTGGTGTTATGTCATATACATTCCCTAGACTAGCTTGCAAGCCCAAAGACTTGATCTTCTCATCTTCTAGTGGGCTCTCTCTAACCCATCTATTGGGCACAATAACAACTACATATTCTAATGGGTCTATCAGAATCTTTTGTTAACATGATTGATAACTAAACGAACTCAGATAAAATAACGTGAAAAGAAAGAAAATAAAAACTAAAAGCAAGAATAATAAAAGAAAAAGAAAACTGAAGTACAAACAACTTCCTACATATCCTAACTTTTTGGTAATCTTTTGCTTCATATTAAATTTTTGAGTGTCAAAACATTGAATTAGATGAACCCAACCCTTACCACTTAGTCACTTACCCACCAGGCAACTCATGCAAGTGACCACATGTAAATCAAACGACGCTGATAAAGGTGTCGTTTATGAAGTAACGAGAAGAAGTGAGAACACAGCGACGTGGACAGACAGTTGGAATGTGAGACGGCGTGCAGACGATCCGATTCCCACCTTCGTCTCCCAACGGTGACCTCCTCGCCAAGCCAAACTCACAGAAATATAAGAATAATCCGAAACCGAAAAACGCAGAAAAATAAAAAAGTCCGATACCATACAAACCGATTTAACCCGAATCTGCAAATGGAAGTCAAATTCAAAGACGAAAAGACATTGGAGCAGCGATTGGAGGAGCTCCACAAGGACATTTCCAAGAAGCAGAAGTTCGAGGCTCCTCCGCTTCTCCGTCGCTGCGGAAACTGTACTACGGCGTCGTTTGCTAGGTTGCCACCGTGTTGAAGACCCGGTGCACCTCCCCGGGTTGCTGGGCCGCCGTACTCGCCCTCTTTCAGCTCGCCCATTCCCTCGTTTCAGACCCCTCCGAGAAGGCCCAGTTGCTCGCTTGCATCGATGAGGCACGACAGGTCGTTCATCAGGAAAACGACCCCCCCGCAGTCGTCGTCTTCTCCGAATCAAGGTATGAAATATCTCCCTTTTCAGAAAATTATAGGAACCCCTTGTTCTTTTTTATTGATTTTGAATTTTATTTTGTTTGAATTTTCTTGGAAAGTTGCAAAAACTTAAAATTTATTTTCTTTTATTGGAATTGAATTTTTGGTTTTTTAGGATATTTGTTTGAGGGGCATTTAACGGTGGATCGGGAGCCGCCGCAGCCGCAGTGGCTGGTGCAGTCGAATCTATTGACGGCGGCCATGGCGGCGGGGTCGTCTTCTAAGTCGGGTCCCTGAATCGAAGAGAACTCGGAAGGCGCAGTGAATATGCTTCAGTTGCTCATAGACAACCTCGGCAGCGTTTTGCCGCTGGGGATTTTGGATGACGTGAGGGCGGCCCCGAGGGTCCCGCCTGCGATCAAACATTCGTTCTTGTCCGATATGCCGGCATGAGCTGCAGACGGATGATCACGTGTACGAGAACTGGAAGGAGAGGGAGAATGAGGCCGAAGGAGACAGAAAAGGAGCTGCGAATGCGATTCGAGGTGGTGAATACATGTATGTTTAATGTTTAGATGATGACATTTGCTTCAACAATTGTCAAATTTGCAGCTTCATTAATAAATTCTTATTCAGTCCATCACATTAAGCATGTCTATGAGTGTGTTTTGATAGCCTGTTTTGAAGTGCTTTTAGAATTGCTAAAAGGGCGTTCGGACAACTAAAACTGTTTTGAATGCATCTGTTGGAACTAAAGACTTGGATGTTATATTTCAACTGAAATACTGGCCTTTTTCTTTAGACAAGGCCAAGGTGGTAGAGAGCTAACCATTTATTCCAGGTTCACGGCTTTTATTCCAGGTCGCCCAACTATACCATACACCGAACATTGTCTTAATAGTGGTTAATTCGTGTACTTGGGAACATTTTTCTTTTGTTGGAAAGAAGTATGATATTCATTAGCGTTATGGAAGAATACGTACAAGAGAGGATGGGGTGCACCACTGAAAGAGACCTTAGTACAAACATTGTCGGGGATTTCAACCCAATCGAAGGAGAAAAGAACTCTACACGCCAAAATTACATAGTATGACTATCCTTTACAAGGAGATCTACAATCATGTAAGCTCCAAAAACCAAACTACGTCTATGCCAAAATTACATAGTATGACCATCCTTTACATAGTATGACTGTTCACATGATTGTATTTGACCTGTTGAAAAATGGCCATGAAGGATCATTAAGCGTAGGTCCAAGCAATGAGGAGTCAGCAGAGGAATGCTTTGCAGAATCACTTTCCAGTGCCTGCAAGTTCTCATGGCTTCGGTGAAGATGATCAAAATTTGTGGGGAAGCTTCAGGAGTGGTATGTTGATGGTCAACATCACGCTTTTAGGTTCTACAGAATCCCTGAAACGATAGGTAAATTACCTATTCAGCAACATCGATATGACATTGTCCTAAAATTAAATTTTCCTAAGAAACAACTAAATAATGTATATTATAGCCAAGCAACAAATCTGATGAGAAACCTGAAGGTGACCTCAACTAACGCTCTCTAATTTGGCTCACCTCTGTTCAAGTCTTACTATTTTATGTGAAAACTTGAGCAACTAAGATAAGAAAATTATGCGCCGTGCAAATTTGATATCGAATTTGGTACACACGTATGAATAGTTACTAAAAAATGTCTCATAAATCAGTAAGATGAATGCACGATGAGTTTCCTAGATGGTTTATTGATATCATAACTTTCACCCAGTCGTCCGGCAGAGAAATTAGAAATGAGTAGCTGAAGTTAAATAATCCTTGAAATACATAAAGAAAGAAAATTACCTTTTAAAAGAAGATTAATATGTATGCCTAGCTCGCAAGTCACCAGTTGATCCACATTACACTAATCTTTTGAAGAAGAAAAATAAGAAAATTAAACAAATATGATGATGAAAAATAAGAAAATTAAACAAAATATGATGATAGCATCCATAGATGTGTAAATAAGACAGAGCCCAATTACCACTATTTTGAGATTTTGATGTTTGGGATGTGAGAAATCTTGTGCCACTCCTCTCCAATGCTTTGTTCACAAAGCTCTGAAAGACTCGGACAATTCTCAATGGCAAGATCCTGCAGGGGTGTTTTGCAAAGGAAGTCTGGTAGTGTTTTTATGCGGTGGCAGTGTTGAATTAGTAAAGAGGAAAGGCATGGCATGATTGAAAATTCAGAATCCTCTTTGTTCCACCCTTCCACGCCTACTTCCCACTCCTCCAACGCTGACATGTAACGAATTTCGAATTCTTTCAATTTTGGAAAAAATGAGGTGGACGATGATGATGCCAATGACGTTTCATCTTCGTTGACTATTCCCAAAAATTCACCACCAATCTTTTCCACCTTGTCCAAACACAACAAAGTCAGCTTTTCAAGGTAGGGCAATTTCCCAAGAGGAGGCAAAAACATGCATTCATTGCATTCATATAGAAAGATGATTCTTAAGTTGTGCAAAGACATCATCCAATTGGGGCAGGTGGTGCCTGAATGAGAACAAATGTCTAAAGATTCCAGATTTTCGTGCGGTCGTAGCCCATTCAGTATTTCTACAGTGCTTTTTGTCTGCTTGTACAAGACATCATAACAATTAATTTGGAGATGAAAGAGTTTCTTCATGTGCCACAACTGTGCTTTCTCAAGCTCTCTCTCATCTTTCACATTCCCCTTCAATTTTATGCTGAGACTGCCCTCAAGGTTCAACACTCTCAGATCTCCCACTTGTAATGCTGCTCTGTCCTCATCCTCACCACAAACCACAACACACTCATCAATTGTTTTCAATTTTTTTAATCTCCGAATCCCTTTTGGCAAGTACTTCAGCTGATTACTGTACTTAACATACAGGTGCTTTAAGCTAGTCAACTTTCCCATGTTATCAGGTAGTTTTTCAAGTGAAGAACAGCAATAAAGGCGCAAGGTATACAAATTGTACAACTCACAGATACTGTCCGGCAATATCTTCAACCTTCTATTCCCTGACAAATCAATATGCCTCAAATGTATCAATTCACCAATTTCCTTTGGGACTTCACTTATGCCACTCCAACTCAAATTTAATGTCCTAAGACATTTCAATTGTAGAATAAAGTTTGAGTCTATCTTAGCAATGAATGAATGAAAAAATGAGAGTGAACGTAGGTTTTTGCAATTGTAATATGCATTAGAAGGTGGGAATGACTGTGACTCCCTAAAGGTTAAGGTCCAATGACGAACCTTTTCACCCAAAGCCTCTATTTCACTGTCAACATCCTCAGTGATCAAACATTCGTTCTTGGTGAGAGATTGCACAAAGTCATGAACAATATCATGCATTTTGCAACCTGTAGTTTTACCACTAACACTGTCTTTCTTCAAATCTTGAAAAAAAGACCGTGCTACTAAGTTATCAAAAATTGCTTGACCAACTTCTCCCTCATCTTTATTTCCTTTTGAATTAAGATAATCTTGTGCCATCCAAAGATTAATCAAGTCATCTCTCTCAAACTCATGATCTTTAGCAAAACTAGCACAATACAAAAGACAACATTTGACTGTTGGGGCCAAATCATAATAACTTAGAAAAAGTGGTTGAAAAACTTCTTGCTCCACCTCTTCTTGATCCCATATTTTACTATTCAAGACATCTAGCCATTCCCTCCTTGTTTTCTTATTATACATAAGACCACCTAAAGCCTTTGCAGCGAGAGGTAAACCCTTGCATTTCTTCACAATATCGTTACTAATATCTTCAAACTCCTTAGACTTATCTACTTCTATACCAGCAAAAGCCATATAATTGAAGATTGATAAACAATATTCATCACTCAACTCTTCCAAATTGATCATGTCACATCGTGCTCTCATTGTATCAACAACATCGTGTTGTCTTGTGGTCATCAATATTCTACTTCCATGAGCACCACTTTGAATTAGCGATGCCCTTAATTTTTCCCACTTTTTACAATCGTGGGTCCACACATCATCTAAGACAAGGAGAAACCTTTTGCCCTTGATGGATGTTGACATATGTTGCAAGACATGATCCAACTCATATGAGTTTGGGGCATTATCACCGCATATAGCTTTGGCAATCTTAATCTCATCAAAAGGATCTGAGACACAAACCCACACTCTCTTTTCAAAATAGGCTTTAACCTTGTCATCATTATAAACAAGTTGGGCTAGAGTTGTTTTTCCCATTCCTCCCATCCCTAGAATAGGGATGATAAGGAGCCCCCTCCGATCACTCAACAACTTTGTTATCAGAATGTCTCTTTCCTTTTCTCGACCAAATACCTCAGACACGACGACAAAAGACGAAGTCTTCTGCCGTTCAGGTAATTCTTGAATGCCTCTTTCTATATGTTGAAACCCGTACCTTTTTCTTTGCTCATCAATTTCACTTAGCCTACCATTCAGATCTTTTATCTTACTCGCAATGTCATGGCGAAAAATCACCTCTTTGGTTTTGCGAAAACAAAAGCAGCTAGAGGAAACAGAGAAAGTTACCTTCTTCTTCTTCTTCTTCTCCTCAGGAACAACAACCTCTTCACCTTCTAGTTCTTGCTTCTCAACCTGTTGTCTCAGCATGTCAGTGTTCCACTCGTCCAACACGTCCACCATCTGGAAGGATATGTCTTTGAGCTGATCCAACCAGATCCTCACGCTGGCCTCCTTGACTTGCCTTTGCTCCGCATCTTCAAGAACGGCTTGAATAACTCTGAGATTGCCAGCAATTTCTTCAACATCTTTCTTAGCGTTCAAAACAAGTTTCACCTCTCCAGCTACGTATTCATAAGCTGTTGAAGCCAGCCGCTCCAGTACCATGGAAATGATCCCGTCAGCCATTTTTCAGCCTCGGAAATTGATGGACAGTAGAAAAAGAAATATGAAAGTCTATAGAGAGAGAGAGAAGAAGAAGAAGAATGCAGGATGGATGGTCTTGGTCTGTGCTATTGCCTTTCTTCTACCCGGTTTACATAACTCCAAGTCAATCAAACCAAAAAAGTAAAAATAAATAAATAAAAATTCAAGTCAATTATCTATTGAATTTTAATTTTCCCGGGGACACTCTGCCTGAATGATCTCTACCGTAATAAATTCATGGGTTAAGCCGCCTTTGCTTACCGATTCGTATGAATAACATTTTTTTGTGATTTATACATAAAAAAAGATTAACATATAAGACGTTTTAACGAAACACTTCTGGTATTATTTATTTTTAATGAAAATGACATTTTTACTCTAAAAAGTTATTTCCAGTACTATTCACTTACAACACATTTTTTTCTTTTTTTATTGAAACTCACAGTTTTCAAATCATTTTTATTAGTTTATCTTAACATCATATATTAGTGACATTTATTTGACAGTTTCGTGGGGACTCTTTTTTCTAACTGTTAAAATTGAGGAAGATAATTAGAAAATATAATCAAGTAAGGTTGATACTCTATTACTGGCATAACACATTATGATCGTTATAGAGTGTAAAAATCACTATCCGACGTTACACTTCTATGTAATCCTCAATTTTTGGCTGGCATATACAATGTCTTATTCTGTGTGGATCATTGATCTTGGAGAAATGGACGGACGTCCAAATGTAATGGAAAATGACCATACCATACAATGTTTCCTGCACCGTGAACGAACAATTGTGATTCTCATTGACTAAGAAAATGACCATCCTGTCTCTCCTCAGAAGTATAGTATTGGTAGTCCTCAAATTATACTCTCTTTCAATTCTAGAAAATCGTTAAGCATTAGAGAAAATACGACCGTCATACAAACGAACACTTGTAAAAAAAAGTAAAAATATTAGTTTTATCATATTTTTTGTGACATATTTGTATCAACTCTCTAATAAAAATGAGAGTTGTTTGTATTGAGTAATCGTATCTATATTAAAAAAATAATACAAATGTAATATAAAAACTGTAAAAAGCAATCAAGCACCTATCTTCATCATTGCATCTTTTCTTGCATCACGTGAACGTCAAAAACAAATCAACGTTATACGCGAAACCTTTTACAACCTTTCACACCCGAATTATCCAGTAATTAGTGACTAAGTTATCAAGGCAAAACTCCAAATCAATCGTACGTGTAATATTGCATATTAATTACCAAATCCACGTCGATTACACCCTCTATTTGGTTTGATGAATCCCAATTATAAAATGTTCTAATCGTTTCAGCCGACTTTTCTTACCGATCAGAATGAATAACATATTTTAATTTCTTTACAATTACTTTGAAGTTTCCAATCATTTCTTACGTTAAAAGAAAGATAATTAGAAATAGGAAATTAATTCTTTAATTTTCCTTTGTCACCAAAGAAAATTAAGAAATGCAGGTTAGTTGTGTAGTCATATTCTGCGAATTAGAAATGCTAGTTTCAACTACTTCATTTAAAAATATTCCGAATAATATAGAATTAATGTCACGTCACAGTCCAGGACAAATAAACCTACTTTGATTAGGTAAGTATGAATACATTTTTAGAGACAAACCATTTATATAAGACACAGTTTAATATTATGATAATTTGAATTATTGTGAATAAAAAAATCTTCAACGACCGGGTATTAATTGTATTCTCTTATTTGTTTTTTTATGCAACTTTTCTAAGGTTTACAAAACTATTAATAAAATAGTCTAAATTACAATATCATTGGATAGATTCTAGCATATAACGCGACGAGTGCAAGAGTCCAAGAGGTAAAAATAAGGAGTTTTAATATATAAAAAAAAACTTGGATTAAGTTTAATTTAAACAAAAACCACTTTATAGTATTATTTCATCAAAAAATTTTCATATCTAATCATAAAGATAAACTAATTTATATTAAGTCTCGCAGACATTAAAACACACATGAGCTGAGCCCAAAACGATATGAACCTTTTTTTAGAGCACTTGCCCTTAACGGAATCTGTTAGAAATAATTACTGTTACTTTTGTGAGCAAATTATATATAGTCAAAACCGAAATATTTGGTTTTTGGTTTTTCCCATTTGTTGGCTGGTGCTAGAGTTTCCTTTATGCCCAGTTCTTCTTTGTGTTTTCTTGGGGCTTTGTTCTTGTTAGTATAGTTTTAAATTAACCAAAAAAAAAATCAAATAAATGCTACTTTGCCATTAATTAATATGCTTTTCCATGTCATGACAAAGTTTTCACAGATATATTACAACTTAATAAAGTAAAGAAAACCATGCATGCGCGTTGTAAAATAAAAACTAAAAATGTTTCGCAGTTGAAAAGACAAAAATTCTTCCTTCAAAATTTATAAACTTGTGAAATTACCCCACCTTCTTCTCCCTCCCCAACCACAACATCTCTTTATATTTTACTTGATTTCTCGCTAAACATTAAATTATCCCTATCCTTGTATTTATTTCTTTGCATGCCTAGTGTTATGAATTAATTATAGTTGTAAATGGTTTATCATAATATGGACACTATTTATGAAATTGAACAACGTAATATACTATTTATGGAGTTGAACAGTGTTGTTTGTACCATACTTAACCAACCTCGAAACTACTAAGCGCCGGTCAACATTATACCGTCAAGGACCCACAAGAGTTTCTCTCCAACCAGGAGGCCAATCATAATGCGACACATGTCAACGTCAGAGGCCAATCACAGCACGACACGTGTCAACATCAAAGGCCAATCACAACATGACACATGTCAATGTCAGAACAAAGCTAGAAACTCTCTTCTATAAATAGGGATCATTCTCCCACAATGAATCCCTAATGTCATTTGTACGAAATCATTCATTAGAACTCACAAAACGAGAGCTTGAACCTATGTACTTGTGTGAACCCTTCACAATTAATGAGAACTCCTCTACTCTGTGGACGTAGCCAATCTGAGTGAACCACGTACATCTTGTGCTTGCTTACCTGCCTCTATCTCTTTACATACTTATCTACACTGGTGACCAGAGCAATCTAGCGAAGGTCACAAACCTGACACTTTCTGTTGTACCAAAGTCCTCACTTATTTTGTGCATTAACAAGCGTAATACACTATTTGTGAAATTCAACAGCGTAATACACTATTTATGAAATTCAACGGTACTATACAATTTATGAAATTGAACACTATTTATAAAACTGACCGGTACCACACTATTTTGTGCATCAACATTTGGCGCCGTCTGTGGGAAACGACACTTATTTCTACTCTCTCCAGCTTTGTCAAGCTGGTTTCCATAGTCTGTACACTCTCATTTGACCAGGCATCCCTCTCCAACATGGGGAGCGAAGGAAGCCACAACACATAGAATGACACCCCACTTTGTGCATATTGTGAGGCAACGAAGGAATGAACGAAATAAGTTTGCTCTTCAAGCTAAAGTCAATGAGCTGGAGGCTCAGAACAACAAGATAGCACTGAAGAATGAGATCCTTCAGGATTAATATGAAAAGCTCTTTGAGATGCTTCACGAGGCTAAGAATGCTCAAACACATGAGCTTGTTGCTCCTACAGAAGTCAACAATCATTTGAATGCCCCCCAACATGGAAGGTCGCTGATATCCAACATGGATACCCCTGATAGGGATTGAGCTACCCATTAATGTGATAATCAACATGAGACTTCTCTCAACCCAGCTGCTTCAAGCCAAGGCATGAGAAATGGAGGAAGACATTTCACAACAAGTCTGACGGGTTGACAAACAAATTATGAACAGTCATTGATCATACATGAATTTCTGGAGTTTTACTGCTCCGATGGATCTCAAATTTGGATATGTTGTAGCTAACAAGTTAAGGAACAACTTTAATGAAGATGGCTATACGACTTGAGCTACAGAGGATGGCATTATACTGCAGCAACTCAGGCTGATCATACATGAATGTCTGGAGTTGTACTGCTCCGATGGATCTCAAATTTGGATATGTTGTAGCTAACAAGTTAAGGAACAACTTTCATAAAGATGGCTATGCGATTTAAGCTACAGAGGATGGTGTTATAGTGCAGCAACTCATTTTCATTATTTCCCTACCTCTCAACAAAAAGTGGGCACGGGCCTCCTCTCCTCTTTAGGCTTGACAATCAAACAAAAAATGTAAATGGCTAGGGCTCTCATTTTTCTTTGGGCCTAGTAACTTTCAAGAGTTTTGGGTTACCACTTAGAAGAGAAAAGGGTGAAGTTTTGGTGGCTTGGAAACTTGGCTACTAGCAAGACACCTCCTTCGTCAACTCCTCGCCCGAAGACTTAGGGGACTCCTCCCATATGCTGCTACGCCTTGATAATCAAAAGTTTCGTGACTATTCAATACCTTGGAGCTTTCAAGTCCCCAAACGAGAAGTTTTCCTCACTCGGGAAACTAGGAGAGTACTATTTCAACCCACAAGATATATCCACGAAGTTTCAACATACAAACTTCAACAAAAAAATTCAAAAAACTTAGCGAATGATGCCTCAAGGTATTTAACACAATATGCTAAACGAAGTAAAGCTTGTTTATTGGAATTTCTGATAAATTACATATACAAACATACACAAAAATCAAAACAAGCAAAGAGGAGGGATCCTTCATAAGGTTACTCATGAGAAGCACTGGAAGGTGATTATTTCTCATAAATTACATATATAAACATACACAATTGTGATTCTCATTGAAGAAGAAAATGACCATCCTGTATTTCCTATAGTATGGTTATCTGCATGGGTTAGACTTTGGTTTTTGGTTTTTCCCATTTGTTGGCTGGTGCTAGAGTTTCCTTTATGCCCAGTTCTTCTTTGTGTTTTCTTTGGGCTTTGTTATTGTTAGTATAGTTTTAAATTAACAGAAGAAAAAAAATCAATAAATTCTACTTTGCCATTAATTAATATGCTTTTCCATGTCATGACAAAGTTTTCACAGATATATTACAACTTAATAAAGTAAAGAAAACCATGCATGCGCGTTGTAAAATAAAAACTAAAAATGTTTCGCAGTTGAAAAGACAAAAATTCTTCTTTCAAAATTTATAAACTTGTGAAATTACCCCACCTTCTTCTCCCTCCCCAACCACAACATCTCTTTATATTTTACTTGATTTCTCGCTAAACATTAAATTATCCCTATCCTTGTATTTATTTATTTGCATGCCTAGTGTTATGAATTAATTATAGTTGTAAATGGTTTATAATAATATGGACACTATTTATGAAATTGAACGTCCATCACAGACACTATTTATGAAATTGAACAACGTAATACACTATTTATGAAATTCAACGGTACTATACTATTTATGAAATTGAACACTATTTATAAAACTGACTGGTACCACACTATTTATGAAATTGAAAGGTACTATACTATTTATGAAACTGAACGGTACTACACTATTTATTGGTCCAGATTCATAAATAGTGCATAGTTCTTGGTTCACTTTCATAAATAGTGCCTAATTATTGGTTCTAGTTTCATAAATAGTGTATAGTAGTTGGTATAATTTCATAAATAGTGTCTCATTCTTGGTCCAGTTTTATAAATAGTGCCTAGTTCTTGGTCATGTTTCATAAATAGTGTCTTGTTCTTGGTCTAGTTTCATAAATAATGTATAGTAGTTGGTCCAGTTTCATAAATAGTATTTCTTTCTTGATCTAGTTTTTTTGTTCTGTTTTGAATGCATCTGTTGTTGTGAGCTATTTGTTGAGTTTCTTTACTTGGAACTAAAGACTTGGATGTTATATTTCAACTGAAATACTGGCCTTTTTCTTTAGACAAGGCCAAGGTGGTAGGGAGCTAACCATTTATTCCAGGTTCACGGCTTTTATTCTAGGTCGCCCAACTATACCATACACCGAACATTGTCTTAATAGTGGTTAATTCGTGTACTTGGGAACATTTTTCTTTTGTTGGAAAGAAGTATGATATTCATTAGCGTTATGGAAGAATACGTACAAGAGAGGATGGGGTGCACCACTGAAAGGGACCTTAGTACAAACATTGTCGGGGATTTCAACCCAATCGAAGGAGAACAGAACTCTACATGCAAAAATTACGTAGTATGACTATCCTTTACAAGGAGATCTACAATCATGTAAGCTCCAAAAACCAAACTACGTCTATGCCAAAATTACATAGTATGACTGTTCACATGATTGTATTTGACCTGTTGAAAAATGGCCATGAAGGATCATTAAGCGTACAATGAGGAGTCAGCAGAGGAATGCTTTCCGGAATCACTTTCCAGTGCCTGCAAGTTCTCATGGCTTCGGTGAAGATGATCAAAATTTGTGGGGAAGCTTCAGGAGTGGTATGTTGATGGTCAACATCACGCTTTTAGGTTCTACAGAATCCCTAAAACAATAGGTAAATTACCTATTCAGCAACATCTCTATGACACTGTCCTAAAATTAAATTTTCCTAAGAAACAACTAAATAATGTATATTAAAGCCAAACAACAAATCTGATGAGAAACTTGAAGGTGACCTCAACTAACGCTCTTTAATTTGGCTCACCTCTGTTCAAGTCTTACTATTTTTTGTGAAAACTTGAGCAACTAAGATAAGAAAATTATGCGCCGTGCAAATTTGATATCGAATTTGGTACACACGTATGAATAGTTACTAAAAAATGTTTCATAAATCAGTAAGATGAATGCACGATGAGTTTCTTAGATGGTTTATTGATATCATAACTTTCACCCAGTCGTCCCGCAGAGAAATTAGAAATGAGTAGCTGAAGTTAAATAATCCTTGAAATACATAAAGAAAGAAAATTACCTTTTAAAAGAAGATTAATATGTATGCCTAGCTCGCAAGTCACCAGTTGATCCACATTACACTAATATTTTGAAGAAGAAAAATAAGAAAATTAAACAAATATGATGATGAAAAATAAGAAAATTAAACAAATATGATGATAGCATACATAGATGTGTAAATAAGATAGATAGAGTCCAATTACCACTATTTTGAGATTTTGATGTTTGGGATGTGAGAAATCTTGTGCCACTCTTCTCCACTGCTTTGTTCACAACGCTCTGAAAGACTCGGACAATTCTCAATGACAAGATCCTGCAGGGGTGTTTTGCAAAGGAAGTCTGGTAGTGTTTTTATGCGGTGGCAGTATTCAATTCGTAAAGAGGAAAGGCATGGCATGATTGAAATTTCAAAATCCTCTTTGTTCCACCCTTCCACGCCTACTTCCCACTCCTCCAACGCTGACATGGAACGAATTTTTAATTCTTTCAACTTTGGAAAAAATGAGGTGGATGATGATGATGTCAATGACGGTTCATCTGAGTCAACTATTCCCAAAAATTCACCACCAATCTTTTCCACCTTGTCCAAACGCAACAGAGTCAGCTTTTCAAGGTAGGGCAATTTCAGGCAAAAACTTGCATTCACTCCATTCATATAGAAAGATGATTCTTAAGTTGTGCAAAGACATCATCCAATTGGGGCAGGTGGTGCCTGAATGATAACAAATGCGCAAAGATTCCAGATTTTCGTGCGGTCGTAGCCCATTCAGTATTTCTACAGTGCTTCCTATCTGCTTGTATTGAACATCCTCAGAATCAATTTCGAGATGAAAGAGTTTCTTCATGTCCCACAACTGTGCTTTCTCAAGCTCTCTCTCATCTTTCACATTCCCCTTCAATTTTATGCTGAGACTGCCCTCAAGGTTCAACACTCTCAGATCTCCCACTTGTAATGCTGCTCTGTCCTCATCCTCACCACAAACCACAACACACTCATCAATTGTTTTCAATTTTTTTAATCTTCGAATTCCTTTTGGCAAGTACTCCAGCTTATCAGAGTACTCAACATACAGGTGCTTTAAGCTAATCAACTTTCCCATGTTATCTGGTAGTTTTTCAAGCGACGGGCAAACAGAAGGGCGCAAGGTATACAAATTGTACAACTCACAGATACTATCCGGCAATATCTTCAACCTTGTATTCCATGACAAATCAATATGCCTCAAATTATACTCTCTTTTAAAGAAAAAGGTGAGATTGATGAGCAAAGCTAGAAACTCACAAAACGAGACACATGTCAATGTCAGAACAAAGCTAGAAACTCTCTTCTATAAATAGGGATCATTCTCCCACAATGAATCCCTAATGTCATTTGTACGAAATCATTCATGAATCACTTAGCCTACCATTCTTGAATGCCTCTTTCTATGTGTCAACATCAAAGGCAAATCACAACATGACACATGTCAATGTCAGAACAAAGCTAGAAACTCTCTTCTATAAATAGGGATCATTCTCCCACAATGAATCCCTAATGTCATTTGTACGAAATCATTCATTAGAACTCACAAAACGAGAGCTTGAACCTATGTACTTGTGTGAACCCTTCACAATTAATGAGAACTCCTCTACTCTGTGGACGTAGCCAATCTGAGTGAACCACGTACATCTTGTGCTTGCTTACCTGCCTGTATCTCTTTACATACTTATCTACACTGGTGACCAGAGCAATCTAGCGAATGTCACAAACCTGACACTTTCTGTTGTACCAAAGTCCTCACTTATTTTTTGCATTAACAAGCGTAATACACTATTTGTGAAATTCAACAGCGTAATACACTATTTATGAAATTCAACGGTACTATACAATTTATGAAATTGAACACTATTTATAAAACTGACCGGTACCACACTATTTTGTGCATCAACATTTGGCGCCGTCTATGGGAAACGACACTTATTTCTACTCTCTCCAGCTTTGTCAAGCTGGTTTCCATAGTCTGTACACTCTCATTTGACCAGGCATCCCTCTCCAACATGGCGAGCGAAGGAAGCCACAACACATAGAATGACACCCCACTTTGTGCATATTGTGAGGCAGCGAAGGAATGAACGAAATAAGTTTGCTCTTCGAGCTAAAGTCAATGAGCTGGAGGCTCAGAACAACAAGATAGCACTGAAGAATGAGATCCTTCAGGATTAATATGAAAAGCTCTTTGAGATGCTTCACGAGGCTAAGAATGCTCAAACACATGAGCTTGTTGCCCCTACAGAAGTCAACAATCATTTGAATGCCCCCCAACACGGAGGGTCACCGATATCCAACATGGATACCCCTGATAGGGATTGAGCTACCCATTAATGTGATAATCAACATGAGACTTCTCTCAACCCAGCTGCTTCAAGCCAAGGCACGAGAAATGGAGGAAGACATTTCACAACAAGTCTGACGGGTTGACAAAAAAATTATGAACAGTCATTGATCATACATGAATTTCTGGAGTTTTACTGCTCCGATGGATCTCAAATTTGGATATGTTGTAGCTAACAAGTTAAGGAACAACTTTAATGAAGATGGCTATACGACTTGAGCTACAGAGGATGGCATTATACTGCAGCGACTCAGGCTGATCATATATGAATGTCTGGAGTTGTACTGCTCCGATGGATCTCAAATTTGGATATGTTGTAGCTAACAAGTTAAGGAACTACTTTCATAAATATGGATATGCGATTTAAGCTACAGATGATGGTGTTATAGTGCAGCGACTCATTTTCATTATTTCCCTACCTCTCAACACCTCTCAACAAGAAGTGGACACGGGCCTCCTCTCCTCTTTAGGCTTGACAATCAAACAAAAAATGTAAATGGCTAGGACTCTCATTTTTCTTTGGGCCTAGTAACGTTCAAGAGTTTTGGGTTACCACTTAGAAAAGAAAAGGGTGAAGTTTTGGTGGCTTGGAAACTTGGCTACTAGCAAGACACCTCCTTCGTCAACTCCTCGCCCGAAGACTTAGGGGACTCCTCCCATATGCTGCTACGCCTCGATAATCAAAAGTTTCGTGACTATTCAATACCTGGAGCTTTCAAGTCCCCAAATGAGAAGTTTTCCTCACTCGGGAAACTAGGAGAGTACTATTTCAACCCATAAGATCTATTCACGAAGTTTCAACATACAAATTTCAAAAAAAAAATTCAAAAAACTTAGCGAATGATGCCTCAAGGTATTTAACACAATATGCTAAACGAAGTAAAGCTTGTTTATTGGAATTTTTGATAAATTACATATATAAACATACACAAAAATCAAAACAAGCAAAGAGGAGGGATCCTTCATAAGGTTACTCATGAGAAGCCTCAGTACTCGGCAGCGCACCAGAAAGAAGAGGCACCGGAAGGTGATTATTTCTCATAAATTACATATATAAACATACACAATTGTGATTCTCATTGAATAAGAAAATGACCATCCTGTCTTTCCTCAGAAGTATAGTATTGGTAGTCCTCAAATTATACTCTCTTTTAATTCTAGAAAATCGTTAAGCATTAGAGAAAAATAGGACCGTCATACAAACGTACACTTGTAAAAAAAGTAAAAATACTAGTTTTATCATATCTTTCATGGCATATTTGTATCAACTCTCTAATAAATATGAGAGTTGTTTGTATTGATGGATCATATCTACATTAGAAAAATAATACAAATGTAATATAAAAATTGTAAAATGCAATCAAGCACCTATCTTCATCATTGCATCTTTTCTTGCATCACGTGAACGTAAAAAACAAATCAACGTTATACGCGAAACCTTTTACAACCTTTCACACCCGGATTATCCAGTAATTAGTCACTAAGTTATCAAGGCAAAACTCCAAATCAATCGTACGTGTAATATTGCATATTAATTTCCAAATCCACATCGATTACACCCTCTCTTTGGTTTGATGAATCTCAATTATAACATGTTCTAGTCGTTTCAGCCAACTTTTCTTACCGATCAGAATGAATAACATATTTTAATTTCTTTACAATTACTTTGAAGTTTCCAATCATTTCTTACGTTAAAAGAAAGATAATTAGAAATAGGAAATTAATTCTTAAATTTTCCTTTGTCACCAAAGAAAATTAAGAAATGCAGGTTGGTTGTGTAGTCATATTCTGCGAATTAGAAATGCTAGTTTCAACTACTTCATTTAAAAATATTCCGAATAATATAGAATTAATGTCACGTCACAGTCCAGGACAAATAAACCTACGTTGATTAGGTAAGTATGAATACATTTTTAGAGACAAACCATTTATATAAGACACAGTTTAATATTATGATAATTTGAATTATTGTGAATAAAAAAAATCTTCAACCACCGGGTATTAATTGTATTCTCTTATTTGTTTTTTTATGCAACTTTTCTGAGGTATTACAAAACTATTAATAAAATAGTTTAAATTACAATGTCATTGGGTAAATTCTAGCATATAACGCGACGAGTGCAAGAGTCTGAGAGGTAAAAATAGAGAGTTTTAATATTAAAAAAAGCTTTGATTAAGTTTAATTTAAACAAAAACCACTTTATAGTATTATTTAATAAAAAATATTTCATATTTAATCATAATGATAAACTAATTTATATCAAGTCTTACAAACATTAAACACACATGAGCTGAATTAAAAGCCCAAAACGATATGAACTTTTTTTTGGAGCACTTGCCCTTAACGGAATCCGTTACAAATAATTACCGTTACTTTTGTGAGCAATTATACATAGTCAAAACCGAAATATTTGAAATGGAATGGGACCAGCACCAACTCCCACCACCAGCCTTTGCTTTCTCTTATTATGCTAAATGCTCCTTACATATACTTTGTTCAGAACCAAAACTCAAGCATGGTTACCTGCATGGGTTAGACTTTGGTTTTTGGTTTTTCCCATTTGTTGGCTGGTGCTAGAGTTTCCTTTATGCCCAGTTCTTCTTTGTGTTTTCTTTGGGCTTTGTTCTTGTTAGTATAGTTTTAATTTAAATTAACCAAAAAAAAAATCAAATAAATGCTACTTTGCCATTACTTAATATGCTTTTCCAATGTCACGACAAAGTTTTCACAGATATATTACAACTTAATAAAGTAAAAAAAAAACCATGCGCGTTGTAAAATAAAAACTAAAAATGTTTCACAGTTGAAGAGACAAAAATTCTTCTTTCAAAATTTATAAACTTGTGAAATTACCCCACCTTCTTCTCCCTCCCCAACTACAACATCTCTTTATATTTTACTTGATTTCTCGCTAAACATTAAATTATCCCTATCCTTGTATTTATTTCTTTGCATGCCTAGTGTTATGAATTAATTATAGTTGTAAATGGTTTATCATACTATGGAAACTATTTATGAAATTGAACGTCCATCACAGACACTATTTATGAAATTGAACAGCGTAATACACTATTTATAAAATTCAATGGTACTATACAATTTATGAAATTGAACACTATTTATAAAACTGACCGGTACCACACTATTTATGAAACTAAAAGGTACTATACTATTTATGAAACTGAACAGTACTACACTATTTATTGGTCCAGATTCATAAATAGTGCCTAATTCTTGGTTCACTTTCATAAATAGTGCCTAATTATTGGTTCTAGTTTCATAAATAGTGTATAGTAGTTGGTATAATTTCATAAATAGTGTCTCATTCTTGGTCCAATTCTATAAATAGTGCCTAGTTCTTGGTTATGTTTCGTAAATAGTGTCTTGTTCTTGTTCTTGTGCTATCCGCACACCCCTTTTTACTTCTCACACACCCCTGTTAATTTCTGTCCGTTAGATCTTCTTCAATTCATTCGATCCGACGGCTGAAATCCAAAAATATGTGGGAGAAGTAAAAAAGGGTGTGTGGATATCACACCCCTTTCATAAATAGTATTTCTTTCTTGATCTAGTTTTTTTATTCAGTTTTAGAAATAGTGTCTTCTCCAATTTCGATGCATGCCCTGAGTAACAACCACCTTCATGGTGGTGATGCCCATGCCCATGCCCATGCCCATGGCGTTCTTCATGTCCCAAATAAAATCCATTGGTTAGAGACCATAAAACCTGCGAACAGATATAACCATAAGCAACACCTCACTTGGCATAACTTTCAAAAGATGAAAATTGTACAATTTTCAGGTAATAAAATCCATTGGTTCTAAAACTGTATAAATTTCAAAAGATGAAAATAAACACATAACCAGACATTTTCCTTTTCTTTTGAATATTTCGCTTGCATTTCCACTTCTACACCCAATTTTGTATCTCCATTTCTGCAATAGTTGTCCCGAATTCAAGTTGATTATGTTTTGCCTCTTCCTCAGAGAAAGACGATCAAATAATTTTTTTGTCTTCAACCGAAGTCGAGTATAGAGCTATGGCTTGTACTTGTGTACTTGGCTACATTTTATGTTGGAAGGTTTACAACTGCCGCATTTTGGAGCATTGATTTTATTTTTATATTGTGATAATCAGACAACTTTACATATATGGGTGAATCCCGTTTTTCATAAGAGAACTCGGCACATTGAGATGTATTCTCATTTCATCATGGACAAGATAGTTGATGGCACAAAAACTCCATGACTTGTGAATTCTTCTCAAATTAGCCGACGTTTTTAAAATACCATTGGGCAAGAAAACGTTCTCGGTGATGTTACGCAAGTTGGGAGTTCTTGACATCCATTCTCCAACTTGATGGGGTTGTTAGAAAGTCACGGTGATTAAATAGGAAACTTATATATGATTGATTATGTATGAGAGCTGCTAGACCCACCATGATGTCCTATTTTCTCACCCACACTATAATTCCACCCACCGTAAAGAATTCAAAAATTAAAATGCTATTTCTCCACCCACTATTATTCCTAAAATAACCTCTAATATATATATCTAAAGTTATAAACTTATCCTCTTAAAAAATAGAATACAAACAATTATATATAAAACTAAGATTAAGGACATAATCGTTATAAAATCTCATCTGCTTCATCTAACATAAGAAAAGTACATGACTGTTTCATATTAAGTTCGTTATTATATATCTTTTAAGGTCATTATCGGTTATTTTATAAACGGAAAAACTTGTAATTAACAAATACATTAAAACGTGAGTGGGAATATAAGACACTGAGATAGAAATAACAACACTTTTTTGTATTTACGTCCTAGAATTTTGGTTTTCCCATTGTACAAGGAATCTGATATGTATATAAGTACACAAATCAATGGAAATATGCATTCAAAACAAACATAATTTTCGACTGTGACTGGCTAGATTTTGAGGATATTATTGGATCGATGGCATCTCTTGACAGCGTTTTGTCGCTAGGGGTGTTGGATGCGAGATCCCACACAACCTCCCTTGAAAGTGAGTGAGAAATTCTTGTTAATTTAAAGGTGTCTTAGTCAAACCTTGAGTAAGCTCTTAGGCTCTCTTGTAAAAATATTTCAGGCGAGTCACTGTTAATCAAGACCAAACAGATTGTTAGTTTTAGGTGTCGTACAAGCTATTTGATTGTGCCACAAGAAACTCGTCTTTGTCTCAAATGATTGTTATTATGGAGGGGTTAGATTCGTATTAAGATCTTTTCTATGCCTTGAAGACAAATACTTTATATTTTTTTATGTTAATACTAAGAACAATGATCACAAACTGATCAAAAGATGGTTTGAACCAGCCGGCAAATCCTTGATGGAAAAACAAAGACAAGACAGAGCAAAATAAATGAAGTAAAAGCAAGAACTGAAGGGAAAGTGTGTTCAAATGCTTGGGAAGCGTTAGTAGAAGGACCATAAATAGCAATAAAAGCCATAACATGAAAGTAGACTACAAACACAAGCAATCGGGCAAATTACAATGCCTGTCAGGCAAATCCTTATAGCTGTAGGCAATGTACTAGTAAAAGATTTTAACACAGAAATCGATACTACATAGGAAAGTAGTAAAACTATAAATACAAAGGGAATAATTGAAAAGTAGGTTGCAAAACTTTTAGAAGTTTTTTTTTTTTTTTGAGTTGAGTGTCATTTACTCATTTTTTCTAATTCTTTTCTGCCTTTTATAGAAGGTTTTTTCCTTCAGAATTAAGCCTAACTCGGTTCATTCTCTTTTATTCAAGTTGTTGACGTGATGTTTGTCAGAGAATGAGCTCCCACTTGGATACTTGAGCTTTAATCCTCTCAAAACTACAGATTTTGCCATGGAAAATCACTCTTCCTCTGCAAAATTCGCTGAGTAAGCCTCTTTCAGTATGGAAGAGAGCATCATCGCCGCCCATTCTTGCCATGTCAAAAGTACTTTCAACTTTTGGGCCGTTCACTGTTCACTTATGTTAAGGATAAATACCCAACAGCAAACAATGAATTAAGTGAGACGTTGGGCCTTGGTTAGGCCCAACTGCTTAATTTAGGTCCAAATAGGGCGTTTTGAATGACGTGAGGCTGCTCCGAGGGTTCTGCCAGCGAGAAAACTGGTAGTGGCGAATCTTCTGATTGCTGCATTTGTAAGGAAAACTTGTTTCAGAATGAAAAATAAATAAATAAAATTGCAGGAGTTAGCCTGCAAGCACACTTTTCACCCCCCTTGCATTGTATTCAAATTTTTGAACATTTGTTATATTGTTAATGTATCTCATTGGTTGCGTTCAATTCGATTTTCGACGGACTGACCGACTGGGGTTTTTGGGTTGTTTTGAGTGTAGCAAGCTGGGCACCTTATTTGTTCGGTATGCCGGCATGAGCCGTAGACGGATGATCATGCATACGAGAGCTGGAAGGAGAGGGAGAAGGAGGCCGAAGAAGACAGAAAAGGGGCATCGAATGCGATTCGAGGTGGTGAATACATATATATGTGTGTGTGTGTGTTTTCTCTCTATTTTCGAATATTTTACAAATAGCAAGTTATTTTAAATTTTAGAGTTGAAAATTTATTAAGGAGTAGATTGTAACGATCTATCCCTAATTTTACGTTTTCGTTTATAATATTAAAGTGTGAATTTACAAAACGTTGACTTTTGTTGACTGTCGTGTCGTGTCGCATGAGATTCAGCCCTTGGGTATCCTTGTAGCACTCGTTGCTACGAACATGTGGATGCAAGCGAAATTGATTTTGAAGCAACGATGAGATTTTATAGAATTACGAAGCCGAGGGGTAAAATAGTCATTTCACTATTCTATATTCTACAGTTAGATATTTTAATTATTTTATATTTTCTTTCGCGTGGGGCCCACACCCCACTTTCTCTTCTTCCGCGTGTCCTCTCCCCCACCTCTCTTCTTTGCTACTCTCTCTCTCTCTATTCCTGAGCACCACCGGGGGAAGCACTTACACCAACACCCGTTTTCCCCAGTGAAATCTAGTTTATGAACTTGCCATCAGCCAAAAACAACTCAACAAAGCCCGAATTGCTGTGGAGGTCATCCAATGACTTTGAACTAGCAGAGAGAGAGTTTGAGAGAGCCATAAATCTGTACGGGCTGCTCTTAGAACCGACCAAACACATTAAAGTCCGGATCGGTTACGCAGCATTCAAGGCCTCGGCTATGGCGGGAGGAGACGGAATGCGCTCAGAAGATGTTATTGAGCAGAGGGAACAATGCATTCAGCGCGCCATAAGGGTTTTCGAGAGCGTTGGACGATTTTAGAACTTCAGCAAATGCTAGGTTCTAATAAAATCTATGAAGAAACAAGCAAGGAAAAGTTAAAATAGAAATAAATCCTCAACTGTTGATTATTGACTCAAACAATTGTAGTATGAAACCAACAAAGGGTTTCGGCTACTTTTGTGGTCAAAGTTGGTGGTAGGCATAATACATGTGTCAAATTCATGGATGCACTTATGCCTAACTTTGTTAGGCCTTTGGCCATTGTTTCTTTGGCTATAAAAGGAGAAGCATAAGCAACCTTAAGATCATCCCATAACCAAGAGAAAAAGAAAATAGCAAGAAGCCATTCGGCATAGAGAAGAATTTTCTCAAATTGTCTTGCTTTGTATTTTTGGTTTTCTTTTCTTATTGTAAGTGTGAGAGCTTGGGTTATTCGGGTCTTTGGGAAATTGAGTGATAAACACTATTGTATGTTCTCATTGATTATAGTGGAATACTCCGTCGTCTCCAAACTGGATGTAGGCATTGCCGAACCAGTATAAATCTTGGTGTTCTTGTTGGTATTGTTCCATTTATCTTTTGTCAGTTATTGTGGTTTATTTTTCACTCACACTTGGTTGACGCTTCCGCACAACAAGTGGTATCAGAGCCCAGTTTTTTCGACTGGGGTTTGTTCGTGGGAGTGAGAAATTTGTTGGCGCTATAATCCCGTGAATAGTGCCGAGTAGATGGCTGGAGATAAAGATGAATCTGGGAAGGAGTCGACATCGTCTTCGTCAGCACCTAGACATCCAATTGCCACTACAAGGTTAGAGGTTGATAAATTCAATGGCTCTAATAATTTTGGTATGTGGCAATGTGAAGTTATGGATGTGTTGTATCAACAAGAGTTGGATATGGTTCTGGAAGATAAACCAGAAGATATTGATGACAAGCAGTGGACGCGAATTAATCTTCATGCTTGTGCTGCTATTCGATCATTCCTTGATAAGGAGTTGAAATACCCGTATATGAAGGAAACTTCTGCTAAGGAGTTATGGACGAAATTGGAGGAAAAGTATATGACTAAGAGCGCAGAAAATCGGCTCTTCCTGAAGAAGCGACTCTTCCGATTTCAGTATAGTCCAGGTATTTCTATGCATGAACACCTCAATGATTATAATAAAATACTTGCTGATTTAGCAAACCTTGATGTGAAAATTCCTGACGAGGACAAGGCACTATGTTTGTTAAATTCATTGCCTGATGATTATGATCATTTGACAACTACTCTGTTGTATGGAAAATCCGAGGTGAAACTTGATGAAGTGTCTGCGGCATTGGTGAATCATGAGTGTCGTAAGAAGGAACTGAAGACTCACAATTCACAAACCGAGGCATTTTTTGCAAGGGGTCGAACAGAGGAAAGAAAATCTGGGAAGCGGGGAAAATCTCGTTCAAAGTCACGACGGAAGTTTCCTGCTAAAGATGAATGTGCCTTTTGTCGCCAAAAGGGTCATTGGAAGAAAGACTGCCCCAAATTGAAGAACAAAGAGAAGGAGAAAGCGGGTTCTGAAGCAAATATTGCAAAATCTGGAGATGATGATTTCGAGTTTGCTTTGGCTAGTTCATCTACTGATGGTCACTCCAAGGAGTGGATTTTGGATTCAGGTTGCACCTATCATATATGTCCCATTCGGGAATGGTTTTCTAGTTTCGAGAAGCTGGATGATGGAGTTGTTTTGATGGGTAATAATAATGCCTGCAAAACACAAGGGATAGGCAAAATCTGTTTGAAAATGCATGATGGAACAGTCAGAGAATTAAGTGATGTTCGGTATATACCGAATATGAGGAAAAATCTTATCTCTCTGGGAGCTTTGGAATCCAAGGGTCTCAAGATCACCATGGAGGGTGGAGTTCTTAAAGCTGTGTACGGGGCACTGGTGGTAATGAAAGGTACAAGACGAAATAACTTGTATTTCTTGCAGGGGAATACAGTTATTGGTGGAGCAGCTGTCACCGAAGCTGCTGACGCAGATAGCACAGACACCACGAGGTTATGGCATATGCGTCTTGGGCATGCTGGTGAAAAAGCGTTGCAAGGATTGGTGAAGCAAGGCTTATTGAAAGGTGCAAAGGCATGCAAATTGGAATTCTGTGAGCATTGTGTGTTGGGTAAGCAAACTAGAGTAAAATTTGGCACTGCTATTCACCACACTAAAGGCATTCTTGATTATGTTCACACTGATGTTTGGGGACCTTCCAAGAATGCATCTTGGGGAGGTAGCCATTATTTTGTCTCCTTTATTGATGACTTCTCTAGAAGAATATGGGTGTACACCATGAAGCGTAAAGATGAAGTCTTGAAGATATTCCTGAAGTGGAAAAAGATGATTGAAACGCAAAGCGGTCGAAAGATCAAGACTCTCAGATCAGACAATGGGGGTGAATATAAGTCTGATCCTTTCTTGAAAGTTTGTCAAGATGAGGGTATTGTGAGGCACTTCACGGTTAGGGAGACACCGCAACAGAATGGGGTGGCGGAGCGCATGAACCGTACTTTGCTTGAGAAAGTTCGGTGTATGTTGTCTAATGCTGGTTTAGGCAAGGCGTTTTGGGCTGAGGCAATCACTTATGCAAGCCATCTCATTAATCGATTGCCAGCTGTTGCGAACGAGGGCAAAACGCCCATGGAGGTATGGTCTGGTAAACCTTGTACTGATTACAAGTTTTTACACATATTTGGTTGTCCTGCTTACTATCATGTCAGAGAAAGCAAGTTGGATCCAAGAGCAAAGAAAGCTCTATTTATGGGCTTTAGCACTGGCGTGAAGGGATACCGACTCTGGTGTCCAGATGAGAAGAAATTTGTTGTAAGCAGAGATGTGACTTTTGATGAGGCTGCTATGGTTAATCAGAACAAGCATGAAGGTGAAACTGAAGCGACCAAGACCATGAGTAACTCAAAGCAGGTGGAGTTACTGAAGACTCCAGTTGTTCCAGTAAGGCCTAGTCCTACAGTTAATTCTGATGATGAGGACGAGGATGATGAAGAGGAGGCACCTACCCAAGAGCCTCCACAGCAACAAGACTATATTGCAACCAGAAGATCGAGAAGGGAAATTCGAAAGCCTGCTCGATTTACTGATATTGTGGCATATGCACTTCCCGTTATTGAAGATGATATTCCATCCGCCTACAAAGAAGCTGTCATGAGTTCAGAGTGCGAGTTGTGGAAGAAATCTATGGATGAGGAGATGAAATCTCTTCATAAAAATAAGACTTGGAAGCTGATTCAGTTACCAAAGGGGAAGAAAGAAATTGGTTGTAAATGGGTGTATGCCAAAAAGATGGAATCTTTGGGAAAATACAATGTAAGATTCAAAGCCAGATTGGTAGCTAAAGGCTATGCTCAAAAAGAAGGCATTGACTACAATGAGGTATTTTCTCCTGTAGTAAAACATTCTTCTATTCGTATTTTGTTGGCTTTGGTTGTGCAGTTTGACCTTGAGTTGGCCCAACTTGATGTCAAGACTGCGTTCTTACATGGTGATTTGGAGGAAGAGATTTATATGTCTCAGCCAGAAGGTTTTAAGGTTGCTGGAAAGGAAAATTGGGTTTGCAAATTGGAAAAATCATTGTATGGCTTGAAGCAGTCTCCAAGACAATGGTACAAGCGATTTGATCAATTTATGATCGGGCAAAAGTACACAAGAAGTCACTATGACCATTGTGTATACTTTCGCAAACTACAAGATGGAACCTTCATTTATCTGCTTTTATATGTTGATGATATGCTTATAGCATGTAAGAGAAAAGTGGAGATTGAAAGGTTGAAGACTCAACTGAGTAATGAATTTGAGATGAAGGACTTGGGAGAAGCTCGGAAGATACTAGGTATGGAAATTGAAAGAGATAGACTGAAGGGCAAGATTAGTTTGTGTCAGAAGCAGTATTTGAAGAAGGTACTACAACGTTTCAGGATGAATGAAAATTCAAAACCGGTTAGTACACCTCTTGCCCCTCATTTCAAACTTAGTGCTTCTATGTCTCCTAAAACTGTTGAAGAGAGTCAGTACATGGCTCAAATTCCTTATGCAAATGCTGTTGGTAGTTTGATGTATGCTATGGTGTGTACTAGGCCTGATATTTCACAAGCTGTTAGTATTGTCAGTAGATATATGCATAAACCAGGAAAAGAGCATTGGCAAGCTGTGAAATGGATTCTACGGTATATTCTGGGTACTGTGGATGTTGGTTTATTGTTCCAGCAGGATAAAGTTACTGGTCAATGTGTTGTTGGATATGTGGATTCTGATTATGCAGGTGATTTGGACAAGCGTAGGTCCACTACTGGTTTTGTATTCACTATTGCTGGAGGTCCAGTAAGTTGGAGGTCGATTCTGCAATCTACAGTTGCTTTGTCGACTACTGAGGCTGAATACATGGCTGTAACAGAATCTATAAAGGAAGCCATATGGCTTCAAGGGTTGCTTGATGACTTAGGGGTTCAACAGGACCATGTGGATGTTCATTGCGACAGTCAGAGTGCTATTCATTTAGCAAAGAATCAAGTTCATCATGCACGTACGAAACACATTGATGTGAGGTTCCATTTTGTTCGTGAGATTATTGACGAGGGAGATATTCTTCTTCAGAAGATTGGGACCGCTGACAATCTTGCGGATATGTTAACAAAGCCAGTTTCGTTGCTCAAGTTTAAGCACTGTTTAGACTTGATTGGCATTTGTAAAATTTGTTGATTGCCCCATGGGGGATTGAGAGACGACCATGAAGGAGTTCTACTTAGAGGGTTTGAGTCAAGGTGGAGATTGTTGATTATTGACTCAAACAATTGTAGTATGAAACCAACAAAGGGTTTCGGCTACTTTTGTGGTCAAAGTTGGTGGTAGGCATAATACATGTGTCAAATTCATGGATGCACTTATGCCTAACTTTGTTAGGCCTTTGGCCATTGTTTCTTTGGCTATAAAAGGAGAAGCATAAGCAACCTTAAGATCATCCCATAACCAAGAGAAAAAGAAAATAGCAAGAAGCCATTCGGCATAGAGAAGAATTTTCTCAAATTGTCTTGCTTTGTATTTTTGGTTTTCTTTTCTTATTGTAAGTGTGAGAGCTTGGGTTATTCGGGTCTTTGGGAAATTGAGTGATAAACACTATTGTATGTTCTCATTGATTATAGTGGAATACTCCGTCGTCTCCAAACTGGATGTAGGCATTGCCGAACCAGTATAAATCTTGGTGTTCTTGTTGGTATTGTTCCATTTATCTTTTGTCAGTTATTGTGGTTTATTTTTCACTCACACTTGGTTGACGCTTCCGCACAACATCAACATCATGACTTGTATCTCCTACAGATTTCACAGGAATGACAAGCCATTCAAGAAACACAAAAGAAGCTATGAGTGCAAGACAAAAGGATAATCATAAAATGATGCACATATTATGTGCCATGTTTTGGAAGAACCTGAAGAGGCTACCGAGGTTAAGTCCCTTGCTCAAACTCGTAAAGACCAGATTATGGAGAATCAGGCACATGTTACCATTGACATTGAACGGAAAGATGAAATCCGTCCTCCCGAACAGCAAATAAATGACGCTACCGAGCTCGCTGGTTTTCGCCTCCGAATGCGCAAGGGATTTGAGGACCAAGTCTGGCGTCAGAAGCGGAATGCCCGCGTTTGGATCAAGTGTGCTCGGTGGGAGGAGTCCCAGAAGGAATTGGACCTGCACGCTCTGTTTGGGAGCGGCTACTTGAGGTAGATTATTGAAACCACACCGTCTGGGTCGAGTATGCTGCGATGGAGATGATGAATAAGATGATCAACTGTGCGAGGAATGTGTGGGAGCGTGCTGTGCAACTCTTGCCGAGGGTGGATCAGCTCTGGTACAAATACATTCACATGGAGGAGATGATAGGGAATGTGGCTCGTGCTCGGGAAATATTTCGGAGGTGGATGGATTGGATGCCGGACCAGCAAGGCTGGATCGAATTCATTGAGTTTGAGCTTCGGTATAATGAAGTAGATCACGCGAGAGCGATTTTTGAGCAGTTCGTACAATGTCATCCAAAAGCTGACGCTCGGATTCGGTATGCCAAGTTTGAGATGAAGAATGGTGACCTTGCAAGGGCAAGGGATGTGTATCAGACGGCAGTGGATATGGTAGACAATGATGAGGAGGCCCAACGGTTGTTTCTTGCTTTTGCTGAATTTGAAGAAGAGTGCAAAGAAGATGTTATTAAGCAAAAGGAACAATGCATTCAGCGCTCCAGAAGGGTTTTCGAGAGAGCGTCGGAATATTTTAGAACTTCAGCGCCGGAACTTAAGGAACAAAGAATGCTAGAACAATGGCTGAATATGGAGGAGGAGTTTGGGGATTTGGGTGGTGTTACGTTAGTGCAAGCGAAGCTGCCGCGGAGATTGAAGAGGAAGAGGCCAATATTTATTGAAGATGGTGGTTCTGCTGGGTTTGAAGAATACATTGATTATTTTTTTCCAGAAGAAGCTCTTAGCACGAACTGGAAGCTTTTCGAAGCTGCCTACAATTGGAAGAGGAGCGTGACCTGCCGGCTCCAGTAGAAGGTCATCTGCATCATCTTCTTCGATTTCTAGAGAGAGAAAGTAGAAGCAGCGGATTTTTGGAGAAGACGACTTGCGAGACGGGCAAGAAATTTAGAAAAATGGAAAGTTTGATCCGTTTGGTGTGTAGTACTACTACATTGTTAATTGTTTGGTACGAGATGTGCGTTGGTTTTGTCTCCATGAGTTTCTGGACGTCTTTTGATTTTGTATGATTAACAGTGTTTAGAGGGGCTGATTTGGAATTTAAAAAGTATGGGGGCCGCTAAGTATTTGGGCTTGATGGCAATTTTGTCCTAAGAAAAAAAACCCAAAATGCAGTACAAGGATCGAAGATGGTAAAGATTGTACTGCAGACAGTACAATCTGAACAACCCAAACGAAGGCCCAATGTAGTTTCTTCCCTTTTCTCTCCAAGAGGGAGAGCAACTTGTCTAGATCGGATTTATCGTCATTGTGACGTTTTGATATTGTTTGTTTGTTTTTTTTACATGACATTGAATTATTAGATCAAGAGGTCACAAGATAGGAAACCAACTTTATGGAAGTCCGCTTGTAAATGGCAAGTTTTGCTATTTTGATCTCTTCAAGTGCCTTTTTAATAAGATCAAATCTTTTTAAGTTCGATTGTGGTAGTATGAATGTAGTCTCACTTGTTCTAGGTGTGTAACAATGTCATGTGACAAGTATTTTTAGGCTACGACAAGTATTTTTAGTAAGAAAGAAACTCTTATAATATACGTAATACAAACTTAGAACACATAGCAAATATGTATTAGACGAATAACGTTATTAAACTATGTCTTGGTTGTAAGAGAAAATCTTTCATTACATAGGGTGGTCTCACACTACGTGAGAGTCGAGTGGGACTGAATTTTAGGAGAGTTACAAGCTTTGATACATCGTTGGCATGGACAAGCTAACTAAAAGTGTAACTCCATCTGTAACTAACTAGTTGTATGATGAAACTTTTTACTTCATTCATTAAGAAAATATAATCCTTCTCCAAAGTCCAAAAGCCAACCGCACGATCGCTATCATCAGACGCATATGAAGGCGCTTCGTCTTTAATCTCCATCAGCAAGCTGAAGCCTTCATTGTTATTCTCCCAAAGGCTCGCCTTTTTCTCTTCAGTCACTAACCCTACGTCTTCAAATACCTTCTCCGACGACGAGAAGTCAGCGGCGTTTACTGGTATAATCTCAAGTTCTAGTGTCGGACGACAATCACACAACGCCGTTGGGAGGAGAAATTAAATTTAGGGAACTCTAGTAGCTTTATCGGCACCGCGACTCACCTCCTTCGAGTCGTCAACAACAACAGCGGTCCCTTTGGAGTTTGCGAGGAAATAGGTGGTGGCCAATCTTCCGGTGATCATGATCACGGAGGAAGTGTTGAAGGAGCTCGGAGAGGACGCAGATTGCTGCATTTGTAAGGAAAACTTGGTTGTCAATGACAAAATGCAGGTGTTGCCCTGCAAGCACACTTTTCATCCTCCTTGCCTAAAGCCATGGCTGGTAATTCAAAATTTTCAACATTTGCTGTATTGCTAATGTATCTCATTGGTTGCGTTCAATTCGAATTTTAAGTGGCTGACTGACTGGGGTTTTTGGGTTGTTTTGATTGTGGCAGGATAAGCACAATTCTTGTCCGATATGCCGGCATGAGCTGCAGACGGATGATCACGTGTACGAGAACTAGAAGGAGAGGGAGAATGAGGCCGAAGGAGACAGAAAAGGAGATGCGAAGGTGGTGAATACATTTGCTTCAACAATGTTTAGATGATGACATTTGCTTCAACAATTGTCAAATTTGCAGCTTCATTAATAAATTCTTATTCAGTCCATCACATTAAGCATGTCTATGAGTGTGTTTTGATAGCCTGGTTTGAAGTGCTTTTAGAATTGCTAAAAGTGCGTTCGGACAACTAAAACTGTTTTGAATGCATCTGTTGTTGTGAGCTATTTGTTGAGTTTCTTTGCTTGGAACTAAAGACTAGGATGTTATATTTCAACTGAAATACTGGCCTTTTTCTTTAGACAAGGCCAAGGTGGTAGAGAGCTAACCATTTATTCCAGGTTCACGGCTTTTATTCCAGGTCGCCCAACTATACCATACACCGAACATTGTCTTAATAGTGGTTAATTCGTGTACCTGGGAACATTTTTCTTTTGTTGGAAAGAAGTATGATATTCATTAGTGTTATGGAAGAATACGTACAAGAGAGGATGGGGTGCACCACTGAAAGGGACCTTAGTACAAACATTGTCGGGGATTTCAACCCAATCGAAGGAGAAAAGAACTCTACACGCCAAAATTACTAGTATGACTATCCTTTACAAGGAGATCTACAATCATGTAAGCTCCTCAAACCAAACTACGTCTATGCCAAAATTACATAGTATGACGATCCTTTACATAGTATGACTGTTCACATGATTGTATTTGACCTGTTGAAAAATGGCCATGAAGGATCATTAAGCGTAGGTCCAAGCAATGAGGAGTCAGCAGAGGAATGCTTTCCGGAATCACTTTCTAATGCCTGCAAGTTCTCATGGCTTCGGTGAAGATGATCAAAATTTGTGGGGAAGCTTCAGGAGTGGTATGTTGATGGTCAACATCACGCTTTTAGGTTCTACAGAATCCCTGAAACGATAGGTAAATTACCTATTCAGCAACATCTATATGACATTGTCCTAAAATTAAATTTTCCTAAGAAACAACTAAATAATGTATATTAAAGCCAAACAACAAACCTCATGAGAAACCTGAAGGCAACCTCAACTAACGCTCTTTAATTTGGCTCACCTCTGCTCAAGTCCTAATATTTTCTGCGAAAACTTGAGCAACTAAGATAAGAAAATTATGCGCCATGCAAATTTGATATCGAATTTGGTACATATGTATGAATAGTTACTAAAAAATGTTTCATTAATTAGTAAGATGAATGCACGATAAGTTTTCTAGATGGTTTATTGATATCATAACTTTCACCCAGTCGTCCCGCAGAGAAATTAGAAATGAGTAGCTGAAGTTAAATAATCCTTGAAATACATAAAGAAAGAAAATTACCTTTTAAAAGAAGATTAATATGTATGCCTAGCTCGCGAGTCACCAGTTGATCCACATTACACTAATATTTTGAAGAAGAAAAATAAGAAAATTAAACAAATATGATGATAGCATGCGTAGATGTGTAAATAAGATAGAGTCCAATTACCACTATTTTGAGATTTTGATGTTTGGGATGTGAGAAATCTTGTGCCACTCTTCTCCACTGCTTTGTTCACAACGCTCTGAAAGACTCGGACAATCCTCAATGATAAGATCCTGCAGGGGTGTTTTGCAGAGGAAGTCTGGTAGTGTTTTTATGCCGTGGCAGTATTCAATTCGTAAAGAGGAAAGGCATGGCATGATTGAAATTTCAAAATCCTCTTTGTTCCACCCTTCCACGCCTACTTCCCACTCCTTCAACGCTGACATGGAACAAATTTTGAATTCTTTCAACTTTGGAAAAAATGAGGTGGATGATGATGATGTCAATGACGGTTCATCTGAGTCAACTATTCCCAAAAATTCACCACCAATCCTTTCCAAATTCTCCATTTTCCATAGAGTCAGCTTTTCAAGGTAGAGCAATTTCCCAAGAGGAGGCAAAAACTTGCATTCACTCCATCCATATAGAATGATGATTCTTAAGTTGTGCAAAGACATCATCCAATCGGGGCAGGTGGTGCCTGAATGATAACAAATGTCTAAAGATTCCAGATTTTCGTGCGGTCGTAGCCCATTCAGTATTTCTACAGTGCTTCCTGTCTGCTTGTATTGAACATCCTTAGAATCAATTTGGAGATGAAAGAGTTTCTTCATGTCCCACAACTGTGCTTTCTCAAGCTCTCTCTCATCTTTCACATTCCCCTTCAATTTTATGCTGAGACTGCCCTCAAGGTTCAACACTCTCAGATCTCCCACTTGTAATGCTGCTCTGTCCTCATCCTCACCACAAACCACGACACACGCATCAATTGTTTTCAATTTTTTTAATCTCCGAATCCCTTTTGGCAAGTACTCTAGCTCATCACAGCGCTCAACATACAGGTGCTTTAAGCTAGTCAACTTTCCCATGTTATCAGGTAGTTTTTCAAGTGAAATACAGAAAACAAGGCACAAGGTATACAAATTGTACAACTCACAGATACTGTCCGGCAATATCTTCAACCTTCTATTCCATGACAAATCAATATGCCTTAAATGTATCAATTCACCAATTTCCTTTGGGACTTCACTTATGCCGCTCCAACTCAAATTTAATGTCCTAAGACATTTCAATTGTAGAATAAAGTTTGAGTCTATCTTAGCAATGAATGAATGAAAAAATGAGAGTGAACGTAGGTTTTTGCAATTGTAATATGCATTAGAAGGTGGGAATGGCTGTGACTCCCTAAAGGTTAAGGTCAAATGACGAACCTTTTCACCCAAAGCCTGTATTTCACTGTCAACATCATCAGTGATCAAACATTCGTTCTTGGTGAGAGATTGCACAAAGTCATGAACAATATCATGCATTTTACAACCTGTAGTTTTACCACTAACACTGTCTTTCTTCAAATCTTGAAAAAAAGACCGTGCTAGTAAGTGATCAAAAATTGCTTGACCAACTTCTCCCTCATCTTTATTTCCTTTTGAATTAAGATAATCTTGTGCCATCCAAAGATTAATCAAGTCATCTCTCTCAAACTCATGATCTTTAGCAAAACTAGCACAATACAAAAGACAACATTTGGCTGTTGGGGCCAAATCATAATAACTTAGAAAAAGTGGTTGAAAAACTTCTTGCTCCACCTCTTCTTGATCCCATATTTTACTATTCAAGACATCTAGCCATTCCCTCCTTGTTTTCTTATTATACATAAGACCACCTAAAGCCTTTGCAGCGAGAGGTAAACCCTTGCATTTCTTCACAATATCGTTACTAATATCTTCAAACTCCTTAGACTTATCTACTTCTATACCAGCAAAAGCCATATAATTGAAGATTGATAAACAATATTCATCACTCAACTCTTCCAAATTGATCATGTCACATCGTGCTCTCATTGTATCAACAACATCGTGTTGTCTTGTGGTCATCAATATTCTACTTCCATGAGCACCACTTTGAATTAGTGATGCCCTTAATTTTTCCCACTTTTTACGATCGTGGGTCCACACATCATCTAAGACAAGGAGAAACCTTTTGCCCTCGATGGATGTTGACATATGTTGCAAGACATGATCCAACTCATATGAGTTTGGGGCATTATCACCGCATATAGCTTTGGCAATCTTAATCTCATCAAAAGGATCTGAGACACAAACCCACACTCTCTTTTCAAAATAGGCTTTAACCTTGTCATCATTATAAACAAGTTGGGCTAGGGTTGTTTTTCCCATTCCTCCCATCCCTAGAATAGGGATGATAAGGAACCCCCTCCGATCTTCTCCACCATCACTCAACAACTTTGTTATCAGAATGTCTTTTTCCTTTTCTCGACCAAATACCTCTGACACGACGACAAAAGACGAAGTCTTCTGCCGTTCAGGTAATTCTTGAATGCCTCTTTCTATGTGTTGAAACTCATATCTTTTTCTTTGCACATCAATTTTACGTAGCCTACCATTTAAATCTTTTATCTTCCTCGCAATGTCACGGCGAAAAATCACCTCTTTGGCTTTACGAAAACAAAAGCAGCTAGAGGAAACAGAGAAAGTTACCTTCTTCTTCTTCTTCTTCTTCTTTTCCTCCTCCTCCTCCTCAGGAACAACAACATCTTCACCTTCTCGTTCTTGCTTCTCAACCTGTTGTCTCAGCATGTCAGTGTTCCACTCGTCCAGCACATCCACCATCTGGAAGGATATGTCTTTGAGCTGATCCAACCAGATCCTCACGCTGGCCTCCTTGACTTGCCTTTGCTCCGCATCTTCGAGAACGGCTTGAATAGCTCTGAGATTGCTAGCAAATTCTTCAACATCTTCCTTGGCGTCCAAAACAAGTTTCACCTCTCCGTCAACGTACTCGTAAACTGTTAAAACCAGCCGATCCAGTAGCATGGAAATGATTCCGTCAGCCATTTTTTCAGCGTCCGCAATCTGTTGTCACTGAGTGGAAAAAGCAATGAAGAAGAAGAAATGCAGAATGTTTGTAGCGTTGCCTCTCTTCTGTCCAGCTTATACGATTATTCCAAGTCAATCAAGTCAATTAAAGTAAAGTGAGTGGTTGGTGTGCTGTTTGTCGAGGCCAGCTCCATCTCACACCACACAAAAGGAAAAATATCAGGCCTTCGTTACCCTACCATTTATACAAGACAAGCGTTCAATTTTTTGTTTTTATTGTCAAACAGATTTTTTAAATTAGAGGTTAGATTAATTACTAACAAAGTTCGAATTCACAAGTCATGTAAGGATCTTTATTGCAATAAAGAACGACTTGTATAAGACAAGCGTTCAATTATTACTTGGTAATTTGTATTCAAATACTAGCTCTGTTTATGGAGTTTACGTATCTATGTCGTTGCTGCTTATAATTATTTGTTTATCAATAAAATCCAGCGGTCGTTTCTGATGAAAAAAACCCAAGCTATGAGTTCAGTTTTTACCTTAATTGTCCTTTTTTTTTCTTATGTAAATTTTCAGCTGGAGCATTGCCAAGCTTGGTGTTGTACGTCTTCTTTATTGGGTCGTGCAACTTTTCTCATGGGGTTTCAGTTGTAATAAGTAGTAAAAATTTGGATTTGTATGGTTTAATTGATTTAACACGCGAATTTCAAATTTTAGAATAACTTGACGTCGATCAATAGGAGGGTGAACATCTCTCACTTGAGGGTTGGACAAAAATGCGCTCATAATTTATTGATATTGTTTTGTACTTGTAAGCGATAAGTTTTTTCGGTTTAAATATCTTAAATGACGAGTTCGATATTAATTTGTTCTTACATCACTTAGCGTAAACATATGATTGTATAATGAATATATAAATATATTTTATTGTCTTTATAAGAATAATTAGATACAAGATCAATTAAACAACTTTTCTGTTTGAGATAAGCGTGCATTTTTACAATTATTCTGGATATTGTGTGTAACCTCGTGCTGCACAAGCTGTGCACATTCATGCACCCCATATCGTCTATTTTTGTTAGGTTTTTATTCTTGATCATTGAAATTTAAAATTGATAGAAGTGATCGCTGACATTGTTCATTGTCAATCATTTTGGTCATTTTGTGAGAAATTCCTGTTAAATTAAGGATATTTTTGTCAAAACAACTCCTAATCCTGTTAAATTGATGATATTTTTGTGAAATCAATTCCTCATCTTGAAATGGTGGTTAACATAAATTTTTTACAAGAATGCCAAAATGATTGACAGTGGACAATTTTAGAGATTACTTCTATCGATTTTAAATCTTATAGACCAAAATAAGGAGTTATAACAATCTTGAGAGCAATTTTGACTAAAATACTTTTACTGACACAGTGTTAGTTCAAAATGTCCTGCTGCTGCTCCTTATATTTTTTTTGTTGATTTTCTGTCCAACGTGTGAACCATGAGTGGGCTAATGGGCCTTGGGCTGGGCTTTGATTTGGGTTATTGTTAGGTCTCTTTTTCAGTTTTGTTACTTTTATGGTTAAAATTTTGTTTTGTGAGGGACTTCATTAAAACTCCCAAAATTTAACTAATTATAATTTAAATTTTCTTGGTTTTTTCGTGCCATATCTTCTCTGCGATCATGGTTGGGGAAAGACCTAAATTACAAATCTTGTTGAATACATGGAACAATATAAGTTAAAATTTTCTATTGTTTAATATTGTCCATTTTTGTTTAATTCATTTAATTTAAAGGTTAAAAATAATAAGAGTGTACGAGAGTCTAAACAAGTTGTCTGCCAATAATTTTTTTGTATAGAATTGTACCCAAACACAAACACTTGTGCATTTATGGGAAAAAAAAATTGGTCAAGCCTACGAGAGTACAACCACCAATCCACCAGATTAACAGATGACCACACTCAACTCGACTTATATATCATTAGTTTGTATATTTTTATCATCACATGCCTTAACACAACGATAGATCAAAAAGAAAATTTGAATTAAAGCGCGAGAAATAAATACATAATTGCGTATACAAACTAGAGACTAGGATTTATGTGGTTTGGACATGTGAACCGAATATCTACAAATGTTTCGGTTAGAAGATGTAACTATGAGACGAAGCCTCATGAAAGAATGGTAGATAAAGACCTAGAAAGGGTTGGAAAGAGATTTAAAATATATATATATATATATATATATATATATGGAATATGAGCTAACATAATATATGACGCAAAATCGAGTGTAATGACGTTTTATAATTCATACAACCAGCCACTAAACACTCAAGAGTCGTTAATCACCACGGAAAAAAACCCACCAAAGAACTCACTTTGCAGTTAGCTATGGCACAAAACTTACACTCCAAGACACACTCGTGTCTTGTGTTTCTAGTTTAATTACCAAAACCAAACAATAATTAAAATAAAATAATTAAAAACAAAAAACATAAGCATGTATCTAAAGAAACTTGGATTAAAAGAAAGAACATGTACATTTAGATCAACTATTAGAACTAGTCCACTACATTAATCAAAAGGCTTTTTATCCGAAATAGTCTCTGAGATATGCATAATTATCCATTTTGGTCCCTAAGATTCCAAATCAATAAAAGTGGTTCCTGAGATTGTCCACCATCCATCATTTTGGTCCTTCCGATGGAGCTTTTGGCTGGAAGTTTGGGCAATTTCATAGCTTCGTAACTCAATCGTTTCTTAACCAAATTCGACCCATAATATATCAAAATGAAGATACGAAAGTGTAAAATAAGATTATACCTATTTGGGAGCCCAATGGTTGCTGGAGCTGACCGAAAAATAGCCTCAAAGTTGACTGGTCCGAGCGAAAACTTGAAAACTCGCCGGAAATTTGCCGAAAACTGGGTAAACTTTAAACGTTCGTAACTTCTTCAATACTCAACAAAATCAAGTGATTCAAAAACAAAAATCATACTTCTCGACGAGACGAAGATAATGGTACCTTTCAACTTCCAAGCCTACTTCCCAAACCTCCAACGCTAACATTAACGAAATTTCGAGTTCTTTCAACTAAAAAAAAAAAAGAGGACGATGATGATTTCAATGACGTTTCATCTTCGTCGACTATTCCCAAAAATTCACCACCAATATTTTCCACCTTCTTTTATACACAACAGACTCAGCTTTTCAAGGTAGGGCAATTTCCCAAGAGGAGGTTAAAACTTGGAGTCCCTCCATTCATATAGAAATATGCCTCAAATATATCAATTCACCAATTTCTTTTGGGACTTCACTTATGCCACTGCCACTCAAATTTAATGTCCTAAGACATTTCAGTTGTAGAATAAAATTTGAGTCTATTTTAGCAATGAAACCAAAATATGAGTATGAGATTGTTGTGAATGAATCTAGATTTTTGCAATTGTAATATGTATTAGATCGATAATGTTAGTGAATTTGATAGTTAGTTGTTAGGGGTGAGAGGAACTGGTGTGATTGAATCTGGTGGATACCAAAACACACTCAAATGAAGTAGCGAATGAAGAACAAAAGAAAAATCCAAAACATAAAAGAAAGAAAAAATAAAAAAAAATATTGAAAAAGCATCCTGAATGCAATGCTCGTTAGATAGTGGTTAAAAAGCACTTTGCTTGAGCGCTAGACTAGATAGCATTTATGTCTCTTCATAGACTTACTTTCATGTCGATGGATATGTGTGTTTGCGAATTGACGTTTGGCTAGACCTATCTTTAAAGCTCCGTGCCATAAAGTTGTCAAGTCTGCCAACCGACTTGAATGGTCGAAAAATAATTCAAGTTTTGCGCTCGTCTCTCCTTGTCGGTGGACAATCCAGGTTATGTCATATAGATTCCTTGGACTAGCTTGCAAGACCAATGACTTGATCTTCTTATATTTGAGTGGGCTCTGTCTAACCCATCCATTGGACCCAAAAATAATTACATATTGTAATAGGTTTACAAAGATCTTATGCTAACATGAATGAAAACCAAACGAATTCAGATAAAATAATGTGAAAAAAAAAATACCACAAACAACTTGCTACATTTGCTAACTTTTTGGTAATCTTTTGTTTCACAGCAATTTTTTAGTATCAAACATTGAATTAGGTGAACCCAACCCTACAACTTATCCTACCCACCAGGCAACTCACGCAACTGGCCACATGTGAAACAAACGACATTGATAAAGGTGTCGTTTATGAAGTAATGAGAAGGCGTGAGAACACAGTGACGTGGAAAGACGGTTAGAATATGAGACGGCAAGCAGACGATCCGAATCCGATTCCCACCTTCGTCTCCCAACGGTGACCCTCCTCGCCAACCCAAACTCCAGAAAATATAAGAAAAATCCGAAACCCAAAAACGCAGAAAAATAAAATATCCGATTCGATTCAAACCGATTTAACCCGAATCTGAAATTTGGAAGTAAAATTCAAAGACGAAAAGAAATTGGAGCAGCGATTGGAGGAGCTCCACAAGGACGTTTCCAAGAAGCACAAGTTCGAGGACGCCGTCACCGCTCTTAATTCGCTGCTCCGGGACCACTACTCCTCTGCTTCTCCGTCGCTGCAGAAACTGTACTACGGCGTCATGTGCCGGGTCGCTACCGTGTTGAAGACCCGGTACACCTCCCCGGGTTTCTGGGCTGCCGGACTCGCCCTCTTTCAGCTCTCCCAAACTACGTCTATGCGAAATGAAGGATCATTAAGCGCAGGTCCAAGCAATGAGGAGTCAGCAGAGGAATGCTTTGAGGAATCACCTTCCAATGCCTGCAACTTCTCATGGCTTAGGTGAAGATGATCAAATTTTGTGGGGAAGCTTCAGTAGTGGTATGTTGATGGTCGACATCACGCTTTTAGCTTCTACAGAATCCCTGAAACGATAGGTAAATTACCCATTCAGCAATATCTCAATGACATTGTCCTAGAATTTAATTTTCCTAAGAAACAACCAAATAATGTATATTAAAGCCAAATAACAAACCTCACGAGAAACCTGAAGGTGACCTCAACTGACTCTCTTTCATTTGGCTCACCTCTGCTCAACTCTTACTATTTTCTGCGAAAACTTTAGCAAATAAGATAAAAAAATTATGCGCGGTGCAAATTTGATATCGTACGTACGTATGAATAGTCACGAAAAAGTGCTTCATAAATCAGTAAGATGAATGCACAATAAGTTTCTTAGATAGTTTATTGATATCTTAACTTTCACTCAGTCGTCTAGCAAAAAAATTAGAAATGAGTAGTTGAAGTTAAATAATCCTTAAAATATATAAAGAAAGAAAATTACCTTTTAAAAGAAGATTAATATGTATGCTTAGCTCGCGAGTCACCAATTGATCCACATTACTCATACCTGTAAAGTAGAAAAATAAGAAAATTAAACAAATATGATGACATCATACATAAATGTGTAAACAAGATGGATTGAGCTCAATTACCAGGATTATCAGATTTTGATGTTTGGGATGTGAGAAATCTTGGGCCACTCCTCTCCACTGCCATGTTTATAGCGCTTTGAAAGCCTCGGACACTCCTCAATGATAAGATACTTCAGGGGTGTTTTGCAAAGGAAGTTTGGCAAGGTTTTCATGCTTACGCATAAAATAATTTCTAATTAGGAAAGGCATGGCATGATTGAAATTTCAGAATCCTCTTTGTTCCACCCTTCCACGCCTACTTCCCACTCTTCCAACGCTGACATGTAACAAATGCTGAGTTGTTTCAACTTGGGGAAAAATGAGATGGATGATGATGATGTCAATGACGTTTCATCTGAGTCAACTATTCCCAAAAATTCAGCACCAATCTTTTCCACCTTCTTCATTGCATACAAAGTCAGCTTTTCAAGGTAGGGCAATTTCCCAAGAGGAGGCAAAAACTTGCATTCACTCCATACATATAGAGTGATGATTCTTAAGTTGTGCAAAGACATCAACCAATTGGGGCAGGTGGTGCCTGAATGAAAAGAAATCTCTAAGGATTCCAGATTCTCGTGCGGTCGTAAAGCATTCAGTATTTCTATTGTGCTTCTTGTCTGCTTGTACAAGACATCCCTACAATCAATTCTGAGATGAAAGAATTTCTTCAGGCTCCCTCTCGTCTTTCACATTCCCCTTCAAATATATGGTGAGACTGCCCTCAAGGTTCAAGACTCTCAGATCTCCCACTTGTAATGCTGCTCTGTCCTCATCCTCGCCACAAACCACAACACACGCATCAATTGTTTTCAATTTTTTTAATCTCCGAATCCCTTTTGGAAAGTACTCCAGCTTATAACAAAGATCAACATAAAGGTGCTTCAAGCTAATCAACTTTCCCATGTTATCTGGTAGTTTTTCAAGTGACTCGCAACCAGAGAGGCGCAAGGTATACAAATTGTATAACTGACAGATACTTTTCGGCAATATCCTCAAATGACAATTCCATGACAAATCAATATGCCTCAAATGTATCAATTCACCAATTTCCTTTAGGACTTCACTTATGCCACTGCCACTCAAATTTAATGTCCTAAGACATTTCAGTTGTAGAATAAAACTTGAGTCTATCTTAGCAATGGATGAATTCAAATATGAGTTTGAGATTTTTGTGAGTGAACGTAGGTTTTTGCAATTGTAATATGCATTAGAAGGTGGGAGTGGCTCACTAAGTTCCAACTTCAAGGTCAAATGACGAACCTTTTCACCCAAAACCTCAATTTCATTTTCAACACCCTCAACGTCGATGATCAAACATTCGTTCTTGGTGAGAGATTGCACAAAGTCATGAACGATATCATGCATTTTGCAACCTATAATCTTACCACTAACACTATCTTTCTCCAAATCTTGAAAAAAAGACCTTGCTACAATTTGTCTCACATCTGCTCAATCTCTCGTATGTTCTGCAAAAACTTGACCAATTAAGATTAGCAATCCTTGCACCGTGGAAATTTGATACACACAGCTAAATAATTACCTAAAAGCATGTCATAAATCAGTTAGGCGAAATGCACGATAAAAATATCACAACAATTCACTCAGTCGTCTTGTAGAGAAATTAAAAGTAAGTGGCTGAGGTTAAATATTCATTACTAATTTGATAAAGAGTTCACTATATATATATATATATATATATATATATATATATATATATAGCTCTCGAGTCACCAGTTGATTGACATTGTTCATGCCCTTTGAAGATCATCTGAATTTTGAAAAAAGAAAAATAAGCAAATTAAACAAATAAGCAAATTGCATTCATGGCCTACAAAATCACAACTGGATGAAATCAATTCATACCACATATATGTTCATGGTTTCGAATTCCCCCTAGCCAAAAAGGGGTTTAGTTCCTCATGATAGCAATTAAACAAAGAAATCTAAATTGAAACATTAAAAACAAAGATAGACAACACCTAGAAACGCTTCAGCGATCCAACGTCTTGAATGGCATGCATGACTCTAGAAGGGGCAAGGCGCCACTCTTTTAGGGATTTCTAGAAGAATTTAGGTGCAGGTTCTTAGGCTTCTAGATGGAACACTTAGGGGACCATGCGCCATGTTTTTAGGGTCAGAGATTGGCTTTCTAGAAGCTAAAGGGTGCAGCACTAAACAAGGGAAAGATAAGGGCTTCTAGAACATGTTAGGCGCCACCTTTGTAGGAAAAATAGGATAAGGTCTTCTAGAAAATATTTCTATGTCTCCTAAACTGAAAACAACTCCACTTTGTAGCTGGAAATGAGTTAAGAAAGGATTAGGATAGGATAAGGCTAGTTAAGCTAGGATAAGGTTTGGATAAGATAAGGTTGTTTTGGATAATTCTCCTTCTTTTGAGCTGATTCCTTATCTTCAATGACTTGAATTGATTTTTCCAACTTTGAAACATATTCCTAGCTCCATTTGAACTCCAAATTCGTCCGTCCTTTTGTCCATTACTTGTGCTATCCATTCCAAGCCCAGATTTGCTCCAAAATGCTCCAAAATGCATCTTTTTGCCAACTTTGCTTCTTGGACCTAAAAACACACGAAAATGACTTAAGACACTATAATAAGCAACAAATAACTAAGTAAATACAAGAAAATATTCTAACTAAGTAGCATAAATATGCTCCTATCAAATTCCCCCACACTTAGCTTTTGCTAGTCCTCGAGCAAAACAAAGAAACAAAACCAAACCTAAACCTTCCAACGTTTGTCTCAGGGATTTTCAATGCACATAACATATTAAAGATCATCACTTACACATATTTTAGTTGTCCAGACCCCCTAACTTATACTTAATCGCAGTGGCCACCCACTAGCTCACATTTAACCAATTAAAACAACATTTTGAATATAGTAACATGCCTTAGAGAATCCCTCAATTCCTTACAAGATATGCACTCTATTTTCACATAGATTTTCTGACTACACTCCCTACACTAGGTATATGTGAGAAGATTGATGTAAACATGTAGACTAACACTCACATAAGTTTATAACAAAGAAGGCACTTTCTGGAATTATTAATCACATATGATTATGATCTCATGAATGGAATGGTACTACTAAGATGCAAGAACCAGGGATACCATATGCTCAAACCAATCCCAAACTTCACATATTGAAATACATAACACTCAATATAGAAGTTTAAAGGGTTGTAACGGGGCTTAAGGTATTGGCTAACAAAGAAATGTAAGGATAAACAAACGTTCTTAAAGAAATAGCAAGCAAAGCAATGAAATCGCACTTAGAATTCACTCTTGAGTGCAGCAAATAACTTTAAACACAAGGGGGATATTCATACAACTTTTAGGGCCATATTCAAACTTTTTGGACCATTTCTTCAACAAACATCACTTTTCAACTTAATACAACTTCTTTTCAAACTTTTTCTTTCTTTTTTTGCTTTTTCACGTTTTTTCTTTTCTTTTATACCCGTGCCCATTCTTTTTGTTTGGCACACAAAACCACTAAAAAGCTTCCCCACACTTGTTTTTCTTCATAGTGTAGATCAAAAGGAATCCCATCTAAGTTATGCTTCACTATCCTTTAAAAACAAGGGTATGGATAGTCCTATACTATGCTAGGTAAGGATAATGTGGCTAATAAAGAAAATAGGCTAAACAAGGCTCAACGGGGTTAAACCTACAATACATATGCAAAGGGTAAGGCTTTTTGGCTCTGGTTTTAACTAAATAACTTCATCTTGTTATGTGTCATGCACTCAATTTTAGTTTGGAATGAAAAACTTCTTGCTCCACCTTTTTTCGATCCCATATTTTTCAAGACATCTAGTCATTCCCTCCTTGTTTTCTTATTATACATGGGATCATCTAAAGCCTTTGCAGCGAGAGGTAAACTCTTGCATTTCTTCACAATATCCTTACTAATATCTTCAAACGCCTTAAGACTCATTTACTTCTATATCAGCAATCGCCATATGATTGAAGATTGATAAACAATAATTTAAGTTTTGCGTTCATCTCTCCTTGTCGGGAGACAATTCAGGGTTATGAGCGATCGTCTTTCGTTCTCGTGGTGGTGTTATGTCATATAGATTCCCTAGACTAGCTTGCAAGCCCAAAGACTTGATCTTCTCATCTTCTAGTGGGCTCTCTCTAACCCATCTATTGGGCACAATAACAACTACATATTCTAATGGGTCTATCAGAATCTTTTGTTAACATGATTGAAAACAAAACGAACTCAGATAAAATAACGTGAAAAGAAAGAAAATAAAAACTAAAAGCAAGAATAATAAAAGAAAAAGAAAACTGAAGTACAAACAACTTCCTACATGTCCTAACTTTTTGGTAATCTTTTGCTTCATATTAAATTTTTGAGTGTCAAACATTGAATTAGATGAACCCAACCCTACCACTTAGTCACTTACCCTACCACTCAGCCGTCGTCTTCTCCGAATCAAGGTATGAAATATCTCTCTTTTCAGAAAATTATAGGAACACCTTGTTCTTTTTTATTGATTTTGAATTTTATTTTTTAATTATTGGGGAAATTTGTTTGAATTTTCATGGAAAGTTGCAAAAACTTAAAATTTATTTTCTTTTATTGGAATTGAATTTTTGGTTTTTTAGGATATTTGTTTGAGGGCATTTGACGGTGGATCGGGAGCCGCCGCAGCCGCAGTGGCTGGTGCAGTCGAATCTATTGACGGCGGCCATGGCGGCGGGGTCGTCTTCTAAGTCGGGTCCCGGAATCGAAGAGAACTCGGAAGGCGCAGTGAATATGCTTCAGTCGCTCATTGACAACCTCGACAGCGTTTTGCCGCTGGGGATTTTGGATGACGTGAGGGCGGCTCCGAGGGTCCCGCCTGCGAGGAAATAGGTGGTGGCCAATCTTCCGGTGATCATGATCACGGAGGAAGTGTTGAAGGAGCTCGGAGAGGACGCAGATTGCTGCATTTGTAAGGAAAACTTGGTTGTCAATGACAAAATGCAGGTGTTGCCCTGCAAGCACACTTTTCATCCTCCTTGCCTAAAGCCATGGCTGGTAATTCGAATTTTTCAACATTTGCTGTATTGCTAATGTATCTCATTGGTTGCGTTCAATTCGAATTTTAAATGGCTGACTGACTGGGGTTTCTGGGTTGTTTTGATTGTGGCAGGATGAGCACAATTCTTGTCCGATATGCCGGCATGAGCTGCAGACGGATGATCACGTGTACGAGAACTGGAAGGAGAGGGAGAATGAGGCCGAAGGAGACAGAAAAGGAGCTGCGAATGCGATTCGAGGTGGTGAATACATGTATGTTTAATGTTTAGATGATGACATTTGCTTCAACAATTGTCAAATTTGCAGCTTCATTAATAAATTCTTATTCAGTCCATCACATTAAGCATGTCTATGAGTGTGTTTTGATAGCCTGTTTTGAAGTGCTTTTAGAATTGCTAAAAGGGCGTTCGGACAACTAAAACTGTTTTGAATGCATCTGTTGGAACTAAAGACTTGGATGTTATATTTCAACTGAAATACTGGCCTTTTTCTTTAGACAAGGCCAAGGTGGTAGAGAGCTAACCATTTATTCCAGGTTCACGGCTTTTATTCCAGGTCGCCCAACTATACCATACATCAAACATTGTCTTAATAGTGGTTAATTCGTGTACTTGGGAACATTTTTCTTTTGTTGGAAAGAAGTATGATATTCATTAGCGTTATGGAAGAATACGTACAAGAGAGGATGGGGTGCACCACTGAAAAGGACCTTAGTACAAACATTGTCGGGGATTTCAACCCAATCGAAGGAGAAAAGAACTCTACACGCCAAAATTACATAGTATGACTATCCTTTACAAGGAGATCTACAATCATGTAAGCTCCAAAAACCAAACTAGGTCTATGCCAAAATTACATAGTATGACTGTTCACATGATTGTATTTGACCTGTTGAAAAATGGCCATGAAGGATCATTAAGCGTAGGTCCAAGCAATGAGGAGTCAGCAGAGGAATGCTTTGCGGAATCACTTTCCAGTGCCTGCAAGTTCTCATGGCTTCGGTGAAGATGATCAAAATTTGTGGGGAAGCTTCAGGAGTGGTATGTTGATGGTCAACATCACGCTTTTAGGTTCTACAGAATCCCTGAAACGATAGGTAAATTACCTATTCAGCAACATCGATATGACATTGTCCTAAAATTAAATTTTCCTAAGAAACAACTAAATAATGTATATTAAAGCCAAACAACAAACCTCATGAGAAACCTGAAGGTGACCTCAACTAACGCTCTTTAATTTGGCTCACCTCTGCTCAAGTCTTACTATTTTCTGTGAAAACTTGAGCAACTAAGATAAGAAAATTATGCGCCGTGCAAATTTGATATCGAATTTGGTACATACGTATGAATAGTTACTAAAAAATTATGTGCCCAATCGTTCCGCAGAGAAATTAGAAATGAGTAGCTGAATCCTTGAAATACATAAAGAAAGAAAATTACCTTTTAAAAGAAGATTAATATGTATGCCTAGCTCGTGAGTCACCAGTTGATTCACATTACACTAATATTTTGAAGAAGAAAAATAAGAAAATTAAACAAATATGATGATGAAAAATAAGAAAATTAAACAAATATGATGATAGCATACATAGATGTGTAAATAAGATAGATAGAGTCCAATTACCACTATTTTGAGATTTTGATGTTTGGGATGTGAGAAATCTTGTGCCACTCTTCTCCACTGCTTTGTTCACAACGCTCTGAAAGACTTGGACAATCCTTAATGACAAGATCCTGCAGGGTTTTGCAGAGGAAGTCTGGTAGTGTTTTTATGCCGTGGCAGTATTTAATTCGTAAAGAGGAAAGGCATGGCATGATTGAAATTTCAGAATCCTCTTTGTTCCACTCTTCCAACGCTAACATGTAATAAATGTTGAGTTGTTTCAACTTGGGGAAAAATGAGATGGATGATGATGATGTCAATGACGTTTCATCTTCGTCGACTATTCCCAAAAATTCACCACCAATCTTTTCCACCTTGTTCATTGCACCGAGAGTCAGCTTTTCAAGGTAGGGCAATTTCCCAAGAGGAGGCAAAAACTTGCATTCACTCCATCCATGTAGACTGATGATTCTTAAGTTGTGCAAAGACATCATCCAATTGGGGCAGGTGGTGCCTGAATGAAAAGAAATGCGCAAAGATTCCAGATTTTCGTGCGGTCGTAGCCCATTCAGTAATTCTACAGTGCTTCCTGTCTGCTTGTATTGAACATCCTTAGAAACAATATGAAGATGAAAGAGTTTCTTCATGTCCCACAACTGTGCTTTCTCAAGCTCTCTCTCATCTTTCACATTCCCCTTCAAATTTATGCTGAGACTGCCCTCAAGGTTCAACACTCTCAGATCTCCCACTTGTAATGCTGCTCTGTCCTCATCCTCACCACAAACCACAACACACGCATCAATTGTTTTCAATTTTTTTAATCTTCGAATTCCTTTTGGCAAGTACTCCAGCTTACGGCAGAGCCAAACATACAGGTGCTTTAAGCTAATCAACTTTCCCATGTTATCAGGTAGTTTTTCAAGTGAATCACACCAAAAAAGGCGCAAGGTATACAAATTGTACAACTCACAGATACTGTCCGGCAATATCTTCAACCTTCTATTCCCTGACAAATCAATATGCCTCAAATGTATCAATTCACCAATTTCCTTTGGGACTTCACTTATGTCACTCCAACTCAAATTTAATGTCCTAAGACATTTCAATTGTAGAATAAAGTTTGAGTCTATCTTAACAATGGATGAACCAAAACATGAGAGTGAACGTAGGTTTTTGCAATTGTAATATGCATTAGAAGGTGGGAATGACTGTGACGGCCTAAAGGCTAAGGTCAAATGACGAACCTTTTCACCCAAAGCCTCTATTTCACTGTCAACATCCTCAGTGATCAAACATTCGTTCTTGGTGAGAGATTGCACAAAGTCATGAACAATATCATGCATTTTGCAACTTATAATTTTACCACTATCATCATCTTTCTTCAAATCTTGAAAAAAAGACCGTGCTACTAAGTTATCAAAAATTGCTTGACCAACTTCTCCCTCATCTTTCTCTCCTTTAGAATTAAGATAATCTTGTGCCATCCAAACATTAATCAATCCATCCCTCTCAAACTCATAATCTTTAGGAAAACTAGCACAATACAAAAGACAACATTTGACTGCAGGGGCCAAATCATAATAACTTAGAAAAAGTGGTCGAAAAACTTGTTGCTCCACCTCTTCTCGATCCCATATTTTACTATGCAAGACATCTAGCCATTCCCTCATTGTTTTCTTATTATACATGAGACCACCTAAAGCTTGTGCAGCGAGAGGTAAGCCCTTGCATTTCTTCACAATTCCCTTACTAATGTCTTCAAACGCCTTACACTCATCTCCTTTTGTATCATCAAACGCCTTGTGATTGAAGATTGATAAACAACATTCTTCCCTCAACCCTTCCAAATTGATCATTTCACTTCTTGCTTTCATCATATCAACAACATCGCGTTGTCTTGTGGTCACCAATATTCTACTGCCATGAGCACCGCTTCGAATTAGTGGTCTCCTTAAATTTTCCCACTTTTCACTACGATGAGTCCACACATCATCTAGGACAAGGAGAAACCTTTTGCCCTCGATGGATGTTGACATGCGGCGCAAGACACGATCCAACTCATTTGAGCTTTGGGCATCATCACCGCTTATAGCTTTGGCAATCTTAATCTCATCAAAAGGATCTGAGACACAAACCCACACTCTCATCTCAAAATAGGCTTTAATCCTGTCATCGTCATAAACAAGTTGAGCTAGAGTTGTTTTCCCCATTCCTCCCATCCCTACAACAGGGATGATAAGGAGCCCCATCCGATCTTCTCCACCATCTCTCAACTTTGTTATCAGAATGTCTTTTTCCTTTTCTCGACCAAATACCTCTGACACGACGACAAAAGATGAAGTCATCTGCCGTTCAGGTAATTCTTGAATGCCTCTGTCTATGTGTTGAAACCCATAACTCTTTCTTTGCTCATCAATCACACTTAGCCTATTGTTCAGATCTTTTATCTTACTCGCAATGTTACGGCGAGAAATCATCTGCAAGGATATGTCTTTGGCTTTGCGAAAACAAAAGCAGCTAGAGGAAACAGAGAAAGTTACCTTCTTCTTCTTCTTCTTCTCCTCAGGAACAACATCTTCACCTTCTCGTTCTTGCTTCTCAACCTGTTGTCTCAGCATGTCAGTGTTCCACTCGTCCAGCACGTCCACCATCTGGAAGGATATGTCTTTGAGCTGATCCAACCAGATCCTCACGCTGGCGTCCTTGACTTGCCTTTGCTCCGCATCTTCGAGAACGGCTTGAATAGCTCTGAGATTGCCAGCAAATTCTTCAACATCTTTCTTGGCGTCCAAAACAAGTTTCACCTCTCCGTCAACGTACTCGTAAACTGTTGAAGCCAGCCGATCCAGTAGCATGGAAATGATTCCGTCAGCCATTTTTTCAGCGTCCGCAATCTGTTGTCACTAAGTGGAAGAAGAAATGAAGAAGAAGAAATGCAGAATGGTTTGTAGCGTTGCCTCTCTTCTATCCAGCTTATACGATTATTCCAAGTCAATCAAGTCAATTAAAGTAAAGTGAGTGGTTGGTGTGCTGTCTGTCGAGGCCAGCTCCATCTCACACCACACGAAAGGAAAAATATCAGGCCTTCGTTATTCACGCGTCATTTAAGGATCTCTACTGCAATGGTTCAATTATTACTTGGTAATTTGTATTCAAATACTAGCTCTGTTTATGGAGTTTACGTATCTATGTCGGCACCGCTTATAATTATTCGTTTATCAATAAAATCCTGCTGTCGTTTCTGATGAATAAAACCCTAGCTATGTTTTTAGTTTTTACCTTAATCGTCTTTATATCTATTTTCTTATGTAAATTTTCAGCTGGAGCATTGCCAAGCTTGTAGTCGTCCGTCTTCTTTATTTGTTGGTTGGGCCGTGCAACTATTCTCATGGGGTTTCAGTTGTAATAAGTAGTAAAAATTTGAATTTGTTTGATTTAATTGATTTAAAACACGAATTTCAAAATTTTGAATTGCTTAACGCCAATCAATAGGAGGAGTTTTGTACTTGTAAGCGATAAAGTTTTTACGATAGAATATCTTATATGATTATTCCAAGTCAATCAAGTCAATTAAAGTAAAGTAACCGGTTGGTGTGCTGTCATACCCTGTGGAGGCCAACCCCATCTCACACCACATAAAAGGAAAAAATATCAAGCCTTCATTACCCTACCATTTATACAAGACAAGCGTTCAATTTTGGGAGTTTAATAAAACACTCCTGGTACTGTTTATTTTTAATGAAAAACTGTTTTTTTATCTTTAACTGTCACTATTTACTATACCTTAAAAAATGGCTTTTCGTTAAAAGAAAAGTTTTCAAACCCTTTTCATTAGTTTTCCTTTCAATTTTTTGTTTTTTGTTTTTTTTTTTGTCAAATAGATTTTTTAAATTAGAGGTTAGATTAATTACAGACGAAGTTCGAATTCACGCACAACAGTCACTACTCCAATAAAGAGCTACTTGCATAAGACAAACGTTCAATTATTACTTGGTAATTTGTATTCAAATACTAGCTCTGTTTATGGAGTTTACGTATCTCTGTCGGCACTGCTTATAATTATTTGTTTATCAACAAAATCCAGCGGTCGTTTCTGATGAAAAAAACCACAAGCTATGAGTTCAGTTTTTACCTTAATCGTCTTTATTTTATTTTTCTTATGTAAATTTTCGGCTGGAGCATTGCCAAGCTTGGTGTTGTACGTCTTCTTTATTTGTTGGTTGGGTCGTGCAACTTTTCTCATGGGGTTTCAGTTGTAATAAGTAGGAAAAATTTGGATTTGTATGGTTTAATTGATTTAACACGCGAATTTCAAATTTTAAAATAACTTAACGTCGATCAATAGGAGGGTGAACATCTCTCACTTGAGAGTTGGACAAAAATGCGCTCATAATTTATTGATATTGTTTTGTACTTGTAAGCGATAAGTTTTTTTGATTCAAATATCTTAAATGACGAGTTCGATATTAATTTGTTCTTACATCACTTAGCGTAAACATATGATTGTATAATGAATATATAAATATATTTTATTGTCTTTATAAGAATAATTAGATACAAGATCAATTAAACAACTTGGCTAAATAGCGAAAATAGTCCCTGAGATATGCATAATTCCTCATTTTGGTCCTTAAGATTCCAAATCAATCAAAGTGGTCCCTGAGATTGTCCACCGTTCATCATTTCGGTCCTTTCGTTTGAGCACTTGGCCGAAAGTTTGGACAATTTTCAAAGCTTTGTAACTCAAACGTTTCTTAACCAAATTCGATCCATAATATATTAAAATGAAGATAGGAAAGTGTAGAATAAGATTATACCTATTTGGAAGCCCAATGGTTGCCGGAGATGTCCGGAAAATAGCCTCAAAGTTGACTGGTCTGAGCGAAAACTTGAAAACTCACCGGAAACTCGCCGAAAACTGGGTAAACTTTGAACGTTCATAACTTCTTCAATACACAACGAAATCAAGTGATTCAAAAACAAAAATCATACTTCTCGATGGGAAGAAGATAATGATACCTTTTTCAATGGCTAAATCACCGTGGTTTGGCCGGAAAAAGGGTCGAAAGTTGCTGACTCGTTTTTTCAACAGCCAGTTTAGAGCCGTTTTTCGGCCAAACCATGTCGATTTAGCTGTCTAAAAAGGTACCATTCTCTTCGTCTCGCCTAGAGGTACTATCTCTGGCAACCATTGGGCTTCCAAATTAGTATAATCTTATTCTCCACTTTCCTATCTTCATTTTGATATATTATAGGTCGAATTTGGTTAAGAAACGTTTGAGTTACAAAGCTTTGAAAATTACCCAATGGAAGGACCAAAATGATGGACGGTGGACAATCTCAGGGACCACTTTGATTGATTTGGAATCTTAGGGACCAAAATAAGGAATTATGCATATCTCAGGTACTATTTCCGCTATTAGCCAAACAACTTTTCTGTTTGAGATAAGCGTGCATTTTTACAATTATTCTGGATATCGTGTGTAACCTTGTGCTACACAAGCTGTGCACATTCATGCACCCCATATCGTCTATTTTTGTTAGGTTTTTATTCTTGATCATTGAAATTTAAAATCGATAGAAGTGACCACTGACATTGTTCATTGTCAATCATTTTGGTCATTTTGTGAGAAATTCCTGTTAAATTGAAGATATTTTTGTCAAAACAACTCCTAATCCTGTTAAATTGATGATATTTTTGTCAAATCAATTCCTCATCTTGAAATGGTGGTTAACATAATTTTTTTACAAAAAGGCTAAAATGATTAACAATAGACAATTTCAGATATTACTTCTATCGATTTTAAATCTTATAGACCATAATAAGGAGTTAAACAATCTTGAGAACAATTTTAACTAAAAAACTTATACTGACACAGTGTTAGTTCAAAATGTCCTGCTGCTGCTGCTTATATTTTTTTTGTTGATTTTCTGTCCAACATGTGAACCATGCGTGGGCTAATGGGCCTTGGGCTGGGCTTTGATTTGGGTTGTTGTTGTGCCCTATACAAGCTTGAATTGAATGATACATTGATACTCATTAGCATTATGGAAGAAGAATGCATACAAGAAAGAATAGGGTGCAGAATTGAAAAGGGATCCAGTAAAAACCTTGTCGGAGATTTCAATCCGGATTCGTTCCAAGGAGAAGAGAACACTACACACTAAATTTACATAGAAAATATACAATCATCCTCAAACCAAACTAAGTCTTGTGCCACCGTTAATCCATTTCATGCCAGTCAATGTCGTTAACTTCTCTGTTGACATGATTATTGTATCTGACCTGTTGAAAAATCATCGTGAAAGAGCACAGGTCCAAGCAGCGAGGAGTCAGCAGACGAAGGCTTTGAGGAATCACTTTCCATTGCCTGCCAAGTTCTCATGACATTGGTGAAGATGATCAAAATTTCAATTGAAGCTTCAGTAAAGGACATTGATGGTCAACTTCACGCTTTTAGCGCGCTTTGACAAAATTTGTGAAACGATAGATGGATTCCCGATTCAACATCTCTAATACATTGTCATTGTCATAGTCAAAAAACAAACCTCACGAGAAACTTGAAGGTGACTTTAATCGGCGCTCCTTAATTTAGCTCACATATGCTCAATCTCTCATATGTTATGCGAAAACTTGAGCAACTAAGATTAGCAAATCTCGGTGCCGTGAGAATTCGATATCAAATCAGTTAGATGAAATGCATGATAAAGATATCACAACTATTCACTCAGTCATCTGGCAGAGTAATTAGAAATAGTTGAAGTTAAATAGTCATGACTAATTTGATAGGAAACTATTATTGGCACTTCAAAAATCTCATTCTACACTCCTTCACAAGTGTATTTTTCTTTCTAAATATAGAAAGTTTGGAGTCCAAAATGAAAATTTTAGAGTGCTAACAACAATTCTCATTTAATATATATATATATATGAAAAGGAAAGAAAATACCTTTTCGAAGAAAATACCTTTTGGGATGTGAGAAATCTTGTGCCACTCATCCCCACTGTCTTGTTTACAACACTCTGAAAGCATGGGACACTCCCTGATGACAAGATCCTGCAGTGGTCTTTTGCAGAGAAAGTCTGGCAGTGTTTTCATGTAGTCGCAGCAACTAATTTCTAAAGAGGAAAGACATGGCATGATTGAAATTTCAGGATCCTCTTTGTTCCACCCTTCCAAGCCTACTTCCCAAACCTCCAACGCTACCATTAACGAAATTTCGAGTTCTTTCAACTTTGGAAAAGAAAAAAAAAAGAGGAGGACGATGATGATTTCAATGACGTTTCATCTTCGTCGACTATTTCCAAAAATTCACCACCAATCTTTTCCACCTTCTTTCATACACAACAGACTCAGCTTTTCAAGGTAGGGCAATTTCCCAAGAGGAGGTTAAAACTTGCAGTCACTCCATTCATATAGAAATATGCCTCAAATATATCAATTCACCAATTTCTTTTGGGACTTCACTTATGCCACTGCCACTCAAATTTAATGTCCTAAGACATTTCAGTTGTAGAATAAAACTTGAGTCTATTTTAGCAATGAAACCAAAATATGAGTATGAGATTGTTGTGAATGAATGTAGATTTTTGCAATTGTAATATGTATTAGATCGATAATGTTAGTGAATTTGATAGTTAGTTGTTAGGGGTGAGAGGAACTGGTGTGATTGAATCTGGTGGATACTAAAACACACTCAAATGAAGTAGAGAATGAAGAACAAAAGAAAAATCCAAAACATAAAAGAAAGAAAAAAAAATATTGAAAAAGCATCATGAATGCAATGCTCGTTAGATAGTGGTTGAAAAGCACTTTACTTGAGCGCTAGACTAGATAGCATTTATGTCTCTTCATAGACTTACTTTCATGTCGATGGATATGTGTGTTTGCGAGTTGACGTTTGGCTAGACCTATCTTTAAAGCTCCGTGCCATAAAGTTGTCAAGTCTGCCAACCGACTTGAGTGGTCGAAAAATAATTCAAGTTTTGCGCTCGTCTCTCCTTGTCGGCGGACAATCCAGGGTTATGTCATATATATTCCTTGGACTAGCTTGCAAGCCCAATGACTTGATCTTCTTATATTTGAGTGGGCTCTGTCTAACCCATCCATTGGACACAAAAACAATTACATATTGTAATAGGTTTACAACGATCTTATGCTAACAGGAATGAAAACCAAACGAATTCAGATTAAATAATGTGAAAAAAAAATACCACAAACAACTTGCTACATGTGCTAACTTTTTGGTAATCTTTTGCTTCATAGTAATTTTTGAGTATCAAACATGGAATTAGATGAACCCAACCCTAAACTTATATCCTACCCACCAGGCAACTCACGCAACTGGCCACATGTGAAACAAACGACATTGATAAAGGTGTCGTTTATGAAGTAATGAGAAGGCGTGAGAACACAGTGACGTGGAAAGACGGTTAGAATATGAGACGGCAAGCAGACGATCCGAATCCGATTCCCACCTTCGTCTCCCAACGGTGACCCTCCTCGCCAACCCAAACTCCAGAAAATATAAGAAAAATCCGAAACCCAAAAACGCAGAAAAATAAAATATCCGATTCGATTCAAACCGATTTAACCCGAATCTGAAATTTGGAAGTAAAATTCAAAGACGAAAAGAAATTGGAGCAGCGATTGGAGGAGCTCCACAAGGACGTTTCCAAGAAGCACAAGTTCGAGGACGCCGTCACCGCTCTTAATTCGCTGCTCCGGGACCACTACTCCTCTGCTTCTCCGTCGCTGCAGAAACTGTACTACGGCGTCATGTGCCGGGTCGCTACCGTGTTGAAGACCCGGTACACCTCCCCGGGTTTCTGGGCTGCCGGACTCGCCCTCTTTCAGCTCTCCCAAACTACGTCTATGCGAAATGAAGGATCATTAAGCGCAGGTCCAAGCAATGAGGAGTCAGCAGAGGAATGCTTTGAGGAATCACCTTCCAATGCCTGCAACTTCTCATGGCTTAGGTGAAGATGATCAAATTTTGTGGGGAAGCTTCAGTAGTGGTATGTTGATGGTCGACATCACACTTTTAGCTTCTACAGAATTCCTGAAACGATAGGTATATTACCCATTCAGCAACTTCTCAATGACATTGTCCTAGAATTTAATTTTCCTAATAAACAACCAAATAATGTATATTAAAGCCAAACAACAAACCTCATGAGAAACCTGAAGGTGACCTCAACTGACTCTCTTTCATTTGGCTCACCTCTGCTCAAGTCTTACTATTTTCTGCGAAAACTTTAGCAAATAAGATAAGAAAATTATGCGCCGTGCAAATTTGATATCAAATTTGGTACGTACGTATGAATAGTCACGAAAAAGTGCTTCATAAATCAGTAAGATGAATGCACGATAAGTTTCTTAGATAGTTTATTGACATCTTAACTTTCACTCAGTCGTCCAGCAAAAAAATTAAAAATGAGTAGTTGAAGTTAAATAATCCTTAAAATATATAAAGAAAGAAAATTACCTTTTAAAAGAAGATTAATATGTATGCCTAGCTCGCGAGTCACCAGTTGATCCACATTACTCATACCTGTAAAGTAGAAAAATAAGAAAATTAAACAAATATGATGACATCATACATAAATGTGTAAACAAGATGGATTGAGCTCAGTTACCAGGATTATCAGATTTTGATGTTTGGGATGTGAGAAATCTTGGGCCACTCCTCTCCACTGCCATGTTTATAGCGCTTTGAAAGCCTTGGACACTCCTCAATGATAAGATACTTCAAGGGTGTTTTGCAAAGGAAGTTTGGCAAGGTTTTCATGCTTACGCATAAAATAATTTCTAAATAGGAAAGGCATGGCATGATTGAAATTTCAGAATCCTCTTTGTTCCACCCTTCCACGCCTACTTCCCACTCTTCCAACGCTGACATGTAACAAATGCTGAGTTGTTTCAACTTGGGGAAAAATGAGATGGATGATGATGATGTCAATGACGTTTCATCTGAGTCAACTATTCCCAAAAATTCACCACCAATCTTTTCCACCTTCATCATTGCATACAAAGTCAGCTTTTCAAGGTAGGCCAATTTCCCAAGAGGAGGCAAAAACTTGCATTCACTCCATACATATAGAGTGATGATTCTTAAGTTGTGCAAAGACATCAACCAATTGGGGCAAGTGGCGCCTGAATGAAAAGAAATCTCTAAGGATTCCAGATTCTCGTGCGGTCGTAAAGCATTCAGTATTTCTATTGTGCTTCTTGTCTGCTTGTACAAGACATCCCTACAATCAATTCTGAGATGAAAGAATTTCTTCAGGTCCCACAACTGTGCCTTCTCAGGCTCCCTCTCATCTTCCACATTCCCCTTCAAATATATGGTGAGACTGCCCTCAAGGTTCAAGACTCTCAGATCTCCCACTTGTAATGCTGCTCTGTCCTCATCCTCGCCACAAACCACAACACACGGATCAATTGTTTTCAATTTTTTTAATCTCTGAATCCCTTTTGGAAAGTACTCCAGCTTATAACAAAGATCAACATAAAGGTGCTTTAAGCTAATCAACTTTCCCATGCTATCTGGTAGTTTTTCAAGTGACTCGCAACCAGAGAGGCGCAAGGTATACAAATTGTACAACTCACAGATACTTTTCGGCAATATCCTCAAATGACAATTCCATGACAAATCAATATGCCTCAAATGTATCAATTCACCAATTTCTTTTAGGACTTCACTTATGCCACTGCCACTCAAATTTAATGTCCTAAGACATTTCAGTTGTAGAATAAAACTTGAGTCTATCTTAGCAATGGATGAATTCAAATATGAGTTTGAGATTTTTGTGAGTGAACGTAGGTTTTTGCAATTGTAATATGCATTAGAAGGTGGGAGTGGCTCACTAAGTTCCAACTTCAAGGTCAAATGACGAACCTTTTCACCCAAAACCTCAATTTCATTTTCAACACCCTCAACGTCGATGATCAAACATTCATTCTTGGTGAGAGATTGCACAAAGTCATGAACGATATCATGCATTTTGCAACCTATAATTTTACCACTAACACTATCTTTCTCCAAATCTTGAAAAAAAGACCTTGCTACTAAGTTATCAAAAAATGCTTGACCAACTTCTCCCTCATCTTTATTTCCTTTAGAATTAAGATAATCTTGTGCCATCCAAAGATTAATCAACTCTTCCTTCTCAAACTCATGATCTTTAGGAAAATTAGCACAATACAAAAGACAACATTTGACTGCTGGGGCCAAATCATAATAACTTAGAAAAAGTGAATGAAAAACTTCTTGCTCCACCTCTTCTCGATCCCATATCTTACTATTCAAGACATCTAGCCATTCCCTCCGTGTTTTCTTATTGAACATGAGACTACCTAAAGCTTTTGCAGCGAGAGGTAAGCCCTTGCATTTCTTCACAATATCCTTACTAATATCTTCAAACGCCTTGAACTCATCTACTTCTGTATCAGCAAACGCCATGTGATTGAAGATTGATAAACAATATTCTTCACTCAACTCTCCCAAATTGATCATTTCACTTTTTGCTCTCATCATATCAACGACCTCATGCTTTCGTGTGGTCACCAATATTTTACTACCAGGAGCACCACTTTGAATTAGTGGTGCCCTTATTTTTTCCCACTTTTCACGGTTGTGGGTCCAAACATCGTCTAAGACAAGGAGAAACCTTTTGCCCTCGATGGATGTTGACATGCGGTGCAATGCACGATCCAACTCATTTGAGCTTTGGCCATCATCACCGCTTATAGCTTTGGCAATCTTAATCTCATCAAAAGGATCTGAGACACAAACCCACACTCTCTTTTCAAAATAGGCTTTAACCTTGTTATCATTATAAGCTAGTTGGGCTAGAGTTGTTTTTCCCATTCCTCCCATCCCTAGAATAGGGATGATAAGGAGCCCTCTCCGATCACTCAACAACTTTGTTATCAGAATGTCTCTTTCCTTTTCTCGACCAAATACCTCTTTCACGAAGACAAAAGACGAAGTCTTCTGCCGTTCAGGTAATTCTTGAATGCCTCTTTCTATGTGTTGAAACCCATACCTTTTTCTTTGCTCATCAATCTCACTTAGCCTACCATTCAGATCTTTTATCTTACTCGCAATGTTACGGCGAAAAATCACCTCTTTGGCTTTGCCAAAACAAAAGCAGGTAGGGGAAACAGAGAGAGTTACCTTCTTCTTCTTCTTCTTCTTCTTCTCAGGAAGAGGAGCATTTTCACCTTCTCGTTCTTGCTTCTCAACCTGTTGTCTCAGCATGTCAGTGTTCCACTCGTCCAGCACGTCCACCATCTGCAAGGATATGTCTTTGAGCTGATCCAACCAGATCCTCACGCTGGCGTCCTTGACTTGCCTTGCTCTGCATCTTCGAGAACGGCTTGAATAGCTCTGAGATTGCCAGCAAATTCTTCAACATCTTTCTTGGCGTCCAAAACAAGTCTCGCCTCTCCGTCAACGTACTCGTAAACTGTTGAAGGCAGCCGATCCAGTAGCATGGAAATGATCCCGTCAGCCATTTTTTTAGCCTCCGCAGTCTGTTGACAGTGGAAAAAGAAATGAAGAAGAAGAAATGCAGGGTGGTTTGTGGCGTTGGCTCTCTTGTATCCAGCGTATACGATTCAATCAAGTCAATTAAAGTAAAGTGAGTGGTTGGTGTGCTGTCAGATTTTGAGTGTTTTCCTTCTCTCCTCTGTGAGAGTTTCTTCCTCACCCTAGTGTGATTTCTCTTCCAGCCGTTGCTTGGATCGTGCATTTAATCACCAGTGCCCTAGTTCTATTTACTGCTACCCATCTACTCCCAACCGCCAGGATACTGCAGAACTGGAACTGGCGTGACTGGATTGTGGATGTCAACCAGGGATTTCAGTCTGGCATCACCATTGCTCTGGGATGGTAAAAATTGATGGCAACCCCCAGATTTGGTAGATCAGAAATTAAGATGGGGAATTATGACCCCTCACCAACTATGGCAATTAATGAAGGGGAAATGGATCTAGCTACCACGGAGGTAAAAATTGAGAGCTGCAGGGTTTCATTTCAAACAGACAAAAGGTCCTTTCACTCCACACTTCTTTGCGTGGTATTAGTGTGTTCTATACAGCCAAAACAAAATGAATCTGAGAGGTCTGAGAAGGATAATGATGAGTAGAGTTTATATTATATATTTAATCTTATTTTTAGTATATTTTGTTTAATATTTTAAAAGAATTTTGATACTTTGAATTGTATTTTTAATATAGGATTTTTGATTTTTTGTAGAGCAAAATGAGGTCAAATTGATAAATTTTGGAGTAATTCCAGTTAGAAAACGTTCGTGAGTCGCTTAGCTTGATCGTATCAAAATATCAGATTTTTCCACCAAACGGTTATTTTCTGACATTAAAATAAAAGAATAATGCGCGGTGCTGGAATAGTGATTTTTCGGACTTGAATTGCGTTTTTGGAGTCCAAGATGACCTCGGATGAATACGTGACTTTCTAGAGATATGTTCAGAACATCTTGATCTTTGAAACAAGCTATTATGGACCCGATTTGCAATTAAAAAAAAAAACACTAGCTGTGTTTTTACTTTTTATTTTTGGAGTGTATTATACACACATTTCATTTTATTTTTTACACATTCCTTCTAATTTATGTCCGTTGATTTTCTTTAATTCATCCGATCTGACAACTAAAAATTAAAAAAATTTGTAAAAAGTAAAATAAAATATGTGGATATCACACTTTTTTTTAATTGTAAGTTGAAGCTGGAGCATTAGTAAGCTTGATTGGTATTGTACGTCGTAGCGGTGCAACTTTTCTCGTTAAGTCTTTTAAATAAAAAGAAATTTTTATAACGTCATATAAACTTCTACATTATTTTAAAATTAAATTATAAATTAAAATTTTAAACTATGTTAATTATTTCAAGTGAAGTAAATGAAATGGTAGCGTGCTGTCATATTTTGTGGAGGCCAACTCCATCTCACATAACAGAAATAAAGTCATTATGTGTAAAAAGGAGAAAAATATCATGCCTTCATTGACCCTACCTTCTATAAAAGACAAGCATTCGATTATTGTTTGGTAATTTGTAAACTCTAATAGTTCTGTTTTTCCTTTTTATCTTAATCATGGTAAATCCATTTTTATGTAAATTTTCATCTGAAGCATTTACCAAGCTTGGAAGATGTTATATGACTTGCATTTGAACTGATACACTTGATGCGTGAGAGATTGAATAACTGGGATATACTCGGGGACAATCAAGAATCTCCCTATGTTCATGGTCAAAGAAGAAAATATTGAGCCATACATTAAACCCTTGTTCGGATTGTTAGATCTATTTTGATGATATTGTGATCACATGAAATAATGTTAATGCAACCAACTCTACTTACTACTTATCGTTCTTCTTTTTTGGGTCAAACGATAGATTTTGTTAGATTAGTCATTGACAGAGTTCGAACTCATCGTCATGCAAGGACTTAGTACATTTCTACCACTATAATAAAAAGCTCCTCGATACAAAGAAAATATGCACTTGATATTCTTAAATACCATGTTTTCTTGGTTGCAAGGCCTGTGGAGTTTCCAATGGAAGAAATTAAACTTTTTTATAAAGGGGAGCTACTCAAGGATCCTGCCAATTACTGATGTTTGGTTGGACAACTAATTTATCTTACCATCACTTGTTTGGACATCACATATTCCGTGCATGTACTTAATCGGTTTATGCATGAAACAAAGCAGCCCCAAATGGATGCCGCTCTTCGAGTTGTTTGACATCTTTAATCTATTCCTGCCAAAGGTGTGTTCTTTCCATCAGGCTGTTGAGAATCAATGTCAAGCCCAAAACAATAAGTAATCCACAACCCAATCTAAAGTCCAAGTCCATATCTAGTTTGATAATGTAAGTGCTTACAATTGCAAAGTTAGGTTGTGTGTGAAAACAAAGCAAAGTTAGGCAAGTTAGGTTGTGTGTGAAAACAAATAGGTGCAATTAATGTGTTTTGTGTGGTAGTAAATAATCTTAGTTTAATTAAAATGTGTGGTATAGTTTCCATTTGGTTTGCTATAAATACCCAAGTCCCCTAGCCTTGTAATTTATCCAAAGAAAAACAAAGCTAAGTGCTAAATAAGAAAAGCTTTGCTAATTAGTTTATCTTTGTGATCTTTCTTTTGAGTGTGCTTTATTTTCTTCTTCTTGGGATAATTAGAGTTATCTTGGATACTCTTTTTGTTCAACAATTGGTATCAGAGCCAAGTCGGTCAGGGATCATTCTTGGTGGAGCTATCTTGAGTCGTGAGGAGTTTGGTACTCTGCAAGTTTGTTAGTCAAGCTTGATCGGTATAGTTGAAGTCTTGCCGGCACGATGGGTGACCTTCAAGTAGTTGGAGGAATCAAGAAGCTCAACAACAAAAACTACAACATGTGGTCAACATGTATGGAGTCCTACTTACAAGGTCAGGACCTTTGGGAGGTTGTCGATGGTGGTGAAGTTACACAACCGACAACAGAAGATGCCAATGGCGTCTTGCGAAAGTGGAAAATTAAAGCAGGCAAAGCAATGTTTGCTTTAAAGACCACAATTGAAGAAGAAATGTTGGAGCACATCCGGGATGCCAAAGCACCGAAGGAAGCATGGGACACTTTTGCTACACTCTTTTCAAAGAAGAATGATACAAGACTACAACTTCTTGAGAACGAGCTGTTGTCGATAGCGCAACGTGACACAACGATTGCCAAGTATTTTCACAAGGTGAAATCGATATGCCGCGAAATTTCTGAATTAGATCTAACGGCGTCTATTGGGGAAGCCAGGATAAAGAGAATAATTATCCATGGTTTGAGACCCGAATACCGAGGGTTTGTTGCCGCTATACAGGGATGGCCGATACAACCATCACTTGTTGAGTTTGAGAATTTGCTTACAGGTCAAGAAGCTATGGCCAAGCAAATGGGAGGAGTCTTGCTAAAGGGTGAAGAGGAAGCGCTCTACACCAACAAAAGCAAAGGCAGCCTCAAGCGGCACACTGGTGGTGGATCTAAAAAGGATGGTGACAAGATGAAAAATCACCAAGGAAATGGAGGCTTTCGTCCAGGGGGAGCTTCGAAGAATCGCAGTAATAATAAAAAGTTCGATGGCGAGTGTTACAACTGCGGGAAGATGGGCCACATGGCAAAAGATTGTTGGGCCAAGAAAAAGCCTGTTGAAAGTAATACTGCTACTTCCAGTTCAAAGGAGAATAGTGAAGATGGCTGGGATGCTGAAGCATCATTTGCTACCGAGGAAGAAGAATTAGCCCTCACGGTAACAACACAAGAACGGATTAACTACAAAAATAATTGGATCGTAGATTCAGGCTGCTCAAATCACATGACGGGTGATAAACAGAAGTTGCAAAACCTATCTGAATACAAGGGAGGTCGTGTGGTGGTGACGGCCAACGACTCAAGGTTACCGATTGCCCATATCGGTGAGACTGTAATTGTGCCCCACTACAACACTAACCAGGTGCCACTTCAAGATGTTTACCATGTTCCAGGTATGAAGAAAAATCTGCTTTCAGTGCCTCAACTGACATCATTGGGAAATTATGTCTTGTTTGGTCCACAAGATGTGAAGGTGTATCGACATCTCAAGATCTTAGGGACGCCAACATTAGAGGGACGACGACTACAGTCAGTCTATGTAATATCAGCAGAAACTGCATACGTAGACAAGACAAGGAAGAATGAGACAGCAGATTTATGGCACATGAGATTAGGTCACGTTAGCTATCATAAGCTAAATGTGATGATGAAGAAGTCAATGCTTAAGGGGCTACCTCAGCTTGATGTGAGAGTAGACACGGTTTGTGCAGGATGCCAGTATGGTAAAGCACATCAACTACCATACGAAGAGTCGAAGTTTAAAGCGAAAGAACCGTTGGAGTTAGTCCATTCCGATGTGTTCGGGCCAGTCAAGCAACCATCGATAAGTGGGATGCGATACATGGTGACGTTCATAGATGACTACTCCAGGTATGTGTGGGTTTTCTTTATGAAAGAAAAATCTGAAACATTTTCAAAATTTAAAGAGTTTAAAGAGACAGTTGAAGGAGAAGTGGGAAAGAAGATTCGTTGCATACGCACAGATAATGGAGGAGAATATACCTCGAATGAGTTTTCCCAATATCTACGAGAATGTAGAATACGTCACCAGTTCACATGTGCTAACACGCCACAACAGAATGGCGTAGCAGAAAGAAAGAACCGGCATCTTGCAGAGATATGTCGAAGTATGCTCCATGCCAAGAATGTACCAGGAAGGTTTTGGGCTGAAGCAATGAGGACTGCAGCCTTTGTGATCAACAGACTTCCTCAACCAAGGTTAGAATTTGTCTCACCCTTTGAGATAATGTGGGATATGAAACCTACAGTTAGTTATTTTCGAGTATTTGGCTGTGTGTGCTACGTATTTGTTCCAAGTCACCTACGTAGCAAGTTTGACAAGAAGGCAGTCCAATGTATCTTTGTGGGATACGACAGCCAAAGAAAAGGGTGGAAATGTTGTGATCCTACGACTGGAAGGTGTTACACCTCACGAGATGTGGTGTTTGATGAAGCATCTTCTTGGTGGTCCTCAGAAAAGGAGGCATTGCCTAATTCAAGAGAGATTGAAGATAAGTTGCAGCAAAAGATGGGGGAGCAAACTGTTCGAATCCAGTCGAGACCAGATGAGTCTGAGGATTCGCTTGATGATGATGATGTCGAGCAAGCAGTACCTCAAAACCATTGGCAAGGTGGCGTATGTCAACAACCAGAAGAAGAAAGACCTAGTGAAGTGGAAGTATCGACTCCACAATCACAACCAAGGAGGTCAACAAGAATCCGGAAGCCAAATCCTAAATACGCCAACGTAGCCATAGAAGAAGAAGCAGTTGAACCTGAGTGGTTCAAAGTTGAGAGAAGAGGTCACTGCAGCGGAGCTAAATCAAGCTTGGAATCTAGTGCCAAAGCGAAGAGATGTGAAACCCATATCATGCAAATGGGTGTGCAAGAAAAGCTTCGTCGTCAACTCAGCATGGAGGAAAGAATGAGAGCTGACATTGAGAGGGAGTGTTGAGAATCAATGTCAAGCCCAAAACAATAAGTAATCCACAACCCAATCTAAAGTCCAAGTCCATATCTAGTTTGATGATGTAAGTGCTTACAATTGCAAAGTTAGGTTGTGTGTGAAAACAAAGCAAAGTTAGGCAAGTTAGGTTGTGTGTGAAAACAAATAGGTGCAATTAATGTGTTTTGTGTGGTAGTAAATAATCTTAGTTTAATTAAAATGTGTGGTATAGTTTCCATTTGGTTTGCTATAAATACCCAAGTCCCCTAGCCTTGTAATTTATCCAAAGAAAAACAAAGCTAAGTGCTAAATAAGAAAAGCTTTGCTAATTAGTTTATCTTTGTGATCTTTCTTTTGAGTGTGCTTTATTTTCTTCTTCTTGGGATAATTAGAGTTATCTTGGATACTCTTTTTGTTCAACACAGGCAACAAATTAAACCTAGTTGCTTACTGTGATTCTGACTGGGCTGGTTGTCTAATGATTCGTTGTTCAACTACTAGGTATTGCGTGTTCTTGGGTAATTCATTAATTTCTTGGTGAATGAAAAGATAGATAACAATTTTTTTTGTCTTCAACGAAGCCAAGTATAGAGCTATGGCTGGTACTTATTGTGTACTTGGCTACATTTTATGTTGAAAGGTTTACAACTGCCGCATTCTGGAGAATCTCTTTTATATTGTGATAATCAGGCAACTTTACATATAGCGGTGAATCCAGTTTTTCGTAAGAGAACTCAGCACATTGAGATGGATTATCATTTCATCATGGACAAGATAATTGATGGCACAAAAAATGCACGGCATGTGAATTTTTCTCAGATTAGCCAATGTTTTTACGAAACCATTGGGCAAGGAAACGTTCTTGGTGATGTTACGCAAGTTGGGAGATCTTGACATCCACCCTCCAAGTTGAGGGGAGTGTTAGAAAGTCACTGGTGATTAGATAGGAACCTTATACATGATTGATTGTGTATGAGAGCTGCTAGACCCACCATGATGTACTATGTTCTCACCCAGATTATAATTTTACCCACAGTAAAAAGTTCAAAAATTGAAATACTATTTCTCCACCAACTATTATTCTTAAAATAACCTCTAATATATATCTTAAATTATAAACTTATCTCTTAAAAAAGGAGAATATAAACGAATTATATATAAAACTAAGATTAAGGACATAATCGTTATAGAATTTCATCTGTTTCATCTAAGATAAGAAAAATACATGATTGTTTGATATCAAGATCGTTATTATATATCTTTTAAAGTCCTTATTGGTTATTTTATAAACTGGCAAACTTGTAATTAAAAAATGCATTAAAGCGTGAGTGAGGATATAAGACACTAAGATAGCAATAACAACACTTCTTTTTCTTTTTTTTTATGTATTTACATTATCCCTAGAATTTGGGTTTTCCCATTTTACAAGGAATCTGAGATGTATATATGTATACGAGTCAATGCAAATATTCATTCGAGCCAAATATAATTTTCCCCTATGCCTAGCTAGCTAGATTTTGAGGATACTATTGGAATGTGGCGTCTCTTGACAGCGTTTTGCCGTTAGGGGTGTTGGATGCATGACACACACAACCTCCTCTAAAGTGAGTGAAAAATTCTGATTAATTTAAAGGTGCCTTAGTCAAGTTTAGGAATGGACAACGGTTATGGCAGACGAGTAACCATGGTTATTTATTCATAACCATTTATTCTCATACCCGCATAACCGTTTATCCATTGGGTAATTGCCTAAACGGTTATACCCATACCCATAACCGTTTATAAACGATTAACCAAACTCATAACCGCATACCCAGTTAACCATACTCATAACTAGGGCTGGGCAAACGGGCCTAGGACCCGCGGGGTGGGCCGGGTCCAGTCGGTTCGGGGCGGGTACAAATTTTGTTAACTCAAAACGGGACGGGGCGGGGCGAGTCCATGTAATTGGCGGGGCGGGCCGAGTTCAGATTTCTGAAAAAGAGGACCCCCGGCCCGGACCGTAGGTACCGTCTATTATATGGAGATTAAATCTCCACCATTGATTTAAAACAAATTACTCTCGGTTGTCGATCTCTCTTTCTCCTCTCTCGATATTTCCTAAGTGGTCTCGATCTCAAAACTTGAATCCCCAACTCAAGCATCAATCTGAAGGTCCCTCTCCGAATTCCGACTACCACCGTTTGTCGTCGTTCTCTGCAAGGATGCCAACAAGGCTCTAGCCTCTAACTCAAGCATCAATTTGAAGGTCTCTTTCCGGACCCCGACTACCACCGTTCGTCGTAGTGACTTCGGCTTCTTCGTCGTTCGCTGCAAGGATGCCAGCAAGGCTCTGGCAAAGATGATCGAGAAGGATGAAGACCGGACCGCCTCCCTCGACGGCCTCACGGAGAAGGAGATCGGCATCCTTGCCGACTGGGAGAAAAAGGTTCGAAGCTAACCCAGTTATTGAGGCTTCCATTTGAGCTATCTCTCTGGTTTGTTTCTTGATTTCAAGTTGTTTGTGGGGATTCTAAGTTTTAAAAAAAAAAGATCCAGAGAGGGAATTTGTTATTTTTCTGATGCATGCAATCACTGCTTTGGAGCTAAAATGTGGTATATTGTTAAATTTTGGGTTTTGATCAACTGGGTTATATTGTAATGCAATCTTAGGAAATTAGTCATCTGGTTGGGTTGTCTAAAATTCAATTTTTTATTAAAGTTTGCTGCTTTGAAGGTTTTTCTTGAGGAGATCAACTGGGATTTATTGAATTTTGAGATTTTCATTGAATTGGTTGTACTGGGAAACCGACATCTCGTAGAACGTTGACATTCGAGAGAGCAAAAGAAGAGGAGAAAAAAAAAAGAAAAAAAAAGAGGCGAGGACCCGTGGACCCGGCGCGAACCGGCCCGTTTCAAACGGGCCGGATTAGGTCCGGTTCTTGGATTAGAATTTGTTGGACCCGCCCCGGCTCGGCCCGTTTCTTTTAAATCCAGGTTCGGTCCGGTCCCTTCAAAATTGGGCCCGGCCCGGCCCGTGCCCACCCCTACTCATAACCGCATACATATTTAACCGTAATCGTTTAATACCCGTTTATCCTTTTTTTTTTTACCATTTACTCATTTTTCATCTGTCTATGTGTTTTTTTAACAACTTGAAAATTAAAAAAGAAAAATTTGTCATAATTTTCTTTTTCCATCAATTGAACACTGTTATAGGTATTTTCATCATACATTTCGGCATTTTAATTTTTTAAGTCCTTATACCATTCCAATAATTAAAATAATAGTTTACAGACGATATTTTTAACTGTTAACAATGAAGGTAATATAAAATTTGCTAAGTATTTTTGGGTTACGAAAATTGTTAAAAGACGGTATTTTTGGGTTATTTAACTCGAAATTTAAAGTATTAGCATAATATATAGTGGTTAAGGAAAACTATACTATATTAGCTACATAAATCAAGCACTATAGTCAATAGCATTGATCTAAGTTTTGTTCGATAGAGAACATGATTTGTGTTACTTTTACATATATAAAATAAATGGGCCCGTTAATAATCGCGGTTAATACCTATAACCGCTCATTTAAATTTCATGAGTAAACGATTATACCCATAACCATTTATTTATCTAAACGGTTATCTATAACCGTAACCGTTTAATTTAAATGGGCGGGTAACTGCGGTTACACATAACCAATAAGTATTTGCCCAATCCCTAGTCAAGTCTTGATTAAGCTGCTCTCTTGTAAAAATGTTTCAGGCGTGCCACTGTTGATCAAGACCAACAGATTGTTTAGTTTTAGGTGTTGTGCCACAAGGAACTGGCCTTCTTCTCAAAGAATTATTATTATGAAGGGGTTAAATTCATATAAAGTTCTTTTCTATGCCTTGAAGACAAAGACTTTATATTTTCTTATGTTAATACCAAGAACAATGATCACAAACTGATCAAAAGATGGTTTGAGCCAGCCGGCAAATCCTTGATGAGAGCAAAATGAAGTAAAAGCAAGAATTGAAGGAAAAGTGTTTTCAAATGTTTGCAAAAGTGTTAGTAGAAGACCATAAATAGCATTAAAAGCCATAAGATGAAAGTAGATTACAAACACAAGCAATCAAGCAAAGTTTCAACCTATTTGGGCAATTATAATGTCTGTCGGGTAAGTCCTTACAGTTGCGGACAATGTACTAGTAAAAGATTTTAATACAGGAAATCGTTGCTACAAAGGAAAGTAGCAGAGCTATAAATATAAAGGGGATTTACGAAGTAGAGAGGAAATAATTGAAAAGTAGGTTGCAAAACTTTTAGAAATTTTTTGTTTATTTGTTGAGTTGAGTGTCATTTTCTTTAATTCTTTTGCTGCCTTTTATAGATGCCTTTTCTTCTTCAGAATTAAGCCTAACTCAGTTCATTTCCTTTCATCGAAGTTGTTGATGTGATATTTGTCAGCAGAGGAGCTCCCACTTGAATACCTGAGCCTTAATCCTCTCGAAATCTAACAGATTTTGCCTGAAAGAGAGCATCTTTTAGTGTGAAAGAGAGCACCTTCGCCACCCATGCCATTTCAAAAGTATTTTCAAACCTTTGGGCTGTTCACTGTTCGTTTGTGTTAAAAATAATACCCAACAGAAAAGCATAAATTAAGTGAGACGTTGGGCCTGGTTATGCCCAACCGCTTAATTTAGGTCCAAACTTGGGTTTTGGATGATGTGAGAGGGCTGCTCCGAGGGTTCTGCCAGCGAGCAAACTGGTGGTGGCGAATCTTCTGGCGATCATGATCACGGAGGAAGTGTTGAAAATACTCGGAGTGGACGCCGATTGCTGCATTTGTAAGGAAAACTTGCTTGTGAATGAAAAAAATGCATGAGTTAGCCTGCAAGCACACTTTTCGCCCTCCTTGCGTTGTATTCAAATTTTTGAACATTTGTTATATTGTTCATGTATCTCATTGGTTGCGTTCAATTCGATTTTCGAGGGACTGACCGGCTGGGGTTTTTGAGTTGTTTTGAGTGTAGCAGGATGAGCACAATTTGTGTCCGATATGCCGGCATGAGCCGCAGACGGATGATCATGCATACGGGCGCTGGAAGGAGAGGGAGGAGGAGGCCGAAGAAGACAGAAAAGGAGCTTCGCATATATGTTTAACGTTTAAAGGATGATATTTGGTTCAACAGTTTGTCAAATTTGCAGCTTCGTCCAGAAATTCTTATTCATTCCATCACATTAAGCATGGCCGTGAGTGTGTGCCCTGTTTCTCTGGTAACGTTTAAAGGATGATATATGTTTAACGTTTAAAGGACGATTATACTTGACCAGTTGAAAAATGGCCATGGAGGAACTAGTATCGTCAAGATCAGGTCCAAGCAATGAGGAGTCAGCGGGAGGAATGCTTGAAGGAATCACTTTCCAATGCCTTCTCATGACATCGGGGAAGAAGATCAAAATTTCAGTTGAAACTACAGGAAAGGGACATTGATGGTTGATACCACGCTTTTCACTTCGTAGAATCCCTGAACAATACACAGATTACCAATTCAGCAACTTCTCTAAGTACATTGTCTTGGAATTAAATTTTAACAGAAACAACTAAATTATGTAGATTAAAGCCAAGCAACAAACCTCATGAGAAACTTTGGGTGGCTTGATGAAACCTCAAGGTGAATTCAACGAAAAATCTTCAGCAACTAAGATAAGCAAATCATTCAAAAAAGCTTAATTTGGCTCCATCCACCAGTCTATCTCCTGTATGTTCTTTTCTGCGAAAAAACTACTAAAATAAGAAAATCTTGCGACATGGAAATGTGAGATTGATTTTGAAAACATAGGAGTACTTAACACGTACTGATGGTTTATCGATCTCAACTTTACACTCAGTTGTCCTGCAGAGAAATTAGAAATTTGTTGGTGGTAGAAATCTGTAAGTTTAATCATCATTGTTAGTTTGATATAGTTCAAGAGGTTATTAGTCGGAACTGGTTTAATGTTTGAAAGAATCTTCAACACAAAATTTGGAACACATGGATCCAAATTTAAATTAATTCTGCTTGACCAACATTGCTCCTTTAATAAAAAGAAAAATTGACGAAAAGTTCAAAAAAAATTTAGTTTTAACGAAAAATAACAAATAAAGGTGTAGTGAATAGTAAAATGTGATTTTTTGTTAAAAGTAAACAGTACCATGAATGTTTTGCAACTCGAGAGAAAGCTAATACTTGCGTATGATGTTTGGAATGCGAAAAATCTTTGGTCACTTCTCTTTGCTGCCTTGTTCACAACGCTCAGTAAATTTCAGGCATTCCCAAATGCTAAGACACTGCAATGGTGTTTTACAAAGAAAGTCCGGCAGTGTTTTCATGTGATGCCGGTAACGAATTTTCAAGGAGGAAAACAGTACCCTTTAATGATAAATAGTAATAGGGTTCGATAATACCGAAAACAATACCCTTTAATAATAATTTCTTTAAACAAATCAAGTTTAGGGGTCCGCTAAGAGTGTCATTAGGATTTATAGAAGTCTTAAAATTGTACCCAAACACAAACACTGCTGCATGCAATGGAAAATAATGCTCCAAGCCTATGAGAGTACAACCACCAATCCACCAGATTATCAGATGACCATACTCTACTCGGCTTCTATATTATTAGTTTGTATATCTTTATCATCGCATGACTTAACACATCAACAAAGGATCAAAAAAACAAATTGAATGAAAACGTGAGAAATAAATACATAATCGCGTATACAAACTAGAGATTAGGGTTTAGGTGGTTTAGACACATGAACTGAAGACTTACAGATGCTCTGGTTAAAAGATGCTACTATGAGACGAGTACTCAGGCATAATGGTAAAGGAAGACTTGGAAAATGACTTTAAGAAAAGATATGGAATACGAGCAAGCGGAAGACATGAAGCAAAACCGAGATGTTCTAAAATTCATACAGTCCGCCATTAAACCCACCAAATAACTCACTTTGCAATTAGCTAGGGCACCAAACTTACACTCCAAGTCACTCTTGTGTCCCTAGTTTAATTACCAAAACCAACAATAATAAAAATAAAGTAATTTTTGTTCAAAAAAAAATAATTAAAAACAAAAAACATAAGCACGTATCTAAAGAAACTTGGATTAAAAGAAAGAACATGTACATTTAATCAACTATCAGAACAAATCCACTACATTAATCAAAAACAAAAAACCCACTTAAACCTAATTAATCAAGTCAAAAAAATCTTACTTTATCAGTTAACCAAATTCCACTAATCTCATCACTAATCCGTATTATTAGTTTCTTAGTCAATCCCTAAACTCTCCATTAATATTGTTTCTTGTTTCTCAGTCAATCAATTTCCCTGTGCCTTCCCCACAGTCGCAAAGCAGCTCTTCGACCTCACCATCGCCGGCCGGCAGTCGCCCAGCCTCTCCCTCCTCGGCGAGTCCAGAGTCCGCCGCAACAGCTGCTTGATCGCCGATATCAGATCCTCCGTCGGGTTGGCCGGAGGACTCGACATCCGAAACTCCTCGCAGAAGCTGACGTGCCGCTCCATCGCCTCCTCCGTGCTAAATCTTCCTCGGCGACCTCGAGTTCTCGTCTTTGATCGCCTCAGTGCAGAGTCCGCAAATCCACCGGCCTGGTGCCTCTCCTTCACCGTCGCTACGTACGCCAGAGTGCACTCCTCCGCCAAACCGCAGCAGTAGCACTTCACCACCACCTCCTCCTCCGGCTCCGAAATCCGCTTCGCCTCCGCCGACTCCATAACAAAAGCTCTCGAGAAAAAACGAAACTTTGAAGAATTTCTGACGCAATTTTTTACGTTACGGCGAGATTATGGCAGAGACGTCAAAATTTACACTCTGAATTTGCAGAGTGGCTTGATTTGCTCTGTATTACTATTTTATTTAGGGGTCGCACACCCTTTTTACTTCTCACACACCTCTATTACTTTATGTCTGTTAGATATTTTTAAATTCATCCGATCCGACGGCCGAAATCTAAAAAGGTGTGAGAGAAGTAAAAAGGAGTGTATGGATATCACACCCCTTTATTTATAGTGAACTGTTTCGGAGCCGAAATAGGACACTTCTCGGATTTGGATTCCCGATTCCCGAAGGAGTTACGTATTTGGGGGCGCGGTAAGTTTGTTACTGGATTTGGATCTCGGGGTGAGTTTCGGTATGTTTCGTCAATTTGTTACTGCTTTGGGTTTCGGAGTAAATATTTGCGAGAGTTTTGCTAATTAGATTTTCGTTTTGGATTTTTCCACGTGTGTCCTTGCGATTGGGTGGAATCCATTGCTTTTGTACTGCACTGAGTATGAGAGAATTCTCTATGACCGGCACATGTGGTGGTACACTACGTGTCATTATACAAATGGTAAGATATATGTATTAAAAAGTTAATAAATTTCTCACATATCTTATCATTTGTATAGTGAAAATCCATATGTGTACCATTCGTGTTCTCATTACAATGAAAAATTTATGCGTTAAGTACAATCGAAACACTCTAAATTTTACGGAGGCAAATTGTATGCCCTCTATTTACCATTTTCTTCCTATTTGTGCGGTCACGGTTAAGCTACGTCAACATTTTATATTATTTTTTTATAGAGATAATAAGACAAAAAATAATAGAAATATAAAATATTGGCGTGACATAACCGTAACCGCACAAATATGAGGGAATGGGAAATGGATGATAAGTAGAGAGCAGACAATCTGCCTCCAAATTTTATTGCTTGATTTCGTTGTAGTTTTGCCACTCGTAGTGTTGTGATTCGGTGGTTCTTTGGCTTGCTATACAGGGAATCGTAACTTTCGGACTCTGTACAAGCATATATGTGTTTCGAGTTCTTGAACCCAAATGTGATATTTAAGGAAGTAACCACGAAATATTTTTTAGCGTGTGCGCGTCTGTTAAAGGTTGAGTCATCATCATGGACATGGCGCGTAGGCCCATTTTTATGCTAGGCGGGGGTCCGGTTATGTGCGGATAGGTCCCAAGAAATTGTAGTTTAGTAAATTACGTGTTTCGCATGCAATTAAGTTGTACCTTATGACTCCTAAATTGGTAAATAAAAGTTAAGATTTTTGTTTCTAGAATAATCAAATCTCTAAATACTAACATATTTTGGAACTATTATCGGCAATTCAAAATTTTCGTCAGGTACTTTTAAGAACTATAACTATACTTTTATTCTAAATATTCAAATTACGGAGTATACAATGAGAATTCTTTAGTGTTAATAACAATTCTCTTTATTTGTATTTCAATCATTCCCTTCCTTAAATTTGAGCCATGCTTATCTCTTTCATTACGTGAATATTTCGATAAGAAAAACTTCGACGGCAATCATACACGTCAGATTCTATTCAGCCAGTGCGTACACAATTATGATACACACACGCGCGTACGTGCTTCGATCCACCAAAAACCCCCTCACCTTAGATTGATACAGTGTCGTAGCTAGCTATGGATATATGTTGGACTGGGCTTGAACAAGTTTTACACTATAACAGGGGTTGGGATAAATAGTAGGAGAAGATGGAGCGGTCCGAGTAAATGTTTTGATTCACGTTGGCCCAATCCAAGGCCCAATAAAAAAATTGGTCCCAAAAAAAAACATTTTATTTACAAAATAGTCCACATATCTCAATGGTGGCAATAAATAATGTGGGGCGCCATTGACAAATTAGCCACACGAAGTTGAGAGTTATTGCGATTTAGTCTGTTAGGAAACTTTAAACCAGATGGTCCAGCTCCACCGACCTGACACGTGTACGTTCCAATATTGGAATATTCCAAAGCTTTTCAAGTATTCTTCCGTGCAGTTAAATTCCATAAATAGATCAACTCTTTTTCTTTTTTTCTTTTTTTCTTTTTCTGTTTCGGATAAAAATCCACTCCTTCCCATTGCAAAACGCCAAATAGCCGCCTCACTTTGCTGTTTTGTCCAATTTCACGCCTCTTAACACATTTTCTAGCGTCCTTTTTTAGGTTAGCATTTAATTATGCTTAGGGTTGTGGGCAAACGTACCTAAAACAAAACATGTGGATATCATGTTTACCTATGAATAATAGACATCCCAATTATTCCAAATTAGGGTTTTGAGTTTTTTTAGTTATAGTCCACTACTAATCTATGGCCACTCCATAACGTGTCTTCGCATCAGAAGTTTTGTATTAGAATTTCTCTTCTCGTAGTTTAAAGTAAATTGTCATATTGTTTGTTAAAGAAAAAGGTCAGCCTAGTTTTTACACCTAATTATCTAATATTGCTCTTACAAGACCAACCACCCTGGCCCTATCCTCCCTCCCGTACTACCTCTCTCTTTCTCTCAAGCAAATCTTTAGTAGTTCGGCTATTAATTAGTACGACTTTATATCTTTTAAGTAAATAAAAATAATATTTTCTCAATTTAATAGTAACTGTTCATCTTTTTTTCCGTACTGCTAAGTAGTCTAAACTATTGAAGAAAACTTGCTCTCTCTCGATTTTCTTCTTATCCTACCCCCATCAAGGGACCCCTCCCTCTCCCTAAACCATGTGATGACAAGCATGTGTCTATCGGACAATTTCTACACGAATTATTGGTTGTTATTGGAATTAGATCAAAATCAATGAGATCAAATTAAAACGATTTCAACCAAATTAAAATCTCTTGAGAAAGGGTGGGTGAGTGTAAGTGATGGCGGAGGAAAGGTGGTGGAGTGAAGCGTTTATTTATTTTTTCAATTTTAAGCGTTGTTCTAAAAATCATCGCACGGCGTCGCCTAGGCCCTGCCTAGGCTAGATGGTTGCTCACTGCCCTGATTAATGCCTAGGCGTTCAAAAATTAAGAAAGGAAGCCTAAACATGCGGCCGCCTAAACCGTCTAGGCACCTGCCCAAACCCGACTAGGCACCCGCCTAGGTTGCAACTCACTTGAACAGAAAATAAATAACTTTCATTTTAAATATTATTTTTTTCAATAAATTGTAAGAGACTTATTGAATACTTAAATAAACTAATGTTCTAAAAAAGGGCCTAGGCGGCCGCCCGGGGACCTTGGCGATTTTGGGCAAAACGGCTAGAAAAATCGGGTTGGCTCTAGGCGGGCTAGGCACAGTTGGTACTAGTACTACATGTGCCTGTGTTTAATTATTTATACCTTGAAATTTTGCTAATTTTATAGAATAGGTGTGTTGTGTATCAACTTAAATTCCAGAATGCTAAAGATAAGTATCTTACATTACTAAATTTCTTTATTTTCCTCCTTATATGGCATATATGCTTAATGTGTTTTTGAATTTTGGACTTGTTGGATACTCTTTTTGCATTTTATCATTCTTTTATTATTTTATCCATGGATTTCATATAAGTATACTTTTTTTTGTAAGTGTTAATATGCACTTATTTACAAGATATACAAGAAATTTACCTAAATCCGCCTAGGCGTTAGGCGCTAGCCTGCCGCCCAACTAGCGCCTAGTATTTTTTAGAATCTTGAAATAAACACAAATTATAGGCTTGTTTCCCATGTTTTTATTATGTTCCAATGTTTCATAATATATATGTCATTCAATTTTATAGTTTATGATGAAATTATATATATTTTAAGTATAAATAGACACTTATTTACATGAAATATAATAAATTTACTTAAATCTGCCTAGTCCGACTAGACGCCTGCCTAGGCCTCACCTAGCCGCCTAGGTGCTAAGTCCCAGCCAGCCGTCCGACTAGCACCTAGCGTCTTTTAGAACCTTGATTTTTAGTGGGTGTTTTGGATTTTTTTTAGTACATCGATATTTTTACATTAATGGGTGGGGGAGTTCGACTAAGCCACGCAATAGACAACCTAATTTTGTATTTAATTCACCATTCACGAGATTCAAACCTAAGGCCTCTCACTTCCAAGTGAATAGGAATATCGTCAGACCGTAGTACTGAGTGACGTGTTTTGGATTTGAATACGGGCAAAAATGGGTTTTGAGGTGTGAAAGAATTCTGCAGGGTGAACTAAGATTTGTATTTGGAGTGTCAATAGAAAAATTATATGAATTTTTTTTTAAATGACTGAAAGCACTTTTAGAGAAAATATTTTTGAAGCACTTCAAGTATTTTTTTCAGAATTTACTTATATTTCTACTAAGAATTGGTTCCGAAATCATTTTCACCAAAAACCTTTTTAGCTATTTTAAAAACACTTTCAAAAAAAATCTTATAACCCTTTGTAGGCATTTATTATACAAAATCATTAATTAGAAACTAGGTTGATTAGACAAGTAGTCGATATTTTTTTCGTTCTTTTTTTTTTCTCCAATTCTTAACTTATCATATTCATGATTTTCCTCGTTTTAAGGGAACAGACCATAAAAAGCTTTGAAAACTAATGCTAGGAAAAATGTATTGTCATCACTTGTTTATTAGAAAGATGAACACACAATTATTTACAATGAGTGACGCTGAAATAATAAACAAGATAATAAGTTAATTTAGGGTTTGCTTGTACTGAATCCTCATGTGCATGTACCATTGCTTCCTTTATTTTGGCAATTTAAAGCGACACAAGTCCATATTATTACATGGAAAATGTGGATCTATTTTTTTTTTATCTGTTTAGAAATTAGGGTCAATTTATAGTTTGAAGTTCTTGATAGTTTTAGTTTCGTATTTTAAAAATTGGCAAAAATAACTAAAACGTTACAAATTGTTACACTATTAAAGTATTTATCAACTAGTCAATTCTTTTAGCGCAACACCTAATAAAGTCAAGGTTCTAAAAGTCGCTAGGCGCCAGTCGGGTGGCAGGCTGGGGCCTAGCGCCTAGCGCCTAGGTGGATTAGGCGGCTAGGTGGACTAGGTGGATTTAAGTAAAACAATCATATTTCGTTTAAATAAGTGTCTGCTTATACTTGAAATATATATAATTTCATCATAAACTAAAAAAAAAATGTATATATATATTATGAAGTATTGAAACATAATGAAAACATGTGAAATAAGGATATAATGTGTGTTCATTTAAGTATGCAACAAGTCTCTTGCAATTTATTGGAAAAAAAAAACAAAATGCAAAATGAAAGTTATCTATTTTCTGTCTAAGTGAGTTGCGACCCAGACGAGTGTTTAGGCGGGTGCCTAGGCGTTCTAGGCGGTGCCTCAGCAGGTCTAGGCGCCCTTAGCATTAATCGGGCCGGCGGGCTAGGGCCTAGCGCCTAAGCAGATATTTTTAAAACAGTGATTAAAACATTATCAATAAAAAAAATCTTAGAATTCTTGATAGATTATTCACTTATGTATATGATACATTTATACCTAAGACATAGAACAACTTTATCTCTGTCTTAAGACCATTGTTCACTTATTTATATAATTAGTAACATAAAAAGGGAGACACCAATTATGGGTTTTCATTTTGACTAAAAATGCGTGTTAGTCATTTGATTATTTAGTTTAAAGTTCATTTCAACAAATAAAAATTATATTGAATCATAAAATAAAATTTGCCGGCATGATTTGAAATTCAAGTGCTTAGACAATTAATAATGGTATTTTGATAATAAAAAAAAACTTGGATGATAAGTCTCAATCTAGGGATGACTACTTAGTTCACAACACGACAATGAGTTGAAAAACGATAAAAATAAACAGGTTTTAGTTGGCCATAATTATGATCAAGTCATGATTGCATTAACCTATTTTTGAGCCAACCCAAATATAACACGCTAAAATAGAAATTGAATCTACCGACATGTAACGCGTTAAAATTTTGTATTGTTTCGACCTGAAATTAATGATGCAATTCTTAATCATGTAATGTCGATCTGTTATGTCGTGTCAACAAGAACCCAACAAGCAAACACAAATTGCCAAACCTATCCATCTTCATATTCCTTTGATAAAAGTCCTAACCATTTTTCAAAAATATGACGCTAACAAAAAAGAAAAAAAATTAGGAAAAAAAAAACAAAAATATAGAGCTAAAAAAGTTGTGCTCATCCTCTCTCTCTCTCTCGAATCCGAATTACGTCAAAGAAATATTAAAATAAAAGCAATAAGTGAGTTGTACAGATATAGAGAGAGAAAGTAGAGAGAGAGAAAGAGAGAGGGGTCAAATCGAGTGGCGAAGGGGGTTGGGTTGTCTTTTACAAATTTCTGTGGTGGTGGTGGTGGTATTTCCATATAGCCCTTCTCCTCCTTTTTCTTTCTTTCTACCCCACGGAGGGTTTCAAACAAAAGCACACACAGAGGAGAGAGAAACTAGAGAGAGAAACCAGAGAGAGAGATAGATAGATAGCCCTGAAAGCTTGAAGATAATACTGGAGACACAGCTCTCCAAGCTCCCCATACAAAACCCCCAAATCTTCTATTTTCCCTCTAATCTTCGCTTTAGTTTGTGTAATCTGTAGCCGATGGATCCCTTCGATTTGGTACGAAAAGGTATACTCTTGCTGCTTCGTTCAATCGGATCTTGAGCCTCATCTGTTCAATTTTGCAGCTTCATTAATTTCATTTCTTGAATTTTTATTTGGATATTTTTTAATCATTGACGTTGAATTTGTTGAGATCTATCGAATTCGGTTGCTTGAGTAGTTATGGATTTGGTTGCTTGAGTAATCAAGTGTTATTAATTATTGTTTATTTTTAATCATTATTTTTGTATAGATTTTGCTGTGGAAAATGGTGGTGTGGAAAATCAGGTCTTAATTAATTGAGCGTTGAATATAATCAATGCGTGAGATTTTCTTTTTGTGTTATATCGTTTACTGCTGCTTAATTATTTTGTTTGTTTGTTACTTTAATCAGTGTTTGAACTTGAATTTTAGGGGTTTAAGCATGCTTCTTTGAACAAATAATTGCAGTTTTGATGTATATTTGATAATGATTGATCTATTTATGATTCAATTTTCAAAATAAGTAGATTTTCTCTTCCTGTTTTGCTATTATTTTCGATTATTTTATAACTGGTTGCACTGACTTTGACGGACTCGTTGAATTGCAAGTTGGTTTTTCAGGAAGGGAAGTTTTTGGTCAATGGACTAATTATCACACTCGATGAACTGTTTTGCAGGGTTTGGTTGAATCTGAATGAAAATCAAGTTATTGTTTTATTCAAAGCTGTTTTAGTTAGTTTCATTTGAATAAATAATGAGCTTGTCCAAGAAAGGATCCTTTACCAACGACACCAAACTAAGCACTGCAAACAAGGCACCTGCGTTGAATCCCAATGCAGCAGAGTTTGTTCCCTTTTCCCTCAGATCTCCGTCATCTGGAAGCACCAGCACGGCTCAGGGCGCATCAAAGTTTTCTTCCGCTGGAACATTTGGAAAAGCAGTACTAGATCGAACAGAATCTTCTACATCAAACAATTCCGATGATGAGGCCCACCAGTATTGGCGCCACCAGCTCCCTGATGATATTACCCCTGACTTTAAGGTCATGGGAGAAGACGAGTCGCAAGGCCTTGGGAACCTCTCTTTGGCAGGTTTGTCCTTACACGATGATGTTGAAGCAACACGGTTTCCTGCCTCTACGGGCAGCGGATACTTATTAAACGAGTCACATACTAATGGCAATAGCTTTTCCGAAAAGTTAAGAGCTTCTGCACCTCCCTTTGGCGGGGAGGATCTTTCATCGGCCAGTTTCCTTCATATGTCACCGAAGCCTTGGGAAAAGCAGATTCTGAACAGTAATCAGCTTGTTGGCAATGGTCAGGAGGGGTCTCTTTATGATGGCTTTTCTAGACATGGGTTCATGAATGATATGATGGGTGAGCATGCAGTTGTGGAAGATGCTGATATTAACCCTGCTGAGTTTTTGGCTTCACAGTTCCCTGGCTTCTCTGCTCAGAGCGTTGCTGAAGTTTACTTTGCCAATGGCTGTGATTTGAACCTGACTGTTGAGATGTTGACTCAGTTGGAGGTATACTTGCATCTGTTAATTCAAATTGACAAAATAAGTTTGCCATCCTCAATCAAGGCAGCCTGCGTGTCTTCTGTTACATTGGATTGTTGTCAGTTAATATTTCTCTTTAAAGTTAAATATTGTATTTTTCAAAAAATCAAGTCAAAGAAAACTTTATCATATTGTTCATGCTAATTCTGTAGATTCTATGCATCCTTTTCATTGTGTGTGAATTGAGGTGTATGATGGGATTTATTTGTTTTGACTTGTAGCTTCAAGTTGACGGTGGTTTTAATGAGAATCTGAACTCAAAGGCCTTGTCAGTTCCTGATCTTAGTTCAATGGACTTCCCTGCACTTACGCCAACAGATGGTCATCATGGTCATTCAAAATATGCTGGAGATGCTGATCTCCCGCAAAGCAATCCTTATCGATCTTCTGATAAGGACAACATGCTTTTGTTCAAGTCTAGCTCATCAATTCCTAATAGAGGTGCAATAGATTTTGCTTCAGCTGTCAGAAAATTGGCGACCCAGGATTCTGGATGGAAGTATGAGAGAAATGGTTCTGCTGATGCTGCTATTGGCTCAAGCAGGCGTTCCCATCTTTCGAACAGCACTTACAATACTGGGCATGGAAGAGGCATGTACAGCGACAGGTCGCAGAATCGTGGTTCAGCTCGAACTGCTCCTGTTTGGCTTGAAACGGGAGATGCTGTTGGTAATGTCCCTTGGTCAACCAAATTAGTTCTGTTCATGTTTATTTAGTTATGGACGTTCTTCTCGATCTATATATGCTTTAACATTGTTGAGATGACAGCAAATATGTATTCTGATCTGCGGGATGAAGCTCGGGACCATGCACGCCTACGTAATGCATATTTTGAGCAGGTTTGTCTTCAATGATCTTAGCCTTAAATGGTCTGTTTCTGCACCGTTTCCGCCACATCCTTCATGCTCTATGTTAAAGAGTGAAGCCTTAAATTGGCTTAAAATTGTGTTGTAGCAGCATATGGACATCTCGGTAGATTAATTTTCAATCATGATTGACTCTAGTGAGTTGAACCCCAATTCTCTTTGGCTAAGATGTCGACATTGGAAATTAAATACATGGCCAAGAAACAAACTGCAGCAGCACATGGCGGGTGTTCACCTTCCATGGGTTTGAAACAAATGTGTATTTAGCCAATAGGTATTAGTAGGAGTGTTTTTCCCATATCATATTGTCATACCGGCATGCCACTGCAGTTTCATTTTATCCTTTCTACCATGCGTGCCGAATGTTGAGCCACATAATGATTTGTGGGTTCACTCCAATCCCCTCTACTAACTTTTCAGCTAATGTTCCTATGAAACCAATTTTACCCTGACTGTTTCTATTAAAAAACAGGCACGGCAAGCATACCTTGTTGGAAACAAGGCTCTAGCGAAGGAGCTGAGTGTTAAAGGACAGCTGCACAACATGCATATGAAGGAAGCTCATGGAAAAGCTCAAGAGTCTATATATCGTCAGAGGTTTGTTGTCCCCCACTGTTTGTGCTTCGTCTGGGCAAGGATGCCCGAGTATTTATAGAATTTTATTTTACCATACTGTCTATACTTATGTGCATTTGTGATGGCTTGATGCCCGTCTTTTGGAATCTTTTCATTTCTTAATAAAGTCGTTTGGATTAGGCTAAAATTTTAAACCCCTCCTCTTCTCTGCCTACCAGAAATCCATTTATCTTCAAGGGAATATACGAATATTCTGGTTGACTTATGACCACCTCCTGAACTTCTTGTTATTTTGATCCGAGAATGCTTCTGTATAAGCATCGCTAGAGTGCTACTTGATCATGCAGAGCATGAGTTGGATAACATAACGCAGTTGACTAATATTTGGTTCACCCTCAATGACCTTAGTTTTGATGTTTTTCTTGTTTTATTGCTAAAGTTAATTGGTTGCCTTTTCTGCTGTTGTGTACTGTTTTCTGAAAACACAGGAACCCAGTTTCTCCAGAGATGCAGGGCAATGGGAGATCACAAGAGAGGATGATAGACCTGCACGGGCTGCACGTAAGTGAAGCCCTTCATGTCCTGAAGCACGAGCTGAGCGTGTTGAGGAATGCTGCCAGAGCAGGAGAGCCTGGTCTTCTGGTTTATATATGTGTTGGAACGGGCCACCACACCAGGGGTTCCCGCACTCCAGCTAGGCTCCCAATTGCTGTACAGCGATACCTACTCGAAGAAGGCCTTGACTACACTGAACCACAGCCAGGGCTGCTCCGAGTTCTGTTATACTGAGCCACGAAGATGACGTGTTTGAGGTATAGGATGTTTTTAACACAGCAGAGTCCGTGAAGCCGTAGTCATCATAGCGAATCTTGTATCTGTATATGGGAGGAAAACAAGTTTAGTCCAAGTCTGAAAAACGAAAGGTAAAAAAACGAAGAGAAGGATCGGAAAGTTAGAGGGAAAAAGACCGACAAAACGAAAAAAAAAAAGAGAAGTGTATCATTAAGTTGGAGCAGTTGACCGAGGGATTACGTTTTCTGTAGCCGAAAATGATCCTTCATTAGCAGGTGCCTTGCATATTTTGCTTTTTCTTGTATCTTAAAATTTTATTTCTTTGTCAAATTCCTTTTTGATTCCCAGATGTAACTGATAGAATTGAATTACATGATAGAACAATTCACCTTGCCAATTGTACCCTGTGCCATTTAGCCGGAACTTCATGTTTCGCCGGCAACCTGTGAGTGGTTTTTTCCTTCCCCGTTTCCAGTTCCTTTTTCGGCTTACCGGAGTTTGACCGGCTTCATCAACTATGGAAATCTTAACAAGGAAGGGATGCTTTAATATGTTCCGAATCTTCACATTCGTTTCACGGTTAGATCTGATCATGGGCAATTTGTACCAACTTTGAAAATAACCAAAGCACTCTTGTTTTAGGAGGGTGAGTTCAACTGAGATTTTGACGGATTATAATGGATTTATAAATTTATAGATTTTAATAGAGTTTAATTGATTTGTAGATATTTCATGTAAAATTTTGATCAAGTTCTCTCAAAATCTCAAGGGAAGAGGTGAGGTTTGTGAATGCTTAAAATATCTTACGAAATCTCTCAAATTCTCTCAAACTCCTCAACTTTTTAAAATTCTTTAAAACAAATTTGTAATGGAATACTCCCATAATGTTCTAAACTTATTCATAATTCTAATTGAATACACTCGGATTTCTTAAGATTTTAATATATTATTTCAAAATCTCGATTGAATATAAGTTGAATTTCAGAGAATCACCAATAAAATTACGATTTAGTGCTCTTTTATCTCTTTAGTGGTCTTTGAGTTTTTTTTATTTTTTTATTACACGTTTATAATCAATATAAATGTTAAACTCAGTTGGCCATCTGTTGTGTGTTCGTTCGCTTATACTTAAGTTCGAAGCATCCATCCAAAGATTAGAGAAGTTTACAATATACACCGTCTCATGAAACTAAAAAAAAAAGTTTATAATTGATTCTATTTGTGCATATATCCGTGAAATAAATGTTTTAAGAGACCTCAAACTCACCTAGGTCCACCCTTGAACTGAAATGGGCCATTTCCAGGGCTTCACATCTTTGAAAGCGTCGGTTATGTCTTCCAAACTACAAACACCATAATCTTACAACAGCAACAAAACATTTTCTCACTCAGTGAGTGAGCGGCTAAAATACCATAATCTTAGAAGAAACACCAGAACCTCAAAAAAATAAAATAAAATAAAATAAAAATTCTACAAACATCGGAATCTTTTTTGGAGGGAAAGTCAACGATGCAAACAATAGACAATAATGCGATTGCACCGCCACTTCCGCCCCAAATCCACTTCCCTCCTCACCAATTCTCCACACCCACAATCTCTTCTTTCTCTCTTCACCTTCTCTTCTCTCTCCTCTGCCCTCTCTCACTCTACCCGCGTATCCCCATCTTCTTCTTCCTCCTCCTCTCAATGGTTCTCCATCCTCCGCGCCGCCGTCTCCGCCGCAGACTTGCAGCTCGGAAAGCGTGTGCACGCGCTGATCATAACCTCCGGCGATGGCCCGGATCATTTTTTGACCAACAACCTCATCGCCATGTACTCCAAATGCGGATCGCTTTTATCCGCACGCCTCCTGTTTGATAAAATGCGCGGCCGAGACCTTGTCACGTGGAACTCCATTCTAGCGGCCTATGCGCATGCTGCGGGCTCTGATGTTGAGAATGTTCAAAAGGGTCTTAACCTTTTCCGGCGTCTTCGCGAGTCGGTTGTTTTTACCAGTCGGCTCACTTTGGCGCCGGTTTTGAAGATGTGTTTGATATCAGGGCACCTATGGGTTTCCGAGGCGGTTCATGGGTATGCTGTTAAGATTGGATTGGAGTGGAATGAGCTTGTTTCTGGTGCTCTTGTGAATATATATTCTAAATTCGGACGAATTAAGGCTGCTCGTGTGTTGTTTGATGGGATGATGGAAAGGGATGTTGTGTTGTGGAATACAATGCTCAAGGCATATGTGGAAACGGGTCTTGAGGAAGAAGGGCTTTCTTTCTTCTCTGCGTTTCATCGGAGTGGATTGCATCCCAATGATGTTAGCGTACGTTCTGTTCTCAGTTGGATTGACAAAGTTGATTCTTATGAATGCAAGAGGCACATGGAGCAGGTTCAAGCATACGCGACAAAATTGTTTTTGTATGATATAAAGTTGGAGTGTTTGGACATATATTCTTGGAACAAGACATTGTCCGAGTATGTTAAAGCTGGTGAAAATTGGGCTGCTATAGAGTGCTTTAGAAACATGGTACGATCAAAAGTAGAGTTTGACACGGTGACATTAGTTGTTATTCTGTCTACGGTTGCCAGTGTAAATGATTTGGAGTTGGGGAAACAGATTCATGGTCTTGCTTTGAAATCACGTTTTGATTCTGTTGTTTCTGTTGCAAATAGCCTTATCAACATGTATTCAAGGGCTCGTTCTGCTTATTCTTCAAGAAAAGTGTTCAATCGCATGAAAGAAGTGGACTTAATTTCGTTGAACTCAATGATATCATGTTGTGCGCAAAGTGGTTTAGGAGAGGAAGCCGTAAACTTATTTGTAGGCTTATTACATGATGGTTTGAGACCGGATCAATTTACTGTTGCAAGTATTCTAAGAGCTTGCTCCTCCCTTGAAGAAGGGTTGTCAGCCAGCAAACAGATTCATGTTCATGCTATAAAATCCGGTATTGTTGCTGACAGTTTTGTTTCAACGGCTCTTATTGATGTTTATTCTAGAAGTGGAAACATGGAGGACGCAGAGGTCCTTCTTGGAAATGAACTTGAATTCAATCTGGCATCTTGGAATGCAATGATGTTCGGATACATAATGTGTAATGACAGTCGTAAGGCATTGGAACTTATGAGAATAATGCACGAAGGTGGACACAACACAGATGCGATATCTTTAACAACTGCGGCTAAGGCTGCTAGTAGCCTGGTAGCTTTGGGATCAGGACCAGGAAAGCAAATTCATGCTCATGCCATAAAAACAGGGTTTGTTTCGGATTTATGTGTTAACAGTGGAATTCTGGAGATGTATATCAAATGTGGTGACATGGGGAGTGCACACACAGTGTTCAACGACATCCTTGCACCCGATGGTGTTGCATGGACAACTATGATCTCAGGATGTGTAGAAAATGGAGATGAAGGGCGCTCTCTTTATATATACCATCGGATGAGGCAGTTAGGAGTCGAGCCCGATGAATATACCTTGGCCACCCTTGTCAAAGCCAGCTCTTGTCTGACAGCATTAGCACCAGGGAAACAGATACACGCTGATGTGATAAAGTTGGATTTTTCTTCAGACCCTTTTGTCGCGACATCACTTGTTGACATGTATGCCAAGTGCGGCAACATAGAAGATGCTTATCATTTATTCAGGAAGATGGATGTTAGGAATGTCGCCCTGTGGAATGCCATGTTGGTCGGTTTAGCTCAGCACGGAAATGCTGAAGAAGCACTAAGCCTTTTCAGAGTCATGAAAACGAAGAACATAGAGCCTGATAGAGTTACTTTCATTGGAGTCCTTTCTGCTTGCAGCCATTCTGGTTTAGTATCCGAAGCATTTGAGTATTTTTCTAAAATGCAGAAAGATTATGGCGTCGAACCTGATATGGAGCACTACTTTTGCCTAGTTGATGCCCTTGGCCGCGCAGGTCTAGTCCAAGAGGCAGAAAAACTGATAGCATCAATGCCCTTTGAAGCTTCTGCTTCAATGTATAGAGCCCTTCTATGTGCTTGTAGAGTTATGCTCGTAGAGTCAAAGGGGAAACTGAAACTGGAAAACGGGTAGCAGTACAGCTCCTGGCTGTGAAGCCATCTTACTCGTCTGCTTACATGCTTTTATCCAACATCTACGCAGCTGCAGCGTTCTCTGTACTACCACAGTCAGAAGCTAGCAATAGCTTATGGACTCATAAGCACTCCTCCGCCCCCTGCCATTTGGGTGATAAAAAACCTGAGAGTTTGTGAAGATTGCCATAATGCAGTCAAATACATATCGAAGGTTTATCAGAGAGAGATTGTTTCATGGGGGTTCTTTCAACGCAGCTGCCTGCTAACCGACCCAGATTTTTTGAACAGATGGATTTTGTGGCGAATCACTTTTGGGTAATCCCATCTTCTACCTTTGGCTTTTTCTTATGGTACTTCATTGGCAACATTGCTAGATTTAGGGATTCTATTGACCGATTTGGAATGAGCTTGTTTCTGGTGCTCTTGTGAATATATATTCTAAATTCGGACGAATTAAGGCTGCTCTTGTGTTGTTGATGGGATGATGGAAAGGGATGTTGTGTTATGGAATACAATGCTGAAGGCATATGTGGAAACGGGTCTTGAGGAAGGAGGACTTTCTTTCTTCTCTGCATTTCATCGAAGTGGATTGCGTCTTGATGATGTTAGTGTGCGTTCTGTTCTCCGTGGGTTGACTAAGTTGATTCTTATAGATGCAAGAGGCATATGGAGCAGGTTCAAGCATATGCGAAGAAATTGTTTGTGTATGATACAAAGTCAGAGTGTTTGGACATATATTCTTGGAACAAGACATTGTCCGAGTAAGTTAAAGCTGGTGAAAATTGGGCTGCTGACTGCTGTAGTGTATTCAAACGCTCGTTCTGCTTATTCATTGAGAAAAGTGTTCAATTGCATGAAAGAAGTGGACTTAATTTCGGTGAACTCAACGATATCATGTTGTGCGCAAAGTGGTTTAGGAGAGGAAGCGGTGAACTTATTTATAGGTTATTATATGATGGTACGAAACCTGATCAATTTACTAACGCAAGTGTTTTAAGGGCTTGCTCCTCGCTTGAAAAAGGGCTGTCAGCCAGCAAACAGATTCGTGTTCATGATATAAAATCCGATATTGTTGCTGACAGTTGTGTTTCGACGGCTCTTATTGATGTTTGTTCCTGAAGTTGAAACCTGGAGGACGAAGTCCTTGTCGGAAATAAACTTAAGTTCAATCTGGCATCTTGGAATGCAATGATGTTCGGATACGTAATGTGGGATGACAGTCAGATGGCAAAGTTCAAGATTTTGAGAGGGTTTGAGGGAAATCCCCATATCTGCACTTAATAGGCAAGGCAAGGCAAACATTTGAGTCTGGCATCTTGTTTATCAACTCAGGGGCTTATGTAATGTAAGAACCACCTCATTAGCAACATTTTGATGTCTGGAGGGTTCATCCCCTTTTAACTTCAATGACTGATGGAGAATGGGAAGAGGTGAGAGTTATATACTTCATTGTTTTTACTTAATTTGTTTTGAATTAAAAAAATGGCGCGTTGAAATCATTTGTTAAGAGTGTTCAGTCAAAGAATTTATAGTGAATTTAGCATTCATTAGCGCACACAGAATTTTGAGAAAAAATGTTAAAAGACTTTACCCATATAGTTTTTTTTTTTTTGCTCTAATAAACGAAAAAAGCACTAGATAGTGCTACCGCGATCACAACCAGTTTCAATACAATTAAAAAGAACGATGATTCTCTCCGGATCCTCTTTGTGAGGATTCAGGGGATCCATAAATTGTGTTTGCTCATCGTACATCGTGCAATCAATTTTTGTCAAGTACTATTTGTATTCAATTTTAAATAAATATTTTAAATAATTTTTAATCACTCGATGTACAATAAACGGACACAATTTATGAATCTCCGAGATCCTTACTCAAACAAGAAAGCTTTTCTTGCCACAGAAGGCCATGTCCCATCCCAAATATGAACATTACTAAAACTAAAACCAATGCTAGTGATTTTATCTGCCAATCTGCCAAAAAGTTCTCAGTAAACATGATTCCACAAAATAGAGTAAAAAATGGTCGCCAACAACTTAATATCTTCGACGATGTTCTTCGGCTGTCAAGGGCTCGATAAACTAATTAAATCTAAAGAATAAAACAACACTTAAAAAAGCAAGTTTTACGTTACTTGATTTCCGCGTTGATATTTCAATTAGACTGTAAATTCATTTGATTTATATAAACAAATAAACAATTTTCAAATCAAATAAATTCTTTTTAAGATAATGAATAAAGAATATGAAATTCTTTTTTATAGTAAAATAATGACACATCTCATTTTCCTTTCTAAAACTAACGGAAATGTTATCTGTGGTAATTAGTAAATTCATTTTGTGTTTTGGTGAATTATAAATTCTCCTTCTTCTAATGTTATTCACTGTAATAGTAAATTTTTCGAGTGATAACTTGCATACCCTTCTAGGTGGAGCAGGATTATTTCCTCTTCATTTTCTCCCTTCTCCTCTCACATTTGTCACTTTATCTTTCTTTTTTTATTAAAAATTTAACACAAAATGTTAACGTAGTTTAATCGTGACCGTTCAAATAAGAAAAGGAAAAAAAATGAGAATTAAAAATAAAAAGGCAATCCTACTCCCTTTGCTCACACAAGTTCTTTATTTATTTTTGCTTTCTTCCTACCCTTTGAAGGAAACTCCTTTTTTTTTAGAGCGTGTTATCTACACACTATTTTGTTAATTTTTCACACATTTTGTTCATTTTAAACTGGAATTCAAGAAAATCAAATAATAAAAATTAAAAAGAGCTATGAGAGAAATAAAAATGATTTTTTTTTATTATTCCCCGATTTTCTTCCCGAATCCTGTGCTGGCCCGCACTGGAACCCGGTCACGGTCATAACAATTCCTTGTGCGACGTGTCCTGTCAAGTGTCAACGGAAGGGCGGGACTCCACTAACAAAACGACAACATTTCCAAAAACCAGCACAATTAAAGCAGGCAGGTCGTCTCCCGCTACGTGACAGCTCGCGGATTTTAGCAAAACCCACAAAAGGGCCGCGAAAGAGAGTTACAGGGACAGTGTTAGCTCTCCACTCTCCGTTACTCTGCAAAAGCAGCGAAGAGAGAGCACCTAATCTCCGGGGCTCACGATTCTCGCGTTCTTCACCTTCCCCCATATTCTTCCGGTGTCGGTTGCATTCCCGGCCGGATCGGAGTCAAAGGACGGAACTTTCACGGCATGGAAGTAGAGGAATCCAATTCCGGCCCCCTCAATCATGCCACCGATGATGATCAGTCACCGCAGTCTTCCAAGAAATTCAGTCCCAGACGGTCTCTCTCTCTAGCTCTCTCTCTCTCTCCCTCTAATATTTCTCTCTCTAAATTTGAAGGTTTGTTTTTTACGATGTGAATTTCTCTGGCGTGAATTTTTAGGTATCAGTCGGAGGTGTACGAGGTTGCGCGGCGGAAGAACACGATAGCGGTGCTGGAAACCGGTTCCGGGAAGACGATGATAGCTGTGATGCTCATCAGAGACTACGAAGGCTGCCAAACTATTAATTCAAGTAGTGGTGCCAAAAAATTGATTATTTTCTTGGCTCCAACTGTTCATCTTGTTCACCAAGTATTATTTCCTAATTTTATTCCTTTAAATTTTTGCTTTTTATGTGGCTAATGCGTCGTGGTAGGATGCCCTTATGCAATGTGGCTCATTGGTGGTCTTGTAACTTAATGGAATTATCTGTTCTTGTGATTGCAGCAATTTAAGGTTATTAAAGAAAGCACAAATTGTAGAGTAGGAGAGTATTATGGAGCCTTGGGCGTGGACTCGTGGACCATGGACCGCTGGGAAAAGGAAATAGATGAGCACGATGTGAGTTTTCTCCCTTTTTTTGTGAAAAGTTGTCCTCTTTTTGATTGTTGATTGTTGATTGTTGAGTAATATTGAAAACTATCACAGTCTGTATCGGTTCACACTTCTTTTCGATGATTTGAGGGTTTCTTATCCTTTCAATTATTGCCGATAATGTTAGCAGCTAATTGATGCTTCACTTTACTTAGTTTGTTTCTTTTCTTGCTAGTTATAAGAATCACTTAATTTTCCTTCAGAGGTCATGTAGGCCCGTTTTACTTGTTTTACCCATTGTTGACGTCTCATTTGTTTGACTTCTGGCATAGCGAGAATTTATTTAGAATGTGAAGAAAACAATTAGCCGGGTAACTTTTCAAAACTATATTTCTCAAAAGACTGGCATTCATGCACCACGTGTGATTAAAACCTTGTAACAAATAGTATTCTCAATTTTTTGCAGAGGCTATTAATTTGAAGCATATTTGTTTTATATATTATGCGTTAGGTGCTAGTTATGACCCCCCAGATTCTTTTGGATGCCTTAAGAAAGGCATTCTTGAGTTTGGAAGCAGTATGCTTGATGATTGTTGATGAGTGCCATCGGGCTATTGGGAACCATCCATATACAAAGATAATGAAGGTTAATTTCACTTTTGTGTAATGTTCTTTCAATTCATTTTTGCTTTGTATTGTCTCCTTTATTTCTTTTATAGTTAAGGGTTATCTTGACAAATAATTTGTTGTGGTGAAGGAATTTTATCACAAGTCTAGTAAAAAGCCAAAGATTTTTGGCTTGACAGCATCACCTGTTATAAAAAAAGGTAATATATGGCTATTGTTTATCATTTGTGCTCTCTCTTCCTTCAACCCGTTGCTGGGTTTTTGTATGTTTAGAGGTTCACTTTTTACATGTCCATTGTTGAGTCCAAACCTACTGTATCACAAATCTTAGTATGTGCATCTTTATGTACAACATTGTGCGTTAGGTGTCTCATCCACAAAGGATTGTGAGGGCCAGTTATCAGAACTTGAAAGCATTTTAGATTCCCAGGTATACAGAAATATTCCAGTAAGATTACTATACATGTATCAGTTACTGATGGTGATGGTTTAATATCTTGAAATTTGCTTACACAGATTTATACTATTAAGGACGTAACAGAGATGGAAGGGTGTGTCCCCTCTGCAAAAGAAACATGTAGATTTTATGGCCAAGCATGGTTTCCGTGTTCAGATTTGAAAGAAAAGATGAAAGCCTCTTGGTCCAAGGTATTCTGCTTTACATGTATATTAACAAATTTACCATTCATTGTTAGCCTACTTTCGTGTGGCAAACTTGTGTGAATACTAACAAACTTGCATTGACAGTTTGATGCTTCATTGTCAAAGTTGCAAGAATCAGTAGAAAGTAATGTGAACGACATGGAGGATAAAATTAAGACATTGCGGAAACGAATGTCTAATGACTACACAAAGATCTTGTATTGCCTTGATGACCTTGGTCTCATATGTACTTACGAGGTATGACTGTAAGTATAATGCATTGGGTGAAGGGTGGTTGTTCTAGGAAAATTAAAAGACCGAGCTGTTGTCACCCTGAGACTGGTTTTTCTTTTCATTCTAAACAAATTTAAGCTGGTCTAATTGCATGATGGTGAGCCTTAATGGACCGTTATTCTTCAGGTCACACTGAATAGTTTCTTATGACACACGTGGTGTGACCCATTACTGAGGCTTGGTGCTTTTAATTTATGATTCTGATTATGAGTACTCTTATATAGTCATGCACTGGGATATATCTTAAGATGGTAATACAGGAGAAAGGTCACTTTGTTCTTCTCCAATTCTACTTTATGGTCTTTCCTTCTGGTTCTAATTATGAGAACATATAACCTTAATTCTCTTGTAGGCTGTTAAGATCTGTTTAGAGAATGCTCCAAAGTGCAACGAGGTGATTGAACTTTATAGAGAAGGCTCTTTGCAGTGCAGATGTTTTCTTGAGGAAGTGTTTGGTATAATTAAGGAATCGTTTCTGCATGGTATGCCATGCTTTAGCTTTCTTTCCCAACTCTTTTATCAACATTTATACCACTCAGGTCTAACATTATATTAAAAATCATCTATTAATGATATGCTATAAAGTACTGTAATCTCTCCCCCCCTCCCTCTCTCTCTCTCTCTCTCTCTCTCTCTCTCTCTCTCTCCATATATATATATATATATATATATATATATATATATATATATATATATGTGGGTTATGGTCCAGGGACACGCTTTTGACACACATTTTGACACATGATTTTGTGGTGCCCACTCCGTAATCCAACTGTCTGTCTTTATGTCTTACCTCAAAGGTCATGTCTACCAAAAACCACCCAAATCCAAAACCACCGTTGGATTAAATTTAGTGTTTCTTTGTAGAATCGTATTCGTTCGTTTTCTTCACTACAAGTGAATGTCTGAATGGTTTTGGATTTGTCTAATTTTTTACAATGATGATTTATGAACGATGTGCTAAAATATAGACAATTCGAATCGTTAAAATACATTACGAAGTGGGCCCTACCCTACAAAGTGTGTCAAAAGCGTGTGTCCTTGGATCCTATATATATAATGTCTTTCTTGGTCCCTTTCGTGTTTGCTTTTGTTTTCTTTTCAATTAATAAGGACTTAACACTTTGCTTATTTCTGATAGTGTTGTATCATTGAGATGCTTGAGAATAGATGAATAATGGCATTATTTTGCTGACTACGGGGTGCCATTAGATCACAAGATTTTAGCTTTTAAAAGTAGAAGATGCCTGTTCAACAATAATCTTGTTATGTTCAGTTAATAAGGACTTAGCACTTTGCTCATTGCTGATAGTGTTGTCATTGAGATGCTTGATAATAGATGAATAATACCATTATTTTGCCAACATAAGTTTTGTCGCCATATAGTTTTGATGATGCAAATAGCTCCAATTTTGTTGTAATTAAATGGGCTTTTATTTCCTTCTCTTGTCAGGTTGTGAAATTTTTTTGGATTTCGGGTTTGACTATCTGAAGGCAGTAGATGTGGGCTACATATCTCCAAAATTAAATGAACTTGTTCAAATTTTTCATTCTTTTGGGTAAGACAATACCTTTGTTGCGCAATTTCTTATCATTGCTAGTTGCTTTACTATCCATAATTTTCTTATTGCAGAAGATCTAGGGAAGTACGGTGCCTCGTATTTGTTGATAAAATCATCACGGCTAAAGTGATTGAGAGATTCATTAAGAAGGTTACGTCCTTGTCTCATTTTACGGTTTCCTATTTGACTGGAAGCACTACATCAGTTGACGCTCTGGCGCCGAAGATACAGAAGGAGACATTGGAGTTATTCTGCTCTGGGGCGGTATATGATCTTTTATTTTGTAGGAAAGGAACTGACTCCTGAGAAATTTTGACATTTGCAAACCTGATACTCAATTTACCCCTTCTGAATAGGTCAATTTATTACTTGCTACTGATGTAGTTGAGGAGGGAATTCATGTTCTGAGCTGCTCCTGTGTGGTACGTTTCGACTTGCCAAAGACAGTGCGTAGTTATGTCCAGTCGAGGGGACGGGCTCGGCAAGATAACTCTCAATTCATCACAATGTTGGAGAGGTGAGGCCGTCTCTTTATTGTTCCACTTTATCGGCATATGTGTAGTGGATAGATATATATATATAGAGAATCTTCAGTGAGTTGAAGATTTTCTCTGTAGGTGTCCTTATTGTGTGTTTCTCTTGTGTGTAATTATTTTCTGAATGTTCATTAAATACAGGGGAAACACGAAACAAAGGGATCAACTATATGAGATTGTCAAGAGTGAGTATTTGCTGACAGATACAGCTGTCAAAAGAGATCCTGAAGCATGCATTTTGAAAGAATGTACTTTGGAGGAAACAAATATTTATACTGTGGATTCTACCAGAGCATTAGTCACCGCAGATTCCAGTGTCAGTCTTGTACATAAATATTGTGAAACGCTGCCTAGGGATACGTATGCATCTGTAAACTCTTCAGTACTGTTTCTTGAATTTACTGCCTAAATTTTTTTTAACTCTGATTGCACCCTTATTTGATTACTGTGTAACTTGTAACTTAGGTACTTCACTCCAAACCCAACTTTTCATTTCTCATATCTTGGAGGGTCTTATGAGTGTAAGATTACATTGCCTCCAAATGCGGCTTTCCAAACGTTGGTTGGCCCTGCATGCAAGAAATCTTCTTTAGCAAAGCAGCTTGTCTGCTTGGAAGCATGTAAGCAGCTACATCAAATGGGTGCCCTGAATGACCATCTTCTCCCAGTCATTGATGTGCCCGATGTGAAAAGAAAAGAGGAAGCTTCTGGTGCAGGTAGTTTTTCTGTACATACTATCTGAGAAAATCAGTGTCTGCTTGTTCGCTGCTGCACAATGAACTTAAGTTGCTTTTGATGAGTCAGTCATTCTTTGATTTATGTTTATGAATGATCACTTTCTATTTGTTTTCTATTGTGGCTTCAAGTCAACAAGTTGTTCCTTCGCCTATTGTTTGGTGTCATTTGCTTTAAATTTAACTGCTAAATGATATAAATTCGGCAGCCAAAATGTTTTGGTTATCACATCTGTATTCACTTTCTAAATCAGCTTTATCCCTCTCTTACTGCAACTTGTTCCTACTTTTATTTTTCTCATTTTTTAATTTAAATAATTGTATTGGGTCTTTAAAGGAACTACGAAAAGGAAGGAACTACATGGTACAACTGTCATTCATATGCTATCTGGAACTTGGGGGGAGAAACTTGATGGTGCTGTTTTTCAGGCATATAAGTTTGACTTCTCCTGTAATATTGCCAGTGAGTTGTATTCTGGATTTGTTTTTCTCATTGAATCGAAGCTTGCTGATGATGTGGGGAATATCAAATTGGATCTTTACCTGCTTTCGAAGACAGTTAAGGCTTCTGTTTCTTTCTGTGGGGAGGTTCATTTGGACGGGGAACAGGTACAACTTAAGCTTTTGAACTCAAATTTGTTTTATTTCGTGGTGGTACTTACTGGAACTAGTATTTTCTTAACAGATGGAAAAAGCAAAGTGCTTCCAAGAATTTTTCTTTAATGGATTGTTTGGGAAATTGTATGGAACCAAATCAGCTAGAAAACAGAGGGAACTTTTATTGGAGAAAGAAACAAGAAAACTGTGGACCCCACCATGCTTATATTTGCTTCTTCCGGTTGAGACATTGAATGATTCAAATGATGAATCCTGGAGAATAAATTGGGCAGGGATCAATTCTTGTGTTTCTGTGGTAGAGTTCTTAAAGAGAAACTCGTCTTTGGGTAGTCACCAGTGTAACGTTGACACAGGGAATTCAGTTCCAAGTAGAACTGTCTCATCTGAGACTGAGTGCAGCAGTGCAGGGATAGTTCACTTTGCTAATTGCTCTGTTGATGTAAAAAATCTCAAAGATACGGTGGTGGTGGCTATCCATACAGGAAGAATCTACTCAGTTTATGAAGTTATGAGTAACACTTCGGCTGAGAGTCCTTTTGATGGGAAAAAAGACAATGTACCATCACAATATACTTCATTTTCTGAGTACTTCAACAAAAAGTAAGTTATTTTATACCTTGTGTGATGTTTTAGTGATATTACCGTACAATTTTCTTAGTGATGCTAATTCTGTTCAGATACGGGATTGTGCTCCTATATCCTGGTCAGCCTCTGTTGCGACTGAAACAAAGTCATAATCCGCACAACCTTCTTGTGAACTTTAATGGTGAAGGTTTGTTGATTTGCATACTTGATCTCTTAGCAATATACCTTATTCTTTTTTGTTAAGCACCCATTCTTTAATTTATATTTGTATTTATAAAGTTTTCATGAAACTGTTGTTCATGTCCGTTCTATTGTATTTCCCCATGTTATAATATTGATTGAAGCAGAAAATTGGCCTAACAGTGCATATATGTTATGTACTGAGCAAGGTATAAAATATCGATGATATCGGAAATATCGGTAGTCCAAAAACACGGAAATATCGATGGAAATATCGGGATATTATCGATATCGATAAAAAATGAATAAAAACCACGGAAATTGTAAGAAAAACTTGGAAATTTTTATTGAAACTTTGCAGGATGTTTATTGAGTCAATTATCTATTAGTTTATCACAAAAAATTGGAAGGAAATGCATTGCATGATGGATTTAACTAATTTAAGTTGATTATATAGCGAGCTGGCAAACATTGTGAGTATAGAAAATATGTAGTAATTAATGAAAAAAGTTTAAACACACCATAATCATTTATATATAATGAATTAGTACAATATTTTACGCTTTATACATTGCATGGTAAGATACATTAGTGACTTAGTACCACATAGAGTTCCTATGAGGTTCAAAATTATATATTGACGTAAAATACTATGCCAAGAAAGTTGCCTTACAAGTTAGATGGCTTTATCTTTATGTCTCCTTCTACCAATTTTTCATAAAGCAATCCATTAGTTTAGTTGGTATATTTCTAGTTAGAAGGGTCTTATCTTTGAATAAGGCCTTAATGTAAAACCCCTCCCTTTAGTTTATAATTTACTTTGTAGATTTTTATTTTTATTTTTTACAAAAATTATTGTTTTTGGATCTTAATTAGTGAGCCCAAGAGGTCCAACCCCTTATTTTTGTCCCCGAGGCTCTCATCTCTCCTCTCTCAGTCCTCTCTTTCTCTCCACTTTCCCATGCTCTCCCTCTCTCTGCAACTCTCATTCCTTCTTCCCCGAACTCACACACACACACACCAGCACTCCCTCATCTCCCTCGTTCTTCTTTTCCCTCTGCTAGTGCAGACAATGATGGTAGCACCATGGAAACCGGTGCAAAAGTTTGGACAGTGGAACCCAGGAACTCTCCGGTGAGTTCTCTTGATCCTTCTCCGGTTAGGTAAGCCCTCAATTCATCTTGCATGTTGTGTGGTGTGGTTGAGAATCGAGATATACTAAGTTTTATCTGGTTTTTTTTAACAAGGTTTTAGAAGGAGATCGACCCGAGGGAAGGTACACCCAGCTCCGGCGAGGCCGCGAGGGTCGAGGAACTTTCCGAACACCTCCGACCGTTTCACGGCAAACGGAAGTTATAAAAACATTCCTCTCGTCTTGTATTTCATTTTTATACTTAGATCGGAGTCTAGGGTGCTCTTTTACAGTCGGCCAGAGCTATAGAAGCTCCGGCGTTCTTCTCCGATTCGCACCAGCTCAAAATTTCGCGATATTATCGGTTATATTGCGATATTATCGATAATATCGCGATATTTTGACGAAAAATCATTGGATAAGTGTTAAAATATCCCTCTCTTACAAAACCGATATTATCGGTGAAATATCGCTGATAATATCGGCATTTCAGACCTTGGTACTGAGTGAAAATGCTATCTTCGTTCTGCATCCACTAGTTATTAAAACTTCAAGTTAGACAGCTGCTTCCGTTGTTTCTTGCAAGTAATGGTACTCAATATTGTTATTAAGTATATCATTCGAAAGTGTGGTCTTGCGGGTGGTGGGATTGATAGACAAGATGGAGACAATCATGCTCATCAGGCCACAAAATCATCTGTCCAATAGATGATTTCGTGATCATATTCATTTACCTTATTAAGCTCCCTGATTTTTTGTAAATATTGATTTGTAGAATCTTTCCTTATGCAAATTGTCAAAGCTTGTAAACCCTCTGTATAACTGTATAAATACAATATACTGAGATCAATGAAGATCATCCAAAATTTCAACCAAAACCTGTGAGTGTTCTTTATGTTATTTTCCTGCACTGTTTAATCTTTCAGGGATTGGGTTTTTGACTTATTGAGCATGTGATCCTTTTACAATCATATTAATGAATCTGTCTGATGCATGTTGTTGAAGAGTAAATGGAGGTGACAAAAGGCTATGGGTGTGAGTAATTGACTTGTTGCAGTGTTAGTTACATGCTGTTGAAGCTATGTTGGCAATACAATTGCTTTTTGTATGTTTGGTTGCTAATATTCAACTGGGCAGGTGGTAATGGTAAGACGTTGCAATCTGGCGTTGTTATTGGAAAGCAGCGCATGTATGCTCACATGCCACCTGAGCTTCTAGTCACTGTTGGTGTCCCAAGAGACGTTCTAAAGTCATGTTATTTACTACCATCGTTGATTCATCGCTTGGAGTCCCTGATGCTAGCCAGTCAACTTAGAGAAGAGATTAATTATCATTCTAGCAGCTTTGGGATATCAAGCTCATTGGTATGTCATCTCCTTAGAGACTATGTGACTTGCCCTTTTATCTTTCTAATAGAGTAATACGATTTATCTGAATGATGTTTTTGTGATCAGATTCTAGAAGCACTTACAACACTAAGATGCAATGATGATTTTTCTATGGAGCGCCTGGAATTGCTTGGTGATTCAATTTTAAAATATACTGTGAGCTGCCACCTCTTTCTCAAATATCCCAAAAAGCATGAAGGACAGTTAACTAACTATCGCACGCTGACTATTTGTAATTCAAACCTACATAGATTGGGAATGAATCGCAAGTTACAGGTATTTCCCTTGTACTACACGCTGTCTATGGCTTATATTTATTCACCTCATGTACTGATGTTCAAGCTCATGTCATACTGATATTCAAGCTCATGTCCTAATGGCTTTGCAATTTTTTAATAGGGATATATCCGTGATGGTGCATTTGATCCATGTCGTTGGGTTGCTCCAGGGCAGATTTCTCTACGACCCGTTCCTTGTAATTGTGGAGTGGAGACTTTAGAAGTACCATTAGATAGCAAATTCCAAACTGAAGACCCAAAAGTTGTGGTTGGAAAGAGCTGTGATAATGGCCATAGATGGATGTGTTCAAAAACAATCTCTGATTGTGTTGAAGCCCTTATAGGAGCATACTATGTTGCTGGTGGATTGCCTGCTGCCTTGCATGTGATGAAGTGGCTCGATTTTGATGTAGAACTAGAGCCTTCCTTGGTTGCTGATGCAATTACTACGGCATCTCTTCATTCGTACACCCCGAAAGCTAATGAGATTGCAGCCTTGGAGTCAAAGCTTCACTATGAATTTTCTACCAAGGGTCTCTTACTGGAGGCCATGACACATGCATCTGACCAAGAATCAGGAGGTGGCTACTGTTATGAGGTATACTGAGAGTTCTATGCGGAGTTGCCTTGATTGACTCTTTACCTTTTCACTTTATTTTCCCCATATGGTTTACTACAATAACAAGGAAAATTGTTGTGAGCTTGGAAACAGAAATTGACCAGTTAATTTACTATGAAAATGAATCTTTGATAGTTACCTACAAGTAATAAATGACCAAGTATAGAACACAGAGTGAAAATCCCATATATTACTTTTCTTAAATTCTTGAATTGTCAACAGCGACTAGAATTTCTAGGCGACTCTGTGTTGGACCTGCTTATCACAAAGCATCTCTATCATAGCCACACAGATATTGATCCAGGCGAGTTAACTGACTTGCGCTCAGCTTCTGTTAATAATGAAAGTTTTGCGCAAGTTGCTGTTAGACATGACCTCCAGCAGCATCTGCAACATGCCTCGATGTTACTTCTAAGTCAAATAACAGAATATGTGAAGTCTCTTTCAGAACCTGACAATGGTATCACACTTCAAGGCACCAAAGGTCCTAAGGTAAGATCTCGCTCAATATTAAATGTTTTTCTCTTCAATACTTTTGAAAGGTTTCCATGAGCTTTTGTTTTCAGGTTTTGCTAAAAGATTGAATGTCTGCTTCTTTTAGGCAGTCACCTTTTTATCTTTATTTGGTTCTTTCAGCTTTCTAATTTAAAGTTTACTTTCTGGAGGGGTCCTTTTGCATACTTCCCATGTATTTTAGCCATAGTTTCCCTTCAAGTCAAATATCATTACTAAAATTTCTTGTTAATATGATTGTTACTACTATATTATATATTATTGTTTTTGTGATCATGAATAATATCTGTGCAGGCTCTCGGAGACTTGGTGGAAAGTATTGCAGGGGCTATTCTAATTGATACCAGACTTAATCTTGATGAAGTGTGGAGAATTTTTGAACCATTATTATCTCCAATTGTGACTCCTGACAAACTTGAGCTGCCTCCACTACGGGAGCTGATTGAATTATGTGACTCATTCGGGTACTATAAAAAAGAGAAGTGTACCAATAAGGGTGAAACAGTTCATGCAGAGCTTACTGTACAACTGAAAGATGATCTGTTGACTGGAGAGGGGTGTGATCGGACTAAAAAAGGTGCAAAAGGAGAAGCAGCTCGTCGTTTACTCAAGAAACTTGAGGTTTGTTGGTTTTCTAAATGTGTCTTTTAGTTTTTATTTGGTTGTGGGAATGAGAATGGATTGGGGATCAAGAAAAGAATGAAATTGATTCTAGTATTCGCTTGTAACTTGATCCCAATTTTGGAAATTTTGGCTCATGTTTGAAGCTGGGGCTCCGGTGTTAGGATTTCTGGGTTCTAGGGCCCAATCCAGGGGTTTAAGGTCTAGGGTTCTGAGTCCTAGGTTCGGCATTCTGGGGCCCAGAGCTAGTCTGGGGTGCAGAATTTTTGTTCACATGTCTTGGTTCAGATCTGAGGTACCAAATTGTTGCTAATGAGTAGTCTGCTGCATCTCTCTGATTTTAAGTTCCCATCACTAGACTTTGTTAATGCTGTACTACTTTGTTATGGAACAGGAGAGAGGTATTTCATTTTCCAAGAAGCGGAAACTGGATGCTGACCAAGTAGGTGATTCCTCTTCCCTTGACATCAACCATAAGGTCAGGGACCAAGTAACTCTCAAAGATTCTTCAGCGTTAATGGTCTATAAAAGGCGAAAGACAACTGAAATGCCTCTAGCTGCACCACCAACTGGAGTTTCTCCTTCAGTAATTGACAGGAAAACCTCTAGCCCCAACAATGCCGCCCCAGGTTTGCACCATTTATTCGTTCTCATTTCCTATAATTGAAGTGATCCCAACTTTTGAGAGGATTTTTTTTATACTCTCTGTACAAATCAGTGCAAAGTTCCGTGATATTTGACATTTTTGCATGATAATCTCTTTCTTCCTGTTTGTTCAAACGGGTGAAATGCGTTCCAAATTGTACGATTAACGTTCAAAACTGTTTTTCACAAATGAAATGGTAAATTGATGGATCAATGGAATGCATAAAAGCATTTGCTTTTCTCAATCTACTTCATGCTCGCTGATAAGATCAAGGATTGCTTTAAGTTGCTTCATTTCTTTAGAGATTCAGATAGGAGCTATGGCTTATAATATGTTAGTATTAAGCATTATCCTATGTTATTAATCTACTTCATGCTCGCTGCGGGTTCTTTTATGCAGTCATTAAAGCAATCAGCATGAAGAAAGGAGGGCCTCGATCTGCTCTTTTTGCTCTGTGCATGAAACAACAGTGGCCAAAGCCGGGCTTTAAAATAACAGAAACTCAGTCAAGGTTAGTCCATAACCAAATCCTACAAATCTACTACAAAATTGTGTTTTAATTTTTATTATTTTGGCCTCACAACCGTCTTTCTTCCCATAGAACTCCATTCACATTTGGTGAAAGCTCAACCAAGTACTTCAACAGTTTTGTCGCACAAGTAACCTTGCACATACCCAACTCCGGCGTCATTGAATGCACAGGAGATGCTAGACCTGACAAGGGGAGTTCAGAAGATTCTGCAGCCGTTGTCTTGTTTCATGAGCTTCAACGGCAGGGAAGAGTTGTAATTGGTGGGTTATAAGATAACATATCTTTTTCCGGCTAGTTTCATAATTTAATAAGCGGAGGGTTTAACAATTTTCGAATCCACCATCCCAGTTATCTTGTTCATATGGAGCAGTTGGGATCTGGCATTGCCATGAATCCATGGAGCATAGTTAATCTCAATGTAATTAGATTAACATCACCAGGAAAAGAACTGTAAATTATGTGCTGCCTTCACCTCCGTTTACTCTCCTTTCTGTTACTCTATGTACTTGGTTTTTATCTTATTTTATTTTTCTTATATTACGGGTTAGTCAGATGCTTGAAGATGAAATTACTTTTTACCGTCTTATTACTAAATTACGGCGTGAATGCTGTCTTAACCAACTGACCAAACAATAACAAGTGATCCTTGAATTCCAACATGTAGCTTGTCGACTCTTTTTATAAAGTAAAAGCAACCAAGGTAATGAAACTTGGTATATTGGGATAAATATGTATCAGTTCATATGTTTTCTTTGGTAAAAACTACAAATGTTGGGGGAATTTACTCATCCAAAACTTGTTATGCACAAATTTTTTATACATTTGAAGTAGATATAATCTCGTCAATTCCAATATAAAGAAAGAACTATTATCAGCACTCTAAAAATCTATTAATAAAGACGACGGAAGTTTTGAAATCATGGCCTTGAAGAACTTTAGTTTGAGCTCCTTCAAGACTTGGAACAAGTGAGGGGAAGATGATCTTTAGGCTCTAACAAACAGCTCATACACGTTGCTGTTGTTCTCCCCGTTGACGCGCTTCAACATTTCAAAACTTCTACGACTGCCTAGAAAGTCAATCCGCCTAAAAATTGCATAACCGCGTTCTGCTGTTTCTTGACTGGAGTACACTGATCGAAGCCGATCAGCATGCCTTGAATCGGTGTGGATTGCAGACTCTATTTCAAGGGCTGACATGTTCTCCTGCAGTACAAATACACATGAGATTTATAAGACTTTCCCTCCATTAAGCCAGTGACACAGGATTCCGGGAGAGGAAAGTCTTATTGTGTACCTGATAAAATGCATAGATATGATCCAACACCTGCAAGCATGTGAACCCGTTATCGCTGACAAATGTTCTAGAAGATGGCCCCATCTCAGCAAATCGGTCGACAGGAAACAGGATAGTAAGAAAATGGTTTTTGAATATCAATTCAGATTTCTCACTGCAGACAAATACAGAAAAGAGAACTGGTGTGATGTGATATAACAAGTTGGGGAAATTTATTTTCATTTGGGAGTGGGAAGGAAGAACGAGATCAACCACCTTTCCTTGAGAGGCCTGGTTAAGTTTGCAAATGAAGCTTCGGAATCCTTTCCATCACCTTTTGCGTCAAAGAATACAGATGTATGATGTTCGCTACCATCTTCAACACTGACATTTTCGGTGTAGATTGAAGCCGTTGATGTTGGTTCGGATATTGACCAGCAGATTGAATCCAAAAGGCCGCTAGGGGTTATTGGACGCATTGGCGTTTGGCAAGTCTGTGAGAAAAAGGCACATAAATAAGAGGGTTCATCATGAAATTTTTTCACAACAAATGTAACGAATTCACTTATGAGGCACTAAAGAAGAAGCATAGATTGATCAAACACCAAGGAGAATCAAACAAAATTAATCATTACCTGCATACGAAGACCGCGACGATTTCTGACCCCAGTTTTAGCAGAATTCACAATCTGTTGTCTCTTTTCATGGCTTGCTTTACTTCTATAAGCTTGAACATCTTCAGGGACTTTTCCCTCATCTGTTTCCTATTAGACAAATAAAAACTATTGTCAAAATACGAAATTGGGCATACCAAAATTATATGGCTACTCATCCATTGTGTAGAAAGATACCCCATCTGCAATGCCATTCTGCAACTCTTCAAGCATCGTACCAACTTGCCTGGCCAAATCTGCAGACATGTGCACAAGCCGTTGCACATATTTCTCTTTGGCTGTTTTCAAAACCCACAGTGGCTGCGGCACATCAAACACCAATAAATTTCATCGTATAGAAAAAGTATCAAAGCACTCCTGAAATCTCTAAATTACAAGTGATTTCATCAGTTGTCTAAGATACAAGGAGGAACAATATGAAGACAGCCAAAAGTTGTTAAATTGTAAACGGTGCTGATTCAAATAAACCAAAGAATGTCTTGCAGGACTCACTGTAACGATATTGCTTGAATGGCCAAGATATTTACGACTAGAAGACCCTTCGCACACTACATGACTGGCTTTACAACCAACAAACCATTGATCTACAAATGTGGCACCCTCTCTACTAGCAGCCTCCGTAACCTTGCAAAACAGACAAAACAGTACAGGTAAAACAAGGATAACAAAAGACTAAAAGAGAAGTTTGTGTTTCAAAAGAAACCAAGCAACTTTTGTCTAGAAATAACTTTACCTTTTTCCTCAGTTCAGATGAAATGTCTAAGTCAACATACATGGAGTGACCAGACAGAGTAGAGTGACTAGAGTCAGTATTTCTGGTAGACTCTCTTCCGGGAAAGGATAAACGTGGTTCTTCAATCGTGTCCAACTGCTTGGCTCCATGAACACCAACAGGAAGACAAGTGTTTTCTGTGCCAATAAACCCAACGAACCTATTCAACTCATCCAAACGCATACCATTCTCCCCAAAACTCTTGATACTGTAAAGTGATTCACTCAGCCTCACTGAAACACACAATAGCAAATGGATTTAGACTGACCAATCAAGTAATATATACCAATACCAATAGAGCGTTTCTCGCCAAACCAACGTAAAACTTCAGAAATGAAGGTAGCACGTAAGTAAGATGGTCTCTCTTACCATTCTTCCTAACACTATCCACAAACCATCCAATGGTAACAATAGACAGACCATTTTTTGATCCATGCTTCAGAGCATGCTCAAACTTGCGTCCACCGAAGCTGTAAAGCTAGTTAAAGATTGCACTCAAGCCTTACAATTTACACAGACAATAACACCAAATGTATCAAAACACTGATAAATTTCTCCCAAATATTAATATACCAAAAACAAAACAAAAACGAAAGTTTGATGATTTCGAAAATTAAGGATATTTGGACCACCAAATGGGTACATTGGGGATCCAACTGAGTGCTATACTGGCCACTTAATCTCTCAGTTGCTTCCTTGACTTGTTTCCTTGCTTCTGCCAAAGCAACAATGACAAATATTAACAGCTACAAATTCTAAAAAATATAAATATGAAAACACATTCAATCCATCACATAGAAAAATTAGCAGGCAGGAAGATAAAGCCTTGTCTTCTTTTACCTTTGGATAGGCCAGTAACGCAGATAACAAGGCCGGCAAAGGTTCCGCCGCCTGATCGAGCTACCGCCTTCGACCCAATAGAGGATGCGGCCGGTGATGCTGGCTCAAATGGTTGCAGAGCTTTAGAGGAAAGCAATGGAGATGGTAACCCAACAGACAGCCAAGAGCAACCATTGCTCTTCACCACTTCCACTCTTCCACCGGCACCGCCACCCATTACAAATTCACCATTACCCACCAAGTCTCCGTTCGACTTTCCGATCAAAATTGCAAAATAAATATTACAGACGGTGAAATTAGCACCAGCATTCCATGAACTTAGAAAAAACTCAGAAGGGTAAGTGGAAAAAAAAAACAAAGAACAAGAATTGATGGGTACGCGGGAAAAAAAGGGTTTTTGAATGAAGTAAAAATTGAGCAAACCCAATTGAGAAATGGAAGAAATAATGCGACCCAGCAACGAAAATTGAAGAAAAAAATTGCAGAGATGGAGGAATAAGAATCTTATTCGAAAGGGAAGAAGATAAAGCAAACAAAGTGGCTGGCAGGCAGTGAGAGGAAGAGAGAGTCAGATATTCTTAGAGGTTGCAGACAGAGTGAATTTTGGGTCTGAAGACTGCACAAGTAAATTCGCTTTCGAACATAAAACAAATGGAATGACTGAATGAATCTGAAAAAGATGGATTCTTTAGGAGGGGGGGGGGAGAGAGAGAGAGAGAGAGAGAGAGACAGCGAAAATACAGAGTTTTTGAATTACGTGCTGTCTGTTTGTGTAAGATTTTGAGTATTTACTTGCTTTATTTGGTTCTTTTTTTAGTTTTTTGGAGCACTTGCCCTTAACGGAATCCGTTACAAATAATTACTGTTACTTTTGTGAGCAATTATACATAGTCAAAACCGAAATATTTGAAATGGAATGGGAAAAGCACCAACTCCCACCACCAGCCTTTGCTTTCTCTTATTATGCTAAATGCTCCTTACATATACTTTGGCGGAGGCTTTGGCTGTTTGGCATGGATGTGTGCTTAGCCGGTCTATGGGATGGGTTAACATTATTGTGGAGTCTGATTCACTGGAGTCGGTCTCCTGTCTTAGTGATCAGGTCCCGACTGGCAGCTGGGAAGCTTTCCCAATCTTATCTAAATGTCGTGGGTTGGGTGCTTCTTTCCAGGACTGTCGCTGGTCTTGGGTCCCAAGATTAGCCAATTTGGCTGCGGACCTTCTGGCATCGCATCGAAGCGCGGAGCAATGTGATTTTGTTTGGGTCAACAGACCTCCATTCTCCCTTGTGCATGTTCTCTGCAATGATGGTCTCCCCTGCCCTCCCTAAATTTTGTTTGTAGTACTAGGTTTGACGCCTTTTGCACTTGGTGCGGTGTCGTTGGTACTTCCTAGTTCTACTTCTCTGTCTTCTGTATGTTGTGGTTGCCTGTTTTGGGCTCCTCTGTTCTCTTTGGCATCTTTGCCCGTTAATCCTATTATCGTTCGCCTAAAAAAAAAAAAAATAAAAAAAAAAAAAAAAAACTCAAGCATGGTTACTATGATGGGCAAAATATCCATGGGTTTGGGTAACCACGGTTACTCGCCCATTTAAAGTTCACAGTTATGGTTATGAGTAACCGTTTAGACGAACAAACGGTTATGGGTATAACCATTTATCCGTGAAATTTAAATGGGCGGTTATGGTTATTACCCACGGTTATAACGGATATCCATCGGTTATGGATATTATCTGCGGTTATAACTGATATCCATTTACCCATTTAATTTAATATATGTACAATTTAAAAAAACTTAAAAACCTTAAATTTTCAATCTCTCCTTTAGAGTCTGAAACGTCCCGTTCCCGCTGCCACCCCTTCTCTCTCTCTCGCTCTCTCTCTCTCTCTCTCTCTCTCTCTCTCTCTCTCTCTCTCTCTCTGTTTCTCTTTGGTCTCAGTTTCCATATTTTCTTGCATTTTTTCAGAAACCAAACAGGGCATCAAATTTAATTTTTCTTTTTAACTCTTATTCGGTGCTGGGAATTTTGATTGCTCATTATTTCAAGTTTCATGAATTGGGTTTCTCCAAGAATTGCGATATTTTTATGAATTTTTGTGCTTTAGCAATTGACGAAGCTTGAATTTCTATATAATTGATTACGTGTTAAAGAATAATTATGCTGGGCAGCCTTCTAACTTCGTGTTTTCTCGGATTAAGTATTATGTTTTCTATGGTTGATGAGCTGAAATGTCGAAAAATGGGTATTCGTTAATGTTTATATTAGTCGTCTACCGAGCCTTCGAAATCACGGATTTTGTAATTTTCAAGTTGTTAAAAAAAATACATGTAGATGGGTGAAAAAAGAGGTAAATGGGTAAAAAAGGATAAACGGGTAAATGATTATGGTTAAATGGGTAAACGGTTATGGTTAAATGGATACACGGTTATGGGTATGGTTAACCATTTATAAACGGTTATGTGTATGAGTATAACCATTTATACAATTACCCAACGGATAAACGGTTATGCGGGTATAAATATAAAACGGTTATGGATAAATAACCGCGGTTACCCGCCCGCCATAACCATTCCTCATCTTTAATTGCAACGCAAATTGCAAAAGCGAATTCAAAGTGCCAGAGAGGCTTTGGTCAAAACGTTTTTTGTTTTCTCAATTGGGCCTGTGATTTTGTTTTATGGGTTAGCATCTCTATTGTAGCGGTATACTCAAATTAGTTATATGAGTTTAATATTAGAAGTTAGATTGATAACTTTTTTTGAACTTTTTTGCTTACCATCAGTCGTACATAAGAGTATTACTCGACTTATACATCTCGCACACTCTATTTTATTTAGTGATGCTGAGAATACCACATTTTGTAGACTACAATCTTCTCTCTAATAGAAATATGATCAACAATACAAGCAGGTCTCACTTTTATTAGACATATGATTTAGATGTGGTTTACAAAACGTGATTCTCTAACTTTTTCTTATTATTTTTGGTTATCGGATTAAATGAAAATTAAATAAAAACAATAGAGATGCTTAAGAAATTAAATAAGGTGATTTACACAGTATCAATTTTCGCATAAATTAAGCCACTTGATCAAGATAATATTTTGTTCCGTCGTATCGGAGTTCAAATTTCCTAGCTGATGTTTGAAAAGAATTAACCTCGGTTCTAGGCATTTGGTGGGCGATGCTATAAAATTGTCTTTAAAAACTTATGCACAACGTATTCCGATTGCATTGGTACCACGGCTAAAAGGAACAATGTGCACAATTTGTGGTCACTATTGTTTTGTCGGAAATTAAATAGCTGTCCTTTCGGATGTCAATCATTTTCCATGAATTGATTGACACCTTTAGCTTTGGAGATTTTACCGAAAATACGGTTCTGTACATTAAATATTATAATATATGTAATTGAAAACTTGAAATTTTTTTTAACTCATTTGTATTATAACACTTAATATATCATCGTGTTCTTAACACACTGAAAAAATTCTCTAGCTTTGGGTCACCTACAAGTTGTCCCCAAATTATTTAATCAGCAAACTCTAATATGAACTGAAGTTTAGGGATGTAACGTGCAACCAAATAAATAATTTCATGGCTTGACTCCATGATGGTAACCACTAAGATAAACAATTAGTCGTGTCATTTTAATTTGTCTACAATTATTGCGATATCAAGGATAATGAGTTATAACAAGAAGAAAACGAGTGCTGTTATTAGTCGGGCACACGAAAGCTAATCTTGACTCACGAGTTCCATAAGGATAAATGGCAAAAATCAATCTCCGCGTGCGCATGCGCAACTAAACTTAGCATTTAGGCTATGAAAGTGACATTATATAATCGACACGAGAACAGTGAACAAGAACATACATGGATAATATTAACAGAAAACATGGCAACCTGGTAACTCCATAGGAATAAAAGAAATGGAGCAATACACAAAACCATACAATGCAGGTTCAAAAAAATGGGTCAAAAAAATCAAATGGGGCCTTTCTTCTTTTCCTATGTCTTTGGAGTGAGGTTCGGGTTGAAGAAAGAGAAGCGAATACAGGGCACACCAATCATATCGAACACCGCAATTCTCGATGAATTCTCAGGCAAGCAGTGGTAGTCGGGCAGTAATATGGTAGTTATCAGCAGTGAGTCACTCAATCTTCGTGGAAGTACAGAACTTTTTGACAATATCCGATTTCAATTTGCATCCACGAGAGAGAGCTTTGAGGACCATGTCGTCAATTTTTTGCTCCTCCTTGTCATACACGTAGAAAACTATGAAGGCAGCGGGAACTCCTGGAACAATAATAAAACAAAGACACTAAGGGTCAAGGCAGGGCAGAAAGAAACCTTTTGATGCCTAAACTACCAAAGGATGTGTAATGCCAGTCCAAAGAAACATTAAAGTAAAAGTACCCCCCGTGACCATCCAACCAAGTCCGTACACGGCTAAATTATCAGGTGTATTTAAAATTTACACCATATCCTGATGAGACTAGTTCACTAGCAGCTTATCCCAAAAACAGGCAATTGGAAGAAATTTAAAAACTATAAATTCAATGTCCTAAACATTGGTTTGTTCATTAATTACCCAAACCAGTTTTTCAGACTCCCAAAGTTCCCTTCTTTTTTCCGGATGAATTTTAATGATTTTCTATATAAAATTGGACTGAATTTCAGAATGTCAGAACTTTTAATATGGTTCAAAGTTCAAATGAAATCCCGATGCCTTAAATTCTGCGAGTTAGTGAAAGAGAGAAGAGAGATACCTATAACATATAAGTTCTGAATTGAAAACACTCCAAGGAAGCTAAGAACCAATAGGGTGAGAGTAACCTATAACATCACCAGTAAATATAAAGTATACGTCAGAAAAGAAGAGAACAAAAGGAAGAAGAGAGCTGCAACTCTACAAATTACTAGCATATGCATTCTGAACCTCTTCAGGCACATTCTAGGCCAGTTTTGGACCTTAAAAGTAATCCATCGATGCAATACGTGTAACTTATGCCCTATCAAAAGAATATAAAGCTGGAAGCACAAAAGAAGATGGAAACGGCAGATAAATACCTTAAGGAACAATATCCCATCATTACCCTTGCCAAGAGATTTCAAAGTTTTAACTGATGCATTCCATGATGAAGCCACAGACTTGGCAATTTGTTGCGACGCCTCTTCTGATAAGTGGAAATGCAATGACTGAAGCTTCTCAATTTTGTATCCTAATCTGGAGCAGTGAATTTTTTTTTTTGTAGTTAGTAGTCAGCTTCACTTAATTATGAGAGACGAGGAAAACACCAGTTTTCAAACAGAGCAGCTAAAAAATATGAATACAAGAAGGGGCATAAACCATACATCTTTTCTGGTAAAACAGCATGAATGAACATGAACACTGAAGCTACCAGGAGAACCTTTGAAAGCATAGTAATAATTGTAGATCCCGGTACAATGAAGTTGTAGTAGATTGCAATCAAAACAAACAACGCCTTGAAGGTCTGTCTTTTATCCTTCCAGAGTAACGTGTCAGCAACTGTCAAAACCATAAGTGCAATACATGAGTGCATGTATACTGTTATTTTGCGCATGCTGAGTCAATCATAAGGATGTCATTATGCCTGAATTTAGTTAACTTATAAAAAACACAGTTCAGTTAACTTATAAAAAAACATCAAAGTAAGGTGAGAAGAACTAGAAACTGAAGATTCATACCCCTTCCGCTTCCAAGATATATTGACGCTTTAGATGGTCCTTCTCTTTTTGGTCGATGTTCAGCCCTCAAATGTGGGTACGCCTCGATTGTCCTTTTCAGACCCTCCTGAATAAAGTAAATAACAGTGTGTCACAAGAAAGCACTTTGTCCAGAATTTGAACATAAAATGCACAATGACAAGATGAGAGTGCTTAGACCTTTTTAATTACTAAGTGCTCACCAATAGGAGAGATAAGTTTAACGACACATTCCGTATTCTAATATAGCACAAACAACATCCTAATCACAGGTTCAAATGTTCAAGGTTGTGAAGGTGTGAAAGAAAAGAATATAAATGTTGGATGATCCACCATCTAGAGTGCTCAGCGCAATTCTCTTGTATTAACCAAAGGACTTATCACTCTTTTTATGAAAAAATATTGAACCTGAAGCGATACGATGGGTGTGTAGCCAATTCGATCCTGTGCTTTCGAACATTTAAAAGATCGGGTGCAAGAGAGGAGTCTAATTCTCGAAGGGGTCAACTGTGGAACCTTCATCCCATATGGGCCTAACAGCTTATATGTCAACTCCACCATATGTGCAATTGGCATCACAACGAATGCAGGGATTTTTATTCTTGGCCTGCAAACAAAATTCATTCAGGGAAAACAAAAAAGAAAGAACTTGAACAATCATTATAATAGGCATTGAGGAGTACGGTGATTACAATTAAGGTCTGCTTAAAATGAAAGGATAACGAAAAGGAAGTACCTTTCATAGCCAAGACCTTCTAGGATAAGTGAAACAAACTCCCAAAACTTGATAGATTCCATATTGGTTATAAAATATGCCTGCAAACGCAGTATCTTTTTAGGCTTTTAGCTAGAAATGCCGTCTCCATATAGTTTAGCTTGACATCAAGCAGACATGCAAAGTAAGTTTCAAAAGCATGACCATCCCATGTTTTAGAGCAAATATAAGGTAAGAAAACGTGAAGGAATGACTCAGTAGAAAAGATACATCTTATTCTTACATCTACTGTCAGATAATTCAATGCAACTTTGAAAGTTTATTCCCCAAAAAGCTTGCACTTCCCGAAGCATGCAAGGTTCTGTTGTGAGCTTCAGAACACGTACTGAACCAGTATCCAACAAATCTTTCTTATGGTAGTAAATAAATCATTGAAGTTGAGTAATTAAATCCTTTCTTTATTTCATCATCTATAATACTTAACAACACCTCACCCTCTCTTATATTCATCTCAGGTGTCAAAAAACTTAATAATATATTGGTACCTGCCCCGCCGCTTTATCTGCAACTATCCCTTCTGATGCAAGAGCTCGCTCTGCACATATATGTGCATGTGCCACATTTTCAACATATGTGAAATCATAAATGTTGTTGCCATCACCAATGATGTACTGTTCAATAGAGATAAAGAGGAGAAAACAATGAACATCAGATATTGTGAAAGAAGGTGTTAACTGATAATGGTGTAAGGGAGATGCAAGACTAAAATAACGAGACCACCATCTTGCCTACCTTGGATTTCCCTGCCCTGGCAGCAACTACCAAAGACGGAACGAGCAACCTATCACCAGGTCCAAAAATGCTGCTAGGGCGAATGCAACATGTCAGAAGCCCCTTAACACCATTTGCCTTGATCACCAATTCTTCTCCCTGAGCTTTCGTCACCGAATAGAAATCATTGTGCTGAAACAAGTTACAAAACACAACCCGTTCTCAAAATCGTAGTGAAACATTGTGTTTCTTACATCACTGCAAATTCATTAGGAAATACTAGTACCTTAGGTGGATATGGCAACGACTCATCCCCGTCAACAATCCCATGAATCCCATCGAAAACAACACTCGGGGAGCTAGTATAGATTAGTCTCTTTACTTTCAGCTCAGTACAAGCATCAATCACGTTCTGTGTTCCTGAACACGATCAAAGCATAGTTTGAATAAACATAATAATTTGCATAAAACCCCAAAAATACACACTCCAAGTATCAATCAAATCTATTGACTAAACCCGAATCACGAAAGTATTTATTGACCCAAACCAAATTTGCTAACAAGAAGAAGCAAAATTCACCATTGTGATTGTGTACCTTCTACATTGACCGAGTGGTGGAGCTTGTAATTGTTGATGGACGAATTGGGAGCCGCCATGTGAAACACAACCTCCGCACCTTGAAACGCTGCAGATTGAAAGCAAAACGCACAAAATCATATCACGCTAAAACAAATCAGCCGCCATTGATGCAATTTCAAGATTTTGGACGAGAAAGAAAGCTGACCTTGAAGAACTTGGCTCTTGCTGCGAAGGTCGAGGGACACGTACTGGGCACGGCCGGAGCCCAGCGCTTCGGCGAGAATGCCGTTCTCCTCGGAAGGTTCTAGATCGACGGTGGAGCCCAGGTCGGCGATTCGGACCCGGAACACGTCGTATCGGATCAGCATCTGGACCAAGTGGCGCGCCGCGAAGCCTCGGCCCCCGGTGACCACGCACCATTTTTCGTCACCGGACATCGTAAGAAGACGACGGTGATCGGTGGAGGTGAAGGTAATGAGGATCGGAGTGAGAGAGAGAGAGAGAGAGCGAGAGAGAGAGAGAGAGAGAGTGGGAAGTGTGAGTGTGAGAGAATCAGCAAACAGACGAAGAAGGTGACAGAAATTTAGGGAGGAAAACCAGAGGAATCTAGTTGACGGTTAGACCCGCCACTCGGCCCAAAATAAACTTGGGCTTTATTTCGGTTTGGGCCAAAATTAAATTGGGCTTTGGTAATAGGCCCAATTATAGCTTTTGACCCAAAAAATGAAACTGTTTTCGTTCGTGTAATTTTCACGTAATTCCACTTTTATCCTTGTATTTGCATGGCATTGAATTTAGTCCCTTTAGTTTACAAATTATTTCAATTCGAGAATGTCAACTTTTGTTATTTTCTTGTAGAGAATGGTAATGTGCGTGACACTTGAAACTAATCTTTAGTAAAAATCTAAGTAGTACTTGAAGTGCTTTATTCTAAAAGTACATATCTGATGTTTATTTCAAAAAAGCACTTCAAATATTTTTAGATTTCAAAACCAATTCTACCAAAAGTGTTTTCATTATTTTTAAAAACACTTTTAAACGAGCGTAACCTTTTTTCCATGAAGTTTTAATTTCATTTCCTTATTGTACTTATTTTCCTCTAAGAAAGTGCGGCTAATATGAGCGATTGGATGAAAAGGGTTCCATCTATCGAAGCTATGTTCTCTCTAATCAGTTTGAGCACTTGGATGACTTGACCCTGATGAGTAGTTGCTCGTCTAATCTTCTGATGCCTTTCCGTTAGCAAAAAAAAAGTAAAGGGACGAACAGGAAAGCCACATCCATGTGGGAAAGCTGCATAATTTAAAATGCTCGAATTCCACTTCATACTGTCGAGGGCATGCCTGAAGTTTCGAAATAACTAACTAATTCCTTTCTTCTTTAACTCTGCAGAGCCGATTCAGCCTTGTCGTTGCTTTCTGTCCAACTGGTTGGACCTTTGGTAAAGGAAAGAAGAAGTCACCGAAAAGAAGATCACAGCAGGGTACCGTTATAAGGTGACATTTCCTTCTCTGCCACAATACGACATTGCCTTGGATGGAACTTTTGACTATATCAAACACATTATAGGGTAGTGATTTTCACGCTCCCAGTTTCTCTTTTGCACTCCTTCTCTTGTCCATTATTTCGCTTTTAACATCTAAAGGGTAGAACAAAAGGAGAGGAGTGTAAGCGGAAGTCACTCCCGAACATCGTGTAGTAAAGTTATAAGCATTTTCCCGGTAGAATCATGCTGTGTTTTTAGTAACCCTACAGTAAGAATTTTTATGTTGTCAAAGACTCAAAACACATTGGAGGCTTGCAGCTATTGCATGTGAATTTAGCCTTTTCAAGTAAAACATGAATTGTTATTAAAAAAATAATAATAATAAAAAGAGAAGAAAAGTAAAACATGAATCGAATGCCTGCCTATTTTTCGGATTGAAATCCTCTATGTATCTCACACTCTATAACTCATGAATCTACTAATTCTAATCGTTCAAGAGAGAGATATTTTATTGTTCGGGAGAGAGATTGTGTGAAGTGGGCTAGTGAAATAAGCTAATAAAGACAGCAAAACTTAAATTGAACGATTGAACTTGCTCAGTCCTCGGGCTCCATAGTGTGAGATCCAGAGAGGATTTGAATGTCTATTTTTCTAATGTGGTGATGACTTACTTATACAGTACAGTCACGTGACTATATAGCAAAAGCACGTGACTAATTAGTGGATGTATTGCCTTGCACTCAAGTATTAAATATCGGGATATTATCGGTATCGATAAAAATTGAATAAAAATTACGGAAATTGTAAGAAAAACTTGGAAATTTTTATTGAAACTTTAATGTTTATTTAGTCAATTATCTATTAGTTTATCACAAAACATTGGAAGGAAATGCATTGCATGATGGATTTAACTGATTTAAGTTGATTATATAGCGAGCTGGCAAACATTGTGAGTGTAGAAAATATGTAAATATTTTAGCATATTTTCATAAAAACATAAGTGATATGGTGGTCAAGGTGTTGAAGAAGTAAAATGGGAGGGGTTCAAATTCCCTTGGTGTTTTTTTAAATATAGAAATTAAAAAAACACGGAAATTTCGATAGAAATATCGATGACATCGAAAATATCAATAGTCTAAAAACATAGAAATTTCGATGAAAATATCGAGATATTATAGATATTTTATACCTTGCCTTGCACTACAGGTATGAGGTGCCGTACAGCGAGCATTCCAGCTTTACACAACTCAAAAGAGTTTGTAAAGCTTGTATCTCCACTGGAAATAATACCACGTGTGAACAATCACGGATCAGATTCTGCCAAGGCCATGGTTTCTCTGCTGTCATCATAAATTGTTATTTACATTTTGGCCCACTAGCTTTTCCAATTTTGTAATTTTTACCTTCAATAAATATGGAATAAATAATGCAATTTGTATTACGGTTGTAATAATGAAACTACTGGTTCTCCTTTCTTTCGTGAAAGTTCTTCTCACCGCCAGCGTGTGAGTGCATCTGCAGAGTTTGTTCTCCTCCTCGCTGCTAGGGTTGGTGGTAGCCCCTTGCTCCTCTGGTTTTCCTTTTTTTTTCCTTTTGTCCCTGCTTGTTTTTTCCTCTACTTCTGCTGCCTCTGGTTTTCCTTCCTCAACTCCCCTTTCTTCCTTTCCGTTTCCCTCCACCTACTTCATTTTCATCACTCCACACCCTACCATTTCCACTTGGCTCACTCCTCCAGTGCTCTCATCCTCTAGATCGGCTTCCACTAATCCACACCGTGAATGCGAATCTTCGCGATTCCCGTTTAGGGGGGAGATGTGTAGAGCTTCGGTTTTTTTCGATACTCGGGTGTTCTCACCACCTTCTTGCCTCGACTTGGCCTTGTTGACTCTGTTGCTCGTGGGTTGTTTATTGCGAGCTTCCTTCGATTTGTGGTGTCGATCTTCGATGTGCTCTTTGACAGTTGTTGAAGCCTTCTTTTTATCCACTTTGGGGGCTCGATTTAGCTTGCGTTTTGGCAACTGGTTCGAGTCTGGAGGTCCTTCGAATGGGAGTAGTGGCGGACGATGCTGCGACAGAGGATGCAAGCTATCGTTTTTGTTATTTTTTTTTTGTTTTTGGTTGGGCTTGGTTTTGTTGTACTTTGGAGGTCCATACTTTTGTTGTTGTGTTTGTTTTGTATGCGGGGCTCTTTTTGTAACTGTGTGTTGTTGGTAATAAAAACAAACAGCCCAATTTCCCAAAAAAAAAAAAGAAAAAAAAAGATCCCATGCGTAATAAATAAAGGTTGACAATTGGGAAGCTTGCAAGGGGGGTTAGTTCGAGTATTCAAGACAGAGTACTGTCACACAACTATATGGTTGTAGTGTTACAGTCAACTTGAAGTATAAATGAGATGTCAAAATCTTAGGTGGAATGTTATTGTACATATTTGATATCAAAAGTCTCTCCAACCAAAGTGTTATTTGCTTACTGAATTTGAAGACTTAGTGATTTGATGTAAAATTTATTTTTAATTCATTTTAATATTGGATCCCTTGTCACTTAGTACTAATGTTTAGTGGTATTCTTCTTCATTATAATGAAGAGATCTTAAGTTGATTTGAACCACATTATTGCTAGTTTATTTTGAGGCTAAGCCCGACTCCCTCCCTTGTTCCACTGACATCTCAACTAATAAAATTTTTGTTTCAACATTTTTTAAATAATTACAATTATTTAAAGCTCTATTTAAATAATAAAATAACATTTAACAATTCGGTTAGAGAAGTACAAAATTTGACATAAGACTTCAGATTGTCACATCAGTCATCAATTGTAATTTGACTCTTATAATTTGACACTTCCTTTAGAAATGGTCTAATGTGTTTTATTTTTTAATACTACATAAAATATGAGAAATTTGTTTGATGTGACAGTCGCATCACTATGTGATATTTCTAATTCAAATGTTGTAATGTGGATGAATGACATATTTAATTGATTATGTATTTATTTGTAAATTTTAACTCAAATAGTCGTTGAAATTGACATAACTCTTCATTTTTGTCCTTGAGATTTAAAATCAATATAACTGGTTTTTTAGTTTGTTTACCGTAAATCATTTTGGTCATTACGTGAAAATTCTCTATTAAATAAGGATATAACAATAAAAATACTCTCAATTTTTCTCATCATTTTGGCTCATTGTTTATTAAATTAGGAGTATTTTCGTCATTTGGTCCTATTTAACAATGATTTTTCAAAGAATAACCAAAATGATTGATGGTGAACAAACTCATGAACCAATTCTATCACCTTATTTTTTGTGTTTAAAAAATAACCACCTTTTATAAGTTTATAACATGAATAGATTTGTAATATCACATTAAAAAATTTCTCGTAAATATAAATTTGTCTCAAGTCTACATTGTAACATACAAATTAGTAAACACTAAGTGTTATAATTTAACGATAACGATCAAGTATTTTTAAGATAGAACTTAGCTAATGTATGAAATGACCAGCTGACTCTCCTAACTGATGACCAAATATTAACGAGACGCAGCTCCAAAGAATTTTGGTCGACAGCATACTATTATTGCGGCCCCATTTGAAGGAAGAACAATTAAAGTGAGTTATCCAAACGAATGAGCATCTTCAACAAACTTTATCCATATTCCTCTTCTTCTTTTTTTTTTTTTTTTTTTTTTTGAGTCTTGTAATTAAATTCTTCACGAATAAGCCTCTTAAACCTGCATTTCGAAGATTCAATTCTCAGGACTCGACTGTTATTCGACTTATTATATTTACGCTCAACATTAACCGGTGATAAATAAATGTTCGCTTTCTATAATGTTTTTACTGATATTAACAGTTATAAAGGGACTCCACTAATACAGCATTCCATTTACTTATTGTATCATGATTTAACCCAGGTAAATATAATTAAATGATGATGATGATGGTGGTAGGTGGAGAGATTTTTTAGTGTGCTAGAAATACAGGGTGGTATACCACATGTTATTGTACAAGTGATGAGACACTTGAAAAATAAAACTTCCTTCACGTATATAATGACTTGTGGAGTACCACCTGTGTTTTAGGCGCACCGAAAAAATTGTCATTGGTGAAGCCAGCTAATGGCCTTGAAGGGCAAATGCCCCCTTTCCCTCCAAGTCCAACTATCTCCTTTAAATTTCCTTTGCTTTTGACCCATATTTAATATTCACTAAAGAAACCCAACAAAGTGTGTGACACTCTCATTCACATCATTCATAACCAGAACCAATTAATTTTCCATTTTCAAAAAAATTATTTTTAAAAAAAGTAGAGAAAACCAAGAAGAAAAAGACTTGGAATTGAACACCCCAAAAATTCCATTCCATTACTGTAAAAATAAAAAGAAATTTATAGCTCTTAAAAGCGCCCCCCCCAACCATCCTTGTTCAAGTTGGTTATGGTTGGGGTTTGCATTAACTCTTTTCCACCCACCGCCTTTCATGCTCATATATATCAACACCCCTTTCATATTTCTAACTATCCAGTATCCAGTCCAATTCAGTCCATGCCAATCCCATCCACCATGGCCAGCGAGCAAGATCTTCTGTCCACGGAGATTGTCAACCGTGGGGTTGAGTCGTCCGGCCCCAATGCTGGCTCACTCACATTCTCGGTGAGGGTGCGAAGGCGGCTGCCGGACTTTTTACAGTCCGTAAACCTAAAGTATGTGAAGTTGGGGTACCACCACCTCATCAACCATGCCATATATTTAGCAACAATTCCTGTGCTTGTGCTGGTGTTCAGTGCTGAGGTGGGAAGTTTGAGTAGGGAGGAGCTGTGGGAGAAGCTTTGGGATGATGCAAGTTATGACCTAGCTACTGTGCTAGGGTTCTTTGGTGTATTTGTTTTCACTTTGTCAGTTTACTTCATGTCACGCCCTCGATCCATCTACCTCGTTGATTTCGCTTGTTTTCAGCCTAATGACGATCTTAAGGTGGGTTTAACTTTAATTAATGGATTAATTTAGTGACTTTTTCGATGACTTATTTGCAGTCGTTGTCCATATGTGTGTTAATATATGACTTTGACAACTTAATTTCAACATCTAATCTTTCATGCCTTTGTGATGATGGTGAAAAGTTATGATCATTAATTACAACGTTCTTATATTTGTTTTTTTCTTGTCGATCTTATATTTGTTGGTTTAACTTGTTTTGTGATATGAGAAAACATTTTGGATTTGATTTTTCTTCATTCTACATGTTCACGAGATTTAAACTTTAGACTTATAATAATTAAATTGTAAAGACTAAATTTCGCTAGATCAAATGATTGTCAGAAAATTTGACTTTCTGCTCCATAATTAGCTTAATTTTTCTTTTATGGATTGGAAGAAAAAAAAATTCATGGGGTATATGGTGTGTTTTATGTCCTTATCACTTGTAAATTGGAAAGTAATCTCAAATTAAATTAATTAATTTCAATTAAGGGGAACGTGATTTATTTATTACTGCAAATGAAAGTAATTTATGATTACATGCTACTTTGTGATGTTCAATTAGGTCTCCAAGGAACAATTCATAGAGGTAGCAAGAAAATCAGGCAAATTCGACGAGGCGAGCCTAGGATTCCAGAAAAAAATTTTAAACTCATCAGGCTTAGGAGACGAGACCTACATCCCAAAATCGGTCATCATGTCGACTGAAAACACGGCAACCATGAAAGAAGGCCGAGCTGAGGCCTCAATGGTCATGTTTGGGGCACTCGACGAGCTCTTTGAAAAGACTAGGGTCCGTCCGAAGGACGTAGGAGTCCTAGTAGTAAATTGTAGCATCTTCAACCCCACACCCTCTTTGTCTGCAATGATCATAAATCACTACAAAATGAGAGGCAACATTCTGAGCTACAATTTGGGTGGAATGGGGTGTAGTGCAGGTATCATAGCCGTTGATCTGGCTAGAGACATGCTTCAAGCCAACCCTAACAACTATGCTGTTGTGGTGAGTACTGAGTGTGTGGGGTATAATTGGTACCCTGGTAGTGACAGGTCCATGCTCGTTCCGAATTGCTTTTTCCGCATGGGATGCTCCGCTGTGCTGCTCTCCAATCGCCGCCGCGATTACCACCGTGCAAAGTACCGGCTTGAACACGTTGTCCGGACACATAAAGGCGCTGATGATCGGAGTTTCAGGTTTGTCAAATTTCTTTCTCTTGCTTGCTGATTATTATGCTTTTACCGTTGGAATTGTGTTTACTTACAAGTCATAATACATTTTAATTGTACAGGATTTTCCCTTTGTTGTTTGAGAAATGGAAGCTTCTAATTAAATTTGGAACTCAAGTCCGATAAACTAAGTAATCTTCACCCTAAAATATAGAGGATTAGAGATTTGGAGCTGCATGTTACAAAAGTTAGCATTAATTGGTGTGCTTGAACTTGGCCTATGACAGATAATATTTTGCTTCAATCCAGTAATTATTTTTGGGTACGAAGGAGACAAAACAAAAAGAGTTAGGTTCGGACTCTGCTTTTGGACATACTAAGAAAGAGTACATGGTATCGGGTACCAATTTACAGTACTCGACTTATCCTAGGAATTTGGCCAACATATGGTAAATATTGTACTGGTTGATTTCGACTCTTAAAAAAACATCACCAAATTGTTATTCCGCACTAAAAGTTACGTATATTCACCTTAATTTATTTGATTAGATAGGTGAAGTGTATATTAACTTTTTTAGGTTTTGACCTAACTACAACATGTGATGCAACAGGTGTGTGTACCAAGAGGAAGACGAAAAAAGACTGAAGGGGCTGAAGATCAGCAAAGACCTAATTGAAATTGGTGGTGAAGCCTTGAAAACCAATATCACCACATTGGGACCTTTAGTGCTGCCGTTCTCAGAGCAGCTCCTCTTCTTTGCCACATTGGTTTCGAGGCACTTGTTTTCCGGCGGAGGCACTTCGGTGTTATCTTTAGCGTCACTCAAGAGACCCTACATTCCGGACTTCAAGCTGGCTTTCGAGTGCTTTTGCGTGCATGCAGCGAGCAAGACTGTGCTCGACGAGCTTCAGAGGAACCTCGAGCTGAGTGAGGAAAACATGGAGGCCTCTAGGATGACGCTTCACCGCTTTGGAAACACATCGAGCAGCAGCATATGGTATGAGTTGGCTTATTTGGAAGCGAAAGAGAAGGTGAAGAGAGGAGATAGGGTTTGGCAGTTGTCATTTGGTTCTGGATTCAAATGCAACAGCATTGTTTGGAGGTCGATGCGCCACGTTAGGAAGCCCTCGAGGAACCCATGGCTTGACTGCATTGAACGATACCCAGTGAATCTCTAAGCTAAGCTTGGAGATGAAGGCTGGAGAGGAGGCCATGTATTAATGTATTTATCTGGTGAAAAAGCTGGAGTGTGTCTTATAAATTTCCCTCTTCGTTTAATTTGCTTTTGTTTTTGTTTTTCAAGTTATCTTTTTTTCACCTAAATTAATTAGGATGTTGGCAAGTGAGGGTTTTTAATATGTAAAGTACTTAATTTGAAAGTATTTGAATGTTTATAGGCTTTCACTAGTATTCTCTAATATCAATAAAGAAATGCAGAAGTACTAGTGCAAGCCTATAAACATTTCTTTATGGATATTAGAGAATGAAGGAATCAAAGAACATAAAAATAGATGAAGAAAAGAGAATCGGATTAACTAGTTTTCAGTTGATATGATTTCTCATCTTAAGATATCTGATTACAAGTAAGTTATCCCAATTCCGATTCTAGGCAAGTAAAGATACCCAAATAATAAAATTATGGCTAACGATTCCAATACGGCCCTCTTCACAACTAACTACCAAACACTGGATTGGATTAAAACTAATCCGATCCTACTAATCCTAGCCACCAAACAAGGCCTCAACACTGTAATGGACTTTGTTTTTGGCACGAAATCATATTATGAGCCTCTTAACTTTTTGTTAGCATAAATTTAGGCCACGCACAAATTTTGCAAAACTTGCAACTATGTTATCAGTTCCCATACTCAACAAGCTTAGGCCATGCCAAAAGCACCTATTCCCTAAAACCTCCCAGATACGTATAAAATGAAAGTTCCGCGGCCTGGCCTATTCCAACACTCCCATCAGAAACCCTAATCTACCACTTAAAACGGTACCATGGCAACCAAAATTTGGCTAATCACCTTGGTTCTAAGCAAGGTCTTAAATATCGATAATATCGGAAATATCGGTAGTCCAAAAACACGGAAATTTCGGGATATTATTGATATCGATAAAAATTGAATAAAAAACCACGGAAATTGTAAGAAAAACTTGAAAATTTTGATTGAAACTTTGCAGGATGTTTATTTAGTCAATTATCTATTAGTTTATCACAAAAAATTGGAAGGAAATGCATTGCATGATGGATTTAACTGATTTAAGTTGATTATATAGCGAGCTGGTAAACATTGTGAGTGTAGAAAATATGTAAATATTTTAGCATATTTTTACAAAAACATAAGTGATATGGTGGTCAAGGTGTTGAAGGAGTAAAATGGGAAGGGTTCGAATCCCCTTGGTGTTTTTTTAAATATAGAAATTTAAAAAACACGGAAATTTCGATGGAAAATCGATGACATAAAAAATATCGGTAGTCCAAAAATACGGAAATTTCAATGGAAATATCGGGATATTATGGATATTTTAGACCTTGGTTCTAAGCACCATTTTTGTAGTCGGTGCTATAGGTTCAAACTATAAGGACCCCGAGAGTAAGAGACTGAGGCTGGAAGCTCGACACGCCATAAATCAACTGTCAAGGAAGTTACCAACACCCGGAAATTCATCAACACCATACATCGGCTCAAACACTCTACAAACCATTGACACTGACACGCCGGTACTAGTTGGTTGTGTCGTGGGCTTGATCAACGACTTAAGCTGGCACGCGAAGCGTGCTTAGGAGGCTGTGACATCTTAATAAACACATCCATTACAACAGGTGCTAATTCTTTGAAGAATATGGTGAATCACTTTGGAAGCGTTGACTACAAAAACTACCTAGCCTACACGGCGCGCAAGCCAAGTAATTAATGAGCTAACTACGTCCTTCAAATGTGTGCGGGGCGTGCCAACTCGTCAACCGAGCTCGGCCGGGGAGTAAAAATGCTGACGTGCTATGCTGATGCGCACGACTGACTCCTGTGTCCTGCGACTACGACCGAGAAAGGAACACGTCTCGGCCTCTGGGTCCTCAAGCCTGAAGACAAGGCTACTAATTACAAAGTTCACGACTCGTCATCGTCCGATTCGGCCACAGTAACTGTATTTGTGAAGGTGAACTCACGCCAAATCGATACTAGAGTGTAGGGGCACATATACTCAAAGTGGATGAAGGTTTTGATAGTAAATGTGGTTTGGCCGTCCAAGTGCCGAACTCTAAAACCTACTTGTGAGTATGCGATCATAAAATAACTCGGCATTTGGGGCGCCGAGCCCAACAATTAGTAACACCTCACTTCGCCGAGAAGGTTGGTGAGATGACCTCTGTCGATAGGGATCTGAAAATCCTTGTTGGCTGAGACTTGGATAGATAACCAGTCAACCTTGTTGCAGTGCTGTTTATCCAAACTGAAGGTGCTTCAAGGACGGCTGATTTTACGGCAACAGTGTTGTTTATCCAAACTGAAGATGTTACCGGTTGCCTTCACAGTGCTGTTTGTCCAAACTGAAGATGTGAAGGCGGAAAAAGAAAATAAAAATCTCAAAGGGTTTGAGAGGTTTCGCGTAGAGCGAGAATTTGTGCAAGGTAGATTTGTGTGTTGAGTTGGAGGTCCCTTGAACTGTGCACTGAGCCTTCTATTTATAGGGTTGAAATACTTGCTTTGCACAATCATATGGTGTTGCAGAGTTTAATTGCAACTCTAATTCCAAGTTCTGCACGCTATCTCCCCATTTTAAATTAGCCTTTTATTTGATAACACCTGACAGCACCCATCATCATCTCAAAGGATCTAACCTCCCTAAAGACCTAGCTTCCCTAGGCTTCTTAAATGTCATCATTATCCAACATCATTATCCAAAACTTGCAAGATCCATGCATACATCCTGATACATATCACTCTTCATAATAAATTATTATTAAAAGATAATTATGATAAAACACTATAACATTATCCTTTAATAATAACAAAATTATCTTTACTTTTATCCGATGGTGTGGAGCTACGCTTACTCAACGGCCTTGATTACTCGGGCCGATGGTGTAACTTTGGGCCTAAACAGGAAGGTTTGATAATATGTGCCAAGCTGTGCTGAGAGATGTTGATCGGACCATTGTGACGATGCTGAACCGGAAACTTGACGACATCAAGCTGCTTAGTGATGGTGTGATTCCTAAAGTTTCTCAGCTCAAGCTCAATAATTTGTGCAGCTATGTAATACAAAAAATGTACTCCTAAATGTGATCATAATGTTGGTTGAGAGTCCACTTTACAGAAAAGGCTCACCGTTTAGGCGTTTACAGGTCTGTTGGGCTATAATTTAACCCTATCCAGACCGGTCCAAGCTTGATCTTACATTAGACTGCATGCCACCACCATAAGAAACAAATCATGCGCTGATGCCTCCCATAGTGGCAGACGAAAGTTCGCAATTTGGATTTGATTTGCAAACGGAATCAACTAGGGTGATGAAATAGAAAGGAATTTTTTTTTTTGAAATGTCATATGAATTTGTACTCCTTTTTAATTTGTCATTTAAATTAATTTTTTTAGTGATTTGTCATATCAAGTTTCAAAAATTATTAATTTGTCATCTCACCTCCCTAAAGTTTTTCATCCAAAATAAGTCATGTACATGACACATGACTTATTTTTCAAGGTTATTTCGGACATTTCAATTCTCCATTCCGATTCCCTTCAATATTATTTTGGACATTTTAAGGTTAGTTCAGACGTTTCAACTCCCTTTTTTTTTAATGAACATGATTGGCCACATTGATTCTCAAATCTTGTCATTAGTTAAACTTCATGCTAGTGATCAACTTAATGTTATTTTTCAGTAGTTCAGCTAAGTTTATACACGAACATGTCATGTTTTTTTTTCGTACTAAAAGATAATTAAGTAGAGAACTTGTAAAGAATAAGTTTGAAAACCACTGACCAAACTCAAGGCTAATCATATATTAAAATGTTATAATAACTGTTCAAACAAAAAAAACGTAAAAAAGAAAAAAGAAAAAAGAAAAAAAAGATTTTAACTTTTTTTGTTTTTAGTATAAAAATATATTTTACACTAAGAGATTCGAATTTCGTATCGAATTCGCCATTCATGAGATTCGAACCTAAGACTTCTCACTTACAAATGAAGAGGAATACTACTGGATCATAATACTGAATGACAGGATTTTAACTTTTAATAGCTGTGAAGATGCGAAGAATTGTGTCGCACTTAGAAGTTATAAGAAACCTTGCAAGATTTTACAAGGATGTAAGTCACTCCTTCCTAAACCGATTGGTTCTAGAGTTCGGACGCTTTTTAGCTAAAAAATCCCTATTAATTAGTTCTAAGCCCTTGACTTGTTGGGTTGGTGGTGTGGTGGGGCGGGGTGTTTTGGTTTAGTAGTAGGACATCATTTTTTTTTATTTTTGTTGATCAGTTCTCAGTTATTTACCCCCAACTTATAATTGATACCCAGCTAGGGCCTACTGTTTGGATCTGAGTTTTCACACATTTGACCCATATATTATAAGCTCTTAAATGAGAGGATTATTAAGAATTAGGATTGGTTTCTAAATAAAAGTCGAATCAATCACATAATCAATCTAGGTTTACAGTCCTAGTCGAGGATGACAAAACTTGGTAGTGATAGAGTTTCGACCAAAAATAATTTCGAGCTTATTTAGAGAATATGTCAAGGAATTGAAATATACCGAATTTTACAACTCAGCATACTTGGCCATCACAAAATTTACTCCTATAAATATAAGGTTTTGAACGTAGAGGGCCTCTTCAACTCAACAAACAACTAAAAACGCTCTACATGATCTCACAACCCTGAGAAAAACATTAATTATCCGAATGCCTCTGTCAACACATATTCCGTTTGGTTGAACATCACTGGGTGGCAAACCGACAACACATTCAGTTCGTTGGAACATTACTAGAGTCGTCGATCTAGGAGTATCTTTAGTTTGGTTACACAACAGTACTAGTTCGGTTGGTTATCTATCCAAGTCTTAGCCTGTGAAGAGTTTTTTATTCTTTTGCCGAAAGAGGTCATTTTATTAACTTCCTTAGTGAAGTTAGGTGTTCTATGATCGGTTACTCACAAGTACATTACAAAGTTTGACATTTAGACGACCGAACAACATTCACCATAAAGACACTCATATCATTTGATTATTTTTGCTCATACAGCCTGATACCGATTCGGCACACATATTCTTACGAATAGTTGAAGTTGCAAAACCTGGTGCCAGAGATCTTGAACTTCGCAGTGAATTAAGTAATATTGTCTTCAAGATCTAGAATCTAGGCCGAGAGGTGTTCCTTTCTCGGAAGTCGCTAAAGTGCATAAGTCAGCAATGCGTTCGACACCACACTACCACATCTATTCTATTCACCCATCCAAGTTCGGTCGTGAGTTGCCACGCCGCATGCACAAGATGACATTAATAAACAATTTTTCTCTTCTTATTTTTCTAACAAACTGATAAATAATCTTTTGAATATTGTAATTGACCCAGTGTTTCATGCACATTCTTGGACTTGAATATTTTGTTAACAAAGACCAAAGGCCCCTTGTTTTGAAAACTTAAACTGAGGAAGGGATCCTGGAAGTTTAATTAGCAAGTGGTTTAAGGTCTATATTATAAAAAAAATAAAAACACATGTTATTTTCTCTAACTTTAGTATTAATTAAAATTAAAATTGCACGATCAACTGAGTCACGTAATCCATAGGCCCATCAAATAAGAATATGTGATGAGAATTATCAAATTCTACATATATTTTTATGCAAATTATAAATATTCTCAAGTCAAATACTTGTTTACTAACGGGTTATATTTTATCTCAAGAAAAAAATAAAAGAAGAAAATGTATTTTCAAGTTCTTGAATCTTGACCGCACAGTCGTCGCGTTTGTACTGGACAGGACTGTATACATGGTTGTTGAGAATCCAGGTTAATTGCATTCATATTAGAAAATTCAATAAATTGGGTTAGTAAGAGAAACATGTAAAATTTAGGAGAGTACTAGACGGCTAGAAGATCACCATTTTTCTTATGTTGTTTAGACTGAGTTTATGAATAAGAAAAAGTTATCATGTGATGAGTTTTATGTGAGAAGAGAAGAATTTGAACTTAAGTGCAAATGGAAAAACACATTACTCTAGTTGACTTAGTTAAGCTCATGTTTACAATTATAAGGGGAATCTACCATATAGTTGATTATTTACGGTATAAGAAGTTCACAGTTAGAGCATAAACTTTTACTTCTAACTAAGTCCACCAAAATTTGAGACATGACATTTAAAATTTGAAGGATTAGCCAATAAAACCCCCTAAAAGCTCTAAATAGTAAATTTACACACTCAATAATAAATTATGTAAAAAAAAAAGGAGAGTGTAAAGCTAAATAGAATTGAGTAGAAGTGAGAGCTTGTTAAAGCTTAAAAGAACAAATATCTTGTTTTGAGAAGAATTCGAGAATAGCATACTTGAAGCGAGTTTTTCTAACAATTTTTTACGCATGTATGAGTGACTGTCAATTGTTGATTAGTTTGAAACTCATGACTTTCTTAAATGTACTTCACCTAACTACAGTGTAATGATAGGTGTCCATTATTTAAAAGGATTGAGTGCATTGATATTTTGGTTTAATCCGTGGGGCAGGCAACGTGCTATACGCAGTGGCAGATATCGATAATTAGATATTGCCATGTGGTCTAAGCCGCGGCAAATTATCCTACTCGCTACTAAGACTGATGATGATTAGTGAACGCGGCCATCTAATTAGTACTAATAAAAACTAATCATTACATATGAACTCTTAATTTGTTATTAGCTTATCAGTGCATGTACTTGTAGCATAAAATCACTGATACAGGAAGAGTTCATATAATTTCAATTAATTAATTAATTAGTAGACTCAAATCTCAACTTAGCTATACGTGCATTGACTATTTGATAACGAACACCCACACATGCATCGTCAATTTGTATCCATGGGAACACAAGGAAGTCAAACCAGTGTTATGCTAACTAATCCCATATAAAATTAGCTATAAGTTTCCTTGTTCCCATTAGTTATTTGATTTTTTTTCTTCTAACAGAAATAGAAATGAAAAATAATGGCAACAGTATCGGAAGTCAAGTGGTTAATATTATCTATAGATTTAAGATTATGTGTAGTAATTCTTCATTTCGTGGTTATAATTCCACATTCTTCAATATTGCTTGTATCATAAACAATACCATGAATTAACATATGCCAAATTTTTATTTGCTTGTGAGCTAATACTAAGGTTGATTGTTAGAGAGAATTAGCTTGAATAAGATTACTCGCTATATTAGAGGTATTTTTGAAAGAATCTTAGATAACAACTTCCATACTTTGTAAGTTGAAGGTTACTCATAAAGAAAAATTATTCCTGCTAGTCCCAGCAAAAATAGTAGAATTATATTAAGTGATAAACTTTTCTTCTTTTGAGTACCTTCAACTTGGACAAAAAATACGCATTATCATCAATTTTTTTCCTTCAAAATATGTTTAAGATAGTATATTATCTTAGTCAAGTCAATCCTCCCTAACAAATGTCATCTAAATGTCTTGTAGCATCATTACTATTCCAGTTTACACGAACAAATTAAGAAATGAAACCGAGCTTAATTATAATCATTAACTCAAGTGGTATAAGTCAAGTGCAATGAGAAGTAAGAAGATATTGGCTCCAAAATTAATTTTGCAAGGTTACTACTTTAGCTATACACTATTATAGTAGAATCTAGTTAAATTCACAAATTAAAAAGTGGGTTTTTAACCATTGAGTACCTTTTTTGAAAGAAAAAAAATTGATATTTTAAATTATTTTAATTTATAAATAGAAAATTTGAACTCAAATACAAGAGAAGTTACACTGTTTTGACAACTAATCTAACTCAGATATGCAACTATTGGGAACTTTTTTAGTAGAGCAAAAATCATTGATTCATAATTGAAGAGATAAAACTTTACCCCACATGAATTTGAAGATATAGATATAAAAAAAACATAGATATATTGAAAAATGACTAAAAGTACTGAATCTACACCAACAACTTTTTATAATTAATATTACAAGGTTAGTTGAGGAAAAGGTCAGCGTTTATCTCTATAAATAGGCCTCATTTCTCAAGTCCATAACACATGCTTGATATCTATTACAAAGTACTCATACATATACGTTTCCTTTAGCCACCTTATTGTTGTCCTACTTAGCCAGCTATACCAAATTTACGAAATGGCTGCTGCCAACACCCACCACCTTCATTCAGTATCAAAAGTAGGGATTATAGGGGCAGGTATTAGCGGAATCGCCGCCGCTAAACAGCTTTCAGGTCACAGTCCGGTGGTCTTTGAGGCCACTAATTTCATTGGGGGTGTTTGGAGACACTGTTCTTACAATTCTACCAAACTCCAAACCCCTCGTTGCGATTTTGAGTTTTCTGACTACCCTTGGGCTGAGAGAGACAATTCATCTTTCCCTTCTCATGTAGAGGTATTGGAGTACTTGCATGGCTATGCCACACACTTTGACCTATTGAAATATGTAAAGTTTGAGTCCAAAGTGGTGGAAATACGTTATGTTGGTGGTATGGATCATCAAACCACCACCCAATTTTTTGGGAATTCGAACTCTGGGGAATATGGGAACCTTTTGAATGGCAATCCAGTTTGGGAGGTCGCTGTTCAGATGTCTAGCAATCCAAACACCATTCAGGTTGTTTTTCTGAAAATTGAGTTTTACATGTCTTTTAATGCATGCTTCTTATTATTTCTGATAAATTTTGCATTTCTAATTCTAACTTTATTCATATAAACTTGTATATTATAGTAGTTAAGTATTACTAATTTATCTGTGATCAGTCTTGTACAACTATAAAGTATATTTACTGATCACATCTCTCATATAAACAAGAAGATATACATCTAAAGTTTTACATACAATCATCAATACAAACACATTTGGAAAGATTCGTCTCTCAAATTTGACCAAAAAATTACGTAAGAAATTTACTTATTAAATTTTGGTAATAATTTGTGGGTTATTAACTAATTGTCCCTACCTTATTTTGGACCTAGCAGTGGTATGCATTCGAGTTCATAGTAGTTTGCATTGGGAAATATGGAGACATACCAAGAATGCCGAATTTCCCGCGCAACAAAGGTCAAGAAGTATTTCAAGGCAAAGTCTTGCACTCCATGGATTACTCTAAGCTTGACCAACAAGCAGCTCGTGAACTCCTCAAAGGCAAGAAGGTTGCAGTTATTGGCTTCAAGAAGTCAGCTATTGATATGGCAGTTGAGTGCGCCGAAGCAAACCAAGGTATATACAAAATATTAAAATCTGATCCTACATCCTAATCATATTATTAATTCTGAAAACATTACAAAATGAGATGTGTTATTTACACACTTATTTTTATTTCATACACATCCTGTTAATTTATGATCGTTGGATCAATTAAATTAAAGAATATTAAATAATAAAAATTAATAAAGAATGTGAGAGAAGTAAACACACCCGTACAAAATTAATGATCAATATTGAAGGGAAAAAAAATCCAATATTTTGTTATCTCAGTAGAGCCAAGGAGACTGATATGGTCAACCTGGTGGGAACTGTCAGTCTGAAAAGTAACATAAGCAACATAGATTATGCATTAAACTCAGTTCAGTTGACCACTATAGTTTGCTTTGAGGCTTTAGCACCATAATTAGCATCAATTTGTAGCACACCATGATCACTTTAGACAAAACAAAATCATTTATTACAAATGATCCCCGGGTTCTTTAATTTTGTTTTTCTATTAAAATTTTGAGATATCTATCAACATTTAAAAAATAAATATCACTAAATTAAGAGCTAGTTAATTTTTTTTTTCTTCCGATTGAGCAGATTCAAATATAATGCTCTAAATCATTCAAACATAAATTGACAGTTTTGGTGTGCTTTATTTTTTATTGTGGTGAATTCAAGGACCCGATGGGCAGGCATGTACAATGGTAATAAGGACTCTACATTGGACAGTTCCATCTTATTGGATTTGGGGACTTCCATTTTTCCTGTTTTTTTCAACAAGGTCATCTCAATTCCTCCATGAAAGGCCAAACCAGAGCTTATTCCGAGCCTTGTTTTGCCTTCTTTCATCACCTATGGTAAAAATACATATTCTTAACACACGAATTTTACCCTAATCGTTACTACTCTATATGCATTGTTAACTATTTTTAACTAACTATTATTTTGGTTTTTATTTATTTTAATTTTAATTGTTTATTTTTAAATAACCAGAGGATGGCAATTTCCAAGTTCATAGAGTCATACTTAAAGTGGAAGCTTCCCCTTGTCAAGTATGGACTAAAGCCAGATCATCCATTTTTGGAGGATTATGCTTCATGCCAGATGGCTATTTTGCCGGAGAATTTCTTCGCTGAGGCGGACAAGGGCAAAATATTGTTCAAAAAGTCACCAAAGTGGTGGTTTTGGAGCGGAGGAATTGAATTTGAAGACAACACCAAATTGGTGGCCGATGTTGTGCTTCTTGCAACTGGCTATGAGGGAAAGCAGAAACTCCAATCTATATTGCCCGAGCCTTTCCGGAGTCTTATGGTTGACTCCTCTGGAACTATGCCCTTGTATAGGTAAACACTAAAAGGAGATGTTAAATATGCCAAATATGATTAAAAGACATTTAGGTGTTCTCCAATAGATATGCCATATAAGATGTAGCACGTAAATCATTTGATTCCTTATTTTCTAACTCTTTTTTTTTACAACAAACAAAGGAGGAGTCAAATATATTTAATTGAATTTTTTAATACATGGGTCCTATTAACAACCAATAGAATAAAAACTACAATTAATTTTGATTATTTTTTAATAGTTAATGTAATTCTAGACCCAATAAAATAAATATTTGACACATCCATTGGAAAATAAGAGAATTTAGCACCTATATTCAATTTACCACATCAGTTATCAAATAAAATTTTGACATATTATATTTGATATCTCATTTGAAGATGCTCTTATGTTTTTATATTGCCAATATGAAACAAACTCATTTACTAATAGTTTAAACTGTATTGTTATGTCGTCATATTAGTATACACAAACACATTTATTAACTGTCGATATTGACAATTTAGTTTATACAAACATATTGAGAGACTAATTATTGATTAATAACAAGCGGTACATATATATAATTAACTTATATATATTGATTGCACATGGATGTTATTTCAGGGGTACGATCCATCCACTGATTCCCAACATGGCATTCGTGGGATTCATAGAGAGTGTTTCTAACCTGCACACAGCAGAGTTGAGATGCAAATGGTTAGGAAGATTGGTTGACAACGAATTCAAGCTTCCGACTGTCCAAAAAATGCTTGAACAGATAGGCAGAGAGATGGAAGTGATGAAGAAGACGACCCGATTTTACAAGAGGCACTGCATTTCAACTTTCAGTATCAACCACAGCGACGACATTTGTGAAGAGATGGGATGGAAATCTTGGAGGAAAAGTAACTGGCTTTCAGAAGCTTTTAGCCCCTATAACAGCCGAGACTACAAAGAAGTTGACTATTGAACCCAAACATGTGCTTTTGCGCTACAAAAAATGAGCGAATTCGAAGCTTCGAAGCTTGTTCTGGAGTGCCTATTAGCTCCCTATCAAGTCTTATTACGCAATTAACGTAGTTCTTGGGCTCTTAAGCGCCCCATATGTTGATTTAAGCATTTCTTTTTCATATTATTCATAAGCTGTGTTTAGCTGCTTGATCAATAAAATAACAAGGGCAAAATATTGTTCAAAAAGTCACCAAAGTGGTGGTTTTGGAGCGGAGGAATTGAATTTGAAGACAACACCAAATTGGTGGCCGATGTTGTGCTTCTTGCAACTGGCTATGAGGGAAAGCAGAAACTCCAATCTATATTGCCCGAGCCTTTCCGGAGTCTTATGGTTGACTCCTCTGGAACTATGCCCTTGTATAGGTAAACACTAATCACTATCAAATATTTGACGTTTTAGATCATCTTCAAAGGAGATGTCAAATATGCCAAATATGATTAAAAGATATTTAGGTGTTCTCCAATAGATATGTCATATAAGATGTAGCATGTAAGTCATTTGACTCTTTACTTTCTAGCTGCCTTTTTTTACAACAAATAAAGGAGGAGTCAAATATATTTAATTGAATTTTTTAATACATGGGTCCTATTAACAACCAATAGAATAAAAACTACAATTAATTTTGATTATTTTTTAATAGTTAATGTAATTCTAGACCCAATAAAATAATGAAATAAATATTTGACACATCCATTGGAAAAGAAGAGAATTTAGCACTTATATTCAATTTACCACATCAGTTATCAAATAAAATTTTGACATATGATATTTGACATCTCATTTGAAGATGCTCTTATGTCTTCATATTGCCAATATGACACAAACTCATTTACTAATAGTTTAAACTGTATTGTTACGTCGTCATATTAGTATACACAAGCACATTTATTAACTGTCGATATTGACAATTTAGTTTATACAAACATATTGAGAGACTAATTATTGATTAATAACAAGCGGTACATATATATAATTAACTTATATATATTGATTGCACATGGATGTTATTTCAGGGGTACGATCCATCCACTGATTCCCAACATGGCATTCGTGGGATTCATAGAGAGTGTTTCTAACCTGCACACAGCAGAGTTGAGATGCAAATGGTTAGGAAGATTGGTTGACAACGAATTCAAGCTTCCGACTGTCCAAAAAATGCTTGAACAGATAGGCAGAGAGATGGAAGTGATGAAGAAGACGACCCGATTTTACAAGAGGCACTGCATTTCAACTTTCAGTATCAACCACAGCGACGACATTTGTGAAGAGATGGGATGGAAATCTTGGAGGAAAAGTAACTGGCTTTCAGAAGCTTTTAGCCCCTATAACAGCCGAGACTACAAAGAAGTTGACTATTGAACCCAAACATGTACTTTTGCGCTACAAAAAATGAGCGAATTCGAAGCTTCGAAGCTTGTTCTGGAGTGCCTATTAGCTCCCTATCAAGTCTTATTACGCAATTAACGTAGTTCTTGGGCTCTTAAGCGCCCCATATGTTGATTTAAGCATTTCTTTTTCATATTATTCATAAGCTGTGTTTAGCTGCTTGATCAATAAAATAACAAAATTATGCTTTTGTTATTATATTGTTATATACAAATCTCATATATCAGTGGCACACATAGTGGATTAAACTTGTGTAGAGTTTTGTTTGTCACTGAACTTTGTTGAGTGACACTACTATCCAATCAAAACTTGCCACATATAGAAAGTCTTGAATATAATCTTTTATTATTTTTTATATTTAAAACTCTCATAACTATTGTCACTTAGTACTATGTTCTAGTGGTAGTTTTCTTCACTTGTAAGTGATAGGTCTTAGGTTCAATTCTCGCCAAAGACGAATTTGAACCACATTATTGCTAGCTCATTCTGAGGCTAAGCCCGCCACATTATTGCTAACTCATTGTGAGACTAAGGTCAACCCCTCCCTTGAGTGTAGATAATATCGTTTGTTAAAAATAAAATAAAAACCCTCATAACTATTTTTCCTAAAGTCCCACACAAAAAATTTTCCATGTAGTGGGGCCCATGGAAACCACATCTTCTAATATATATATATATATATATATATATATATATATATATATATATATATATATTTTTTATTTATTTATTTTATTATTATTAAGGATAGTTTCGAACCCGTAATACTAATACATGAGTTGAAACTCACCACTCTATCCACAAAGACAGAGAACCACGTGCAAATCTTCTAAAATATATTATATGAAGCAATAGCCCTGAAGCTTACAAAGATTGAAGCTTTAATTGAGGAAAGATGTGTAAAAGTTTCCAATATATCAAAAGCCCAGAAAAGAGATAAAAGGCATACTCCTCTCTTTCTCCATTGTCTTCCTCAATGGCCTGCCTAATATATATATTTTGGCAAGCCTTTATTATATACTCAAAGATGAAAAAAAACTAAAATGAAAAAGAAAGTATTTAAAGAATTAATAAACAAAAAAAGAGAGCCAAAGATTTGATTAACAAAAACACATCAATCCTTGTGCATGCTCAGGCTAGCCACTCCGCATCAATACCTTCAATTTCTCCAATGTCCATGCTGCAAGTAAATGAAATTAGTAAAACTTATCAAATTGTCTTGTTTAATTGTACGGCCATGCAATAATATGATTTTTTTTTTGGTAAAAACAATAATATGATTTTCATTAAGTAACAACCAATATTTCAAAGAAGTGAATTGAATTCCTCTGGTTCAGTCAAACTAATGCAGTCTTCGTAGAAAAAGCATGTGACTAGCTGACATGGGCATGTAGACTTAGAAACAAAAATTCCATGGTTCAGTCAAATTTACAGATGAATAAATAAATTAATAAATTTTAGGCTTAACTCCTTTCCCTCACCACTCAGTGACAAAATTTGGACAATTTCTCGTTCAAACTTAAGGAGGCAAAAGAAAAGAAGAAAACACAAACTTATTGGTTGCATTTAAAATCCTCTGACGAAGAGAGTAGCTTTGTACTCGATTGTGTAATCTTTAAGATGAGGAGAAATAAGGAATAGGGAGATTGATGTGTCTCGACACTGGTTGTACACTGTTACAGTCAAATTGAACTCACACAGCTCTCAACAAAGCTTTTGGCCAGAAAAAAACCTCTCAATTGATCAAGCTGACTAAAAAATGAAAAAAAAAGAGACGCTAATGGGACAACAGAAACTGTGGCAACAACACTTTCTCTTGGCCTCCCACGTATTTTAATGGCCAGCTCTACGAATGACAACAAATACTGTGGCAATTGGTTCGGTCCAAAAAAAATCTAATTACTAATTTTCAGAAAAATCCAAAACGAAACAGATTCTAATCATGCAATCAATCACTCAAAATATTTTCAATTCAGAAGAAAAAATAAATTAAAAAATTGGAGATGAAAAGATAAAAAACAGTTTCTGAGTTTGCCAGGATAATTTATTGGTTCTTACCAAGGCAAGGCAGGATCTTGAAAATAATCGTCTGAGTAGCAATCATTCAAATGATCATTCTGAAAACCGCTTTCATTTGCGTTCAACCAGGCTGGAAATTCCATGACTTCATCAAACGGATGGTGGTATCCATTGTCATCGTCCTCATCCTTCACTTGCGGGCCCCCACCGAGCTCCATGGCCTTCAAGAACTTAAACCACCATGCTGACGTGACCAAGTTCATGGTGTCGTTCCACTCCATCTGGTGCTGCTCTCCTATCGATCTGATCTCCGCCATCTCTTTGTCGTCCATTGCTGCATGCATGCCATCTCCGCCACTGATTGTGATAACCCCGGCGGAGTCAACAGCATCAGCCACTGCAGGAGCATCCTCCGCTTCAATATGGGAAGTGAAAGAAGCTCCTGCAGCTGAGGTCAGAATTTCAGGATCGGTAGTGGTAGCAGAGAGAGTGGGGGAAGAAGATGAAGAGGGAGATGAGGTGGAGGCGGAGTAAATTGACGGGCTGTTGGTGTGGTGGTAAAGGGTTGTGTTTATGTTGTTGAAATCTTGGAAGTTGAGATTGAGGCCAAGGGTTTGGTTTGGAAGTGTGAAATCAAAATTTTCATAAGGTGGTGGAGGTGCAATTATGGAAGGAGTCCAAGAATAAGGATTTGAATATTGATATGGATTTGGATATTGGTAAGAAAAATCAGAAGAGAAGGGCGGAGTTTCCTGGTAATTCGACGCCCTTGACCGGTAGATTCGAGGATTCCTCCTCGATTTGATCCTCGCTTCTTGTTCTAAGCGAGGTCGAGGGGGTTGTGGCTCAAGTGGTTGTTGCTCCTGAGGTTGTTGGTCTTGTTGTTTCTGTTGTTCAGTGGCTTGTTTCATAGCTGCCCTATGAAACTTGAGGGCAGTGACAATCTCTCTCCTAGCCTCAGCCATGTTCAAAAGCCTCTCTTGGTAGGGCCTGCTGGTGTGGAGTCTCCTCCTCACTTGTTTTTTGTGTTGTTGAGGCTGGTGGGGTTGTTGGGTGTGTTGCTGGGTTTCGCTAAAATTATCATCTCCAAACTTGACAGTGTTTTGACTTGGGATACCATCACAGTTCAGGACGATGTCCTTATTGGGGTTCATGGTGGATCTTGAAGAGGTGAGTTGTTTCACTAGGCTACGGATGTAAGCACCAGAGAGATGATGAGGCTCCTCTTTGAGCTTACTGAGTTTATCTAATTCCATTAATTGTCTGGTTTTCTGGTTTGAAGATCGACTCAGCTGCCTCATCCCTCTCACAAATTTTAGCTGTAAATAGTGGGAAATGTAGGAGGTGGGAGGGTTGAGAGAATCATGGGGTTTTTCCTAAATTCCGAAGAACAAAGTACACACTGTGCAGATAAGCACAGGTTGATCCGGAGAAGTCCGGAGGAGCTCTTGGTTGTTATAAATAGCCGAGGACAGTCTAGGGTTTTTAAATTTTCTTGGATTTTTTCTGTGATTTGTCAAACTTCTCATTTGTTACAGTTTCATTAAATTTGCTTTAAATGGGCAGCTAGGAGAGTTGGCCTTGATAAAAGTTTTCAATTTTTTTTTTCAACTGTAATTACCACTAAAGATTCATGTTAATTAGTTTGGTGATGTTAGAAAAGTTATCTACTTGAATTGTATTATGTAATTATTTAAGGTGGAGAGTCATGATTATTATCCCTTTTTAAAACTTTTAAAAGATTAACTATCAACCATTACAAAACATGATCTATAAAATGTGATTACTTGCATTTTCTTAATTAGTCTCTCCTTTTTATTAGAGTAATTTTAAATCAATTAATCAACTTTTTAGACCAAATTTACAAATTATGTGTGTCACCAATAAAATATAAGCATGTTAATCAATAATAATCTACTACGTCATCTAATTTGTAAAATATAATTTAATAGATCATCTCCCTCACATTATCCAATTAACTACTTTCTATTCCCTGCAGAACATTCTTTCAGAAAAAAAAAAGTTACTTTTTCCACTAAAGATAGGGAAATACTAAACTCCAAGTCTATAAGTTCGTCTTAATAATTAAGCTTTCTTTATTTCCTAAAATAATTGTTTATATAATGCAAGATGGATGTTTTGAAATCTTCAGTTGTATATTCTTTATATATGTGATATGTGTGTGTAGGGGTGGAATTTTTTGCCAAATTGCCATGTCAACCGAATTGCCAACCGCGCCATACCGATTTTGTGCCAAATTTTTTGTGCCAACGGTAATGGTACGGTATTGTACCGTACCGACATTTTGTGGTATGGTATTGGTAATGGATACCATTACCACGGTATTACCGTACCGTACCGAAAAATATAATATAATATATAATTTATATAAATTATATAATTATAATATAACACATATTTATAAATTATAATATAACACATATTTATAAATTATAATATATATTTATAATATAACACATATATATGTAAATAAATTATAATATTCTAATAATTAAAAAAAAAATCCCTACATACGGTACAGCCTTACAAGCACGACACTCACTCTCTCCCTCTCTCATTTCAAGATTTCAACTTTCAACTTTCAGCAGCAGCTGCCCGTTCCCATCCTTTGGTTAAAAAAAAAAACTTCTACAGACTACACTTCGTCTCTCCCTCTCTCAAATTCTCCCATTGTCTCGTCGAACAGACTACACTTCGTCTCTCCAGCGACTCCATCTATCAAGGTTAGTTCTCAAGAGTTAGATATAAAAAAAGTTTTAGAAACCCTAAATTGATAAATTGGGGATTTGTAATTGATTTGTTAAATGAAATTAGACTCAATCGATTAGGAATTGCATGACCTTTTGATTGAGTTATCACTTGTCAATGATGCATATCTTTTTTTCTTCTATGCTTTTATGCTTTTGGGTTGGAATTATACAATCTGCATTTTTGCTGTTTTCTGCGATTGGTCACTGATCAGTACTGATGGGAATGAGAGTTATACAACCTGCATTTAGGAATGTATTCTGTAAAGATTAAAAACTAAGATGGGTAAGCCTAAGCTCTAGACATTAGTTTGTAAATTATAACAAGCAGTTAAGCCGTAAGCCTCCCCTGCCAACTTTCTTTCCCAAATGATACAAAGCTTCAATTAGGTCCACCGAAATTCTAGTGAGATTTTTATTCCCTATTAAGTGGTTGACCACAGAAATTGAATTCCTTAGATATCTTTTTTGGGTGGATGTCATTTGCCCATCGGTTACTTGTTCCTTTCTATTTATAAAGCATGCCAAATGGATGACCTCTAAACTCTAGTCTGGGAAAGTTGGTCAAGTGATGAACATAAGAGTAATTAAATTGTTAGTGTAACTTTCGACACTATGGTTGGTGGGAAGTACATACATATGAGGTGTTCTTGTCACATCTTAAATTTAGTTGTCAAGAGTGGGTTAAAGGAGCTTGCTAAGTCGGTTGAGGGAATTCGAAATTGTGTCAAGTACATTCATTCTTCACCGGCTAGATTGGATAAGTTTAGGGATTTTGCTATCTTATTCAAGATGGACAAGATGTCAAATGTGCCTTTTGATGTGTCTACAAGGTGGAATGCAACATACAAAATGCTTGACGTTGCATACAAGTTTAGGAAGGTGTTTCTTAGGATGGCGGAGGAGAATGTGCAATTTCGTGATTACTTTGAAGAAATGGAGATGGATTCAAAGAAGAATTTGGCAAAGAGAGTGGGGCCTCCGGATGAGGAGGATTGGGAGAAATCACTAGCCTTTACCCACTTTCTTAAGAAGTTTCATGATTCTACTTTGAAGCTTAGTGCAACAAAAAATGTTACATCAACTTTGCTATGGGATCAAGTGGTTGCTTTACAAATAGAGATTGAGAAGAAAAAGAAAGATCATACCAATCCTACATTGCAAAGGGTGGCTACTACAATGATGCATAAATTTAACAAGTATTGGGGAAATTTTGAGAATGTGAACCCACTTATGTTTCTTGGCTAAGTTTTAGACCCTTGTTATAAACTTCAAATGATTACCATTAGCCTCAAAACACTTGGATGGGATGATAGAAAGATAGCTTGGATGCTTATGGAGATTAAAAAATGCTTGCTTGATTTGTATAATGAGTATAGGAGAGGTTCTTCTACTACCATTGGGGCTCCATTGGGAGATGTGGAACTAAATGAGGAGTACATAATTCAAGCTTGTGGGGGTGATGAGAACAAAATTGAAATGATGAAGGAGCTTATACAAGAAAGGAGGGAGCAACGCCTTTTGGAGATATCTAATGAAGTTGATAAGTACTTCGCCGCTCCTTATATTAGCCTTGTTGTTGGTGGCTTTGATCTCTTGAATTGGTGGAAATCAAACACAAAAGAGTTCCCAATTCTTTCACAAATAGCTAAGGATATCTTTGCAATCCCCACTTCTACCGTTGCTAGTGAAAATGCATTTAGCCTAGGGAGGAGGGTTGTGGACCCTTTTAGGGCATCCTTGACTCCTAAAATGGTAGAGGCATTAGTGTGTACTAGTGATTGGCTTAGGGCGGATGAAGTAAACTTCTACAAGGAACCAACGGAAGATATGCTTCAATTTTACAAGGAAATGGAAGAAGTGGAAACAAGTAAGATATGCTTTAATTTTTTTAGTAAATTTGTTATTAAACTTTAATTCTTCTTCCTACTAATATGTATTCTTTGTTTGTAATTGTAGGCTTGACACAAACACAATCTTCTACAAGTTCAATGCCTCCTCCAAAAACTTCGACATCTTAAACTTGAAGAATTGATCCATGAATTTTACTTTTTGAAGTTTAGTTTCAATTTTCATTTGGTTTGAAACTTTAATTTTTATTTGGATTGTTAACTTCTATTTGTTTTGGTTTGTAACTTATATTTGGATTGTAAGTTTAATTTTCATTATAAATCTTGATGCATTATTTGAATTATTGTGTGTGTTATTTTTCACTATGAATCTTGATGTATTTTTGTGTATGAGATACCAGTAACTAAGGTGAGGTTTAAGTTAAAGAGGTGAGTCTTGTGGTACATGCACAACATTATGTTTCCAACTTTTCATTGAATAGTCAACTGGTACTATGTATGAACTTGATTTTGATTGTTCTCCATTCTTTGCTACTAATTCTTCTTCCTCAACATTTCTTGCCGCTATAAATCTATATCCATTTGAAGGTGGAAATTCATTTGGGCACTTGTTATGAGAATTTTCTTCCGTCTATGCATTTGGTTTATATAATGTTGAACAAAGTAAAAACATATTTGTCCCAAAATAAAGTGGCAATTACCATTGCCATACCATGCCAACCGAACATTTGGCAATACCAAATTTTGGTATACCGAAAGTTTGGTATGGTAACGGTAATAAATTTTACCATACCGAAAGTTTGGTACGGTAATTGGTACGAGGGTTTTGGTACGGTAACCGTACCGAACCCACCCCTATGTGTGTGTGTGTGTATATATATATATATATATATATATATATATATATTTCTCTCATTAAGTAACGTAACATAAATAAAGATATGGATATTAAAGATTAAACAAAAAAATTACAAGGCACACTGCTCTACCACAAAGTAATTTATGAATCTTAGCTCAAGTGACATGAAATGAAAAGACAAAGATACAAAACCTACATCCAAATCATCGCATAATTTAGGGAAATGAGAATAATAAGCCTGTTGGATCTCATTAAATCAACACTAACATAGAATTAAACCTATTACAAATTATGGTAAGTAGATGGAAGCCTAACAGAACAAATTCTAGTGCGAAAGCTATGGCCATATAATTTCGACCATATCGTTCTGCAGCGATTTTTGCCGTGCACAACTTGGACATTATTCAACATATAGCCTCGATCACTCCAAAATATTTAATTTTCTCAAATTGATTCGTGGATAGTTTGGAAGGTTGTTCATGACAATGATAACAGATGGAGCTGGCATGCATGCAACACCAGGACATAAATTCACATAATATATATGCAAGCCACAGCCCAGAGACACCTCCCTAACAATTGTTGTATAACGTATAACGTGTGCAAATAAATAAGAAAACTTTAACGAAAAGCTCTTGGTACTGTTTACTTGAACGAAAAACTATATTTTTATAATAAAAAGTCAATCCTGATACTATTTACATTACTCTTTATTTTGTTTTTATCGTTAAAACTTAAAATTTTCAAGTCATTTTCATTAGTTTTCTTAATAAATAATCCATAGCAGGAAATAAGAAAAATGAAGAAAAAAAAGAGAGAAAAGAGAACAGAAATTCAATTGACATCAATACGTTTTGTTTATGCTATGTTTGGAGATGAGAGATTTAAAGTTTTAAGAAACTTTAATCTCAAATGATAAAAATGTGCACTACAAAGAGAATCTAAAAGAACTACTCAAACACTACAAACGGACTACTAAATCAACTAAAAATTCATTGAAAAGACACTAAACTAATGACTTTCTGAATGACACTTCCCAGATAGTCATTTTTGGAATCTCCATATAATTTTTATAATGCATTCCTAACAAATTTAACCTAAGTTTCATAGAATTTCAAAGTCCCTCGTCCAAAAGCACCTTGTTTCTTTGATGATCATTGGTAATGTAATTTGCTAGTAATTAACTCAAGACATAGAGGACATTTCAGGCATAAAACAATTCAATGGTGTTCTGGTATCTTGTCTGCAAGTAAAACGGGACCGTGCTCTAAAAACGTCAGCAGAAGCCTACAGAAAGACTGACAGAAGAATCTCCATTACTGTTGTAACCTTCCTATTAGAAAATTTCTGGTTTTTTTGTGGAGAAAGGAAACCATCCAAATTTTCTGTTTTAAACAAGTTGTTCAACTTGAATTGAATCTGTTAATGAAACAAAGAACTTGACCTTTTGGCTTTTGCAAAGCCATGCCACAGCATGTTCAAGACAGAAATGCTCCATACCTCCCTGTCTCTAAACCTTCTCTCAAATTATTTCTTTTATTTCACTTTGTTACTGCACTTTCTAATCAACTTTTTCACTGTCATTCTTTATTCTAATTGGTGGTGACAGAGGCATGGCTTCTTTGTCTCATATAAGACTTTACCAGAAGCCGTTACAGCGGGGAAAATAATTAATATTGCGCATCTTTTTTCTTCACTCACTGGATTAAACAAAGGAAAGGACCAAAATTAAGAAGGATAAATTGTGCCAAAATCACTTCGAATGACAGTGAAAACGAAGTAGGAAAGAAACTTACTTACACATGAGATGTCATGATGACATTGATATTTCAGAATTATCTTGAGATATCATATCTCAGGTGCATGAAATATGATCTTAGATATTTACAAAATCCTTACACTGACAATGTCTGTTTTAAAGGAAGAGGATCCTCTCCTGAGCTCAGGATGGGGATCTTCCTGACCACATGATCTGAGTTGTTCAAATTTAATCAAACGACTCTAAACAAGAGGACCCTCTAAAAGTTATAATAATTGCAACCATTAGATTAAATTTGAATGTCCCAAATCACGTGGTCAGGAAGATCCCCATCCTGAACTCAAAAGAAGATACTCTTCCTGTTTTAAACACTATGCTATAGACTGAATTATATCTGTTAAATCAATCCATAAAGAGAGGGAAGACATCCTCAGATCTGTTTGTTGGAGGACCTTTAGGTAAATTTTTGGGCCTCAACACTGTTTGCCCTTGAATTATTTCACTATGTCAGAAATGTCCGCTATGTGGACGTCTAGACTATATGCATGAAGAGCAACAATGTAAATAGATCGGTGTGGCAACATTTTTTCATCTACATTAAGATTATCTCTAACTCTTGGGATAAAACCTAAAATTTTTAGTCCAAAAATAATTTTTTTATTCCAACTATTCTGGCCTAAATTTTTTAGCCTGAAATTATTAAAAAATAAATTTAGGCTAATTTTTTCTTTTAAAGTAATTTAAAAAAAAATTATGTACACTATTATAATTTAATTTTATGAATATTTTAACCTAAAAATATTTAAATTCCGATAAATATTGAAAAATCACTAAATTTGGGTAAATTTTGAGTTAAATAATATTTTTAATTATTTTAGCCGTTGAATTTAAATTTGGGCTGTTAGATCTTTTTTTACCGTTAAATTTGATTATATTTGATCTCAATCGTTGGATTTAATAAATCCTAAGAGACATGCTTATGTGGGTGGGGTCCTGCTGCTGGTGCCCACACCATTTTTTGGGCTAAATCCTGAGGAGAATTTGACTTTTGTTTGACTTTTAACTTTTAGTCCACACATTTCGCATGAATTGGATTGGATTTGCAGGAAAAAAAATAAAACCTAAAAAATAACATTTAACCCATAGTTGGGTTTGGTTTAAAAATGAAAACCAATTGAAAAACTGCGCAATGTTTTAAAATAGCTAAAATTTCTTCCTTCAATAAACTTATCTTAGTTACCGTACACAGCCACTAAAATTCTAATGTATACCATCACTAATCGAAGGGCTCCCTCTTATATTAATTGGAAAAGCAGTTTTTGAGTAGTACAAATGGTTCTGTTGATCAAACAGCTTTGACAAGCTTCTGACTAGTTAGAAAAACTATTTCATCAAAGAAATCCCAGCAAAACTAGAATTATCCACCTAATTTAGAGTCATCCCAAGTACAAATTATGCCGCGGGATAAAACTGATCTCCACACAAAGTGTTTTCATGATTGGAACATATCAAGGGCTGGTTTGGTATTGTTGTGCTTTGAAAAAAAAAAAAACTTCTACTGTGTTGTGAGAATAAACTCATTTTTGCTGCTTCACGTTTTCAGCTTTTTTTTCACCTAAAACTATGAAAATAAGCTGTTTAAGCTAACAAGCACTCACGTCACTGAAAAAATAACCATTCCAACACCAAAAATTGTGCTAGTTTACCATTTTTCTGAACAAAATAGAAAATTCCGAATAAGTAAAACCCTATAACTTTTAACAAAATATACGTATAGCCCTACAAACTAAATATAATCCTGGAGCAAATACTTCAGCAGATGATTAATTCACAAACATGAGAAGGATTAACAATATTTGTTTTAGTAAAAAAAAGATACGCATGATCCAGATAGATCAGCAAACTATAACAGAAGGTAACTTGGAAGAACAACATAAGATGATTTACAAGTGTAAAGGGACATGAATGGCATAAAATATTCGGAATAATAATAATAAATGCATAATAAACAAGAACGTAAGAAAGTGGGAGAGAGAGAGAAACGGACCTCTTCTTTTTCTGCGGTGTTCTGTGGATAACATCAAAGTTGAATGGATGGATGCATGTGGGCTTTTGATTACATGATGAGTTTTCTTTTTCCTGATAAAATCAAAAACAAGCAGCCAGCTTCCACCAATCCCCTCGCTTAGCAGCAGGTGCAGGTGCCTTCAAGATAAAATCACAAAACAGATGACTTCTGGCGAATCACATTCACCCACCAAAACCCTAACCAACCGCCTCACCTCTCTCTCTCTCTCTCTCTCTCTCTCTCTCTCTCCCCCTGGGGACTCCATTCACATTTCACATTTCACACCGCCGTGTGAGAGAATAAAACTTCTTATCTCTTGAGAGTCAAATGGTAACATCAGCTCGAGTTTTTATATAACCCTTTTACACCAAAAGGAGCTCGCACTTGTGCATTCCATTCATACCCACTAGTAGCTCAGTTTTGCTGTCTGCCCTCGCTGCAATCACTGCATCAAAGGCTTTTGATTTGCAAGACCTGCTGGTCGTGCCCTCTCATTATCCCATAACAAAGATATATTTCCCCAAATCTGAATTACGGTTGCAGGCTGCATACTGGACTTCACTAAACTATAGTACTGCCTTGTAGTATTAAATAAGGACCCGACTCTTATTGGAAATGAACCCAAATTATCATCATTTCCAAGAGAAATCTATTTGTACATGTAACTTGGTAAAAACACCGTAAGGAAAATGTCAGTGTCACAATCACCTTGCAGTGACGGAATAAGGTTTTTACTACGGGTTGGGCTGGACTAGAAGACAGTTAAAATTTTGGAGTGTTACCATATCACCATCACGCAATTTTGTGATTGAGAATTTCGTACCCTCAGTACTTGGGTTCAATGTTTACTGATAGTTTTATTGATTGGTAAATAAAAGTTATATGTTCGACTCTTGTAAATAGTAAGTAAGATATCAAATTATGGCTCATTAATTAGTTTTGCCCAATCTTCTACACCTTAATGCAACTGTATATTATGTTAAAAGAAATTAAGAATTAAAGCAAACATTACATAAGAAAATGTCACCAAAATGTTATGGAGAGTTACAATCGATCCAAGCCATAAACTAGTTCCATCTTTGACACCCATATGTGCATACACAAGCGACTCGTTAGATAAGTAATCTTCAGTCTTTCACTCACATGTGCATAAGAGATGTACGAATTATAGAATGAGCGATTGGACTGCAATAGATCCAATCAATAAACAGTACTAAAAATGCTCGTATGATAATATACACAAATTTTCTTAAAGTAACAAAGTCGTTTCAAATTCTTGTTTAAGAAACAAGAATAAACAAAAATGTTGTAAATCGTAGTTAAAATCGTGAAGAATTCTTACTCTTTTCTTCCTTCAATATCAATTGTATCAAATTGAACGAAACAAATAAATCTCTTTTTTTTTGGTAAAAACAAATAAATCTCTTTTATTGCCAACTAGTATGTCTAAAATTTACAATGTTTTCAGTACTTATTTCCCATTTCCACGAAGAGCGGGTGAAACCGTGGAGGTGCACGGTTCCTCCTCTTTTTTTTTCATCCACTTCTATTATTTTGTTATTTGTGTTGTCACAGTTAAGTCGCATTTTTTTGTCTTATTATCTCTATAAAAAATAAAAATAAAATATTAACATAACTTAATCGTGACCACACAAACAAAAAAACAATAAAAATAAACCGGAAAAAACTGAGGAGAGAATCCTCATCCGGAGGGGCACAACGCAATACGGAAATTGTTATCAGCTTATAAAAACTGTGGGACCGCCTGTGAAGACACTGACGGGTATGATGTGACGGGTCATAATCAAACGGCCATTTTCCACTAACGGAGCTGAGGCTGTGGATGCCACGTGGGCTGAGGTCCAAGGCTCCAATCAGAGAGAGGTTGCCACGTGGGAAACGACGAAAGGAACGTGAAATCGGCAGCAAATGGGCCTGGCCCACCTGGCCGAAAAAGCCTGCGGCATCCATTAATAACCCCTACTTGACCATTCTGGTATTTGGACTTTGATCCTCTCCGGATCCCTTCATGGGGATCTTAGGGATCAAGGCCCGTGGACCGTTCATCAAAAATCGTGCGGTTACAATTAAATGCTTTTTACGCAAAACGAAACTGTTTTATTTTTAAAAATATAAAAATCATTTAATTTTAGCCGCACGATTTTTAATGAACGGCCCAAAGTCCTTGATCCCTAAGATCTCCATGGAGGGGATCCGGAGAGGATCCAATTCCCTAGTATTTTCCAAAAAACATAAAAAAAATTTCCTTGTGTCTAAACAGAAAACAACTTTGGCCATTGTGTATTACCGTTTTTACTTATAAATGAGAAGTTTTAAATTTGATTATTTCGAAAGACGAGTTTGAATAATATTATTATTAATCTATTATAAAGCTAAGTCTATTCATTTTCTCCTCTTAGTATAGGTCATATCATTTGTCCATAAAAAAAAGGATTTTTTGTATCCTGTTTAGAAAATAAAAAACTCGAATAAAATATGATAGATTGGCTATAATATTTGCACTTTTTTAATAATATGATTACAAATATATTTATTTAATACAATTATCATACGTACGTCACACCAATACTCGTATTGATTACATAAAAATATTGTAGTCAAATTCTAAAAACTTGTCCATTATTTCTAGACAATTGAAAACAAAAATAATAGTTCAAGGTTAGATTGAGGATTTGCAAAAGTTCTATTACAATAAAACTTCTCTATAGATCCTCTATATAAGAATATCGTCTTCGACTTGGGTTAATTATATATATGAATAAACTTGACACTGTAATTAGTTACAATATTTTTAGGTCCAATATTAAGGAAATGTACCTTTATATAATAATAAAATTCTCAATAAGTACAAGAATATGCAATATTTGTTTTAGACGAACTAAAATACTTCTCTTTCTCATATCTCCATGAATCGGACAATATTATGTGATTCTCGATTCTTATATTAGTTTTATTTACGTTGTTTATATAATTGTTTGGGACACTATTTTATTTTTTTAAAGTTGATACCACACATTTTTCAATTTAAAAGTAAGTAATACCTCGTCAATATGGACATCTTCTTAGTACAATCATGATGTTCCTTTAAGATTCTAAAGCATGTTTATAGAGAAGAGTACTACATGCATACATCAACTGGATTCTAAAGCCTAGGCGTTTTTTCTTCTTCAATATTTCATCTTAAAAATTGACGTGCTCTACTAGTAGTTTTGTACTCATATAATTTCTATTAAAGATAACTAAGTCAAAAGATAATTTTTTTTTTTTTTTGCACGTCTCTATTAAGTAATACTCTTTCAAAACTATAAAATTGGTTGGTCCCAAAATTATGACTATATAGAGGTGTTACTATCTTGAGGAGTTTATTTATATTCGATATTTTATCGCATGAATTAATTTTTGCTTTATTTTTAAATCGTGTGAAATAATGGCCGAATGGTATTTAATGTGGTAAATCAAATGAAAGTTGTTCATATTTACTGGACTTGGATAGCTATAGCTAGCTAGGGACCTCTCATGAGATAAGAGGGTGGGAGATGCATGCAACAGCAAGTAGCTTCTGCTGCTGCTGCTGCTGGTGGTGGTAGCCTCTTGAGTGACACAGTTCGCTGCAGCTGATCTCCCATTTTCATTTAACCCCCAAATTGTATGGTCACTTTCCGCTATAAGTGGGGGTGGCGGTGGACCATAACATTTTTAATCTGTCGTCAACACCAACAACCATCTACCCTTTCTCTCTCTCTCTCTCTCTCTCTCTCTGATGAGACTGTCATTGAGTTACAGAGAGGCAAGGACATAAAGGCCAACGGTAGCATAAGAAATGAAGAGAGAGAAAGAGAGAGTGTACCGTGTACGTGACAATGTTCTCTACAAAGGAAAGAAAGAAGCTTGCTACTGTTATCAGAAGAAGAAAAAACAAGCATCTAAATTCAAAGGAGCTAACTTTAGTAGTCATGGTTTCAAACCACAAGTTGCAACCAATAAAAACCAAGTAAAGCCAATCCTTAATCCGCACGCTTCCGACCATAACCAACATACGTGTGTGTATAGGCATATGCATATACACTAATACACACACGTATACATGTGCATATAACTATATATTAAAATCTCGTTCAGGATTTAAAAACACGTCATTTGACATACGTTTTTATAGAGTCTCTTCTTAATGTACTTCAACAATCCAACAATTTATTTTAATGCCTTACTTAAAAAATCAAGTCTATAAAAAACTATTCAAATTCAAAATCATATGACCGTTGTATTAAATTTAGTGTTTTTTGGATCTCTATTTGTTCATTTTTCCCTACAAATAAATGTCATAATGAATTTGAATTTGTCTAATTTTTTTTGTAAGGATGATCTACGAATAATGTACTAAAATATCGTTGAAATACATTACGAAATGCGCATATTGAGTTGATCTTGTATGAATTGTTTATTAGACGAATAATACTCTTTTTAAACACATGACACGTTTTTATTGGAAAAAAATGTTTTTATGACTAAATTTAGTTGTATGAGAGAATCTCTCCTGTTTAACGAGGTTTGCTTCACTTTTTTATAATGCGAGATAGATATACTCCTGTATTGACGGTTTTGATCATAAAGCCAATACACTTATATTGTGGAGCCAAAGAAAAGACAAATTAAACTACCGAATTCCAAATAGTCACTAAGTGATCATAAAACGGTCAATAGGAGAACATTATTCTATCTCATTTTTTGCTATGGTTGAGCGGATCTCATTCAGAAACTGGTCCTGTTAATAGGAGAACGTTATCCTATCTCGCTTTTGGTATAGTTGAGCAAAATCTCTTTAAGAAACAAGTCCTGTATATGATCATCTTTATCTAGTTATCCACCATCAATCTTCATCGTTATCATCGTCAAAATGTTTGACTACAAGTTGTTTCCAAACAACAACACTTTGCCGCTTTTCTTGCAAGAAGATTGAGATGAATTTTTATGATCTATCTAGCTAAATACAAATTTTCATTTTTGTTTTTCTGAGTCAACTAAATGTGGTCATATAACCATTATGGGTGGCTTAGTAGTCAAGGATGAATCCAGGTTCGTATTAACAGGACACATTTTGAGTTTAATTTTGGCACTAAAAAATCATAAGATAGTGCTCATAGAGAGATTCAAATATCTTTTTGAGTCTTCTCAGTCCCTGAAAAGGTAGACTGCTGTGAAGAAGCCACCCACCGCCGGTTCCTTAAAGAGTGAAAAAAGCTTAAATGTGGGCACGTTAAAGGGGTTGTTGGGTGACATGCATGCAAAAGGTTTCGGAAGTTGCATGCATAATTAATTAAAATCAAACAATGGGCTTGCCTTGCCCTCAAGTTGGAAAGATGGTCATATTAATCTTGCAAGCCACTTGTGTACATCATGCATGATTCTTGCTGAATACCAGAAAAGAAAGAGAAGATCGTAATCTAAATCTTATAACCATCAATGTAGTTCGACATCCTGAACTCCTAAGTTCTTGTAATTTCAATATTTCAAAATACCATTTTAGTTCTGAAACATTTCGGACAGCCCCCCAAACTTGTTTCACAGTCAATCTAAAGTCTTTAGATTTGCATTTTCAGGAGAAACGTTATAAACCATTTAAAAGCAGTTTTACGATATAAGTATTTTTCGTTGAATTTTTAAGCTTAAAAATACTAGTCATGGAGCTCTGAACTTAATTAGCCAAAGCAGAGTTTCGTCGGCCTGCTTCATAATGTCATCCTAATTAAGTTCAGAGCTCCATGACTAGTATTTTTAAGAGACTTGTGGCGAGGCAAACATTCCTCAAAAATAGGATTTGTGATGGTTTTTGACAAAATCGATTAAAAGTCGTCAGCAATAACTCCACAATTATTGTGAAAAATGCGAATGTTGAGTTTTCTCCAAGAATATTTTATCGACAAAATAGAGAAATGTTATAAGCCATTTAAAGAGATCACCACTTATTGAAAACGAAACATCGGATTATAAATATTAGCGAAGCTCTGAATCTAGCCAAAACAGTCGGTTGGCTAGAACATTTCTTGAGTGTCCATGAAATTTACAAAGCTGACATTGAGAAGAAATGTATCACAAAAATAGATTTGTGATGGTTCAGTTTTTGCCAAAATTGATTAAAAATAATATAAAAAAATCTACATTTATGACGTTTTATATACCATGTTTGTACCGCCCTGCACCAAAGAAAAAGTACAAATGTAATAAAAAATGCGATAAGTGTGACATTACTGTTGTAATGATACCAGGCCAACGCCAATAAAAGATGAGACACTTCTATCTTGGTGGCCCAACTAATGTATTCAAAAGTAGCATAAACTTTACATGAATTTTACTCTAACTAACAAAATGAATTCACTGAAGCCATGGCAGCTCAATCTTCAAAGCCCCTGAACCAGTCGCTTATAGTTCTCGAAAGGACTCTAACGTCATTTAGAGAAAGCGTCTTAAGACTCTGAGCAATAGCATCTGCTGGAGTGTAAACGTAACCTGCTTGCCACTTAGGTTCCTGATCAGGCCATAAAAATGAACAGAGAAGAGATTACAACGCATAATGACCATAAACAGAAAGCTTCTAAGACAAACAAGCAGAGAGGAGATGCATAGTTTCTTAACTTCTTATGATATGCATAGTTCTTAACTTCTTATGATAATGCAAATTATGTAATGCTGGAAGCCTGAGATGACTGTTTCCTAATAGCTCATAGCGATACGGAAATGAAGACTCCAAAAGGGGTTCAAGTTAGGAAATGAATGAAGATACACGTCAAATGTTATTTCTTGATCTGTTTCCCGGGCTCTTTGGCTTGTTTTGGTGTGACTAGCAATTCGATTATCACAATTGATTCCCCTTTAACATGACATAGATTTGGGGAAGAAAAGGTCTAGTTTCGATTGCCAGCATACTAGCACAAACAAGGTAAAGAACTTTAGTTAAAAGCACAAGAAGTTGCATATTTGGTGCGGAAATCTGAACCAACTTAATTAATCAACTTGACAGTTCTTACTAAAGATTATTTAATTGATCTCGACCAATTTATGTCATAAAACTAAAATATGTTCAAAAGAGTGCACCAGCATAAGCGATTTGTTGAAAGGTCAGAAAGGTTGTTTAAATTAGCTTTCAACTTTGTAAACGAATGACCTCTAAACTTCCAGCCTCATGCAAAATTGTGGATTCCTTCAAATATGAAAACTTTTTTTGATGGAATCCATAATTTACAGAAGCAAAAGCATCAAAACTTTAAAACGAATTAAAGCTTAGAATTAAGTTCACCTGTACGCATGGAGTAATATGGTTACCACTTATTTCAACCTTTTCTAGTGTTCCGCCAATAGATTCCACGCGAGACTTTAATGTCTCTTCAAGAGTATCTGTCTCATCAATTGCATCGAAATTGAACTTCACCTAAAAATGCAAATAATAGTTAAGCCAGAGAACAGATCATTTTCATTCATTGCATGACTTCAGAATAGTGGGACATCATGTGTACCAGTAGCGTGTGTTTGACATTGTACGAGCTCTTACAAAAATCACGGTTTTCAGAGGGTGTTGGCTTAAACTCTGATATCCCTTGTGCTACCTGACAGAAAGATTATGATTTTTTTTTTAATTAATGAGACTAAATGCACAGAAATAGTCTCCAATATTAACTGTTGAAGAATAAAGGGAATGATTTCTGCCAAGCCAACAAGATACCTCATTTAGCACTGAGGGCAACTGATCAACAAATTTAGTCACTGAACTTAGAGTTTCCTGATTGTCTGGTAGCATAGCTCCAGCTGCACCAATCAGTGCCTTCCATGCATCTCCTATATATAGGAAGTGGTGAAAAGTGGGAACGCTGGAAAGTTTCAGTACACCACCCCTGATATGGTATACCACTCAAATTGAGTAGTTCAGTTCAAAGGCATTCAAAGGATGCAATGAGGAAGCAGTTAGGAAAACATGATGATCTATGGCTTGCCACAGGGTAGCCATACATTGCAGAATAATTACGAGTTTGAATTTACAAGAAAGAACCAATACATATTGACCAAAAGAAAATGAACCAATACAGAAAAACATAAAGTATCAACACTTTCTCTCTGACTTGCATTGAAAGTATGTCAATAGTTCTGAAAGTATATCATCATTCAGGCTTGTGTAGGGTACTATGACTAGCTAACAAAGGGAAAGGAAAGCGTAATCCAATAAGTAAGCGATAATGCAATCCATACAGAAAACTAGAGAAAAGAATAAACAGAAAAATAAATACAATGACAGCAAGTCAGAACGCTACCTGAGGCGGTCCTTGCCACTGAAGAAACTGGAGATGCTTCTATAATAGGCACCATTTGATTAACTAAAGGACCTAACTGCACAATCAAATCATACTCTTTTACAATAATATATCCTAAACGTTAATGTACTATATGAAGCAGGGCATACAGATCGATTACCTGCTCAAAGTAAGGCACGGCCTCTGTTGCTGGTCTATTATTGTATGCTATTATCGCATTGGCCTTAGCAAAGGACACAAATATTGCTTGTCAAACCGAATGAATTTCTCAAATCACCTAAAACGAAAGAGGTTTCCAAAACAAACCACACCTTAGGGACTTTATCAGAGAAATAGCTCCCGGCAAGTACTTGAAGAAGGGCACCATTGCTAGAAAAAATATTCAAAACACAGAAATTTCAGTCACACTGCCGCCAGGATACATTGATAATGAACTTAGAAACCACTCAACTAACGATTCGTTTGAGATTCCTTCAGTAGAAAACAATTATGCACATAAGTTCTTTCGCTTGTTAGAAACATGTCACAATCTTTATCAAGAATCCAAGTGCTTCCTAAAAAGACTTGGAAGTGCTGCCTAAAGAAGCACCTAGTAAGTGCTTTTTTAGAAATTGCTTTTATCCCTTCTGGAAAGGCTCTAAATTTTACCTATGGCCAACCGAAAACACGGGCAGTTGAGCAAGTTGGGCAGCTGATAGATTGGCATTGGGCAGTCCAGAAGCTAAGATGTTGTTCAAGCAGCCATTGAACCTCTCATACACTTGCCGGGCAGCTTGGACATGATCAAACGTCACATTGTACGGCACTGATATCACCAGAAACCCATCCTTTGCCAACAGCTCAGTTAAGTAACTGCGACACATAATCCACATGAACTTGAAGGACTCAAATTTAAATTAAGAAAATTACAAAACCCAAAAAGCAAAAAAGAAAAACTTCGGGGACCTGTAAGTAAGTTCCGGAACAGCTCCGATGAAGGCGCCACCCAAGAACTTGATGATGGCGCGTGGCTTCTTGCCCGCAGGCGGAGGAATCACCAGACAGGAATCGGTCCAAGTGTAGGTTAATCTGCTAGTGCTGGAACTGGGACCGGCGTATCCGTTGACGGCCAGCTTCTTGGCGGAGGCCGAGGCTGAGCCGCCAGCGACCACTGCCCTGCTGCCTCTGCTACTCCCGCGAAATCCCAAGAAGGAACCATAGCCGTTGATTTGGATATGGGCTTGCAGTGGGATGTGATCGTACAGGCATCCAAATTTGGCGGCAAAGCCGGCGGAGGAGGAGAAACAGGCGGCGATTTCCATGTCCAAAGCCCCAATGGGTTTTGCTGCTATTTACGTACTATATATTTTGTAAAGTAAATCTTCATTTTTCTGTTCAAAGGTTGCGCCACGATTACGCAAAAAACTTTGGGCTTTTGCCTCTAATTGGCTTTTTCCTCCGACCACAATATTTAATTTAAATTATTTAAATTGTAATGCAATCACATTGTCTACTGTACTTTAATAATTTGAATGTTTGAGTTTGAAATGCCTCTATGGGTTTTTTTAACTTAAAAAAAAAAATTATCGTAACTTACTATCAGTTGTTCTCCTTTAATAAAAAAAAAAATTTGGTGGACAAAAATTTATTTTGATAACGTAATAGAACAATTTATCTGCTAATCTGGTTATAGTAATATTCATTTTATTTTTAGCATTGCATAAACTTTATCATGATTATATAATACTAAATATAATTTCAAATAAATATAATGCATCTTAAATATTACTGATACCATATAGTCTAATAAAGTACCGTAGATTATCCTTTTACAGAAATTTATTAATTTTTTAATTGAAACGTTCAAATTAAGGTAATATTTTATGTATTTACTCCCATATTTTATAATAATTAAATTAATAGTGAAATTTTGGTTGGTGGCATCAAATCAAATGACCAAGTGCCGAGCCAAGGAAACTTAACGTGCATTCATCTGACTAATTGATGTGGTTCTTACATCATTATTCATGAGCAAGTGTAAGTACTCCAACCTTTTCAAGATCAATTTCACATTTTCATGGCGCAGGATTTACTTATCTTAGTAGTTTTTTTTTCTTGCATAATAGATCATACATGAAGAGACTGGGTGGATGGAGCCAAATTAAGCTTTTCCGTTGATTTTTTTTTTTTTTTACAAAGGAGAACAATTGGTAGCAAATCACGGTTATCCATTCTTTCTGGAAGCCAGACATTTCAACCTTCCCTGACCACAAGTCTGGTGTCCACAGCTTTTCCGTTGAGTTCGCCTTGAGGTTTCGTCAAGCCACCCAAACTTTCTCAAGAGGTTTGTTGTTTGGCATTAACCTACATAATGTAGTTGTTAATTCCTGTGAAAATTTAATTGTGAGACAATGTCTAAGAGAGGTTGCTGAATTGAGAATCTGTATATGGTTTCAGAGATTCTATTGAAGTTAAAAGCGTGATGTTCAATGTCCCTCTCCTGAATTTTCAACTGAAATTTTGATCTTCTTCACTGATGCCATGAGATGGCATTGGAAAGTGATTCCTTCAAGCATTCCTCCCGCTGAATCCTCATTGCTTGGACTTGCGCTCGATGACACTAGATCCTTCATAGTCATTATTCAACTGGTCAAGTATAATCGTGTGAGCAGAGAAGCTAATGGCGTTGCTTGCATGGAATGGATTGACGCTCACAAAAGACCTGTTTTGGTTTGAGAAGCCATCACACAGGATCATAGATCTCCTTGTAGAGGGTAGTCATACAGTAGAATTTTGGTGTGTGGCGCTCTTTTCTCCTTTGAAATCCCTGGCAACATTTTTACCCCAAGGCCTCTTCTAGCACCTTATTCTATCTTGTACGTATTCTTCCAAAATGTTAATGAATAGCGTCCTTCTTCACATGCACGATGTCTGTGATGTATCGTTGGTTAGAATTAGTCCTATACGTCGTGCCAACCTATCAGATATACCGTCTTTCTTTACGTCATCCAAAACCCCCTATTTGGACCTAAATTAAGCAGTTGGGCCTAACCAAGGCCCAACATCTCACTTAATTCATATGTTTTGTTGTTGGGTATTTATATTTAACAGAAATGAACAGTGAACAGCCCGAAGGTTTGAAAGTACTTCTAACGTGGCAAGAATGGGTGGCGAAGATGCTCTCTTTCACATTGAAAGACGCTTACTCAACAAGTTTTGTAGAGGAAAAATGATTTTCTATTGCAAATCTGTAATTTCGAGAGGATTAAAGCTCAAGTATCTAAGTCGGAGTACATCATTCGACAAACATCACATCAACAACTTGGATGAAAGGAAACGAACCGGGTTAGGCTTAATTCTGAATGAAAAAAAACAAAAAAAAAATAGACTTCTAAAGGTTCTGCAACCTACTTTTCAATTATTCTCTTTGTACTTCATACATTCCCTTTGTATTTAGTGAGATTATATTCACACACCCCAAATTACTTCTCCCACACCCTTTAATTTTTTAATATTTTTCTATCAAGTGTCAGTGTTGTGTAGAAAATATTAAAAAATTAAAAGGGTGTGGGAGAAGTAATTTGGGGTGTGTGAATATAATCTCTCTTGTATTTATTGCTCTACTACTTTCCTTTGTAGTATCAATTTATGTATCAAAATCTTTCACTATTACATTGCCCGCAGCTGCAAGGACTTGCCTGACAGGCATTGTAATTTGCACAAATAGGTTGAAACTTTGCCCGATTGCTTGTGTTTGCAATCTACTTTCATGTTATGGCTTTTAATTCTATTTATGGTCCTTCTACTAACGCTTCGCAAGCATTTGAACACACTTTCCCTTCAGTTCTTGCTTTTACTTCATTTATTTGGCACTTTGTCTTTACTTTGTTTCTCCATCAAGGATTTGTTGGCTGGTTTAAACCATCTTTTGATCAGTTTGTGATCATTGTTCTTGGTATTAACATAAGAAAATATAAAGTCCTTGTTTTCAAGGCATAGGAAAGAACTTAATATGAATTTAACTCCTCCATAATAACAATCTTTTGAGAAGAAGGCCAATTCCTTGTGGCACAAGCAAATGGCTTATACAACACCTAAAACTAAACAATCTGTTGGTTTTGATGAACAGTGGCACGCTTAAAACATTTTTACAAGAGAGCCTAGGAACTTACTCAAGACTTGACTAAGACACCCTTAAATTAACAAGACTTTCTCACTCACTTTCAAGGGAGGTTGTGTGCGTGGATCCTACATCCAACACCCCTAGTGGCAAAACGCTGTCAAGAGACGCCAGCGATCCAATAATATCTCGTCAAAATCTAGCTAGGCACAGTGGAAAATTATATTTGGCTTGAATGAATATATTCATTTATTTGTGTACATATATACATCTCATATTCCTTGTACAATGGGAAAACCAAAATTCTAGGGATACAATGTAAATACAAAAAAGTGTGGTTATTCTTACCTCAATGTATTATATCTTCACCCACATCTTAATGAATCTTTTTAATTACATGTTTGCCCGATTATAAAATGACCGATAAAAATCTTAAAAGATATATAATAACGATCTTGATATGAAACAATCATGTATTTTTCTTATGTTAGATGAGGAGATGAAATTCTATAACGATTATGTCCTTAATCTTAGTTTTGTATATAATTTATTTATATTCTTTTTTTTTAAGCAATAAGTTTATAATTTTAGGCATATATTAGAGGTTATTTTAAGAATAATCAGTGGCGGAGCCAAGATTTTGAATGAGGAGGGGCCTTTCACAAATATATAACATGTTGACATATGCAATTTGTGTAATCCTCACAAAACTGAAAAAATTCTCTTAAATGCAATACTAAGAAGAAAAAAATGTAAAAACCCAGACAACCAAGTAAGAGGTAGGTTGTGGAAGGCTAAAGAAAATACAAAGAAGTAGAAAAAGAAGGAAAAGGGGAAGAGGTCTGCAAATAAAGAAGGTGGGTTGCTTTAGAAAATTATAGGGTGTATATTACTGTTAAGTGAGATAATCGAACCAGAAGTGGGGTTGCTTTTTCTATTTAAAATTGCACATCTCTTTTAAAAACTTCTCTGCCAAACTTATCGTTTCATTAAACAGCCGAAAAGATTTAAAATCTAACAACTTAACGACGTCGTTTGTTTCATCTTCTTCCATGAGGTTCACACCTCAGCTGAAGTCAGGATGGGCCTGGGACTACCCTAGTCCCTTGGTGGCTCCACCCCTGAGAATAATAGTGGGTGGAGAAATTATAATGTGAGTGAGGACATAGTGCATCATGGTGGGTCTAGCAGCTCTCGTACATAATCAATCATATACAAGAACTTCCAACTTGCATAACATCACTGAGAACGTTTCCTTGCCCAATGGTTTCATAAAAACATCGGCTAATCTGAGAAGAATTTACGTCGTGCAGTTTTTATGCCATCAACTATCTTGTCCATGATGAAATGATAATCTATCTCTATGTGCCTAGTTCTCTTATGAAAAACTGGATTCACTGCTATATGTAAAGCTGTTTGATTATCACAACATAAAAGAGATGCTCTAGATCATGCGGCAGTTGTAAACCTTCCAACATCAAATGTAGCCGAGTAATTTCAGAACAAGTACCAGCCATAGCTCTATATTCGGCTTCGGCTGAACACAAAAACTGTTATCTGTCTTTTCATTTGCCAATATATTAATGAATTGCCCAAGAACAACAATATCTAGTAGTTGAATGACGAATCATTGGACAACCAGCCCAATCAAAATCACAATAAGCAACTGGATTTAATTTGTTGTTTGATGGAAAGAACAAACCTTGGCAGGAGTAAATTTAAGATGTACGAAATATGTGATGTCCAGACAAGTGATGGTAAGACAGATTAGTTCTCCAACCAAACATCAGTAATTGGCAGGATTCTTGAGTAGCTCCCCTTTATAAAAAGGTTTAATTTCTTCCATCGGGAACTTATAAAAAGTAAAAAAGGAGCTGGTATATTTTTATATCGGAAATGAAGCATATGATTAATAAACAAATGGTTACAAGCGGTGCCGACATAAACTCAAAAACAGGAATTTGGATGGGAATCTTAGGGATTTTTACATCTTATCCGTTTATTATATATCGCACGGTCAAAAATTATTTTAAAATTATTAATTTAAAACTAAACAAAAACAATAATTAACGAAAATTGACCGCATAATGTACGATGTACAATGAACGATAATAATGTGAAAATTCTTAATATTCCTACAAAGAGGAGGATCCCTCAGGTAAAGTGCTTTTCAACCACTACCTAAGAAGCATTGCATGTCAGGATGCTTTTCCAATTTATTTTTGATGCAAAATTGTGGATTCCATCAAATATGAAGACAATTTTTGATGGAATGCACAACTTACAGAAGCAAAATCATTAAAACTTTAAAACGAAATAAAGCTTAGAATTAAGTTCACCTGTACAGATGGAGTAATATGGTTACCACTTATTTCGACCTTTTCTAGTGTTCCGCCAATAGATTCCATGCGAGGCTTTAACGTCTCTTCAAGAGTATCTGTCTCATCAATTGCATCGAAATTGAACTTCACCTAAAAATGCAAATAATAGTTAAGCCATACATCGCAAATTGAATAGTTTCAGTACACCACCCCTGATATGGTATACCACTCAAATTGAGTAGTTCAGTTCAAAGGCATTCAAAGGATGCAATGAGGAAGCAGTTAGGAAAACATGATGATCTATGGCTTGCCACGGGTAGCCATACATTGCAGAATAATTACGAGTTTGAATTTACAAGAAAGAACCAATACATATTGACCAAAAGAAAATGAACCAATACAGAAAAACATAAAGTATCAACACTTTCTCTCTGACTTGCATTGAAAGTATGTCAATAGTTCTGAAAGTATATCATCATTCAGGCTTGTGTAGGGTACTATGACTAGCTAACAAAGGGAAAGGAAAGCGTAATCCAATAAGTAAGCGATAATGCAATCCATACAGAAAACTAGAGAAAAGAATAAACAGAAAAATAAATACAATGACAGCAAGTCAGAACGCTACCTGAGGCGGTCCTTGCCACTGAAGAAACTGGAGATGCTTCTATAATAGGCACCATTTGATTAACTGAAGGACCTAACTGCAAAATCAAATCATACTCTTTTACAACAATATATCCTAAACTTTAATGCACTATATGAAGCAGGGCATACAGATCGATTACGTGCTCAAAGTAAGGCGCGGCCTCTGTTGCTGGTCTATTATTGTATGCTATTATCGCATTGGCCTTAGCAAAGGACACAAATATTACTTGTCAAAGCGAATGAATTTTTCAAATCACCTAAAACGAAAGAGGACTTTCCAAACCAAACCACACCTTAGAGATTTTAGCAGAGAAATAGCTCCCGGCAAGTACTTGAATAAGGGCATCATTGCAAGAAAAAATATTCAAAACACAAATTTCAGTCACATTGCTGCAGTAGAAAACAATTATGCACATAAGTGCTTTCGCTTGTTAGAAACACGTTAAAATCTTTATCAAAAATCCAAGATCCACCTAGAAAGACTTGGAAGTGCTGCGTAGAGAAGCACCTAGCAAGTGTTTTTTAGAAAGCGCTTTATCCCTTCTGAAAAAGCTCTAAATTTTACTTATGGCCAACCGAAAACACGGGTAGTTGAGCAAGTTGGGCAGCTGATAGATTGGAATTGGGCAATCCAGAAGCTAAGATGTTGTCCAAGTAGCCATTGAACCTCTCATACACTTGCCGGGCAGCTTGGACATGATCAAACGTCACACTGTACGTACGGCACTGATATCATCAGAAACCCATCCTTTGCCAATAGCTCAGTTAAGTAGCTGCGACATATAATCCACATGAACTTGAAGGACTCAAATTTAAATAAAGAAAATTACAAAACCCAAAACAGCAAAGAATGAAAAACTTCAGGGACCTGTAAGTAAGTTCTGGAACAGCTCCGATGAAGGCGCCACCCGGGAACTTGATGATGGCGCGTGGCTTCTTGCCGGCAGGCGGAGGAATCACCAGACAGGAATCGGTCCAAGTGTAGGTTAATCTGTTAGTGCTAGAACTGGGACCGGCGTATCCGTTGACGGCCAGCTTCTTGGCGGAGGCCGAGGCTGAGCCGCCTGCGACCACTGCTCTGCTGCCTCTGCTAGTCCCGCGAAAACCCAAGAAGGAAACATAGCCGTTGATTTGGATATGGGCGTGAAGTGGGATGTGATCGTACAGGCATCCAAATTTGGCGGCAAAGCCGGCGGAGGAGGAGAAGCAGGCGGCGATTTCCATGTCCAAAGCTTGCTGCTATTTACATTCTACTTCACAATTACAATATATATTTTGTAAAGTAAATCTTCATTTTTCTGTAAAAAAAGTTGAGCCACGATTACAGAAAAACTTTGGGCTTTTGCTTCTGATTGGCTTTTTCCTCCGAAGACAATATTTAATTTAAATTGTAATGCAATCACGTTGTGTACTGTACTTTAATAATATAAATAGTACTACGGTTTTATAGTATTTTTTTTCACTTAGAAATAAAAGGTCGTAGGTTCGAATCTTGTAGATGGCGAATTCGATACCAAATTAGGCTGCTCATTTTATGGCTTAACTGAACTCCCTCTTTTTCTAATTTAAAAATATCGATGTACTCAAAAAAGAAAAAAAATAAAAATGGACGTTATTTAATTTGAATGTTAATTTATATTGAATCACGTATTATGTTGAAGTAACAAAAATTTATTTTGATAATGTAATAGAACGTTAACTAGGGACTTTCGGTTTCATTCGATTTGGTTTTTTGCCAAAATCAAAACTGAACCAAAACTTCTGTTCGGTTCGGTTTAGTTCTATTTTCTTTTAGATTTTTTGGTCGTTTTTTTTTGTTTGATTTTTTTTTGTTCGGTTTCGGTTGTTTTTTTATATTTTATATAAAGTTTGATTTTTTTTTAATATGGAATTTAGAAAAGAGGCTTGCATTGTGACATCCCACATCACCCAGGGGAGTGATCCTTAAATGTATATTCCCATCCCTACCTAGCACGAGGCCTTTTGGGAGCTCACTGGCTTCGGGTTTCGTAGAAACTCCGAAGTTAAGCAAGAAGGGGGCTAGAGCACTCCCATGATGGGTGACCTACTGGGAAGTTGCTCGTGAGTTCCCAAAAACAAAACCGTGAGGGCGTGGTCGGGGCCCAAAGCGAACAATATCGTGCTACGGTGGTGGAACGGGCCCGGGAAGTGATCTGCCCCGGGCCGGGATGTGACATGCATTGGTAGACTAATAATTAAAAAAGGGGAAAGTGAGAAAGTGGAAAAGTATGAAGGTAGTTGTACATATACGAAATCATATAAACCAATCTTATTATATCAACAACCTCAATTACAAAGAAAAATGATCCCTGTATCAATTTAAAAAACAAACAAATAGAGAAATTCTTCCACGTTTCAAAGCCTTTCAAAACTTTTCCTCCATAACCAATGAAATATCATCCTTAATTGAACCAAGTATGCTCCTTGAAAAAGCACTAGGCTTAGTTTCAAACTTGACAACAAAGTCTCACAAAATAAGCATCATGGGCATACTACATTCATAAAGTGTAAAGGGATTCGGTTCGGTTTCCGAACGTCCAAAACCGAAACCAAACCAATAAGATTCAGTTTGGTTTTTTTTTTTTTTTTTTTTCTATTTTTTGGTTTTAGTTTGGTGTTCGGTCTGATTTTTTGAACCCACCCTTAATGTTAACAATGTAATTGCCAATCTTGTTAAAATAATATTCACGCTATTTTTATGTCATTGCTTAAACTTTAGGGTAAATTACACAGTAACCCCTTAGGTTTGAGGTCTATTACAACCTCATACATCTTTAAAACATTTCACTTTCATACCTCACGTACCATTTTATTTCAAAATAACACCTCCGTTAGATTTTCCATCCATTAATCCGTTAAGTGCTGACATGTCTGCCACTTTTATGCCAAGTGGCTACCAAATTTGTGCCACGTGGCAAAAATAATAATAATTTATTTTTTTAACCTAAATCTTCTAAATATTAAAAAAAACTGAAACCTTCCCTCATCCTTCCCTCTTCTCCCCGCATCCTTCTCTCTTCTCCCCGCAACCCCCAAACCCATATCCCCCATCTTCATCTTCTTCCTTGCAACCCAGAAAGAAAAGAAAGAAGAAGAAAAAAAAGAAGCCCCATTCAGTTCGTCTTTCCCCCTTCTTCCCCTCTCTTCCCCTCTCTTTTCCCCCATCTTCATCTTCTTCCCCCAACCCTCTACTTGCAATCGAGGAAAAAAAATAAAACCAAAAATGATAACCCCCCTCCCACCAACCCCACCCCAAAACCAGAACACCCCATTTGCGCACCTCCCAACCCGCGACCCTCCCTCCCTCCGCACCCACCTTCACACCTACCCTCTTTCCTTTTCTACACACCCCCCATTCCACAAACCCGATGATGGCAAGACAGGATATGAGTTTTTTTCTTTCTTTCTTTTTTCTGGGTTGCAAGTAGGGGGTTAGGGAAAGAAGATGAAGATAGGGGAAGATTGGGGGGGGGGGGGGGAAGACGAACCAAATGGGGCTTTTTTTTTCTTCTTTCTTTTCTTTCTGGGTTGCAGGGAAGAAGATGAAGATGGGGAATATGGGTTTGGGGATTGCGGGCAGAAGAGAGGAAGATGAGGGAAGTTTTTAATATTTAGAAGATTTAGGTTTTTTTTTTTAAATTTAAAAAAATTTAAATTTTTTTTGCCGCGTGGCACACATTTGGCAGCCACGTCAGCACTTAACGGATTAATGGATGAAAAATCCAACGGATGTGTTATTTTGAAATAAAATGGTACGTGAGGTATGAAAGTGAAATGTTTTAAAGATGTTGTATGAGGTTGTAATATACCTCAAACCTGAGAGGTTACTTTGTTGTTTGACATTAACCTATATAATGTAATAGTTAATTTTTGTGAAAATTTAATTCTGAGACAATGTCTTAGAGAGGTTGCTGAATTGGGAATCTGTGTATGGTTTCAGAGATTCTATCAAAGTTAAAAAGCATGATGTGATTAAGATTGCCAAAGTTATAAGCAGTGATGATGCCCCAAGCTCAAATGAGTTGGATTATGTGTTGCAACGCATGTCAAGATCCATTGAGGGTAAAAGATTTCTCCTTGTCCTAGATGATGTGTGGACCCACGATCATAAAAAGTGGAAAAAATTAAGAGCCCCACTAATCCAAAATGGTGCTCATGGCAGTAAAATACTTGTGATCACACAAAAGCATGATGTCGTTGATCTGATGAGAGCAACAAATAGCATGGTCAATCTGGGAGAGTTTAGTGAAGAATATTGTTATCAATCTTCAATTACATGACGTTTGTTGATGAAGAAGTAGATGAGTCTAAGGCGTTTGAAGATAGTAGTAAGGATATTGTAAAGAAATGTAAGGGTTTGCCTCTTATTGCAAAAACTTTAGGGAGTCTAATGTATAACAAAAAAAACAAGGAGGGAATGGCTAGGTGTTTTAAATAGTAAGATATGGGATCGAGAAGAGATGGAGCAAGAAGTTTTTCAACCACTTTTTCTAAGTTATTATGATTTGGCCCTAGCAGTCAAGTGTTGGCTTTTGTATTGCGCCACTTTTCCTAAAAATTATGAGTTTGAGAGGGATAATTTGATCAATCTTTGTATGTCACAAGATTATCTAAATTCAAAAAGGAATAAAGATAAGGGAGAAGTTGGTGACACAATTTTTGATAACTTAGTAGCACGATTTTTTTTTTTAAGATTTGAAGAAACATAATATCAGTGGTAAAATTATGGGTTGCAAAATGCATGATATAATTCATGACTTTGTGCAATCTCTCCCCAAGGACGAATATTTAATTATAAACAATGAGGATGTTGGTAGTGAAATAGAGGTTTTGAGTGAAATGGTTCGCCATTTGACAGTTATGATGGGAATGGACAATTGCCGACTTCCACCTCTAATGCTTATTTCAATTGCAAAAATCTCCGTACCTTCACAAAATTTGGTTCACGCATTTCCAGGATAGACTCAAATTTCATTTTACAACAAAAATGTCTTGGGACATAAAATTTAAGTATAAGTTTCATCGATGAAGTTCCGAAAGAGATTGGTGAATTGGTACATTTGAGGCACCGTGATTTGTCTTGAAATGGTGCTTTGAAGATCCTACCTGATAGTGTCTGTGAGTTGTACAGTTTGTATACCCTGCGTCTTGGTTATTGCAGGTCACTTGAAAAACTACCTAATAACATGGGAAAGTTGATTAGCTCAAGGAACCTTTATGTTATGGGCTGTTTTGAGTTGGAGTACTTCCCAAAAGGGTTTTGGAGATTAGAAAAATTGAAAACACATGATGCGTGTGCTGTGGTTTGTGGCGAGTCTCGTGACAATGAAGATTGACAATGAAGATGGAGCAGCATTACAAGTGGAAGATCTGAGAGTTTTCAACCTTGAGGGCAGCTTCAGAATAAGATTGAAGGGGAAGGCGAACGATGAGAGGGAGATTGAGAAAGCACAGTTGTGGCACATGAACCAACTCTTTCATCTCGGAATTGATTGTAAGGACGTCCAATACAAGCATACAAGTAGCACTGTTGAAATACTGAATCTCTTGCGACCGCATGAAAAGCAGAGCAAAACCAAATAACCAAAGACAAAGCAACGGAAGACAGGTCGGCATGAAGGCCAAAACGGCCATTTCATTGGCGAAACAGGGAGAAAAAATAAAATTACGGAAGACCATTTTGGGGGCAGTTTCGTCCGCACATTGTTTATGAACAATACATCTAAGTTTGAGTTTGAGTTTGAGTGGTATAATAATTACAATGGGTACTGAGCCACGGGTTTCTTGGCAGCAACAATTTATTTTTGCAAGGATTTTTATATTTAATCGCAAGAAATTTGGATGAGAAAAATGAGAACAAGGTGAAAATTGAAAACGAAGAGGAGGGTTTCAGAGAGAGAAATACAGGCAGAAAAAGCAAGGGAGAAGGGTTGGAAACCAAAACAAAACAAAAAAGCACCGGACCAAAAGGAAGACGTTTAATGAACAGTAACCTAAAATTTAAGTTATGATAACACTAAAAAAAATGTCAAATCAACAAGTGGACACGTGGGGATAGAAGAGCACCTTCTCACAATATTTTTTTTCGGTAAAAAAAAATGGTAATAGTAGGGTACACTCCGAGCCAAGTTGCTGTTTATGCGAAAAGCTCTTTCCAAATTTTTTTTTTTTATAAACAGATGATCAAATACATAACCTTTCAAAAGATGGTACTAAGAAGAACCACTCTGGACCAGCTTTTATCTTCTCACAGTTTTTAAAAATTGCTTTTCCCTGCATCTATTTTTTTATATATTTTTTTATTATTTACTGTGTCACAAACCATATCACCTTATTTAACTCACATTTTTTAAATATTTTTTGTCTTGCTCACCAGTTTTTTTAATTATTATTTTATTTTATTTTTGTGCCAAAAACCATGCGGCCTCGTAACTCACATTTTTTAAATATTTTTTGCCCTGCTCACCAGTTTTTATTATTATTTTTTTTTTTGCGCACCATGGGCCTTGTTTAACTCATATTTTTTAATATTTTTTTTGCCACCAATTTTTATTATTATTATTATTTTATCTTTTTATGTGCCACAAACGCCGGATGTGGGTATGGATTGAAAAAACCAAGAATAGATTAAAAAAAAAGTCCCACAAATGAAGAATGCGTGGATAGAAACGGCAAATTCAAAATATTACTGTACAAAAAAAAGGCAAAAAACAGACTTAAGGCATTAAAAACAGTTCTGTTAATAAACATTTTATGTTGAGTTTTAGTGTAGGTGTAGAATAATTTACACACCGAAAAATAAAAAGTAAAAACAGAGCTAGTGCTTTTTCTAACAGAATCGATGCATGTGATTAATAAACATATGGTTCCAAGTGGTGCCGACATAAACTCCAAAAACAGAGCTAGTGTTTGAATAGTAATTGAATGCTTGTAGTTTATTAATGGTACGGTAATCAAGGCTTGGTGAATATTTTTTTTTTACTTTTATTTTTCACATGATTACTTATTTTTGCGGAGTGCGTTGGAGTTGGCCTCCACAGAATATGACAGCACCCCAACCATTGACTTACATATTAGCTGGTTACACGAGAGCCAACGCCACAAATCATTCTGCATTTCTTCTTCTTCATTTCTTTTTCCACTGTCAACTGGTTGCGGACGCTGAAAAAATGGCAGACGGGATCATTTTCATGCTACTGGATCGGCTGGCTTCAACAGTTTACGAGTACGTTGACGGAGAGGTGAAACTTGTTTTGGACGCCAAGAAAGATGTTGAAGAATTTGCTGGCAATCTCAGAGCTATTCAAGCCGTTCTCGAAGATGCGGAGCAAAGGCAAGTCAAGGACGCCAGCGTGAGGATCTGGTTGGATCAGCTCAAAGACATATCCTTCCAGATGGTGGACGTGCTGGACGAGTGGAACACTGACATGCTGAGACAACAGGTTGAGAAGCAAGAACGAGAAGGTGAAGATGTTGTTGTTCCTGAGGAGAAGAAGAAGAAGAAGAAGGTAACTTTCTCTGTTTCCTCTAGCTGCTTTTGTTTTCGCAAAGCCAAAGACATATCCTTGCAGATGATTTCTCGCCGTAACATTGCGAGTAAGATAAAAGATCTGAACAATAGGCTAAGTGTGATTGATGAGCAAAGAAAGAGTTATGGGTTTCAACACATAGACAGAGGCATTCAAGAATTACCTGAACGGCAGATGACTTCATCTTTTGTCGTCGTGTCAGAGGTATTTGGTCGAGAAAAGGAAAAAGACAGTCTGATAACAAAGTTGAGAGATGGTGGGGAAGATCGGATGGGGCTCCTTATCATCCCTATTGTAGGGATGGGAGGAATGGGGAAAACAACTCTAGCTCAACTTGTTTATGACGATGACAGGATTAAAGCCTATTTTGAGATGAGAGTGTGGGTTTGTGTCTCAGATCCTTTTGATGAGATTAAGATTGCCAAAGCTATAAGCGGTGATGATGCCCAAAGCTCAAATGAGTTGGATCGTGTCTTGCGCCGCATGTCAACATCCATTGAGGGCAAAAGGTTTCTCCTTGTCCTAGATGATGTGTGGACTCATCGTAGTGAAAAGTGGGAAAATTTAAGGAGACCACTAATTCGAAGCGGTGCTCATGGCAGTAGAATACTGGTGACTACAAGACAACACGATGTTGTTGATATGATGAAAGCAAGAAGTGAAATGATCAATTTGGAAGGGTTGAGGGAAGAATGTTGTTTATCAATCTTCAATCACAAGGCGTTTGATGATACAAAAGGAGATGAGTGTAAGGCGTTTGAAGACATTAGTAAGGAAATTGTGAAGAAATGCAAGGGCTTACCTCTTGCTGCAAAAGCTTTAGGTGGTCTCATGTATAATAAGAAAACAAGGAGGGAATGGCTAGATGTCTTGCATAGTAAAATATGGGATCGAGAAGAGGTGGAGCAACAAGTTTTTCGACCACTTTTTCTAAGTTATTATGATTTGGCCCCTGCAGTCAAATGTTGTCTTTTGTATTGTGCTAGTTTTCTTAAAGATTATGTGTTTGAGAGGGATGGATTGATTAATCTTTGGATGGCACAAGATTATCTTAATTCTAAAGTAGAGAAAGATGAGGGAGAAGTTGGTCAAGCAATTTTTGATAACTTAGTAGCACGGTCTTTTTTTCAAGATTTGAAGAAAGACAGTGTTAGTGGTAAAATTACAGGTTGCAAAATGCATGATATTGTTCATGACTTTGTGCAATCTCTCACCAAGAACGAATGTTTGATCACTGAGGATGTTGACAGTGAAATAGAGGCTTTGGGTGAAAAGGTTCGTCATTTGACCTTAACCCTTAGGTCGAAACGTGGTGAGTCACTGTCACTCTCAACTTCTAATGCATATTACAATTGCAAAAACCTACGTTCACTCTCATTTTTTGGTTCATCCATTGTTAAGATAGACTCAAACTTTATTCTACAATTGAAATGTCTTAGGACATTAAATTTGAGTTGGAGTGACATAAGTGAAGTCCCAAAGGAAATTGGTGAATTGATACATTTGAGGCATATTGATTTGTCAGGGAATAGAAGGTTGAAGATATTGCCGGACAGTATCTGTGAGTTGTACAATTTGTATACCTTGCGCCTTTTTTGGTGTGATTCACTTGAAAAACTACCTGATAACATGGGAAAGTTGATTAGCTTAAAGCACCTGTATGTTTGGCTCTGCCGTAAGCTGGAGTACTTGCCAAAAGGAATTCGAAGATTAAAAAAATTGAAAACAATTGATGCGTGTGTTGTGGTTTGTGGTGAGGATGAGGACAGAGCAGCATTACAAGTGGGAGATCTGAGAGTGTTGAACCTTGAGGGCAGTCTCATCATAAAATTGAAGGGGAATGTGAAAGATGAGAGAGAGCTTGAGAAAGCACAGTTGTGGGACATGAAGAAACTCTTTCATCTCGAAATTGATTCTGAGGATGTTCAATACAAGCAGACAGGAAGCACTGTAGAAATACTGAATGGGCTACGACCGCACGAAAATCTGGAATCTTTAGACATTTCTTTTCATTCAGGCACCACCTGCCCCAATTGGATGATGTCTTTATACAGCTTAAGAATCATCTTTCTATATGGATGGAGTGAATGCAAGTTTTTGCCTCCTCTTGGGAAATTGCCCTACCTTGAAAAGCTGACTCTCTCTTTTATGACTAAGGTGGAAAAGATTGGTGGTGAATTTTTGGGAATAGTTAACTCAGATGAACCGTCATTGACATCATCATCATCCACCTCATTTTTTCCAAAGTTGAAAGAATTCAAAATTTGTTCCATGTCAGCGTTGGAGGAGTGGGAAGTAGGCGTGGAAGGGTGGAACAAAGAGGATTCTGAAATTTCAATCATGCCATGCCTTTCTTCTTTGCAAATTTGGTCATGTCCTCTCCTAAAAACACTGCCAGACTTCCTCTGCAAAACACCCCTGCAGGATCTTGTCATTGAGGATTGTCCGAGTCTTTCAGAGCGTTGTGAACAAAGCAGTGGAGAAGAGTGGCACAAGATTTCTCACATCCCAAACATCAAAATCTCAAAATAGTGGTAATTGGACTCTATCTATCTTATTTACACATCTATGTATGCTATCATCATATTTGTTTAATTTTCTTATTTTTCATCATCATATTTGTTTAATTTTCTTATTTTTCTTCTTCAAAATATTAGTGTAACGTGGATCGACTGGTGCTCGGGAGCTAGGCATACATATTAATCTTCTTTTAAAAGGTAATTTTCTTTCTTTATGTATTTCAAGGATTCAGCTACTCATTTCTAATTTCTCTGTGGAACGATTGGGCACATAATTTTTTTAGTAACTATTCATACGTATGTACCAAATTCGATATCAAATTTGCACGGCGCATAATTTTCTTATCTTAGTTGCTCAAGTTTTCGCAGAAAATAGTAAGACTTGAGCAGAGCTGAGCCAAATTAAAGAGCGTTAGTTGAGGTCACCTTCAGGTTTCTCATGAGGTTTGTTGTTTGGCTTTAATATACATTATTTAGTTGTTTCTTAGGAAAATTTAATTTTAGGACAATGTCATATCGATGTTGCTGAATAGGTAATTTACCTATCGTTTCAGGGATTCTGTAGAACCTAAAAGCGTGATGTTGACCATCAACATACCACTCCTGAAGCTTCCCCACAAATTTTGATCATCTTCACCGAAGCCATGAGAACTTGCAGGCATTGGAAAGTGATTCCGAAAAGCATTCCTCTGCTGACTCCTCATTGCTTGGACCTACCCTTAATGATCCTTCATGGCCATTTTTCAACAGGTCAAATACAATCATGTGAACAGTCATACTATGTAAAGGATGGTCATACTATGTAATTTTGGCATAGACGTAGTTTGGTTCTTGGAGCTTACATGATTGTAGATCTCCTTGTAAAGGATAGTCATACTATGTAATTTTGGCGTGTAGAGTTCTTTTCTCCTTCGATTGGGTTGAAATCCCCGACAATGTTTGTACTAAGGTCCCTTTCAGTGGTGCACCCCATCCTCTCTTGTACGTATTCTTCCATAACGCTAATGAATATCATACTTATTTCCAACAAAAGAAAATTGTTCCCAAGTACACGAATTAACCATTATTAAGACAATGTTCGGTGTATAGTATAGTTGGGCGACCTGGAATAAAAGCCGTGAACCTGGAATAAATGGTTAGCTCTCTACCACCTTGGCCTTGTCTAAAGAAAAAGGCCAGTATTTCAGTTGAAATATAACATCCAAGTCTTTAGTTCCAAGCAAAGAAACTCAACAAATAGCTCACAACAACAGATGCATTCAAAACAGTTTTAGTTGTCCGAACGCCCTTTTAGCAATTCTAAAAGCACTTCAAAACAGGCTATCAAAACACACTCATAGACATGCTTAATGTGATGGACTGAATAAGAATTTATTAATGAAGCTGCAAATTTGACAATTGTTGAAGCAAATGTCATCATCTAAACATTAAACATACATGTATTCACCACCTCGAATCGCTTTCGCAGCTCCTTTTCTGTCTCCTTCGGCCTTCGGCCTCATTCTCCCTCTCCTTCCAGTTCTCGTACACGTGATCATCCGTCTGCAGCTCATGCCGGCATATCGGACAAGAATTGTGCTCATCCTGCCACAATCAAAACAACCCAGAAACCCCAGTCAGTCAGCCATTTAAAATTCGAATTGAACGCAACCAATGAGATACATTAGCAATACAGCAAATGTTGAAAAATTCGAATTACCAGCCACGGCTTTAGGCAAGGAGGATGAAAAGTGTGCTTGCAGGGCAACTCCTTCATTTTGTCATTGACAACCAAGTTTTCCTTACAAATGCAGCAATCTGCGTCCTCCCCGAGCTCCTTCAACACTTCCTCCGCGATCATGATATCCGGAAGATTGGCCACCACCTATTTGCTCGCAGGCGGGACCCTCAGAGCCGCCCTCACTTCATCCAAAATCCCCAGCGGCAAAACGCTGTCGAGGTTGTCTATGAGCGACTGAAGCATATTCACTGCGCCTTCCGAGTTCTCTTCGATTCAGGGACCCGACTCAGAAGACGACCCCGCCGCCATGGCCGCCGTCAATAGATTCGACTGCACCAGCCACTGCGGCTGCGGCGGCTCCCGATCCACCGTCAAATGCCACTCAAACAAATATCCTAAAAAACCAAAAATTCAATTCCAATAAAAGAAAATAAATTTTAAGTTTGTGCAACTTTCCAAGAAAATTCAAACAAATTTCCCCAATAATTAAAAAATAAAATTCAAAATCAATAAAAAAGAACAAGGGGTTCCTATAATTTTCTGAAAAGAGAGATATTTCATACCTTGATTCGGAGAAGACGACGGCTGCGGGGGGGGTCGTTTTCCTGATGAACGACCTGTCGTGCCTCATCGATGCAAGCGAGCAAGTGGGCCTTCTCGGAGGGGTCTGAAACGAGGGAATGGGCGAGCTGAAAGATGATGATAGTGGTAAAATTATAGGTTGCAAAATGCATGATATTGTTCATGACTTTGTGCAGTCTCTCACCAAGAACGAATGTTTGATCACTGAGGATGTTGACAGTGAAATAGAGGCTTTGGGTGAAAAGGTTCGTCATTTGACCTTGAAGTTGGAAGGTAGTGAGCCACTCTCACCTTCTAATGCATATTACAATTGCAAAAACCTACGTTCACTCTCATTTTTTGGTTCATCCATTGTTGAAGATAGACTCAAACTTTATTCTACAATTGAAATGTCTTAGGACATTAAATTTGAGTTGGAGTGGCATAAGTGAAGTCCCAAAGGAAATTGGTGAATTGATACATTTGAGGCATATTGATTTGTCATGGAATGAGGATTTGAAGTTATTGCCGGACAGTATCTGTGAGTTGTACAATTTGTATACCTTGGGCCTTGTTAACTGTACTTTTCTTGAAAAACTACCTGATAACATGGGAAAGTTGATTAGCTTAAAGCACCTGTATGTTGAGGGCTGTTATAAGCTGGAGTACTTGCCAAAAGGAATTCGAAGATTAAAAAAATTGAAAACAATTGATGAGTGTGTTGTGGTTTGTGGTGAGGATGAGGACAGAGCAGCATTACAAGTGGGAGATCTGAGAGTGTTGAACCTTGAGGGCAGTCTCACCATAAAATTGAAGGGGAATGTGAAAGATGAGAGAGAACTTGAGAAAGCACAGTTGTGGGACATGAAGAAACTCTTTCATCTCGAAATTATTTCTAAGGATGTTCAATACAAGCAGACAGGAAGCACTGTAGAAATACTGAATGGGCTACGACCGCACGAAAATCTGGAATCTTTGCGCATTTCTTATCATTCAGGCACCACCTTCCCCAATTGGATGATGTCTTTGCACAACTTAAGAATCATCTTTCTATATGAATGGAGTAAATGCAAGTTTTTGCCTCCTCTTGGGAAATTGCCCTACCTTGAAAAGCTGACTCTCTCTTTTATGAATAAGGTGGAAAAGATTGGTGGTGAATTTTTGGGAATAGTCAACGAAGATGAAACGTCATTGGCATCATCATCATCCACCTCATTTTTCCCCAAGTTGAAACAACTCAACATTTATTACATGTCAGCGTTGGAAGAGTGGGAAGTAGGCGTGGAAGGGTGGAACAAAGAGGATTCTGAAATTTCAATCATGCCATGCCTTTCTTCTTTGCAAATTTGGTCATGTCGTCTCCTAAAAACACTGCCAGACTTCCTCTGCAAAACACCCCTGCAGGATCTTGTCATTGAGGATTGTCCGAGTCTTTCAGAGCGTTGTGAACAAAGCAGTGGAGAAGAGTGGCACAAGATTTCTCACATCCCAAACATCAAAATCTCAGAATAGTGGTAATTGGACTCTATCTATCTTATTTACACATCTATGTATGCTATCATCATATTTGTTTAATTTTCTTATTTTTCATCATCATATTTGTTTAATTTTCTTATTTTTCTTCTTCAAAATATTAGTGTAATGTGGATCAACTGGTGACTCGCGAGCTAGGCATACATATTAATCTTCTTTTAAAAGGTAATTTTCTTTCTTTATGTATTTCAAGGATTATTTAACTTCAGCTACTCATTTCTAATTTCTCTGCGGGACGACTGGGTGAAAGTTATGATGTACAATTTGTGAGTTGCCGGACAGTATCTGTGAGTTGTACAATTTGTATACCTTGAGCCTTTGTTATTGCAGGGCACTAGAAAAACTACCTGATAACATGGGAAAGTTGATTAGCTTAAAGCACCTATATGTTAAGGGATGTGAAGACCTGAAGTACTTGCCAAAAGGAATTCAAAGATTAAAAAAATTGAAAAGAATTGATGGTGTGTGTTGTGGTTTGTGGTGAGGATGAGGAAAGAGCAGCATTACAAGTGGGAGATCTAAGAGTTTTGAACCTTGAGGGCAGTCTCACCATATATTTGAAGGGGAATGTGAAAGATGTGAGGGAGCTTGAGAAGGCACAGTTGTGGGACCTGAAGAAACTCTTTCATCTCGAAATTAATTTTTATAATGTCTTGTACAAGCAGACAAGAAGCACAAAAGAAATACTGAATGCTTTACGACCGCACGAGAATCTGGAATCCTTAAACATTTGTTCTCATTCAGGCACCACCTGCCCCAATTGGATGATGTCTTTGCACAACTTAAGATTCATCTTTCTGTATGGATGGAGTTAATGCGAGTTTTTGCCTCCTCTTGGGAAATTGCCCTACCTTGAAAAGCTGACTCTCAGTGCAATGAACAAGGTGGAAAAGATTGGTGCTGAATTTTTGGGAATAGTCGACGAAGATGAAACGTCCCTGAAATCATCGTCATCCTCATTTTTTCCAAAGTTGAAACAACTTGAAATTAGCTTCATGTACGCGTTGGTAGATTGGGAAGTGAGCGTGGAAGGGTGGAACAAAGAGGACTCTGAAATTTCAATCATGCCATGCCTTTCCTCTTTAAAATTTTTTCACTGCAAGTACATGAAAACACTGCCAGACTTCCTCTGCAAAACACCACTGCAGGATCTTATCATTGCGGGTTGTCCCGTGCTTTCAGAGAGCTATAAACATGGCAGTGGAGAAGAGTGGCCCAAGATTTCTCACATCCCAAACATCGAAATCTCAAGATACTGGTAATTGAGCTCTATCTATCTATCTTATTTACACATTTATGTATGCTATCATCATATTTGTTTATTTTTCTTATTTTTCTTCTTCACAGATATGAGTAATGTGGATCAACGGGTGACTCGCGAGCTAGACATACATATTAATCTTCTTTTAAAAGGTAATTTTCTTTCTTTATATATTTCAAGGATTATTTAACTTCAGCTACTCATTTCTAATTTTTCTGTGGGATGACTGAGTGAAAGTTAAGATATCAATAAACAATCTAGGAAATTTATCGTGCATTCATCTTACTGATTTATGAAGCACTTTTAGTGACTATTCATACATACGTACCAAATTCGATATCAAATTTGCACGGCGCATAATTTTCTTATCTTAGTTGCTCAAGTTTTTGCAGAAAATAGTAAGACTTGAGCAGAGATGAGCCAAATGAAAGAGCATCAGTTGAGGTCACCTTCAGGTTTCTGGTGAGGTTTGTTGTTTGACTTTAATATACATTATTTGGTTGTTTCTTGGGAAAATTAAATTCTAGGACAATGTCATAGAGATGTTGATGACTCGGTAATTTACCTATCGTTTTAGGGATTCTGTAGAAGCAAAAAGCTTGATGTCGACCATCAACATACCAGTACTGAAGCTTCCCCACAAATTTTGATCATCTTCACCTGAGCCATGAGAAGTTGCAGGCATTGGAAAGTGATTCCTCAAAGCATTCCTCTGCTGACTCCTCATTGCTTGGACCTGCGCTTAACGATCCTTCATGGCCATTTTTTAACAGGTCAAATACAATCATGTGAACAGGGAAGCTAACTGCATTTCGCATAGACGTAGTTTGGTTTGAGGAGCTTACATGATTGTATATCTCCTCGTAAAGGATAGTCGTACTATGTACCTTGATTCGGAGAAGAAGACGGCTGCGGGGGTCGTTTTCCTGATGAACGACCTGTCGCGCCTCATCGATGCAAGCGAGCAATGGGCCTTCTCGGAAGGGTCGGAAACGAGGGAATGGGCAAGCTGAAAGAGGGCGAGTCCGGCGGCCCAGAAACCCGAGGAAGTGTACCGGGTCTTCAACACGGTGGCGACCCGGCAAACGACGCCGTAGTACAGTTTCCGCAGCGACGGAGAAGTGGAGGAGTAGTGGTCCCGGAGCAGCGAATTAAGAGCGGCGACGGCGTCCTCGAACTTGTGCTTCTTGGAAACGTCCTTGTGGAGCTCCTCCAATCGCTGCTCGAATTTGTTTTCGTCTTTGAATTTGACTTCCATTTTCAGATTCGGGTTAAATCGGTTTGTATCGTATCAGATTTTTTTTATTTTTCTGCGTTTTTGGGTTTCGGATTTTTCTTATATTTTCTGGAGTTTGGCTTGGCGAGGAGGTTACCGTGGGAATACGAAGGTTGGAATCGGATCGCCTGCGCGCCGTCTCACATTCCAACTGTCTTTCCACGCCTTCTCATTACTCCATTAACGACACCTTTATTGACGTCGTATGTTTTACATGTGGTCACTTGCCTGAGTTGCCTGGTAGGTAGGATAAGTGGTAGGGTTGGGTTCATCTAATTCAATGTTTTTTATTATTTTTTTATTTTTAATACACCGATATTTTTTATATTAAAAAGAAAAAGTTTGACTAAGCCACACAATGAGTAATCTAATTTAGTATCGAATTCGTCAACCATGAATGATTAATTCAATGTTTGACACTCAAAAATTAATGTGAAGCAAAAGATTACCAAAAAGTTAGCACATGTAGCAAGTTGTTTATGGTTCTTTTTTTTTTTCTTCTTTCTTTTCATGTTACTTTATCTGAATTCGTTTGGTTTTCATTCCTGTTAACACATGATCCTTGTAGACCCAGTAGAGTATGTAGTTGTTTTTGTGCCCACTAGATGGGTTAGAGAGAGCCCACTAAAAGATGAGAAAATAAAGTTATTAGGCTTGCAAGCTAGTCCAAGGAATCTATATGATAGAACACCACCACAAGAATGAAGACGACTGCTCATAGTCCTGAATTGTCTACTGACAAGGAGAGACGAGCGCAAAACTTAAATTATTTTTCGACCGCTCAAGTCGGTTGGCAGACTTGACAACTTTCTGGCACATAGCTTTAAAGATAGGTCTAGCTAAACGTCAACTCGCGGACACGCGAATCCATCGGCGTGAAAGTAAGTCTACGAAGAGACATTAATGCTATAAAATCTAGCGCTCGAGTAAAGTGCTTTTCAACCACTATCTAACGAGCATTGTGTTCATGATGCTTTTCCAATTTATTTTTTGTGCTTTTATGTCTAGAGTTTTTCTTTTGTTCTTCATTCGCGACTTTATTTGAGTTCGTTTTGGTATGCACCATAATGTAGATTCAATCCCACCAATTCCTCTCCCCCCCTAACAATTAACTATCAAATCCACTAACGTTATTGATCTACTAAAATAAATAAGCAAAAAGGGTGAGGAGAAACATTTCCCTTATTTAACAAGAGAGAAAATCAACTAGAACATGAAGAGTTACAAAGCCAATAAATGGAACTCTATTACATTGATCTACCTCATCAATCTAAAATCAATTTTCCATTGTACAATAAAATCAGAGCCAATTTTCCACTTGGCTTTAAAACAATGCAATACAGAACAATACAATGTAAGACACAAATGCTAAAAGAATAAGAAGCAAAAAAATAAAAAATAAAAAAATAAAAAATCCCAAAACACAATTTTCAAATCACATAGAAGCCTCAATCCTTGGCTCAAATGAGAAGGCAGACAAGAACTTGATGGCTTCACCATCCACAGAACATTTGGGCAATTCAATCCAATCATTGGCAGCCAAGTCGCACAGAACACAGCTCGAAATCTCGGGAGAGCTTAAGCAGAACAGTATCTGGTCACCAGCCCCTACACAGTTTATGTCCACATTCTTGCCATACCATTCGTGTGACATCGCTGGAGGCATTGCTGCGATTTGTTGCCACGATCGAGCTTCCTCATCGTAGCACCACACCCTGAGGCTCGCGCTTTCGAAGAATTCTGAAAGAAGAACCACCAGCATTCTGCCTCCGCATTCTACCAAGTCGATGGAGTACTCGAAGAAGACCGGGAGTAGCCTGGGGTACTCCGAGAAGCACTTGGTGGTCAGGTTGCAGGCTACAACTGAGCCTGATGAGCTGAGGAAATGGAGTGTCTCCTCGCCATTTTTGGTAGTGATGACGGATGAGTATTGCTTGGATGGGCTTCTTTGCATGTTGGTTGCCACTACATTTCCAGCCTTGCTAAGGAAGTAAACGGCATTGTCATCGTTTGAGTCTGATTCTGTAGAATCATCATCGTCAAATTTTTTACGCAAGGCGGTCTCTTCTTCCCAGCAGGCAGTGCTTGAGTTATACACTCGAAAGGACAGTTTTGGAAACTCGCCGAAGACTACAACAAGCTTGTAAGAGGGCTGATCATACTTGGGATATGAGCTCATCACAATGGCATGGAATGTGAGATTTCGTAGGGATGGATCCAGCGGAGGGTGTTCGTTGCAAACTCCGGTCACGGGGTTGGATACAATGAAGTTGCCCTGTGAATTGCGGAAACAGATCAAGCCACCAGAGGCTGAAACAGGCATGGAATTGCAGTTGGAGTTCGTCTGGAGGAGAGGTGGATGATTGAGTTTCTTCCAGCTTCTTTCAGAGGAGTCAAAGACAATTGATCGATTGAGAAGGGGATCGACCATGAAAAACCATGGATCCCGAGAGGGGATCTGAGAGCAGGCAAGCTTAAAACTGGGAGAAGATGCAACTGATTTCCATCTTTTGCACACTGAAGTAAGGCGGAAGAAGGCAGATGTTGGTAGTCTCGAAAGCACCCTTTCGAGAAGGTCTTCATTAAGCTCATCCATACCAAAGGTGCTTGAAATGCAATCATCTTGCTCTAGGGATTTTCTCTTCCGATTAATCGTAAAAGCTGGGCAAATTTTGTGCTCCATGGACTAGAAATTAGTAAGAACACAACTGCAGTAACAAAAAGGGATCGAAGTGTTACTTGTGAATTTATATAAATGCCCATCAGATAGAAACCAAAGAAACAAAATGCTCAAATCAAGCATACAAAGAATGTAATGGGAATCTCCCTCAAACATTCATTCAAAGACTCCGGTACTTCAAAAATCTATGAAATGTTTCTCTAAACTACTTCATGGCTCGTTTGGGACTGCTTCTATAAAGTGCACTTATGCTCATAAGCACTTCTGGTAGAAGCGTTTTTACGACCCAGAAGCGTTTTTAAGTGTTTTCTGCCAAATGTAGTCAGAAGCGCAACTTAGCCATCTCAGCCCCTATCCTTCCGTTTCCATTTCCTATCTGCCAGTTATCTTATTAATCAAACAATTCGTATGACAGTGAAGAAGTTGAAAACCAATATAATTTATCGAATAAAGAATCCGACTTTCATTCGAGAGTGAGACTGAAGAAAAATCCGAGGATGGCAAATCACAGTACAGTCAAAAGCACTGAGAAACAGGTATGAACTGAGATTGTTGAAGCAAAAAAGGATTAAAATTTGAAACCATCCATGAGAAAAAGCATGTTTAGAGGCTCAAAGGTTCCAGAATTGGAAAATATAAGTTGAATTTTCGTAGCCAAAAGATGAAATTGGACCGTTGGTATGACCAGAAGTAACAGATCTCGAGACAAAGTCATATTATTCAACAAATCACAGTAGGAGAATCCTAGGACTTGGAGTTACTAGAAACAAGGTTGTCTCCATCAATCAAAATGTCACATTTAGACAGATTAACAGCTAAAATTCAAGAAAAACGAGGCAGACTTTGAACAACAAGATGACAAAAGGAGAAGACGAACAGAGAGAGAAAATGTACCTTCTCCTGCTGCGGTGCTGCTGCTTCAACGGTGGCGCTGCCGTGAGGTCTGAGTGGAGGACAGTGAGAATGCTGAAGTGAGGCTGGTGGGTCTTTGTATTTGTCTTTAAATTGGGCGGTGTTTGGGAGAAAAGAGAAAAGAAAAGAAAGGGAGGGAGAAAAAGAGCTATGGAGGAAGGAAGGTGGGAAGCTTCGTGGGAAGCTCTTTTTGTAGGGGTTGACAACCAAGAACATACACAAACACACGAGGGGTTGGTTTTTCTTTCTTTTCAACCCAATATTTATAAAACGAGAGAGAGAGAGAGAGAGAGAGAGAGTAGTTGACTCACAGCTCTAGACTTTGGATTTCCAAAGCCCCAAACAAAAACTGTTGCACTTAGCAACGTTCAATTAGTTCGGATGATTTGAGATATCAATACAGTGATATTTTAGTTATAAATAACATATAATGATATAAATTGACTACAAATATAAATAAATTGTGATAAAAATATACGTATCAAGACATGTTTAACTTATATACAGTCGAATGTCGTTGTGATGGTGTCCCACGTCAGTCAAGCCTTGGTATACACCAAGGGTGTAGCTTGGTATTTACATAGGGGTTAGCTAAATTATTTATCTTGTATGGAGTGAAATTTAGGTCTTTGAGAGTAGGCTAAATTTATTTTTTGTGCAATATTAGACAGAATTTCCATAACATGCTTTTTTAACACCAAATTTTTTTATATTTTAAAACTTGGGGTGAAGGAAAATGTAGAATCACCACTAGCTAGCTCCGCTCTTGATATACACAAAATAATACGTAATTAGCTTAAAGTATTGTTACAATGATATAAATAACACATAATAATGTCTCATTAGTTTGAAATACCACATCAGCGTCGCCGTAAGAATATAAAGAACCCTCCCTCGTGAGGAGAATACACTTTAAATTGGTCGTCTTTCCTTTTGATATTTTTAAACAAAAAAGAAAGAGAGAGAGCATCCGAGCATGGTTGCAAAGAAAGACAAAAGGACATGGTTGGGAATACAATATTTGCCAATAATATTATCATGACATTGTCAAAGGCTCAAAGTGCTTAAAGGGTTCGTCTTTGTCATATTTTCAGATGCGTGGGTTGAGTTTTAGGGTTTCTGCTGCTGCCGGAAGCTGACTTTTGCAGTTTGCAAAAGCAAAAGCAGAAACTTGGTGGTGCTTTTGGCTTCTGCATTTGCCTCGTTAAGGAATCTGGGTGCTCGTGATCCTTCAAAGTCAATGGCCAGACCAGATTCTTCGAGTCCCAGAAGCAAAGCATTTTTTATCAAACTAGAATACAAGGAATAAAAGACAAAGCAAGAGAGAGAAAGCCGCTGATTACGTTTTATTTCCTACTTTTTAAATCCTCTCTCTCTCTCTCTCTCTAAAACTCATCCAAAGTCCAAGGCCTTCGAGGCCGGCTGCCATGGCAGTTGGCAGAGATCTCGATGCGTGCATTTCATGAAGCTCGGGTCTCCAAGTTGCCTTCTTTTCTTTTTTACTGTTTTGGTAAATTACAAGTTGGCATCTTTTTCCCCCATCTGCTAAAATGGATTATCAAATCTTTGTGAACTTTGCTTCATGTTCTAAAGAAACCAAATTTTTAGCACGTTCGAGACTAGTTCTAAATAGGTCTGACATTTTTTTTCACACCGTTAAACTAACACGAAACGATAAAAAATAAATAAATTTCAAATCAACCGAATCACTCATTAAAAATCCTTTAACAAATTAAAAACTCTATAAAATATCATTTACCATACCTCAACATTAAAAATGATAATTTCTTACATGACCAGTTAATCTGACACAAAACGACTGGACTAGTTAACCGAGCACGAAATTACATGATTTGTTAATGAATGAGGTTGTTATAGAGACACCTGTTAAGAACCTGTTAAAATAACAAATTTGACATAACACGACCTATTAAGATAATGAATATAGCACGAACACAATAAACACAACCGATTTGATAGCCTGCTTCTAAGTTTCCAACAACCAAATACGCTTTCAACTACGTTTGTCAGCAATAATTAAAAATGTTTCTAGGTCAATCACTTATCAGGAGCTTCTTCACGATACAAAAAACACTTAATTGTGTCATAAGAATTTAAACTTGTTAAATTACTAATGACTCTCCCAACTATAAGGTTAATCGGAGGTCTCTGCAAATAATGAAACCCCGGACAAAAATTTCCCAGCCTCCATCTTTTTTCCTTATGGCGACGATGAGGGGACCTAAAGAATTATGAACAAAATATAATAATCGTTAAGAAATCCACCTTCGATTATTTAGCAGTCGTCTACTTTTTCTGTTCTGCGGATTCCGTTCCCGTTCAGAAAACCAGAATTCACAACCGGAGAAGCGTTCCCGTTCAGAAAACCAGAATTCACAAACGGAGAAGCGTTCCCATTTGCTTGAGTCATTGGCCCATTGCTCCGGCAAATTTCAATGTCCTCTGCAGGGAATGAACTTGACTCACAACGATCGATATCCATATCTTGGGAAACGCCATTCTCAGCTTCGCGACCTGAATAAGAGAGATCCTTCTCGCAGCGTGCTGATACATCATCCAGAATAGCCTGATATGAGTCACCATTAGACATATCCATACCATCTGGAGCTGAAGTTGAATCACCTCTTACGGTATCCAAATCCAACTCACCAGCAGGGTACTCACATATAGAAATCTCCCTTGAAACAGATGGGTGAGACGGGGAATTAACCGCACCATTTTCAACTAGGCAAACCTCTTTCGAAACAGTTGGCGGTGATTTAAGCCTGAGATCCACATTATCAGAGCGTTCTAGGACAACCTCAGCGTCAATTAAATCAGCCGAGTCTGTTACAGAGCTTGGAATCTGTGGCAGCAATGTAGTGTCAGATGGCACAGACCGAGAATTGGGGGTAGGATCTGCAGACTCAGCAGTGGAACATTCAAGTTGTTCCTTTTGGCAAGGCTCTACTTCAACATTCATCATTTCCTCCTTTTTCTTCGGTGGTTCGAGGGTCCTTAGACATGATGCTCGTGGCTGAACCCTGCACAGCAACAGGCAACCAAAATCATTTTAGATCGTCAAAAGATAATGCTTCACATAAAAAATAAGATGCACAATATCAGTTGTTCAGTTTGAACTAGGGTCCACAATCACACATGTTGCATTTGTCTAAGCCAACTATATACAACTTAATCAGAGTAACATGTAAAGTCCAGACATATACACACCTGCTATATAGTAGCATATATGCTCCCTGGGAAAGTACCTCTTCCAAATTTACAGTTGTAACCTTTGAAAATAGCAAAATAAGTCAGCAAAGAAATAAGCTGCTTGGGTACATAGTGCATATTAGATAAAAGTTTCGAGTGCATCTGAATATTCTGTAATAGGGAAGGCTATAGGATATGTGTGTGTGTGTGTGTGAGAGAGAGAGAGAGAGAGTGAGAGAGGGAGGGAGTGAGGGAGGGAGGGAGGGAGGGAGAAAAGAGATCACCTTACAGTCGTCGATTCTGTACCAGTTTCCACTGAAATCCTTGGTATAACAGATATAGTGTCCAAAAAATGAAGCATTCAGCATATCAACATGGACAACAACGGCATACAGCCTGTAAATATTGGTACCATCTCCCACTTCACTCATGTAGGGGTTAAGATCTAATGTTTCCGGAAATGTTACTCTCTTGTTAAGTTTCCCAAACCGTCCACTCTGAAATATTTGCCAACACAAAAATTTCAGGATTCACCATATAGCATCAATTAAGAAAGCAACATGTATAAAATGAGTATAAAGCAACATGTATAAAATGAATATAGCTGAACCTGAAATCTTTTCAAGGCAATTGTGAGAATATTTGGAGCGCGTTTAACGGTAAGACGCTTCCAAGCCTTGACATAGTCATTGCACCTGTCAACAGAAACAATATATCTTCATGAAGCCGGTTTAATTGCGACAACAAATATAACGAATGGAATTGACAAAAAACTGAAAAAGGTAACAAATATAACGAATGGAATTCATAACGAAAAAGTAGAGATCATACCCATCACATTTATACATATTTTCTCCATGAAGGCACTCCTTGATGGTGAATTGATCTAGACATTCCTCTAATGATGAAGCATCCCCGTGAATTTCAACAGTTAAATCCATCATATTTTCATATTGATTTGATATATTCTCGCAATTTGTACAAATCACCTGCAAAATATTCCAAAAAGAGAAAGTTCATTAGAAGGGATGTAAAATTTACAAAACACAAGGAAAATGACATAGCCAAAGTTCGAATGTTAAGCATATTGAAAATATTCAAAGTAACGATACCAGAACCAAAATGGCAAAGCACTACAACCTATCAAGATATAGAATATAAAACTGCTGTGACATATTCTCTATTTAACATACGTGAATTGATACATGATTGTAAGCGTCGGTTAAGCAAGGCTCAACAGTAAAATCAAGAAATAATTCAGCTTATAACTGAATATACACTTAGCCATGAGATGATAACCTGAGATTGTAGCTGGCCACCAAATATATGTTGAATTAACGTTGTCTCTTGAGAGCTTGGACACACAGCTTTCTCTCCACCAAACTCATCAAGACACAATGACTGCATTGTATCAATGGCAAACCTACAAAACAATACAAGAACTTCAATACAATTTGTTGATGCACAAAATCAAGTGCAAGTAGAGTGTTGACAATTTATTCAATATAACAGCCACTTCAGACAATATAGAAACTAAATAAAGTGCACATAAAGAAACCTCATGAGTTCATGAGCATCCTCCTGCCTCCCGTAGCCAAGATTACCACCAATATTTGGTAATCTAGAGATAATGTTGGTTGGTGAAAAGGACTGCAAACTTTGGCTAGCTCTTTGAAGATGGCTTTCAAATTCACACAGGAAGCACCAGTCTTCACGTATGCCTGAAAAACAAAACAAAAAAAAAAGTAATTGTTTGATGAGTCAAGACTTGCTTAATCACCTTCATCCTAAAAAAGTAGCATTGAATGGTTTTAAGACTCTACATTCTCTCCGATGGCCCTTCTCTAACAAGTAGGCAACAAGCGGTCGAGTGGATGAAAGACACTGTAGAACCACATTGGCAAAGCAACTGCAAATAAAAGGGAAATTAGAAGCATAAACAAAATTGAAGGTAGTACAAGTATGATAGGAATGCAAGTGCAAGTGTGTGAGTGCTTGCGTGCTTGCAGGCAACAGGCATGTATATACAGTGAAGACATCTGTGGTCAACTTTGCCGCTTGATCAAATGGAAGTACCCAATTAGTGGTATTACAATGTACCGTAAAAAGGGTAAAGAAAAACCTGTTTCCACAATTTAAGAGTCCGCAAGGAGGAAACCCTGGCTTGTCCCAATTGAAAAGTTCAACAAATTCTTCATAGGGAAAAAGAATCTGAAAAGTATTAAGCAATTTTTTTATACATATATGTGCCAGATAAGAATTACGAAAAATCTGTAAGCAGCATTTCTTATGAAAAAGAAAAACTAAATGAAAGTTCACCTCTTTAGGCTTCTTGACAGGCTTAGAGATTCCACGAGCAGGAACAAGTGCAAATCCAGGGGAAGTTTTGCCCCCAGCACCAGAAGTTTTAAATCTCCGATTACTCAATGTGTTCTGAACTGAATTCACTCTGCCAGATGGTTGAAAGTCCTTGCATTCTGTCTTATGCCCTGACTTCCAATGTTTTTCTTGGCATTTCGGTGAGCTACAAAATTATAAAGGGTTATAACAAATATTTTTAAGGAAGAATACACGCTTATAGGAATCTCTTACCATTGTCTTAAAAACATTCACCATCGTACAAATATTGAATTGACATACCAAATCACCACTTTTATAAAATTAGACTGATACCACCAAATCACCCATTCAGCAAAGTTCCAACAAGCTATTGCTACTTCATACGTCTCCTATAAACAACCCAATATATCATTGCAAGTATCAATACCAAAAACAAAGTTATATATGTTATGGATCAATCCCGACCCTAAACGTAGGATGCTTGCAACACAGACTGCCAGCATAACACTGAACCAGAATTTTCGAAATGAATAGTGTCGTTGGAATCAAAGCCTAACTAGAAGGAGTTTCCATATAAAGTGCAATAATTGGACGAACAATTTTACATGTAAATAAAATGGAGACAACCGACCATCCGTGCGAAGGACCATCAGAAACTCACACAGATAAATAACTTCCACTCAATAAAACAATAACTCTTCCCTCCTTATCTTTCCTATGAAACAGAACACTTAATACTCAACGGTTGTGGGACAACATGATCAACAGAAATATCTAACTATCTCAGATATATATCGTCGACAACTTATAAATTTCATCACAGATTAAAACTTTTCCATAATCCATTAAACCAGCGTCAATTAAGAAACTAAATCTCCATAATTAAGTGCCAAGAAGCAATCTTTAGATACAATGATTAAAGCAGCACATAAATTCATAAAAAAAAAAATTTAACGAATTAAATTGAAGAACAATACCAGTATCTAACAGCCTTGCAGCGAGAGCACCTCCTGGAACCCGAATTCCCGCAGACAGCACAAACAGGATCGTCCATGAGCGCGCCAGGCAATGGGGTCCGATCACCCCCGTCACCTCCTCCCTCGAAGCTGGCGTCGACCTCAAAGTACTTCGAGGCCGTGTTCTTCACCAGGTGCAGCAAACAGAAGGCGATTATAAAAACTGTAAATATGAAGTGCAGGAACCAATTCAGATCCAAGCTCACACCCGCGACATGCATCTACGCCGCCCCAGCTTCGATCTTCGATTCCTCCGCAACCCCGATTCTTCTCATCGATAATTTATACAGTGATCGACGCAACTCGCAGCTCGATTTGGGGATTTTCTCGCAATTTCGTCCCTTCGCCAACGGAAATTAGGGGTTTTTTTTTCTTTCTGGAGCAGCGGAGAGAGAGAAATGGGTGGAAATTAGGGTTTTACAAATTATAATTTGAGTGTGTTAGAGGAGATGAGGGGATCTACTTTGTTTTCCGGAGAGTTCTTTCCCCTTCTCTGTGTTTCTTGTTCTTCTAGCTTTTGGGATACGTTAACAATAATTTGGAGAAAATTATAAAAATTTCAAAAAATTAAAAAAAGATGAAAACTTTATTTATTTATTCAAGCCAATAAAAAAAATCATTTATTGGATTTTATTTTGGACAATACTTTCATTCCGATTTAGGAATGAATATATTTTCTCATTTGCAATAATGTGTTTTTATTGAATAAAATCTACGGCCAGAGCTGTTTAATTTAAAAATAATTTTACAAAAATTTATTTAAATTAGATATCATTTAATCATCCAAAGGTATCAAATAAATAAACGGTTTATTATGAATATGCACTCGTTTGAATATGCTTTTAAAATCACAGAAAACACTTTCGATGAAAAAAATATTTTCAATCATTTTAAAAGTACATGCATTTAGACATATCTAAAGTATAGATTAAAATTCATAACGGTTGAATTCTTAATAAATGATTAACCTATTAAGAATTCACTGGTCATGAATTTCGATCCATGTTAGATAAAACTCTTAACTCCATTATTTGATTACTTGTCGTGGACTCTTTAGGCTTGAACAGTGGTGTAGGGTCCAGTTGAGTCTCTTATTTGCTTACAAGTTTTAATTTGGAAACCTTGGGACTTGCCGTTTGAAGGCAGACCAAAGAAAAAGACACGGATTATGAATTTATTATCTATTACTTTACAGTTTAACGTTAATTTTCGTGTCAACATTATAATATTTTATGTCAAAAGCATGAGGTGACAGAAAATTTATAGAGAGTACTACTTTTGGAAAAGCATTCCTAACATTTCTCTTTTTACAAATATGACAAACAAGGCCGCCTCTGTGATTTTGTGAGTTGTGTGAAAATTTATCTTAGACGAGCTTGCAAATTTCCTTTTGTGAAGGAGAAGTTTTACGGAGTAATTATAAAAATAATAGGAATAAAAGAGAGTATTGATATAAGGTAGGTTGGAAACACAACTATAAAGTAGGTGGGAAGTATGATTAATTTATGCGCCAAAAAAAATTGAGATGTCACAAATAGTAAATCACTATTAAATCAAATTGTTGTCTTACCATAATAAGTCTCACAAAATAAAGAATACGTAATTAATTAATCAGAGTTAAGATTCTATTATTCTAGCCATATTGGAGCTGCAATGACATACTCCGTTTTGAGATAAGGAGTGCTGGTCATCACCGAAAGGTGCGTAACCAAAGTGCAAATGATGTGAAAATGTGAATAAATTAAAACCGAAATAGAGCTTAAATTAAACTACTAAACAAAGCATGCGGAAGTGATAAAGCCCATAATTTACAACGTCAAAGCATAGCTAGAGAGTAGTGCAGTCGAACAAACAACTGTACTTGATCCATAACAGAGAATGGTTCCGACATAATATGAGACAAATGTCAGAACCAACGAGAGCTTCTCAAGTGCCATAGGAATTTAGCTATCTAGGACCTGGAGGGGCGAAAAACATAAGGGTGAGTGGGCACAAAAATAAAGGTTTATAAAAACATTTCTCTTTTTGAACATACTAACCCCTCGTCGTAAAATATGTATAGTTTCCCAAAATATCATACTATGTATAAGTATGAAAAACCAATGCATGTCAAATGTAAGTCCAGATGTATGACACAACAATATAACTCAACAGCAATAATATAAATATGGTCATGCTGTAATTAATAATAATATGTCAGTCAGAATCACCTAATGTGACCTGTACGACTGCACCTATCGCTCATCAACTATATAATAACACACGAGTCAGAGTCACCTAATGTGACCTATACGACATGACTAGGTGTATAATAATCACTCTAGTGCTACGATCACGTGAAGACTAGCGCTATGCGCAGGTCACCTACGAGTCGGAGTCACCTAATGTGACCTATACGACAAGACTAGCACCAACTTAGATCCAAGGTGAGCTTGCGGTGCGGGGGTGAACATCACGTGAAGGATTAGCCCTGGCCCTCGGCAGGAGCACTAACACCTGGACTTACCTGCACGTCACGTGTTCATCTTAGCATTTAAAACCATTCATAATAAATATATGCAGGTAATATGCATATGGATATGCCATGATGCAATCTAAAACTCAATCATTTCATGGTATTTGAAAATATATAAAGCATGGCATAAAAATGCATAAACCATTTAAAACATTTATGGAAATTATAAGGTATATACGTAATATATGAAAGCAAAATGCCCACTTACTGGTAAGTCGAAGGGTCGTAGCCTCTAAGCCTTGCTTAACCACGAACGTCTTCAGGATAAGTCTCCCTTATATGTGAAATCATTAATTTAATTAATTTTAATAACACATGTACGGAAACTTAAATAAAACCCCCATAATTTGCTCAAACCTAGGGTTTAAATATATGAATGCGATCTACTCAACACCATGAACCCACATAAATTTTCAGAAGTTTTTTTTGGACCCCAGACGCATCGGCCATGCGCAGGCACATGCGGTTTGTGTGACTGATGCCGTTAGGAATATTCTGTCAGTTTGATGGAATATTTCGTTAAATATAAATAACGGTACCTGACGCCGTTAGACTATTCTGTCAACTTTGAAGGAATATTCTCATTCTTCTCCGGTGAACCTCGCCAGTCGCTGCCATCTGAATTTGTCGGAAATTGGAGAATTTTTCAAATTGCATAACTTATTCATTCTTCAACCATTTTTCAAGAAATTTATATGGATTTGAAGCTTACGAAGATTAAAACAAGATTGTACCTACCAAAAGTCCAAAAGTGGACGAAAAATGGCCTGAAAATGGCTCAAAAGTCTCGGCCAAAATGTCAACTCTTTGAATGTGTTTGTTTCGACGTCAACACCATACCAAAACTGGTCTAGGGACCTTAGGGAGTTGTGTAGAAGCTCTCTCGAGTCTTAAAACTTTGCAACTCGGCCGGGATCACGACGATACCAACTCAACCGAGTCGGAGCTTCTGAGTTACTCTGCTTTGACCACATAAAACTTAACCATTAGAGAATCGATTGATATGGTTGTGATCGTGAGGACAGGAGGAATACGATGGTGTTATTGTTGGACTCAATTTGTGAGTGGTTGATGATGGTGTTCGAGTTGCAGAGAAGAGGAGAGTGAGAGTGACGGTTACGGGGAGAGGAGAGAGAGAAGGAAAATGACTGAGATGATTGTGTGATCTGATTGGGCAGAGAGAAGAGAGTGACAACTCTCTGATTGGGGGAGAAAACTGAGGAAAAGAATTGATTGCTATCTAAAACCACATGCATGGTTTGGTTTTAAAATGAAAATATGGATAAAATTCGTACGACGTAATCCAGTGCTATCTATCCACAATAGTATTTTTACACTGTAGTTGATAATGTGTACTCGTAACGACGAGGATAGCAAAATTACCATGGCAAGAAAAATAATTTAAAGTTAAATAATTACAACCACGTCAGAAACACATATCTGAAAAGGATAAAATCATCAAATTACACTGCCAGAGAGAATTTTTCTACAAAATTAGGGACAAGTCGCCACGTGCAAAATTACTTGAATATCAAATCACTTAAATAATAAATTACTTGAGTATCAAGTGATTGATCGACAAGTTATTGATACTCACAATAATTTTTATATGCGATGTTTAAAGTATCTCATATTTTGAAGTACGGTAAAAAAAATTTACATTATTATTTTAATATGCAATTAAAACCAAAGAATTCAAGTTTTGTTTTGTAAATTGATATCGATTTGTATGGGTGCTGTTAGTCTCAGGTTTAGCAGAAGAGGAACTCTAAATGCAACCCCAGAAAACAAAACAGACAGAGAAAATGATACCAGAAAATAATAAGACATTAAAAAATTCACTCACATTGTTAGTTTTTTTTTTTTTTTTTTGGTACTGGAAAAACATTCCATAACAAGGCAAAAGTCAATGAACACCAGGAAAGCCAGACATCGCTAACAGGATTAACAAAACAAATAGGAGTAGCGAACACAAGGAGACACCAACATTACAAACAAAGCGTCATTCCTCACTCCAACAAACCACCTAAGAAGGAGGACATGGTAATCCATCCTTGTTTAAGATTCTAACCAACGAAGATGGTGGTATGTCAATCCAACATTCCTCGCTAATTTCCGTACCAACACAGGTTGCGACGAAATTTGCCACTTCATTCGCTGACCTTGGCACCCAAGACCAACTGCAAATCTGGAAAAATTTCCCAATATCCACAATACGATTGACAATGGGAAAAATTTCCCAGCTACAATTTTCCTTTCCTTCTTTAAGAGCCAAAATTACCTGCTTTGAGTCAGACTCCACAATAATGCAGGGATAATTCCTTTGCTTTGCACTTAGACAACCTTGAAGCATTGCCATAGCCTCCGCCATCAAAGCATTGGAAGCAAGGACTTCCTTCCTCTCTATGCTCTGGCATCTTCCTTGTGAGTTGTGAGTCTCTGATCACAATTCCCACATATCCTTTATTACTCTTAGGTTTCCAACTTGCATCGACATTCACTTTTATCATTTGAGAAGTGGGAAGAGACTAGGATGTCCCTCTCCTTTGATTTTCCATTCTCAGGGATTGCTGGTCACTTATCAAATCCTTTGCCTTTCGGAAAGTCGTACTGGCACAAGTGATAGCATGAATGGTTTGAGAAGGAGATGGACTTTGATGATTAAAAACAGCTTTACATCGAGCCTTCCATATGTGCCAACACGTAAAAGCCATTAATGTTATAGATCTCTTCCTATCCTCTTTTGTTGCATAGTTCACTTTCAACATTTCCACCAACCAAGCATTGATATTTGTTACGGAATATCTATCAATCTTGTAGCCAAACGGACTTCCAAACCAAACCAACTCCACCCATGGACACGTAAGGAGCATGTGCTCCACCATCTCCTCATATTCATTGCAAATTGGACACACTGGTGATGAGGCACACATCTTCTTGAATAAGTTTGCCTGCATTGCAATTGCCCCTTTTGCTACTCTCCAAATAAAATTCTTAATTTTTGGCGGGGCCTCAAGACTCCAAATACCCTTCCACACTAACGGATTAGTCATACACGAAGAGGACGGTCGCTGATTTTGGAGCCTCCTTTTCTTGTTTCGAATCCATCTGAATCTTGACTTCACCGAGAAATTTTCTTTCTTTTCCATTGGCCATATCAGTCTGTCATTAGTTTCATAATCTCCGGCATTTGTTACTGCAATTGCCAAACACTCCTCTGGAATTAAATTCCGAATAGAGTTTAAACACCAACTTCTAGTGTCCTCTTGAATAATTGATGCCACAGTCTGATTTTTATCAACACACACTCCAACTAAAAGATTCGGATGTCCATTTGTAATCTCCGGCAACCATTTATCAACCCACAACTAGCAGTGAAGGCTTTTGAGCAAATCAACGAAGACCGTGATCTTTTCATGCATTTGTGCTTTCGCTTAGAAATTAATCACTTTTTTTGAGGAAAAAAAAGAAGAAGAAGAAATTAATCACTTTCGGAACTTGCTGTTGATGATTTATGAAACAACACGATTCATATAGCAATGCATAGTATGTTTACAACTACTTTTCGTGCCTCTAATTCTTTTTAGTTTCAACATCAAACAATGCAATCGAATCTGAAGGGAAACGCGACCAAATTGAAACTTTACGCGGTAGTAAATCCATATGTGGAGTGTGTAGGCGATGAAAAATGTTATGATCAATATCGAAAGTTGAATGCATGCAGTTCAAATGGTATTAGTAAGCGGATCGTGATCAACAAGGTTGGTGGCATGTTTTCCTTGTTATATAAGGAATTTCCTCTAACAATTGGTAATTTAAATGTTTATGTAGTTTTCTTCGCCCCTTATTAGCACTAGAATCCGTTGTAGCACAACTCACAAAAGGAAGCCTTAATCTAGGTTCGACTCCTGGCAACGGAACAATTTTTCTTTAAACTTTTCTGGCTTCATCATCCATATTAACCAAGTTTGCCACTGGAATGTGGGCCTGTTGGGTTTGGGGTAAGAGTTCGTTTGAGGGCATTCCTAAGAAAGAAATGTGGAAACATAGCAAATTCATTTTGAAGACATGTGAGGATCAAATGTACATTAGCCACGGAATTATATTAGTTTAGATTTAAAGACTTAAAATATTGGACAACTTAATAAAACAAAACAACAAAATGAGTTTTCTAACTTGTCACACATTAAGAAATATTCATGTTGGTTCAAATAGGAGCACGTCCCACATGTTTCTCTTAATAAGAGGAGTAAATTGTAGCAATGGTTCCTCAACTTTAATCAAATTGAAGTAATGGTCTCTTAACTAAAAATCCATAACCATTGGTCCCTCAACTCATCAAATGTGTAACTATGGTCATTTTCGTCAAATTCGTTAGAATTTTGTCAAAATAAGTTATGTTGGAATGATCATCGCTACAATTGGGGTCCTCAACTCATCAAAACGTATAGTTATGGTCATTTTCGCCAACTTCGTCAGAATTTTGTCAAAATGAGTTATGTTGGAAGGACTATTGCTACAATTAGGTTAAGGTTGAGGGACCATTGCTCCAACTGGTAAAATTGAGGGACCATTTCTCCAGTTAGATTAAAGTTAATGGACTATAGTTGCACGTTTTGATGAGTTAAGAGATCAATGGTAATGAATTTTTAGTTAAGAGACCATTACTGAAATTGAATTAAAGTTAAGGAACCATTACTATAATTTACTCTGATAAGAGCACAAGTCCACGTTGCACATAAATTTTGTAATTTTCAGAATCAACTGGTGCAAAAACACTTTCACATGAAAACGATATACATTGTATCTTCTTATTTACCCACAAATTTGCCCGTTTTTCCATTTCCAAGGTTAAAGGTAGATTAGTAGGGTTTGGATGTGGGGAAAGTAAGAAAACCCGGAGTGGTGTTGTCCACTTCATTTTATCTTCTTCATATGTAACAAAAAAATTTAATCAATAATTCTGATTTGATTATTATTATTATTTGTTTAATCGTGTCAATTTGGGAAACTTATCAACTTTTTAAGTTCATGAACTTGGTAGTCCATTTTGTCGGGAGTTGTCAGTGATCCAATTATGTAATGACAAATTGACAAATCCAAGGTTGTTAATAGCAACGGGTTAGCTAGCTCCGCACTTTGTGGATTGTGTTTGTTCTTGGTGCTTTCTACACTTCCTCCTAATTAAGTTTCCAAATCCGGGAATTAGAGATCATAAATCATAATTCGTCATTCACTCGATCTTTTTAATTTTTGATGTGCTAATTAACTCTCTAATGTGAAGTCAGGATCATGAAAATGTGACCACTTATGTGTAGATTGATCTACATAAGAGCGTTGAGAAAATAGTTGCATTTAAAAACGAGGCTTTTTAGCCAAAATGACCCTTAAGATTGTCATAACTCTTCACTTTGGCCCGTGAAATTTAAAATTGATAGAAGTGCCCCTGAGAATATGAGATTGTCTATCATCAATCATTTTGGTCCTTATGTGAAAATCTCAGTTAAATTGAAGAAACTGTCATTTCAAGGGAAGAGGTTGATTAGAGAAAAATACCCTCATTCTAACGAAAATTTCTTATAAAAAGACCAAAATGATTAATGGTAGATAATCTCATGGACAATCTCAGATGTCATTTCTATTGATTTTAAATCTCATGATCAAAATGAGGAGTTATACCAACCTCAAGGACCATTTTGGATAAAAACAATTGATATGAATGATACTCGATCTTTTTCTTTTCATAAGTTTTACTTTAACTCATTGGTATGATGTCGAACCATTAAAATGTGACACTTAAAACTCGATCTACATAACATGGTTGAAGAATATAATTGAATTTAGAAAACAGTTGATATACATGGTATTATTTATTCGCTCATCTTAAGATTTCACACACATCAACTCAAATAAGCTTCGCTCGTCTACCATCTTTCCTTTTGGGGTTGGAACATGCTTGGCATTTTTTCTTTTCATTCTTTGGTGGCACATGCGACTTCACACATCCAACTCCACAATCGTTGACCTCCATTGAATTCGAATCCTAACAACTCTGTAAACCTCTAACTACAATATCTAATTATTGTGGCCAATTTGCTGGCTGGAGTGGCACGAAAGTGTGGAGCCCTCGCCTACCAGGCACCTGATTGCTGATCCAAGATCAAATGTGCGTTATTCCAAATCCGGTATTGCCTCAATGCGCATGGCTTTACAATTAAGAATAATTGTTAACGTCATTTACTTATGCGATGTGGGTGAATGATGTCTAATGGTTAAGAAGATCTAACTAAGAATATTTGTTAACTAGTCGTATATGCAATGCGTTTGAGTGTGATTCTTAATCTTTAACAATATATTTGATCCTGCGATGTGGGTGAATGATATTTAATATTAAGAAAATTCAATTAAAGACGTTTGTTACTAGTCTCATATGCAATGCATGTGAGTGTGATTTTTAATCGTTAACAAGATCCGCTTTTAAATCTTCAAGTAAATTAGCATATACATATAGCTCACATACGCAAATTACCAAATTGAGTACAATAACAACGTAATTAAGTTCATTGCATGGGACCTCACGTCTTGCTTGTAGTAGAGGGAATTAAGAAAATGATGAAACTAGGGTTAGTAACCAAACATTATATAAGTCAAACATTATATAAGTCTTATGTGCATATGGGTGTATGAATTTGACGTGAACATTTTAATTAACTTTTGACCGACGTAACCCGACCAAAACAGGTGGTGCATAACTGCTGGTTAAACCTACCTAATTCTAATTGGCACCAAAATTTCTGGTGGATTGCATTTGGGGTTATAGCAAAGTCTCAGTCGTGCAGTCACCGAGGTTTAGCTGCGCTGGTAAGGATTATTTTTTTGCTAAAATCTAAGTTAGAGTCTTGCAGTCTATAATTTCTTTTGTGGGCGATTTGTAAAAAAAAAAAAAAAGGACTCATTTTATAAATTCTCAGAGACTTGTAGTATGCCGTAATTTTAGAATAAATATTGTGTATTTTAATCAAATCACATGTTTTGGTCTGTCTTTGTGTACGTATCAATATCATATGAGCACCAATCCCCTTCCCCAAATTAGATAATACATATAATTGCAGCAGAGAGAGAACAGAGCCCAAGTCACTTGCCTTGGAAAAATAATGTACGAAAACCCAAACAAAATAATAATGCAGGGTTAATTAGAATAAGAGTTTGTTTAATAAGTTTCTAATAATCTACTCAAAACAAAAACCCCTAAAACGTTATAATCATATAAACCCAGTAGAAAAGGGGACTGTACGTATCACATTGACATGTATTTATTTATTCAACTTAATCCTTGTTTAAGGGTGTAAGGAAGTTGCCTCGAGCACTAATCACTTCGAAATGTCGATATCTCTAGGCGTAAATTCAATTTCCGTGCCACTAGTAGTCTTACTTATGGGCGATGGAACCTATAATTAATCTGTATCTTATGTGTTTTTTCACACGTAAAGTAGGGCTTCCTTTGAGACGCGATTAGCTATGAAAACTAGGAATATATGTAAGATTCCACATCGTCCAGGATAGAGGATCCTCTATGCCTTATATGTACATATTCACCTCTATATAGCAAGATAATGCTAGAGAGATTAAATTTGTAAATTAAATGACATGAAAGTTAATGATTGAATTATTACTTAAGCATTGATAAACGTGCTCATTTTTTATTGGTGACACATTATTTGGTTTAGAGTAATTGTAGCAATGATCCCTTAACTTTAACTCAATTGGAGCAATGATCCCTTAACTAAAAATCTATTACCATTAATCCATCAACTCATTAATACGTGTAGCTATGATCTCTTAACTAAAAATCAATTACAATTGATCCCTTAACTTTAATCCAATTGGAGCAATAGTCCTTCAAACTTTAATTCAATTGTAGCAATGATCCTTCAAACGTAACTCATTTTGACAAAGTTTTGACGAAGTTGACGAAAATGACCATAGTACACGTGTTGACGAGTTGATGGACTCCAACTATAGCAATGGTCCTTTCAAAGCAATGGTCCTTTCAACATAACTTATTTTGATAAAATTTTGACGAAGTTGACAAAAAGGATCATAGCTACACATAGGGGTGGGCAAACGGGTCCAAAACCAGCGGGTAGGGGCGGGTACTAGCGGTTTGGGGTGGGTACATATTTCTTTATATCATAAGAGGGCGAGGTGGGTCCAAATAAACAGTGGGGTGGGGCGGTTCCTAATTCCTTAAGACACGGGCACCCGACTTGAACCGTATATAGAGTGTGAAGATGAAATCTATGCCGTTCAAATCTCACACCTAGCCGAACTTTCTAGTTCTACTGTTCATTTTTGCAAAGACCGACTGAATGATGAATCTTCTCTCCTTAGTCTTCCCTCTAGTACCTCAATCGTTGATTCTGACCCTCATCCATCGCGATCTCAATCTCCAGGAGTCCAGACTGATTGTTCCGACTTGAATCACAATAGTTGAGATCCTACAGCTTCTCAGAAGTTGACTTCGAGTCTCTGGCCACCACCATCCCCTGCTCTCAACTTCGACCACCACCTCACTATCTTGTGACTCTTGAGTCCATCTAGAAGCCAAGTATTCAAACAAAAGGTATTTAATTTTAGCCTTTAGGGATTTATGGAATTAGGGGTTTTTTCTTTCTTTCTAGATTTAGGGATTTTGAGTTATTGTGTTCCATTCCGGGGGTAAATTTAATTTTGCACTCTAGTTTGGGACCTGGGTTTTTGTATGGGTTTTTATTTTCATTATTTTCCAAGTTAGTAAGGGAGCAATGTGTACTAATATATGAAAGGCAGTAAGCTGCTTGAATCATTTTCAACATAGCTACCCATGGAGTTTCTTTGACCACTGCCTGCCTTGCCCAAAATCAGGCGGTGAAGGGTCACTATGTGCTGGGAATTAGCTCCGATGGTCTGTTCGAGTTTGGGTTCATTCTGTATATGTATGTCTTTCTCAATACCTGTTGGGATTCGGGAATAATGTGTTGAAGTTGTAGTCATTTGGCCTATTTTTCTATGGTATTGGATATGAATATATTCCCATGAAGTATATGATGTAATTAATGTTCATTGGTGTATTTCTTCTAGTGATTTACAGGATAGTTCATTGCCGTCGTCAGAGGATTTTGATCTCGTCGCAGATTTGGTGACACGTGGCAGTAGATCACGCCATTCCAACAAACTCATCGGGAGAGCTAAAGAAGAAGAAGAAAACAGAAAAAAAGAAAAAGAAAAAAGAAGAACTCGTGGACTCGGCCCGTTTCAAACGGGCCGGGTTTGGTTCGATTCCTGTATCAAAAATTTGGTGGACTCGTCCCAGCCTGGCCTGTTTTCTTTAAACCCGAGTCCGGTCTGGGCTTGTGCCCAGCCCTAGCTACACATTTTGATGAGTTGAGGGACCAATGGGTAATATATTTTTAGTTGAGGGATCATTTGCTCCAATTTGATTAAAGTTGAGGGACCATTGCTACAATTTACTCTAAAAAAGTTTGTCTACAAATTTAGTCTCCTTAGCATTACCATTATTTTAAGGGTAATGCTATGAAGACTAAGTTTTGAAACAGGTTCTTGACTTGTTTTTGTTGATGGATCATGGATCTCGGCTTCATTGTGCCGAAATTCAGGTTCTTGTCTTTCCTTCTATTGAAAAAAAATGAGAAGTGATTTAACTTAGATGTGAAAAAATAAATAAAAAATAATTTGTTCATTTTGACACTATTGTTCTTAATTTAATTGTTTCTCACGATTAATTTTGAGACTTCCAGTTAAGTTTTTCTCTTGAATTTGATTTACTTTCATTTTGTCAGCATCTCGGTTTTGACCAGAATTGGGATTCTTCTTCAGGTTCCTGGGAAAGTTAGTCATTTTTTTATGTTGCAGAAAGTTAAAAATTGTGATTTACTGAAATGCAAAGAGTGAGAAAGTGGTAAAATTTTGAAGTGAATTTGATGGTTTGGGATATGGAGACCGACAACATCGACGAAATGGACATGGAAGGTCTCCATTCCATGTGGCCTGACGACATCGGAGCTGATGCCGGAAAGCAATTCAACATAGACAAGCCGGGGCAAGATGAGGACATGTTGGAGGAGGTGACATTCATAGAGGAACCAACAATCGTTGATTTCCAGCGCCTTGTCGAGCTGACAAACTACACCGACAAGGGCTCTTCGCAACTTGCATTCCTCGTAAAACACTGGGAGTATAAGCAGGCAAACGCCGTGCGCCTTCTCAGAGAAGAACTCGACATCTTAAGCAAGCAAAGGCAGGAAGTTGAGCTCAAGAAGTTGGAGATACTGGAAGAGCATCGGTTCGAGGCAGAGAGTTATGGGGGCGACAAGCGCCCCATTTCGATTTTGGATGAAGTTTATGACATATGGCCGGAAATTGTCCCGAAGAAACATGATGTTGTTGTGCAGACAAAGAGGGTTGAGGTAGAAGCCGAGTATGATACTGTTGCGTACTGGAAGCAGAGGGCAATGCAATTGGAGAAACTGTTGGAGGCGAGTGCCGAGAGAGAGCAGATTCTTGTGGAAAAATTTCAGGAAAGCATTCAGAGTCTCGAAAGGCAGTCATCGCCGGTTGAAGAACTTTCTCAGATTTTGAAAAGAGCTGATAATTTCTTGCATTTTGTTCTTCAGAATGCACCTGTTGTTATTGGCCACCAGGTAAAGCGAGAGTAACGAAGGATTAGGCGAGCATAACTACAAGGCTTGGTCATCGGACAACTACAGCTTATGTTTGTGTTCGAAACGGTCTCACTCATCACTGATTTCCATTTTCTTTTGCTTTCTGTTTTAGGATAAAGAATTGCGGTTCTGGAGAAAGGCATACCTGCAAAAAGGGAGATTACATTTGAAACGCCCTTGTTCGGGTCGAAAACGTTTTTGATATATGTGGAACCTGTCTTCAGCAAGGCAGGGGGGAGACAATTGGTATAAACTATATGGGGATGGATGTAACTGATCAGGTGAGGAAAAGAGAGAAGATGGCAAAGCTTCGTGAGGAAATCGCGGTCCAGAAAGCCAAGGAAACAGAACTGAACAAAACAATTCACATCACGGAGGAGACAATGCGAGCGAAACAGATGCTTGCAACAATGTCTCATGAGATAAGATCGCCTCTTTCTGGGGTTGTTAGCATGGCTGAGATTCTCACCACCACGAAACTCGATAGCGAGCAACGCCAGCTTTTGGACGTCATGTTATCTTCGGGAGATTTGGTCCTTCAGCTGATAAACGACATCCTTGACCTTTCCAAGGTGGAGTCAGGTCTGAAAATTCATCCTTTTCCTCGTCTATCATTCACAGAAACAACCAATCTCCGAACCTCGTGTTATCTGATATTCCTCAACTCTGCTGGTGCAGGGGTAATGAAGTTGGAAGCTACGAAATTCCAGCCACGAGAGGTAGTAAGGCATGTACTACAGACTGCGGCGGCATCATTGCAGAAGATTTTGAACCTGGAAGGGCATGTATCTGAGGATGTTCCCGTGGAAGTGAGGGCTTTATATTGCAGCGCCTGCATCCTCTGCATTTCTAATTTTCTAAATATTTTTTGTGTTTTCATTTTCTTGTTTCGATTTCAGATCGTCGGCGATGTTTTAAGGATTCGTCAAATTCTAACCAATTTGGTCAGTAATGCGATCAAGTTCACTCATGAAGGGAAAGTTGGGATAAAACTCTACGTGGTATCGGCCCTATCGGATCCGTCATTGGAAAAGGGCGAAAGATGTCCCCAAGATTCGGAAACAGTTCAATCGACGGTTTCAGAGAATGGACCGAAGGCGGAGAAACCAGCATCTCAAACTTCTTGTGATCAAGAAGGTTTCGATGTAGACCGACCATACCAAAATCGCTCGCTTAACTACGAACCTAGAACCCCGGCCAAGAGTGAAGCTTCGATGGATGCAGCAGATCAGGAGGACTAAACTCGTTTGCCAGAAACGAATACGGTTTGGTTACGATGCGATGTATACGACCCCGGAATCGGAATACCAGGTTTGCTTTTTAAGTGGTCACTTCTTCAAATGAGTTTCTTCAATTCCCAAATCTGAAATTTCTAAATATGTTCTTTTGAATTTTTCATGTATCAGAACCTAAAATTCTTCTTGTTGAAGATAACAAGATTAACGTTATGGTGGCACAGAACATGATGAAGCGGCTAGGCCATAGCATGGATGTTGTGAACAACGGAATGGAAGCTGTGCGTGCAGTTCAACGCTGTAGATACGATCTCATCCTCATGGTACATAATTTCTAAAAAACTCCAAAGGCTGTGTTCGTCTATAGAGACAAAAGAATCACGCACATCTTGGTACTTATGGCTGTTGTAAAATTTGCAGGATGTTCACATGCCAGTTATGGATGGCCTTCAAACTACAAGAATTATACGTTCTTACGAAGAAACTGGCAACTGGGATGCAGCTGAGAAAGCTGGAATTGAGCTTCCTCTGCCTTCATCAGAAACAACACAGAACTGTCATGGCCACACGCCTTGTGGAAAGCGAATCCCAATCATCGCGGTGCACCTATATTTACAGTCTTATTGCTCCAACCTAAGTTTTCTCATAAGCTACTAAAAGCATTATATACTAATGCCATCGCATTATGATGCAGATGACAGCAAATGCATTTTCAGAGAGTGCAGAAGAATGTTTCAAAAGTGGAATGGACTCATTCGTGTCGAAGCCAGTAACATTTCAAAAATTGAAAGACCGTCTCGAACAATACCTACCCGATTTATACAAGCATCTATTGTAAATCCTACGTTTGTGTACAAATAAAATGAAGGTTTGCTTGTGCTAGGAAAGTTTTGTAATCAATGCATCATATTCTTCTCTTCAAAACATTAGTAGCATATAAATACAAATTGTATATACGCAACAACTCCGAAAAAGATCAATTGTTCAAAATTAAAACCAACTGTTTTCACAGTTACAAGCCACAATAACATACAAACGCATCCAAAAACTAAATCCCAAACGGCATATTACATAATCCGGACTGATAACAGTCATAACAGATATCCCGTAACATTCCAAAATTTATAGGATGCCTCGAATACTACCTACCCGATTGATATAAACACCTATGATAGTTTTCTTGGGCCATGAAAGTTCCGTAATCGATGTATCAGATTCATATTTCAGTCAAAATATTATCAGCATTATCGGGTTATAAAATTGTACATATACAACAACTCCAAAAGATCAAACTGTTCAAAATTAAAATCAAATGTTTTCACTATTCGAAGCTGAGGATAACAAAGCAACAAACACCTCTAAAATCTAGAATACCAAATAGCATATTACATAATCCAGAATAAAGATAACCTGGAATGGAATAATCAGATAATCCCAGCATCCAAACAGCACAACATTAACCACAAAAGCGGCGGAGGAATCACTTATCTTTGGTGGAGACGCCGTACTTCTCCTGCATCCTGGCGATCTCTTCCTCTTTCTTCTTCGTGTCGAACTTCTTGCCCATCTTGGCCTGCTGGTAGTACAGCACGATGAGGTACCGGTTCGCGACATTGAAGCCGGAGAGGTGATCCACCGCCGTTTTGGCGTCGTAGATATCCTCGTAAACAACGAAGGCGGTGCCTCTGGTGTCCTTGTTCGTCCCGATGCGAATCTGCCGTATGGCGCCGTACTTGCCGAAAATGTCGTACATCTCCTCGCTTGAGATGTTGAATGGGAGGTTGCGGACGTAGAGCACGCGGTTGACCTCCGGCGGGAGGCGGGTGTTGACCTTGCGGAGGCTGATTGTGCTCATGGTGGCGGTTGTGGGGGTGTTTGGATGGTGCGAAAGTGAGAAAAAGACTGGGAAAGTTTGGGGCTTTGGGGACGGAGGGAGGTGCTTGATTTGGCCCTCTGAGATTAAATTAGGGTTTCGGACTTTCAAAACAGGGGTAAAAAAGAAGGTGAAGCCGACTAAAAATATGTGGGCCTTAAATTGTTGAAATGGGCCGACTTAAAATATATGGGCCTTAAATTAGTGAAATTGGCTGAAATAGAAAACCCAATTTTCCTGTGAACCTTATTTATGTTGATGGGTTTTGTTCATTATGATTTTTTTTTTTGGGTACAAAAGTGACTACAATAACAAGATACAAAAGAGGAGCCTCAAGTACAAGTCCAGCACAAAAGCAAATTAAGGCCTCTAAGCAAAACAAAGCCCAAATAGAGAATTGGGCTGAAACAGGAAAACGAAATAAGACAACAAGCCGAAGTAGCCTGCACCACAACCGCCATCGATTGGAATCCACCATCGTGCACCTCCATCCCCAGCAAAGACCAGAGATATAGCCAACCGATGTCCCAAAAGTGGTGGAAAATAGAGCTCCAACTTGCCTCCATCAAGCACCAAAGAGATCTGAGCCACATCTTGTGGTCTGAGCCACAAATGAAAGGAAACCAGAGGGAAGGAGATCCCACTAGTAACAATGCCAACAAAGGCATACACATGGAAGGTGGTGGTGTTTCCACCAAAGTCGAAGCTGTACACACTTTCCGAGAGGGCGTGACAAGTTGCATGAAGAAAAGTGGTCTACAGAGCCCAATTTGAGTGAGACAGAGGAAGGACTAAGTAAGGGTGGACAGATAGGATGGTGAAGAAAAGGAAATAAAGATGTCAATGGGAAATTGAAAGTGGAAGAAGAGGGAATCAGAGCCAGGAGTATAGGTAAATTGGGTCGAATCGACTGGAACAAAACGCAAGCCAAGTATCATGCAGAAAATAAAAGGGAAAAAGCCCCTTTAAGTTCATCCATCGTTCGTCGTCCATCCATCTTCAAGAACAAGCCCAAAAGCCCTTGAAGATCCGTTCATCATTCAACGTTCATCCAACTTCAGGATCAAGCCCCAACGGCCTCTGAAGATCCGTTCGTCCATTCTTCAAGAATCAAGCCCAAAAGCCCCTTGAAGTTCATCCATCGTTCATCGTTCTTCGTTCGTCGTTCATCCATCTTCAAGAACAAGCCCAAGAGCCCCTTGAAGATCTGTTCGTCATTCAACGTTCATCCAACTTCAGGATCAAGCCCCAACGGCTCCTGAAGATCCGTTCATCCAACTTCAAGATCAAGCCCAAAAGGCCCCTGAAGAAACGTTCATCTGCCAAACTTCAAGATCAAGCCCAACGGCCCTTGAAGAAACTTCCTATGTTCATCCAAGATCAAAGCCTCGACAGCCCTTAGATCAAATCCACAAATCAAAGTCTTACGGATATCGAATCAGAGGAACAAATAGAGATTGTAACCCAAAATCATCAACTACAAATATTATTTTTGTACACGTGTTCTTGTTGTTTTCAGGAAATTTTCGTGTTCACAACAACCTTAAGCTATAACGGAGTCAAAGTAACCCATTGATCTCTCTTTGCGACCCAGGATCTCACTTTCAATCTCTCTACGCCTTTTCCCCACCTAATCACAAAATTAATTTCTATATTTGAGAATATTTGAGAAGCGAAGACTTGAAAACTTGATATATATAGTCTGTGCTGAAACATAAATTGAAATTGAAATTACTACTAAAATGACAATCATCAATTTTTGCTTTCTTTGTCATAATTTTTTCACCTTTAAAGTTCATTAAAATAATTGCCGAAACTGCATAAGAACTGATATAATCATCGTTTTGTCTTTCAATATTATTAGTATCTCTTTGCTTTTCTGTTTTTTTTTAATCAAAACTATTTTGTTTAAAAGATTATTGTTAAAAAAAAATGATTTCCTTAATACATGTAAAAACGAGTAGCATATCTAATGTCGGTTAGGTCTTCAAAAACATTTTTGTAAAATATTGTGATATATTTTCCGGAAATTAAGCAAAGGAATCCATATATAGGATTTGAAGTACAGGCTAGCACTATATATGTGTAATTCCCCTTGAGCTTTTGTTTCACCGAACTCCCTTTTGCAACGCTCATCTCTCTTTGTACAAAATAATACCTACCTAGCATTGCCTTCTTCTTTTCTTCTCCCATGGATTTCAAGGGGGTGTATTCAATTGAGATTTTGAGATATTTTAATTCTTTTAATGAATCTATGGGTACTGAATCGGGATTTTTAGTGATTCTCTAAAATTCAAGGTGTATTCAATTAGAATATTAAGATAGTTTATTAAAATCTTTAGAAATCCGGGTGTATTCAATTAAGATTTTAAAGAAGTTTATAACATTTCAGGTGTATTCAATTATAAATTGATTTTAAAGAATTTGAGAAAGTTGAGGAATTAGAGAGAATTGGAGAGATTTCGTAGTTTATTTTAAACATCCACAAATCTCACATCTTCCCATGAGATTTCGAGGGAATTGAATCAAAATTTTATATGAAATCTCTACAAATCAGTTAGACTTCATAAAAATCAATGGATATATAAATCCATTAAAGTCTCTTAAATTTTCAATTGAATACACTCCTCCAAGTCTGCAGTACCATCTTTACTTTTGATTCTGATATCTTTAACTATTAAACCCTAGCCCCAAACTATTGTAAATTCTTTTCCAGAGTTCTCCTCCACTCATTGCTTGCCACGTGACAGTCTTTTAACTCACTTCTCTCTCTTTTCCTTCCCCCGAGTCCCTGAGCTCACTCTCTCAGCTTTCTATCTCTCTCACTCTCATCTCTCTCGCACTCTCCCTCTTCCCAATCTACACACACACCCACACCCACACCCACACCCATTCATATACCCTTAGAGACACCTCGACGACGACGGCGCAGTAGCAGCACCACCCTTGTGGACTTCCCTTCACTTTCCTTCATCTCTGTGAAGCATAGAGAACCCAGGAAAACTCTCTGACGAGCTTGTGGATTTGCGAGCCAAAGTCCGGCCACCTCATGACGTGAGAAAGGTACGAAACTCTCCCCTTCGTCTCTACCTTCATTTTAGTCCCTAGATTGTGCCCTAGGGTGCTAGTTCGACGGCGACTGGAGCTCGGGAGGCTCCGACCTCTTTCCCCGGCGAGAAACCAAACCAAGCCCTTAGAACTGTGTAGCATTGGGCCTTTGGGCCGTTGTTGCCAAGCCCAACCCAGTTTTTATTTATTTATTTTTCTTCTTAAAAACCCAAGGGCTTTTGGGGCCGAGTAGACTCAGCCTTTGGCCCGTTGAACACAACCCAAAGCCTAAGGGCCCGTGGCCCATTAAACCCTAGGAACCCAACCCAGAAACCCTTGGACCCAAGCCCAAAGCCCAGGCCTAAACCCAATAAACCTTAGGCCCAAACCCAACTAACTCGAACCCCAGGCTGCGTGTGAAGCTGCGTGGGCCTGCATGTGAAGGGTCACCGGTGCTGGTGCCCTTTTTCTAGTGCGTGAGAGCACGTGCGGCGGTGCGTGGGGGTACCTGAGGTCCCCTTTTATGTTTTTCGATGTCCTGAATTCATTTATGACGTTTGTTTTCTGAAATTCAATCGTTTAAGTATAGTTTTGTTAATTATACCCTTTATGTTCTTAGGTGCAATTAATAGTGACGATTTTGTCATTCTTATTTCGTACGGCTCTTTGACGACAGAGTACCTGTGAGTGGATCTCTTCTAAAATGCATGTTTTAATAGTAGAATTGCATACATGAAAAACATGAGTTAATGACTATGTTGAGAATAAGAGAGTGATTGTTAGCTTGTAAAGTAGTTAACCCAATGTTATGTATTGGTAGACCAGTACCATTTCTAATGTTTATTTTCTCAGAACCCTTAAAAGGTGTGACTTGAGTCAAAGAATTGACATTAGCTGTCATATGATGAGATGCACCTGAATTAACAATCCAGGCATCCTGAGGAATAAATTGTGTGGTCTGTTGAGTATTCATGGAAGAAAATGATGGTGGTGGAGGCTGACTTTGATATGAATAATTGCTTCTTTGATACCAATCAAGAGTTAAATGTCATCTCTTGCCACATATTTGGTATTTAACAACAAAACCTAAGTTAGAAGAGTTGATATTCATGTGATAACAATTTGCTGCAGTATGCCCCTTTTATTACAGATTTGACACTCTATCACAACATTAGTCCTGGTCTTAGTATTACCAGACCAAGAATTATTGCCATTCTACCTTGAATTACTAGAACCATATCCTCTTCCCTTGAAATTATTGTTGTTTCTGTAATTATTTCCCATGTATTGATTGCCATTTGATGCTCGAGGCCCAAATTGAACTCCCACATTAGACTGTGCACTTGAATTATTTTGATCACTAGGATTACCAGTAAAACCACATCCATAAGATTCACCAGGGTATACAGTAGATGGTGATGGTGGATAGTTTGTTGCAGGATGCTGTGAAGGAGTATGATAAAATGGTTGTTGGAAGTTTGGTGGTGGCAATGGATGATTGAATGAATTGTCTTGGCAATGAGAAGTAAAACCATATGGTATTGCAGTGATTGTCTCCACAGTACTAGAAGGAATATGATTATGTACTTGAGAATTCGAAGAAGATGCAGAATTAGAATTGGAACTTGGATTTGAACCTTGAGCATACAATGCAAATAAGTTCTGAGACAAGATATTAATCTCTCATTCAAGTTCCCTTTCTGCACCCAATAGTTGTGCTCTAAACCGCTTTAAGGTAATTGATGATTCCCTAGCCAAAATGACTGTACAAATTACACCATATTCCTTTGGCGAACCAGTAAGACCAGTAATCATTATATCATTGTCAGATACAGATTCACATGCAGCAGTGAGTTAACCCCTAATACCTTTTAACTTCAAAAGTATCAATTCCTTTCTGAATTGTGTACAACTCAGTTTTGAGATGATTGATTCTAGACTTAGAAACAGATGCATATCTATCAACTAGATTGATCCAGGCTTCATAAGCAATCTTACAACCAATAACATACTCCATTGCCTCATCAGTTAAAGTGGCAAGAAGCAAACTGAGCAATGCCATATTTGTAGACTCCCAATCCATAAAAGACTCAGTAATCTCCTTCGTAACCCCAGTTTTTGTACTAACAACATACTTTGGTGGACACCCAATTGTGCCATCGAAATGACCAAACAATCTATACCCCCTCAAAACAGATTGAAACTGAAACTCCCATTTGGCAAAATTATCATCTCTTACCTTCATGATAAGCATACCCAATATTCCATCGACTTTAAAAGTTGAATTACTCACAATTATCCTCAAATAATAGCAACTAATCACCAATTGAGATTATACGCAGAGATTGACACTCTGAAGAGAAATATCAAAGAATGACACTTTCTTGACGTAGAAAGAATGACACTTTCTTGAACACACAGTTTCTTGATTTAGAAAGAATGACACTTTCTTGAAAGAATAACACATTCTTGAATACATGAAAGAATGACACCTTCAGCAGAATGATACTAACAATTGCAGCAAATCAACATATACAGATCAACCAAACATACCAAATCATGAAATATCCCAAATCATCACTTTGCAAAAATCACCAATATGCTTCGAATTCAAGAAACTGACTAATCAAGAAAGAACAAAACCACCTGAAACGAAAGCAGAATTCATGAATATCCCAGCAATCTTTCTTTGAATTGAAATTTCCAGTACATTCTTCATGAACTGCAAATGAGCAGACAATGACGAATCTCAGCAACCACAGAACCAAATCGAACCACCAATTCGAGTCACTAAAAGCGGAACAAATCAGGATCAGAAATAGTGATGAACCATTGTCGGCAATGATACCATATTAGCTAAAGGAAAATAAAGAAAGCACATGAACAATCTCAGAGAGAGAAGCTAGAGAGAGAACACCGTTGTATTGAATTCTTTTAGAGAGAAGTAAGCTAATGGCAAATGCCTTACAAAATTTGCTTTTGTAGAGAAACAAACTATTATAGAATTACAATACTACCCTTCTTATATTCCAACCATTTCTAACAAACTCATTCTATACAACCAACTTATATCAACCAAATACTATGGTTATTACCTATCTGTTCCTCGAAAACATTGCGCGATTCAGTGTTGTTTGAGGAGACTGAGGGACTTGGCAGGAAGGTGCTGTAAACTTCCAGTTCACCCTTCTTAAAAGTAAACGAATTTAAGTCCTTTTTGTCGTAAATTCTTAGCATGACACAAAATTTTCTCCACAATGAGGCTTCTGGATCGAGTCGCGAGAAGATGTCCTTGTGTTCGTTCAAGAACATGGCAGCAAATATGAGCAGAGCTAATGTTGAAGCAACACCGGCTATGAGAAAGAGGCCCCAAAAGCTCTCAAGGCTGAGACTGTTGGAAGAGACAACGCTGTTAGGGTCTGCACAAATTGATGGATCGTTGAACAACATCTTCTCAATCTCTTTCATTTTGTATCCCTCGTTCACGTTTAGGATTGCCCTTGAAACGTCACGAGCAAGAGGCGAACCTTTCGGGAAGACCTACACAAGCCACAAAGTGAAAGTGTCACAAAGATGGTATTCAGAAAATATTTATAATAATTCTTCCCGAGGAGTTAAGTATAAGCCAAGGATAATTAAACTATTATGCAACGCTTTAAGCCTCCGACTCGAAACTCACACGCTCAACTGAAAGGACACAAAATAATCCACATGACATGAGTAAACATATATTTGAACACGATAGAGACAAAGGAGAGAAAGCAGGTGAACTTACAAAGGCAAAACCATCGGCTTTAAACGTCGGCTCAACCATGGTGTATTTTGAGCAATACTTTGCAAGAAATAGTTTCACATAGGGTGTCTCGTCGAAAGCTGCCGAGATGCCATGTTTATTACTCCCGTTTTGAAAAAGTTGATTCAACTCTTCAGGGGTATCATAGGTCACAAGTCTGTCATCTGAAAACCCTAGTTGTTTCAGAATCCCAAGAACAAAAGAACCTGATAGGTAGGCAACATAGTCCCTATTCTTGAGGAGCAAGTTAACATCGGTAACAGTTGGTTGGAGCTGTTGAACTGTTAACAGAGATGTCAAACTTGCAGTATAACTTTGGGTCAGGATGAGGACCACAAAGCACCAGATTATCACCACGAATCGAGCCAAGTTGCTCACTACTCGCTCCCCTGTAACAAAAATTTCAAAAGACAAAGAAATGGGAACAATGAGTCATGGATGTTATAAGTTTGAGGGATACCTTACAATGGAAAGGATTAAATTTGCGTAGTTTCTATGGAGAGTAAATTAAGACAAGCGAACTTACTGTGTGCGAAAACCATGGTTGAGAATGAGAACCAAAAACTTGTACCGATTTGGTGATGTGGAGGCCCCCGAAAGTCTTCGTTGATCCGATGTTCAAGAACCCAAACAACGAAACCAATGAATATGAAAAAACAACCGCTCGTTACCCAAAGGTCCCATGTCAAAGGCTTCAAGAACACCCAAGCATTCTTGCTTTTGTTGTCTTTGATCGGCACAATCATGGACACACCAGATTCTGTGTACGGCAACGTGAAGTCCACATATAAGGATCTGTTTGCTCTAATGGTGATATCCCCCACTGCCGCGTCATAGTTCTATCAAGAAAAAATGTTACCATGTCAGTTACGAAATCAAGATAAGTTTGTTAGATTAGGGAAAAAAGACTCTTACCTTGAGATACACTTCATTGACCAAGTCATTGTAATTGCCAGCAGCCGAACCATTAGGCCTTTCATAGGGAATAAGCTCATATGGAACTGCGTAGGGTAGCAATTTTATTACAGCTTCAAAGACGCTTATGCAATAACCACCATTGACCGTGGTTGTGTTGGTTCTAGGATCATGTGTGACATTTACAAATTCCAAAAACCCTTGCTTGACCGGAACTAGAATTCGCAGCTTTGTGTCAAGTGTAGGAATCTGCCAACCCTTTGGAGCAGATGTGGTGTCTCCAGGCCATATAATAGATCCAAGACTACCATTGGAAGTAGAATATTTGCTTGTTTTTCCCAAATTTAAGTTTCTTTGAAGACCCTTTTGGGGTGTCCAAAATCCAATCGGTTTTTCCCCGCTTCCAATCACATTAACGATCTCAAAAGTTGACGATTGTAATTGGCCATTGAAAAGATTGAAATCTCCTGAAAGGCCTTTAAAATTTGTACCTGATAGTTCTTTGACAAGCTGAGGACCATTTTGTGAGACCCCAAATCTTTCTAGATTAGTATTACTAGAGTTTCCAGAAGCATTCGTCCTTCCGAAGCTGAAGTTTTTAGCCCCAACTTTCTCAGCAGCCATGGCCAGTGCCCATGCAGCATCATGCGCCCACAATCCGAACACATCCAGTTTAACATCCTGGACAGTTGGATTGTCTTGTTGAAATTTCCCCTTCCATCTAACTCGGAAACTCTCAAGCCCTTTTGAATTCGGGTAATAAGTTTTTATACCCAAAACCCCTTGCATATTTTCTATGCCAGAGGAATTTATGGAACTAAACATGTTGGTCATCCCATCAGTCATTATCCAAGCATACCCTGCCTCCATCATGCCGATCTCCTTTGCCTTGTCGAAAATTCGCAAACCGAGAGATGGTAACATGTGCACGATGAAGACCTGAGTTTGCATTCCCTTCAACTTGTAAAGCTCAGTAGCAATTTGGTCATCAGTAGCAGTTGGAGAAATGACTGTCCGGTAGGGGATTCGAGCATCAACTTCTTGCAAGGCATCAGAGAGGTAAGGTATGACTCCTTCCCCATACCCGTTTTCGGCATAGATAGGCACAACTTCTCTCCAGCCAAAGGCTTGGATGATAGCACTAATGGCTTTCACTTGGGATGAATCATTTTGTGCAGCTCTGATGAAATATTTACTTCTGATTGAAGTGAGAGATGGGCTTGTTGCTGAGTAAGAGATTATGGGAACTTGGGTTTTCTCTCCAAGGCTGATTAGGAAGTTGGCCTGCATTGATGATGGAGGCCCTATGATTGCTTGCACTTCAACATTCTTTATCAAGTCTAGAGCTGTTCATTCAAACAAGAAAATGTTAAATCAATCTCCCCCGACGTCGGATTCAATCTCCGAAAACTAGTTGAGTGTTCAAAACTCCACGGGTACTTGTTACAATGTGACCGTCCAACTCAAAACTCATTGACAATGAACATGAGATGCCCAAGATTTCTAAACTATTATGCGAGGCTATTATTCCTCGACATGAGAACAATAAACTAGAAAAGCACCAAAATCATTTAAACTATTATGAGAGGCTCTCAACAGAGGGGGATTAATTGGAAGGAGCAAAAACAAAACATGAACAAAGAGAAAGGAGATAGAATTACCTGCAGAAGCTGTGGCAACAACATCTAAAGGGGAGTTCCTTTTGTGCAGAACAAGCCTGGTTTTGTAGTTAGAGTTAGAGGCATAGAAATCAGATAGGGCGATTTCAATGCAGCTCAGCTCCGACTTCCCATGCCAGGCATCAAAGTCAAGAACCAGACCCACGTGAACTGGGGTAGTCTTATTGTTTTGTGCCATGGCCAGGAAAGCAGTCCTAGAAAACAAGAACAAGAAGAACAGAGCAAAATGGTAGCGGCCGCAGCTAGCTTTCTTGGCCATGTTGAAATTTTTTTGGGAAAATTTTCGAGCTTTGCAATTCATGGCCAAGTAAAAGGAAGCATCCAACACTTCATAATCCATTGGCAGCGCGATAGCGTGTAATTTCATGCTATCGGCATCTCCAATATCAAGTTTGCTGTCCTCATTCAGTGGATAATTTTTTTATTGTGACCGGAACACGAATAGTACACCACGTGTTTTTATATAAGTGATGAAAAATTATATTTTTTAAATTATTAACTTTTTAATTTACATACAAATAATTTATATAATGACACATGATATACTATTCTATATATCAATCACATTAAAAAATCTCTCCGCCCAATTGAGTCAATATCAGAATGTCAATGGTGGTAGATGTCTCTAAAAGTTGAAAATTCAAAGGTACTATTCGTCTAGCTTTGACAAATCAAAGATGCATTCATATTTGCTTGTGGGGATAAAAAAACGTACAGATATTTGCTCACCTAGTGTGTGGTGGAGCGGTCGCTACGTTTTGGTCTTCATATTCGGTGCAGTGACTTAAATGTATGACATGAATTAGTAATACTACCTAACACTAACACTGAGTGTCGTGAAGTGCGAGATAATGTCTTGTCAAAAATGACATGGCCAATCTGTGGTCGTTCTACTTATATAATGATATATTATATATGTGTCTGTATTTTAAATGTGTTGAAAAATCTCTCCTAATTAGCTATAGAATTCATCCTATATGCCGCGTATAATCATTAATACAATCATATTTATAAAGATTCTAATTTTCTCAATTATGCAAGTGTCAGCACAGGTTCAACTCTCATTCTTCACATAATGCCATGTTATTTTATACATATTGCGGAAAATAAAAGAGAGTTTTTATTGACACTCCCAAAAGTCATTCTTTTATATTTTTTTTTCTAGTGTTATTTTCTGATACAATTCTTTACTCGAGGAGTGTAGATTGATTATTTTAGAGTGTCAATAATAGCACTCATATTATTATTTTAGTGTTATTTATTTATTTTAAATTATTTGTAGGCCAAACCATCCCTTCTTTTATTTCACTGAATCTATTAATTGTTTTCTACGTGAGCTTTTTCTACGTGAGCTGTTACATGAGCTGCCTGCATTTCTTGAATAGTGATAGTAAGCTCAATGCACTATCTCCGGCGACGCATGACTAGTAGTAGATGGCGTTTGTTGCCCTTCGTTGAATCTGAAAACCTTATCGGTATCGTTTGCATAGCTGTATGGACTTTCAGGCCAGTTCCTATTAGGTGAGGCCTTAACTTCTTCTCCAACCCCAGCAATTCCTCCTTCTTGTTGACGGCTTTTAAATGTATGGGAGTTAAGGTCTTTTCGTTGAAAATTTCGATCACGGCTCGAACCCTTCTCCATCTCGAAGTTCTGGAATCAGGCTGCTGCAAGACATGCCTATGCTTGTAAAAGAAGGAAGCTACAAATATGATGAGAGCTAGAATTGAAGCTGCCCCTGCAATTAGGAATAGGCCCCAAAAGCTTTCAAGGCCAAGACTGTTGCTTGAGACGCTTGGATTCCTGGAGTTTTCTTCACAATTGCTTTCTTGACTGAACCATTTGCTCTCAATTTTCATGATCTTCTCTCCTTCCATCACACTTAGGACTGCTTGTGAAATATCGGGTACAAGAGGAGAACGCTTTGGAAACACCTATCAATTGAAGTGATCACCTCAAAGAAATCACATTTTTATACACGTATGTGTGTAGATGTCAACATATATGTACAAGGAAAACAATTTCGTTCACATATTTTCACCTCATGCATCATGTTTAGTTATGACATTTGAGTTGAATAAATCAAGGCGCAAAAATAAACAGTGGTATGCATAGGGAGAAAAAAAAGGCATGTCTAAATCATTTCCTTGTGTATAAAGGAGAGAAATCTTACAAAGCCATAGCCATCAGTTTTGAAGATTGGACCAATCATGGTATATTTGGAACAATATTTCGCAATGAATATCTTCATATTTGGGGTTTCATCAACAACAGCTGCAATACCACCCTTTCCACTCCCTTTCGAAAGAGCTTCATCGCATTCTTCCATGGAATTGATACCCTTAATCTTGGACTCATGGAAACCGATTTGGTTCATCAAGAGTTCGCAAACAAAGCTATTCTGTAAGCATCCAACATTTTCCCCATTTCTCAGTATATCCTTTATATTCGTGACCGTTGGTTGGAGTTGTTCAACTGTTAATAGCGATGTTAGATTAGCTGTGTAGCTTTGTGTCAAAACTAGCACAACAAACACCCATATAATCATCAAGAATCTGGCCAAGTTGCTAACCACTCTCTCCCCTGTAAAAGTGGTTTAAAAAAAGTGTGTAAAAAATAAGTGAATGCCATAAGATTTCTTATTTTGAAAGTAGCTAGTGAAGGGGATGGATAATTACTATGTGAAAACACCATGGTGGAGAAGGAGAACCAAAAGCTTGTGCCAACTTGATATGAGGGAGGGCCACGAAAATCTTCATTAATTTGATGTTCTAGTACCCAAATGACGAAACCGATGAAGATGAAGAAACAAAAAGTTGTAAGCCATAAATCCCATGTCAAAGGCTTCAAGAAAACCCATGCATTTTTGCTTCTGGTGTCTCTGATTGGAACAACCATTACTACACCCGACTCCGTGTATGCCACCGTAAAGTCCACGTACAAAGACCTGTTTGACCTAATCGTTGTATCTCCCACCACAGCATCAAATTTCTGTCAACGAAATATGTTAAACCAAAGAAAAATATGTAATATGGGTCCAAAATGAAATCAGTTCTTGATATTTTTATTGTGACATATAAGTTTACCTCAAGATATACTTGATAGACCAAATCATTGTAAGTGCCGGCCATTGTTCCATCAGAATTCACAAAGGGAATGAACTCGAAAGGAAGAGCGTATGGTAATAATTCAACTGCAGCCTCAAAGACATCAATAGTGAACCCAGTGACTTCCGTTGTGTTAGTGCTAGGGTTCTTGGTTACCTTAACAAAATCCTTAGTGACAACATTTGCAGGAACTCCAATTCTCAGCTTCTTGTCATTTGTTGGGATCTCCCATCCCTTGGGAACAGAGAAAGAATCTCCAGGCCATATAATTGGTGAAAGATTGCACTTGGAAGTTGAAAGTTTGCTTGTGTTTGCTGAATTCAGTGTCTTTACCATACCATCTTCCGGTGTCCAAAATGCAATAGTACTTACTCCACCACCATTTACATTAACTATCTTAAAAGTTGATGCCTCAAGTTGCCCATCTTCAAGCCTGAAGTCACCAGCTATGCCTTTGAATGAAGTATTAGATAAGGCTTGTGAAAGTTTTGTACCATATTGAGAGACCTCGAACGTATCAAGATCTGTTGAGTTGACGGAATCAGTCCTCTTTCGAAAATCAAAGTTTTTGTTAAACCCAACTTCTTCTACTGCAAAGGCTAGTGCAAAAGCTGCATCATAAGCCCAAAGTCCAAATACGTCGACGTCAACATCGATGATCGCTGGATTGTCTTGTTGGAATCGTCTTTTCCACCGCATTTGGAAAATTTTAAGCTCCTCTGTTCTTGGAACGTCAGTTTCCACACCTAATACTCCCTGCATTGAATTCAGAACTACCGGAGGGATTGACCATAAACGATTTCCTACCCCATTGGTCATTATCCATACATAGCCTTTTCTCATCATTCCGACCTCTTTTGCCTTGGCAAATAGCTTAGTATAAAGTGTGGGCGACATGTGCACAATGAAGACTCTAGTTTGCATTGTCATTAACTTGTAAAGCTCTTTTTCAATTTGTACATCTGTAGCCGTTGCGGGAATGACACTCCGATAAGGGACATGAGCATCAACCTCTTGCAATGCATCAATTAAAAAGGGTATGACTCCCTCGCCGTATGTATTGTCTACATAAAGTGGCACAACTTGTCTCCATCCGAAGTTTTTAACAATGGCACTTATGGCTTTCACTTGGTGAGAGTCGGTTTGTGTAATTCGGAAGAAGTAAGGGCTTTGGAGTGAAGTAAGAGAGGGGCTTGTTGCAGAAAACGATAAAATGGGCACATGAGCTTGATCTCCAAGATTAACAACAAAGCTAGCCTGCATTGATGTCACTGGCCCAAGGATTGCTTTCACTTCTACATTCTTTATCAGGTCTAGAGCTGTGTCCCAATAAAAAAGGTGATTAGTGTGAATGATTAATTTATGATATTAGACATGGGGTTATTTTTAGTGTGCTTAGGAAGCTTTATTTTAACCTTACTTTGCTCTCTGTAACTCAAAAGTCACCACTTTACTTTTTGAAACTCAAAATTCTGTCCACCTTGACTTGTGGACTCTCTCTTCCCCCGAAAATTTATAGGTGGCCTCCTAAAACATATATGAAACTCAACACCCAATAAGACTATGCTACATATGCAATAATTTGATTATAAATCTCCATTATGCGTTAACACCCAACAATAAGAGAATATTAAGTTTAAAAGAAATTGAAGAGATGAAAAGATAAAAATTGGCACACCCAAATGAAACCCACATAACAAATTAATAGACCTAAGGTAATATGGGCAAATTTTGAGTTTTATAGAGACTCCTTTAAGTTTCAGGGGCAAAATAGGATCAAAATTAAGTTTCAGGGGACAAGATAAAACGAATTTTGAGTTTCAGAGAGTAAAATAGTGACTTTTGAGTTACAAGGAGTAAACTAAGATTAAAATCTAGTGCTGGGGCGTAGCTAGACCTGACAATTTCTTACACGACCCGCTAACACGACATGTAAATGACACGCAAATAATGAGTTTCAGGTTAACATGATAACTAATCGGGTCGTTATCGGATCATACGATAAGAACTTGTTATTAACAAGTCCTTAACAAGTTTACACGAGGGTAACACATGTGTAACCCGTTTCAACACGTTAAGAAAAAAAGTTATTTTAATAATTTTAATTTTTTTAAACTACTATAAAATACAATAGTTACAGTGGATATGTATATATTGTATATTATTAAGGGTAAATTACACAGTGCCCCTTCATGTTTGAGGTCTATTACAACCCCATACAACATCTTTAAAACATTTCACTTTCATACCTCACGTACTATTTTATTTCAAAATAATAAATCCGTTACATTTTCCATCCATTGATCCGTTAAGTGCTAACGTGGCCAAAAAAAATAATTTTTTAATTTAAAAAAAATCTAAATCTTTTAAATAAAATAAATATTAAAAAAAAAACCCAAAAGCAAACCCAACCCCCACTTCGTCTTCATTCTCTCCCCACCCCACAACCCAACCTGCAACCCAAAAGAAGAAGAGGAGGAAGAAAAAAAAAACCATCTTCATTTTCCCAGCCCCGCTTCCTTGCAACCCACCCCTTTCTTCCCCCCTCCCTTCTTTCCCAAACCCACCGCACCCATCCTCCAAGTCCTCCTCTGCACCCACCCTCTTCCCTCCTCTACACACCCCACTCTTTAAATCTATACCCATTGGGAAAGACGGGATCTGGGTTGTAGGGAAAGGGAGCCCACTCCTTAAATCCATATCCATTGGAGAAGACGGGATCTGAGTTGCAGAGGAAGGGAGATGGTTTTTTTTCTTGAGATGGTTTTTTTTCTTTCTCTTTTCTGGGCAGAATCAGATGAAAAGATTGAATTTTTAAAGGTTTGTGTTTGTCTTGTTTGTATGAGGGCTTTGAAATTGAATCCTCCAAGACTCCAAGGAACAACACAAATTAATGGTATATATGAATTTTGTGAAAAGAAGGCAGGCAAGATTCACTTTTGGTCTATCCTCAGATTATCTCCACTTTGAAAATTTAAGTTATTTTCTTCAAGTACAATATTACCATCATGGCATGGCTCGACACTGGAGGTTAGGCGAGATGTGTCGCAAGGTAGGGGGGTTGAGGTGTGTTGGGGAGAGGGGGCTACGGTGAGGTTGCAGGGATGGATAATGGTTGGGTGTGGGATGGGATTTAGGGAGGGATAGTCAATGAGGGGGTAGGGTGAGGTGATGGGATATGGGTTTTTTATGTTTTTTTTTTGGTTTGAAGATTCATGTTTAAAAAAAAAATTAAATATTTTTTTTGGCCATGTGGCACACATTTGGCAGCTACGTGACACAAATGTGGTAGCCACGTCAGCGCTTAACAGATTAATGGATGAAAAATGTAACAGATGTATTATTTTAAAATAAAATAGTACGTGAGGTATGAAAGTGAAATGTTTTAAAGATATTGTATGGGGTTGTAATAGACCTCAAACCTGAGAGGTTACTGTGTAATTTACCCTATTATTAAATATGTATTATTGTATTTTTATTCTATAAACATTTAAAAATTTTAAATTTTATTTATTTATTTATTTATTTTTATAATATACTATAGGCAAGGGTAAGATAAAAAAAAATTATAAAAACAGACTAGAAATAGAAATATCAAGTAATTTAAAAATACCAAACACATTAAAAAAATATAATAATTAATCTACAAGTGCGAAAGATATTAAAAAAATATGAAAACGCTCGTGATCACATCCTCTACGCTTTGAGGATGGGTATATCGTCGTTTGAATGTTTAAAACCATACAAACCATTGCGAATAGTATTTTTAAAGAGATATCAAAATAAATAAAATTCATAATTATTAATGTACAAAGTCTGAAAAATGTGAAAATGTGGTATGCACTAATTTGGTATTATGTTTTCTATTTTATTGGGTCAAATTATGTTTTTCATTTTCATTATTTTTTAACGGGTAATGGGTCGAGTCATATTACCTAATAATATCAATGGGTCGATTTCAGATTGGGTCATATTACCCGTTTATTTTAACGAGTGTTACAAGACAAGACCCGTTAAGATATCGGGTATGTTATGAAAATAAGACGAACACGAAAAACCCGACACAAAAGTCAGGTCTAGGTGTAGCTAAAAATAGTTAAAGGATCTGTTGGTATTCAACTAAGATTAAAGTTGCGTTACAGGAGGCAAATTGAGATTAAAATCGAGTTCCAAGAAACAAAGTGGTGACTTTGACATTCTTTTTCTAGTTAGAATGGTTAAAGGATTTGTTTGGTATTCAACTTCAATTAAATTTACTTAACTTTTTATGTCAATTTTTTTTATAAATTGAACTCAAAACCAATTAAAAACACACCCAAAAAAAAAAAAAAAAATCATTTTTTTGAGTTTTCAAACTCAAAACACTCTCCACTCTCTCACGCCAGATCCCTTATCCCTCTTACCTCCGTTAGCTCCATCAATGAGTTGATGGTTTTTTTTTTTATAATTATTTTTTGATTGCAAAGACTTACGAATAATTTTAAATTTTATAACAAACAAGTTTTTGAGTCCTATTAAAAATTGTTCTTTTAAGAAATGATCTTAAGAAATATTTTAAAAAGGAATGAACATTTTTAGTAGGATACCAAATGGTTTTTAAATCTTTATGAATTGCATAGTTAACTATGATTAAAAAATGATGTCAATATTCGCTAATACCCCGAATCTATAAAGAGACAACATTTTAGTTGGTCATCCAAGAATTTACAAAGCTTGACGGGACTAGCTACCTAACGCGGTTTGAAGAATATAACATTCCCTTGTCTTATTAAACATGGGTCGAAAATTGTAGGGTTTTGCACAACTGCACTTACAGACACACCTTTAACATAATATATTAATTGTTACACTAATTATTTAAACAAATTCATATAAAGCACACTCGAGGTATGTATCCTTCATTGTAATAGGAGATCATCATGAGAGAGAGAGAGAGAGAGAGAGAGAGAGAGAGAGAGAGAGAGAGAGAGAGAGAACCTGCAGCAGCTGCACCAACAACAGTTTGTTTGGAGTCCCTAGTGTTCAAAACAAGCCTGGTCTTGAAGTGAGCATGAGATGCATAGAAGTCCTCGATGGCCATTTTGATGCAACTCAAATACATCTTCCCGCTCTGATTGGGTAGATCGAGGTCAACAACAACACCCACATTCACTTGGATCGTTGTGTTTTTCGCTGCCGCTACCACCTCCGCATTGAAATTCCATGACAAGAGGAAGTGAAAGCAAAAAAAGACCGTCAAAAGTTTCTCGACGGTACTCATGTTTGTTGGAACAAAAACCTTCTTCATTTGTAAGTCACTTCTATTTGCGAAGCTGAAGCATATATATATATGTGAATATGCATGCTCATCGCTGTGACCCAATCTATACGGCCATAACAAATAATGTCACCATATATTATGAAAATTAAAATATGTTTTTCATATGTGTATGTTGAATTAACAATATTATATGGGAATTAAAATAATTTGTATTGACTTTGGTACTCTCTCTGTAGGCAAACCGTGTAGCTTGAGTCTTGACTATTACGTCACCATATATTATGAAAATTAAAGAAAAATCAGCCGCTGGTCGCAGTGACCAATCTATACGGCCAGAACAAATAACGTAACCTTATATTATGAATATTAAAATATGTACATTGAATTAACAAATAACGCGCGTGCAAAAAACATTTTTTGAATCTGGCGTGTTACGTGTGACTTACACGTTTTAAATGTATTTATATACGGAAATTGACAAAAGAAAAGTCAAATATTTGAAGTAAATGAATAACGAATTAAAGCAACTGAATTCACATAATAAAATTGGTCTCTATTGAATTTACATTAAGAATAGAAAAAATAATATTTATTAAACAACAGATTGAATTGCCTTATTGCTAGCCCATTGTGAGACTAAACCCACTCCCTCCCCCTTAGTGTAGATAATATCGGTTGTTCAAAAAACAAAAAAATAATCATTTGACAACTAGTTTAATCACATTATTATGTACGTGCGAAAGACCTTTTTTTATAACCAGCATTACACGCCTCTTAAGATGTTTTGAACATGTTTAAAAATAGAGAATGTTGATGCACAAAATCAGTGAGGACTTTGGTACAACAGAAAGTGTCAGGTTTGTGACCTTTGCTAGATTGCTTCGGTCACCAGTGTAGATAAGTATGTAAAGAAATAGAGGCAGGAAAGCAAACACAAGATGTACGTGGTTCACCCAAATTGGCTACGTCTACAGAGTAGAGGAGTTCTCATTAATTGTGAAGGGTTTACACAAGTACATAGGTTCAAGCTCTCCTTTTGTGAGTTATAGTGAATAGTTTAGTACAAAATGACATTAGGGATTCATTGTGGGAGAATGATCCCTATTTATAGAAGATAGTTTCTAGCTTTGTTCTGACATTGACACGTGTCATGTTGTGATTGGCCTCTGATGTTAACACGTGTCGTGCTGTGATTGGCCTTTGACGTTGACATGTGTCGTGTTATGATTGGCCTCCTGATTAGAGGGAAACTCTTGTGGGTCTTTGACGGTATAATGTTGACCGGTGCTTAGTAGTTTCGGGGTTGGTCAAGTATGGTACAAACAGTGCTCCCCTAAGTTCCCGAGTGAGGGAAACTTCTCGGTTGAGGACTTGCAAGATCTAAGCCACTGAGTAATCACGAAACTTCTAAGTCCTGAAGTGTGGTATCATCTTCAGTTGCCTCTGTCCCATAGGTATGAGTGGTATCTTGAACATATGTTGACGCACAAGGTAATGTATCATTTTCACTTGAAGCTTACTTGTAGTTTCAGGCTTGGTCAAGTGTGATACAAACCATATAGTGGGAGTCCCCCAAGTCTCTGACTGAGAAGATCTGCTGAATGAGGTGACAGACAAGGTAAGCAATCAGAGTCCCAAGCAAGCAGTCCCAGATTGGAGGTTTGACTTCGGACTCCGGTTGCTCGTTCTTTTTTCTCGTTGTCTTGCAGGTTGCATGAAGGATAAAGAGAAGCAAATGGATAAGAGACGATATGAGATACTTTTTCTTTTGAAGAGGTACTGGATGAATCTGTACGTGCTTTGTTGTACTTGTTGACCTTGCACAGGCTTATTCTTGAACTGGGCTGGAGGGTTTTCTGGTTTCTTCCAAAGGAGCGAGCCGACTCGAGAATTTGAGGGTCAAAACAACTCCATCAAATCTAGAGTACTTTCGATCCTGATGATATGGGATACTGTTGCTCTTCAGCGACGGTGCCAACGAAAGGTTGTTGAGGCTTTTTGAGTTCTTCGGATGAGGCAGTGATGCGGAGCTTGGTTTTGACCTAGACTCATTCATCTGGATTATGTGGTTCTGTAGAAAGGGTGTCGTGCCGTAGTGACCTGTTCCAGCTCATCGTTGACCCTTTTGCTTCAATCTTTTGCATATTCGAAGTGGTGTGTACCCTTTGCATTTGAATGGTCCTTCAGAACACTACTTTTTAGTGACTCATCCATGCTTGGTAGCTTTAGTGTAAATAGCCAATATTTGATCAACTATCATGTGGTATTTGCCAGAAGAACTTGTGACCTTGAAAACAGTTGAGGATGAGTACTCGAGAGAAATGTTAGGGAAGCAATCAGGCAAAAGTTCTAGGCAATCAATTCCAAATCGAAATTTTGACTTCAGGTTCCGACTGGTTGCTCTCTTTCTCCTTGTCCTGTAGGTGAGAACAAGGACAAAAACAAGGACAGAGAGAAAACATGATATGTGATACTCTTACTTTCGACCCTGATGATATGAGGTACTCTTGCTTTAGTGTGGCTTGTTTGCAGAGGTATTATCGGGGGGAAAGAAAGCTGAGTATTTCGAGAGGCTTTGTTGGGAGTGCCCTTTCGGATGTGAGGAATGGTTGAGCATTTCTTACAGATCTGCTTGGCTATGGAAGATGGAGGTCGACATATATAGAAATTTCCCCAATAGTAAGTGGTAATACTGTTCTTTTACCATTCTCGGTCATAACAATGTAGTTGGAGTTGCAAGGTTCACGTGTTGTCAGATATCTTTGGCACAGTGGTCTGTGGTATCCGGAAAGCTAATGTTGCGTGTGAAGAGTGTCAAGACATTTTATCCAGGAAAACCTGGCTCTCGAAATCCGGAGAGTGGTGTCTCTTCGATTTTTGAACAAACAGATCTGTTGAAGGTCTGGCTCTTCGAAATCAGTAAGAGCGGTGTCTCTTCGATTTTTGAACATGTAGATCTTTGTTGAAGATGCATTCTTGAGGAGGATGAAAAAGTAAGCCTTTTCCTAAGCTTGCTTTGCCATGGAGGACGGAAGTCGACATATATAGGGATTTCCCCCTTAGCAAGTAGTGGTGTCTTTCCTTTGCCCTTGTGGGTAATAGTAAGGTAGCTGACACTTCAAAATTCGCGTGCCTTAGCTTTGTCAGAGATCTTTGCCCAAGTTATCCTTGGTATCCGAGGAACTAATTTTGCATGTGAGGATTGTCAAAAAAATTTATCCATGAAAACCTGGCTCTCGGAATTCGGAGTATGATGCTTCTTCAATTTTTGAACACGTGGTCCTATTACCCTTCCTTTTATAGGGGTCCCAATTGTGTTCAAGGAGTACATTCAGAGAGCTACTGCTTGTAGAAATTCACTCTCATTTTCATACTTCTGAGATTTATTGGACCTCATTTTTCCTACGTCGTCTTTGAAAATGGCTTGCCTATCCGACTGCCGTTTTGACTTGAATGTTGTGGAAGAGGCATCCATGTCTCCTCAAGACAACATATGGCATCCATCATTCTTATCCCTTACTGGTCCTCTCACCATTGGGGACTCTGTGATGAAGAATGACCTGACCGCGACTGTGGTGGCCAAAAATCTTCTCACTTCCAAAGATAACAGGATACTCTCCAAAAGGTCCGATGAGTTGGCTGTTCAGGATTCTCTGGCTTTCAGTGTTCAGTGGCAAGTTGAGTTATTGATGGCGGAAGTGGCAAGTCTCAAACAAGAGATCAGAGTGCTCAAGCATGAAAATAGACAGTTGCACATGCTTGCACATAACTACTCCACGGGCATGAAGAGAAAGCTTGACCAGCTACAGAAATCTGATAGTCGGATTCTGAGTGATAATCAGAGGTTTGTGGATTTGTTCCAAAGGCATCTATTGCCTTCGTCTTCTGGAGCTTTACCGCGTATCGAAGGTCCAAATGATCAACCTTCGGTGCCTCCTCTTTCTGGGGTTTTGTCTAGTACTGAGGCTCCCAAATGATCATCTTCTAGTGCCTCATTTTTCTGGTGCTCTGCCTAGTACTGAGGCTTCTCATGAGTAACCTTGTGAAGGCTCCATCCTATTTGTTTGTTTTGATTTTTGTGTATGTTCATGTATGTAATTTATTGGAAATTCCAATAAACAAGCTTTACTTCTTTTAGCATATTGTGTTAAATATCCTAAGGCACCCTTCACTAAGTTCTTTGAATTTCTTTTTTTGTTAAAGTTTGCATGTCGAAACTTCGTGGGTGGATCTTGTAGGCTGCAATAGTGCTCCCTTAATTTCCCAAGTGAGGAAAACTTCTCGTTTGGGGACTTGAAAACTCCAAGTTATTGAGCAGTCGCGAAACTTTTGATTACCGAAGCGTAGTAGCATATGGTAGGAGTCCCCCAAGTGTTCGGGCGAGGAATTGACGAATGAGGTGTCTTGCTAGTAGTCAAGTTTTCAAATTACCAAAACCTCATCCTTTTCTTTGCTAAGTGGTAGCCCAAAACCCTTCCTTCATTTTTTTTGAAGGTTGTTAGGGCCCATAGAAAAAAGAGAGTCCAAGCCCTTTACAAATTTTTTTTTTCAAAATTTTGTGTTTGGGTATATAGCTTAAATGTTGAAGCTATTTTTGGGTGAAGCTTTATTTTTATTTTTATTTTTATTTTTGGGTGAAGCTTTGTTGGCACCATAAATTGATTTTGCTTCACACTATCTTGATCAAGAGTGTGTGAAGCTTTTAAGTTTTGTGGGTGGAGCTCTTTTGGGTGAAGCTTTTCTTTTTTGGTGAAGCTTTTTTTTTTTTTTTTGGGTGAAATTTTTTTTTTTTTTGGGTGAAGCTTTGTAGGGTGAAACTTTGTAGGGTGAAGCTTTATACGTGAAACTTTGTAGGGTGAAGCTTTATAGGTGAAGCTTTGTAGGTGAAGCTTTGTAGGTGAAGCTTTGTAGGGTGAAGTTTTGTATTGGCACCATAAATTGATTTTGCTTCACACTATCTTGATCAAGAGTGTGTGAAGTTTTTGAGAATTGTGATTGAACTCCATTGATGAAGCTTTGTGTTGACCCCCACATATTTTTTTTTGGGTGGAGAGAGGTGAAGCTTTTGTTGACACCATAACTTGATTTTGCTTCAAACTATCTTGATCAAGAGTGTGTGAGGCTTTTGAGAATTATAGTTGCCACTCATTGATGAAACTTTTGTTGGCACCATAAATTAATTTTGCTTCACAATATCTTGATCAAGAGTGTGTGAAGCTATTGAGAATTGTGGTTGAACTCCATTGGTGAAGCTTTTGTTGGCACCATAAATTGATTTTGCTTCACACTATCTTGATCAAGAGTGTGTAAAGCTTTTTGGCATTTTAGTTGCTCTCTATTGATGAACCTTTTATTGGCACCATAAATTAGTGTAAAGCTTTTTGGCATTTGTAGTTGCCCTGCATTTGTTGAAGCTTTTGTTGGCACCATAAATTGATTTTGCTTCACACTGTCTTGATCAAAAGTGTGTGAGGCTTTTTGACATTTGTAGTTGCCCTTCATTTGTTGAAGCTTTTGTTGGCACCATAAATTGATTTTGCATCACACTGTCTTGATCAAGAGTGTGTTTTTTTGACATTTGTGGTTGCCCTCCATTTGTTGAAGCTTTTGTTGGCACCATAAATTGATTTTGCTTGACACTGTCTTGATCAAGAGTGTGTGAGGCTTTTTGACATTTGTAGTTGCCCTTCAAATGAGAACGGAACTGACTGCTGAAGGTGAAACAGATAAATAGATAATGAGAATGTCGCCAACCTCGGGTTTGGAGAGTAGGGGAGCTTTACTCATGTACTCCTTGAGGTTCTTGAATGTATTGGCACACTCATCAGTCCATGTAATGTAATTCTTAATTCCTTTAAGTACTTTGAAGAAATGAGCACATTTGTCTGTAGCCTTATAGATAAACCTAGTCAAGGCTGCCACTTTGCTAGTAAGGCTCTGGATGTCCTTTGAAGTTACTGGTTCTTTTATATTGAGGATTGCTTTAATCTTCTCGGGATTAACTTCAATGCCTCGTTGGCTAATCACGAAGCCCAAGAATTTACCAGAGCCCACGCCGAATGCACATTTGTTGGGGTTCAACCTCATTTGATACCTTTTTAGTATGGTGAAGGTTTCAGATAAGTTAGTGATGTATTGGTCAACATGTTTGCTTTTGACTAGCATATCATCAACATAACCTTCCATGCTTTTCCCAATCTGTTCGGCGAACATTGAATTGACTAGTCTTTGATAAGTCGCCCCTGCATTCTTTAGGTTGAATGACATGACTTTATAGCAATATAGTCCTCTGTCAGTAGTGAAAGTTGTGTGTTCTTGGTCTAAAGGATTCATGAGGATGGTTATACCCTGAGTAAGCATCCATGAAGCTCAAGAGTTCACACCCTGTCGTTGAGTCGATAAGTCTGTCAATGAGAGGGAGGGTAAAACTATCCTTAGGGCATCCTTTGTTTAGGTCAGTGTAGTCGACACACATTCTCCATAAGACCTTTTGAAGCAGGAGACTTTCCTTGGTCGGATTTTCCTTGACAAGGACAACATTCACTACCCAAGTTGGGTAATTGAATTCGTGAACAAAGCCTATGTCTTTGAGTTTTTCCACCTCTGCCTTCATTGCTTCATATCGTTCGACATCATAAGATTTTCGCTTCTGTCTCAATGGCTTGGTCTTGGGATCAATACTCAAGCGATGACAGATGATATCGGGAGAGATGCCTGGCATGTCCTCATATGACCAAACGAAGACTTCAGTGTTCTCTTGCAAAAAAAAAGATCAGTGCCAACCGGATTAGTGGTGACAGGGTGGTGCCAATCTTCACTATGCGGTCCAGATAGTTTTTGGAGATAGAAACATTCTCCAACTCTTCAGCAAGTTGCACTTGCTGGGTGAAAGAGTCATTTCGTGGATCATCTGATTGATCATTGGCATTACGAAGGGCCAAGTTAGCCTCATCTAGGTTGGTCTTTGTGACTTGGCCATGCATAGAGAGGGTAGGCAAATGTTGTTGCTTGACTGAAGTGTTGTAACATGACCGCGCACTAAGTTGATCTCCTCTGAAGTAACTATTTACATAGGGGTTGGAAATTTCATCAACAACATATGTGTAGATACCATGGCCTTGAGATCATTAATGCATGTGCGCCCAAATATGACAATGTATCTTGTTGGGCAGTCAACCACCAAGAAGTTAGTGGTAATGGTAGCTGTGTAAGGGCCTATGCCAATGGTGAAGGGTAAGTGTATGCTCCCTAAAGGCTGCACGATATCACCGGAGAAGCTTATCAGAGAAAAAATCGAGCGATCGAGTAAGTGTTCGACCACATTGAGTGCCTTGAAAGCTTCAGCGAGTATGATATTGACCGAAGCCCTCGTATCTACAAGGATTCGTCGAACATCAAAGTTGGCTATGTGGGCTTCCAAGATTAGTGGGTCGTTGTGAGGGTAGATGACAACTCTTTCTTCCTCAGGGTAGAAACATGCTGGATCCCAGTCAGGCTTTTGATACTTGCCCCCTAATGTCTTCCACACGAAACACTTGGTGGCCAGGCCTCAAAGTTCGTTCATTGTTTTTCATGGCCATATTGAAGATTCAGATATGGGCGTGCCATCACTTATGGAATATATTACATTCACTTAGGCGTTGGCTACGGTTATCCCTTGGAGGGTGAATGAGGAATTGATCAATTTTTCCTTCACGTGCCAAAGCTTTGATATAGTCACGAAGGATGATGCACTTCTCAACTTCATGACCGTTATGTTCGTGGGAACAGAAAAACACACATGTGTTCCTCGTGGGCTTGTAATTCGGCTGCCTCGGTTTTGGCTTCGGTATCAGGTGAGCTATACTGGGGTAAAGAGCCACGTATGTGGCGTTCAAAGGTGTGTATGTCTCATACCTCGAGGTGGTGCCTGTCCTGACAAGTGTTTGGCCCACTGTATTGATTGCCTGAGGGCTGCCATTGTCGTGATAGTGCCCTTTACTCTTTTTACTAAAATGAGAGTGGTGGGGATGAAAATTCTTCCTTTTGCTCTGAGATTGATACATCTGCCAATTTGGCGAATGATTACGCAAGGCATGAGGAGGCACCCTTGCTGTTTAGAAAGTTGAGGTCTTCTCATTTGGGTGGGTTTGGCTTCCACTTCCCACTTGCTGATAAGGGATGGTTGTAAGGGGTTTCTCTTGGTATGTCTTTGCCTCGACAGAGGCATGGTTGTAAGCCTACGCCACCACTTGAGAGTAAGTCTTCCAAGTGTTGGCATTGATCATGTACTTGAAGAAACAGTCACGTAGGCCTGTCGTGAAGACTTTGAGGGCAGTCTTGTCATCTGCCTCAGCACGACGAGAATACTCATGGCTGAAGTAACGGGCATACTTACGTAATGACTCGTCAGGGTTCTGGCGAATAGTGTACAAGTCATCTGCAGAGTGTACGTAATCGGTTTGGAAAATGTGTTGAGAAACAAACAATTTCCTCAACTCTTCAAATGAGTCTACTGTTTTAGGTAGAAGATGGCAATACCAATTTAGAGCTCCGCCAGAGAGGGTCGAAGGGAAGAGAAGACATCGTTCTTCGTTAGTATGCATCTGGTATGCCATGGTGGACTTAAAGAGGTTGAGGTGTTCAATCGGGTATTCCCTCCTAGTATATAGTTGCAAACCGAGCTTCTGCTTTGTCTTCCCTTGGAGAAGGGTGTCGAGGATCCTCATTGTAAGAGGGCCAGGCCTAGGTTGGTTTCAATCAAGTATCTTAACTTGTTGTTTGGCCTTCAATTTGTTTACTTCTTCAAGGAGCTGTAGGACAATGGGTCCTGGATGGAGTCGTGTACCACTGGGGCTTTCTTTCGTAAATCTCCATCGCCTCTTTGAGGTAAGAAAGTTTGATCAAGAGAATGTGATTTTTCTTTGGACTCGTCGTACTGACTTCTAGGGTATGTCTGTCGAAACACCTCTGAGTCCCCTATACCCTTATGTTTCTATAGGACTTGTTACTCTTTCCCCAAATTGGTAGCCGGCCTGGGCCGTGGTAGGGGACGAGTCTCTCAGAAAGTCCCGACAGTTGGGTCATTGATCTTTGAGCTTATGTGGATGGGGTTATCTTGACGTTGCTTCAGGAAGTCTCGACAGTCGCAATAAATAGCTTTCGATCCTTTTGCCCCTTCTGCAAGGAGGTGTCTTCCTCCACTACTTCTGCTTTGGGTTGAAGCAACTGGGTTGACAGAAGTCTCAAGCTGATTATCACATTGATAGGTAACTCGATCTTTATCAGGGATATCCATGTTAGATGTCGGTGACCCTCTGTGTTAAGGGGCATTCAGATGATTGTTGACTTCTGTAAGGGCGACAAGCTCGTGTGTTTGAGCATTCTTAGCCCCTTGGAGCATCTCGAAGAGCTTCTTATACTGCTTCTGGAGGATCTAATTTTTCATTGCTATCTTGTTGTTTTGAGCCTCCAGCTCATTGACTTTAGCTCGAAGAGCAAACTTATTTCGTTCTTTCCTTCGCTGCCTCACAATATGCACAAGTGAAGTGTCATTCTATGTGCTGTGGTTCTCAATAAAATTTCTTTGAACCACCGAGGTTCTCAAAAAAAAAAAAAAAAAAAATATCGGGCTTTTCTACGATTTTCAATTGAATTGACATACATATTGTCCTTTTGTGGTGATTAATTAAATAATGGTTATGTTTATGGATCAAACAACGTAATTATTGCTCAAAAAAAAACAATGTAATTATATGTTTATAGTAGGGACATCTAGAATACACTCACCAATTATCTTGTGACACATTCCGATCCCGATATCCTCGGGACATCGAAATGGTCACGTGCTGATCGACACCCAAGGACAACGAAAGCCATTTAAAATGCATGACAATAAGAATAATTAAGGCTTTTGAATTTAAAAGTAATTAAATATATGAATGAGGAACTTGTTCAAAGCATACAGCTAACTAGAACACTAAAAGAATGAATATAAAATTGAATAAGCAAAATGATGGGTCCTACACCAAGAGGACTCGAAGGTGCTGATGCGGAAGTGCCTTGACGTCAAAATTGTATGCGTCGATTCTAAATCACGAAGGGGGTGCAAAACAAACATGAGTGAGCCAAATTGATATATATATATATATATATATATATATATATATATATATATATAATAATAAATAGCTATCAACATACTAACCTCCAACTTTTATGAAAACATCAATAGCATAATATGTAATAGGTTTTTTTTGAAAACCCTAGCATGCCATAAAACCTTCACAAAACATATCTCATATATTGTGTGCTAATAGTGGTATCAGTATCAATATCTATTCAAACAGAACCATTCATTTGCCAAACAAGTCATTTAGAACTCTTCATTCATTTGCCAAACAGGCCTAACCTACGCCCGGCACATAGCTAATATCAATAACATTGCCAAATAGGCCCAACCTATGCCCAGCACGATCCCAATATAATCATCATTGCCAAATAGGACCAACCTACGCCCGACACGAAGCCAATATAATCATCATTGCCAAATAGGCAGAACAGTGACCACTAGATACGCACAAAACCAATGAATATATATATATATATATATATATATATATATATATATATATATATATATATATATCTCAAAATCAACTTCATAGTATAAAGTCATCCATCATCTATACTATAAATGAGTGTTCAAAAACATGTTCTAAATATTATATCATCATCCATCATATATCTTATAAAGAACATGGGTTATAGAAAAAAATAGTATATTTCGAACTAGCCTCAGTAAGCATGTTATCTCATAAAACGTTTCATAAAATGTAATCATTAAATCATGTTTTTCATGTGTGCATTTCTACTACTAAAACATGCATTTTTAGAAAAGGTCCACTCATCGTACATCGTTGGTGTTAAGCTGTACTAAAAGGAATAACGGAAACGCCGCTATAAATTGCACATAAGTACATAAAGAGTACAATTAACAAAACTATACTCAAACGATTGAATTTGGAGAAACGGACGTAAAAAATGGGTCAAGGACGTCGAATTTAGCCTAAGAGGGGTCTCGGACGAAAACCCAAAAATTGGTCAAAAAGTCAATGTTGATCAGTCAAGTCAAAGTCAACGTTGACTGTTGACCGGGTCAATGGTCAGACTGGGTCAAAGTCAACAGGTCTAGGAAGGTCAAATTGGGTCAAGGGTCAACCAGGTTGGGCCTAAAGGATTTGGGTCCAAAGGTTTAAAGGGTTTGGGCTTTAAGCCCGTCCCACTTGTCTTTTGGGTTTGGAATTTAAAAAGGATAAATAAACTAAATTAATGGGTTTTGGGCTTTGGGTTTTAAGGATTTGGGCTTGAAGGCCCGGTTTGAAATCTAGGTTGGTTTAATGGGTCGGGTTGGTCCGTTTTTCAGGCCATCATTTGGCCGGTTTCTGGGCTAACTTCAAACGCTCGTAACATCTTTGTTACTCAACCAAATTAAGTGATCCAAACATGAAAATTGTAGTACTCGATGAGAGGAAGAGAATGGCACCATGCATGACATCTAATTCGCCATAGTTTGGCGGAAAAATGCCTCGAAATCCGTGGAGGTTGTCGAAAATTGGGTAAGATTCAAATGAATATAACTTCTTCAATACTCAACGAAATTGGGTGAAACAAAAAGGAAAGTTGTAGTACTCAGCAAGACGAAGAGACTGATGCCTTGTATGTTGGCCAACCAGCTGTGGTTTGGCCGAAAATGGGCTCAAAAGTGGCGGTCTGCGTCGAAGTTCGTGTATGGGCTTCATGGTTCGACTTCCAAGATGCCAAGACTATGGTTGTGTTCGTAGTGACGAGATAAAGACGATGGTAATGTCAAAATTGTGATTTGATGATGATTTTAGGATATGGGTTATGGGTGTGGCACGGTGAAGGAGAAGAAGAGAAAGAAATAGTTGAGAGTTTTTTGGGGAGAGACACGGGAAGGGATGCATGGAGATCCCAATTAAGAACCAAAAATCATTTTAAAAGGGAAAGATCTCAAACAATGTTTAATAACGGGGGCGGGGTTTTACAGTCTACCCCTTTATATAAAATTTCATTCCGAAATTTGAGATGACTTGCTACACTGAAAAACTCAAAAATAGGGAGAAAAATATATACACACACATTATGAAGAAATCAAGTCAAAGCGGTTGCACCAAAGGGAAAATGCCACACCGTCATGATTGGGTTGCAATGATTCTATCTTTCGTGCTTCCAGGCTCATACCTTCTTCCCCCGTCAGTGTAAAATTATAAAGCTATAAAGTTGAAAATATATATTGACGTAGGGTCAAAAGTAAGTACGTAAAATACGGTAACATCAAAAGATATATGTACTCACATATAGGTCAAAAACTCTTACAACCTTAAAATTGAAAGTGGAAAAACTCGACCAAACCTTTGTAACTTTGAAAATATGTTAAAACGATAATGAGGTAATTTAAAATACTTGTGTTGAAACCAACCAAAAACAAAAATGGGTTTTGCCCAAGCAGTAATTTTCCAAGAATGCACAATTTCCCAAAACCTGATTTTGATATTCTGAATATCACTTTTCCTGCAAAGTGAGTGCATACAAAGATTGTCCAATTCTTGCCTCGACCGTGTTGTCGTACTGTTCCAGAGCACACTAATCATATCTACTAGAAGTGTTTCAATATTGACGTACTTACAGAAAAAGAAGTCCTGGAATGAAACAGTGGGAAAAATGCGTTGAGACGAACACACATCGTTGAAAATGAACTATTAAAGTACTTAAAGTATGATGTTATGTCTATGAATTATAGCAAGATGGTGATGCAATCAGCTGACTACCTGCACTACAACCTTCATCAAACTTTTACTAAAATACGGCTCAAACCTCACACCCACGTGCTCGCGAACCAAAGGATCCTGGTGTGAGGTAGTAGAAAGCTGCGTTGAGGCGAAAACATCACATTATCGAAAAGGTCTACCAGAATACGATATGATGGTTCTGAATTGTAACAAGATAATGAGTGGTGACTATTTAATTTTGCATGAAGATAGTGATGCAATTTGTTGATCACCTGCACTACAATCTTCACCATTCTCTTACCAAAAGCGATTCAGACCTCAAGGTCACAAGAAACTCTTCTTGATAAGTTTGGTAGGCTAGCCAGAAGGTTAGAAGAACACTTTAAGATTTGAGGATCAAAACAAGTCTATTAAATCTAGAGTACAAGATATCTGAATTTGAATAACTAACTCTGTTGCTTGAGTTCATACAAGTACCTAGCTTGACCGTTAAGGTTTATGAATCGTTCAAGACCTGATGTTACACACCTGAAAACATCACTGGTCACACAATTTTGTTCGACAACTCGTGAAATAATTTGGCATTTGGAACCTCCTGACAACTTATAGGGTTTCAGTAGATTCAGCTTGGCAGCTTTTCCAATCCAATACGGTCTCAATGGATAATTGTCCGCTTAGGTTCGGATGATCAAGATGAGCTTTTTTTGAGTATTTCTACTGAGGAGTTTCGCAACATAGACATTTATGTACTCCGGTTAGTAAGGATGAAACATTTCTCGCTGTAGAGAAAACGCCACTAGATTTTTCAGCAAGGAAAGTAGTTACCAATTCTAGGGCAAGGAAAGTAGTTACCAATCGTCAAGAGGCACATGCGTGACTCGGTCCTGCTGCATCAACGTGCAGCCAAACATTTAAATAATACACCACTGCAGAATTTGAAAAGTGTAAGAACTACGATCAGATGGAACGACACTTTGTTGTCAAAAACTTCATTCACTATCAGCAGCGCAATAAAACTGACTAGTTTTTTAGCCAAAAAGAAATAAGGCTAAGCTTAAAGAAAAGTTAAGAATAGCGGGTAGGAGGGACAAATTAAGGATATTTCGCATTTCACCACCCTGTGGGTAAATTCAATTTCTAACGGTCGTAACCCCTTTTGGAAATTGATAAGAATAACGTCTATTACCAAAGAGCCTCCCAAAAAGTATTTAGATGCCCACAGAGAACCCATTTGAAATATGTACCCTAGGATTTAAGATAAGTGGCTACCATGTTAATAGTAGAACTAAAAGTTCGAGCCAAGTAAGCAGAAAATGAGAAGTCACATTCCTCAATAAGCAGTATTTCTTGGGAGCCGTTGAAGTGTTCAAACGACCTTTCCATTTTTGCTTAGCAGCAGATTTCTAGTCAAACAAGGTCAATGTTGGTGGAAAGAAGGACTTGCAAGTAATCAACCTAAAGCCCCACGAGAGCATACACAATACGAGGGAAGTGTGAATTCTACATGTGCAAGACGAGTAAACACAACGTGTCTTCCTAAGAAAGTATTTAATCTGGACGAAGTCAACGCTCGAAGAATTTGCTGTGAAGCTGACGATCAATGGTTAGGGATTTGGACTTCGTCACTAGAGTAAGCAAGAATGGTTATCGTTAGAACAATCACCAAGAACTGTTTTAAAGATACACACGAATTTCCTCGACAGGAATGAGCTCGAGAACATTGATTTGATCCCACCAACTACCACTTACTAAACTTTATCACAACTAACGCTTACTCGCTTTCTCCAACATGCACTTCAAAAGTTTCGAGCAATTACCATTAAGACATGACTCTGCTCACCATTCATGGGGAACGCATGTCGCAGAGTGACATCACCATTTCACAATTTCAGTTGGTCTTAACCAAATTGTACCACTAAGATTTTTTCGTTTACTTTGCCCGTAATTCCTAAGGAACACATGTTATAGAGTATCGGTCTGATGTTGAAAGTCATCCGATAATCCATTTCGTCATTGCGGAGGCACAATCCTGACATGAATTCTTGTATTTTCAACTAGAAAATGGCAATTCAAACGGAGAATGGTTTGCATAATTGCGCCAAATGGCACCAAATCCAGAAGTCGTGATATCTAAATGACGCAATGACGGACACACTACTACAGTAACAGAAGATCCTAAGTATGCTTTGAACAAACCACGCTTTTATACCAATCTGACACGCTCCGATCCTGATGTCCTTGGAACATCAAAATGGTCACGTGCTGGTTGACACTCGAGGGTGACGAAAGCCATTTAGAATGCATGATAATAAGAATAATTAAGACTTATGAATTTAAAAGTAAAGGAATATATGAATGAGGAATGTGTTCAGAGCATATAACTAACTAGAACACTAAAAGAATGAATATAAAATTACATAAGCAAAATCATGGGTCCTACACCGAGAGGACTCGAAGATGCCGATGTAGAAATGCCTTGACGTCGGGATTGTATGTCTCAATTCTAAGTCTTGAAGGGGGTGCAAGATAAACATGAGTGGACCAAGTTTATATATATATATATATATATATATATATAAAACAGTTATCAACATACTAACCTTCAAGTTTTACGAAAACATCAATAGCATAATATGTAATAAGTTTTTTGAAAACCCTAGCATGCCATAAAACCTTCACAAAACATATCTCATATATAGTATGCTACTAGTGGTATCAGTATCAGTATCTATTCAAACAGAACCCTTCATTTGCCAAACAAGCCATTTAGAACTTTTCCTTCATTTGCCAAAACAGGCCCAACATATGCCCGGCACTAAGCCAATATAATCATCATTGCCAAACAAGTAGTACAGTGACCACTAGATATGCATAAAACCAACGAATATATATATATATATATATATATATATATATATATATATATATATATATATATATATATACAGCTTTCCTTACCGAAAGGCTTAGCTATTGCTGGTGCGGATGCAGAACAGAATATTAATGATAAAAATCTGAGGTTAAAAACCATGGTGAAGATCAAGCATATATGGAAAATAATTTGCATAATGAAATTAATGAATTAAAATTAATGATGCAGATAGATGATGAAAATAAGTTTTTATTAAAACTTTGAAATTGTAACTTACAACAGGTGATGGCTATTGCCGATCAAAAATGAAAGCAGAGATAATTGAGCTCACAGGCATCTCTCTCTTCCTATTCTAGATAGTGTTTACAGTGTATGATATTTTTCTGATAAGAAAATGGTTCTTTCTCTAAAGAGAAGGATTCTTCAACCGTCTTCCTCTTCTTCTTGATATAGGCCAAGGAGAATTATTGAGACTGAAGCGGGAAAACCGGAAGGCATGTGCCTCTGCTGGAAAGAGCCGAAAGCGGAAGATGCTGTCGGTTCCTGTGGATTCACGCGGGTGAATCATGATGGATGAATAGTAAAAAGTGATTTTACTATTCATGAATAGTGACCTGTCTGCTACTGCAGATGATTCCAGAAATGATTGCTGCTGACGAAGCTGCTTTCGGTGCTGGGATACGACTTGATCCTATTGGACTCTACGTACTTACAAAATGGAAAGATTACATACTTGTAATTGTTTTGGATACAAAATGAAACCTAATTACAAACTAAATGGGTCTTGGGAGTCTCTGTAGACTGAGTCGGCCCAATTAGTGATGGGTTGCTGAGATGAAGCATCTGAAGAATTTCCGGATTCGGAGTCAGAATTATCCTGCTGTAGCTGGGCTGCTTCAGCAAGAAGTCTTTGGGCCAGGTCCAACTTGGACTGCTTCTTCTTCGAGCTGGACTTGGACTTGGATGAACTAGCAGTAATACCTTTGAGAGATGGGCTTGGACTAATGTCTGATAATGACTGGATGTTGAATGGATCAGGCTGAAGTTCTCCAGGAGAATGAGCTGTAGGCAAGGCCTGGGTTGATTGGGCTGCTAAGGCAGAAACTTCGTTGGTGGTGATGGGGAAATCACGGAGGACCACGTCGATGATCTTCTTGTGATTGAACTTGTCCCACCATTTGACCATGCGTTGTCTATGGACTTCCTTGGCTTCGGCCTGGTAATTCCACCGCAAGATCCAAGAGACCTTATACTTGAACATGAACAGTGCAAGTAGTGGAATATCTTCGTCGAAGCGACTGCGATCGAACTTCTGCTTGAAGGATTGCTCAAGAACCTCCATGAGTTCGTCAGGAATGATGGCGGCATAAGGGCCATGAACTGTCCACCAACGGTTGAACCATGCTGGAAAGTTGAGTCTGAAACTTTTGTCAATGGTTATAAACCATGAATGGCTAAAATCTTCTGACTGGTGCAAGAAAATGTTAGTCCATGCTTGAATGTAATCAAAATAACTATAGTTGCTGAAATGGATGGGTAAAATGTTGCTGTGAAGGGGTTTGGTTTGGTACAAGGGGATTCCCCATTCTTTCTCAGTGAGGAATTTTCCAATGGAAAGGGAATGGTAAAGAAGTTTGTTTTGGTGGGTTGTGGAGTAGATAGGTTTGATGGAAACGGATGATGTCTCAGAGAGGATGGCAGTATAAAAGTGGAGTGATTTATGAATCTCTGAAGGTTGGTAATGGAAATTTGGAGGGAAAACCCTTCTGGCAATTTGGTCTGGTGGCTGGTTATGACGAAAGTCTTTTGGGATGGAGAAGAGATACTCTGTTGGTTCCTTAAGGATATAAGGAGATGTTTTTGTGAAGCTGGGAGTTGGAGATGGCGATTGCCGGTAAGTTGATGCATATGGATCATAATCCTGAACCAAAGCTGACTGATAATTTGGTCGAGGTTGTTGGTAATTAGGTCGGAGATTTCCTATGGTTGATCCTAAAGGAGTAAATCTGTTTGTGATGGCTAAGGCCGAGGAACCGGGAATAGATTCCTTTTTTGGTGGTGGTGAAAGAGAAGGAGGAAGCCTTCTTTGTTGGGCATTGCCTTTTTGAGAATCCTGAGGGTTTTTCTGTTTGTCAGTCATTCTTCCCCTGCAAAAATTCTCTGGTTAAGAAATCTGGAATGCAGTTATGGCTGCCTTTAATGTATTCAATGTCAAAATCAAAGATTGATAATATGGCTTGCCATCGTGCAAAAATCTGTTTTGATGCAATGTTTTGAACATCATTTTGTAAAACATGCTTTGCAGATTTGCAATCAACTCTAATGAGAAATTTTTGATTTAAAAGATCATCTTGAAATTTGCTAATGCATAATACAAAAAATCTCTTTTTTGATAGTACTATAATTAGTTTGTGCAGGATTCCATACTCCTGAATGGAAACGAACAATCTGTTCAGGAGAATCTGGAGAAACTTTCTGTTTGAGGATACCTCCATAACCGATATCCGAAGCATCGGTTTCCACTATTTTGAAAGAGTGGGGAGTTGGAATGCCGAGACAGGGCAATGTCTTGACATGATTCTTGATCTGTTTGACAATAGAAGTATGAATGGAAGACCATGCTGGGGGATTATCCTTAAGTCTATCAAACAAGGGTTTACATTGCTGACGGAGATGAGGATAAAAGTCAGAGACATAATTCAAAGAACCTAGAAAACGCTGAAGTTGGGTTTTTTCAGTAATCTGGTCTGGGAATTTGTCTGCAAACTGGATGACACGGTCTATGGGTTGAATGGTAGACTGATAAATGTTGTATCCTAAAAACCTAACTTTGGTTTGGAACAACTTAATCTTAGTGGCTGACACAACCAATCCATTTGATCTAATGATCCTAGCAAACAAATGCAGATGCTTCCAATGTTCATCTATTGACTGTGAATAAACAAGAACATCATCAATATAAACAATTGTAAAATGACTATATTGATTAAAAATCTCATTCATAATATTTTGAAATTCACTTGGAGCATTCTTCAAACCGAAAGGCATTACATTCCACTCATAATGGCCGAAAGGCGTCACAAAAGCAGTTTTATACTTATCAGATTCATGAACTTGGATTTGCCAAAAACCTGATTTCATATCAAACTTTGAAAATATAGTTGCTTTATTAAGCCTTTTAATCAAATCTCTTTTGTTGGGGATTGGATATCGAATCCATTCCAAAACAGCATTCAAAGGTTTGTAGTTAATAACTAATCGAGGAGACCCTCTTTCTAACTCTGCACTTTTCTGGACATAAAATGCAGGACATGACCAAGGAGACTTGGATTTGCGGATAATTCCTTTAGAAAGAAGATCCTGAATCTCTGTTTTACAGAAATCCATTACTTCTTGACTCATTTGGATGGGTCTAGCCTTAGTAGGTATCTTGGAATCATTAAACTCCTTAATGTAAGGAAGTTTAACAATGTGTTGTTTACGGTGCCAAAAGGCGTTTGGAATATCAGAGCAAACTTCTCTGATAAGATGATCCTGGAATTCAGATATACGTCGAGTCAAAGACTCCTGCTTGAGCTGTTCCTCAACTCGTTTGTGATTAATTTCTACCTTCAAGAAATTAATATGATTGGTCTTATTAGTGATAAGACTGATGGATCGCGAAACGCTATTTTGCTGAAGGAGCCTAAGCTTCCTAAGGTCTGTCTCTAGGCAGAACTCAAAGGTAACTTTCTGTCCTAAGACTTTGGTGGTAATCCTATCATGATGGACCGTAAAAGGATAGATAAGAGCTAGGAAAGGTAATCCTAATATGATTGGGTCTGAGATGTTTTTGATGAGAACGAATGGCGTTTTGAAACACACATTATCTTGACAGACATGTGCTTTGGGAATTTCGAATTTTAATTGCATTGGAGACAGATTTGCAGCACTAAGTACTTCATTGGATTTATGAAAATACTTAGTAGGTATTAACCCTTCTTGAATACAATTCAAGTCTGCTCCTGAATCTATCAAAGTAATTGCCTTGAGATGAAAGTCATCGATTATTATCGTTATGACAGAATACCATTTTCTAATCCTGATTTTGTCTAGAAGACCTAGAACTAGATTTTTTTGGGAAGGAGTCCTAGATGAGGATGGGGATCCTGAATGGTGGTCTGATGAAGAAGAGCTATCCTGTCCTTCATCATGGTTGGCTAAAGCCTGTGTCTGGACTTTACTAAGTTGTGTACGAATTTCTAGGTTTTCGGACTTTAGAAACCTAATTTCGTCTTTGACTTTGTTAACTTCTCTATGGAGATCCTGAAGGGTGACTTCTTTCTTAGACTTACTAAACCTTTCTAGGGTTGTGCTAAGAGAGATTTTCTGGGATGACTGAGGTTGGCTAGGGCCGGTGTCATCTGAAGAAACTAATTTCTTAAGTTTCTTGAGATAGAAGGTTTTGAGTTCAGGGTCATCGACCTTAGAGATTAACTCGAGAAGAAGAGTCTCTTGTTCTTCTTGCTTACTAAGCACTGAGACCTTTTTACAACAAGCATCAGTACAACCTAGCTTGATGTCAGGCGAAGAAAGACTGGAAGAAGAGTTGGAGTCAGAAGAAGAAGAATGCAAATCGTCTTCTGATTGACTATGGTCTGTGTCTCTAAGTTCCAGAACTTGGATGAGATGAAGTTTCTCTTCGTCAGAGATCTTCAGTTGGTTGATGGTGTTTTTGACTCTACACTTATTAGCGTAGTGTCCGAATTTGCCACACTTGTAGCATTTTCCTTTTTGACTATTGTCTTTCGAATGGAATTTTCCAGAGGATTTCCTCTTTCCTTTCTTCCATTTGGATTTTGGTTTTTCGTAAAACGAATCGGGTTGGAACTGAGTTTTCTTATGTTTCGGGTGCTTCCTACTGGAGTACTTGGTTGGATACCTAGAAAACTTCTCTGACCTATGGGGCTTTTTCCTATTGGAAGGTGCTACGGGAGGAAGACCGTACTGTTCACAAAACGTTCCTAGTTCATATTTGGCTATGGCCTTGTCTTTGTTGACTTGCCTTGATATTTTTATATCAATGCACATCTTTAACCCTTCCTTCTGGATAATATTGATAATATTTCCATAAGTAAGAGTATGATATGGTATAATACCATCGTCGTTTACTAACGTCGTTCTAATCTTATGGGCGAAAAGATTAGGTAAGCCATTTATGAATTTTTCTTTCCAAAAAGGCTGGTTACTATCTTCTCTGAGCATGACTCTTGAGAGAAAAACGTCTTTGTACCATCTGAAATCACTTAAGGTTGGACACCTTAAATTACTCAGTTGGTCGTGAATTCTGGTGGTAATGTTGGAAGGAGTACCTATGAAATGTTCTATGATTGTGAAGAGAAGAGTGTTGACCGCGTCAGGGATACCCTGTCCAATCTGTTCGTTAAAGAGAGGAATTCCTTCCTCATCTTTCTTGACCGCATTACGGATTTCATTTCGAGAGATTTCAGTGAGATGTTTTTCCCACCAGGAATGAAGCATTCCCGTAAAGCCGGTGACCAAAAGATCAACAACTTGGGTCTGCGATAGATTATGGTTGGTAATGTAACTATTAGCAACCATAGAGATGTGTTGGAGTTTGTTTAATATCTCTTGTTCTGACAAACCATCTATATTCCATTCATAGAGTTTATCAGAGGATACTGAGAATTGGTTTTGGAAATTCCTTTCCTCAAACTGGAGGTCAGGAGGAGTTGGTCTGGGATACCAGTTTTTTGTGAGAGAAGTGGGATTAAATCCCTTGTTAATTCTCTTGAGTTCAAGACTCTGAAAGGCTTCTTCCATCTTGTGGATAGAATTAGCACTCTCATCTTCTGAATCTTGTTCTGAAGAGGATTGAGATGAGTCGAGTCCTTTACCGTGATTAATCACGTGAACTCCTTTTTCTGGCTTTAGCTCAGCGAGCATCTGATCTATTATCTGGGATGTGGAAGCTACTTTAAGTGAGGGAGACTCCTGGAAGGTAACCAAAGGTTTTTCACTTGGAGTAGGCTTGGGTAAAGACAACCTATCGATTTTGGTTTCGATTTTGTCTAACTGTTTGCCTATGGTGTGGAGACTCTGGTTAGTGTAGTTGTTCTGTTCTATGACAGGCTTGACACTAGCATCGTCTTTTGGGATCTTAAAGGGAGTGGCTGGTATTTGCGTATTGGCTGTGGTGATTAAGATCTTTTCTTGTGGAGGATGACTTGAGGAGACAATTGTCTTGTCTTCTTTAAGCCAGTTTTGTTTGGTTATTACCTCTAGCTGTTGTTGTTCAGGTTCATAATATCTTTCAACATAATCGAAGAAAAATATTTCAGTCTTGATCGTTTGCATGAAAGCTTTCCATTTATGGTAAATTTCAAGCTTTTCATCCTGAGTGTATTTGTTTCTGAATCTGTTCCTGCGTGGAACATTTTCTTCGGCTTCGATGTCTCTATTGAGTCTTTTGTTATTAGGCTTGAATGGCTTATTCAAGACTAACAACTGAGCATTGACTTGACCAGCGTCAAAGTCAGACTCTGTAGGGGAGGTTGGTTCTTCTGTCTTAGAGGAGTTGGGTTGGTAGACTGGGTTGGTAACCTGAGCTTTGGTCTCTAAGGACTGGAGCTTAAGTTGGATAAGGTCGTCTACTAACTCTTGTTGGGTGACAGAGGAACTGGTGTCTACGGACTTTAATTTCCTATTGACTAAGGAAGCAATGAATTCTTTATCCTGACCCTGTCTATCGGATGACATGGATCCAGAGAAAGAATGTCTTCCCGACATGGAAGGTGTAGGAACTATGGGTTTCCTAATTGGTCTACTGACATTGATTTTGACTGTACCATCGAAATATTGTTCGATGCTGTCAAGATCAACCAGGTCATTTTGGATACTGACTGGTTTACTATCATTAATCAAATACCATTCTGCAGGGAGACTGATATCTGACCACCTAATGGTTCTTGGCACACTAATGTTAGCGTTTTCTAATGAAGATTGGATGAGGATGGTATGATCCTTCGGACTCTTGGAAAGAGCCTGAAAGTTCATATTTGTACCAGTTACTTTGTAATTGATACGGTAAATGAGTGCCAGAGGCTGTGTTCCTTCTAGGACATGATATCCTGAAGTCTGGGTATTGAGTGTGAGCGCTTTCAAGATATGAGGATCTGAAAGACTTAACGTAAGGTCTGTATAACAGTCGAAGTGGATAGGTCCATTGGAAAGGCTGGATTCAACCATTCCAAGAATACTATCCTTGAAATTCAGAAATCTTGCATCACGAAGACACAAGAGCATGGAGGTATTTAAACCTCTTCGGGTTAAGGGTTTGACTGCTACCTGTACTAACCCTATATGTATGAAGTTATGACCATCTTTTCTATGTTTCTTAATTTGATGGGGTGAGAAGAGTTGGCATTCTTCTCGGTCTTTGCTAAGAGCATATGTTTGTTCTACGGTCTTAACATGATGTTCTGACCTAAAAGAGGCTACTGCCCATTTCTTTTTATAAATATTTTTTGAAGATATTTTTGGAATGTTCCAATCGCCAAAACCTAGACTACTGTCTGTTTGAAAATCAAATTTCTGTTCTTCATTAACTATGTCAGGTATGCTGTCTAGATGCATACTAGAGCTACTGCTAGCCATTGAATTACTTCTAAACAATTTACTCATAAAGCACAAATTCAAACAATCACAATACAGAAAACTTATAAAGCGAACCTCTAATGCTTATTAGCTATATCCCTTCCCGCTCATGCACTCCGCTCATGCCTCTACCTCGGGACTTACTGTTTGGACAACGCGCCTTACTGTTTGGATCGGGGACACAGAAAAATCACACAAGGGGTTAGCTTACAAGCTATCTGGAAAATGAATGCAAGAACAAGTACTAAATTTATAAACTGAAGATCTCTGACGAAGAGAAACTTCATCTCGGTAGTCAGTATATATATATATATATCTCAAAACTAACTTCATAGTATAAAGTCATCCATCATCTATACTATAAATGAGCGTTAAAAAACATATTCTAAATATTATATCAGCATCCATCAAATATCCTATAAAGAACATATGTTATAGAGAAAAATAGTATAATTCAAACTAGCCTCAGTAAGCATGTTATCTGATAAAACGTTTCATAAAATGTAATCATTAAATCATGCTTTTCATATGTGCATTTCTACTATTAAAACATGCATTTTTAGAAAAGATCCACTCACCGTATACCGTTGGTGCCAAGTTGTGCCAAAAGGAATAACGGAAACGCCGTTATAAATTGCATCTAAGCACATAAAGAGTACAATTAACAAAAATATACTTAAATGATTGAATTTGAGGAAACAGGCATAAAAAACAGGTCCAGGATGTGGAATTTAGCCTATGAGGGGCTCGGACAAGACCCAAAAATTGGTCAAAAAATCAACATTGACTGATCAAGTTAAAGTTAACACTGACCATTGACCGGGTCAAAGTCAACGGGTCCGGGTCGGTCAAACTAGGTCAAGGGTTTGGGTCAACCGTGTTGGGCCTAAAGGGTTTGGGTCGAATGGTTTAAAAGGTTTAGGGTTTAAGGCTAGCCCACTTGTCTTTTGGGTTTAAAATTTAAAAAAGGTAAATAAACTAAATAAATTGGTTTTGGGCTTTAGGTTTTAAGGATTTGGGCTTGAAGGCCCGGTTTGAAATCTTGGTTGGGTTCAAGTCTGGGTTAATGATGCGTTGTAAAACAACACACAAATTAAACCCTCTTGTTGACAATTGTAGTATAGATGTAAGTAGGGATCGTTCTAGGCCGGGAATTAGGAGGGATTGCTAATCTATTCTAAACTGATTTAAAAACACTAAATAAGACTCAAAAACACAAAACTAGGCAAAAGACACTTAACTAAACTCTAATAACTCAAAACACACTAGAATGACTCAAAACAACCAAATTGACTCAAACTAGACAATAGGGACTGATTTGGACGAAAATAGACTCAAGGAACTAACTAAACACAAATTAGGACAGATTCTAACTAAATTGACACTACTTAATGATGGAGGGTTTGGTTTGCACGAAAATTGAAACTAAAACTAAACAAACTTGCAGAATTAAACAAAGACATAAATTAAGGTAAATGGATGGGTGATGGATTAGCTAGAGGGTTCTTCTCCACACATGACACACTTGCATACAAACCAATTTTCATTTGTTCTTTCAATAAACCATGAATCTCAACACCCCAGATTAACCGTGAACAACACTTTTTTAACCTTCAAGTTTTCCTTAAGTTATTGAATTGGACGGAAAAGCGCATACAACAATTCAAAACATTCTTCAAAAGTCCCCTACGTGAACATCACAATAGAGATACAATTAAAGATCATTAAGCTTTGTGAAAACTATAAGCATTGACGAGGCATTCGTAACTATGAACAACATGATACTCTTGCCAAGAATTCACTTAACGCGATTGTGACTAGCAACCTCCACTACTTGTGAATATAAGTTCATAACGATTAGGTGAAAGTTCCTTATATTCTAGCATCAAATTCATGCATGCAAACTAAGTATGCATCCTTAATCGACATACAAGAATAAGTTATAAATCAAGCAGTTAAGCAAATTGAATTCACAACTCATGAAATCACAACTGAAGGTAATCAATTCATATTACAAATATGTTCATGGCTTTGAATCAACCTCTAGCCAAAACGAATTTAGTTCCACATATTTGCAATTAAACAACTATAATTGAATTTAAACATGATAAACAAAAATAGAAGACACCTAGAACGCTCCAACAATCCAACGTCTTGAATGGTTAGCACAGCTCCAAGTCCTCCTTTTTTCTTGCAAACATGTGGCACCAAGGTGGGTGTGGTGTTTGGATGGTCTAGGGGATGTGGCAGAGATTGGATAGGTTGAGATAGTATGGAAGGGTGGTAGGGGATGGATAGGAAAAGAGGTGGATGGAAATGGATGAAGGAAGAAGGAAACTTGCGGCAGAAATTTTGTTGTTTATGGAATGTGTTGTAGATGTGAATTGGTGTCTTTGGCCTTGATGGAGAAGCCTATTTATAGGCTTTGAGAATGAATCACTACCATCCATTTTCTTGGTGAGAATGAATCACTACCATTCATTTTGTTGGTGAGAATGAATCACCACCATCCATTTTTGTTGGTGAGAATGAATCACTACCATCCATTTTGTTGGTGAGAATGAATCACCACCATCCATTTTGTTGGTGAGAATGAATCACAACCATCCATTTTTTATGCTCCCCATGCATGCAATCCATTTCACCCCAAAATAGCTCCAAATTGCACCAAAATGCACTTCTTTGCTAACTTTGTTATTTAGAACCTACAAACACACGAAAATAGCTTAAAACATTCTAATAAGATGAAACTAATTAAGTAAATGCAAGGAAACAAACTAATAAAGTCCCATAAATATGTTCCTATCAAACTCCCCCAGACTTAGCTTTTGCTAGTCCTCTAGCAAAACAAAGAAACAAAAAGAAACAAAACACAATCTAAACCTTCCAACGTTACCTCAGGGATTTCCAATGCACATGTTAAAAATCATTACTTGCACAGATTTTGGTCATCAATATCCTTAAGCATACACTTAACCACAATCACCATTTACTAGTTCTCTTTTAATCGATTAAAACATCATTTTGAATGTAATAACATGCCTTAGAGAATTCCCTCAATTCCTTACTAGATATGCACTCATTTTTCACTTAGATTTTTAAACTACACTCCCTACACTAGGTATACGTGAGAAGATTGATGTACACATGAAAACTAAAACTCACATATGTTTAACAAAGAAAGCACTTTTCTGGAGTTATCAGTGAATATATGAATATGATCTCATGAAAGGAATGCTACTACTTAGATGCAAGAACTAGTGACACCATATGCTCATACCAATCCCAAACTCCACATATTGAACACATAACACTCAAGATAGAAGTGTAAGGGTTGTAACGGGGCTAAAGGTGTTTGGTTAACAAAGAACGGATATGGAAAACAAAGGTTCTTAAAGACATAGTGAGCAAAGCAATGAAATCAACTTAGAATTCACTTTTGAATGCAAACTCAAATTTTGAACAAAAAGGGGAAAAGTCACACATTTTACGGCCAGATTTGATGATTTGGACCCTTCCTTCAACAATTAATACTTTCAAACTCATTCTTTCTTCTTTTCTTTTCTGTTTTTGTTTTCATATGTTTTTCACATATTTTTTTTTTGTAACCCAAAACGTACAAATGAGCTAAAAAACAACCATTCCCTCCCCCACACTTGTTTTCTTGCATAATGTAGATAAAAAGGAATTCATTTTATGTTATGCTTACTAGCCTTTAAGAACAAGGGTATGGAAAGTCCTAAACTAAGCTAGGTAAGGTTATTGTGGGTTAATAAAGAACATAGGCTAAACAAGGCTCAAACGGGGTTTAATCTAGAAAACAGATAATAATGGAGGGCACAGCTATTTGGCTACGGTGGAGACTACACCACTTCATCTTGATATGTGTTATGCATTACAATGTCATGCTTTGAAAGAAACAGATACAAGTTCTAGCATTTAGTTCTATCAAAATGCATTCTAAATAGCAACCAATCAAAGAATAATGAGATCATGCAACGACTTTAGAAAACAAGAACTCACAGATTATAACTCTCCAAAGAAAGTAAAGGCTCGAGTCTCACAAAGATGTAACGTTATATGAGTTCCTTCCTTCAAGCATGTTATGAAAAATTATTTTATCCACTTTGAAATCAAATGTGAGTTCATAAACAACAACTACAACTAAGCATAGGACAAGAGCATATCAAACTTCAATCCATGCTTGTAACTTTCTTTAACAGTTATGCAATTAAAAACCGAATCCTCATCATTGTGTTGGAAGGTACCTAAGACACAAATACACCAAAATGACTCTAAAACAACTCTTTTTGGTATTTTTTCAAAATTTTATGTCATTTTCGTATGATTACCTCAAAACACAATAAAACACACCAAAACAGCTTAAAAACACTTAGAAATAGTGAGAAACAACTTAGCTTCATGTGGTAGATGATCTTTGGTCGTGCTTGTTGATTTTCCACAGCTTTGATCTTGAACTGGATGAGACTTTCCACAGCTTTCATCTTGAACTGGATGGGGCTTCTTCAATTCTGATGATATCAGGTACTTTTGCTTTTGAAGAAGTATTTTTCCACAGGTTGATTCTTGAACTGGGTTGGGGAGCTTTTTACTTGCAAGTGATCCTCAACTTAGTTGAGGATGAATCAGCATGTTGTCTCCACATGCTTCAAGTAATCAGGTCTCCATGCAAGTGTGGCATCTTCTCGAGTTCTTGGATCAACTCAGACTCCTTCTGCTCTTCGATGCAACTCAGACTTCTTCTGCATCGTCTGTGAGATACTTTTGCTTTTGAAGAAGTATTTTCCCACAGGTTTATTCTTGAACTGGGCTGGAGGGGCTCGAAGATGAGTACTCGAGAGCAAGACTAGGTAAGCAATCAGGATCTCTCTTTCTCCCTGTTCTTCAGATGAAGGTGAGGAGAAAGCATGATATGAGATACTTTTGATTTTAACCTTCATGATATAAAATACTTTTGCTGTTGATGACCTGTTTGCAGAGGTACTCCAGGGGATGAGGAACACTGAGTAACTCGAGAGGTTTCTTTGGGAATACATTCTCGGAGATGAAGAAGTGTTGAGTAAGTCTGCCTTTGCTCTGGAGGGCGAAGGTAGACACTTATAGGAATTTCTTCACAACAGGTACTATTCTCTTACTCTTGTCGGCAGCCGGTGGATGATTGAACAGTAAGGTTTACGCGCTTTCTGACAAAGTTATCCGTAATTCCTGCAAAGCTGAGGGTGCATGTGACAGGTGACGACAAGTCTGGAAAAGTTGATCTTTTGAAATCCGGGGGTCGGCTCGTGGTTTATGAGCAGGCCCGGCTTTTGAGAGAGAGCGTCTCTTTGATTTACGAGTAGCGCCTCTTTGATTTGCGAGCAGGCGCCTCTTCGATTTCTGAGTAGTGCCTCTTCGATTTCTTCTTTTTATAGAGGCACTAATTTTGTTCCACAGCACACTTGAATTACCTCCTATCAAGGTATAAAATATCGATGATATCGGAAATATCGGTAGTCCAGAAACACGGAAATATCGGGATAATATCGATATCGATAAAAATAATATGGAAACCACGGAAATTGTAAGAAAAAGTTGGAAATTTTTATTGAAACTTTGCAGGATGTTTATTTAGTCAATTATCTATTAGTTTATCACAAACAATTGGAAGGAAATGCATTGCATGATGGATTTAACTGATTTAAGTTGATTATATAGCGAGCTGGCAAACATTGTGAGTGTATAAAATATGTAGTAATTAATGAAAGAAGTTTAAACACACCATAATCATTTATATATAATGAATTAGTACAATATTTTACACTTTATACATTGCATGGTAAGATACACGAGTGACTTAGTACCACATAGAGTTCCTATGAGGTTCAAAATTTTGACTATCTTCGTCATCTCTATGTGTAGAGTAAGTGTATTGTGAAGAGTAGTCATCAAATGATAAATCCCCAAAAAAGTTTTGCATGTAATTGTTAACATGCCACCTATATGGATCCGAGCTTGGTTGACGTTGTCCAGAAGCAAAATCATTTGAAGATTGAGGCTCAGATTCTTTCCATGAGTTACTCGATTCCATCCAAACAGAAATGGGATATAAAGGGTAGGGAAATGGTTGGTTATGTGTATAACCATAGTTACTACTTCCCACTCCAACAGAGTCTGAAGTTATAGATAACGAGTCATCTTCTTGACGTAACAAAGTCCCCTTGCCTCTTTCTGTACGAGTATAGTCCTTCCCGATGACACCAATTACTGGTCCTGCCCGCCTACTGCCATGGTCCTCATCCTGTGTTGCATGCGTGAAGTTTGCCTCACTAGTGAAGGGGCTCATAAATCCGGGAGGTGGTCCATAATAGTTTCCAGCTCCACCACTACCTCCAGCTCCACTATATCCTTCATCATTCCCACCTCTGGTGGTAGGTGAGTCTCATAATCTTGTACTAGAGCTATCATTAGTATCAGCAGGATCTTGTGGTTGTGTAGGATTGGAATAAGGTGGAATTCCAGTGTTTCTTGGTCTTGGGCGCAAAAGTTCTTCGAAAGAGTTAGCAAAACCCTCAGCTCCCTCTTCCAGAGAAGGTAAAAAGTTCAAGGGTGAAAATTGTACTCGGGAAGTGCAAGACCTTGCACACTACCTTGTTAATTCTTGTTCTTCTAGGAACTTGTATGGTAATTGAAGATGGAGTGCCCACTCCATCAATTTCAGTCTTTTCTGCAGTGTCTGGCCTAGAATTATCCATGTCTAATGATCATCACCATGGTGCTGACAAGGCTTCTTACATCGACACTCAAATGCTCAGAATCGTGGAAGATTTTTCCGCCTTAGTTGCTCTACATAGGCGTTGATGGTGAGGTCAATAAAATTACAGTGGATGCCGAGTGCATGGTGCGATCAGAAGGTACGGATGATCTTCTTGGTAGCTCTAGATCAAGCGGCAACTGGAAAAGGCTACGGTTCTGTTCAAATTCCATTCTCTTTGCATATTTACCGACGCCATGATTGTTATCGGAATTCACCACATCTGGTTCCAAATCCGACCGTTTACTGACGTCGTTAAGGTCATCTTTGCCGTTCAAATTGTCGGAGAGCTGGATTCTGAGAACAATCTCTTGAATCTTCCCCAAGAATTCTTCGTCTGAAAGGGCATCCAGGTTGGTACTGCAAGTTTATCTAAATGGATCGAAATATCAACTTCTGGGAGTCTCAAAAAGAGGACAGGCTCACGGGTATGGGCAGTCCTCTCCATTGTTGCTTTTGGTGAGAAAGGATCTGATGGAGCTTGGGTTCAATCTTGGTGGCTTTAGGAAGATCAGGTTGGTTCAACAAAAGCAACAACCACAACGAGTTGCGCGGCCGCAGCGGCAAAAGGCAAACAGGAGAAAATACTGTCCTTGACGGAGCAACAGCTTCAGGGGATCGGCTCATAAGGCCTCCACACCATCTTCTCGTCCAGCTCTCCGTCCATCTTTGTCCTTCCCTGCAAATTCTTCAACCAGAAGGAAAAGAATATATATATATATATATATATATATATATATATATATATATATATATATATGTATGTATGTATAATATATGTATATGCCATCAAAAGCAAGAAATACACACACACACACACACACACACACACACACACACACACACACACACACACAATATGTATATAGCACTGAAAGCAGATGGAAAAAAAAAGTATAAGAGTTTCAGACATCTTTCAATTCAAAAGCTAAGGTGTGGATTGTTTTTGTAATTTTGGTGCATCAGCACCATGTGAAAAAAAAAAATACGTTGAGTGAAATAAAGCACATTTTATTTATTGCACTAAATTTTTTTACATAAACTTGCATTCTACATGCCCAAAAAACTGCAAACAAACATGAGGGAGCCTTCATTGATCACGAGAAGCTTCAGTACTCGGCAGAGCTCCAGAAAGATGAAACACCGGAGGTTGATTATCTGGAGCCTCAACACTTGGTGAAGCTCTAGATGACGAAGGAAAAAGATGCCTCTGGAACAAAGCCATAAACATATGATGATCACTTTGAATCTGACTTTCGGATTCTTGCAGTTGGTCAAGCTTTCTCTTCATGCTTGTCAAGTAACTATTGGCAAGCATGTGCAACTCCCTATTTTCGTGCTTAAGCCCTATAATCTCCTACTTAAGGCTTGCAACCTTAACCATCAAGGATTAAACCTGGCGAGTTTGAGCAAGAAGGCGTTGGCCTATGTTCGATACAAAGCCTGCACACTGGACGCTGAAGGCCAAAAAGTCCTGAATAGCTAGCTCATTGGACCTCTTGGAAAGTATCCTACTATCTCTAGAGGTGAGAAGATTTCTAGCCGCCACTGCAGCGGTTTTATCATTCTTCATCACAGTATCTTCAATTGTAAGAGGACTGTTAGGGGATAAGAAGGATGGGTGCCATATGTTGTCTATAGAAGACATGTCAGCGTCTTCTCCGACGTTCAAATCAAGACAACGATCAGATGGGCAAGCCATTTCCAAAGATATTGAAGGAAAAGAAAAGATTGGATAAATCAAGATCTTAGAAGTACAAGAATTGAGCTTCTAAAGGCAGCGACTCTGGATTGTGCTTTGGAACGCATTTGATGCCTCCATAAAAAAAAGAGGCAACAAGGCCACTTGTCGGGAATTTGAATAGCCGCTTGTTCAGAAATCAAAGAGGCACTCGTTCAAAATCTAAGAGGCACCACCTTTTCAAAAGTTGGATTTTTTGGATCAATTTGTCAGCACCTTTCACACGTGATCTCAGATTTGCCGAAGTCACGGACAAAATCAGAGGGGCTTGTCAGCACTTTCCAAACCTCAAAAGCCGGACCGCTTGTTCAAAGGTTGAAGATGCGTCGCCCTCTAAAATTCAAAAGCTGGATTTTTTGGATAAGAGTTCGTCGACACCTTTCACGTGCAGTCTCAGCTTTGCAGAAGTCATGGAGGACTTTGTCAAAGATTTTTGACAAAGTTGAAAAACGCGTGAATCTTACTGTGTCAATTACCTAACTGTCACTGACAAGAGTAAATGAACAGAATCACTACCGGCTATTGGAAAATTCCTATATATGTCGACCTTCATCCTCTACAGCAAGGCATACCTACAAGAATGCCAAGCTCTTCTTTATCTTCGAGAATGCATTTCCAACGAAGCCTCTCGAAATACTCAGTATTCCTCATCCTCTGGAATACCTCTACAAATAAATCACACCAAAGCAATAGTATCTCATATGATTAGGGTCGAAAGCAAGAGTATCTCATATCATGCTTTTTCCCTGTCTTTTTCCTTGTCTTTGTTCTCGCCTGCAAGACAAGGAGAAAGAAAGTAATCAGTCAGAACTTGAAATCAAACTTCCGATCTGCAACTGATTGCCCGGAACCTTTGCTTGGTTGCTTACCTTGCATTACTCTCAAGTACTCATCGTCCCTGAGAAGTAATTCTTTGAAGGACCATTTAAATGCAAAGGTTGCATTCTACTCTTGCATCGGGGACAAATACTGCAAAAGATTGAAGCAGAATAATCAATGATGAGCTGGAACAGATCACTATAGCACAACACCCTTCCCCACAGAACCACATAATTCAGATGGATAAGTCTAAGTTAAATCTAAGCTCGGCATCGTTGCTCTAATCAAAGAGCTCGAAAAGCTTCAACGACCTTTTACTGGCACCGTTACCGAAGAGCAAAGCTTCGCCGTGCAATGCTGTCAAATCGCCACCATTTCTTCAAAAGCAAAAGTATCTCATATCGTGTTTTCTCCCTTTCTTTTTCTTTGTCCTTGTTCTCACCTGCAAGATAAGGAGAAAGAGAGCAATCAACCGGCATTTGGAATCAACTTTCCAATCTAGAACTGACTGCCTGGAACCCCTTCCCTGATTGCTTACCTAGCATTGCTATCGAGTATTCATTTTTAACTGCTGATATGACCATTGGAGCTGCCAAGCATGACGAGTCGCTGAAAAGTGATGTGTTGAAAGACCATTCAAATGCAAGGTTTGTATTCCACTCCTACATCAGTAGACAAATACAACAAGAGAAGATGCTACATATACATGGGGGAAAACCAGGGAAAATACCATTTTTGTAAGAGAAACAAATAAGGCAAGGGAAAATGATACATTGAAGCATGTAAAGACAAGCACAACAAAACGTGTGCTGGTTCATCCGTTACTTCTTCAAAAGCAAAAGTATCTCATATCATCAAGATCGAAAGTACTCTAGATTTGATGGACTTGTTTTAACGTTCAAATTCTTGAGTCAGCTCGCTAAGGCGTGGTGAACTGCACCTGCCAATTCATCCCCAACGGAGCCGAAGATCACTTGCCATGTGAAACTGCTCATGGTCCCATTTCCTTCAAGATTAAGCCCCAATGGCTCTTGAAGAAATCACAAGCCCGATTCAAGATCAAGTGTCCAACACCCTTAAATCAAATCATTCAAGATCAAGCCTCAACGACCCTTGAAGAAATTACAATCCCGACTCAAGATCAAGTGTCCAACACTCTTGAATCAAATCCAGTTCAAGATCAAGCCTGTGGAAAGTCAACAAGCACAACAAATATAAGATCAAGCCCCAACGGCCCTTGTAGAAACTTTCAGCACAATTCAAGATCAAGCCTCGACTGCCCTTGAAGAAAATTCCAGCCCAATCCAAGATCAAGCCTTGACGGCCCTTGGATAGACATCTACATTAAGAGACTTCAAAACACATCTTCTACACGTGACAAGCACATGTATACGATGCGCCTTGAAGTGGGGGCATTTGTAGACATTGAAATTTCAGTAAAATAAATGTTGACCAATAATTAAAATTCCAACGTTCACGTGTCACATAAATTTTACATGTAGCGTGTGACTCAACGAAAAATAGAAGCCATTCTATTCATTTCAAAGGATGAATTCACAAATACATTTCTCTACTCCCAAATTGGAAAATAATTCCCCAAATCCTTGAAGCTTTGAAGTTCTAAAGCTTTCAAGCATCCAACCATCCAAATTCCCAAGAATTTTGAAGGATCGAGAAAGCTCACTTTGTTCTTCACAAAAACCTTTGAAGAATCAACAAGCACTTTGGTCATGTGCTGACTTTTCCTTCGTCACAAACCAAATCCTTAAGGCAATCGTTCATCCAAGATCAAGCCCCGACAACCCTTGGATCAACACAACTGTTCTTCAAGATCAAGCCCCGAAGGCCCTTGAAGATCAAGCCCAAAGGCCCCTTAAAGATCCGTTCATCCGTTCTTTAAGATCAAGCCCAAAGGCCCCTTAAAGATCGTTCATCGTTCATCAAGATCAAGCCCAAATGCCCTTGAAGATCGTTTATCGTTAATCCATTCTTCAAGATCAAGCCCAAAAGCCCTTAAAGATCATTCGTCGTTCATCCGTTCATCAACTATTCTTCAAGATCAAGCCCAAAGGCCCTTGAAGATCGTTCATCCGCTCATCAACTATTCATCAAGATCAAGCCCAAATGCCCTTGAAGAAACTTTCATCAACCTTCAAGATGAAGCCCTGACGGCCCTTGAAGAAACTTTCATAAACCTTCAAGATCAAGCCCTAATGGCACTTGAAGAAACTTCCCCTGTTCATTTAAGGTCAAGCCTCAACAGCCCTTGGATCAACATCATTCACAAATCTACATCTTACGGAGATCGAATCAAATGATCAAGCAAAATAGATTGTAACCCCAAATTCAATTAATACAAATATTTGTTTATACACGTGTTCCTGCCTCGGGAAATTTTCGTGTTCACAGCTCTGATCTGTTTTCTTCTCTCATCAACTCTATTTGCTACCATTCAAGTTGTCCAACCATATGAACAAACCAACCAACCCAAACCATCAGGGATCGACGTTGGTTTGGTCTCCAAAGTACTTTCAGACAAAGGGTGTCACTGTTAGAGTATAAAGAATGGATAAACTAGATCATGCCACTTGTCATTCATCAAGGAGATTAGTATAGTCGGTTGATATAGTCGGCATATTAGTGAGAAAGAAGATAAGGCAGTTAGCATATAAAATGATCAGATAAAAACAATATACTGTAAGAGATATATATACTGCTGTAATAACTGAAAATAAGATAAGAAAAGTGACTTCGTTGCTTCTTTTCCAAGCTTTCTTTTTCTTCTCTCTAAACTCTTCTCTGCATATTTCTCTGTAATATGGTTAACATGGTATCACTCGCCCGAATCGCTTACGTCTGTTAAGCGTCTTCGATCCTAGGTTCTTTCTGCTTCCGCTCATCAATCTTTGTTCTTTTCTGATTTGTTCTTGTGTTTCTATAATTTCTGGGTGATTCTTCTTCCTTTCTCCGCTCTCTGTGTCATCTCTTTTTCTTGCACACCAAGTGTTTGGTGTTTGTTCTCAAAGAAAGATTCAACATGGTTACTGCTAACCAATTGCAAATTTTGCAATCACGATTACTGGGTTAATTTCTTCTGTATCAACGTCGGTCACGGTCAAGCTGGATGATACAAATTATCTTCAATGGCATTTTCAGATGAAGTTGATGCTTGAGGGTTATGGCATTATGGATTTTGTGGATGGCTCAAATCCTTGTCCTGCGCAGTTTCCTGCCGATTCTGAATCCAGACTTGAGTCTGATGTGTACAAGGTCTGGAAGATGCATGATCGTGCCTTGATGTAACTCATCACTGCCACTTTATCTTCTATGGCAATTTCATGTGCTATTGGTAGTTCTAGTGCCAGAGACTTGTGGGTTCGTCTTCAGGAACAATTCTCTACAGTGAGCAAGACTTCTATTTTCCAATTGAAGTCTAATTTACAAACAATCAAGAAAGGGACAAATTCTGTTACCACCTATCTTCAACGGATCAAGGAAGCTAGAGACTATCTTGCTGCTGCTGGGGTTACGTTTGGTGATGAAGATGTTGTGATTTTGGCCTTAAATGGGTTATTTGCAGAGTACAATACTTTTCGTTGTGTCATTCGTGGTAGGGAAAATGTCATTTCTTTGAAGGAATTCCGTGCCCAGTTACTGGCAGAGGAAGCACTTATTGAGAATATGTCTGCCACTCCATTCTTATTTGCAATGTTAGTCAAGAATCAAGACATGGGATCTCAGGGTTCTTATTTTTCACAGAATGATAATGGCTCATCTTCTTCAGGATTTCAAGGCAACTTCCATAATGGGTTTCATGGCAATACTGGATTTCAAGGCCATTCTGGAGGAAACAAGTCTAAGTACAAAGGCAAAGGCAAAGCATCCAATAATCAAAGGTATTACCATAATCAAGGTCAAAAGTTCTATCACTCTAAACCAGTTGTGTATGATTATGCTCCTGGTATTCTTGGAAACCCTTCTCAATTTCGTAATGGTGGACCTTCTTCCACTGTGGTTTGCCAATTATGGTCTCAGAAAGGTCATTCTGCTGCAACGTGTGTTTACAGGTCACTGACTCCTCTGGTACATTTGAAAACTGTCAAATTTGTGACAGAAATAATCATACTGCCACAACATGTTTTTACAGAAATAAAGGGAAGAATTCTCCTTCACAGATGAGTGCTATGAATACTATTTTTTCTGGTTTGCCTCCTCAATCCATGTATAACATGCCTTCCATGATGCCTGCTATGCCCAATTCTATGATGAATATGTCTACTGTGTCTAATCAAATGTCTGATGCTCCCTCTTCTGGACTGCCATCTATGACTGCTTCCACATCTACTCCAGTTTCTCACCAAGTTTGGTTGACTGACTCCGGAGCAACAAACCATATGACACATGATATTAATAATCTCTCATTGCCTACTCCTTATGCACAACATGATTCTGTTCAAACAGCTACTGGTGAAGGTTTGCCGATCACTCATTTTGGGAACATTGTTCTTAGAACTCCTCATCAGTCTATCAATTTACATTCTGTTCTATATGTTCCCAAGTTATCTCATAATTTGTTATCAGTACATAAAATTTGTTTGGACAACAACTGCTGGCTAATCTTTGATGCCTATTCTTTTTGGATTCAGGAGAAAGTCACAGGGAGAATCTTGTTTAAAGGACACTGCAATAATGGACTTTACCCTATTCTTTCAATTGCTACTCTTCCGTCTTCATCCATACCCACATCATCCTCAACTCTTGCTTGTCTTGGGAAAACTGTTACCTCTACCCTCTGGCATAGTCGGTTAGGTCATCCTTCAAACTCAATTGTATCTCTTATACTGCATAAGTCTAGAATCCCTGTTGTTAAAGATGTATCCCCTGTAGTTTGTCAGAGTTGTCTAGAAGGCAAATTTGCCAAACTTCCTTTTTGTCCCACTGGTAGTAAGTCTGTAATTCCTTTTGAGGTTATTCACAGTGATTTGTGGGGCCCTGCACCTTGTCTTTCTGTTGATGGCTTTAAATACTATGTCATCTTTGTCGAAGAATGTACCAGATTTTGCTGGCTGTTTCCATTACTTAATAAATCAGATTTTTCTTCTGTCTTTGCATCCTTTTACCAATTTGTTTTTACTCAGTTCTCAGCTAAAATAAAAATCTTGCAAAGTGATGGCGGGGGTGAGTACATAGGCAAACCCTTGCAAAAATTTTTGACTGCAAATGGTATTTTCCATCAAAAATCCTGCCCATATACACCTGAATAGAATGGTTTAGCTGAGAGAAAACATAAACATCTTGTTGAAACTGCCATTACCCTGCTTCAAAATGCCTCTTTACCTTCTAAGTTTTGGACCTATGCTTGTCAAACTGCCATTTACCTGATCAATAGGATGCCATCTTTTGTCATTCACAACAAATCTCCTTTTGAAAGTTTGTATTGTCAAGTTCCTGATATTCAGCACCTTAGAGTGTTTGGATGTGCTTGCTACCCATTGTTAAAGCCTTATAATACCACCAAACTACAACCTATGACATTGAAGTGTGTATTTTTGGGGTATGCATCTAACTATAAGGGATACATCTGTTATGAGTTACATAATAAGAAGGTCTTTATATCCAGACATGTGATATTTGATGAATTAGACTTTCCATATGCCTCTGTTTGCACTCAGTCTCAGCCTCAGTCCAGTGTTCCTACCTCTAGCCCTTCTTTGACTCCTAACCTTCAGAATATTTTGGTGTCTCCTACTCCACTTTCTCCCACACCACAGGCCTCATCTTCCTCCCCATCATCACTAGCCTTTTCTGATTCACCTATATCCGGTACCTCACAGTCCATTATTGCACCAGATTCTTCTGTGACTCTGCAGTCTGACTTTTGTCCTGACAACTTGCAAGTGGTTCTCAGTTTACCACCTCTGAATATTCATCCTATGCAAACCCGATCCAAGAATGGTATTTTTAAGAAAAAAATCCAATGTGCTTCAGTTTTTCAAGATCAACTGGTTGATTTAACACAGATTGAGCCTTCCTCTTATAAGTCTGCTATGAAGATTCCAGTGTGGCTTGGTACTATGAAAGAAGAATTTGAGGCTCTTCATTCTCAGAAAACATGGACTCTGGTTTCTTTACCCCCACAGAAGAACTTAGTGGGTTGTAAATGGATTTTTAAGATTAAATGGAATGCTGATGGGACAATTGCACGACACAAAGCTCGGTTAGTCGCAAAAAGGGTTTAGTCAGGAGCAAGGACTTGATTATGATGAGACGTTCAGCCCGGTTGTGAAACCAACAACGGTGAGGTTAATTCTGGCCCTTGCAGCACAGTTTCATTGGCCATTAAGGCAGCTGGATGTTAAGAATGCATTCTTACATGGACTATTACATGAAGAGGTGTATATGTCTCAACCTCCTGGTTTTGCAGATGTTAAATTTCCTTCCTTGGTATGCAAGTTACAGAAATCACTCTATGGTTTAAAACAGGCTCTTCGAGCTTGGAATGATCGGTTTACTCAGTTTCTGCCTAAATTGGGGTTTGTCACCACCTATTCTGATAGTTCTTTGTTTGTGAAGCATGTTGGCAGCACTATGGTTGTGTTGTTACTGTATGTTGATGATATTATCATCACTGGGAGTGCTCCAGATGTTATTCAACAAGTGATTTCAAACTTGAGGATAGAATTTGATATCAAGGATCTTGGTCTGTTACATTTTTTCTTGGGCATTCAAATTGCACACACAAAGGATGGCTTGTTCTTATCTCAAGCAAAATATATTCAAGATCTTTTGAAGAAGACAGACATGTTGGCCTCTAAACCTGCTTCTACTCCTTGTCTTCCTTACACTCGACTTCTCAAGGATGACGGGCAACCTTACAACAATCCGAGCTTATACAGGAGCATTGTTGGCGCCTTACAGTATCTTGTGTTTACAAGACCTGACATTGCATTTTTTGTTCATCAAGTTTGCCAATTTATGCAAACTTCAATGGTCTCTCATTTTACTGCAGTGAAGAGGATCTTACGCTACCTCAAAGGATCTGTGTCTCATGGCATTACATACACCCGAGGAGACCTGTTTTTAAAGTCTTTCAGTGATGCTGACTGGGCAGGTGATCCAAATGATCGCCGGTCCACTACTGGGTTAGTTGTATTCCTTGGCAATAATCCAATTTCTTGGTCCTCTAAGAAACAACAAACTGTGTCCCGTTCTTCAACAGAGGCTGAATATAGAGCCATTTCATCTACTGCTGCTGAATTAGATTGGATCCAACAATTGCTCACGTTCCTACATATTCACCCTCAACATCCTCCAGTCCTCTTTTGTGATAATCTATCCGCAATAGCCCTCTCTTTTAATCCCATTCAGCACCAACGAACTAAGCACATTGAAGTGGATGTTCATTTTGTTCGTGAATGGGTTGCTGCTAAGCAATTGCTTGTTCAATTTGTCTCCTCTTCTGAGCAATTTGCTGACATACTCACCAAAGGCTTAAGTTGGATCCGTTGTTCAACACTCATTGCTGCAATCTCATGCTTGGTTCATCCAAACATGGGATTGAGGGGGGATGTTAGAGTATAAAGAATGGATAAACTGGATCATGCCACTTGTCATTCATCGAGGAGATTAGTATAGTCGGTTGATATAGTCGGCATATTAGTGAGAAAGAAGATAAGGCAGTTAGCATATAAAATGATCAGACAAAAACAATATACTGTAAGAGATATATATATATATACTGCTGTAATAACTGAAAATAAGATAAGAAAAGTGACTTAGTTGCTTCTTTTCCAAGCTCTCTCTTTCTTCTCTCTAAACTCTTCTCTGCATATCTCTCTGCATATTTCTCTGTAATATGGTTAACAGTCACGCCTTGCCATTGACCCTAGACATAGTGTTTCAGGCTGTGATTCTTCCAGCCCTATTCAAAAACCCAAACACCACTCTCACCCTCTTTTGCCCTCGAGACCAAGCTTTCTTTAAGCCCAAGAATCCACAGCCTCCCCTGACTCTCCTTAAGTACCATGTTGTGCCGTTCAAGATGGACAAAGATACCATGGAGGTGACTCTTCATCATAGTTCTTCTGCCCCGTCATCCTCTCGTTCTTACTTCCCTGCCCACCGGCACTGGCGTATACACTTCTCTTAACCAAGTCATAGTCACTAAGTGGGATGTTTACAACCACGGAAGACTGATTGTTCATGGGGTTGAGGACTTCTTTGATCCGGCTTTCCAAACCCTAAGGTATCCGCAATATGACGCGATGAATGTGAAAGAGGGATCTTCACATGGATTTCATGGGCTGAAAGGTGCATTCGAGATTATTAGTTGAATTTTCTTTCTAGCTGTGGTGGCTCCCTTCACCTTTCTAATAATTCATTCATTTATTTTTTCTAAGAAGCCATATAAGGCGGTTCATATGCACCTCTCATAATTAGATTCTTGGCGTTCGAGAGGTTTACTAAAGTTGTAACAAAGTTATGTATTTATTAGAGAGAATAATTTGTATTTGCTTTCTGTAAAACCCGTGGTGTTCATGTGTTATATATAATCATTTTATTTCTAACCCAATTTACAATATTTTGTACCCATATACGATTAAGTATAACTATAAGCTACATCTGCAATTACTACATGACTACGTGAAACTATGAAACTCTATCAATTGCTTTCTTGGGCAATGATGAATCGATATTAAACTATATATTTTAGGGAGCTTTAATAAAACACCCCTGGCACTGTTTACTTTTAACGAAAAACCACTTTTTTACCTTTAACTGTCACTATTCATTATACCTTCAAAAAGGACTTTTCATTAAAACTGTCACTATTCAGGGACTTTTCGTTAGTTTTCCTTATATTTTATCCTATTATTAGTTATAATTTATTGGTAATTTTGATACTTTGATTATATTCTTAATGTAGGACATGCGACTCCTTGAGTAAAAAATAATTAAACGGATGATTTTGGAGTGATTCCAATTAGAAGATGTTCGCGAGTCTTTCAACTTGTTCGTGTCAAAGTTTCACATTTTTCTACCCAACAGTTAATTTATTGTGATGAAATAAAGGACCAGCTGGCGGTCAAAGTGACTTTTTAGCATCCAAGATGGTGTCTTTCGCTATTGGGATCTTCTTGGAACTTGAAGAGGACGTTCTAAGCTTTAATTCAAGTAGTTTTGGACCTAATTAATTTGGAGCCTTGAAGATCCATAAATATGGCTAGGCAGATTCCCCACTATTGATTAGGATTATGTTTCCTAGTTTCTCTTAAGTCATAATGTTTCCTAGTTTTAAGAAGACATTTTCCAGGAATGATTTATTTTGTAGTAGTATAAATAAAGCTTATTAGCAATTAGAGTTCTCCACGCACTACTTTGTAGTAGTCATAATATTTTTCTTTATGATTGTGTGTAACTAATCTCTTTTGCTAAGGTGAGGCCATGAGCTTCTTTTCAATTTACTTATGATATTATGCATGCAGGTTTTGAATTATTAATCACCATGTTGAAACTATCTAATTATCTTGATACTTGATTACCATTAGAATATTTAGAAAAGTAATTTAATGCAATTTTGGTCAGAGGATTGTTTGTGAAATTGACGAAGGCTTCTTGTGGTTACTAATTGTAATTTCAGTTAGAGACGTTTAGATTTGATCTGAATACCACAGACATATTGCATGTTTGATATACATTCTAGTTTGGGGTCTTAGTACAACATACTTTAGGAAAACCTAACATTCAAAATATGCATGTATTAAAATTTGGTTTTAATATAAATTATTTTAAATAATTGCATGAGCATTCTTATTACAACTACCTTATTTTTTTACAAGTATTTTTAAGTGTTTTTATCCCTACTTTTGCAGATGGTACAAATCATTGTGAACAATCATTGTGACTGAAACCACCATGCTCAGTGGAAGGTGTTCCTATCCGTTCCTCGAAAACATTGCGCGATTCAGTGTTGTTTGAGTAGACTGATGGACTTGGCGGGAAGGTGCTTTTAAATTTCTGTTCACCCTTCTTAAAAGTAAACGAATTTAAGTCCTTTTTGTCGTAAATTCTTAGCATGACAGAAAATTTTCTCCACAATGAGGCTTCTGGATCGAGTCGCGAGAAGATGTCCTTGTGTTCGTACAAGAACATGGCAGCAAATATGAGCACAGCTAATGTTGAAGCAACACCGGCTATGAGAAAGAGCCCCCAAAAGCTCTCAAGGCTGAGACTGTTGGAAGAGACAACGCTGTTAGGGTCTGCACAACTTGATTGATTGTTGAACAACATCTTCTCAATCTCTTTCATTTTGTATCCCTCTTTCACGTTTAGGATTGCCCTCGAAACGTCACGAGCAAGAGGCGAACCTTTCGGGAAGACCTACACAAGTCACAAAGTGAAAGTGTCAAAAGAAGGTATTCAGAAAATATTTACAGTAATTCTTCCCGAGGAGTTAAGTATAAGCCAAGGATAACTAAACAATTATGCACGCTTTAAGCCGCCGACTCGAAACTCACACTCTCAACTGAAGGGACACAAAATAATCCCATATGACATGAGTAAACATATATTTGAACATGATACAGACAAAGGAGAGAAAGCAGGTGAACTTACAAAGGCAAAACCATCGGCTTTAAATGTCGGCTCAACCATGGTGTATTTCGAGCAATACTTTGCAAGAAATAGTTTCATATAGGGGGTCTCGTCGAAAGCTGCCGAGATGCCATGTTTTTTACTCCCGTCTTGAAATAGTTGATTCAACTCTTCTGGGGTATCATAGGTCACAAGTCTGTCATCTGGAAACCCTAAACTTTTCAGAATCCCAAAAACAAAAGAACCTGATAGGTAGGCAACAGAGTTCCTATTCTTGAGCAGCAAGTTAACATCAGTTACAGTTGGTTGGAGCTCTTGAACTGTTAACAGAGATGTCAAACTTGCAGTATAACTTTGGGTCAGGATGAGGACCACAAAGCACCAGATTATCACCACGAATCGAGCCAAGTTGCTCACTACTCGCTCCCCTGTAACGAAAATTTCAAAAGACAAGAAATGGAGAACAATGAGTCATAGACGTTATAAGTTTGAGGGATAACTTACAATGGAAAGCATTAAATTTGCATAGCTTCTATGAAGAATAAACTAAGACAAGCAAACTTACTGTGTGCGAAAACCATGGTCGAGAACGAGAACCAGAAACTTGTCCCGATTTGGTGATGCGGAGGGCCCCGAAAGTCTTCGTTGATCCGATGTTCAAGAACCCAAACAACGAAACCAATGAATATGAAAAAACAACCGCTCGTTACCCAAAGGTCCCATGTCAAAGGCTTCAAGAACACCCAAGCATTCTTGCTTTTGTTGTCTTTGACAGGCACAATCATGGACACACCAGATTCTGTGAACGGCAATGTGAAGTCCACATGTAAGGATCTGTTTGCTCTAATGGTGATATCCCCCACTGCCGCATCATAGTTCTATCAAGAAAAAATGTTACCATGTCAGTTACGAAATCAAGATAAGTTTGTTAGATTAGGGAAAAAAGACTCTTACCTTGAGATACACTTCATTGACCAAGTCATTGTAATTGCCAGCAGCCGAACCATTAGGCGTTGCATAGGGAATAAGCTCATAAGGAACATCGTAGGGTAGCAATTTTATTACAGATTCGAAGACGCTTATGCAATATCCACCATTGACCGTGGTTGTGTTGGTTCTAGGATCATGTGTGACATTTACAAATTCCAAAAACCCTTGCTTGACCGGAACTAGAATTCGCAGCTTTGTGTTAAGTGTAGGAATCTGCCAACCCTTTGGAGCAGATGTGGTGTCTCCAGGCCATGTAATAGATCCAAGACTAGCATTGGAAGTAGAATATTTGCTTCTTTTTTTCAAATTTAAGTTTCTTTGAAGACCCTTTTGGGGTGTCCAAAATCCAATCGGTTTTTTCCCCACTTCCAATCACATTAACGATCTCAAAAGTTGATGATTGTAATTGGCCATTGAAAAGATTGAAATCTCCTGAAAGGCCTTTAAAATTTGTACCTGATAGTTCTTTGACAAGCTGAGGACCATTTTGTGAGACCACAAATCTTTCTAGATCAGTATTACTAGAGTTTCCAGAAGTATTCGTCTTTCCGAAGCTGAAGTTTTTAGCCCCAACTTTCTCAGCAGCCATGGCCAGTGCCCAAGCAGCATCATGCGCCCACAATCCGAACACATCCAGTTTAACATCCTGGACAGTTGAATTGTCTTGTTGAAATTTCCCCTTCCATCTAACTCGAAAACTCTCAAGCCCTTTTGAATTCGGGTAATAAGTTTTTATACCCAAAACGCCTTGCATTTTTTCTACGCCAGAGGAATTTATGGAACTAAACATGTTGGTCATCCCATTAGTCATTATCCAAGCATACCCTGCCTCCATCATGCCGATCTCTTTTGCCTTGTTGAAAATTCGCAAACCGAGAGATGGTAACATGTGCACGATGAAGACCTGAGTTTGCATTCCCTTCAACTTGTAAAGCTCAGTAGCAGTAGCAGTTGGAGAAATGACAGTCCGGTAGGGGATTCGAGCATCAACTTCTTGCAAGGCATCAGAGAGGTAAGGTATGAATCCTTCCCCATACTCGTTTTCGACATAGATAGGCACGACTTCTTTCCAGCCACAGGCTTGGATGATAGCACTAATGGCTTTCACTTGGGATGAATCATTTTGTGCAGCTCTGATGAAATATTTACTTCTAATTGAAGTGAGAGATGGGCTTGTTGCTGAGTAAGATATTATGGGAACTTGGGCTTTCTCTCCAAGGCTGATTAGGAAGTTGGCCTGCATTGATGATGTAGGCCCTATGATTGCTTGCACTTGAACATTCTTTATTAGGTCTAGAGCTGTTCATTCAAACAAGAAAATGTTAAATCAATCTCCCCCGACGTGGGATTCACGCTCCGAAAACTAGTTGAGTATTCAAAACTTCACAGTACTTGTTAGAATGTGACCGTCCAACTCAAAACTCAATGACAATGAACATGAGATGCCCAAGATTTCTTAAACTATTATGCAAGGCTATTATTCCCCTGACATGAGATTTATACTTTCAAAACTAATTGAGTACATAAATAGGTTAATGCTAGAATGTGAGTGTCTAAATCAAAATCGATGAACAACAAACTAGATGAGCACCAAAATCATTTAAACTATTATGAAAGGCTCTCAACAGAGGGGGATTAATTGGAAGGAGCAAAAAGAAAACATGAACAAAGATAAAAGAGAGAATTACCTGCAGAAGCTGTGACAACAACATCTGAAGGGGAGTTCCTTTTGTGCAGAACAAGCCTGGTTTTGTAGTTAGAGTTGGAGGCGTAGAAATCGGATAGGGTGATTTCGATGCAGCTCAGCTCCAACTTCCCATACCAGGCATCAAAGTCAAGAACCAGACCCACATGAAATGGGTTAGTCTTATTGTTTTGTGCCATGGCCAGGAAAGTAGTCGTAGAAAATAAGAACAAGAAGAACGGAGCAAAAAGGTAGCTGCTGCAGCTAGCTTTCTTGGCCATGTTGCAAATTTTTTTGGTAGATTTTTCAAGCTTTGCAATTCATGACTTCAAGAAAATGGAGTCTTCATTTATATAGACTTAGAAACTGTAGATTTAGAGCTCTAAACAATTAATACAAGTAAAAGGAGCATCCAACACTCCATAATCCATTGGTTGTAATAGCATGTAATTTCATGCTATATTTTCAAATCGTGTCCGTTTATCTTACATTATGCAGGTAAAAATTATTTTAAATATTTTTATTTAAAATTAAATATAAACAATACTTAACGAAAAATGACAATAAAATATACGATGAGTAAATACGATTTGAGAATTCTTAGAATCCTTACCAAAAAAAAATCTAAACAGAATCTTCATTCTCCAAAAAAATTCGTTTAAGTTTGCTGTCCTCATTCAGTGAGTCAATGTCAAATTGTCAATAGTGGTAGACATCTCTAAAAGTTGAAAATTCAAAGGTATTGTTTGTCTCATTACATTGTCCAAGTCTGCTTTGACAAACCAAAGATGCATCTATAATTGCATGTGGAAAAAAAATAAATAAATAAAGGGTACAGATATTTTCTCACCTTGTGTATGGTGGAGTGCTCACTTTTGGATTCGGTGCAGCGGCTTAAAATTTATGACATGAATTAATTAAACTAAATAATAGTGACCGTTGTAGTGACAAGTAAGAGATAATATATTGACAAAATGATATGCCCATCTTTGGCAAATGAGAATGCTCTCTATCTTTGTTGGTGCATGTCTTTAACAAGGATGGTTTATCATATCTCTCTGATTCTTGTTGATTTGGTTGTAGTAAAAAGGGAGATGCTCGAACTAGGTTCGTGAATCTTTCCCTATCCGTGTTGCTGTTGGTTTGTGCTATTTCTGTCAGTTAGCCTTGCGGTTGGCTTTCCTTGTAACTCACTGGCTTTGCCTTGTCTTAGTGTATTGCCAGTTTTCAAAAATAAATAAATAAAAGCAACAACTAACAAGCGAGAGGAGTCTTGCAAGAATCATAAAAAGGGCAGAGATCCCAACTCCAAGGCGGTAAAGCCATCACTCATAAAAGAGTAAGTAAAACATAACAACAAATTCAACACTCCGCATAACTAACAACATAAGCACTAAATTATGTAAATTAATTATAAATGCGTGTATGACTGATGCTATCATAATTCAATGAATAGTTGTACAATATTTTAATTTTTTTACAATAGTACAAGATATATGCCATTGTTAGGTTTACAACAATGGTACAACATCAGGGTTTTGGATAATTAAATTGGAATTTAAGTGATGGATAGTTCTGTGGTTAGGGTTTTCCTCTTCAACTCACTGCATTCCGATTTCAAACCTGCCCCTCACTCTCTTTAGTGTAGAGTATTATAAAATATCGTTTGAACTAGTAAAAAAAAAACAGAGGACTTTAAATTTAGAGTTCAAATTAACTCTTCAAAACATGTATGGACTTTAAATCAGCTTGCATTTGAGCATTCTGAACCTCTTCAACAAATCTTTGGCATACTTCTGTTGTCAGAGAAATATTCCTTCTTGTGTGCGATCAACCTCTAGACCAAGGAAATGCTTGAGTTGACCAAGTTCCTTCATCTGGAAACGAACTGATAAATTCTCCTTCGTCCGAAGAATTTCTGCCTCATCATCACCGGTTATGATTAAGTCATCCACATACACTAGCACAATAGCTAGCTTTCCTTCATTGACTTTGACAAACAAGCTGGAATCTGCAGGTGTTACTGAATAACCACTTTGTGTTAGAAATTCAACAATCTTACCATACCACGCCCTGGGTGCTTGTTTCAATCCGTAGAGTGCTTTCCGCAGTTTACACACATATTCAGGATGATCTTGGCTCTGAAATCCCATTGGTTGGATCATGTAGATCTCCCGATCCAGCTCTCCATGAAGAAACGCATTCTTCACATCCATCTGCCACATATTCCAGTCTTTGTTGGCTGCAAGTGCAAGTAGAACTCGTACTGTTGTAAGTTTCACCACTGGACTAAACGTTTCATCATAGTCTAGTCCATACTGTTGAGAGAAACCACGAGCTACCAATCGTGCCTTGTACTTCTCGATTGACCCATCTGGACGACGCTTTATCTTGTAAACCCACTTGCAGGATATGGGTTTCACATCTCTTGGCTTTGGCACAAGATCCCAAGTCTGATTTTGCTGAAGTGCATCGATCTCTTCTTTCATAGCTGTCATCCACTCAGAACTCTGCGATACTTCTTCGAACGTCTCAGGCTCTGTTGCTTCTTCAATTATGGCTGCATTGGCGTATTTAGGATTTGGCCTTCGTGTTCTTGTTGACCTTCGGAGTTGAGATTGTGGAGTTGATTTTTCTGCTTCACTAAGCCCACCTTCTTCATTTGGTTGTTGATACACGCCAGTTTGCCAAGGATTCTGATCCACTCTTTGTTCGACATCATCACCACTTGGATCTCCTGATTCATCTGAACTTGATTGGAGTTGGATAGTATGCTCATCCATCTTCTCTTGCAGCTTTTCTCCAAATTCTCTGGAGTCTAATAGCACCTCTTTCTCTGAGGACCACCAAGAAGACGCTTCATCAAACACCACATTTCGTGAAGTGTAACATCTTCCACTTGTTGGATCGCAACATTTCCACTCTTTTCTTTGGCTGTCGTATCCCACAAAGATACATCTAACAGCTTTCTTGTCAAACTTGCTCTGTAAATGATTAGGAACAAATACATAACATACACAGCCAAATACTCGAAAATAGCTAACTGTAGGTTTCATGTTCCACAGTTTCTCAGAGGGCGAAACAAATCCTAACCTCAGTTGAGGAAGTTTGTTGATCACAAAGGCTGCAGTCCTCATTGCTTCAGCCCAAAACCTTCCCGGTACGTTCTTTGCATGTAGCATACTTCGACAAACTTCTGCAAGATGCCGATTCTTTCTCTCAGCTACACCATTTTGTTGCGATGTGTTGGCACAAGTGTACTGATGACGTATTCGACATTCCCTTAGGTATTGAGAGAACTCACTTGAGCTATATTCTCCCCCGTTATCTGTGCGCATGCAATGGATCTTCTTTCCCACTTCTCATTCGGCTGACTCTCTGAACTCTTTAAACTTTGAGAATGTGTCAGATTTTTCTTTCATAAAGAAGACCCACACATACCTTGAGAAGTCATCAATGAATGTCACCATGTACCGCATACCACCAATTGACGGTTGCTTAACTGGTCTGAACACATCAGAGTGAACTAACTCTAATGGTTCTTTTGCTTTAAACTTTGATTCCTCATACGGCAATTGGTGTGCTTTACCATATTGGCATCCCACACATACTGTATTGAAGGAAATTATGAGTTTCATTAGGGATTTCATGTGACTAGCAAGCATATACAAATCATTATATATATACAAAATTAGCGGAAGCATGTTAACAATTAAAATTAATTCTCTAGTCATTTAAATCCCCTTCAAGATGCATAGGTTTATGTAATATGCATCAAAAATATTTAATTGAAGAACAAAGGTTAGGAGTAGATTTATACCTCTTGATCTACTTGTGAGACCAAGGATGGACCACCTCCAAGATCTTTGCTCCTCAAAGTCCTTGAGCCTTGCCTCCCTCCTTGCCTCCTCCACTTTGTTAGTATGAGTGCTCCAAGGTTCTCTTAGAGTTTTCAAGGAGAAAATCTCTAAAGATCCTCACCCACTAGAGTAGTGAGAAAGGATGAAGGAATAATCAAAGGGGGATTAGATGATTAGCTAAAAAACCCCTAAGGTGGCCGGCCCCCTTTTGTGTTCTAGAGAGATATTTCTTTTTCTCTAAATTGTTTTGAACACATAGAAAACCCTAGGAGATATTTCTCTATAAAGTTGTATTTATAGACAAAAGGAAACAAGTCAACATTTGACTTCCCACCTCCTCAAAATGGCCGGCCTATAGTGTGGGTTTTTTGGGCTTTGGGCTTTTATTATTTCAAGTCATCCAATGCTTAAATAAAAGCCCAATTGGTTTAGGCCCAATAGGCCCAATTAAACCCGAACGTTTCTTTAAGCCCAAAAACGATCTTTTATCGTTTTTATGATTTCTTTAGACTTTCTAAATTAATCGCCACACCTAATTAATCCAATTAATTATTTCCATCATCCATTGATTACTCACTACAAGAGTGTATTGGTGAACAATCTTTTAGGTTCTAATTAGCAAGGCAGTGAGATGATTGGCACCGATCCAATTGATTTAATTCAATCACTTGTTGAATTAAAACTTGCTTTTAATTCACGTTCTTCTTTGACGATTACATTTAATCATCTAGAAGAACTCACAAGCCATGAGTGACATCTAATCATATGTCATGGCTACCCAAGCTAATGTAGAAGTTATTCAGAGAACTTATTCAGTTGGAATTACAATGTAATTCGATCCTTCTCCAATACAATACTCTTAATCACATCACTAGGGTATGGATTTAATATGTCAAACCCCTAATGTGATTATACGTTCTTATATGATTCACATGAGTCGTATAGGAACGCTTTCCTTAACCACACTCAATACTTCGGCCGAAGATTTCCGAATCATATCTTAGAGTATCCTCCTCTAACGAGGATTAGAGATCCCTTGTTGACCATTCACATGCCTACATGTTTAGATAGCTTGATCCCAAGAATGCCGTGGACTCTCCAAATGGAATGCCATTTGACATGGTCAAAGATCAAGGACCTAACCATTAGACATCAATGATGTCTCAGGTCAAAGGATTAGTTACATTATTCCAACTATTAGAGTTACTTGCTTGACATGTGAGTAGACCTCCATGCAAGTACTCTCGTTCGATTGTGTTCAGTGAACTCATTCCCTCAATGAGCACCTACATACTTGTCTTAGTGTCTCAACACGAATGGGATGAGACTTTCCATCCTTCTATTTGAAGGGGACATAGTATGTACTGATCTATGCATTGTCAGTATCCCTCCGACAATCCTTTGACCAGGAACCTTTTTGGACATGATGGTTATGTGAAGAAGGTCTCTGTAGTCTAACATCATTAGATTACTTCTTCAATCGATCCATTGTCCATGGATTCACTATTTAGGACATATTTCGTTTATTGAGATAGTCCTAGTTAGTATCTTTGCCTTCCGATGTATAAGAGTCATATGTATACATCAATTCAATGTCCTGAAAGGTTTCTTCCAAAGATTGACTTTCAGGGCATATTTCCAACATGTATCTGTTCGCACATCAAGTTGAGGAAGCCCTTAAGCATCGACTTTTTCACCATCACACTTAGCTTGGAATAGCTAACGTGACCTAACCGCATGTGCCATAGATATGATGTCTCATTTTTCCTTGTTCTATCTACATATGCGGATTCTGCTGACATTACGTAGACTGACTCCAAACGCCGCCCCTCCATTGTTGGTGTTTCTGAGATTTTAAGGTCACGATACACCTTCACATCTCGTGGACCGAACAAGACATAGTGGCCTGATGATGTCAATTGGGCCACAGATAGCAAATTTTTCTTCATTCCTGGGACATGATAAACATTTTGAAGTGGCACGTGGTTAGAATTATATCGAGGCGTAACTATCGTCTTACCGATGTGAGCTATCGGTAACCTTGAGTTGTCGGCTGTCACCACCACACGACCTCCCTTGTATTCAGATAGGTTTTGCAACTTCTGTTTATCACCCGTCATATGATTTGAGCAGCCCGAATCTACGATCCAATCATTTTTGTAGTCAATCCGTATTGGTGTTGTTACCGTGAGGGCTAATTCTTCTTCCTCCGTAGCGAATAGTGCTTCAGCATCCCAACTATCTTCACTATTCTCCTTCGAACTGGAAGTAGCAGTATTACTTTCAACCGACTTTTTCTTGGTCCAACAATCTTTGGCCATGTGGCCCATCTTCCCGCAGTTGTAACACTCGCCATCGAACTTTCTACTATTACCGCGATTCTTCGAAGCTCCCCCTGGACGAGAGCCTCCCTTTCCTTGGTGACTTTTCACCTTGTCTCCATCCTTTTTAGATCCACTACCAGTGTACCGCTTGAAAGTGCCTTTGCTTTTACTGGTGTAGAGCGCTTCCTCTTCACCCTTCAACAAGACTCTTCCCATTTGCTTGGCTATAGCTTCTTGACCTGCAAGCAAATTTTCAAACTCAACAAGTGATGGTTGTGTCGGCCATCCCTGTATAGCGGCAACAAACCCACGATATTCGGGTCTCAAACCATGGATAATTATTCTCTTCATCCTGGTTTCCTCAATAGGAGCTGTTGGATCTAACTCTGAAATTTCGCGACATATCGACTTCACCTTGTGAAAGTACTGGGCAATCCTCATGTCGCGTTGTGCCATCGATAGCAGCTCGTTCTCGAGAAGTTGCAGTCTTGTATCATTCTTCTTTGAAAAAAGTGTAGCAAAAGTGTCCCATGCTTCCTTTGGCGTTTTGGCATCCCGGATGTGCTCCAACATTTCTTCTTCAATTGTGGTCTTTAAAGCAAACATCGCTTTGCCTGCTTTAATTTTCCACTTTCGCAAGATGCCATTGGCATCTTCTGCCGCTGGTTGTGTAACCTCACCACCACCGACAACTTCCCAAAGGTCCTGACCTTGTAAGTAAGACTCCATACATGTTGCCCACGTGTTGTAGTTTTTGTTGTTGAGCTTCTTGATTCCTCCAAGTACTTGAAGGTCACCCATCGTGCTGGCAAGACTTCGACTATACCGATCAAGTTTGACTAACAAACTTGTAGAGTACCAAACTCCTCACGACTCAAGATAGCTCTACCAAGATTAATCCCTGACCGACTTGGCTCTGATACCAATTGTTGAGAAAAATTTAGAATAAACAACTCTAAATTTTATATGTTAAAGAAGAAATTCACTTGAAAATGTGAGACATAACAAAAGACTTTATTAAACTGAAAATATTACAAAGAAAGCTCTCAACTCTCACAAACACTCAACACACACAAGACAACACACTATAAGACTTGTAGTCTTATTTTCTTCTTCACTTCTCGATGATTTACAAGGCTAGAGTACTTGGGTATTTATAGCAAGCTATATGAGATACACACCACACATTTATTTAAACTAATTAATTCCTTACCACACAAAGTGCCTTGCCACAAAATATCATCAATTCCACACATGTTGAGAAGTTTCTACGAGCTTCAACAAATTGCTAGAGATAGGACTTGGGCTTTATCATTTGGGTTTTGTATGATAGCTTGTGTTGGAATTTTGGGCTGACATTGATTCTTAACAGAGATCCCCTCGAGGGAGATTGAGAAGTTCAGTTGAAGAGCACAGTTGTGTGGGTCTTGAAAAGCCGTCATGCTTTAGAAGCACTGATGCATTATACAATCACATGCATCACAAATGGAGACAGTGAACTCGTCGGCCACTAGAGGACCATCTGATCCTGTTGGATTCAGAGTTCGATCATCTGTGAGTTGTCCTTCAGCCATCAAGAAGAAATGTAGGAGGACAATATTAATGAGATGTTCCATCGACAAAGGGAAGAAGATTATGACTGCGTGGCAAAGGGATGAACTGAGCCCTCCCAAGGGAGTAATTGTGGCGGTCAAGTTTTAGAGGCAAAAAGTGACAGCTCGGAAAGAGAGGGTGTATCAGAATTTGCCATGGTGAGGGAATAATTTGTCGTGAGACTAGGAGAGGATGATGCCATGAAAGAATATTGCTCAATGGTTTGGGCATTCTTGTATTCAAGTATATATAGGACTTTACAATGAGAGTTTGGATGAAGCTAGAACAAACTCTTCAAAACCAAACATATATTATCAGATAATACGAAACAAAATTTACATTTGAAAAATTCAACAAACTTTGAACGAATGCAACAACCCAAAAGATTGGTCTGTTGAGAAGTCTGCGGCAAAGGCTTGATTCATGATATTCCATCTGTTGTGGCTGCTGTGGCATCTTGGCGGTGGCGATAGATGCAGAATTCAAATATGGTTCATCAAAGCTTTAATTCTTACCAGGGTCATGCAACAGAACTTTTTTGGGGTAGGCCAGATCCATACCTTGAACACAAAAGATTTTTTTTGTTTCGTTTCTTTCATTGCAGAGAATAAGAAGGCGATAGCTACTGTCCTCTCCCAGCTTGTAGGTTTCTCTCTCACGGCCTCTACAAATTGATATCTCGAATGATCGTATGATTTATTTTACTCCCCGCTTGATCGTTCGTAATCTCAATCTGAAGGATGTTTTTTTTCTAATATGAAAACAAACAAACAAATGATAAAATTGACGTCACCAGTAAAACTGAGTTCGAGAGAGAGAACAAATTTACTCTCCTTTTAATCACTTCCTTCTGTGCTCATATTTGATACCTTCTAAGTGTACATTTGACCAAATCGTTGATTAGTTTTAACTTATATATAATTTGTACTACCGTCAAATCGAGATAAAACACCGTTTTCCTAACCCTTCTAGGCTTAGGAAAAAATGGATTAGCAAGTGTGTAGCTGGGCTATGCAATTTTGGTTCTAATATGTACTTGATCTCCACCCTGTTTTTTGGTTATTTGCAGACATTGGTCGATCTTCAACCATGTCTACTCAGAGGGGCTATTTTGTTGGTGAGGTGTTTTAACTTTCAAAGGGAAGCAAGTACTCAGCCCGTCCCCGACTATGAACCTGGCATGGACGACATACATTGTAGTTTTAGACCTTGGCTTCTGTTCAAATTTCAGCTATCCAATTGGTTGCAACCAATCTTAAGATAATGATGATATTACTCCAATCTTAAGATTTTACAGTCTAGCGAGGGGTATGGACCTGTGGAATTTTTGTACTAGAAATGGTTTGTATATTTCATGTATTGAAGTTACAAGAACAAGAAGTATATATAGAAGAAGCTTTCGAAAGAGAGCTCATAAACCACTACCAAACATAGAGAATCAATCTCACTTATTATACCTAAAGTAAACATTAAATAAGGAATGAAAATATTAACCCAGCTAGGATTGCAGGAACTTAGAATAAGGAAAGCTGCAATCCAGCAAGGCTTAGCCGAAAGCCTTGCATTATTCTTCCAACTTGTGCACCCACCTGCATTATCCTTCCAACCTAGAACATGCTGTGACTGTACACCCACCATGCATTGTTCTTCCAATCTGTACAACGTGCAGTGATCATGAATTGTAGTATGGTTTGGTTGTTTGGTTTCAATACTCCCCCTCAAGCTGGATCAAGAAGATTGATTGATCCGAGCTTGCTCAACAGTCTTTGAAGATGAGTAGAGTCCAACGCCTTTGTGAACAAGTCAGCAAGTTGATCTTGACTGGGAGTGTAGATGGTGTTGATAACTTTGGATTGAACTTGAGCACGAATGAAGTGACAATCCACTTCAATGTGCTTGGTGCGCTCGTGAAACACCGGGTTAGAAGCAATATGCATGGCTGCTTGGTTATCACAAAATAAGGACATAGGTTCCTTGTTGATGCAACCAAGGTCAGCTAGAAGACTTTTTAACCAAATCAATTCACAAGTTGTTGCTGCCATGGCTCTATACTCGGCCTCTGCACTTGATCGTGTAATCACAGTCTGTTTTTTACTCTTTCATGTCACAAGGTTTCCACCAACAAACGTGCAAAATCCAGTCGTGGACTTTCGATCGAGTGCATTACCTGCCCAGTCAGCATCTGTGTATGCTAGAATGTGGTTTGAGCCATGGTTCTTCATGAGCAAGCCTCGGCCAATTGATCCTTTCAAGTATCTTAGTATCCTTTTTACAATCTCCCAGTGAAGGAGAGTAGGAGAGTGCATGAATTGACTGATGAGGCTTACAGAATAAGCAATGTCAGGTCGAGTAATTGTAAGGTATATCAATTTCCCAACCATACGTTGATAGGCACTAGGGTTTGATAGAAGTTCACTCGAGGCATCAAGTTGGAGTTTGCTTACAAGAGGAGTGGAAGCAGCTTTGCAGTCCAACATGTGAGCTTCCTCCAATAAGTCCAGCACATATTTTCGTTGATTTAAGAACAAACCCTTGGCAGAAGTAGCCATCTCAATGCCAAGGAAATACTTTAGGATTCCCAGATCCTTGATTGAAAATTGCTGATGAAGGGCAGATTTAAGATTATCAATCTCTTCTATATTGTCCCCCGTTATAATGAGGTCATCCACATAGATAAGAACAATTAATTTTCCACTTGTACCACTGCGTACAAATAAGGAAGAATCGGCATGACTCCTCTTGAACCCCTTAGCCTCAAGGACTGAGCTTAACTTCGAGTACCAGGCTCGGGGGGATTGTTTAAGTCCATAGATGGCCTTGTGGAGCTTGCATACTTTGTTTGCTTCACTTTCTTGTGGATGTCCAGGGGGAAGTTTCATGTAAACCTCCTCTTCAAGATCACCGTGAAGAAATGCATTCTTCACATCCATTTGGAATAGTGACCAGTTATGATTAACTGCCACAGATAATAGCACTCGAACTGTGCTCATTTTAGCTACAGGAGCAAATGTCTCCTTGTAGTCGATCCCATAAGTTTGAGTGAATCCACGAGCAACAAGTCGGGCTTTGTGTCGTTCAATGTTGCCATTGGAATGGAACTTGATCTTATATATCCATCTACTCCCTACTGCCTTTTTTCCTTGTGGTAGATCGACTACACTCCATGTTTGATTGTCATTTAAAGCCTTGATCTCTTCTTGCATAGCTTCCTTCCATATTTGACTGTGTGCAGCTTCATGGAAGTTCCTTGGTTCAAGATTTGAAGATAACTTCTTTAGGAAGGCAGCATAAGGTTCTGACAAATTGCGATATGTTAGAGCTTCCGAAATAGGATGTCTTGCATTGTAAGTAATGTATTCTTGAAGTCTTGGAGGAGGATGCCTGTCCCGAGTAGGATTTCTTCGAGGGGCCACATAAGGTTGTGGAGTAGTGGTTGAGCTGTGTTCACTTGTAGATGTTTCTTCACTCTCAAGTTGATCCGAGTGAATTTCTATGGAATCATTCTGAGAATGTGATTCAAGAAGATTTGCTGGAGTAGGTAATGGGAAGACATCCAGAAAGTCTTCTCTCTTTTGCTCCTCACTGTGGTCATTATGAAAGAAAGGGGCAGACTCATCAAATCTGACATCTCTAGAGACACCAACCTTACCGTTTTGAGGGTTAAAGTATTTGTATCCCTTTTGGGAGCTTGAGTATCCCATAAAGACACATTTTGCTGCCCGTGGATCAAGTTTATCTCGATGTGCTGCTTGAATGTGAACATAGCAAATGCACCCGAATGTTCTGAGATGAGAGATGTCAATGTTTCTTCCTTTCATCACTTCGAGAGGGGATGTTGAGTTTAAAACTCGAGTAGGTAGCCTGTTGATGATGTATGCTGCAGTGAGAAGTGCTTGTGACCAAAATCTTTTTGGTACATTCATTTGAAACATAAGGGACCTTGATTTCTCCAGCAAGTCACGGTTCTTTCTCTCCGCTACTCCATTTTGTTGTGGAGTACCAACACAACTAGTTTGATGCAAAATTCCATGATCACTTAAGTAATTAGACATGTTATTGGATGTGTACTCAGTGCCATTGTCCGATTGTAGTATGCTTAACTTAGATGAGAATTGATTTATGATGAGTTTATGAAAATCCTTAAAAACATCAAAAAAATCACTTTTGGATTTCAAGAGGTATACCCATGTAACCCGAGAGTAGTCATCAATGAAGGTGACATAGTATTTAAATCCATCAAAAGAGGTTACACGAGAGGGACCCCAGATATCTGAGTGTACAACCTCAAACAGTTTACATGTTCTAGACTTAGACGAAACAAAAGGTAGTCTAGCAGCTTTCAATTTTTGACAGACTTCACACGCATGTGTAGGTTTACAAAAATTTGGAAAGAGTTTGTTCATCACAGGTTCTGAGGGATGAGCCAATCGAAGATGCCATAGCTGGTATTCTTGAGAAAGACTGAGACTGGCAATGGGGTGCTTAAGAGATTTGAAGGTTTTTGAGAGATAATAGAGTCCATTTAGAAGGTACCCTTCACCAATCTTCTTCCGAGTAACCCGATCCTGAAATACAACATTGTAAGGAAAGAATATGGCAAGACAATCTAGGGTGTGCGTGATTTTACTTATGGATAATAGTTGGAAGGGAAAAGAAGGCACATATAAAGCTGTTGAATCAATCTTGTCACTTAATAATTTAAGGTTCCCTTTTCCCAGAATAGGCTCTCCATTCCCATTTGCTACAGACACCCGTGTAGACTCAGGCAATTTTTGAAAATTTTTCAAGCAAGCAGACTGATTTGTTATGTGGTCAGTGGCACCTGAGTCTATAATCCAACAATCATGACTAATTTTATTAAGTGCAGTGTTGAGGGCATTGATGATACCTGAGACATTGTCATGAGTTGAATCCTTAGCCAAGAAACCTGCAAATTTCCCAAGCATGGCAGTAGGAGTTGAAGTGGTTGCTTCCTTGATTTCAGTGTCACCTCCTCGTCTTTGAAGGAAGTTTGCAAACTCATTTATCAGATCCATTGGATTTGCAGTGAATTTTGAGATTTCACTAGTCGAAGTATTGGATGAGTGTAGAGCCTTGGGGTTGATTCATTTCCCTTCTTTGATCATTCTTCCTTCCTTATCAAATTTTGGCTTTAACTCCGGGTGCAAGGTCCAACATTTGTCCCTTAGATGTCCTTTCATGTTGCAGTAGGTGCATCTCCAGTCTGCCCTTTTATTGGCAAAAAAATTTTCACCGTTGTTTTTGTGATAGCTTGAGAAAACTCTAGCCTCAGAATTTGTTTTTGGCTCAATGTGCATAACTTTTCTTCGAGTTTCCTCCCTTTGAACAGCTTGGCAGACAGCATTAATTGAGGGCAACTCCGGGGTCATTAACAGGTGACTTCGAAGGTCTTCATATTCAGCTCCTAGACTTGCTAGAAGTTGAAACACCTTGTCCTCATCAGCTCTTTTAAGAAGCACAGCGGAGTCGGTTGAGTGTGGACGATACATGTCAAGTTCATTCCATATGGACCTCATACTTCCGAGGTGTTGCACGAATGATTGATCGTCTTGCCGTAGTCCAGCAAGATCCTTCTTGAGCTGAAAAATGCGAGCTGCATTATTTTGACTGCCATACATTTCTCTGACAGATTCCCAGAGAATGGAAGAGGACTCCGAGTAGCTGAAGAGTTCAGATAGCTTGGGTTCCATGGAGTTGAGGATCCAGGACATAACCAACTGGTCATTTGCATGCCATGCATCGTAAGTTGTAGATGATTGTTCAGGTGGTTTGATACTTCCATTGATGTACCCGACCTTTGATCTTCCTCCTAGGGCAAGTGAAATGGCACGCGACCAAGGTAGGTAATTGAACTCGTTCAATAACACTGAGCATAGACGCAAATTTGGATTGATTTCTCCCTGAATAATTCTGGGGGGTGATATGTTTGAGGAACCTTCTTCTGTCATTACGAAGCACGACAGCAACAAGGTTTTGAAGGGGAGAACAAAAAAAGAGACAGGACCCTATGGTTCCTGCTCTGATACCATGTGGAATTTTTGTACTAGAAATGGTTTGTATATTTCATGTATTGAAGTTACAAGAACAAGAAGTATATATAGAAGAAGCTTTCGGAAGAGAGCTCATAAACCACTACCAAACATAGAGAATCAATCTCACTTATTATACCTAAAGTAAACATTAAATAAGGAATGAAAATATTAACCCAGCTAGGATTGCAGGAACTTAGAATAAGGAAAGCTGCAATCCAGCAAGGCTTAGCCGAAAGCCTTGCATTATTCTTCCAACTTGTGCACCCACCTGCATTATCCTTCCAACCTGGAACATGCTGTGACTGTACACACACCATGCATTGTTCTTCCAATCTGTACAACGTGCAGTGATCATGAATTGTAGTATGGTTTGGTTGTTTGGTTTCAATAGGACCGTATGGTAGAAGGGGTAGCTTTGAACGGTTTCTACGTGTATGCGTATCCCAGAAAATGAGCATATTATCGCACACATATTTCAAGCGCTTGAGTGAGAGGACCTTCCCTTTGCCCCCGTTGTTAATTGTGGTCATACGGGAAGTGGCCATGCAGTTGCGTACTAGTGCGGTTAGTGATCATCTTGAAACTGATCAAGTGATCGTTGAACGTGTTACGATGGTATTGATGGAAAGACACGGACTGAAGCATATTCCTGCTTTCATTCAGGGTCTTGGGATAGTGGAATTAATGGTTTGGAAGCTTCGCAAAAGATATCCCCCAATACACGCGTTATTTGGATGGAGGGTGTTGGAAGGAATATCCGCACACAACTCTCTCATCCGTGAGTGATGGACTCGTGTTAATTTGACGTAGCCTTAGCAAAGCCTTGAGTAGGCTTTTAGGCTTTCTTACAAGATTGATTGTTTTAGGCGTGCCACTGTTGGCCAAAACCAACAGATTGTTTAGTTTTTAAATGTTGTATAGGACATTTGCTTGCTCCACAAGTAAATTGGCATTATTATCAAAAGATTATTCTTATGGAGGGGTTAAGTTCATATTTAAGTTCTTTTCTATGCCTTGAAGACAAGTACTTTAAATTTATCTTGTATTCAATGCCAAAACAATGACCACAAATTGATCAAAGATGATCCAAACCAGTTTGCAATCCTTGTAAGAAAAGGGAAGACAGAAAGCAAAGTAGAATGAAATAAAGCGAGAACGGAAAGAAAAGTGTTTGCAAATGCTTATAGAATGTTAGTAAAAAGGATAGTAAATAGCTTGAAAGGATGATAACTTGAGAGTGGATTATAAAGACAATATATATATATATATATATATATATATATATATATATATATATATATATATATATATACCTAATGATTTATTTTATATATATATAAATACTTAACCATCTTCTACAAAAATTGTACTTTCGAAAAATGACACATAGCATGACAAGATTGATTAAAAATTCTATCCAAAATTAAAAATAAAATTATTATTTTTCATTTTTATTAAAAATTAATAATATTTTAATATTAGTTGACTAGACTTTGGATCAGCTCATGTTTTTTAGAAATAGAAATGCATTTGGCCAATTACTATTTAATCAAGTCAATTACTATTTATTTGAGTTTATTAAATAGACTTTGAGCCAGCTTATTTTTTAGAAATGGACTTGCTCTTAAGGCTAAGCCTTTCCAATTCGGTTCATTCCATTTCATCCAAATGGTTGATGTGATGTTTGTGAGAGATGAGCTCGCACTTGAATACTTAAGCTTTGATCCTCTTGGATGGATTTGGATCCTCTCCGAATCCCCTTCGTGGGGATCCCAGGGATCAAGCAACAAGGACCGTTCATCAAAAATCGTGCGGCTACAATTAAATTCTTTTTACGCAAAACGAGACTGCTTTATTTTTAAAAATATAAAAATTATTTAATTGTAGCCGCACGATTTTTTATAAACGGCCCTTGTTATTTGATCCTTAGGATCCCCACGAAGGGGATCCTGAGAGTATCCAAATCCCTCTTGGATTTATAGATTTTGCCATTGAAAAATGTACTTTTCCTCTGCAACACGGCAGAACAAACCCTTCTTCAGTGTGAAAGAGTGCAACACAGGGCCGTCTTGCCGCCCATTTTTGCCACGACAAAATTGTCTTCACACCTTTTGGGCCGTTTACTGTTCATTTATGTAAAATAAATAAATGCCCAACAGCAGAATCATGTGTTAAGTGGGGCGTTGGGCTTAAAACAGGTCCAACTGTTTAATTTGGATCCAAACGGAGGGCTTTCATGACTCCGGAGACCAGTCACTTTTGCTCCTTGTGCCGACACCCAATGCCATCTGCGGAAGTGGGTGAGCCATCAGAACCTTCAAACCCAGTGCCGATTAGCACAATTAGTGCTTGAGCCATCAGAACCTTCAAACCCATGCAAATAGTGGAAGTGAGCGAGCTGCTAGATCCCTCAAACTGGCATTCCCCCATGCTGCTCACGATGTCTGTGGGTGTAACAGGTGCACTTCTTTGCAGATTATTGAGTTATGGTGGTTGTCTCAAGTTAATTTGTGAGAGGAATGTATGATCACTAAATTAATATTCTGTGTGTTGCTAGAAAGATTCAAACTAGATGCAGAAAATTAGCATTTGGCTGTTTGGTTTCTGGTGAGTTTTTCGATCTACAAATAATAATAGATGAAGACTAATTTCAAATATTATTGTGTATACTTAGCATCCTTTGGTGTTTGACACTACAGAGCCCAAAGTATACACAATAAATTTGAAACTTTTGAACATTGCTTATTCTGATTGCATATGTTCAATTAATCTAATCAATCCATCATATACTCAGCGTATAATCATTAATGCAATCATAGTCATGAAGATTCTAGTTTTCTCAACAATGCAAGTGTTAGCACAGGTTCAACTGTCATTCTTTTTTCCTTCTCCTGAGCATAAGTCCAAAAAATAATGCATCTCCTATGTCCTAACCACCAAATCAACTCACCACTTGCATACTATTGAGGACTGACCAACAACTTTTCAGTGTTGCCCTAATTAACTTTCAAATTCTCAATATATCAAGGGTCTAAGCATAAAATTGCAATTGTCGGAATTTTTTCTGACTGTTAGGTGTAGTGAGCGTATCAAAAGGAGAATGTTGAATTATGGAAAACGAAAGAGAGCTATTATTGGCACTTTCAAAAGTCATTCTTCTATACTTCTTGTTAGTGTTACTTTCTCTTACAATTGTTTTATGAGAGAACTGTAGGTTGACTATTTGGAGTGTCAATAATAGCACCCACATGATTATTTTAGTATTATTTATTTATTTTTTCTAATTAACTTTCAAATTCTCAATATATCCAGGGTCTAAGCATAACATTGCAATTTCCGGAATTCTTTCTGAGTGTTAGGTGCAATGAGCGTATCAAAAGGAGCATGTTGAATTATGGAAAACGAAAGAGAGATGTTATTTGCACTTTCAAAAGGCATTCTTCTATACTTCTTCTTAGTGTTACTTTCTCTTACAATTTTTTTATGAGAGAAGTGTAGGTTGACTATTTAGAGTGTCAATAATAGCACCCATATGATTATTTTAGTATTATTATTATTATTTTTTTCTAATTAACTTTCAAATTCTCAATATATCCAGGGTCTAAGTGACATGCCCCGATCCCGATGTCCTGTAGACATCAGGATGATCACATGCTGGCAAACACCCGATGGGTGACGTAAGCCATTCAAACACAAGCAAAACTAAGAAAAGCTCGCACACATGCATAATATGGCTAAACAAGAGTATAAATAAACATAACGCAACAAAAACATAATCACACTAACATAATATTCAACTGCCAACACTGAAATTAGTAAACTACAACAGGACATGTTCAGAGTATACATCTAATACAAATTTTCAAATAGAGATTGAGATAGGAGAGTGCTATTACATAAGATGTCAAATAGGAAGAAGATAGCACAAGATCACTGGTAGGGAAATGCCTCGTAGCTTAGGTCGTAGTCCTTGTTCCTACCTCCTGAAGGGGGCGCAAGACAAAGGTGAGTGGACCAGTTTGATATACATATAAGAAAACAGTTATCAACATAATATCCCCCAAATTTTTATGAAAACTCATATAGCATATATATATATCATGATGAACATAGGTTTTCCGAAACCTAGAATGTTGTGCAATATCTCAAATCATAACTCGCATAACATAATAAACACTAGTGTCAAATGTCCACATATATCCTTCCAGGCCCTATGCCATCTCCCCGTCCCTAAGCATACAGTCAGAGGAAAAATACCTCCAAGCCCTATGCCATCTCCATGTCCCTATGCTAAATAGCCAGAGCAAAAACACTTCAGGCCTTATGCCAACTCCACCGTGGCCCGGGATGGACCGGAATCTATCCCTCATCCCGTAGCGGAAATTGGGACCACTAGGTAATACAGAATCATCTTTTATACATTTATGAAAAATAGCCTCATATATCATTCGTATAAACTCATGCTTTTCATGTGTGCAATTTTACTAATAAAACATGCATTTTAGAAGGGGTTCACTCACAGTACTTAGCTATCAAAACCCACGCTGCAAGCGAAGAATCAAAAGCCACCCTATAAATGCACCTAGCACAACAAAGGGGTTTAACACAGTCAAACTCTATTCAAACAAATTTATTTGAGGAAACGAACATTAAAAATAGGTCCAGAAAGTCGAAATTAGCCTAGGAGGGGTCCCGAACGGAACCCGAAAAAGTCAACCGAAAAGTCAATGTTGACCGTTGACTGGTCAAAGTCAACGTTGACCGGGTCAACAGGTCAACGGGTTGGTCAACCGAGTCGGTCAAAGGTTCGGTCAAACCCGGGTCAACGGGTCAGGGTTGGATCCGGACCTGGGTTAGGGTTTAACCCAAAAAGGGTTATTGGGTTTAGGGGGTCACGGGCCGAAGGCCTTAAATGAAGGAACCCAAAAAGGGTTCCCTGGATCTAAGTTACACGGGCCAAAGGCCCTGGTTTTCTTTTCGGCCCAAGGCTTTATAAGGCAAGGGTTTTGGGTTTTGAACTGAACGGGTCGAAGGCCCCCAATTTCTAAGGCCCGAGGCCTTATTGTTTTTAAATAAAACTAAAAATAAAAACCTAACGGGTCAGCTAACTGGGCTGGGTTTGCACCGGGCCTAAGGCCCGAGAGGGTTTGGGTTTGGCCTGAATGCCTATGTTTTCGACAGAAAGACCAGAGAAACGCCGGAGCTTCTACAGCTCCGGCCGACTACAAACGGGAGCCTAGTGCCCCGATCTAAGCACCAATTCAAAGCACAAGACGAGATGAACATTTTGGTACCTTTAGATCGACAAGAAGTGACCAGATTTGTTTGGAGAAGTCCACGACTCGCACGGGTTCCGTCGGAGAAAAGGGTGTGTGCACCCCGAGTCGATTTCGTTCAAAAACCCTTGAGTTAACGAGATAAACTGCATTATAAACTCAACCACTCATCAAATCAAGTCACAAAGATGAGGATCCAGGGCTTACCTAGCTGGAAAAAAAAAACAATAAAACTCGCCGGGAAGTTCTGGGTTCGCAAGTTCCTTGCTGCGACAGGAGAAAGAAGAGAGAGCGAGAGCAAAGGAGTGACGAGGGTGGGAGTGCGATGGTGTGCGTGCTCACGGGAGGACGAGAGAGAGTGCGAGAGAAGTGAGGGAGAGTGTGAGAGTGAGAGGGTTACGGAGAAAGAGAGAAAAGAATGTTCGAGAGAGAGACTGAGAGTGACAGAAGAGGAAAGAAAGGGAAAGGAAGAGAGAGAGTTCACGGGGTAGGGGATAGAAAACACGAAAATAAATGGGGGTTAGGGTGCTGACGCGTGTCAGCTTAGGGTTTAGGGACCAAAATGAACAATTGCAAAAGTTTTTGGGGACAATTTCAGGAATTATTTTAATTACAAGGGGGCGGGTGTAACATTAAGCATAACATTGCAATTTCCAGAATTCTTTCTGAGTGTTAGGTGCAGTGAGCGTATTAAAAGGAGCATGTTGAATTATGGAAAACGAAAGAGAGATGCTATTGGCACTTTCAAAAGTCATTCTTCTATACTTCTTCTTTGTTACTTTCTCTTACAATTTTTTTATGAGAGAAGTGTAGGTTGACTATTTGGAGTGTCAATAATAGCACCCATATGATTATTTTCGTATTATTTTTTTTTCTAATTAACTTTCAAATTCTCAATATATCCAGGGTCTAAGCATAACATTGCAATTTCCAGAATTCTTTCTGAGTGTTAGGTGTAGTGAGCGTATCAAAAGGAGCATGTTGAATTATGGAAAACGAAAGAGAGATGTTATTGGCACTTTCAAAAGTCATTCTTCTATACTTCTTCTTAGTGTTACTTTCTCTTACAATTTTTTTTATGAGAGAACTGTAGGTTGACTATTTGGAGTGTCAATAATAGCACCCATATAATTATTTTAGTATTATTTATTTATTTTCGAATTATAGATTTACAAATTGAAGGTGCTCTGTCGAATAAGTGAGATGTCTTATTCAGATAAAAAGTTGACTGTTAAACCTTAGTTACAATATTATTTATAAAGCCAAACTATCCCTTCTTTTATTTCACTGAATCTGTTAATTGTTTTCTACGCGAGCTGTTACATGACCTCCATGCATTTCTTGAACAGTGATAGTAAGCTCCGGCGACCCATGACCAGTAGTAGATGGCGTTTGTTGCCCTTCATAGAATCCGAAATCCTTATTGGTGTCGTTTGCATAGCTGAATGGACTTTCAGGCCAGTTCCTATTAGGTGATCCCTTAACTTCTTCTACAACCCCTGAACCCCACCAATTCCATTTTGTTGTTGACTGTTTTTAAAAGTATGGGAGGTTAGGTCTTTTCCGTTGAAAATTTCGATCATGGCTCGAACTCTTCTCCATCTCGAAGAAGCTCTGGAATCAGGGTGCTCGAAGACATGCCTATGCTTGTAAATGAAGGAAGCTACAAATATGATGAGAGCTAGAATTGAAGCCGCCCCAGCAATTAGGAATAGGCCCCAAAAGCTTTCAAGGCCAAGAATGTTACTTGAGAGCCTTGGAGTCCTGGAGTTATCTTCACAATTGCTTTCTTGTCTGAACCATTTTCTCTCAATTTTCATCATCTTCTCTCCTTCCATCACGCTTAGGACTGCTTGTGAAATATCGGGTACAAGAGGAGAACGCTTTGGAAACACCTGCCAATTAAGTGATCACCTCAAATAAGTCACGTTTTTATAAATGCGTGTAAATGTCTACTTATATGTGTATGGAAAATCATTTCCGTACACATTTTCTCCTCATGCATCATGTTTAATTATGACATTTGAGTTGAATAAACAACAGCCGACCGCACTTAGTGTGATAAGGCTTTGTTATTGTTGTTGAGTTAAATAAATCAAGGAGCAAAAATAAACATTGGTGCATAAGGAGCAAAAAAGGTGTGTATAAAGGCAAGAAATCTTACAAAGCCATAGCCATCAGTTTGGTAGACTGGACCAATTATGGTATATTTGGAACAATATTTCGCAACGAAAAGCTTCATAAGTGGGGCTCCAGCAACAACAGCTGCAATACCACCCTTTCCGCTCCCTTTCGAAAGAGCTTCATCACATTCTTCCATGGTTTTCATAGCCTTAACCTTGGACTCATGGAAACCGATTTGTTTTACCAAGAGTTCGCAAACAAAGCCATTCTCTAAGCATCCAACATTGTCCCCATTTCTTAGTATATCCTTTATATTCGTGACAGTTGGTTGGAGTTGTTCAACTGTTAATAGCGATGCTAGATTAGCTGTGTAGGTTTGTGTCAAAACTAGCACAACAAACACCCATATAATCATCAAGAATCTGGCCAAGTTGCTAACCACTCTCCCCGCTGTAAAAGTGGTTTAAAAAAAAGTGTACCAAAAATAAGTGAATGCCATTAAGATTTCTTATTTTGAAATTAGCTAGTGAAGGGGACGGATAATTACCATGTGAAAACACCATGGTGGAGAAGGAGAACCAAAAACTTGTGCCAACTTGATATGAAGGAGGGCCGCGAAAATCTTCATTAATTTGATGTTCAAGTACCCAAACGACGAAACCAATGAAGATGAAGAAACAAAAAGTTGTAAGCCACAAATCCCATGTCAAAGGCTTCAAGAAAACCCATGCATTTTTGCTCCTATTGTCTCTGATTGGCACAACCATTATTACACCCGATTCTGCGTATGGCATCGTAAAGTCCACGTACAAAGACCTGTTTGACCGAATCGTTGTATCTCCCACCACAGCATCAAATTTCTGTCAACAGAATATGTTAGAACCAAAGAAAAATATATAATGCGGGTCTATAATGAAATCAGTTCTCGATATTTTTATTGTGACATAAGTTTACCCCAAGATATACTTGATAGACCAAATCATTGTAAGTGCCAGCCATTGTTCCATCAGAATTCTCAAAGGAAATGAACTCGAAAGGAAGAGCGTATGGTAGTATTTCAACAGCAGCCTCAAAGACATCAATACTGAACCCAGTGACTTCCGTTGTGTTAGTGCTAGGGTTCTTGGTTATCTTAACAAACTCACCAAAACCACCAGTTACAGGAACTCCAATTCTCAGCTTCTTGTCATTTGTTGGGATCTCCCATCCCTTGGGAACAGAGAATGAATCTCCAGGCCATATAATCGGTGAAAGATCGCACTTGGAAGTTGAAAGTATCCTTGTAAGATTGCACTTGGAAGTTGAAGTTGAAAGTGTGCTTGTGTTTGCTGAATTCAGTGTCTTTAACATACCATTTTCCGGTGTCCAAAATGCAATAGTTCTTGCTCGATCGCCATTTACATTAAATATCTTAAAATTCGACGCCTGAAGTTGCCCATCGTCTAGCCTGAAGTCACCAGCTATACCTTTGAATGAAGTATTAGATATGGCTTGTGAAAGTTTTAGACCATATTGAGAGACCTCAAACGTATCAAGATCTGTTGAGTTGACGGAATCATTCCTCTTTCGAAAACCAGAGTTGGTTTTAAACCCTACTTCTTCTACTGCAAAGGCTAGTGCAAAAGCTGCATCATAAGCCCGAAGTCCAAATATGTCGACATCAACATCGATGATGGCTGGATTGTCTCGTTGGAATCGTCTTTTCCACCGCATTCGGAATTTTTTAAGCTCCTCTGTTCTTGGAAAGTCAGTTTCCACACCTAATACTCCTTGCATTGAATTCAGAACTACCGGCGGGATTGACCACAAACGATTCCCTACCCCGTTGGTCATTATCCAAACATAGCCTTTTCTCATCATTCCGACCTTTTTTGCCTTGGCAAATAGCTTAGTGCAAAGTTTGGGCAACATGTGCACAATGAAGACTCTAGTTTGCATTGTCATTAACCTGTGAAGCTCTTTTCCAATTTGTACATCTGTAGCTGATGCGGGAATGACACTCCGATAAGGGACATGAGCATCAACCTCCTGCAATGCATCAATTAAAAAGGGTATGACTCCCTCGCCGTACGTATTGTCTACATATATTGGCACAACTTGTCTCCATCCGAAGTTTTTGACAATGGCACTTATGGCCTTCACTTGGTGAGAGTCGGTTTGTGTGATTCGGAAGAAGTAAGAGCTTTGAAGTGAAGTAAGAGAGGGGCTTGTTGCAGAAAATGATAAAATAGGCACATGAGCTTGGTCTCCAAGATTAACAACAAAGCTAGCCTGCATTGATGTCACTGGCCCCAGGATTGCTTGCACTTCTACATTCTTTATCAGGTCTAGAGCTGTGTCCCAATAAAAAAAATTGATTAGTGTGATTGGGTTCCACCATAAAATTAATTAGCAATATGGAGAATAGCTCAAGATTATATAAGCCCCCTTAGCTAGACTTGTCTCTCACCAATGTGGGACAAACTCTCCACTCACCATCAACTCTCAACACGCCTCTGCACGTGTAACCGATTTTCAAGCCTATATATGGACAACATGTGCGTGACGCATGAGCACATGTGGCCCTTTGGGCTTCCAAGGACAACCTGCTTTGAATATCATGATAAAATTTGAGTTTTGCCATAAAACTAATTGGCTGAATGAGAAATAACCCAAGATCATATTAGCGCTTAGCTAGACTTGTCCGTCACCAATATGGGACAAACCCTCCACACACCATCAACTCTCAACAGATATTAGACATCTTTTTCCAGTTAAAACGGTTAAATCTTTGTGAATTGCATAGTTAAGTATGATAAGATGATACCAAACGATGTCAATATTCGCTAATACACCGAATCCACAAAGAGACAACATTTTGGTTGGTCATTGAAGAATTTATAAAGCTTGACGGGACCAGCTGCCTAACACGGTTTGAAGAATATAATTAAGAGAGTTTTAACGAAACACTTTTAGTATTGTTTATTTTTAACGAAAAACTATATTTTTACCTTTTTTAGTACTATTCACTTACACATTTATTTGTTATTTTTCTTTTTAAAACTTTTTGTTAGTTTTCCTTATAATTAAAAGACAAAACTGAAAATCGTACGGTTTTCCTCTCCTGCACACATCCCCTTGTATTAAACATGTGAGGTCGAAAATTGTAGGGTTTTGCACGTTGCACTTACAGACACACCTTTGACATAATTTGTTAGGGTTTATTTACAAATATTTTTAAAATGATTGAAAACGTTTTTGGTAAAATAGATTTTGGGTCAAATTTTTCAAAAGAAACATCATATATGTGCCTCTTGCAGAAAACACTTAAAGTGTTTTTCTAAAATTCACTTAGATTTTTATAAAATATTGGTTTCAAAAATATTTTCATCGAAACGGTTTCAACCATTTTAAAAGCACTTTCAAAAGAACCTTTAATTGTTTCACTAATTATTTAAAGGGGAAACTTGATATAAGTCCAATTTTTTGAGTCAATAATAAGAATAGTCCAATTTATTAAAATAAGTCCAATTTCTTAAATTTAATTATTTAATCAGCAATAATTATCTCTTCAATGATAAGAATTATTATAAAATCAAATTTCTTCGTAACTATCTCTTTGATTATTTATTTTTATTTATTTATTTGTTATTTATTTGTTCTTCCTCTTTCTTTAAACCCCATTTGTATATTTAATTTTTAATTTTTATAATCAATCTATATCGCAATTTAATTGTATTTTTTGTTATTTCTTTGTTCTTCCTCCCGTTTTAAACTTCATTTATAGATTTTATTTTTAATTTTTATAATCAACCTATATCGCAGGTTAATTGTATTTTATCTACCTATATGACATTTTTTTTTTATAAATATCCTGTCATAGATTAATGTGTCTTGTTTGTAGGTATATTATTTTTTTCTACCTTTTAGTTAGGTTTCATATCTCAGTTATAGGTATAATATATATTCATATATTTGTTACTTGAGTTAGGGTAGAATATTTTGCAAATAGATTTATATTAGTATATTAGTTTTTTTTTGTTATAATATATGGATTAGATTTTTTGGAGTTGGAAAATACATAATATTAGAAGATTTTAATTGATTTTTAATATTTTAAGAAAATATAAAATGAGTATAAAAGAAATAAAAATATATAATTAAATAATTGGACTCACCCCTAAAAACACTCTATGTTTTTGGACTTGGATCTAAAAGCCTCTTATTTAAACTAGGGTAAAAGACATTTTACTACCCTAATGTTTGGTGGTTTTCAACATTTAGTACATCAATTTTTTTTCATCCCAGAGTCATACCTAAAGTGTAAATTTTGGGACAGTCTCATATATCCGTTAGTCAAACTGTTAGCTCTCCCGTTAAGTGATGACGTGGCGCCCTGATTGAGTGCCACGTGTCATTAAAAATATTTAAAAATTATTTAAATAAAAAAATATTTAAAAATTAGTATTTAAATAAAAAAATAGGGTAAAAGACATTTTACTACCCTAATGTTTGGTGGTTTTCAACATTTAGTACATCAATTTTTTTTCATCCCAGAGTCATACCTAAAGTGTAAATTTTGGGACAGTCTCATACATCCGTTAGTCAAACTGTTAGTTCTCCCGTTAAGTGATGACGTGGCGCCCTGATTGAGTGTCACGTGTCATTAAAAATATTTAAAAATTTCTTCTTCTTCTTCTACCCATATTTCGTTTTTTTTTTCTTATTCTTCTTCCTTCTTCTTCCGTTTTCTTCTTCCCTCTTCTTCTTCCCTCTTCCTTCCCCAATCCCCCGTGCCCACCCTCCCACCCACACCCAGATCTTCCCGTCGACCCGTGTCCCCCCAACCCAAACCTTCCCTTCGATTTTTTTTTAGTTTAGTTTTGCTAAATTTGGTGCGGGTTGCAGAGGAGATGAGAGAGGGTGGGTGATGTGAGTTGCAGAGGAGAGAAGGGAGGGAGGGTGGGTGGGAGTTGCAGAGGAGAGGAGGAGAAGGAACAAAAAAAAAAAAAAAAAAAAAAGAAGACACAGAAACGGAACCCAGAAGAAGAAGAAGAAGAAGAAGAAGAAGAAGAAGAAGAAGGAGAGAAGAATAAATTTTTTTGGGTAAAAGACATTTTACTACCCTGATGTTTGGTGGTTTTCAACATTTAGTACATCAATTTTTTTTATTATTATTATTTTTATTTAAATACTAATTTTTAAATATTTTTAATGACACGTGGCACTCAATCAGGGCGCCACGTCATCACTTAACGGGAGAACTAACAGTTTGACTAACGGATGTATGAGACTGTCCCAAAATTTACACTTTAGGTATGACTCTGGGATGAAAAAAAATTGATGTACTAAATGTTGAAAACCACCAAACATTAGGGTAGTAAAATGTCTTTTACCCTTTAAACTAATTCATATATAGCACACTCTAGGCATGTATCATCCATTATAATAGGAAATCATCATATGAGAGAGAGAGAGAGAGAGAGAGAGAGAGAGAGAGAGAGAACCTGCAGCAGCTGCACCAACAACAGATTGCTTGGAGTCCCTAGTCTTCAAAACAAGCCTGGTCTTGAAGTGAGCATGAGATGCATAGAAGTCCTCGATGGCCATTTTGATGCAACTCAAATACATCTTCCCGCTCTGACTGGGTTGATCGAGGTCAACAACAACACCCACATTCACTTGGATAGTTGTGTTTTCCACCGCCGCAACCGCCGCCACATTGAAAATCCATGACAAGAGGAAGAGAAAGCATAAAAAGACCATACAAAGTTTCTTGACGGTACCCATGTTTATTTGAACAAGTGCTTTCTTAAGTTGCAAGACACTTCTATTTGTGAAGCTCAAGCATATATAAATATATGAATATGCAGAGTAGGTACACATGAAAAGTCCCTGGAAAATCCTCAAAGCATATATAAATATATGAATATGCAGAGTAGGTACACATGAAAAGTCCCTGGAAAATCCTCAAAGAATCAGCCGGCCGTCGTCGCCATGACCCAATCTATACGGCCAGAACAAATATGTAACCATATACTATGAAAATTAAGATATGTACATTGAATTAACAATATTATATGGGAAATTAAACTAGTCATTATTGACTTTGCTGTACTCTCCCTGTGGAAAAACCATGCAGCATGAGTCTCGACTATTATGTGGAGCGTGTGCATTCAACCATTAAATTTTTTGGTACTCATTCCTATTGTTGTCGTCTTTTGGTAATTCAGCAGACATATCATAGTTTGAATTATTTTTTTTGTATGTGTTAAATTGTAATTTACAAATAAATTAAGATGAATGACTTCTTACGTGTAAAGGCATAAACATTAATTGTAGTTTACTATGCCTAAATGGGAAATAGTCTTAGATTCCACCACTTAATTAATTCAAAGTTGAAGCGCATACTCTTGAGTCTTGACTACGCTACATTGAAAGTAGCCAACTAGAATTTAAAATTACGGATGACCTATATATAATCTAATGAAAAACTTGACTTCCTATAATAAAGAATAGCTGACACGCCCCGATCTCGATGTCCTGTACACATCGGGATGGTCACGTGCTGGCCGACACTCGATGGGTGACACAAGCCATTTAGAATGCTTGAGAACGAGAAATAAGTAAGACTTAAGAAATTAATGGTAATAATATGCATTTGAAGAACGTGTTCAGAGCATACAACTAATTAGAATAATAAAAAATAAATGATATAAAATAATAAAGACCAAAAGAAGTGGGTCCTGCACCGAGAGGACTCGAAGATGCCGATGCAAAAGTGTCTTGATGCCTTGATTCTAAACCCTGAAGGGGGCGCAAAACGAAGGTGAGTGGACCAATTTGATATACATATAAGAAAACAGTTATCAACATACTAACCCTCAGGTTTATGAAAACTCATATATATCATGATAAATAAAATAGATTCTCCGAAACCTAGCATGTCGTGCCATGTCTCAAATCATAACTCGCATAACATAATAAACACTAGTGTCAAATGTCCACATATATCCCTCCAGGCCCTATGCCATCTCCCCGTCTCTGAGCATACAGTCAGAGGAAATATCACTTCAGGCCCTATGCCAGCTCCACTGTCCCTGTGCTAAATAGCCAAAGGGAAATAACACTCCAAACCCTATGCCAACTCTGCCGTCGCCCGAGATGGACCGGAATCTATCCCTCACCCCGTAGCGGAAATTGGGACCACTAGGTAATATAAATCCATTGAACATACATCTTATGATAAGTAACGTCATAATCATTCTTATAAACTCATGCTTTTCATGCCTGCAATTCTACTGATAAAACATGTATTTTAGAAGGGGTCCACTCACAGTACTTAGCCGTCCAACGCTGCGCTACTAGCGAATATAGAAAAGCCACAATAGTTGCCCCTCACACGTCGTCTAACTCGCCGTGGTTTGGCCGAAAAACGCCTCGAAAGCCGTCGGACTCGCCATAAACTTGCACGCCGGCCAACTTGTCGTGGTTTGGCCATAATTTTCCTCGAAAGGTGTCGGTTTCTCGCCAGAATTTTGGGGAAGTCTCCTCGATGTGTTTCTTCGTGGTTTTATGTCCAAAACACAACCACAGGGTTAGAAATGAATTATATGGATGAAAAGAGAAGCATTTGGAGTGTTTTGAGGCTTACCCAAAATGAAAAGACAAGGAACCTCACGGGAGGAATGTTTGCACAGTGGTAGTGGCCACGGGGAGGTTGGGTGATCCTCCTTCGATTTTAGCCTCCTGGAATTCGCAAGGAAGAGATCATGGTGATGAGGGAGATGAAGGTGACTGGGTATGTGTGTGTGTGGTCCTTGGGGAGAAAAAGAGAGTTGCAAAGAGAGCCGAGAAAAAGATAAGAGAGAGAAGAGGGAGAGAAAAAGAGTTACGGGAGATGGAGACAAAATCAGGGGTGGGCCCCTTGGGCTCACCATTTAAGACCCAAAATCAAATTTTTAAATAAAAAGAATGGAGGGGTGTAACAATCTACCCTCATTATAAAAAAATTTCGACCCTGAAATTTAAAATCGCTCAGTAAGCTGAAATACTCGAAAATAGGAAAAAGAATATATGTATATGTGACGAAGGAATTAAGTCAAAGTGGTTGCACAAAAGGGAATTTGCCACACCGTCGCGATCGGGTTGCAATGATTCCATCTTTCGTGCCTCCATGCCCATACTTTCTTTTCCCCATCAGTGAAAAGTAGAAACATACCTCGTAAAGGTATAAAGTTGAAAACATATATTGACGTAGGGTCAAAAGTAAATATGTAAAATACGATAACATCCAAAATAGATATGTACTAACATATAGGTCGAAAACTTGTGTTGAACTTAAAACTGAAAACGGAAATACTTTCCCCCAAAACATTTGTAACGTAAAAAACAATTAACTATAGTAAAGTAAGTTCAAATATTTTTACAAAAAGCCAAAACTGAATATTTGAGAGTGGGTTTCGCCCAAGCATACGTAACGACACGTACTTCGAGAACAGATATGCCTTTGGGTCAAGTCCTAACGATAACGAAATCTGTAACGACTCCTGAAGACGGGTCTTCCTGTCCACTCACTTAACGAACCCAACAAATAAGTTATCGATATCACAATCTGCATCCTGCAATATCAACAACACATTGTTGTCTCAATAAACAAGTAGTAATTTCCTGATGGTGCACAATTTCACACGCCAGTTTGATCCTCCAAATACCAGTTCACAATACTCCTCTGCCAACCAATGTTGCCTGTAGAAAACTCTCGTATCATAACGTAAATAGTTCCATAGCAACCGAACAAAACAGAAACTGTCGTCGTAAAAATTTTGTCCATCACTAAGCACACCATCTGCCTTAGTTCTTCCAAATGTGACCAACTTAGTTCTTCCAAATGTGACCAACCACTCTAATGTTTTGCCAACAAAGAACCCATTTGGAACTTGTACCTTGGGATTCAAGAGAAGTGGCTACCATGTTAGTAGTAGAACCGAAAGCTCGAACCAAACAAGCAGAAAACGAGAATTCACCTTTCCCAACAAGCAGTATCTCTTAGGAGTTGTTGTAATGCTCAATCCACCTCTCCATTTTTGCTTAGCAACATATTTCTAGCCAAACAAGGTTAAAATTGGTGGAAAGAAGAAGGACTCCAAGTGATCAACCTGAAAACTCAATGAAAGTACACACATTTCGAGAGAAGTGTAAAGATTTTCCAATTCTCGCTCGACCGTGCTGTCGTGCCATTCCAGAATGCACCAACCAAATCTACTAGAAGTGTTTAGGTATCAACGTACTCACCAACAACAAGGTCTTGAAGTGAATTATTGGGAAGATACGTTGAGAGGAACACATATTGACATATTGTTGAAAAAGAAACGATGTGATGCCTATGAATCATAGTAAGATGGTGATACAATCAGCTGACTATCTGCACTACCATCTTCACCAATCTTTTACCAAAAGAAAACTCCAACCTCCCACCCACGTGGAATTCTTTCTGGTAAGTTTGGTAAGCTTGTGAAAAAGTTATGCTCCTAACGTTCCTGACCGAAACGATATGAACTGGGCGTACACTTCCGCCGAATCGATCGATCGTGAATTCCTCACTGATTGAGCGAGAAACCATGTAGAGAAGGCTAAAAGAGCACTCAAGAATTTGAGGGTCAAAACAAGTCCATATCTAAAGTACAAGATATCGGAATTTGAATAACCACTCTGCTGCTTAAGTTCACGCAAGTACCTAGTTTGACCGTTAAGAATTAATAACAAATCAAGACATGATGTCACACACCCAATACCATCACTGGTCACACAACTTCGTCTGATAACTCGTGAAATGATCTGACGTTTTGAACTTCCTGACAAACTTATATGATTTCAGTAGATTCAGCTTTTCCAATCCGATACGGTCTCACTCGATAATTGTCCGATTAAGTTCAGAGGATCAAGATGAGTTTTGTGTGTGAGTTTTCTACTGAGGAGTTCCGCAACTACGCTTGCACAGTTAGGGTAGTACACTATGGTGCAATCGTAGACATTTGTGTACTTGGGTAAACAAGGATGCAACATTTCTCGCTGTAGAGAAAACATCACCACATTTTTCAACCAAGAAAGTCGTTACCATCTCTAGCTTTAGGATTAGATGATTCACATCGTGCAGTTCCAATCGTCGAGAGGCACACGCGTGACTCGATCCTACTGCATCAGTGTGCAGTCAAACATTTAATTAATACACCACCGTAGAATTTGGAAAGTGTAAGAACTATGATCAGATGAGACAACACTTCGTTTCACTGTTAGCGTCGCAACAAAATTGACTAGTTTCTTAGACCAAAAGAAAAATGGGTCTAGCTCAAGAATAGTTAAGAACTGTTTATTAGATTTGACAAGGCCAAAGACATTTCGAAATTCACCACTTTGTGAGAGTTATCACAAAATTCAAAAATTAAACATAGAACCTCTGAAACAACCGAATGACGAAGAAGAAAGATACAAAGCAGTCTGCGTTAGTATGCAGTGACATGATTGGCTACCTTAAAGTGATGCTCTTGAGCAACCCAGAGCTCAATGAGTCTAGAGAAATTCAGAATAAAGTTCGATCTTTGTACAATGATGAACATGGTAAGAGTCTCAAACCATTACACTGAAAATTACAAAGCTGAACAATTAGTGGACAAAAGCACTGATCGGTTAGGCTACAAGCAGGAGGCTAAGTTCACCACTACCGAAAAGTACGTGGATAAGGAGCTAGGGTTTACTGCCTAGTACCAGACCCAGGTGAAGTTCAAGGAGTCTGTTTATCCAAACAAGTCTGGATCTTCATCATCTAAGTCCAACTATAACAAGGAGAACTGTAACTCCGTTTGGGAATTTGTGAGAATATTGACTGCTGCCGAGAAGTTTCCCAAGAAAAGCATTTAATGTCAACGAAGTCAACGTCCAAAGAATTTGGTGTAAAGCTGACAGTCAAAGATTAAGGAACTTGACTTCGTTGCTAGAGAATGCAAGAAATTTATCGATAGAACAATCACCGATGACTTGTTCCAAAGATTCACACGAGTTTCCTTCAGTGGTAATGAGTCTGAGAACATTGATTTGCTCCCACCAACTACCACCTAACAACTTCAAAACTACTAGCGCTTACTCGCTTTCTCTAACACGCACTTCGAAAGTTTCGAGTAATTCCAAAGAAATATGACTCTGCCCACCGTTCTGAAGGAACACATGTTGCAAAGTGATATCACTGTTTCAGAACTCCAGTTGGTCTTAGTCAATTTGTACCACCAAGATTTTTCCGTTTCTCAATATTTCAATGTAGAGCCAACTCAAGAATGCACGTCGTATAATATCGTCATATGCTGAAAGTCGTCCACCAAATCAAACACGTCATCAATGAGGCACAATCCTGACACGAGTTCTTGTATTTCATCCAGAAAGCGACAAATCAGACAGAAAAATGTTTGCACAATTGCACTGAAATGCACCAAATCCAGAAGTCGTGACGTCCAAATGACATCATGACAGACACACCACTACATTAACAGAAAGTCCTAAGTATGCTTTGAACAAACCACACTCTGATGCCAATCTGACATGTTCCGATCTCGATGTCCTGTAGACATCGGGATGGTCACGTGCTGGCCGACACCCGAGGGGTGATGCAAGCCATTTAGAATGCATGAGAACGAGAAATAAGTAAGACTTAAGAAATTAATGGTGATAATATGCATTTGAGGAACGTGTTTAGAGCATACAACTAATTAGAATAATAGAAAAGAAATGATATAACATAATAAAGACCAAAAGAAGTGGGTCCTGCACAGAGAGGACTTAAAGATGCCGATGCAGAAGTGTCTTGATGCCGGAATTGTATGCCTTGATTCTAAACCCTGAAGGGGGCGCAAAACGAAGGTGAGTGGACCAATTTGATATACATATAAGAAAACAGTTATCAACATACTAACCCCTAGGTTTATGAAAACTCATATATATCATGATAAATAAAATAGATTCTCCGAAACCTAGCATGTCGTGCCATGTCTCAAATCATAACTCGCATAACATAATAAACACTAGTGTCAAATGTCCACATATATCCCTCCAGGCCCTATGCCATCTCCTTGTCCCTGAGCATACAGTCAAAGGAAATATCACTTCAGGCCCTATGCCAGCTCCACTGTCCCTGTGCTAAATAGCCAAAGGGAAATAACACTCCAGGCCCTATGCCAACTCCACCGTCGCCCAGGATAGACCGGAATCTATCTCTCATCCCGTAGCAGAAATTAGGACCACTAGGTAATATAAATCCATTGAACATACATTTTATGATAAGTAACGTCATAATCATTCTTATAAACTCATGTTTTTCATGCCAGCAATTTTACTGATAAAACATGTATTTTAGAAGGGGTCCACTCACAGTACTTAGTCGTCCAACGCTGCGCTACTAGCGAATATAGAAAAGCCACAATAGTTGCCCCTCACACGTCGTCTAACTCGCCGTGGTTTGGCCAAAAAACGCCTCGAAAGCCGTCGGACTAGCCGGAAACTTGCACGCCGGCCAACTCGCTGTGGTTTGGCCGGAATTTTCCTCGAAAAGTGTCGGTTTCTCGCCAGAATTGTGGGGAAGTCTCCCCGATGTGTTTCTTCGTGGTTTTACGTCCAAAACACAACCACAGGGTTAGAAATGAATTATAGGGATTAAAAGAGAAGCATTTGGAGTGTTTTGAGGCTTACCCAAAACGAAAAGACGAGGAACCTCGCCGGAGGAATGTTTGCACAGTGGTAGTGGCCACGGGGGAGGTTGGGTGATCCTCCCTTGATCTTAGCCTCTTGGAATTCGCAGGGAGAGATCATGGTGATGAGGGAGATGAAGGTGACTGGGTGTGTGTGTGTGTGGTCCTCGGGGAGAAAAAAAGGGTTGCAAAGAGAGCCGAGAAAAAGATAACGGAGAGAAGAGGGAGAGAAAGAGAGTTACAGGAGATGGAGACAAAATTAGGGGTGGGCCCCTTGGGCTCACCATTTAAGACCCAAAAACAAATGTTTAAATAAAAAGAGGGGGGGGGGGGGTAACAATAGCCTTTGAATTGTTTTTATCTTTAAATTAATCTAAATTGTGAAAGAAAATTCGAAATTGAGAGTATAAGGGAGCATCCGCTCTACTGAATATGGCTACGCTTACATCTATATATTTGAATTGTTTTAATATAAAGAATTAAATGAATGTAAAGGTGGACGGGGAGGCTCAGAAATTTTGATTTTACGTGATATGTGGTTCAGATTAGAATTGAATAATCAACTTATATACACAAGTTATTTTGGGCCACTCTTTTCTATTTCTTTTTCTTTACCACTTAATATTAATTATTTGTTTTCTTGATTAATTAGGGATAGCAAGCTGGATATTGGAACCGTCTCTCCGGAGACGAATGACAAGTAGGAGATAGAGTTTGTTGCCCTTCATAAGGGCTTATAAGGAATTAGGTCACTTTCCATTTGCCAATTGATTTTATGATGGAATCTCAACTTTCTTTATGGTATTAGAGCAAGTTATTTTATGTGTCAAACCTGTTGGCTGAAAGGAAAGGAGGACAGCTCAGCTGCCAAGTCAGCACAAATCAGTTAAAAGAAGTTAGGGAGATAACAGGAAGTTATGTGGGTGGTTAGTAGTGTAGTGAGTAAGAAACAGTAGCCTATAAATACAATGCTAGCAGATTGTAATTGTACCGAATTCATTCCTTCTGAATACAATCTACTTTCTCTCTCATTGCTTCTCTCTCTTCGATACTTTCATTCTTTACATTTCTGTGCTTTTGCATTTCTTGCAAACCTTCATTTATTCTGCTTTCTTGGTGCTGTTAATATGGTATCATCGCTGAGGAATGATGGGATGATTCTTCCACTATAATTTTCTGCAAGTGCTGGGATTTCTATGGTGTTTTCTGAATTGCTGGCGCAGACGACTATCAGGTTCTATGTGTTCATATATGTTCCTGTTTTCGCATATAAGATGTTTGCGATATTGTCTGAGTAGAATTTTGATCTAATTTTCATGAGTAATTGATTGAAGGCCGATGCCATGTCTTGCTGTGATATGATATGTTTGATGTATGTGATGAAGAATGTTTGATAAGGCCGATGCCAAGTGTGTACATTCAGTGAAATTGATTGAAGTAATTTTTTGAGTTTCTTGCTACGAAAGGTCGATGCCAGTTGTAAAGAATTGTTGAAAATAGTTGTTGATTGAAAGATTGAGTGGGATATCTTTGTTGATTAAGGAGATTTCATTTCTTGACTCTTGAAAGTATTCTGTTCTTAGAAAGGCTGTTGAAGTTTTTTGGTTTAAGTTTTCTAGTGTATTCACAATAATTGTGTTTGTACAAGGTTACACATCTATAAAGGAGAAGAAGGACCAGTTACAACCAACGGTCCTTACTAAACCCTAGACCCCTTGATTGAAGGAAATTACACCAAAGGAGAAGAGATTTACACAAAATCTGTCAGGAAACACAGAAGGTGCCGCGCAGCCATGGTGCAGCCATGATTTCTGGAATTGCATCCAATTGCTAGGGTTGGTAACTCTCAATACTCCCCCTCAAGCTGGATCAAGGAGTATAGTCAATCCAAGCTTGCCTAGAAGACGCTAAAACAGTGCAGACGAGAGAGCCTTAGTGAACACGTCTGCTAATTGATCATAACTGCGAGTGAAGACCGTTTGGATGAGTTATGACTAAACTTGAGCTGTGATAAAGTGACAGTCAACTTCAATATGCTTGGTCCGTTCATGAAAAACTGGATTTGCAACAATGTGCATGGCTGCTTGATTATCACAAATGAGAGACATAGGAGTTGTAGTCGAGAACCCTAGATTAAACAAGAGATTTTTAAGCCAAATCAATCCACATGCAGTGGCAACCATTGCTCGATACTTAGCTTCAGCACTAGATCGGGCAATGACTTGTTGTTTCTTACTCTTCCAAGTGACAATGTTACCTCCAACAAATGTGCAATAACCAGTAGTGGATTTTTAGTCGATGGCACTGCCTGCCCAGTCAGCATTAGTGCATGCATGAATCTTAGTGGAATGGTTATTACGCATGAGGATACCCCTATCGATGGACCCTTTGAGATAGCGTAGGATCCTTTTAACAATATTGAGATGTTCTACTATGGGAGCATGCATGAATTGACTAACTAAGCTCACAGCAAAGGTAATGTCTGGACGGGTGATAGTAAGATAGATAAGCTTGCCAACCAATCTTTGATAATAGGTGACATCTTTGAGCCTTGCCATCAGTGGTAAGCTTAACTTTATTTTCAATTAGGACAATTGGCTTGCAATTAGTGAACTTAGCTTCCTCGAGTAAATCCATGACATACTTGCGTTGGTTGAGAAACAAACCTCGTTGAGAGGTCGCCATCTCAATGCCAAGAAAATACTTCAACTTCCCAAGATCCTTGATGGCAAAGGTTTGATGTAGGGAGGCTTTCAAGGCTCCAATTTCAGATGCATTTTCACCTGTGATAATAAGATCATCTACATAAATAAGGACCACTAACTTCCCACGGGTTCCATTCCGTTCAAACAAGGAAGAATCAGCATTACTTCTGAGAAAACCTTCCCTTTCCAACACTAAACTAAGCTTGGCCTCTACAAATTGATACCTCGAATGATCGTATGATTTATTTTACTCCCCGCTTGATAGTTCGTAATCTCAATCTGAAGGATGTTTTTTTTTTTCTAATATGAAAACAAACAAATGATAAAATTGACGTCACCAGCAAAATTGAGTTCGTTAGAGAGAAAACAAATTTACTCTCCTTTTAATCACTTCCTTCTGTGCTCATATTTGATACCTTCTAAGTGTACATTTGACCAAATCGTTGATTAGTTTTAACTTATATGTAATTTGTACTACCGTCAAATGGAGATAAAACACCGTTTTCCTAACTCTAGGCTTAGGAAAAAAATGGATTAGCAAGTGTGTAGCTGGGCTATGCAATTTTGGTTCTAATATGTACTTGATCTCCACCCTGTTTTTTGGTTATTTGCAGACATTGGTCGATCTTCAACCATGTCTACTCAGAGGGGCTATTTTGTTGGTGAGGTGTTTCAACTTTCAAAGGGAAGCAAGTACTCAGCCCGTCCCCCGACTATGAACCTGGCATGGACGACATACATTGTAGTTTCAGACCTCGGCTTCTGTTCAAATTTCAGCTATCCAAGGTAACCGGTTGCAACCAATCTTAAGATAATGATGATATTACTCCAATCTTAAGATTTTACAGTCTAGCGAAGCGAGGGGTATGGACCGTATGGTAGAAGGGGTAGCTTTGAACGGTTTCTGCGTGTATGCGTATCCCAGAAAATGAGCATATTATCGCACACATATTTCAAGCGCTTGAGCGAGAGGACCTTCCCTTTGCCCCCGTTGTTAATTGTGGTCATACGGGAAGTGGCCATGCAGTTGCGTACTAGTACGGTTAGTGATCATCTTGAAACTGATCAAGTGATCGTTGAACGTATTACGATGGTATTGATGGAAAGACACGGACTGAAGCTTATTCCTGCTTCTAAATCATTCATTCAGGGTCCTGAGATAGTGGAATTAATAGTTTGGAAGCTTCGCAAAAGATATCCACCAATACATGTGTTATTTGGATGGAGGGTGTTGGAAGGAATATCCGCACACAACTCTCTCATGCGTGAGTGATGGACTCGTGTTAATTTGACGTAGCCTTAGCAAAGCCTTGAGTAGGCTTTTAGGCTTTTCTTACAAGATTGATTGTTTTAGGCGTGCCACTGTTGGCCAAAACCAACAGATTGTTTAGTTTTTAAATGTTGTATGGGACATTTGCTTGCTCCACAAGTAAACTGGCATTCTTATCAAAAAATTATTCTTATGGAGGGGTTAAGTCCATATTTAAGTTCTTTTCTATGCCTTGAAGACAAGTACTTTAAATTTATCTTGTATTCAATGCCAAAACAATGGCCACAAATTGATCAAAGATGATCCAAACCAGTTTGCAATCCTTGTCATAAAAGGGAAGACAAAAAGCAAAGTAGAATGAAATAAAGCAAGAACGGAAAGAAAAGTGTTTGCAGATGCTTGTAGAATGTTAGTAAAAAGGACAGTAAATAGCTTGAAAGGATGATAACTTGAGAGTGAATTATAAAGACAAGCAATCATTCAAAGTTTAAACCTATTCAGGCAAGTTACAATGCCTGTTGGGCAAGTTCTTTAAGTTACTGGCATTGTTAGGGTAAGACTTTAATACAAGAAATCGATACTACAAAGGGAGTAGTAGAGCTATAAATATAAAGGAATGTTTGAACTACAAAGGAATAAGGGAAAAGTAGGTTGCAGAGCTTTTAGAAGTCTTATTGTATGCTGAGTTGAGTGTCTTTTTCTCTAATCCTTATGTATCCTTTTATAGAACCCTTTCTTTAGAGCAAGTCCACCCCTCATTTGGAGGTTGGCCCAAAGTCTAAACAAATAGGCTGGCACGCCAAAAACCCACTCCACCCCACAAAATAGACCAGCCCAAAGTCCACCCTAGTCTCTAGGCTAGTCCATAATGTGCTGAGTGAGGAACCGACCTATCTGACGTGAGGCACGGATGATTCTTTTTTAGCGGTTGGCGTGTGAGATACACGCCCTCGTGGGCGTGCGTTCCAAACTTAAAAGAAAATTGTCAGAATCTTACCGTGGGCCACGTGTCCACTTTTGGGCTGTTGGATTTTAACCTTTTGAAAATCCAACTGTCTAGATTAATAAAAAATTATAAAAAAATACAAAAAAATTTAACGATTTATTTTTATATATATAAATACCTAACCATCTTCTACAAAAATTGTGCTTTTCGAAAAATAATACATGGCGTGACAAGATTGATTAAAAATTCTATCCGAAATTAAAAATAAAATTATTATTTTTTATTTTATTAAAAAATTAATAATATTTTAATACTAGTTGACTAGACTTTGAGTGAGCTCATTTTTTTAGGAGTGCAATCAAGTTAATTACTATTCATTTTGATGGATTAAATAGACTTTGGGACTTTGGGCCAGCTTATTTTTTGGAAATGAACTTGCTCTTAAGGTTAAGCCCTTCCAATTCGGTTCATTCCATTTCATCCGAATGGTTGATGTGATGTTTGTCAGAGATGAGCTCCCACTTGAATACTTACGCTTTGATCCTCTTGGATTTATAGGTATTGCCTTTGAAAATGTACTTTTCCTCTGCATCACAGCCGAGCAAACCCTTCTTCAGTGTGAAAGAGGGCGACACAGGGCAGTCTTGCCGCCCATTTTTGCCAAGACAAAAGTGTCTTCAAACCTTTTGGGCCGTTCACTGTTCATTTATGTAAAATAAATGAATGCCCAACAGCAGAATCATGTGTTAAGTGGGGCGTTGGGCTTAGAACAGGTCCAACTGTTTAATTTGGGTCCAAACAGAGGGCTTTCAAAAACTCTGGAGACCAGTCACTTATGCCCCTTGTGCCGATACCCAATGCCATCTGCGGAAGTGGGTAGCCATTAGAACCTTCAAACCCAGTGCCAATAGCACAAGTAGTGCTTGAGCCATCAGAACCTTCAAACCCATGCAAATAGTGGAAGTGAGCGAGCTGTTAGATCCCTCAAACTGGCATTGGCCCATGCTGCTCACAATGTCAGTGTGTGTAGCAGGTGCACTTCTTTGCAGATTATTGAGTTATGGTGGTTGTCTCAAGTTAATTTGTGGGAGGAATGTATATGATCACTAAATTAATATCCTGCGTGTTGCTAGAAAAATTATATATATACTAAACGCCTAACATTCCAATTAATTCCCTTTGTATCCTATTAGACTCAGATCACTGTTCCTTCTACAGTGTTCTCCCAATTTTGTCCCTACTTGGTTTTGTTTATTTCGTTTCTGCCACTGACAATATATACCTTCCGCTTTTTCTGCCTTACTTTTGGATCCACGGTAAAATGATGGTCCTGCTCTCAGAGGGCACGCGTTGTTTCTCGCCCGTTTCAATTTCTTTGGATGGTAATATCTCCATTCAACCGACATCTCTCTAATAAACAATCAAAACATCAACTTTTAAAAGCAAAAGCTGCTTTTTCCGGTTTTTTATTTTAAATTGAATTTTTTATATTATTTTCTATCAGATAGTGCTGATGCAGCAATCCATAGTCCTTTGTTTTATTATATATTATTTCATTTCTGTCAAAATCTCAGTTAGTGCCTCTCTCTGGCGCTACTTCTTACATACACGAGTTGTTGGTAGATGTACACGTGTTCATAATCTTGAAGAAGGACGTAAAAGCCGACCTTTTTCCATTTGCTTCCAGAAACAACGAGCTCTCTCTCGCAGCAACCACACGCTCTATTTCGGAGGAACTACGAAACATCTCGACTTTTCTCTCAGAGCCCAACTCGAGTCCTCCGGTAAAAAGGAGACACGCTAATGGAAAATTTTCTCCGAAACATGATTTTCTTGGTTTGTTTCTACTGATCTTTTGTTTCTTGGGCTGATTGCACTTCTTTTTCGTTATTTTTGGTGCAGATATGAAGATGATTTGTGAAGAAGCTGTGATTTCATGGTAAGTTTCTTTGAACGGATTTGAGAATTTGGGATCGTTTGGATGTTTTGAAGGTATTTTTGTTTTCTTTTTTTTTTATATTGAGAAAAAAATGGTTAACAGTTGATTGTATTTTAATTTTTATTCAACTCAGGTACTCATGTTCAGTTTTTGGATTTGATTTGAAGGAATTTCTAGGGTTTTCTTGGTGAGTTTTTCAGATATGTGAAATGGGTGGTTTTCTTTTGTTTAAATCTGGTGCTTTTGTAGTTTAGGATTTATAAATGAATTGAATTGTTTTATGATTTGGTTCTCTTTTTATTTTCAAGAAACGGTGGTTTCCATATATTTTCTTCTCGACTTTTTCCTTACGTTTCCACTTTTCTTTCTCACAATTCTCTGCTTTTGCTTCTCTCCCTGTCCGACCTTGCAATCTCAGTCACTAAAATATGCTTCTATCGCTCCCCTATTGCCACTGCAGTAGTCAAATTCTCCCCCTTTCTCATCCTAAACCCTAATTTGCAAACAATTATTTCTTAATTTCACTTTTTTTTTTGTTCAGGCATGAGTACCGCGCGTATTTCTACAAAGTCTTCAAGGTTTACACAAAGCTATGGATCGCAAGACACTCCTCCCTCTGTTTTCTCACGCATGTTCACCTTTGTCTCTTTCACTCTTGAGGTACCTGCTCTGTTACCGATTTGCAGGTAAAGCCTTCAATTTCCATATTAGGGTTCCATTTTTCTTCATTTATGGAATTTGGGTTTTAATTTTAGTAATTTATTTTTATTAAATTTGGTTGTGTGGTTAATAATTTTTGTTCTTAATTTTACTAATATTTTGAGTTTTTTTCTTTACAAATTTCGATTAAATTGCCTGCAGTTGAATTATTTTAAAATTCCCTGTATATGTCTTTTTTATTTTTTCCAATAGCAGGTAATCAGGTAGTATATATATTTTTTAAACTCTGATTAATTTTTACATATTCTTCTTTTCTGGTGAGAAGGTTAGGGATAAGCTCGCAGCCAAGCTCAAGAGTGAAACAACCTGTTTGCTCTGTTTTTTGTGGGACTACAATTCCAGATTCGTGATTCAACATGTCTAAATTGTTCAAGTTGTAAGTGCTTCTGATTCTATGTCTTTTAGTAAGTTTACAGGTAAAAGTGTGTTTTTTGTGGGACTACAATCTCTATTTATTCATACATCAGATTTAAAGCTCCAACTATGGAGGTGTAAATCCAAAAGATTTGTCATTAATCATAGCAACAATAGAGGGAATCATAGTTTTTGTTGGGAAGCACATATTTCCAACCACTGTGCAAAGAACATCTCCCGTTTCTATCTGACGTTGTATCACATTAGGTGATGGTGCTGGTTGTTTGGAATGACAATTGAGAAGTAGCTATTAATATTTAACACGACGAATCATGTCAAGATTGAATATCTTTGTGTTTTTGTTGTTTCTTTCAGGAGTTTGAGATGATGTTCCTGACTCTTGAAGCTCCAATTTTATTTCGTAATCTTGGACATTTCAACTTAAAGATCAAATTTTTGAAATATATTTATATACAATATACATGAGTGTGCTTATGTGTTTAGTTTGATTTACTTTAGTAGCGATATTTGAGTTCAGTATCATACTTGGTTGGTTTTCTGATCTACCAATGATTTTATTATCTAGTGCAGAGTACTTTCTGGGTGGTCTCTTACAAAAGAAGTTGCTTCTTTGTAAATATGGAATCTGAGAATTTTATTGGTCTCCTTTCTTCTGGTGATTCTGTCATCGAGAATGTGGGGCACGAAAATGATGTTCAATATGAAGTTAAAGAAAATGGGGAGGATCTGGGGATGGAAGGTGATGTTCAATGTGAATTTCAAGCTAACAGTGAGAACCTGAGGCATGAAAGTGATGTTCAATATGAAGTTAGCCATATAATTCCAGGCCTTGAAGAAGGCTACAAATATATGAGAATAACATATCTTCATAGTGTTTATCTTCGTTCATTTCTCCCTTGCTGTTTTTTATAGGAAAGATGGATGTTTAAGGAAGCAACTTTGGAGAAAAAAACTCATGCACCACTTAAGGAGATCACATTAGTCAGGACTCCAAGAGCAAAGTCAACAAGCAAACATCAGAATGTGATACAGGTATACCTGGGAGCTACAAATGCTTTTTGTGTGGTTTGAATTTGAACAATTACATTGTGTATTACCGTCATATAGGCAAATTTGTTATGTGTGATGGTGTATTTAGGCATGACTGAATGGATGATCTAATTTTATGCAATTTATAATTTTGGGTTTCTCTAATTTTTTGCTTTTTTGTGATTATTTATTTGAAAGTTTCAATCTTCAGGTACATTTTTCATATATGTACTCATCAAATGTCATGATTACTGTTCCTCTGATTTTTTGGGCTACAAATTAAATTCCGTCCATGAAATCTGTTGTCAGATAATGACTGCAGCTCGGGCTTTTCCTTTAGTAAAGCTTATGGATACATTGCAAGACTACTAAGAGAACACGTAAAGTTTTATTACACCTCATGTGTTTTTTTAGCTTTCATTTGTTTGCAATGAAACTTTTTCTATCATTTTACACTCCTAGAGAATCTCACTATAGCCTTTTTATCTGATTCTGCAGTCAACAAAAAAATTTCATTGAATACATAATGTTTGATGGAGTGACTCATGAAAAGCAACATGCACAGCTACACGAAAAAAACTTGGGAAATTGCTAGAGACATTTCAAGTGGTGAGTTCTAATCTTTATGTACTTGCAGAATAGGGGGAACTTCAATACCCTTTGTGTGTTTCGTATAATATATATTAACCTTTGCATTTGTTGTCTCCTTTCCTACAATTCATTAATTAATATCTTTTCATCCAATTGGTATTCTGAGTCAATTCACCACCAGTAATGAAAGCAAAATAATGAGCTTTTTTCGTTTATTAATTTTTTTTTCTTCAGACCATGGAATGCTTTTCTCTTGCTGAGATTGTAACTCAATCAATAAGCAACTGAAACACAGAAGTTCTTCATCGCATGATAGTTTTGATCCATTTCTAAAAATCCTATGTGCACAAGAAAAACATGTCTTTAGCAGCAAAGAAGAAAGAAGGGTGAAGTATTGAACAACAATGTGAAAAGTTGGGACATAGAAAACAAGATATTTTTTTTGTGTATTATAACGATATGGATGTAAATAAAATAATTTTTACGTATGATTTGTTCTTTATAGAACATATGATGTCAATAGATTTTGTTATGGATGTAAATAAATTTTTACAAGTCCCGCACATTTAACAAAGTTTTAAAACCCGCGGCATCGCGCGGGTTCTTTAGCTTGTTCAAACTAGATGCAGAAAATTAGCATTTGGCTGTTTGATTTCTTGTGAGTTTTTCGATCTACAAATAACAATAGATGAAGACAGATTTCAAATATTATTCTGTATACTTAGCGCCCATTTGGTGTTTGACACTACATAGCCCAAAGTATACACAATAAATTTGAAACCTTTGAACATTGCTTAATCTGATTGCATATGTTCAATTAATCTAATCAATCCATCATATACTCGGCGTATAATCATTAATGCAATCATAGTCATGAAGATTCTAGTTTTCTCAACAATGCAAGTGTTAGCACAGGATTAACTGTCATTCTTTTTTCCTTCTCCCGAGTGTAAGTCCAAAAAATAATGCATCTCCTAAGTCCTAACCACCAAAGTTGTGGTTGAGACTTCCTTGGGTTTCAAAGAAGGTAAAGTACCTTTTGTCTATTTAGGAGTCCCAATATTTTGTGGCAAGCCTAAGAGGAGTCATCTTCAAGCCTTGGCAGATAAAGCTAAAGCTAAGTTAACTGGTTGGAAGGGGAAACTTCTATCTATGGCTGGAAGAGTTCAACTCATACAATCAGTTTTTCAGAGCATGCTCTTGCATAGTTTTTCTATTTATAAGTGGCCTTCTTCCTTGCTAAGGTCTCTTTCGCGATGTGCCCGCAATTTTATATGGTCTGGTGATGTGACCTCCAAGAAGTTTGTTACTGTTTCTTGGCGTCAGACTTGTGCACCCAAGAATGAAGGTGGTTTGGGTTTGCGTGATCTTTGCTCTCTTAATACTACAGCTCTGTTAAAGCTTGGATGGGTTATTATTACTTCTGATTCTCCTTGGAGTATTTATTTTCGAGAACGTTTCCAGCTACATGGCCGTTTATTTTCTTGTAGTTACAAGCGTTCTTCTATATGGCCTGGTATTAATTCCATTCTTCATATCTTGTTTCAGAATTGTCGTTGGGTGATTGGCAATGGTTCTACTACTTCCCTATGGGTTGATAAATGGTTGGATACGCCTATTGTGGACATCGTGGGTGCAACTGAGATTGCTCATTCTCTATCTCGTACTAAGGTCTCAAATATTATTCGTATGGGAAAATGGGTTATTCCTTCTATTTTCTCTTCTGCTTTTCCAGACCTAACTAAAGAAATTTTAGAAATGCCTCTTCCAATTGATGAGGACAAGGATGTTTTAATTTGGGAAGCTTCTACATCTGGAGCTTTTTCGTTTTTCGATGGCTATGAAATGGTTCGCCATCGGTTTCCTATTAAGAGTTGGGCTTCCACTATTTGGCGTCCTTTCATTCCACCTCGCTACTCTATTTTGGTTTGGAAAATTCTTTCCAATAAGCTTCCAACGGAGGATCAACTTCAGCGACGGGGCATCCCGCTGGCTCCAATATGCCAACTATGTTACAAGAACTCTGAATCTATTGACCACTTATTCTCTAGTTGTGAATTTGCACAACGTGCTTGGCGTTGGCTAGCTACCCAATTTGGCACTACTATTCCACCTACGAGCTCACTCTCTAATTTATGGCTTGCTTTTGTGTCCAAGCAGTTTTCTCCACAACTTCGCAATGTCTGGCTAGCTTCAGGGTTTTTCTTACTAATGGCTATTTGGAAGATGCGTAATAAAGTGAAGTTTGAAAGCAAATCCCCTTCCTTCTCACATCTTTGCCGTTCCACCTCGACCTAGATTAGGCAGGTTGGAGCTCTCACCCCTGGTCATGTTCGAGGCATTTTGGATAGGCAACTTTTAGTCTCTCTTGGAATCTCGGCTAAGCCTTGTAAAGCTCCTTATATTATCCCTGTTCTTTGGCACCCCCCTCATTTTTCTTGGGTCAAAGTGAATACTGATGGCCTTGCTAAAGGTAATCCGGGTCCTGCGGCTTGTGGCAGGGTTTTTCGCGATTCTTCGGGTCTTTTTCTTGGTGGTTTCTCCCTAAGCTTGGGTCATTGTACTTCTTTCTATGCGGAGCTCTATGCTGTCATCCTTGCTGTCGAATTGGCTCATGCCCGAGGTTGGCATAATCTATGGCTTGAAAGCGACTCTTCTAGTGTAATATCATGCTTTGCTTCTGGATCTTTCTCTCCCCCTTGGTCGCTTCAGACACGCTGGAACAATTGTATTCTCCATTTGCAGAACATGGTTTTCCGCTGCTCTCATATATTTCGAGAAGGGAATGTTGTTGCTGACAAATTAACCAATTTAGGGCTTCTCTCACCTTATCTTGTTTGGCATTCTGTTCCCCCTATAGAGATCCTTCCCTTTCTGCACTCAGATTTCTTAGGCATGCCAGCCTACAGGTTTGTTTCCCCTTCTTGATGTGTGATTTCCTTTTTTACCTAACCTTTTTGGATTTCCTTTTTCGTTTTGCAGCTTGTCTTGCAGGTTCTTACCTTTTAAGGTTTATAGAAGAGTTTGGGCATATGTCCACTTATTCCTTTCCTTGTATCTTGCTTCTCAAGAGGGGTACGGTCTATGTCCCCCCTCTTTTTTTTCCTGTACTTCCTTTCCTAAAAGGGGTTAGGGGTATGTCCCCCTCTCTTTTTGTATTTCATTTTTCTTGCTCTATGAGGGGTAAGGTTCATGTCCCCCCCTGACTAGGTGTAACTAAATTTTCTTTTCAATATATTTACCTCGTACCGCCGAGGTTTCCCAAAAAAAAAAAAAAAAAAAAAAAAAAACCAACAACTTTTCAGTGTTGCCCTAATTAACTTTCAAATTCTCAATATATACAGGGTCTAAGCATAAAATTGCAATTTCCGGAATTCTTTCTGAGTACTAGGTACGGTGAGCGTATCAAAATGAGCATATTGAATTATGGAAAACAAAAGAGAGATGTTATTGGCACTTTCAAAAGTCATTCTTCTATACTTCTTCTTAGTGTTACTTTCTCTTACAATTTTTTTTTATGAGAAGAGTGTAGGTTGACTATTTGGAGTGTCAATAATAGCACCCATATGATTATTTTAGTATTATTTATTTTTTTTCGAATTATAAATTTACAAATTGAAGGTGCTCTGTCGAATAAGTGAGATGTCTAATTCAGATAAAAAATTTACTGTTAAAACTTAGTTACAAGATTATTTATACAGCCAAACTATCCCTTCTTTTATTTCACTGAATCTGTTAATTGTTTTCTACGTGAGCTGTTACATGACCTCCATGCATTTCTTGAACAGTGATAGTAAGCTCCGGCGACCCATGACCAGTAGTAGATGGCGTTTGTTGCCCTTCATAGAATCCGAAATCCATATCGGTGTCATTTGCATAGCTGAATGGACTTTCCGGCCAGTTCCTATTAGGCGATCCCTTAACTTCTTCTACAACCCCACCAATTCCATTTTGTTGTTGACTGCTTTTAAAAGTATGGGAGGTTAAGTCCTTTTCGTTGAAAATTTCGATCATGGCTCGAACCCTTCTCCATCTCGAAGAAGCTGTGGAATCGAGTTGCTCCAAGACATGCCTATGCTTGTAAAAGAAGGAAGCTACAAATATGATGAGAGTTAGAATTGAAGCCGCCCCGGCAATTAGGAATAGGCCCCAAAAGCTTTCAAGACCAAGACTGTTGCTTGAGAGCCTTGGAGTCCTGGAGTTATCTTCACAATTGCTTTCTTGACTGGACCACTTTTTCTCAATTTTCATGATCTTCTCTCCTTCCGTCACCCTTAGGACTGCTTGTGAAATATCGGGTACAAGAGGAGAACGCTTTGGAAACACCTGCCAATTAAGTGATCACCTCAAAGAAGTCACGTTTTTATAAATGTGTGTAAATGTCTACATATATGTATATGGAAAATCATTTCCGTACACATTTTGTCCTCATGCATCCTGTTTAATTATGACATTTGAGTTGTGTTATTGTTGTTGAGTTGAATAAATAAAGGAGCAAAAATAAACATTGGTGCATAAGGAGCAAAAAAAGGTGTGTATAAAGGAAAGAAATCTTACAAAGCCATAGCCATCAGTTTTGTAGATTGGACCAATCATGGTATATTTGGAACAATATTTCGCAACGAAAGGCTTCATATTTGGGGTTCCTTCAACAACAGCTGCAATACCACCCTTTCCGCTCCCTTTCGAAAGAGCTTCATCACATTCTTCCATGGTTTTCATAGCCTTAAGCTTGGACTCATGGAAACCGATTTGTTTCATCAAGAGTTCGCAAACATAGCTATTCTCTATGCATCCAACATTCTCCCCTTTTCTTAGTATATCCTTTATATTCGTGACAGTTGGTTGGAGTTGTTTAACTGTTAATAGCGATGCTAGATTAGCTGTGTAGCTTTGTGTCAAAACTAGCACAACAAACACCCATATAATCATCAAGAATCTGGCCAAGTTGCTAACCACTCTCTCCCCTGTAACAGTGGTTTAAAAAAATGTACCAAAAATAAGTGAATGCCATTAAGATTTATTATTTTGAAATTAGCTAGTGAAGGGGACGGATAATTACTATGTGAAAACACCATGGCGGAGAAGGAGAACCAAAAACTTGTGCCAACTTGATATGAAGGAGGGCCGCGAAAATCTTCATTAATTTGATGTTCAAGTACCCAAATGACAAAACCAATGAAGATGAAGAAACAAAAAGTTGTAAGCCATAAATCCCATGTCAAAGGCTTCAAGAAAACCCATGCATTTTTGCTCCTAGTGTCTCTGATTGGCACAACCATCACTACATCCGATTCTGTGTATGGCATCGTAAAGTCCACGTACAAAGACCTGTTTGCCCTAATCGTTGTATCTCCCACCACAGCATCAAATTTCTGTCAACATAATATGTTAGAACCAAAGAAAAATATATAATGCGGGTCTAAAATGAATCAGTTCTCGATATTTTTATTGTGACATATAAGTTTACCTCAAGATATACTTGATAGACCAAATCATTGTAAGTGCCAGCCATTGTTCCATCAGAATTCACAAAGGGAATGAACTCGAAAGGAAGAGCGTATGGTAATAATTCAACTGCAGCCTCAAAGACATCAATAGCGAACCCAGTGACTTCCGTTGTGTTAGTGCTAGGGTTCTTGGTTACCTTAACAAACTCACTAAAACCAGCCTTTACAGGAACTCCAATTCTCAGCTTCTTGTCATTTGTTGGGATCTCCCATCCCTTGGGAACAGAGAGAGAATCTCCAGGCCATATAATCGGTGAAAGATCGCACTTGGAAGTTGAAGTTGAAAGTGTGCTTGTGTTTGCTGAATTCAGTGTCTTTAACATACCTTTTTCCGGTGTCCAAAATGCAATAGTTCTTGGTCGATCACCATTTACATTAAATATCTTAAAATTCGATGCCTGAAGTTGCCCATCGTCAAGCCTGAAGTCACCAGCTATACCTTTGAATGAAGTATTAGATATGGCTTGTGAAAGTTTTAGACCATATTGAGAGACCTCAAACGTATCAAGACCTGTTGAGTTGACGGAATCATTCCTCTTTCGAAAATCAGAGTTTGTATTAAACCCAACTTCTTCTACTGCAAAGGCTAGTGCAAAAGCTGCATCATAAGCCCGAAATCCAAATACATCGACATCAACATCGATGATGTCTGGATTGTCCTGTTGGAATCGTCTTTTCCACCGCATTTTGAAATTTTTAAGCTCCTCTGTTCTTGGAACGTCAATTTCCACACCTAATACCCCTTGCATTGAATTCAGAACTACCGGAGGGATTGACCATAAACGATTTCCTACCCCATTGGTCATGATCCAAACATAGCCTTCTCTCATCATTCCGACCTCTTTTGCCTTGGCAAATAGCTTAGTGCAAAGTTGGGGCAACATGTGCACAATGAAGACTCTAGTTTGCATTGTCATTAACTTGTGAAGCTCTTTTCCTATTTGTACATCTGTAGCTAATGCGGGAATGACACTCCGATAAGGGACATGGGCATCAACCTCTTGCAATTCATCAATTAAAAAGGGTATGACTCCCTCGCCGTACGTATTGTCTACATAAATTGGCACAACTTGTCTCCATCCGAAATTTTTAACAATGGCACTTAAGGCTTTCACTTGGTGACAGTCGGTTTGTGTGATTCGGAAGAAGTAAGAGCTTTGGAGTGAAGTAAGAGAGGGGCTTGTTGCAGAAAATGATAAAATGGGCACATGAGCTTGGTTTCCAAGATTAACAACAAAGCTAGCCTGCATTGATGTCACTGGCCCCAGGATTGCTTGCACTTCGACATTCTTTATCAGGTCTAGAGCTGTGTCCCAATAATTTTTTTTTTTGATTAGTGTGATTGACTAATTTAATGATATTCATGAAATTTGGTTTCATCATAAAATCAATTGGCAATATAGAGAATAGCTCAAAATCATATAAGCTCCCTTATCTAGACTTGTCTTTCACCAATGTGGGACAAACTCTCCACACACCATCAACTCAACTTATCTCTCACCAATATGGGACAAACTCTCCACACACCATCAACTCTCAACACGCTCCTGCACGTGTAACCAATTTTCAAGCCTACACATGGACAACATATGGGTGATGCATGAGCACGTGTGACCCTTTGGGTTTTCAGGGACAATCTACTCTGAATATCATGATGAAATTGGAGTTCTACCAATCAATTGGCTGTATGAGAAATAACCCAAGATTATATTAGCGCTTAATTAGACTTGTCCATCACCAATATGAGACAAACCCTCCACACACCAACTCTCAACATATATTAGACATTCTTTTTCCAGTTAAAATGGTTAAATCTTTATGAATTGCATAGTTAAGTATGATCAGATGATACGAAACGATGTCAATATTCGCTAATACCCTGAATCCACAAAGAGACATCATTTTGGTTGGTCATTGAAGAATTTATAAAGCTTGACGGGACCAGTTGCCTAACACGGTTTGAAGAATATAATTAAGGGAGTTTTAACTAAACACTTTCGGTACTGTTCACTTTTAACGAAAAATTACATTTTTACCTTTCCTGATAGTATTCACTTACACCTTTATTTGTCATTTTTCGTTAAAACTAAAATATTTTTTTAAACTTTTTGCTAATTTTCCTTATAATTAAAAGATAAAACTGAATTTCGTACCCTTTTTCCCTCTTGCTCAGATCCCCTTGCATTAAACATGTGAGGTTGAAAATTGTAGGGTTTTGCACGTTGAACTTACAGACACACCTTTGACATAATTTGTTAGGGTTCATTTGAAAATGTTTTTAAAATGACTGAAAACGTTTTCGGTAAAGTTGATTTTGGGTTCCAAATTTTTCGAAAAAAACATCAGATATGTATTTCTTGCATAAAAACACTTTACACTTAAAGTGTTTTTCCAAGATCCACTTAGATTTTTATTAAATATTGGTTTTAAAAATATTTTCACCAAAACGGTTTCAACCATTTTAAAAGCACTTCCAAACGAACCTTTAATTGTTACACTAATTCTTAAAGGGGAAACTTGATATAAGTCTAATTTTTTGAGTCAATAGTAAGAATAGTCCAATTCATTAAAATAAGTCCAATTTCTTAAATTTAATTATTTAATTATCAATAATTATCTCTTCAATGATAAGAATTATTATAAAAATCAAATTTCTTCGTAAGTATCTCTTTGATTATTTATTTTATTTTATTGTTATTTTATTTATTCTTCCTCTTGCTTTAAATCCCATTTTGTAGATTTAATTTTTAATTTTTATAATTAACCTATATCGCATGTTAAATGTATTTTATCTACCTATATGATAGTTTTTTTTAATAAACATCTTGTCATAGATTAATGTGTCTTGTAATTTGTAGGTATATTACTATTTTCTACCTTTTAGTTAGGTTTCATATGTCAGTTATAGGTATAATATATATTCATATATTTGTTACTTGAGTTAGGGTAGAATGTTGGGTAAATTACACCATACCCCCTCAGGTTTGAGGTCTATTACAACCTCATACAACATGTTTAAAACATTTCACTTTCATACCTCAAGTACTATTTTATTTCAATTTCATACTGCCGTTACATTTTCCATCCATTGAACCGTTAAGTGCTGACGTGGCTGCCAAATGTGTGCCACGTGGCAAAAATAATAATTTTTTAATTTTTTTTAAAACTTGAATTTTTAGAAAAGAAAAAAAAAGAAAAAAGAAAGTAGCCCAGCGACCAGAAGAAGAAGGGAAGAAGAAGAAGAAAAAAAAAAGCCCCAGCGACCAGAAGAAGAAGAAGAAGAAGGAAGAAAAAATCCCCCTAGCGAAGAAGAAAAAAAAAAAAGAAGCCCAGCAACCAGAAGAAGAAGGGAAGAAGAAGAAGGAAGGAAGGAAGGAAGGAAAAATCCTCCCCCCCCCCCCCCCCCCCAAGCGAAGAAGAAAGAAAGAAAAAAAGGTAGCCCAGCTCCTGAGTTTTTTTTTATTTGTAAAAATTCAGGTTTAAAAAAAAATTAAAAATTATTATTTTTACCACGTGACACATTTGGCAGCCACATCAGCACTTAACGGTTCAATAGATGGAAAATGTAACGGAGGTATGAAATTGAAATAAAATAGTACTTGAGGTATGAAAGTGAAATATTTTAAACATGTTGTATGAGGTTGTAATATACCTCAAACCTGATGGGGTATGATGTAATTTACCCTAGAATGTTTTGCAGATAGATTTATGTTAGTATATTAGTTTTTTTTTGTTATAAGATATTGATTAGATTTTTTGAAGTTGGATAATGCATAATATTAGAAAATTTTAATTGATTTTTAATATTTTTAGAAAATATAAAATGAGTATAAAGAAATAAAATATATATAATTAGATAATTAGACTCACTCCCTAAAAACACTCTAAGTTTTTTTTTTAACTTGGATCTAAAGGCCTCTTATTTAAACTAATTCATAAATAGCACACTCTAGGCATGTATAGGACATCATCATATGAGAGAGAGAGAGAGAGAGAGAGAGAGAGAGAGAGAGAGAGAGAGAGAGAGAGAGAGAGAGAACCTGCAGCAGCTGCACCAACAACAGATTGCTTGGAGTCCCTAGTGTTCAAAACAAGCCTGGTCTTGAAGTGAGCATGAGATGCATAGAAGTCCTCGATGGCCATTTTGATGCAACTCAAATACATCTTCCCGCTCTGACTGGGTTGATCGAGGTCAACAACAACACCCACATTCACTTGGATAGTTGTGTTTTCCACCGCCGCAACCGCCGCCACATTGAAAATCCATGACAAGAGGAAGAGAAAGCATAAAAAGACCATACAAAGTTTCTTGACGGTACCCATGTTTATTTGAACAAGTGCTTTCTTAAGTTGCAAGACACTTCTATTTGTGAAGCTGAAGCACATATAAATATATGAATATGCAGAGTAGGTACACATGAAAAGTCCCTGGAAAATCACACATGAAAAGTCTCTGGAGAATCTTCAAAGAATCAGCCGGTAACCGTATAGCACGAGTCTCGACTATTATGTGGAGTGTGGGCATTCAACCAATAAATTTTTTCGTACTCATTCATGTTCTCCTTCTTTTACTCATTCCTATTGCTGTCGTCTTTTGGTAATTCAGCAGACAAATCATAGTTTGAATTATTTTTTTTGTAAGTGTTAAATTGTAATTTGCAAATAAATTAAGATGAATGACTTCTTACGTGTAAAGGCATAAACATTAATTGTAGTTTAATATGCCTAAATGGGAAATAGTCTTAGATTCCACCACTTAATTAATTCAAAGTTGAAGCGCATGCTCCTCTTGAGTCTTGACTACGCTACATTGAACGCAGCCAACTAGAATTTAAAATTACGGATGACCTATAGATAATCTAATGAAAAACTTGACTTCGTATAATAAAGAATAGCCTTTGAATTGTTTTTATCTTCAAATTAATCTAAATTGTGAAAGAAAATACAAAATTGAGAGTATAGGGGAGCATCCGCTCTACTGAATATGGCTACGCTTATATCTACATATTTGAATTGTTTTAACAGTAAAGAATTAAATGAATGTAAAGGTGGATGGGGAGGTTCAGAAATTTTGATTCTACGTGATATGTGGTTCATATTAGAATTGAATAATCAACTTATATAAACAAGTTATTCTAGGCCACTCTTTTCTATTTATTTTTCTTTACCACTTAATATTATTTGTTTTCTTGATTAATTAGGGATAGCAAGCTGAATATTGGAACCATCTCTCCGGAGACGAATGGCAAGTAGTAGATGGAGTTTGTTGCCCTTAATACAATCCCAAATCCTTATTTGTGTGGTTCAAATAGCTGAATGGACTTTTCTAATAAAAAAAAGTTAATTGTATGTTTATAGAAGATGGTTGGGAGTACGGAAGATGTAAAACTTCCCCTCGCACCGCCGAGGTTTAGAAAAAAGGAAGATGCAATGCAAATGACGCCAAAAAGAAAGTCATCTACAAGGAATGGAGTATTCGTTTGAAATTTTCAAAGATTTTAAATGAGGTACAAACTTACTTTTTTCTTAAGTCTAATTAATCCACCACTTGATTCAAAGTTCAAGGATGTAGCATACATTCTTGACCCAAAACGCTCAAGCATATGCCTTACGACTTTGTCTTAGAGCGTCACATATGACTTCCTGGTAGTGTCAAATTAATAATTTAAGCTTCTACTAAAAGACTCAAGTCCACGAAATGCAAAACTGTGCATGGTTAAATGAATTTTTTTTTTCTTTTGGATCATTGGGAAGGGGGATTTAAACTCAAGAACTCTCCCAGCATTGTGGGGGCGGATACTAAACAAATGCTGTGCAAAGTCAAGTTTATGCAAGCCACAATTTAAGTCAGAATTTTTTTTTGTTTTCATAGTTCATGTAGTTTCATAGGAAGTTAATAAGACTAAAATTTTCATCGGAAGAGGTCTCAATTCCCCACAGGCTATGGATTAATTAAGAACCAAAGCTCATCGTCACAACCTGTTGCAATCATTTACTAATCTCTACGATCACCATATAGGGAGGAGCATAAGTCGAATAGTACTAGCGTGAATTAATCAGTATAACTTGTTTTTTTTTTCCATTGAACCTATGGCATCCCCATCCCCTCAGACATTTAGAGATGGACACTTCTAAAAAGTGGATTGAGAATTTTTTCATTGCGATTAGCAATCGAGAAATATGTGTAGTATTAATTTTTACTCTCATATATTTTTTAGGATCCTCGTACCGTCATATATGTCACACTCGTGTGGATTTTCTATATATATAGAAAAAAATTAAAATGTCACAAATGTTTAATTGAAAAATATGGTGGAGGAGATACTAATTTTGTTTCCTTCAAGAATTTGGAAGTTAAAAGAAGAGAAGCCAGCCCAGCCATGATGGCAGTGGGGGCGTCATTTGCCTCTAAAACAACAATGGACCTATTCAATCAGATCCATGAAAGGGATGTCCCGGTGAGAATGAATCTATTCATTAACGAGAGGAGAGACTTTATAAGAACTTATAAGAAATTAGGTCACTTCCTATTTGCCAATTAATTTTATGATTGAATCTCAACTTTTTTTATGCTATCAGAGTAAGTTATTTTATGTGTCAAACCTGCTGGCTGTAAGGAAAGGAGGACAGCTCAGCTGCCAAGTCAGCACAAATCAGTTAAAAGAAGTTAGAGAGATAACAGGAAAGTTAGTTAGGGTGGTTAGTAGTGTAGTGAGTAAGAAACAATAGCCTATAAATACAAGGCTAGCAGATTGTAATTGTATCAAATTCATTCCTTCTGAATACAATCTACTCTCTCTCTCATTGCTTCTCTCTCTTCGAAACTTTCATTCTTTACATTTCTGTGCTTCTGCATTTCTTGCAAACTTTCATTTCTTCTGCTTTCTTGGTGCTGTTAATATGGTATCATCGCCGAGAAACGATGGGATGATTCTTCCGCTGTAATTTTTTGCAAGTGCTGGGATTTCTATGTGTTTTCTGAATTGCTGGCGCAGACGACTATAAGGTTCTATGTGTTCATATTTGTTCCTGTTTTCGCATATAAGGTGTTCGCGATATTGTCTGAGTAGAATTTTGATCTGATTTTCATGAGTAATTGATTGAAGGCCGATGCCATGTCTTGCTGTGATATGATATGTTTGATGTATGTGATGAATAATGTTTGATAAGGCCGATGCCAAGTGTGTACATTCAGTGAAATTGATTGAAGTATTTTTTTGAGTTTCTTGCTACGAAAGGCCGATGCCAGTAGTAAAGAATTGTTGAAAATAGTTGTTGGTTGAAAGATTGAGTGGGTATCTTTGTTGATTAATTGGTTGATCGTTTTGGAGATTTCATTTCTTGATTCTTGAAAGTATTCTGTTCTTAGAAAGGCATAGTATCAATCTTGCGTGATTTGTGAAGCAATTATGTCAGAAAACACAGTGAAAATTGAAGGGCTTCTGGGAATGCTGACTGTGAAGCTTCAGGATGATAATTTTGTAAATGGTCCTATCAATTCTAATCTGTTTTGCGTGGATATGATCTGTTTGATTTCTTTACTGGTGAGAATCCCTGTCTGCCAAAATTTGTTATACGTACTGAAACGGGTGTTATGAAGGAGATCACTGATGCATATAAAAGCTGGGTTAAAAAGGATATGGCATTGCTTAGTCTGTTAATGGCAACTTTATCTGATGATGCAATGGAACACATTATTGGTTGTAAAGCTTATCAAGAAGCATGGACATGCTTGCAAGATAGATTTGCTTCGGCGCCTGTTGCAAGGATTAATCAGTTAAAGACTGAGTTCTACACTGCACAGAAAGGAGCAGATTCAGTTGATAAGTTCTTAATGTGATTGAAGTCTATTCGAGATCAACTTGTTTCTGCAGGGGAAAAAGTTTCAGATAATGATCTGATTATAGCTGTGTTGACAGGATTACCACAAGAGTTTGATATGATAAGAACTGTGATCTTGGCAAGAGAGACATCGATTTCTGTGAAGGATTTTAGATTAAGTGCAGAATTGGCTAATGAATCCAGAATTTCGTCTTTAACTAATTATATGTCTGCAATGTATGTACATGGTGAAAGCTCTAATTCAAGGAGTAATGGAGGTCAAGGAAGATATCAAGGGGACAGCTCAAACATGGGATCTGGCAGTTATCAAGGAAGTTCAAATCAAAGGCCCTACTCTTCTCAGAACAAAGGGTCCTATAATTCTAACATATATGCCTCTGGAAACAATTTCTCAAGGCCATATTTTGGGAATCGATACAAAGGCAATAATAGTTTCAATCAATCTGGGTTTAATAGTTCTACTAGGTCTACTTCTACTAATGGTCCTAAACAAGAGAATAGTGGGCAAAGCTAGAGTGGTAATACAAACTACAAGTCAAATGTGTCACCTGAATGTCAAATTGGCTCTCGGAGGGGGCACACTACACCAAATTGTCACTTCAGAACTAATAATGCTCAGGATACTGTGTATGTTCCACCTATGGTGTGTCAAATATGTGGGAAGAAATGGCACATTGCTCTTGAGTGCTATCATCGAAACAACTACTCCGATCAACCTTCAGCCCCACCTGCTTCAATTACTACAATGACAGCTCAAGGATCTCAAGAGTTTATCTCTAATAATGATGCACAACAAGTTCATGATTTCAATGTTGCAGACACATAGGTGCTTGACACTGGTGCAACACACCATATGACATCAAATCTGGAGAATCTAAATCAACCAAGGCCTTATAATGGAGAAGAGAAAATCATTATAGGCAATGGTCAAGGTCTGGAAGTAAAACATGTTAGATCTACAGTTTTACTTACTCATGATCATTTATTGAATTTAAAGAATGTCTTACATGTCCCTAGTATAACTGTGAAGAACATCTAAGCGCCCCTCAGTTGGTCAAAAAGATCATCAATTCGAGGCAAAGGATAATGGTTCTTCACCGTCACCCGATTCAGTTGTCTGTAGTCGATGCAAAGTCTTATCGACCCATCATTCTTTATGACAAAGAGTACAGGAGCGCCATAGGGCGACATACTGGGTTGGATATAACCCTTATACACAAGCTCCTGGAGTTGAATATTCAATTCTCTCAACTCTGCTGGTGCCATTCTATACGGTGCTAAGGAAATGGGGTTGTTCCTGGAAATAAATCAATGGTGAACTCGATTTCCCTCGCAGGTCGTAACCCAAGCAAGTCTTCAGGAAATACATAGGTGAATTCATTCACCACTGACACATCTTCAACGCCTAAAGAAGGTTCATCCCTCGTGACTACGTGGGCTAAGAATCCCACACAACCTTTCTGTAAAAGCTTAGTCGTCTGGATGGCAAAAATGATACTGTTCTGGATAATTCGTCATTGACCCTGAAACGTGATCGACGGTCGTCCAGGCCGACTGAACGTTACAAATTTCTCCCTGCATCCGACATAAGCATTATGCCTAGATAACTAGTCCATCCCCAAGATGACGTCAAACTCCACAAGTTCGAAGGGAATCAAATTGGCTACCAGAAGTTCCTCCTTAACAATTATTGGGCAGTCCCTAAACTCTCATTGCGCACAGAATAGGTCTCTAGGTGGCAATTGAATAAACATATCATAACCCAGTGAGGTAGGCTGTGAGTTACAAACCCATGAAAATTGTGTAGATATAAAAGAGTAAGTAGCACCTAGATCAATCAATACACGAGCCCAATTACCATAAATTAGTAACATACCGGTAATGACTTGAGGATCATGCTTTGCCTCTTATTGAGTCATGGCGTTGATACGCCCATGAACTTGACGTCCAGATCCACTGTTACGGCCCCCACGAGTCTTAGAACCTTGGTTGTTATAGCCTGCTCTGTTCCCCTAAGCCCTACTGCCTAAAGCCGTCCCATAAAACTGCAGCTGTCGCTGGGCAAAAAACTGAGTACTCTGACTACCACTACCGCCATAACTCTGGGTATTTGGGTTATTACTCCCACCGTACCATGAGCTAGAAGCATAACTCTCTGATGGTGGTGCCGAATGGCAATCCCAAACATAATGCCCCGTGTCACCACACCTATGACACATGGTTGTAACCACAACGTAATTTCCATGATGGCAAAAACCACAAAACGCAGAAGTCGGTATTACTGAAGTGAAGTGGCTGAAAGATCGCCTCGCCGACTCACTGCTTAAGCCGTCACTAGATGATCTCGAACCCTGACCTTGTCGCTTGAACGAATGATAGTGTCTAGGGCCGAATGGGATAGAAAAGGTAGAAGGCTCTCTCATACTCCGAGATCGGAAACCACAACCCCGCTGGTTTCCGATGTCGATTCTGACTCCGAGGCTGATTCTGGCTCTAAGGCTGATTCTGATTAAAACTGTCCTATCTCGTGACACGCCCCGACCCCGATGTCCTGTAGACATCGGGGTGGTCACGTGCTGGCCGACACCCGAGGGGTGACGAAAGCCATTTAGAGGGTATAAAAACGAGAATTAAGAATTTAGATTACACATTTAATAAGTATTTTAGGAACGTGTTCAGAACATACATCTAATTTGAATTACTACAAGAAAGAATATAAAATTTAATACACCAAAGAGTAGGTCCTACACCGAGAGGACTCGAAGATGCCAAATGCGGAAGTGCCTTGACGCCGGGATTGTATGCCTCGTATCTAAGCCCTGAAGGGGGCGCAAAACAAAGGTGAGTGGACCAATTTGATATACATATAAGAAAACAGTTATCAACGTACTATCCCTCAGGTTTTATGAAAACACAATTATATCATGATAAACATAGGTTTTCTGAACCTAGAATGCCGTGCAATATCTCATGTCCTAACTCATCATGCAATATCTCAATTCATAACTCGCATATCGTAATAATTCCTAATGTCAAAAGTCCACATATATCCCTCCAGGCCCTATGCCATCTCCCCGTCTCTGAGCATACAGTCAGAGGAAATATCGCTTCAGGCCCTATGCCGGCTCCCCGTCTCTGTGCTCAACAGCCAGAGGAAAACACACTCCAGGCCCTATGCCAATACTATAACCGTCGCCCGGGATGGACCGGAGCCTTATCCCTACATCCCGTAGCGGAAACGTGGACATAAACCGTCGTCCGGGATGGACCAGAACCTTATCCCTACATCCCGTAGTGGTAATATCATAACTATCGCATATACATTTATACACTATCAGAACTATCGCACATACATCATTCTCATGCTATCATGCTTTTCATACATGCAATTCTACTAATAAAACATGTATTTTTAGAAGGGGTCCACTCCCAGTACTTAGCCGTCCAACGCTGCACTGCTAGCGAATCTAGAACAATCCCAAAAGTTGCCCCTAAGCACATAAAGGGTACAACTTAGTCAAACTCTATTCAAACGAATTAATTTGGGAAAACGGACTTCAAAAACGGGTCCAGGACGTCGAAATTAGCCTAGGAGGGGTCCCGGACGGAACCCGAAAAAGTCAACCGAAAAGTCAACCTTTGACCGTTGACCGGTCAAAGTCAAGGTCAACGCTGACCGTTGACCGTTGACCAGGTCAACGGGTCAACGGGTCAGTCAACCCGGGTCTGGGTCAACGGGTCTGGGTCAAAGGGTCAACGGGTTTGGGTTTGGGTTTGACCCACTAGGGTTTGGGCTTGGAGGGTTTGACCCAATAGGGTTTGGGCTTGGAGGGTTTGACCCAATAGGGTTTGGGCTTGGGTAACTGACCCAAAAAGGGTCTTGGGTTTTAGGGTTAGCCCCAAAGGGCTTTTGGGTTTAGAGGGTCACGGGCCAAAGGCCCTAGATATTCAAAGGCCCGAGGCCTTAATTTGTTTTAGGAAAATACAAATAAAAATGATACGGGCTGGGGAATTGGGTTCGGTGGAATTGGGCCTAGTGCCCAATTACAAGGCCCAAAGGCCCTAATTAATTAATTAACAGAAAATAAAATGTAACTATTAAAATAAACCAAACGGGCTGGGCTATAACGGGCCTAAGGCCCGTGGGGTTTGGGTCTTGCGGGCTGGTCCGAAATGGCCTAAGGCCCAAAAAGATTTAGAAAGGCCCGTAGGGCCTTGGGCTCTTCACACGGCCTGAGAGGCCTGAAATGCCGGAGAAGAACGCCGGATTTTCCCCGGCTCCGACCGAATACAACCCGGGGTTCTAGACCCCGATCTACCTACCAAATTGAAGAGTAAAGAGAGGGAAGGAAATTCATACCATTCCCTTGCCGTGAAACGACCGGTGATGGTCGGAAAAGTCCACCATGCTCACGGGTTTTTGCCGGAAAAAGGGTGTGCGCACCCGTTCGTCGATCGCTACCAAAACCTTCGAAAAACAACACTAATTACTTCTAATTTCTAACCCCAAACACAGAAAGAAGCAAAGGGAGGACGATCGGGCTTACCTCGTCGGAGCCAACGGAGATTTTCTGGGTTTTTTCCTCTGTTGTTGCAGCGTCGCGAGAGAGCGAGGGAGGGAGAGAGACAGGTGCAGGTGATGGCGTGCGTGCGTTCGTGATGGCGAGGTCGAGCGAGAGGGATAGGGAGAGTGAGGGTTACGGGAGAGAGGGTGAGGGTGCAGAGGGAGTCCGAGAGAGCGAGAGAGAACAGAGAAGAGAGGGACAGAGAAGAGGGGGAGGGGACTCGGGGGACCAAAAACCAGGTGGGCCCATTGGGCTCACCATTTAAGACAAAACAATTTTAAAATAAAAAGAGGGGTTTAGGGACTAATTTGAGAGTTGTAAAACTTTAGGGATTAAATTGGCATAATAGAAAAGGGTTTTGGGGGGTAAATTTCTAGAATTAAATATAATTGAGGGGCGGGCGTGTCATCTCGACTGTTCGATCCTCAAGGCCGTCTAGATCATTTCCTAGTAGGATGCATGCCTATGTGCTGCCACAAGCTCGCGATAGTCCAAGTTCATAGCAATCTGGGCCTGTATCATCATCTCCTGTGGGTTCCCGTAGGTTCCTTCATGGTGTCTCGACAAGCGTCAAAAAGTGCTATCAAACTTTGTAATGCTCAGATAGCCCTGGCGAAACTCTAAGAATTCCTGTCTCCTCCTCAACTGATAACTAGGGCTCAAAAAGTGTGCGCTGAAGAGTCTCCTGAATGTAGCCCAAATCATCACATAAATTTGTTTTTTTTGGGGGGAGGGGGGGGGGAGGAGGGGGGGGGGGGGTGGGGGGGGGGGGGGGGGGGGAAGGGGGGAGGGGGGAGGCGTGGGGGGGGGGGGGGGGGGGGAGGGACCGTTCACATAATCAAATCTTGGGTAGACTTGAATTCGTCATGTAAATTCTTGAATTTGTCGAATTTGGACTCCAAACTGAAAACGCGACCTTCCATGTTTTTGCGCGAGGTCGGGCGCATCATGCAACAATAAAAGATTGGTAGGATAAAAAAACTGGCTGATACCAATGTTAAGTCCTAGCTACGTCTTCGAGAGATTGTACAGAGAGAGTAGGAATACAAAATACCAAATACTATTTCATTGACTCTTATTTTCTATTACAATATTCTACTATATGTAGTAAGTTTCTAACTAACAATCTAACTAACTAACCAACTAACTCCCATAAAACAACAACAGATTGATGTCATCTGCCATAGCATCCTAACACTACAACTTACGACAACGATTAAGATTCAGTGTAAATAAAAGGAAATAAAACGAGATTCTGGCCTATTAATAAATCTATGTACAACTTTCAGCACAAGTTATTTAGCTTTTTTTTTTCTTGTTGAATCTGTAAATCTCTATATTCAAACTTTCAATAGGAAAAATAAAATTATAATATTATTAAAATACGGCCCAAACATATGATTTACAACGTAACTATGTACAAGATTTCAAACTATACGAAGATCTTAAATTACATACACACAAACAACAACAACAACAACAACAGCAATAATAAAGCCTTATTCTACTAGCGGAATTGGGGCAATTTCGTTTACATACACACATACATAAAGAAAAGGAATTCCATTTATTTTTTTATTCCACTGAATATCATTTGTTTTCTTGAGTTGTATCGGGAGTTGTATGCATTTCTTGAAGAGTTATGGCAAGCTCAGTAGCTGGAACTATTTCCGGAGACACATGACCAGTAGTGGATTGTGTTTCTTGCCTTTGGAATAATGCGAAGTCTATATCGGTGTGGTTCAAATAGCTGAATGGACTTTCAGGCCAGTTATCTTGTGAAGTTTTGGCTTCATCCCGAACACCAGCGGTTCCATCTCGTTGTTGACTGCTTTTGAAAGTATGAGAGTTCATATCTTTGCCATTAAAAATTTCGAGCATGACCCTAATCCTTCTCCAAGTAGAAACACTTGAATCACCGTTCAAGACATACCTATTTTTGTGAAGAAAAGAACCTAAAAATATTATGAGAGATAGAACTGAAGCCGTCCCGGCAATAAGAAAAAGGCCCCAAAAGCTGTCAAGGCCAAGACTGTTGCTTGAGACCCCTGGGTTTAAATTATCTTCGCAACTGCTTTCTGGACTGAACCACTTTTTTTCAATGCTCATTATCTTCTCTCCTTCAGTCACGTTTAAGACTGCCTGTGACACGTCAGGTACAAGAGGTGAAAGTTTTGGAAACACCTGTAAACAAAAAGAAATCATGTGAGAAATTAAATAACCCACATGTATATTTGGCTTGCGGTAGTAGAGATGAGGGAATGAACACAAGATCTCAGATGAATCAGAAGTGATAAAAGCTTCTAACATTTGAGCTACAAGCCCCTTATATTTACATGTGTTTTATGTATGTGTTTGTAAAAGGAAAGTGAGATCTTACAAAGCCATAGCCACCAGTTTTGAAGATGGGTCCAATCATGGTATATTTGGAACAATATTTGGCGACAAAGAGCTTCAAAATAGGAGTTTCATCAACAACAGCTGCAACACCACCATTTGCACTTCCTTTTGATAGAGCTTCGTCGCATTCTTCTATGGATTTAATAACCTTAAGCTTGGATTCATCAAAACCGAGTTGTTGCAAGAGCTCGTAAACATAAGCATTCTTGACATAGCCGACATTATCCCCAGTTTTTAAAAGACCCTTTAAATCAGTAATGGTTGGCTGGAGTTGTTGGACTGTTAACAGTGATGCTAGATTAGCTGTATAACTTTGTGTCAAAATTAGCACAACAAATACCCATATAATCGTCACGAATCTGGCCAAGTTGCTCACCACTCTTTCCCCTAAAAATGAATTTAGAAAGTAGTGTTTCAAAAATTAAAAAAATAAAGTTCAAATAATAGACAAGTTTTTATAATTTATTAAGGAGTAGTGATGGATAATTACTATGTGAAAAAACCATGGTTGAGAAAGAGAACCAGAAGCTTGTGCCAACTTGATGTGAGGGAGGGCCACGAAAATCTTCATTAATTCGATGTTCAAGCACCCAAATGACAAAGCCAATGAAGACGAAGAAACAAGTTGTTGAAAGCCACAAGTCCCATGTCAAAGGCTTCAAGAAAACCCATGCATTTTTGTTCCTGGTGTCTATGATTGGCACAACCATTGCTACACCAGATTCTGTGTAGGGCGTTGTAAAGTCCACGTACAAGGACCTATTTGCTCGTATTGTTGTATCTCCCACCACAGCATCAAAATTCTGTCCAGCAAACGATAGATGATCAAATCAGAAAACAGATATGAGAACAATGCCAAACAGTTAAACTTGAGTTACAGACAGAATTTTACCCCAAGATAGACTTGATAGACCAAATCATTGTACGTGCCAGCACTGGAGCCATCAGACTTTACAAAGGGAATGAACTCAAAAGGAAGAGCGTAAGGTAATATTTCCACTGCAGCCTTAAAGACATCGATGCTGAACCCAGTGACATCCGTTGTATTAGTCCTAGGATCAGTTGTTACCTTGACAAACTCAGTAAAACCATCCTTGAAAGGAACTCCAATTCTCAACTGCTTACCGTTTGTGGGGATCTCCCATCCCTTAGGAAAAGATAGAGAATCTCCCGGCCATATAATTGGTCCAAGATTACACTTGGAAGTTGAAAGTGTACATGTGTTTGTTGAATTCCATGTCTTCACCATTCCCTTTTCCGGTGTCCAAAATGCTACTGCTCTTACTCCATCACCATTTACATTCACTATCTCAAAAGTGGTTGATTGAAGTTGTCCATCAACAAGACTAAAGTCTCCAGCTAGGCCTTTGAATCTTGTAGTTGATAAAGCTTGGGCAAGTTTTGTACCATGTTGAGAGACCTTGAAAGTGTCAAGATCTTCTGAGTTAAAGGAAGCATTCCTCTTTTGGAGATCAAAGCTTGTATTAATCCCGACTTCTTCAACTGCCAATGCTAGGGCAAAAGTGGCATCATAAGCCTGAAGTCCAAACACGTCTGAATCAACACCGATGATGACTAGATTATCTTGTTGGAATTTCCTTTTCCACCGCTTTGTGAGTTCTTTAAGCTCCAACGTTCTTGGAACATAAGTTTGTATACCTAATACTCCTTGCATTGAGTTTAGGACGACAGAGTCCATTGATCTTAAGCGATTACCGACCCCGTTAGTTATGATCCATACGTAGCCTTCACTCATCATTCCAAGCTCTTTTGCCCTGGCAAATAGCTTAGAGCAAAGATTGGGCATCACGTGCACAATAAAGACTCTTGTTTGCATTGTCATTAACTTGTAAAGCTCTTTATCGAGTTGATCATCAGTTGCTGACGGGGGGATCACGCCTTGAGTAGGAACGTGAGCATTGACCTCTTGCAAGGCATCAACTAAAAAGGGTATGACTCCTTCGCCATACGTATTGTCTACATAGATTGGCACAACTTGTCTCCATCCGAAATTTTGAACAACGGCACTTATGGCTTTCACTTGGTATGCGTCAGTTTGTGTAAGTCGGAAGAAGTAGGAGCTTCCAAGTGAAGTAATAGAAGGGCTTGTTGCAGAAAATGACATGATGGGCACATGAGCTTGGTCACCAAGATTAACAACGAAACTCGCCTGCATCGATGTCATTGGCCCTATGATAGCTTGTACGTCTACATTCTTTATCAAATCTAGAGCTGTGTCCCATTGAAAAAGGGGAAATTGTAATTGATTAACTTGATAAGAATGAAAGTTCATCTGTGCTTATTAGAATGGTCAAGATCTTTATGAATTAAGTCTGGCCCTTCAAACCATATTATGTTGAGTCCAGAAAAACAAGTCAACATTGAGTTATGGCCTGTGAAAGATTTACTGGTGTCACACACGGTTTAGAGGCAGCCTTCAAATCTACTTTTCTCTTACAAGATGTTTAAATTAAAGGAAACGTAAATGAAACACACAATAAATTTCTATTGAACTTTTCATTGTAAATATTTATGTTTATGTGGTTGTCTGTATTCGAAACCAGTTGTATTATTGTTAGTTAATCCCTTATTGATTATTGGTATAAATTAGAAACACTTAGGCTTCTCCTCCAAGTTACTCTTACCCTATATAAAGGTTCTAATGACAATGAGAATATACACTTGAATTTCTTCTCTCAATCTCTTTGTTATCTATCCATTCTCTTTTTTTCTATATTTTATTTCTAACACGTTATTAGCGCGTTTCTATACAATTTGAGTTTTTATAATAATAAGTACAAAATCAAGGGAGAGGTGGTAGTATTGTAAATAAGTTGAAGTTTGGCTACAATGTCAGTATCGTAAATAAGTTAAATTTTGGTGGCATCAGCAACTATTTCTTTACAATTGAAAATTTATAAAGAAACAGATGCCGGTGCCACTAAACTTCACCTTATTTCTAGTATTGCCACTAAACCCAAATTTCAACTTAATCACAATAATGCCCCACCTCCTGTTGTCCTTAATCACAAACTTAATTACGATATTGCCATCACCTGCACCACCCTTTTTCATCAATATATTCCCTCCCTATATGCGTATCAACATATTCATGCACAAGTAAAAATAAAAAACGAAAAACCAAACAACCCAATTCTACTATTTTTAACATAAAAGGGAACCATTTTTAATCTTTTTTTTTCCTTTTGGTAAAACGCCTCCTGATTTATTAAACACGTAAGGTCGAAAGTTGCAGGCGCACCTCCAAATTTTGCCCTTATTTTTATGAAATTTTCATGAAAAAGATTTGGACTAAATTTATTTTAACTAAAAACCATGCTATAACATTATTTAATGAAAAAGACTTGAATTTTAATTAAAAACCCTTAAACTTTAATAAAAATAACAAAAAAAACTTAATGTTAATGGAAAATACATAATTTTAACATTAAAAAAAACACTCGTCACACATATTGTTTATGAAAACTTACAACACTATTTATGAAATTTAACGGTACTACACTGCTTATGAAATTTACTACACTGTTTATGAAACTTATTATATTGTTTATGAAACTTAACGGTACTACACTATTTATGAAATTTATTACACTGTTCATGAAACTTAATGCATTGTTTATGAAACTTAACAATATTACACTGTTTATGAAAGTTACCACATTGTTTATGAAACTTAATGGTACTACACTATTTATCAAACTTGCTACACTGTTTATGAAACTTAATGGTACTACATGTTTATGAAACTTAACACGCGCTGGGCACACATGTTTATATTTTATGTTTTTTTTCTTTCTTTTTCCTTATGATTAAATAAAGTTATTAGATGATTTTATGTTAAAATATAAAATTTTGAAACCAATTTTCCTTTATTTTTAAGGTGGAGATTGCCATGATTTGTTGACAATTATGTAACCAAGTCCACATATATATCATAGTATATATACGACCAAAAAAGAAAAAAGCATAGTATATAAAATATCTTCAAGACATTGACTTTAATGCGTTTGGATAATACTTAGGTACTCATTAGTGTTTGGAAAAAGAAAAAGTAGTCATTAATGAGTATTCTATATACTCACCTTTTGATTTGACCTAATAAAAAATGTCACCTTTTTTTATAAGCCAGGAAAAATTAATGACATGTTCATTATTTTTTTAAAACAATGAAACATATCTTAATATATCCTCTCTCTTTTTGTCAAAATGTCTTAATATATCATTGGACAAAATCAAATGGTAAGTACTCATTAGTAAGTACCAAGTATCATTGATAGGTTTTTAGATAGCAAGCTATTACAAAACATGAGATCATGCATCATGAGAGGCAACATATTATTCGTTTTAACAGGACATTTTAATTTGAACAGTCCTAGTGTTCAAAACCAGGTTCAGAGAGATCACCTGCAGCAGCTGCTCCAAGAACAGTTTGTTTGGAGTTCCTAGTGTTCAAAACCAGCCTAGTCTTGAAGTGAGCATGAGATACATAGAAGTCCTCAAGAGCCATTTCGATGCAACTCAAATAAACCTTCCCATTTGGAATCTGCGCATCAAGATCAACAACAACACCCACATTCACTGCGATCGTCGTGTTCTCCGCAGCAGCCACGGTCGTGTTGAAAACCCATGAGAACAAAAGCAAACAGAAAAAGATAAAAGGATAACGGACAGTGTGGTTTTTCTGTATGATCATATTTGGATGCTTTACAATTTTAGTCACTTGTATTGTGAAGCACAAGAAGACCGACCAAACTAAGGATGGTTGGTAATGAGGATATCATATCATGCATACATGGTATCTTATATATAGGCAGCCGCAGGTGCTAGGATATGAAATTCTCTGGAAATTATTCAAATTTCAAAACTCAAAAGAATCAGGTCGGTCAGATCAGTCATGTCCACACCTACGACTCAATTACTAGGGATATAATTTAATAAATTTTGGCCTGATGTAACCATTAAAAATATAAAAACATCAGTACAATAAATTAACAGATTTCTTTGTGACTTGAATGAATCAATATTATATGTCAGTAACATGAGTCTTAGTTCTGATAATGTTTTACCAAGTTTGTATTTTGTATGGTTGTTCTTGTCAAGGTTTGGTTATGGAAAATGCACAGAAATGTATGGAGGAATTTCGGCTATTGCAGACTGCTTTTTCAGCAGTGCATAGCACACATATATATATGCTGTCAATAGGGTTTTGTGAATACACAGTCAGCCCTTATCTCCATTGGAGCTAGCTGACAAAAACCTCAACTACCTGATAGTACTAAGCTTATCTAAGCCCTTCATTGGAGCTTTTAATCTAAGCCTTACACTTGTAAAAAAACTTTGCTTAAATATTAACTAGCCGTTACAAATTAAACAACTAGCCGTTAGCTTGCTGATGCTTCATTTCTTCGAGCAACCTGGAAGTGTTTAGCATTCAACACTCCCCTCTAAACTCTTCCTGGTGTTGACTCCAAGCAAACCTCGAAGGTATGTGAACCTTTCTTTTGGTAGTGCCTTTGTGAAAATGTCTGCCATCTGTTCTTCAGTTCTGCAATACATTAGTTTGATGATATTTTCTTGTAGAGCATCTCTGATAAAATGATACTTCCTCTTTATGTGTCTTGTTTTCTGATGAAAGACTGGATTCCTTGTCATTGCAATTGCTGAGGTATTATCACACATTAGTTTAGTTGGCTCAACCTGCAACTCTCCAAAATCTTTTAGAACAAGTCTCAGCCAGATTGCTTGAGATGTTGCCTCTGCAACACTCACATACTCAGCTTAGTTTTTGATAGTGCAACACTTTTTTGCTTGACTGAGGCCCACGAGAACACACCAGAGCCAAATGTAAATGCATACCCCGATGTACTTTTCATGTCATCTTCACTGCCTCCCCAATCACTATCACAGAAACCAACCAATATAGCTGACTGTCCCTTTTCATATTTGATTCCAAAGTCAATTGTTCCTTGCACATACCTGAGAACTCTTTTAGCAGTTCCCAAGTGTATTTTGGTAGGACTATGCATGAACCTTGAGAATAGACTCGCAGTATACATAATGTCTGGCCTTGTTGCTGTAAGATATAACAGGCTGCCAACTATTTTCCTATAAAGATTTGCATCCACTAGTTCACTTCCATCTTCACTCTTGAGCTTCTCATTTGCAATTAAATGAGTGTTTACTGGTTTGCAACCCTTGAGTCCAAATCTGTCTAGCAATGTCTGTGCATATTTCATTTGATGAAGGAAAATGCAATATGGTTTTTGAATCACCCCCATCCCAAGAAAGTGGTGAAGTAACCCTAAATCTGTCATCTCATATTTTTCCCATCATATCATTTCTAAATTAATCCATCATCTTCTTACTGTTTCCAGTAAAGATCACATCATCCACATAAATGGACACAATGAGAGTTTCTGACTTGTTATCATCCTTAGTGTAGAGTGTTGCTTCACTGAGACTTTTCTTGAATCCACACTTAGTGAGATGAGCATCAATCTCACTGTACCAGGCTCTTGGTGCCTGCTTTAGGCCATAGAGAGCCTTCTTTAATCTATACACTTTACTTTCGGACCATTTGACTTCAAAACCTTGTGGCTGGTCCACATAGACTTCTTCCTTTAGTACACCATTTAAGAAAGCAGACTTGACATCTAACTGGTATAGCTGCCAACCTTTCTGTGCAGCCAATGCAATTAGTGTTCTGATTGTGTCTAGTCTAGCCACAGGTGCAAATGTTTCATTGAAGTCGATTCTAGGCTTTTGAGAGTAGCCTTTAGCCACCAATCTAGCCTTGTTCTTCTGCACTGATCCATCCAAGTTCAACTTGGTTTTATAGACCCACTTCATACCTATCACAGGTTTATCACTTGGTTTGTCTACCAGAGTCTAGGTTTCATTTTTCTCTATCATTGAGATTTCATTTCTCATAGCCATTTGCCATGACTTGTCATTTTCTGCCTCCTCAAAGGTTTTTAGTTCAATAACACAGAAATTGCATGCTGCATAGATTTCCTCTAGGCTCCTCATTCTAATTGGTGTTGATTCTAAGCTTGAGATTGAGCTCGAGCTTTGTTGCCCACTCTGTTGAGATGTTGAACTTGCACTTGAGTTTTGTGTACTCTGAGGAGTTTGAGCTGGTGAGTTATGAGGGATCTGCAAGTTTTCTTCTTCAGATTCATAGTTTTCACCAAATTCATTTTGTGCAGTTCTTTGCTCAGTTACACCAATTTGCAGTGATACTTTGTCTTGTTCTACTGCATTTGTTTCCCAATTCCACAATACTTCTTCATCAAAAATCACATCTCTTGAGAGATTGATCTTCTTGGTGCTCAGATTGTACAGTCTATAACCTTTCTCATTTGTACTATACCCAACAAAAATGCACTTGTTGCTGGATTCTTGTAACTTGTGTCTGAGTTGTGATGGCACTAGTGCATAACACATAGAGCCAAAAACCCTTAAGTGCTTGACTCTTGGCTTTCTTCCACTGAACACTTCGAATGGAGTTTGCTTTTCTAAAGCTTTAGTAGAACATCTGTTCAAGAGATATACAGCAGTATTCACTACTTCTCCCCAAAATGAATAAGGCATTTTCTTCTCATGTAACATGGATTTTGCCATCTCCACTATTGTTCTATTCTTTCTCTCTGCAGTGCCATTTTGTTGAGGAGTGTATGCTACTGTGAGTTGCCTTTCGAGGCCCAAATCTTCACAGAAAGCATTGAATTCCAGTGAGGTATACTCACCTCCCCTATCACTCCTTATCTTCTTGATTTGATGCCCACTTTGTAACTCTACCATTGCTTTAAACTTCCTGAAGATGTTAAAGACCTCTGATTTGAACCTCATAAAATATACCCAACACATTCTTGAGTAGTCATCTATGAAGGTCAAGAAGTACTTATTCCCACTGATGGATGCATTCTTCATTGGACCACACACATTAGTGTGAATTAGTTCTAGTGGTTTCTTAGCCCTCCATGCCTTCCCAGTTTCAAACTTGTCCCTGTGTTGTTTCCCAAGTGCACAACCTTCACAAACCTCCTTCATTTCATCCATTTGAGGCAAACCTTGCACCATTTCATGTTTTTGCATGTTTTTTAGACTTTGTACATTCAAGTGCCTAAACCTCTTATACCATATTTTCTCTAATTCAATTATGCCTGCTTTCCTAGCCACTTCTTCCAAGCATTTCAACAACAATAGAAAGCTTATGTTTTTCATCTAAACTTTCACAACTAGATTCAACAAGGTTCTATCATCATATACTTCAACAATGGTATCTCCAAATAGTAGGAAATAGCCATGTTCCATCATCTGTCCAACACTCAGAAGGTTTTCATCCAGACCAGGTACTAACATGACTTCCTCGATGTGTCTTCTTCCTCTCTTGGTTTCTATGATGAGAGTGCCTCTGCCAGTTGCTTTCACAATGTTGCCATTTCCCATCTTTACTTTCCCTGTGAATGTAGTGTCAAGGTTAGTTAATAGAGACTCATGGGCAGTCATGTGATTACTGCACCCACTGTCTATATACCACACTTCATTGTCTTTTACAACACTGACACTAAAAGCACAAAAGACATTTGTTTCTTCTTGTTCTTGCTTTGCAATATTCACTTGCTGAGTAGTGTTTGATCTGCAATCCTTCTGCAGGTGGCTAAATCTATTGCATTGTGGCATTTTGGCTTTCCTTTAAACCAACATTAACCAAAGTGTGCTTTATCACAGTATCTGCACAATGGCTTGGTTTTACCACTCCCATTGTTGCTTCCACTGTAGTGTTTGTTGTCTCTACTTGTTCTTCATTCCCACTTCTTTTTTTCCCTTTCCAACCTTTCCTTGGCTTGTTTTGATGATGATTAGAGTGATTTGATGACCCTATGTTTAGTGACTGAAACACTTTCTCTGTTGCACTATCAGAATGTCTTTCGAGCCTTTGATCAAAAGCTCTCAGAGAAGCCATTACATCTTGCACACTGAGTGTATCAGTATCTTTGGTTTCTTCTATCACACTCACAATAGAGTCATAAAGCTTAGTCAAAATAATTAGGAGTTTTTACACAATTCTTTCATTAGGCAGTTCTTTTCCATAGGTTTTCATTTGAGTCACAACATCAAACAGCCTAGAAAAATAGTCTTTAAGTGGTTCATCTTATCTCACGTGTGTATATTTAAAATCACGTCTAAGAGATTGAAGTTTCACTTTCCTTACCTTCACATCCCCTTTGTATTCTTGTTGCAGAATGTCCCAAGCAGCTTTGGCAGTGTTTTCATTTGCTATCCTTGGGAATATGACATCTGAGACAGCTCCTTGAATGATTCCCAACGCTCTAGCATCATTCATTCTGTTCTTCTTCAGTGTAGCCAACTGTCTCTCTGTGAGATCCTCTTCTAGAGCATCTATGTCAATATCTGGTGTCTCATATCCGTGTTGAACCATTTCCCAGAGGTCATACGACTTGAAAATTGTTGTCATCCGGATCCTCCAATAGTCATAGTTTTCTCCATCAAAGATTGGAGCTTTAAGTTCGCCATCGCCAGTTCCTTTCATCTTCTCCTTATATTGACACTTAGGGTTTCAGCCTTTACCTGAACAACCCTCGAAACAGATTCCACAACGCCCAGATTTCAGTGATCAAGAACTAGGCTCTGAGGCCATGATAATGTTTTACCAAGTTTGTATTTTGTATGGTTGTTCTTGTCAAGGTTTGGTTATGGAAAATGCACAGAAATGTATGGAGGAATTTCGGCTATTGCAGACTGCTTTTTCAGCAGTGCATAGCACACACATATATATGCTGTCATTAGGGTTTTGTGAATACACAGTCAGCCCTTATCTCCATTGGAGCTAGCTGACAAAAACCGCAACTACCTGAAGGTACTAAGCTGATCTAAGCCCTTCATTGGAGCTTTTAATCTAAGCCTTACACTTGTCAAAAAACTTTGCTTAAATATTAACTAGCCGTTACAAATTAAACAACTAGCCATTAGCTTGTTGATGCTTCATTTCTTCGAGCAACCTGGAAGTGTTTAGCATCCAACAAGTTCTTTATACGAAATATTTTTTATTTTTAAAGAAACCTTGACGTCCAGTGGACATAAACCTCAACTCTCAGAAAACATGAGAAAAACAAAAAGAAGAATACAAGAATAGGGTGGCAAAAACTTGACCCCTACCTACTGAAAGATTAAGGAAAAATACGGGGAAAAGATGGGAGGGGACATATTATGTTTTTAGAACAATACTTGGCTATTCAAATGATCGATGAGTAGGAACTCTTACTAAAATTGTTCAATGTCAATTTATAGAACTTCGTATTTATACTTAGAACCGCTCATATTATAAATCATCTTACAAGGATTCCCTCTGAAAAAAAAAAATCAATTAAAACTAAAATTGTTTAGTCATAGAACTGTATAATTAAAAAAAATTTACGAAATTAGTAAAAGAATTACGAACCGTTTATGTATTTGCTAGAATAGTTTGACTAAGCGACCTTAGTTTTAATTCATTTTTCCCAGAGATTTTACAGTGTAATTTATAATATAAATGGTTTTGATCATAAGCATAAAACTCTGTGATTCAAATACTAAGAGTTTTGAGTATGAATTTATACTCATCTTTGAGTAGTCAAGTAATGTTCATATTTTTGTATCCCTCCGGCCATTCATATTGTCTTATTTTCGTATTTAAATTCCTAAATAGTAATTACAAATGGAATTTACATGAACGATGAACACCTCCCAACTGGTTCCGTGCATTTTGCTCTACCTGACCAAATGGGTCGTGGGTTTGCTGTCTCCAAATTCACATGCCCTTCGTGTCTCTTCTCTCATTTTTCGACAGGTATCATACTATTTAACTTCACTCTTAATACTGTTACATTTTAATAATGAAAAAGTAAATATTAAAATAAAATAAAAAGACTTTTTATATTAGCACCCTACAAATTGTTGAATGCACCCCACATTAAAATTTATATTAAATTACTTATTTACCCCACTATGAAATGACAATTTTGACCTTACTAGGTTTAAAAAAAATTCTAAATACACCCAAATCACTTTTGACGATCCTCCAGTATGGCTGGTATATTTTCTTGATACATATATGGTTTTTCCTAAGTCATTGTTAGAGAATGTAATGCGAACTTGGTTCGTGTGCTACAAAAAAACACAAACAATATTTGGTGTACGTTCCAAACTCACATTGCACAAATGGTATTTAGTACGTTTTTAATTACAATAACAAACACGTTTGTTACTGTAATTACTTTACGTACCAAATGACTGGTACGTTCGAAGTTAACATTATTTTACGTACCAAATGACTGGTACGTTCAAAACTAATATTATTTTATGTACCAAATGACGGGCACGTTCAAAATTAATATTGTTTACGTACCAAAATAATGACTGGTACGTTCAAAATTAACATTAGTTTATGTACCAAATGATGGGCACGTTCAAAATTAATATTGTTTACGTACCAAAATAATGACTGGTACGTTCAAAATTAATATTACTTTATGTACCAAATGACTGGTACGTTCAAAATAAATGTTACTTTAAGTACAAAATGAGTGTTACAGACTAAATTAACATTACGTATCGTGCAAAAAAACTGCTACGTTACAAACTCGCTTTACATGCCGTACCAAAATATACATTAACTAACGTAGCAAAGCACAAGGCAAAGCGTACCAAAATAGTTCAATTACAGCCACAAATTAAAAGAGTTAGAAAAGAAGTGGTAGACTTTTTTTTTTCATAAGAAAAAAAAATCTTGCACGAGGGACATAAGTTATCGTGGAGGTGGAAAAAATTTCTGGTGGGAAATAATTATGATTAATATATAATTATGAAATTCAAATTCTTCTTATTTCCAGGGAGGATATATATTATGCACTAGTTGTTTTGATTCAAACTCTGTGATATAAGTTAAGCAAGAATTTAGGAAACATTTTTTTTTGTTATCTTGAAGAATTTTGGATTCTGGGCATCAGTGTTTTTCTTTGATAAAATCTATGCCAGGTTTTGTGATTTAAGTACAATAAAATGGGAAAATTAAAAACATGTGGCATCAAAATTATAGGAAAATGTTTAATCAAGTTTCTAAAATGGACATATGTTTAATTTAAAAAATTTAAAAATTAGGCGCCTATATCAAAACTCTCGAGTACTGGATTAGGAATAAAGTTAAGTAGTATGATATGTCTTGATGAATAAGAAAAGAGACACGAATTTGGGGATAGCAGACTGGCGACCGACCAAATCAAACAACTTTATGTTTCCAAAATCACAATGTAACACCTGTTCGATTTTTTTTTATCCTACAAATAATACCGTGTAAAAAGTTCGAGCAAACCTTTGAGGTTTGAATTAGCATAAATTACGAAAAAGGAAATTTATGACTTATTTGGATGTGCTTTTAAATGACTGAAAGTGTTTTTAGAGAAAATATTTTTGGGTTTCAAAAACACTTTGTGCTTTCTACAAGAAGCACCAATTATGTGTTTCATCCAAGAATCACTATAAGTGTTTTTTTTTTTAGAATTTACTAACATTTTTGTAGACAGTGAAATTTCAGTAAATAAATGTTGACCAAAGGTCAAAATTTTAACACTCGTGTATTACATAAATTGTACACATATTGTGTGATTCGACGAAAATTCGAAAAGAGTTAGAAAAGCTGTCAAACAGGACACGTGTCAACACCTGGCAGAGACGGCTTATTTCATCTGGGATATTATATTCAAAATTAGGCCTTGGAAAATTCTATAAATAGAAGCCAATTTCATTCATTTCAAGTCACCAATTCACAAATACATTTCTCTACTCCCAAATTGGAAGAGAATTCTCTGAAGTTCGTTCTTCGTTCATCGTTCTTCGTTCTTCGTTCATCGTTCTTCAAGATCAAGCCCCAACGGCCCTTGAAGAAACGCTCATCCATCCTAAGATCAAGCCCCAACGGCCCCTTGGATTAGCACAATTGTTCTTCAAATATCAAGTCCAGAAGCCCTTGAAGATCCATCCACCATTCATCATTCATCCGTTCATCCGTTTCTTCAAGAACTAAGCCCAAAAGCCCCCTTGAAGTTCATCCATCGTTCATCGTTCATCGTTCATCGTTCATCTTTCATCCATATTCTTCAAGATCAAGCCCCGACGGCCCTTGAAACAACATTCATCCACCTTCCAAGATCAAGCCCCGACGGCCTTTGGAATCAATACATTCATCCTTCAAGAATCAAGCTCGAAGCCCTTGAAGCTCATCCATTGTTCATCGTTCATCGTTCTACATTCATCATCAAACATCTGAAGATCATCACTGTTCATCCCAAGAATCAAAGTGCCAAACAGCCTCTTCGGATCAACACAAACAAATCCACATCACTGTTCATCCAAGGATCAAGCCCAACAGCCCTTTGGATCAACAGCCCATCAACAAATCCATACCTTACGAAGATAGAATCAGAGGAACAAATAGAGATTGTAACCCCAAAATTCATCAAATAACAAATATATTTTGTACACGTGTTCTTGTTCCTTCAGGAAATTTTCGTGTTTACAAATTTGGCACGCCCGGTGGGACATTCTCTACCTCTCATCTCTATCTTCAAATCCGAAAAGAAAAGCACAGATGGCATCAAAGAAGGCTCAAACCGTTCCCGCACCCAATGTGAAGAACAAGACCGTCCTCGCTGCAGGTAGGAGCATTTCAGAGGTTGTAACTCGAAGCAGGGCAAGAGCTTTCTTGGCCGCATCTTCCACCCCCACTTTGCTGGAGAAACAAGGACACCCAAGGCACGAGCCTGTGATCACCCTAGCCTCGCTGAAGGCGCCAAGGGAGGAAAGCCTGGGGAAGTACTCCGAGTCCCTGCTCTCTGACGCCGACTCAAGCAGCAGCACGGCCATGCAAGTCATGACCACTGGAGCAACTTCAATCGAGGAGCAGCTGGCTCAAATGAATGAGGCAATTGCCAAACTCACACAGACAGTGGAGGAAAAAGACTTACAAATCGCCGCGCTTGTCAACCGATTGGAAAAAGAGAACGACAGAAAAGAAGGAGGCGGTGAGGATGAAGAACCTCCGATACAAGAATTCGAGGAGAAGCCAGTCCAGGCAACGGAGCTCATGGGATCTCTGTCTATCCAACAACTGCAACAAATGATTGCTAACACCATCAAAGCACAGTACGAAGGGAGCTCACATGCCTCCATGTCGTATTCCAAGCCTTACTCTAAAAAGATTGATGCCCTGAAGATGCCAAGGGGATATCAACCACCCAAATTCATGCAGTTCGATGGAAAGGGGAACCCAAAACAGCACATTGCCCACTTCGTTGAAACTTGCAACAATGCGGGCACTGAAGGGGACTACCTTGCCAAGCAGTTTGTACGCTCACTGAAAAGTAACGCCTTCGATTGGTACACCGATCTTGAGCCTGAATCCATAAACAGCTGGGAGCAACTGGAGCGTGAATTCCTCAACCGCTTCTACAGCACCCGCCGTACAGTCAGCATGCTGGAGCTGACAAGCACAAAACAGTGGAGGGACGAGCCAGTCGTTGACTACATCAACCGATGGCGCACTTTGAGCCTCGACTGTAAAGACAGACTCTCGGAAATCTCCTCAATCGAGATGTGCGTGCAAGGTATGCAATGGGGATTGCAATACATCCTTCAAGGCATCAAACCGCGAACGTTCGAAGAGTTAGCCACCCGCGCTCACGACATGGAGCTGAGCATCGCCCATCATGGAAAAAATGAGCCGATCACAGACTTCAAGAAGGATAAGGTGTTTACTCCAAAAATGGACAATCGTGGAAAGAAGCCCGCTAAGGAAGCTTTTGCCGTTGACGCCATCCCCACTAAAACTTCAGCCGCACCCGTCAAAATCTCCTCTAAAACCAAAGCAAAGGAGATAAAAAGAGGTGAGCCCTCCCGTACCCAAGAAAGGTACAAAAACACCTTAAGGGAATTGGAGCAGAAAACCTATCCATTCTCAGACTCTGACATGGCCCCGATGCTAGACGACCTGTTGGAAAAGAAAGTAATTGAGCTTCCTGAATGCAAGCGCCCAGAAGAGATGAATCGCGTTGACGATCCCAAGTACTGTAAGTACCATCGCATCGTAAGCCATCCCGTCGGCAAATGCTTTGTCCTCAAAGAGCTCATCATGAAGTTGGCGCAACAAGGACGAATTGAACTCGACTTGGAAGACACGGTCGCAACACACACTACGACGATCATGTTTGGGTCCTTTGATCCTATGCCTCTTCAAGTAATGCACGACCATCGTCACGCAGCCCCTTCTGCACTACTACCATCGGGGGCAAACAACCAAGATGCACCGACACAAGAATTCGAGGATAATGAAGAGTGGACCTTGGTGACCCGCAAAAAGTCAAAGAAACCCAAGCCACAGACCGCAAAGCCAAAGGTAGAATGTGGGAGAAGACACCGCCGTCGCAACAATAGGAAACCCAAAAGAAGCGTTAGAGCTGCTAAGCCAACATACGCTGGGGAGCCTATGGAGCAAGAGCCACGCATTCCTGTCTCCCTGCACGAGTACTTCCCAAAGGACTTCTTCCAACGGTACGCTGTCACTGCATGTCACGTAGTAGAAGTAAAGGAAACATCAAGGGAGGAAGTTACCGCCACCGAGGAAGGTCTGCCGACTCACGTGAGCATCAATAAGGAATTGCGATTGCCCGAAGAGATACGGAAAGCACTGATAGTGGCCCTAGCAAGTCCCAATGACCATGGGGTACAAGGAAACAAGGGCGAATGCTCAAAACTTCAGTCAGATGAGTATGCCGCATGTTGCGCCGCCCAAGACACAATCAACTTCACTGACGAAGACTTATTGCTAGGATCAAAACCTCACAACCGTCCTCTCTTCATCTCAGGCTACATAAGGGAGAGCAAAGTCAAACGCATGCTTGTAGATGGCGGATCGGCCATAAACATCATGCCAAAGTCTACAATGGCCATGATTGGCATCAAAATGGACGAACTATCTCTAAGCCGTCTACTAATCCAAGGTTTCAACCAAGGAGGACAAAAAGCGATAGGAATGATCCGAGTGGAGATGACCATCGGAGAACTCAAATCAAGCACGATATTCCATGTGATCGATGCAAGAACTTCATACGGCCTGCTCTTAGGAAGGCCTTGGATACATGAGAATGGAGTAGTGCCATCTACCCTTCACCAATGTTTAAAATTCTATCGGGAAGGAGTGAAAGTGATTCGAGGCGACACAAGGCCATTTACCGAGGCCGAATCACACTTTGCAGACGCCAAGTTCTACATGGAGGAGGACATGATACCCGAAGCTCTCCCAAGAGAGGTAAAATCCACAGGCAAAGCAACGCCTAAAAAACAAGAATGGCAATCCGTTCCCAGAAAGCAAGAAGGGGAAGTCACACCATCTTCAAGCAACGACGAACTTGTGACAGCAAAAGGGGGTAAGACGCCTGCAAAAGAATCAAATACGCCCGTCTTCCGATACATCCCAATGTCGAGAAGAAAGAAGGGTCAAACACCATTCGAAACCGGGACAAGCAAAGCCGACATGCAACAGTGCAAGGATGATGTGGAACTACTCAAGGCGAATGCAATTCTACCTCTAACACAGCTAGGCGGGACCAAGATTGCAGGACCACCACAAGGTTTCATAAAAGCTCTGCCAAAGGGAGTAGAATCAAGTTTTCTCCCAACCAAGAGAACCGAAGAAGGTTTTGATCCAAACGCCTACAAACTCATGTCAAAGGCTGGGTACGACTTCATTCCCTCTTCAAAACCTGGAAAGAAGGTTTCAGATGCTGTCGACAACAAAGAACATGACCTCACCGAGACTCAAAAAAGGCTGAGAAAGCATGGTTACGGAGTTGACAACGGTAAAGCAGGAATCGGTTTCGCACCAAGTGCACCTGTGAAGATTTCGAGCAAGGCGAAAAATGCTAGCACTCAGCACATCAGCGTGAGCGTTGTACAAAAACAAGAAGAGCCTAAAACCGCCTCTCGGATGCCGGTCGTCAATAGGATGAATCACCCAAGACCCAGAATATCGGCATTGCATCGCATTGGTGGTCAAAGCCGAACCTCCGTCTTCAAGAGGCTTAGCACGCCAACATCCCAAAAATCCGTTTTTGAAAGGCTGTCAAAACCTAAGAAACAAGGCAACGCGGCTAGCTCGCCTTTGCAACAGTCAGTTTCCGAAAGACTGGAAGACAACAAAAAGCCTTCTAGAAGAAAGGAGACAGCGCCAAAAGAAGAAAAGCCAGACATGCTAGCAGAAAAAGGCGATATTCGGAGTTCAATTCCTTCAAGGATGAAGCGTCAAGCAGTCTTGGAGATTGACACAAAAGGACCACTAAAAGTAAGAAGGCGCACCATCATCCATACCGGACAAACCTCATGCCAGCAAGTCCAAGAGGACGACACTGATGAGGAAGTCCAAAACGTCTTCCACATCACAGTCCGAGAAAACGAAGAAGACGAGATCCTTGAGGAAGATGTCACTGCTGCACCACCACAGCTCGAAGACGGGGGGCAAGCCACGGTAGATGATCTCAAAGAAATCAACTTAGGCACAAGAGAGGAACCAAAGCCTATCTTCGTAAGCGCACTGCTAAGTGCAGACGAGGCAGAGGAGTATTACCAACTGCTGTTAGAGTATAAAGACGTCTTCGCTTGGACATACAAAGAAATGCCCGGCCTTGACCCTACCATCGCTGTACATCACCTTGCAGTCAAGCCTGGATCGCGACCGATAAAGCAAACTCAAAGGCGCTATCGATCCGAGCTCATCCCACAGATTGAGGCTGAGATTGACAAGCTAATTGAAGCAGGCTTCATTCGAGAGGTGCAATACCCAAAGTGGATCTCTAACGTCGTTATCGTCCTCAAGAAATCAGGACAGATACGTGTTTGCGTGGACTTCCGAGACCTCAACGATGCATGCCCGAAGGACGATTTTCCTTTGCCAATCATCGAAATCATGGTGGATGCAACCACTGGCCACGAGGCACTATCATTCATGGATGGCTCATCCGGATACAATCAAATTCGCATGGCTCCCGAGGATGAGGAACTAACAGCCTTTCGCACTCCAAAGGGTATATACTGCTACAAAGTAATGCCATTCGGTCTAAAGAATACTGGAGCTACATATCAGCGTGCAATGCAAAAAATCTTCGATGACATGCTACACAAAAATGTAGAATGTTACGTGGATGATGTGGTGGTCAAAACAAAAAGAAAATCAGACCACTTGAAGGATTTGCGAATAGTGTTCAAAAGACTGCAAAAGTACAATCTCAAGATGAACCCGTTGAAATGTGCATTTGGCGTCACATCTGGAAAGTTCCTGGGCTTCATTGTCAAACACCGTGGCATCGAAGTGGACCAATCAAAAATCAAAGCCATTCAAAGCATGCCCGAGCCAAGAAATTTGCACGAACTGAAAAGTCTGCAAGGACGACTCGCCTTCATCAGGCGTTTCATCTCCAACCTCGCAGGGCGCTGTCAACCATTCAGCCGACTCATGAAGAAGGATGTTCCGTTTGTATGGGACAAAGCATGCCACAATGCATTTGAGAGCATAAATAAGTATTTGTCAAGTCCACCTGTCTTAAAGGCACCCGTGCCCGGAAAGCCGCTCATATTGTATATTGCCGCTCAAGAAAGATCAGTAGGGGCACTCTTGGCACAAGAAAATGAATCCCAGAAAGAAGGAGCGCTCTACTACCTCAGTCGAACTCTCACCGGTGCCGAGTTAAACTATTCCCCGATAGAAAAGATGTGCCTCGCTTTGGTGTTCGCCATCCAGAAGCTCAGGCATTACATGCAGGCTTACACCATCCACTTGGTTGCTAGAGCTGACCCGGTTAAATACATCATGACCAAACTAGTTCTGACTGGGCGACTAGCTAAATGGGCGTTGCTCCTCAATCAACACGAGATCATCTACGTTCCAGCTAAAGCCGTTAAAGGACAAGCACTGGCAGACTTCCTCGCCGATCACCCGATCCCAGCCGATTGGGAAATCTCAGACGACTTGCCTGACGAGGAGGTGTTTTACATCGACGTTTTCCCAACATGGACGATGTTCTTCGACGGATCCGCCCGAACAGATGGAGCGGGGGCAGGAGTGATATTCATGTCACCACAAAGGCAAATACTGCCTTATTCCTTCCAACTGAGCGAACTATGCTCTAACAATGTCGCTGAGTACCAAGCACTGATCCTCGGCCTCCAAATGGCAACTTGCATAGGAATCACAGCCCTTGAGGTATACGGCGACTCCAAACTCATAATCAACCAACTCTTGACCGAGTATGAGGTAAAGAAAGATGATCTCGTCCCTTACTTCCGACTGGCAACTCAGCTGCTGCAAAAGTTCGAGATGGTGACGCTAGAACATGTGCCAAGAAAAGAAAATCAAATGGCAGATGCTCTCGCCAACCTAGCCTCTAGCATGACGCTAGGAGAAGGAGAAGTCGCAAATGTGCCAGTTTGCCAAAGATGGGTGATTCCACTTGCCGCCGAGATACTGCTAAATGACACAAACGTCATCTCAGTACTCCTGGTTGACACTGAAGAATGGAGACAGCCGTTAATCGACTACTTGGAGCAAGGAAGGCTTCCAGACGATACCAGACACCGCTCTGAGATACGTCGACGAGCACATCGCTTCCTCTACTACAAAGGAACACTTTACCGACGCTCTTTTGAAGGAGTACTTTTGAGATGCTTAGGTGAAGAAGAAGCCAGTCAAGCCATGGAGGAAGCACATTCAGGTATATGTGGAGCACATCAGTCGGGGCCAAAGTTACATTTCCAACTTAAAAGAATGGGCTACTATTGGCCAAGCATGGTGAGGGATTGTATGGAATACGCCAAAAGGTGCCAAGCCTGCCAGTTCCATGCCAACTTCATACATCAACCGCCTGAACCATTGCACCCTACAGTTGCTTCATGGCCGTTCGACGCATGGGGATTGGATGTCGTGGGACCGATCGCACCAAAGTCATCTGCAGGAGAAGCTTACATCCTAGCTGCAACAGATTACTTCTCCAAGTGGGCTGAAGCCATACCCCTGAGGGAAGTCAAGAAAGAAACTGTCGTCCGTTTTATCAAGGAGCATATCATCCACCGATATGGTGTGCCTCGCTACATCATTACGGACAATGGAAAGCAATTCTCCAACCGACTCATGGACGAACTCTGTGAGAAATACAAATTCAAACAGCATAAGTCTTCCATGTATCACGCCCCAGCTAATGGTCTCGCAGAAGCATTCAACAAAACTCTATGCAACCTGTTGAGAAAAGTCGTTGGTAGGAGCAAGAAAGACTGGCACGAAAGAATGAGCGAAGCGCTTTGGGCATACAGGACGACGCACCGGACGCCTACTCAAGCTACACCGTACTCGCTCGTGTATGGCGTAGAGGCGGTTTTGCCGCTGGAAAGCCAAATCCCCTCCCTAAGAATGGCCATACAAGAAGGACTGACTGACGAAGAGAATGCAAAGTTGCGTCTCCAAGAGTTGGAAGCACTAGACGATAAGAGGCTCGAAGCTCAGCAGCACTTGGAGTGTTATCAAGCACGGTTGTCCAAAGCCTTCAACAAAAAAGTTCGCCCGAGGTCATTTCAAGTAGGAGACCTCGTCCTTGCATTACGTAGGCCTATCATCATGACACACAAGACGAAAAGCAAGTTCACCTCGAAGTGGGATGGGCCTTACGTAGTACAAGAAGTCTACACAAACGGTGCTTACATGATCGTGGAAGAAGATGGCTTGAGGATTGGCCCCATAAACGGCAAGTTCTTGAAGCGGTACTACGCATGAGAAGGAGCCACGCTCCTGGCCCGCAAGAGCATAAACTGTGTACGGCAAAATCATCATCAAAAATCACCATAAAAAAAAAATCCATCATTCATTTGAACTACGTAATGACTTGATCCCTCCTTAAACCGAGGGTACGTAGGCAACTTGAAACTTCAAAATTTCAAGTACAGTCACATCATCAACAAAAACACAAACACTTCGAAGAATAAAAGGCAAAATCAATGACGAAAACATTTTAAGTCTTTAAAGGAAGATGTCGGCTCTAAAGCCTTGTTACAAAAGAGGAAAGAAAAGACACTACTCAAAAGTTATGCCTCTAAAACTACGAAGGCGATCCTCAAGTAAATCCTTCAAATCCTTCAAAGACTCGACCTCAGCAGGAGACAAAATAGGCGATTCTATAGCCATGCCTTTCTCTTGCTCTAGATGAGAAATCTCTTCTTGGTGCTCCGCAAGCACTCTTTCTAGATAAGACGATTCAACCTCCAACCGCTCTCGCTCTTGCACTAATGCATCAAGACGCGTTCGGACGGAAGCTAAAGAAGTCTCTACAGTCTGATGAACTCCCAAAACATCTTGCTGAGAAGATTGGACTTGGGCTAGCGAAGAATCTATTGTTGCAAGTTGCTGAGCCCTAAGATCCGGATTCAATTTCTCTAAGGAAATGGCACGCAAGGAAGAATACTCAGTCGAGGCAGCCATAAGTTCGGCAATTTTGGCCTTCAAAGTCGAAGAATCAACATTAAGGTTGTCGATTGCAGAAACAAGCTTTGACAAATCCTCACGGAGCAACCCAAGGTCTTCCAGTGGGCACTTTGAGATCCTACTATCAATATGACCCTTGATGTCCATGGCTGCACGGAGACTAATACGATGAATGAGCTGCTCAGTACCACTGAGGTTTGGCCCCCTCAAAGAAATCTCAGAATTAGCTGGCAAAGGTACCGGACGCATAGCAGACTCTTGTATACGTTCATCAACACACGGCAAGCTTGGGAGGTTCGACGGATTTGGAGTAAGCTCTGCACCAGGAAGATCCATGATCCCCTCGTCGGCTGGTAGACTGCCCCCGACCGGCATAGAGGGCCCAACCTAAGGAGAGCAAACAAAAAAAATGTCAGAAACAAAAGCCAAAATAAAGAGAAGAAATCGTGTAAGAAAAAAAATATATACATACATTTCTCTCAAAAGACCTACAGACATCAGATGGAGGAAGCCTAAACGCTTCTTTCTTCTTATGACGGAAATTGACGTCACTCTCAACCCAAGAAACCTCAAGCGGTCGCTTGTTTAAAGCTTGTCGACGCGACCGCGAAGCAAGTCCGTCCTCGTGCGAATCAACTTCGTCACCTGCCTCTTTAGAAGCATCCAAATGAGAAAAAAGCAAGTGTGATCGTTGACGGGCTATAGGACTATCTTGCAAGGGAGTCACACTCGCGCAGTCAAAGGGTACCAGCTGAGCAGGAACTGGAGAGCAATCCTCTTTTGATACCTTATGATGAGAATGGGAAGAATTAGTATCACTGGCCATCCCCAAATTCTCGTAGTGTGCCTTCAACCACCAATTTACGTAAGCACGAGTCATAGGATTATTCTTGAACTCGTCTTTAACTGGCAGGGTGATAGAAGCATTTGTGCGTGCACGGGTGCAAGACTCCCAATGCATGTACATATCTTGCAAAGATTTCGACTGATCTCTCTCTTTCAGCCTACCCGGAATAGTTTGGACAAAACCAAACTGCCTGCTAAAACGGTGGGGATTATACGGCTGAATAATGCATCGGTCTTCTTGCCGCAGAGAAATATACGCCGATCGAAGGCTTATGAAATAAGACAAATCTGAAGAGCGAAGATGTGGATCATCCACAATGATTTGTCGCGTCAAGCCGACTCTTGCCAGACGATCCATTCTCGGGCCTTCATAACTTTCAAAGAGTGCTCGCGCCTGCAAATCATCAAGACCCTTCGCGGAGAGCACACCAGAATACTTCGTCATTAAAGGCCCCAATTTCACTGAAGTCGACGAAGAAAAATGAGTGTTAAAATATTCGCCCAACCACCCATACACATAGTGGTAGGGAAGTACCGCAGCACAGTCTTCAGTGCTTGCCAAGTTTGAAACAACACTCAAACCGTTGTAAATATTGGCTAAAACCGGGATAGCAAGACTAAAAGATTCGCCTGCAGCCATCTTGCTGGCAACTTTGAAAACTCCGGGACGGACGAAGTTGACGTCATCTTTAGGGAAAACGAATTTACAAAGCCAACAAGCTAAAAAAGCGGCTAAGTAAGATTCCTCCAAATGCTCTGACGACACACCAAGGTCTTCAAAAGTCCTCAACTCAGTAGGGGTACGGCGCCTCACTGGACCAATGACGCCTGATGGATCCGAGTCTCCCTTAGGCCTGGTCGTCTTATTGCGACCGTTTTTCTTCGAAGGCCTCTTATACTTCATGGCATCCCAATACCAAAACCGAATCCATGAAGAGATCTTCACGCCTGACTTGCCTGGAGCCTCTTGGGAAAGCTTGTGATATGCCCAAAACAAATAGCGACAGCTCACAGGCAATCCTCGACTGTTACGACAAGAAAACTCCTCCACGCTAGGGACAACCTCGTCATAAAACTTTCCCTGGATTGGCAAGCCCCCTATCTTCTGAAGATCTCGAAGAGAGAGCGACATCTCCCCTCGAGCTGTGTGAATTGTGTTGGTTGCTGAACACCAATGCTCAAAAAATTCACGAACGACGGAAGGTTGGCGATCATAACTGAACAAAGATGCATATACAGCGTGGTAAAGGCCCGTCTTGGTGAGCGCATCCTTGGAACGGCTCAAGACATCTTCAAGCCATTCCCAATAAAAATCAACAAAAGCAGCCCCTCCAGTGGTCGACAGGGTACCACTCCAGGCCACGGCTCCGTTGCGGATACGATCGCCAAGAAGATCAAACATAATCAGAGGTTTGTCATAAACATGGTGCGAAGAGTTCAAAATAAGAATCTTCGATGGGCACGATCTCTTCTTTGCATTAGATCGAATAGAGTTCACCACTTCCCAAGCTACTTCAGAAGACCATGAATTAATATGCATGGAGTTGTCTTTGGCGGGAAGGACAAGCGCCTTAGGGCCAGTCAGTGGCGCATAAAGCTTCAACGTCGTTCCACTATCTTGGGAATCACCTTCCTTTGCAAGAACAGTAAGGGTACCGCCCTTAAAGCACCTGAAAAACACCATGACCGCGACGAAAAGTCAGCCACAAGACTTCAGCAGGGCAACGGACAGTACAGCAAGGGCAGCAAGCACGGTAAAGGGCAGCTACAAGACGGTCCTTCAAAGCACGTTACGGTTGCAAAGAAACTAAAATGCCACACAGTCACACTACGCAAACTCGTAGCGACCACGCAAGCAGTTTCTTGCACCACACGGCAGCACACCACCAGGGGAAAATTGCGACCAAAAAACAAAACGCAACGAAGCCCCAGTGCAGCCTCTTGTACAGCACCACACGGCAGCGCACCAACCGAGGGAATACTGTAATCAAAAGGCACTACACGGCGGAACTCCGGCGCAGTCTCTCGCGCAAGCACTTGGCAGCAAAGAGCACAAAGTACACTATCGTTTACTCCACTTCCGGAAGCTTCATAGGAGTCCCATCATCATTGCTATGCCTTCAAAAAATTATTTACGTAATTCCTGACATCACAACAAAGAAATCCATCAGATCACATCAAAATAAAAAATAAAAAAAAATAAAAAAAAATAAAAAATAAATAATATAATTTTGTTTAAAAATAAAAAATAAAAAATAAAAAATAAAAAATAAAAAAATGATGAATACATACTTTTATGTATTTACAAAAAAAAATATATACATATGATTTATGTATTTTAAAAAAAAATTAAAAAAAAAAAAAATAAAAAAAAATAAAAAAAAAAAAAAAAAAAAGTGTCGGCAAGACCATTGCACAGATCCATCAAATCCAGGCCCAAACCAAGTCCAGCCCAATTCTAGAAGGCTTAGGCCCCAAGTCCCTTGTCCAAGACCTGATCTACCCGGACCACTCACAACACGGCCCAGCAGCTTGAGCCCTCCAAACTCTACCCACAGATCCAAGTTCAAATCCAGGCCCATGCCCAGTCTCACTGCAACTAGGCAGCTCTTTCCCTCTCTGGTCATGGCCCGCGGTCACAAAATCAAGACCGTTCCTGAGCTTCCTCTTGTCGTCAGCGACTCAGCGAAGGGCATGGAGAAGACCTCGGCAGGTTTGAAACAACAAAACCCGTGCGCCTCCAACTCAGCTAAGGGCACGGCCCAGCAGCTTGTCGTCAGCGACTCACCAGATTTTAGACCAACAAAACCCTCCAAATTTCCCCCCTCAAATTCTCCAAATCGAACAACCCATGCGCCTCCGACGACCCGGAAACGATGTTGGAGCTCCGACTTGTCCAGGGCTCGCTGCTGAAGAAGGTGCTGGAATCCATCAAGGACCTGGTGAACGACGCCAATTTCGACTGCTCCTCCTCCGGCTTCTCCCTCCAGGCCATAGACTCCGGCCACGTGGCGATCGTCGCCCTCCTCCTCAGATCCGAGGGCTTCGAGCACTACCACTGCGACCGCAACATCTCCATGGGCATGAACCTCGGCAACATGTCCAAGAATGCTCAGGTGCGCCGAAAATGATGACATCATCACCCCCAAGGCTGACGACGGCAACGATACCGTCACCTTCATGTTCGAAAGCCCCACACAAGATAAAATTTCTGATTTTGAGATGAAGCTGGTGGATATTGATAGCGAGCACCTTGAAATTCCGGAGGCAGAATACCAGTCTATTGTGACAATGCCCTCTGCTAAGTTTGCTAGAATATGTAAAGACCTCAGTGGCATAGGTGATACTGTTGTGATATCTGTGACCAAGGAAGGAGTGAAGTTCTCTACAAGAAGGGATATTGGTACTGCTAACATTGTCTGTCGACAGAACACTACCATTGACAAGCCCTCGGAGAAGAAGAAGGGATATGTGCTGCCGAGGTCGAAAATGGTCAATACTGACTTGGCAAGGATCGTCAACTCTGATGAAGTTCAATCTGTTGTCAGGCACTCTCAAACAAACGCCGTCACAAAGATCCACTCGTTACTGCGCTCTGTGTGTATCAATGGTATGAAGATCTTCCACAACGCTTGTCGGATCATACGTGGGTGTGTGCGTGCATACATTCACAAGTATAAGCGAAACGAAAAGATGAGAGTATAAATATAAAACCAGAATGCATACATACAAAAGCAACATGCAAGCAAAATATGCAGCTACATGAATAAAGCAAATATGAACCTGCATGTCCTGTGTGCAAGAAGAAAATAACCTTACCCTGGCGACGGGGTCTGGTAAGGGCTCGACAAAGAAGGGAAGAAAACTCACAGCTCTAAAAAAAAATGGATCTGCAAAATCTGAAAATTCATCGTTCCTCAGTGCAACTTAAATGAGGGAGAAAGAGAAGACCACTGTTTGTTTCGACATGCCCACTGTCATTTTTCTTTTTTTTTTTTAAAAAAAAAAAAAAAAAAAAGGGAAAGACAAAATGATGGCTTTGAGGGTCAAGACTTTTACTTTTTGAAAATATTCCCTCTGCAAGGTTGAAAGCATATTTTCAGAAACAAAGTTGAATAATTGATCAAAATTGAGTGGAAGACGACCTGCCAACAATTATATCGGATTCCCCTTTATTTTGATAAACAAAAGTGGACAACACAGTCAGCTTGTGATGGAGTCAATTATGAGGATAGACCCGTGGGCATAATTAAAGTCCATTTTATTTACTTCTCTGGAAAATTACACAAATTGGCACTCTACATGCCACAAAAAAAAAAAAAAAAAAAAAAAAAAAAAAAAAAAAAAAAGAGATTACAAGAAATATACAAACAAGGAAAAGACTCTTCAAAGATGGTCAGGTGGTGCCTCAGAAGTCGACGGAACCCCGGGAAGACGAAGAGCCAGAGTTGGAATCTCCGGAGCCGGGACGCTCGGTGCAACTCCGGAGGACGAAGGCAACATGAACCTCGGGAGTAACGCCATGAACCTTTCATGGTCACTTTGGATCCGACCGTCCGACTCCTGCAACTGGTCCAGCTTCCTCTTCATGCTGGTCGAGTAACTAGTTGCAAGCAGGTGCAACTCCTTATTCTCATGCCTGAGTCCTCTGACCTCTTGCCGAAGACTCACCACCTCCGCCATCAGTGACTCCACCTGCCGAGATCTTGCGAGGAGGCGCTGGCCCATGTTTGAAATTGAGCCTGCACTTTGGACGCTGAGAGCTAGAGATTCCTGAACAGCCAACTCGTCTGACCGCCTGGATAGCAACCTAGTGTCCCTTGGAGTGAGGAGATTTCGAGCAACCACCGTAGCGGTTATTTCGTTTCTCATCATTGAGTCCCCAACTGTAAGAGGACCGTTGGGGGATATGAAGGACGGACGCCAAATGTTGTCTGGAGAAGACAAGTCATCATCTTCTCCGACGTTCAAGTTAAGGCGACGGTCAGAAGGGCAAGACATTTTCAGAATGTGTTAAGAAAGAAGAGATCAGAAAGATTAAAATTACAGAAGTGCAAGAAGAATGCAAGAAAAGTTCAATTACAGAAGCGCAAGAAAAGTGTTTACAGGAGGGAGTTCAAAGTGTGAGGTGAAACAAAAATTTGCGCCTCTATAAAAAGAAGAAAATGAAGAAGCACTCCTCAGAGATCGAAGAAGCGCTCCTCTCGCAAATCAAAGAGCGACGCTCTTTTTCTCGAAGGCCGGAGCCCTGTCTCAAAAGAGCCGTTCCTCTATCAAAAGCTGGGCTTGACTCAGAAATCACGTGGCATCAGCTTTTCCGGTTTGTCATCACCTGCGTCACATGCCGCTTGGAGTGTTGCGAAAACCACGAGCCGCACCCGGATTTGAACCCCGGTTTTCAAAAGATCATCATGCCAGTTTGTCGCCACTCGTCGCATGCGCAGTCGGCTTCGCGGAAATTACGGACGCGTTGTCAGAAAGCGCGTAACGGGCACTGTTCATCCATCCACCGGCTGCCGACAAATAGTGAAGGAATAGTTCCGGTTGTGAAAAAAAAATTTCTATAAATCCAACCTTCGCCTTCCACATCAAAGGCACACCTTCACACCCTCTCCACCTCTAAACCTCTCAACCTCTCTTCATCTCTGATAATGTCTTCCCAAAGAAACCTTTCGAGTCACTCAGTGTTCTTCATCCCTTGGATCACCCCAGAAAACAAACCTTCCAGAGCAAAAGTATTTCATATTAAAAAGGTTAAAAGCAAAAGTATCTCATATTACGCTTTCTCCTCACCTTCATCTGAAGAACATGGAGAAAGTGAGATCCTGATTGCTTACCTAGTCTTGCTCTCGAGTACTCATCTCAGACCCCTCCCAACCCACTTCAAAAATAAACCTGTGTAGAGGTGCTTCTTCAAAAGCAAAAGTACCTCACAGACGAAGCAGGAGGAGTCTGAGTTGCATCCAGATGAAGGCAGAGTCTGAGATGATCCAAGAGTTCAAGAAGATGCCACACCTGCGCAGAGACCGGACTACTTGAAGCATGTGGAGACAACGTGCTGAATCAACCTTCAAGATCAAGCCGCGACGGCCCCTTGAAGAAAACACAAGTCCGATTCAAGATTAGAAAATCTAGCAGAAGAAAGCAGGAGGAGTCTGAGTTGCATCCAGATGAAAGCTGTGAAAAAAAAAAAATCACAAACCCGATTCAAGATCAAGTGCCCGTCACCCTTGAATCAACCTTCAAGACCAAGCCTCGACGGCCCTTGAAGAAATCACAAGTCTGATTCAAGATCAGGTAATCATCACCCTTGAATCAAAACCAGTTCAAGATAAAAGCTGTGGAAAGTCAACAAGCACAACAAAACTACACGTGCCGATTCACCCCAGTAAAGTTGAAGGAGATCCCAGCCCAATCCAAGATCAAGCCTCGACGGCCCTTGGATTGACGTCTACAGTAAGGGAACTTCAAGACGCATCTCCTACATATGACAAACACATGTATACGACACGCCTTGAAGTGGGGGCATTTGTAGACAGTGAAATTTCAGTAAATAAATGTTGACCAAAGGTCAAAATTTTAACACTCGTGTATTACATAAATTGTACACATATTGTGTGATTCGACGAAAATTCGAAAAGAGTTAGAAAAGCTGTCAAACAGGACACGTGTCAACACCTGGCAGAGACGGCTTATTTCATCTGGGATATTATATTCAAAATTAGGCCTTGGAAAATTCTATAAATAGAAGCCAATTTCATTCATTTCAAGTCACCAATTCACAAATACATTTCTCTACTCCCAAATTGGAAGAGAATTCTCTGAAGTTCGTTCTTCGTTCATCGTTCTTCGTTCTTCGTTCATCGTTCTTCAAGATCAAGCCCCAACGGCCCTTGAAGAAACGCTCATCCATCCTAAGATCAAGCCCCAACGGCCCCTTGGATTAGCACAATTGTTCTTCAAATATCAAGTCCAGAAGCCCTTGAAGATCCATCCACCATTCATCATTCATCCGTTCATCCGTTTCTTCAAGAACTAAGCCCAAAAGCCCCCTTGAAGTTCATCCATCGTTCATCGTTCATCGTTCATCGTTCATCTTTCATCCATATTCTTCAAGATCAAGCCCCGACGGCCCTTGAAACAACATTCATCCACCTTCCAAGATCAAGCCCCGACGGCCTTTGGAATCAATACATTCATCCTTCAAGAATCAAGCTCGAAGCCCTTGAAGCTCATCCATTGTTCATCGTTCATCGTTCTACATTCATCATCAAACATCTGAAGATCATCACTGTTCATCCCAAGAATCAAAGTGCCAAACAGCCTCTTCGGATCAACACAAACAAATCCACATCACTGTTCATCCAAGGATCAAGCCCAACAGCCCTTTGGATCAACAGCCCATCAACAAATCCATACCTTACGAAGATAGAATCAGAGGAACAAATAGAGATTGTAACCCCAAAATTCATCAAATAACAAATATATTTTGTACACGTGTTCTTGTTCCTTCAGGAAATTTTCGTGTTTACAATTTTTACTAAGAATTGTTTTAAAAAATATTTTCACCAAAAACTCTTTCAATCATTTTAAAAGCACATCCGAACGTAAAACTTAGATTCTAAGGGAGTTGCTCTAGCCAATACCTAGGTCTGCAACACAAATGATCCATATACAAGCTTAAAGAAGATCACAATCAGTCAACTACGCTAAAATGAATTCCCCGCATCATAAAGTTTTTTAAATACGGATGTAAATAACAAGGCATGTGCTTTGCTACTGCAATCAGTAAAACTAAAAATGAAAATTAGACCAAGGAATAAATCTGAACGAACCGACTTTTGTTGTCGTCAGTAACACTCTTGCATTCTTGTGGACGGAAGTGACAGAAATTCAAGGCTTCTAATTTCAGCAATGCCTGATTTGCTCAAAAAGACGTGTACATACTCAAACACACAAATTCCATTTTAGCAAGCAACAATCTTTTGAAACGTTTCAATTTATACCCTATATCCTAATACCTCCCAGTCTCGCATTGGGCACACACTGATTAGGAGTGCAAGCGAAACTTTAATTTGTGTGTGCTTGTGACAACATCTTCATATGAAAACTGGCATGCATAAATCATAGAACATGTGCGCGCGCGCACACACACATATACATATATATATATTTTTTTTCTTCTAGTAAACAGTATTATCTATACTAAGTGAATAGAGAAGTGGACTAAGTCTCACAATAGTCTAGCAATAAGGTAGTTGAAATTCGTCTATATCGAGAATCAAACCTAAGACCTTTCACTTACAATTGAAAAGAATACCACTAGACTGCAGTACTAAATTGCTAGAACATTTTTTTTTCTTCAGATAAAAGGTATAAATATTGATTTGAGGTGTATATATGCAACAAATTAATTAATTAACAGATCTCCCAAAAGGTTATATATAGTGCTACCTATTAATCTTCCCCCACCAAGGGTATTGAGGATTCAACTAATAACCCACTAATGTTATTCTTCTTCATTTGTAAGTGAGATGTATTAGGTTTGATTCTTTTCAAAGACAAAGTTGAACCACGTTATTATGACAAATCTATTGTAAGGCTTAGCCTACTCCTCTACCCATTAGTGTAGATAATATCGTTTGTTCAAAAAAAAATTATAATAAAGACCCAAACTTTAGCCACACTAACTTGACCTCAGTCGAAAAACAAATGATCATTTACCACAGAAGTGAAGAGGAGTGTTGTCATTACACTACAGTGTAGATTCAAATTCCATCTTTAATCTAACAAATATATTGTTTGAAGAAAAAGAAAACTTGACCTAAATCGACCTTACATATATATACTTATCTAATGTGCAGTCAATTTGTTCTAGATCTGATAAACGTGTGGGGTCTTATCATCTCTATGAGAGGGACACAGTCCATTCTCTATTGTTACAAAGGTAAATTCTACAAACAATGAAAAGTTGTTTCACAGGGTCAAGCATAACTCTTAATATACAATTTTGTCAACTATATGTAATATACATTAATGGCACACAAAGACGATAACTAGGTTGTTATACATTGTTAATTCATCGTAAGGATTTTTTTAGTAATCCTAAATAGTTACATTAAACGAAGAAATGCCAAATTAACTAATTTTGTTCCGTCTGGAGTCCTTGGAGTTTTGAATCTTCTCCCTCAGGGACTACCATTTCACATGTACCTTCTGCATATAAAAATAAGATACCATCACCTAGACGTGATAAACTATAGTTCAGCACCCAGTCTTCGGGTAAGGGAGCGTTGACTGCCCTTACCCAACGTATACATCTTGCTCGACGACATATTTTTGTTGAGTTTCTGGAAATTAAATACGTAGAAAAAATTTTGTTTAATGAAATATTCGTCGGGCAATCTTTCTAACAAAAAATAAAAAAGCAATAAACGTTTGCTCAACGAAGTTGTTCGTCGGGTCAAGCCTTTAATTTTTTATTTAAATATTCGTAATTAAAACAATATTTAGTTTAAATAAGTTATTTAATTCTAATTATATTAATTTGCCACTTAGTATTATGATCTAGTGGTATTCTCTTCATTTGTAAGTAGGGGTGGGCACTTAGAACCAAAAACCGAAACCAAAACACGAACCAAATCAAACCGCACCGAACGGTTTGGTTTTGCGGTTTTGAAATGGTTTCGGTTTTGAAACCGAACTGCAACATAGAAAACAGTTTGGTTTCGGTTTTGGCTTTTGAAAACCACACCGAAACCGAACCACACCGTAAATATTAATAAACATTTAATTAAATGTCCATATTAGATTTCATGTTTTAATTGGTCGTTTGTTAAAATCCATACACTTAGTATGGACTAAACCACACTAGGAATAGGATGACAGAGAATTGTACTCTATTGAAAACACTCATAGATGAGTAATGCTACATTTACCATATATTTGTGCTATATCTCTAATAGAGGTAGGGCTCGCCAACGCATGTGGGTCTCATCTTTATTAGTGGTACAAATTATAGTACAAATAGATAGTAAGAGTTGCATTTTGCTCATAGACCTATCCATAAGTCCTTTTTTTTTTTGTCAAAATGTTGTCAGAAACACTTTTTATTTTATTATATTAAAACAATTTTAATTATTTTAAAGACACGTTCAAATATACCAACAAAAAAAATTCATAAATTTTAATACAACCTCTAAAAGGTAGTAACAAGGAATTTGAAACCCTCCATCCATGTTAAAAAGGGGTCAAAACGGATTTTGAGATTGACATAACTCCTTACTTTTTTTTTCTTCGTCAAACAATAGATTTTTTTAATTAGATCTTAAATTAGGGAGCCGACATGGTTTGAACCCATGTCGTAGTGTAAGGACAATACTCCTCTCCACCACTGTGGTAGAGGGCCACTTTTTGGCATAACTCCTTACTTTAGTCCTTCAAATTTGAAATCGATAGAAGTAATCTCTGAGTTTATGCACCATCAATCATTTTGGTCTTGCTGGGAAATTTTTTCGTTGTTACTATGAGTTAGAAAAATAGTATAAACTAATAGTGAAGCCACCAAAGAAATTTGTAGGTGTTGAAAAATATTTGGGATGTCCTAAATTAATTTTAGAAAGCATGTGGTGCGACTAAAACGACTCAAATTTTGGCTTATAATGAATCTTGTAAAAGTTCTTAAAATCGATTGGAAAACATGAGTTATAACTTACAGTTTTTGTGAAAAAATTAAAATTTTTAGTTTAAGGAAATATCTTACGTGGGAATTAACGAAAATGTTGCAAGACATTTGGATGTGATTTTTCCTTTATTAGGTCCCGAAGCTATTTTTCATTAATTTTTAAAGTTGAAAATAGAAAAAAATAATAAATGCAAATAGTGGAGCCCCCAAAGAGATGTGTAGGTGTACGAAATCTTGGAAATATCTTAAATTAACTTTAGAAAACATGTGATAGGAGTAGAATGTGTCACATCCCCGCCCGGGGCGGACCACTTCCAGGGCCCGCTCCACCATCGTAGCACGATATTGTCCGCTTTGCGCCCTGACCACGCCCTCATGGTTTTGTTTCTGGGAACTAACGAGCAACTTCCCAGTGGGTCACCCATCATGGGAGTGCTCTAGCCCCCTTCTCGCTTAACTTCGGAGTTCCTACGGAACCCGAAGCCAGTGAGCTCCCAAAAGGCCTCGTGCTAGGTAGGATTGGGAATATACATTTAAGGATCACTCCCCTGGGCGATGTGGGATGTCACAATATGACTCCAACTTTAGCTTATAACGAATATTGTAAAAGTTCTCAAAATCGATTAGAAAATTGTGAGTAACTCACAATTTTTGTGTGTTTCTAGCTTTAGGAAATATTTTGCGTCAGAATTAAGATCTTGCAAAACCTTTGGATGTGATCCTACCATTTATTAGGTCTCGAAATAATTTTTTATTGATTTTTAAACTTGAAAAATAAAAAAAAATCTTTAAATTTTGATTTTAAATCGTTGATTTCAAGTGTTTAAATATGAATTAAAATATATTTTCTATAGAAAAAAATATTTTGAAGAACATGAATATGACAGTTTGTTGTTATGGTAAGAGAAATAAAAGAAAAATTAACAAATATTAAAATATTAAAAAAATAAATGAAAAATTAACATGAATATGAATTATAATATAGTCGCATAGTCGCTAGATATCTAGCGACTCAGTATGGGATTAGTCGCTAGCTTACTAGCAACGTTTCTAACATAAGTCGCTACCTAAATACCGATCGTATATTTTTCTATTTTTTTAATTCTTTTCTCTATTTTTCTTTAAAAAAAATTAATGAAAATGGTTTGAAAACTTAAATACGTTACTTTATTTAAATTTAAATACTTTTAGATTTAAATTTAGATTTGTATCTTGTTTTCAAATATTTTTGACATGGATTATAAGAAACCATTCTGCATTTCAGCATCTACAAATATTTTTGGGGCCTCGCCATTGTTTATTAAATTGAGAATATTTTGTCATTTTAATTCTTATTTAAGTAAATTTTTTTATGAAAATGATTGATATTTAAGTAAATTTTTTATGAAAATGATTGATGGTGGACAAGTTCAAAGAACAATTTTAACCATTTCGAATCTCAAAAATAAGAGTAAAGAGTTATGTCAATCTCGATAATTTTTGGCCAGAAGAGAGGGAAGGTCAATGTTCGCGAGAGATTTTGTAAGATCCCACATCGCCCAGGGGTGAGGATCCTGTAAGCCTTATATGTACATGCCCACCTCCAATTAGCACGAGACCTTTTGGGAGCTCACTGGCTTCGGAGTTCGAGTTAAGCGAGTTCGGGTAAGAGCAATCCCAGGATGGGTGACCCACTGGGAAGTTCTCATGTGAGTTCCCAGAAACAAAACCGTTAGGGTGTGGCAGGGGCCCAAAGCAGACAATATCGTGCTACGGTTGAGTCGAGCCCGGGCCGGGATGTGACAGATTTTTCAATGTAATCGCAACACGAGATAGTATACCACGTGTTACTGTATAAATAGTGATAGGTGGTAGACTTGTCACTGGCCACTTTCTCTCCCTCCACGCGTCTTTTTCCCAACCTTCCCTGCTCTCTCTGTGCACCCCTAATTTTGGCTCGCACGCTCTGTTGTTATCTCCCTCTCTAACCCTCCCCTTCCAAATTCTGTAACCTCCCTCACCTACAAAGCTTCACCATACAAAGTTTCACCTATAAAGCTTCACCATACAAAGTTTTACCTTCAAAGCTTCACCCAAAAAGCTTCACCCAAAAAAGCTTCACTTTCAAAGCTTCATGTATAAAGCTTCACCTTCAAAGCTTCAAAGTTTCACTTTCAAAGCTTCACCTACAAAGCTTCACCTTCAAAGCTTCAAAGTTTCACCTACAAAGCTTCACTTTCAAAGCTTCACCTACAAAACTTCACCTTCAAAGCTACACAGCTTCACTTTCAAAGCTTCACCTACAAATCTTCACTTTTCAAAGCTTCACTTACAACCTTTCGCTGGCACCATTGCCGAAGAGCAACAGTATCCTATATCATCAGGATCGAATGTACTCTAGATTTGATGGAGTTGTTTTGACCCTCAAATTCTCGAGTCGGCTCACTCCTTTTGGAGAAAACCAAAAAACCCTCAAGCCCAGTTCAAGAATAAGCCTGTGGAAAGTCAACAAGTACAACAAAGCACGTATCGATTCATCCGGTACCTCTTCAAAAGTAAAATTATCTCATATCATCTCTTCTCCCTTTACTTTTCTTTATCCTTCATGCAACCTACAAGACACTGAGAAAGAGAAAGAGTAGCCGGAGTCCGAAGTCAAACCTCTGATCTGCGACTACTTGCTTGAGACTCTGATTGCTTACCTTGTCTGTCACCTCATTCGGCAGATCTTCTCAGTCAGAGACTTGGGGGACTCCCACTATATAGTTTGTATCGCACTTGACCAAGCCTGAAACTACAAGCAAGCTTCAAGTGAAAATGATACATTACCTTGTGCGTCAACATATGTTCAAGATACCACTCTTACCTATGGGACAGAGGCAACTGAAGATGATACCACACTTCGGCACTTAAAACTTTCGTGACTACTCAGTAGCTTGGATCTTGCAAGTCCCCAACAGGCCCGGCCCAGGCCCAATGCCACCAGGGCAACTGTCCAGGGCCTAAAATTGAGAAGGGCACCAAAAGTTAAAAATCCACATAACTAGGTATTTAAAAAAAAATATCTAGAGCCCAAATTAAACGGCCCAGTTTTTCTACACATAACTTGTTTCTTAAGTTGAACGGCCCTGGTTTTGGGTTATTTAAAAAAACACAAGAGGGACCACTTGTCTCTAATTAACCCTAAGTTCCTAACAAATCCTCCTTTTTCCGATTCCCCACCCCCCCTTTGTTCCCACTTCCCCACTGCCTTGCCTGTCGTCTATGTCCTTTTCACCCATCCATTGGCTGCAAGTGCAGCAATTTCTCTCAAAACTCACTCACTTCCAAGCCGACATGTCCTTCTCATTCAGTGTATTCACTAACCCTTTTAAATTTTGAGGTAAACTAATTTTTTAAATTTGAATTATTAATTCATAATTTAATATAAATTTTTGCAAGTGACATAGAATTATATGATAATTGATGTATAGAATTGTTGTTAACTTCTTGTTGATTAATTGAATTATTTCATTTCATTTCAAACTCAATTTTTCTAATATGTTAGACTATGTGTTAGTGCATTTATAATATATAATAGATGTTAGGGTTTTTATAATATATAATGTGTTGGAATGATAATTTTGATAGGAAATTTTTGTTATATCATGTGTAGGTAATTTTTGCAAACAAATTTTCGAAGCCATGTCTTTTAGGAAACAACTTTCTGGTAATATGAAAAAGAAAAAAAAAACAAAGGATAATGAAATTAAGGAAAGTTTAAGAGGATCTCTTAATAAAAAAATTTCTACAAAGAATGAGTCGGTTGGAAATTTGAGAGAAACTAATGTTGTTGAAGAGTGACAATATGTTGTTGGGGAGTCTCATGATCATGAAATTGGTGGTTATGTGGAGCAAGATGTTAATTACGAGTTTCATGACCATGAAAATGGTGGTGATTTGGAGGAAAGTGTTGGTGATGAGTCTCAAGACCGTGAAAATGGTGGTAATGTAGATTTAAATGTTGATAATGATCATATTGGTGTAGAGGAAAATATTGAATCTCATAAACCTATTTTCCATTTAAACATTTATGATTCAAGAGTTTGGGATAGTCTTAATGCAGAAATGAGAGCCTTACTTGTAGAAAATGGACCAATTCGAGAAACTAATATCACTTATCCTAAGGACAAACTCTCTAGAAAATTTTCTTCACACTACTATGATCGAAAATTACGAATGGGGCATGAGGGCCTAGCCCCTCAGCTTTGACTGGGTTCCAGCCCTTGTTAATTTTTTTTTTTAAAACATATGTTTCTGTATTAAAAAAGGGCACACTTTGAGCTTTCGCACTAGGCACCCAAAAACTTAGGACCAGCCCTGGTCCCCAACTGAGAAGCTTCCCTCACTCGGGAACTTAAGGGAGCACTATTTGTACCATAATTGACCAACCCCGAAACTACTAAGCACCGTCAACATTATACCGTCAAGGACCCACAAGAGTTTCCCTCTAATCAGGAGGCCAATCACAACGTGACACATGTCAACGTCAGATGCCAATCACAGCACGACACGTGTCAACATCAGAGGCCAATCATAACATGACACGTGTCAATGTCAGAACAAAGTTAGAAACTCTCTTCTATAAATAGGGGTCATTCTTCCACAATGAATCCCTAATGTCATTTGTATTAAATCATTCACTAGAACTCACAAAACGAGAGCTTGAACCTATGTACTTGTGTGAACCCTTCACAATTAATGAGAACTCCTCTACTCCGTGAACGTAGCCAATCTGGGTGAACCACGTACATCTGGTGTTTGCTTCCTTGCCTCTATATCTTTACATACTTATTTGCACTAGTGACCGAAGCAATCTAGCGAAGGTCACACACATGACACTTTCTGTTGTACCAAAGTCCTCACTAATTTTGTGCATCAACACGTTTATTAACTTGAAGGACCTTTGTTATTTTATACCATCACACACACATATATATACAAGGGTGGACTAATCTTGTTATCAAGAGTCGAACAATGATCTAATGAAGTCCACTCATTTGAAGCATGATATCACATATTCTAGTATGAAAGTTTTGCTCACGTTTAATGAATTCAAATTTATTCAACTTGTTTTATGAAAAATATTGTAAATGACACCTTTTTGTTGCACAAACATGTTTTAACATCACAACTGCATGCAACATGCTAATTTTTTACATAACAAATGTATTTTTCCTATTATTATTGGGAAATGCTTATTAATATGTTAAATTGCAAATTGTATATTTTTTCTTAAAAACCAAACCGAAACCGTTTGAAACCGCACCGAATCAAACCAAATGGTTTGGTTTCATTTTGGTTTTGGCTTCAAAACCGCACCGAACCAAACCACAAAAACTTGCGGTTTTGGTTTTGGTTTCACTCAAAACTGCACCAAACCGAACCGCGCCCACCCCTATTTGTAAGTGAGAGGTCTTATGTTCGATTCTTGCCAAAGGCAAATTTGAACCACATTATTGCTAGCCCATTGTGAGATTAACCAACCCCCTCCACCTTAGTGTAGATACTATCGTTTGTTAAAAAAAATATTAATTTTAAAAGCTAAATTAAATCACAACTTTAAAAAATATATTTAGTTATATCAAAATTAAAATATCGTACAATGTTATCTAACAAGGACTAAACTAATTAAATACAACTACTGGTGAGGTGGCTGGTAAAATGGGTGAAGGTCGCTTGAAGGCTCGCGAGTGCGAATGCCAGACGCTGCCATTGCTTGGCACTATTCCAGCAATGTACTGGCACACAACTCGGAAGTGTGCAGTGGCTTCTCGCTCACAAGCAGCTTCTTCTTTTTTATGCTCAACCTCTTCCCTTAGTGTAGGAACTATCGTTTGTTAAAAAAAATATTAATTTTAAAAGCTAAATTAAATCACAACTTTAACAAATTTATTTAGTTATATTAAAAATAAAATATCGTACAATGTTATCGAACAAGGACTAAACTAATTAAATACAACTACTGGTGAGGTGGCTGGTGAAATGGGTGAAGGTCGCTTGAAGGCTCGCGAATGCGAATGCTAGACGCTGCAATTGCTTGGCACTATTCCAGCAATGTACTGGCACACAACTCGAAAGTGTGCAGTGGCTTCTCGCTCGCGAGCAGCTTCTTCTCTTTGGTGCTCAACCTCTTCGCTTTGGCACGCTAGCTCCATCTTCAACTGCTCGATGAACAAGAAGAGCCCCCAAGGTTCTTAACCCGACCCGCTCCTAGGCCACAATTTCTTTGCCTTTCCATCGAGCAACCCTGTCCATGAGCAATTGTAGAGACGCATCTGGATCATGTGTTAGCTACTCTATTGGTGTGTCTAGTCCCTATTGAGAGAGGTTGGCAAGGTACTTGTCCTTCTTCTACGACATATAAGCATACAAAAAAAAAGACAAACCAATTAAAGTATCCCTCCAAGCCTCAACCTTTGGGAAATGCGAACCCTTCACTCGTCGTTCCTTGACCCTGTAAGTTAAGGGCCGAGAACTAGAGTAATGAAGGTACGATTCACGATTATCTTTATTTGTCACGATTTACATTGTAAATTAAAAAAAAAATCAATTAAACTAAAAAACAATAGTATTCGGTCCCTAGTTACTAATATTCATTGACTGAAATCTTATTAGTTTTCATATTTTGATCAAAGTCCCTAGCATTAATGCAATAATGAATTTACATGTGTCACATCCCGGCCCGGGGCGGATCACTTCCCGGGCTTGCTCCACCACCGTAGCATGATATTGTCCGCTTGGGCCCCGATCACGCCCTCACGGTTTTGTTTCTGGGAACTCACGAGAAACTTCCCAGTGGGTCACCCATCATGGGAGTGCTCTAACCCCCTTCTCGCTTAACTTCGGAGTTCCGATGGAACCCGAAGCCAGTGAGCTCCCAAAAGGCCTCGTGCTAGGTAAGGATGAAAATATACATTTAAGGATCACTCCCCTAGGCGATGTGGGATGTCACAACATGTCAGTTACATAATTTTTCAAATAAAAATTAATAATTGATTTAGAATTTTACTACTCACACCTTTACTAAAATCCTAACTAATTTTCAATTCAAAACATTTTCAAAATAAAAAATAATAATTCGAATAAGCTTGTACCCCTTAATTTTTTATAAAAAGGTTTTCAATTTTTTTTAATCTTATATGTACCCATTCGTGTAATTTTTTAATTATTTTAATCTTAAAATGTACCCATTCTTAAATATACCAATTTGTTGTATGTAAAATGTACCCTTTTTATATAAAATATATTCATTTTTTTCTAATCCATTTTTAAACTTATATGGGTACACACTTTTTCTTAATTTGAGAATGTATCCATATTGTAATAACCCGTCCCGATGTACATATTATTTAAGTCGTGAATTGACGAAAATACCCCTTTGGGGTTGCGTACGTGTGTGTAGGTGTTGTCTGATGACCAATTATGACGTGCCCTCAATTATTGGGGCCAATCAAATTTATTGGATCCTTGATATCTGATTGGGGACTTTTGACCACAAACATCCACCCCTCACCTCACTCCCGTCACCCTATCTCTCTACTCATTTACGTACGGCACACCCACAAACCATAGAAAATCTTCACAGATCGAAGAAACCAAGACCATATTCGTGTTCCTTGAGACCAGACGAGTGCAGTGACACCCATTTCAGGTAAGAAACCTATCAATTTCACGTTGAAAACTCGAGCTCCGAGTTAGGTAATGTTCATGAATTTTTTGTGGGTAGTGTTTTAGGCAAAACCAAGCTCACCACGAGCCTTAGAAGGTTCCCAGGAGGCTCGGAGACCATCGTTTGCTAAGTTTTGACATCGGGATCGAGTAGAACGAAGGTGGCTGGTTTTTGGAGAATTTCCCGATGAGATTCCAGTCGTTTTTCGAGGTTTTTGAAGGTATCGACTTGTTCTACTCTTAATTTTGAGCTCGTAGGAAGAAAAATGGGACAAAATGGTTGAGAAATGGACGAGTTATAGCGATTTGAAAGTTGCCCAGAATCCGGCGACATTTTCCGTCGCCGGCGATACCAGTCCGGCGAGCTAGAGGACAGGGATGACACGTGCCGCGCGTGGGGGGCGCGTAGCACCGTGCCCTGGCAGGTGCGTGGCGCATCAAAAAATTATTTTAAAAATATATTGACGTCGAGTAGGTCGCGTTGGTATATTCGTATGCCAAAATTGAGCTATGTATGAGAAGTTATTTCCGTAGTTGCGTATATATGCTTAAATAACGTATTTTTAGTAATTTCTCATATAGGTGTGACTTATTCCGAGGACGAGCGTAGCCAGGCTAGATGTGGGGGCTACGACCCAGCGACCTATCAGTGAGTGGGCAGCTATTTTTCCGTATAACCTATATATATATATATAATGATTTTCCTAGAATCAGCTATTAAATGAAAAGTACGTTTTTATCGACATGCATATAACTTAATATTGATGCATGAGTATTCATATATACATTTCATGCATATGTTGCTGCCGAGGATGCCAGGTGAGTACCAGGTAGGTACATGCATTGTTGAGAAAGAACAGACGATATATGATGAGATATGATGTGATATGTTAGCTCATAAACATGCACATATTGTTAGTGCTCACACCCAGAGTTAGGGGCACAGTCTTTCACGTGTCGTTCACCTCCCGCACCGCATGCTCGCCTTGGATCCAAGTTAGGTGTACAGTCTTGTCGTATAGACCACCTTTGAGTGGGTTCGACTTGTAGGTGAGTCGCGTTCATTCGCACAGTCTTCACGTGATTGTAGCACTAGAGCATTTTTATATTGATACAGTGATGTGATGATGACCTCATGAGGATATTGATGTATGTGCAGTGTATATATATATATGATCAGATTGAGATGTTATGAGCTATATGTACAGCCGAGGGCTGAGTTGATATCTAGTAGCGATATGGTTATTGAAATGCATCGCATGGCATGGCTTATGAGATTCAGATTGGCATTGAAACGTATTGCATGGCATATTATGAGATACGTTTGATAATGATTAATGCTGAGAAAGTTTGTGATATACACGTATGTATTATTTTCTGGGAAACTATACAGGTTTTACGGTGAAGGGCTATACTTTTGAGAAAAGAATGATTTTGAAAAGATTGTTTTGCTGACCCACTCAATTTTGTTTTTCGCCCCTCCAGGTTCTAGATAGCTAGAGTACCCGTGGTGGCTAGCGAGGACCTTTCGGCAGTTCTGACAGAATCATTATTATGTAGGACACCCGTTGGTGTTATTCGAATTTAATTATTCATGCTTGACTACACTTTGACTTAATACGCTCTGGTTCTGTATAAGTACTATTATAACTCTCTAGCACACTATCTTATCTAGGTTGCTAGTGGATTGGTTTTAATTAGTTCGTACTTCGTTAATGATTCTTGCTTCCGCACTGTGCACTTGGCTACGTCACACTCACGTGATGGCCAGCACGCCCTACTTTCGAGTCGAGGTGTGTCACATATTTTGGTACAATAATTTTTTTGTTAATTTTGATGAATGTATCTATGTTTATATACATACATACACACACAATATATTGGAGAGTATAATTTATATTTTAACATTTTTAATCCACAAATTATGGATTTTTTTATTTAAAATATCATTAATATAAACAACTATAAATTTCAACTTTTAATTTAAAGAATATAGTAACCTACATAGAAATATATTATCACACTAATTTCAGGGACTTCGATCAAAAATTAAAAACCAACAAAGTTTCAATCAAAGAACATTAATAGTTGGGGACCGCATCTAAAGTGTCCCATAAAAAAACGTAAAAATTGAGTTAAAATAAAGATAAAAATAACTTGTAAAAATGTCTGGCTCTGAAAATGAGTGCACAACCACTCTTACTCGCCAATCTTCTCCTGAAACTCCTAGGGATGATTGATATGAGCTACATCAGAAGACTCACAAGTCTTGTAGTAACAGTACAGCTCGTACTTCCACTCATTGTACCGTTCCTTCCACAGCCGGTGTATGTACTCAGCAATCCCCGAGTACTCCATATCAATCTTTAAGTTTGCCTGAAATTGACAAAAAAATGTATTAATTTAAAAAAAAATTAAATAAGTAAAAGAAAAAGAAAAAAGTAATAAATTAAGAAAATTATACACTTATCGAAATCTATCTCATCATCTAGGCATGCACCTGGGGGTGTGTTTCCTCCACGAGTTGGAGATCATGGGATACTTGGTGTGGATGATGGCACCCATGTCGCAAGTCAACAAGCTGTTGACTTTCGGGCTCGCTCACCGATGATGTGGTTTGTAGTCCACTCGGATCCGAGCCTACGATAATCGGGTGATCTGATTGAAGGCCAAGCCTTTACAGATTCCCCTCACCTTGCTCTTCTTCCCGGTTGGCAGTTCTCTGTCTCCCACCGGGTGCATGATCACTAAATCGACCTTTGTGACTTCAATAAGGTAGCCTGGGGTTGGGGCTACCACATGCTTGTGTCGTCTCCGATTGTGAGGACTCCTGGTAAATCAAGTCACCCGCCCCAATGCAACAGAAGTATTGGGGTCAGCCACTGACTTGGCAGTGGTTGCTTGGGTGCTATTGGCTGCCTTTATGGCATGGGGGGGCGCATGGTCACTCTAACCCAAATCAGAGGCAGCGGAGGCCACTAGAGAGAAAATTAATCACTACATTTCATTTTCTATTTGTTTTTTTGGTATGCGAAAGCTGTTTGTACCATACTTGACCAACCCCGAAACTACTAAGCACCTGTCAACATTATACCGTCAAGGACCCACAAGAGTTTCCCTCCAACCAGGAAGCCAATCACAATGCAACACATGTCAACGTCAGAGGCCAATCACAACACAACACGTGTCAACATCGGAGGCTAATCACAACATGACACGTGTCAATGTTAGAACAAAGCTAGAAACTTTCTTCTATAAATAGGGATCATTCTCCCACAATGAATCCCTAATGTCATTTATACTAAATCATTCACTAGAACTCACAAAACGAGAGCTTGAACCTATGTATTTGTGTAGCCCTTCACAATTAATGAGAACTCCTCTACTCCGTGGACGTAGCCAATCTGGGTGAACCACGTACATCTTGTGTTTCCTTCTCTGCCTCTATCTCTTTACATACTTATCTACATTGATGATCGGAGTAATCTAGCGAAGGTCACAAACCTGACACTTTCTGTTGTACCAAAGTCTCTCACTGATTTTGTGCATCAACAAAAGCTATTGGGTGTATTGCAATTTGGGTTGTGAGATTGCCAAACAGTTTGTATACACTCCCATTTGGTTGAGACTGAATTATTGGGTGAGCTCCTACTGCTCTGAGGATGTCAGTTACACTGAATATTGAAGAACCTCATTAAATCTTAGTTTCTTTTTTAGGGGTGTGATATCCACACACCCCTTTTTACTTCTCTCACACTTTTTTGGATTTCGGCCGTCGGATCGGATGAATTAAAGAAGATTTAACAGATAAAAAGTAATAGGAGTGTGTGAGAAGTAAAAAGAGGTGTGTGAGAAGTAAAAAGAGGTGTGTGAGAAGTAAAAAGAGGTGTGTGGACAGCACACCCCCTTTTTTTTATTTTATTATTGCATTTCATTTGATATGTTTCTTGTGGGTTAGCTTGTGTTTGTTTCCAATATGTTTGGTGTTATTTTAATACAACATCAAGTAACTTTTATTTGTGAAGCTGAAGCATATAGGGGTGGGTTCGGTTCCGTTCGGTTCGGTTTTTTGCCAAAACCGGAAACCAAACCGAAATTACTGTTCGGGTCGGTTCGGTTCAGTTTTCTGTCGGTTTGTGTTCGGTTTGGTTTGTATTCGGTTCGGTTTTTCTCGGTTCGGTTTCGGCTCAGTTCGGTTTTAGAATACCTATAAATATTATACTTGTACAATTATAACAGCACAAAGCCTCCTGTCAAGTTGGCTTGCGGCTGCTATTCCCAACCTAGAGGGAAGGGGTTTGAACCATGCAGGGAGGGTTTTGTTGATTTGTTTTGTTGATTTCTCATAAAAATTGGAAAATTTTCCAAAATCTGGGAGGCACGAGAGGGTTCGAACCCATGCCCTCTCACTTTGAAAGTTTAACTGAAACCAACTTGACAACAACATCTGTTTTGTTATGATTGTATGACTAAACTATTTATAAACATTGAAAAAAATAATTAAATATATATATCGGTTCGGTTCGGTTTCCGAACCTCAAAAACCGAAACCGAACTGGGCAGATTCGGTTCGGTTCGGTTTGAGAGTTTCGGTTCGGTTTTTTTTTCGGTTTTCGATTTTTTGAACCCACCCCTAGAAGCATATATATAAATATATGAGCATGCAGCGTAGGTACACATGAAAGGTCACCGAAAATCCTCAAAACAATCAGCCCGTCGTCGCCATAATCACGTAACCATATGATATGAATATTAAAATATGTACCCACTGAATAAACAACTCATACCGACCATTACTAAAGAGCTAACTTCACATAATTTTTTTCTATTTGAAAATATATATATATATATTATATGAGATATTAAACTAATTTTATTGACTTTGTGGTACTCTCTCGGTCGACAAACCGTGTAGCATGAGTCTCGACCTTTCTGTGGAGCGTGTGCATTTACCATTCAATAAAAAATTTCCTACTCATTTCTATTCTCCTTCTTATACTCAAACCTATTGTTGTCGTCTTTTGATAATTCAGCAGACAAATCATAGTTTGAATTATTTTTTCATGTGTTATACGACTCTTGAATTTTGACTACACTACATTGAAAGCGTCCAACTAGAATTTAAAATTACGGATGTAGAATTTTAATTGACAGGAATTATCTATATATAATAGTCTTTCAAATGTTTTTAAACTCAAGTCCATAGGGGAGCATATCCACTCTCCTCAACTTGGTGTGAGGGAGGACCACGAAAATCTTCGTTAATTTGATGATCAAGCACCCAAATTATGAAACCAATGAAGATGAAAAAAAAGAAGTTGTAAGTCATTGGTTAAGAATATTTATCAATGCATCCGAACTTTTATGACACTCATACCGTGGACAAGGTGTCAAGGATTTTGTCTGGGTACTCTCGGGTAAATTGAGAAGAGAAAAAGAAGAAGAAAAAGGAAACCAAAGAAAAAATCTCTCTTTTGTTCAAAAAAGAAGAGATCTCTGGGGTCTTTCTATGATCTTCAATTGAACTCGACATACATATTGTCCTTTTGTGGTGATTAATTAAGCAATGGTTATGTATATGGAATTTGCAAGATTAATCAACTAATCAAACAACTTAATTATATGTTTATAGAAGGGACATCTAGAATACACCCACCAATTATCTCGTCATGTGTATGGTCGGGAGTATATGGAAGATGCTTTGCAAATGATGCCAACTATGTAATATACATTAATGTATGTATGGGATACTATATGTCAATTATAATCGTAGAAAGACCCCAAGACTCATGTTCCATGGACTTTTCACAGAGCTGTGGGTGGATCACAAAGTCAACAATTAGTTTTTTTTTAACAAATGATGTTATTTACATTAAGGGGAAGGGGGTGGGCTTACCTCACAATAGGCTAGTAATAATGTGATTCAAATTCGCTTTTGTTGAGAATCAAACATAAAATATCTTACTTACAAGTGAAGAAGAATACTACTAATTTTTATTAGCTGTTAATTTTGTTAATTAAGCGAAGAAATGCCTAATTAATTAAATTTTGTTCTGTCTGGAGTCCTTGGAGATTCGAATCTTCTCCCGCAGGGACTTTCAATTCACATTTACCTACTGCATATAAAAATAAGATACCATCATATCGACCTGATAAATTATAGTTCAGTACCCAACCATCCTTAATTTTCTTCTTGTTATTCTTAGACGTATTTGTTGGAATCTCCAGTTATCCCACATCGGCTAGAGGGTCAAAGAGAAAGCAATTTAAATAGAATTACTCCACTCTAACTAACATCGAGTCCTTATGTGATAAAATCCCACACCTGAGACTTGGGCAGGTGGTAAAGTGGGGATAATATCGGTATTGTTAGAGTGGGCCCTCGGTCTATCGACCTGAAAAGTTCCACATGGTATCAGAGCCACGGGGACGGGCTAAGTTCCACATGGTATCAGAGCCACGGGGACGGGCTCAATTACAGTTCTCCACAGAAATTATTTAAAATAATTTATATTAAAACCAAATCTTAATTAATTATTTTTAACAAAGTTTTGGAGAAGATTGATTTTATAATTTAAAATAATAGAAACAATTTAAAGGAATCGGCAAAAGTAAAATAAACTAACAAAAAAGGGTTTTAAAAAGCACTAAGGTTCTATCATCACCTCAACAATCCTATGTAGTTCTTCCAATTACACATGACTTGTACACTCATCTTTTGAAGGTTAGGGTTTCCTAATACATGATTTACTTGGACTCTCAAACTAAAACGTATATTAAACATGCAATCCATCTATGGTACTATTCATATGAAATCTAAAGATGGAAGACTCATTAAGCTTTATGATAATCTTTTGAAAAACTCTGCAACTCTTAAATCGTGGTATTCATCATAAGTGAAATTACAATTATTAACCACAACAAGCCTTTGTCAATTTTAAAGACAACCCCCAACCAAAATTGCATCAAATTACTTTTCTAAATATCCTAATGGTGGCCAATCGTCAAGACAATTAGATAGGTTCAAACATGGTGATTAATAATTCAAAACATGCATGCATAATATAATTAGCAAATTGAAAAGAAACTACATATTCTTACTAAGGCTCATTGCCTCGCCCAGTAAAATGGATTAGTTACGCATAATCTTAATTAAAAAGCAAAATATCATTAGAATAATGAATAGAAAATATCTTGTAAAACAAAGTTGAATCGTCAAAAGCTCTCTAAGCCGAATTCTCCAAAGTAGTGCATTGAGAATCCTAATGGCTAAATAACCTTATTTATACTATTACAAAAAACAAAACAAAAATTATTCCTAGAAAATGTCTTCTAAAAACTAGGAAACTAAATAAATTAAGAGAAACTAGGAAATAATCTCCTATTCAAAAGTGGAGAAACTGCTCAGCCATAAAACAGCCATGTTCAGGGCCTGGCTCATAGCCAAAAAACACCATCTTGGACATCAAAAACCCCAAATAAACCCAAAACGACACTTTGACAGCTTCGTGCTCTGGTCCTTTTTGTCATCGCCATAAATTAAGCGCTTGGCATAAAATTTTGAAATTTTGACATGAACAAGTTGAAAGACTTGCGAACATCCTCCGATTGAAATCATTCCAAAATTTGTCCGTTTGATCATTTTTTTTTTATCAAGAGAAAGTCACAAGTCCTACATAAGAAATAGAACTCAAGTATTAAAATCTCACCAAAATAAATACCAAAACATACTAAGAATAGGAAAAAATATATAGTATAATTGACTCATCACATATTATATATAAGGTAATTTAGCTAAAAAACAATTAAAATTTTACTATTTAATCATATATCAATGACATATTTTTGTTTTATTCTTAAGCAATGATATTTTTTATTATAACTAGGAATAAGTCAATAATAAATGCCACTTGGGCTTTAAGTAATTATATATAGATTGAACTTGAGTTTTTTATCCTTCTCTCTTGCTCTCTCTCTCTCTATGTATGCCACATGGATTTTAAGCCATTATAAATAGTTAGAACTTATTGTTAAAGCTGAAAAAACATCAACAAAAACAATAACATCGTGACATTCTTATGAAATTTAAATTTGCAATTTGACGAATTCAAATACTAATTTTAAAACCGAAAAAATGTTGGAGAAAATTACTATGAAATCTCTAGAAAGTTCAGAGATCATCAAGGATGAATTTATTGTAAAGTTGTTGGTAAGTATGTTTGATTTTCCTCATTTGGCTTGTATTCCTGTGTCCTAATATCCATATCACGGTGTCCTCGTCCGTTCCCAATCTTATATCCATTCATACAAAAACTTAATAAAATTATTTAAAAATGAACAAGTATACATGAATCAATAGTACCAGAGATTCATTAAGCAAATTTTCGAAATAGAATTTCAATTATACGATTCAATAGTAAAAATTTCGAAATTGATAAACATTCAAATGAGTATTAGCATAATTCATTTCATTCATATGAGATATCACTGCAAACTGTAGACTTTGAATTACAAGTCATCACTAAGAGAAGAGTTGGTCCAATTAAGTATAGGAGCTTGTCAAGAGAGGGATGGTGAGATGAGAAAGCACAGAGTTCTATGGTCAGCAATTTAAAACTAGGAAACGGACCTTGCGTTGCAATGTCTGAATCCAAATGCAAAAAATAGAACATGAAATGAACATTGCATTGCAGTGTCTAAATCTAAATGTAAACAACAAGAGTTGCACGAGGTGCGAAGCAAAGGAGGCACGTGAGTGATGAAAAAAATAGAACCAGGAAACGAACACTTCAACGCAGCGTCTGAATCCAAAAATAAAAACCAAAACTAGAAAACAGACATTGCATTACAGTGTCTAAATTCAAATGTAAAAAGGGGCATGTAGGTGGCATGTGAGTGATGAAAAAAAAAATACGAAACCAAGAAATGTACACTGCACCACAGTGTCTAAATCCCAATGTAAAACTAGAATAAGAAAACAAACACTGCGTGTCTGATCCGTATTGGCCTATTTCAAAATATGAGAAATGGGGTGTCAGTTGAAGTGGGACCCAGCTGTAGTGGTAGATTCTGTTCATTTTGTTTGTTTTAACTGCACATAAGTATCACAATACATTATTGACCTATTTATAATTAACATAAATTTTGTTGATATATTATTAATGTTGTAACTTTTTATTGATTTTATATAAAATCACCCATATGATTATATATATGTACGTATATGTTTCATCTTCACAATAAAGTAGCTTGCAAATTTGACAAGCTTGCATTCGAGTTAACATGAGTGCCATCAGCGGAAGCCTTTTTATTTCTTTCTGATTTTTCTTGTCGTAGACTTTCGATATGGCCATGACTGCAGCCGGAAACACAAGGATCCCGGTGAATTTGGAAGTTGTTGTCGACCTTGATGCGCCGAGGCGGGAAGATTTATTTGAGTTGCATCAAAATGGCTCTGGATGACCTCTATATGCATCTCATGCTCACTATAGGACTAGGAGTCATGCAAGGTGCGAACATGACCGACCCTGAGAATTTGGTGGTCTTAGGCGAGCATTCGAATTGGAGCCCTAGAGTGCACTGATCCCTAACACTTTAAATATTAGATTTGAAAGGCCAAAAAAAAAATTCTTGTTAGATTAGGTTTCGTAATTGTATTTGAATATCTTTGTTGGGAGTCTTCTGGGCTATAGCGTGGCCTTTTTAGTTAATAGAAAATTAATTAAAAAATAAAACGGCTTCTCGATTTTGAACCGGGGACAATGAACAGCCACTACGCAAGCATCCGAGAAATAGATATAAGACAAAATAGATATAATACAAATAGATATAATACAAAATTTGGGCCCCCGATTGGGCCCCCGAGAAATCGAGGGCCCTAGACGGTCACGTTGCTCGGCTACCCTCAGGGCTGGCCCTGGGTGCGAAGCGTAGAAAACATGTAAGTGATGAAAAAAACAGAACCAAGAAACAAACACTTCAACGCAGCATTTGAATCTAAAAATTAAAAAAAAAACAAAACTAGAAAACAGACACTACATTACAGTGTCTGAATCCAAATGTAAAAACGGGCACGTAGGTGGCATGTGAATGATGTAAGTATAGAACACATCATGCATAGAGTTACATGCAATAAACATATATACATACAACGTAGAACGGTGGAAGATTAACCAGAAGAAGGGGCAGCCATGGCAGGTAGGGTTACAAGGAAGTCTTATACACTCAACAGCCGTTAGACCTAGCCTTGATAGGGTTCTTGGCACTGACTTAGGTTATTCGCTGTGAGTGCAGAGACATCTTAATATAGTGTGGATGATCTCTGTAATCACGCCCCATCAACTGATTACTAGGGATTACACAAATCATAGGATTGACTTTAGAGTCCCAATTATATTTGAATTCTTGTCTAACAAAAATGAGGTCTCTAAATTAAATGCATAAAACAAGGACTTCTAATCTTTACCAAAACGAGATCCCAAGAATTTCTCAACCAAATAACTCGGACACCAAGTTACTTGTACGTCAAGAACACATTAACTATACCTTTGGACATTCACATTCTTAAAAAGTGCTAGAAAAAACAAAACCAAGAAATGGACACTGCAACGCAGCGTCTGAATCCAAATGTAAAAAACAAAACCAGCATTATCATAATACGTTATTGACCTATTTATAACTAGCATAAATATTGTTGATATATTGTCAATATTATAACTTTTTATTAGTTTTACAAAAAATATGACTTTAGTCCCTAGAATTTAATTTTACCCATAAAAAACCCAACATGTTTTTTTTTACTAAAAAAAACCCAGTGACTAGGATCCATGTAAGCGAATTCATTAATTACATTCTACTTGACATATTTTACATATTTCGGATGCCGAAAGTACCCCTATTGTATGTTTGATTTATAAAATTAATTACATGCAAATTATATGGAGAGAGTTAATGAATTTGAGAAATAAAAAAATAATAAATCAAAAGACATTAATGTACGAAATTATGGAGATGAATGCACAAAGGATTATGCTACAACCATATTAGATTCAGTATTTTCATCATTTATTCTTGAAAACTTCGGACTTTTTTTTTACGTGCAAAACAATTTACCTACCAAATTACAGTCTTGTGTAATACAATATCATTTGTAACAAGGATGCAAATTATTTGTATATACCAAACATATATATAATAACGCATGGATATTAATTTACCTACATTTAAAATAATTTAACGCATTGATATTAATTTACCTACAACAATTTACCTACATAATAGTGCACCTACTATTAAAATTTTAAAAGGTTAGATTGCTTAAAAAAAGAAAAATAATATACCCAGTATATGTACAATACATGAAAAATAATTTACCTACATAATAACAAACCCATATATGCAAAATACATGCAAACTAATTTACCTTTTAAATTAATTGTTTAAGTTTTAAAAGAAACACTGTTTCTACTAGTTTTTTTTTTCCAAAAATAAAGTACCTATTATTTAATTTTTACGAAAATTGTCTACCTATTGTGTAATTTAAAAAAAAATTACATATTGTTTTTTTTAATGAAAATAATGTAACTATTGTTTAGTTTTTACAAGAAACAATGTATCTACTAGTTTATTTTTACCTTTTTTTTTTAAATTTTCACAAGTTAATGTATCTACTTTTTTCAATAGAATGTATATTGAACTAATTAGATTTGGATTAGGCGATTTCACATAAAAGAAGAAAATAACTTTTTTTTAAATTATGAAAGCAAAAAAAAATTAAACTAATTGAATGTTGTTGACAAACAAAAGACAATAAATTAAAAGTCTACAAAAAAACCGTAATAGCCATATTAATGTTGGTGGCATGGTGTTGTAAATAAATTTAAATGTATGGACATTTTTTATCTTACATGGCATCAAATTCAAAATTTGGATTTTATTTAGATGTTTTAATATAGGTGAGTTTATGTCTAAAGTTCAATAGTTGTAAGGGGCTAAATCTAAAGCACCCTTAGTTTTATACAAAATCACCCATGATTATATATATGTGTGGATAAGTTTCATCTTCACAATAGAGTAGCTTGCAAATTAGAGAAGCTCACATTCGAGTTAACATGAGTGCCATCACGCCTAATAGAAAGAACTAGGAAAATCATCAGGTCTTGGAGCACTCGTTGGATCCATAGGAAAAACTGCATTTTTAATTGCATCAGTTGAAGGTAAACAAGAAAGAGCAAGATTTCCCTCTTCACTAACCATAGGTGGAATTACACCACAATATCTTCAATTCCACTTGGAGTGAACAAGTTATATAAAGACCGATAATAGTTTACCACATGACCATCAATATCAATAGGGAAGAAAGTACATTATCACCATCCAAAAGAGTAAGAATCTTGGAAGAAGAATGCCTACATTGGGCATAAGCATGGAAAAAAGCAGTATTGCGATCACCCTCTGTAACCCATTTAACACGACCACGATCACGCCAGAAAGCTTCTTGCATACGAAAAGCATCAAGGACAGTTGTCTTAACAACAACTTCCTCATTAAACCTCTCTTGAGAATTCCCATCAGAAGAAATAATATTTTGGATATTATGAAGTCGTTCCTTAGCAAAAGTAACATTTCTATGAACATTGCCAAAAACATTGGAGTTCCAATCTCAAAGGCAACGCTTAAGAACCTTGAGCTTTTCCAACATAATAAACATGGGACACCCATAGGCAGTAGTTGACTGCCAGCACTTTGTAACCAAATAAAAAAAGCCTGAATGTAAAGTCCACATGGATTGAATCTAAAATGGTTGGGGGACTCCAAGAAGATTAGCAGAAGCTGAGAAAATAAGACAATTGTGATCAGAAACTACCCTGGGTAAAGCTGAACAACTAGTATGAGGCCAAGATTATAACCAACGTGTGTCACAAAGAGAGAGGTCAAGACGCCTCTCCATATAACCACGGACACTCCAACCATTAGCCCAAGTATAAAAAGCACCAATAGTATCCATATGGGTAAAATCACAAGGCTTAGTAGTGCTATGAAAATCCTCACACGAAGTTCGAGAAGGCAGATGGCCGCCCATCTGTTTATGCGCTCCAAGAATAGCATTAAAGTCACCAATTGCCATCCATAGTACTGTATATAAGAACGAATATCTAAAAGATCGCACCGTAAAGCATGACGAAGACTCGAAGTAGTACCTGCATAAATAATAGTAAACTGAGAAAGAACACCATCAAAACAAGTCTTACACTAGGAGAACAATTAACCATAGAATACAAAACCCAAATATCAACCAGTAAACCACCCCTGGTATTAGCAGTAAGCAAAGAAATACCTAACGAATTCCAATAAGGAGAAGGAATAGAATTAAAAGAAACCATAGGTTCAGAAATGCAAACCAAATTCGGATGATAGGAATGACAGATGTTGAAAAGCTCCATACATGTGTTAGAATTACCAATACCACGAACATTCCAATAAGCTAGCTTTATTTGGAGGTAGAAATATCTTGTCTTCCTGCCCTAGTGACATAAGGTTCATCTTAGCCAAAACGCTCAACTCATTATTCACAACATCTATTAGTATTTGATTCACAAACTCGTTGACTTGTTCATCATGCAGCTGCTCAGGAGAACTACGAAATGGAACCTATATCATTATTAAATTCAGAAGAATGTTCCTTGTGAATAATTTTAATTGAAGAATTACACTCCTTATGAACCACTGAAGGAGAAACAGTCTTAGCAGATGGCTTTAAACGATAAACCTGACGACGACGTGATCGTCCGCGTCATTGAGCCTCCTCATGTGATTGCATCCCATCTGAATGATTACGATCCTTTAAATGTCGGCATTTGTTTGTATTATGAGCAATGACACCACAATGTCCACAGGTTTGAGGCAAATTCTCATAGATAATGTCAACAGGAAAATCATGTTGTTCTCACTCAACCATAATAGATGATTGCAAATCAGCAGAGAGGTCCACAACCAATAGAATTCTAGCATAGTAGCTATGTAATTTTTCACGCGTAGCATGAACCAACTGAAGTGGGGTACCCACACCACGATCAATTGCTTTCTTTTTTTCTTTTTTTTTTGGAAACAGCAATTGCTTTCTTAAGTATTGAATTTAGGGAGCTTTAATAAAACACCCCTGGCACTGTTTACTTTTAACGAAAAACCACTTTTTTACCTTTAACTGTCACTATTCATTATACCTTCAAAAAGGACTTTTCATTAAAACTGTCACTATTCAGGGACTTTTCGTTAGTTTTCCATTGAATTTATGGCATAATTTGGCCTTTGAATATTGTGAGCCTAGCAGCTCAAATTGGTTAGGTGTTTAATTGTACATGTGAAAGCCACGTGAGTGGCTGGGGTTGCTAATGGAGATATAGGCAGCAGCCTTACATAAGGGCACTTCCACCCATGAATATACGCTGGGCTATTGGGCAATCCAATCCACACCTCCCGAAGATCACTTCAGTTCTACCCAATCAACTGGGCTCTAGGGGAGCTCGACAGACAACACGGGCTCAAATCGCCTACCCTATCGCCTGAGGTGGTCTGTTTTTAGGCCTAAAAAAATTATTAGAAAATTTTCAAATGTTACCGTTGTCATACATGTCAAAATCTTGGTTGTTGAATTACAATTTTTTTTTGTAATCCAACGGTCCATCTTAGTTAAGTTAATAAAAATTATTAAAAAATATAAATAATTTTGTAATTTTTCTATAAATACCTGACCATGCTCTTCAATCTTACACCATATTTCATATTTATTCACAAATGTTATTGGAAATCTTTCCACAAAATTCTTAAACAATCATGGGGCACTACGGAATTAGTTCAAAATCTACTCGAAAATCTAGCAAAAATTGTATTTTTGGAGAATGACACGTGACTTGACGAGATTAGTTAAAATTCATATCTAAAATTAAAAATAAAATTATCTTTTATTATTTTGTTAAAAATAATAATTATATTTTAATACCAATAGCCTGAGTTTCAGTTAAGGGATGGAGATGCACTTGCGCAATTACTTAATAGCCTCGACAGTAATTGCCTTACTTAATAGCCTCGACAGTAATTGCTTGGACAATTTGGTAGGGTGGAAATTCTCTAAGGCATATGATGCCCTTTGGTTTCAAAATGAGAGAAAAGCCGACAGCCCCATTGGTTTCAAATGAACAGAAAAAGAAATAGAAAACAAAAAGAAGAGACTCTAGGGTCTTTCTACGATTTTCAATTGAATTCGACATACATATTGTCCTTTGTGGCGACTGATTAAATAATGGTTATGTATATGGAATTTGAAAGATTAGTCAACTAATCAAACAACTTAATTATATGTTTATAGAAGGGACATCTAGAAGACACCCACCAGTTATCTTGTCATGTGTATGGTCGGGAAGTATACGTTGAAGATGCTTTGCAAATGATGCCAAAAAGAGTGTCATCTACAAGGAATGGATCGAGTATTCAATTGAAATTTTCATAGATTTTAAATGAGGTATAAACTTACTTTTTACATAAGTCTAATTAATCCACCACTTGATTCAAAGTTCAAGGACGTAGTATACATTCTTGACCCAAAGGCTGAAGCATATGCCTTACGACTTTGTCTTAGAACGTCACATATGACTCCCTGATACTGTCAAATTATAATTTATTCCTGATACTGTCAAATTATAATTTAAACTTCTATCTAAGAGGACTCAAGTCTACGAAATGCAAAACTTCGTATGATTAAATGAGACTTTTTTTTTTCTTTTGGATCATTGGGGAGGGGGATTTAAACTCAAGAAGACGGATACTAGACAAATGCAGTGCAAAGTCAGGTTTATGCAAGCCACAATTTAAGTCAGAATTTTTTATTGTTTAATGGTTCATGTAACTGTTGGAAATTTTGAGTAGATATTTCATTGTCCCACATTGGTCATCACTAAAGAATTCTCTCACTCTATAAGGCTTTGTCTCTTTTAAAAAGTAATCGAAGTGATGAACTATGGAGAATAAAATTGGACTCATCTTTTCATATGAAGTCTGAAGCGATAAAAGAACGCCAGATAGCAAAGCACCTCTCTCAGAAGATGTCTGCAACAGACGCATCCCATTCTCATACCTATTGCGAACAGGCATAAATCTATTATATATGCATCCATCTGCATGACATTTGGAACACAGAAAAATCAAATTCTTCTTCTACAATCCCAAATGTTTTTACTAAGAGAACCACAAAGAAATTAGCCAGAAGTCTAGTTTTCCGGTGCTGGAATCCTGACTTAGATCGTTGAATCCAGGTGTGGCAGACGTCCATAGAACTACAAGCACTGAGTAGGGACGCAATTTCTGTTTCAAGGACATTGCGTCTGCAACAGACGCATCCCATTCTCATACCTATTGCGAACAGGCATAAATCTATTATATATACATCCATCTGCATGACATTTGGAACACAGAAAAATCAAATTCTTCTTCTACAATCCCAAATGTTTTTACTAAGAGAACCACAAAGAAATTAGCCAGAAGTCTATTTTTCCGGTGCTGGAATCCTGACTTAGATCGTTGAATCCAGGTGTGGCAGACGTCCATAGAACTACAAGCACTGAGTAGGGACGCAATTTCTGTTTCAAGGACATTGCGGTGCGCAAGTCTCGATCTTCAGTTTTTTTCTGTTTAATATTATTTCGTTTTGTTCATATTCTGTAAATTATTTATTCGAATTTATTATTTATTAACATATATAAATTTGTCATTGATTGTTGATATTTATCTAGCTTCATAGGAAGTCAAGCATAAAACTTTCATAGGAAGCAGTCCCAATTCCTCACTAACATAGGTCGTGGATTAATTGAGAACCTGTACTATTCTTTACAACCATAGGGAGGAGCACAAATATTCGAATGGTACTATCATGAATTAATCAATGACTTGTTTTTCCCATCGAACTTATACGTCACGCGATCTCCAATAAAATAAGTTGGGTTGTCATCTCTAATTATTCAACACGTAGGCTTAATCTCCATTCCCCTCAATCCATCCCTCAATGCATCAAATTTTGGTCTTAAAATTTTTCTCCATGCAAATCATAGGCCTTATTATTTGCTCCATTCAGTCACAATTTATTAGAATTGGAGGACCATCTCTCTCCCACAAGAAATACAAGTCATGGAGCTGTTTAAGCTTCCTCAATACTTTAGACAGTAAAGTCTAGCTTCATTGTGGCACAACCAAAATATGGCCACCTCCAAGTTGATTTCATAAAATCTGAGATTAGCAATAAGATAATTTACAAAACTCCCACGTACTTTTAAAGTTTACGTTGAATAAAACCTTTTTAAAACTTTAAACTAAACAAGTTGGCTATATTTTTAGAGCTAGTGTGTAATCAACTGGCATAAATAAATTAGCAAAAAGCACCCCCACACTTTCAAACAAATTTGAGATAGATATTAACAGTCTTGTAATCTAGGGTTTAAGACTGAGAAAGAAAGAGTACAGTCCGTGTGCTTGAAGAAGAAGAAAGGTTTGTAGGAAATTGAATCTCATGAACCGCCCAAAATCATTATACAAAGAAGCTATTTTTAGCTTGCCAATCTTAAGCTTTGCTGCAGAAGGAAAACCACAGAGAAAACCATATCATAGCCGCCGGCCCTAGCCTTTGGCTTTAGGGTCGGTGGCAGCCCCCTGATTTCTCTTGTTTTCTGCTTTTCTTCCTCCCTTCTTCTTCTTCTTCTATGTTTTCGTTTGAATTTTGTTTCAGCTTTTTGAGCTCTTGTCTCAGTTTTGGACCTTCTCCTCACTCAATGGTAGTTCATCGCCAAACCCACCTTCCTTCCCCATCGCACCCCTCTTTCCTTCCTTCCCCTTGCTCCCCCTCATATTTTCCAACCTTTAATCAGAAATTAGGTCTTAAGGTGTTGGCCTCTGTCTTGACACTAGAGCCAACCCACACAACTCGTTGCCAATCCGGCTTGCCGAAAAAATTGGGCGAAGTGTGGAACGATTCACGTCGAAATAAGGGTGTTCTGCACACCCCGTTCGCCCTCCCCCTCCTGTTACGGTTTGTGTCATTTCTTGCAGGTTTTGTGGCGGTTTTGGTTCTTAGAGAATGGATTCTGCACAACCTTCTTAGATCTAGCTTTTGGTCAGGGTGCTTTCTTCAGTTTGGGGCGATGTATTCCTTCGTGGCGGCTGTTGCGGTGGTGGCTGCCGTTGTGCTGATGGAGTTAGGGTTTTTCTGTTGGCTTTTCTTACTTTGCCTAAGGGCCTAAGTGTACGTGAGCCTCCCATTATGTATTGGGTTGTTGCTCTCTCTTTGCTTCGGCCTATTTTTATTATATGTCTTGCTTTTCTTATGTAGGGTTTTATGTTTTTGTGTTTTGGTTGGGTTTAGGCCTATCTTGCACAGAGTGTAATCTCTCTTTCATGAATGAAGTTTTATTTTCGACAAAAAAAAACCCTAAGGTAGGTACCGTCAAATATGTCAGACATGTTTTGTTTTTCTATATAGAAAAAATATATAATGTCTCAAATGTTTAATTGAGAAATGTGGTGGAGGGAGGAGATACTAATTTTTCCCTTCAAAAGAATTTGGAGTTTAAAGAAGAGAAGCCAGCCCAGCAATGGTGACTTTAATGGGAGCGGTTACTATAGTCTAAAGCTAAGGAGGAAATCGATACTATTCATAAACTACAGTAATCAGGTGATTTTCTAATGGTTTTCTTTTGCCTAATAATTAGGTGAACAAAAAGGTTTATGTTGATTTAGGTGTTCCTGATGTCATCCGTTTGGGACTGTGAGTATCTTCTTATCTTTAGTCTCACTTTTGTGTGTATCTTCTTGTGTAACTGTATTAGATTATGTGACAAACATTTGAGATAACATCATAAGATCCGTTAATGGCATACCAAGTCAATAGCTAGGTAGTTGTACATTGTTAATTCATCGAAAGATATTTTTAGATCCTTAATAGTTACATTAAGGGAAGAAATGCCTAATTAATTTTGTCCTGTCCGGAGTCTTTGGAGTTTTGACTCTTTCTCCGCAGGGGCTTTCATTTCACATCTACCCACTGCATATAAAAATAAGACATCACTTCGACATGACAAACTATAGTTCAGTAGGTACCCAACCATTCTTAATTTTCTTCTTGTTATTCTTTTACGGATTATTTATATATGCATAATTACACACACACACACACACATGTATATGTATTTGTTTCATCTTCACAATAGAGTAGAGCAAATTAGAAAAGCTCGTATTCGAGTTAACATGAGTGCCATCACACTATAAAAAAAGTAGTCATTACCGAATAAGATTTTTCGAGGGTCCAAAAAAATCTTTGTAAAAAGCACATTTTGCGACCATAAAATATGGGTCGTTAGTAACATGGCATGAAACGAATTTTAATTACCAACACACATAATGTCCTCGAACAAAGTCTCAAGTTTCGTCGGAAATGCACTTTTGTTTGGTTGGAAGAATTGGCGCAAGTTGTATTAACGACTAGTAAAGTTCTTATCGGAAATAGAATGGTTATTTCCAAAGGTTTACTCATGTTGACAAAATTGATTTAATATTTTCGAGAGAAAAAAAGTCCTCTCGATAATGTTTTTATATTTTTTAGGGAAAATAAGTCATCTCAGTAATGCTTTTATATTTTCGAGGGGGCTTAGTTGTTGTCGGAAGTAATCATATTTTTTTTGACAAATTTTTTTATTTTTCATAATAAATTTTTAAGGCATATGGTTTTGTTGAAGTCAATTATTTACCAATGGTCACATGTGTTGTTGAAATATTCTTGAAATAAGTTTGATGCTTAATTTAAATTCTACAATAAATAGATAATATAACTTATAATATATATGGAGAAGATTGGACCATAAAATTAAAAATAGAACCGTTGAGCAAAAAAGTGTATAACTTAATATAGTATTCTATGATAAAGAAATAATTTGCATGCCCTTGTTAACTCATAACAATAAAATAGTACTATCCACTAGTGCAAATATTTTAAATTGAAGATCGAATTTGTTCGTTGTACTCTTATAGGGTTGAGGAGTGTAGTTGTAAAAAATCAACAAAATTGGAGTTAAAATAACTGTTAAACCATGAGTTTTCGTCCCGTTACCTAATATCTAAATTTCTGTTTTTTTTTTGTTATTTTTTACGTCTATGCTCTTGGAGTATATACAAACAAGTTTGACGGTTGGATCGTTGAACTGGTTTTGTATGATGTCTATTCCATAAAAACGATAGATTCAATAAACACTTGGAGTTTATTTTATACTTCCATTAAGTAGAACATAATATTTTGTGGTATCCACTAGTGCAAATATTTTAAATTAAAGATCGAATTCATTCATCTTACTTTTATAGGGTTGAGGAGTGTATTTGTAAAAAATCATCAAAATCGGAGTTAAAATAACCATTAAATCGTGAGTTGTTGTTTATAACCGTCGAAAGGTTTCGTCCCGTTACCTAATATCCGAATGTATGTTTTTTGCGATTTTTTACGTATGAGATCTTGGAGCATATATAAATGAGTTTGACGATTAGATCGTTGAAACTACTTTTGTAGAATGTGTATCCCTTCAAAACAATAGATTCAACAAACACTTGGAGTTTATTTTATACTTCCATTAAGTAGAACATAATATTTTGTGGTGTCCACTAGTGCAAATATTTTAAATTAAAGATCGAATTCATTCATCGTACTTTTATAGGATTGAGTAGTGTAGTTGTAAACAATTAGCAACATCTGAGTTAAAATAACCGTTAAATCGTGAGTTTTCATTTATAACTGTTGAAAGTTTTCGTCCCATTACCTAATATATGAATGTCAGGTTTTTTCTATTTTTGGTGTATGTGATCTCGAGGTATATAAAAACAAGTTTGACGGTCGAATCATTCAAATTAATTCTCCAGACTGCAAATATTAATTTCATATAATGTTTAGGGTTTTGGCTCTTTTCCGCAAATGAATGGTATGGAACAATATTATTTTTTATTTAAAAAAATGTTTGTAGAAATTTTTTGTCCCATTACCTAATCTCTAAATATTTGTTTTGTTTTGTTTTTTTATGACTTTTGACATATGTGATCTTTGAATATATACAAAAAAGTTTGACGGTTGTATCATTAAACTAGTCTTGTAGAATGCGTATTTCGTCAAAACGATAGATTCAAATAGAATCAAACATTTTGACAAAAAAAAAAGAATCATACATAAATTTAAAAAAAAAATTGGAGAAGGAGGGAAACTAAAATTTTGGAGGGTTGCCAAAATTTTGGCATAGTGCCCAAAAACTCAACTTTCTATTTCCGAAGACCGCACTCAGTGCTGTTTAGCTTTCTCTCCTCCTCCTCATTTCTCTCTCGCAACTTCTCTGCCTCTCCTATTCAGAAACAAAACCCTAGCCTCCATCATTCATTTCGTTCTCAAAATCTCAGAGCCACATTCATCAAAACCAACACCATCTCTCCATTTCTTTTGATCTCCCTCTCACCATCAAAGCTTCAGAGTTTTATTCCTTTCTTGCCTGTCAAGGTGTCTCACCTCATGATTCATAATAGCACTTGTGATTTCATCATACTTAATTGTCTCCCTATCATAAATCCAAGTAGTCACGAAAGGCTCATAGGATTCAGGTAATGAGTTCATCAGGATCAAGGCCTTGTCTTCATCTTTGATGATCTCTTCAAGATTTTCTAGTTCATCTAAAAGCTTGTTAAACTCTTCTAGATGGCCAATCATCTTCGTGCCTTCTTTGTATTGGAACCTATACAACTTGCTCTTGGGATGCAGTAGATTCTCTGCACTCTTCTTCATATATTTTGTCTCTAATGCAACCCACAATTCCTTCGCAGAAGTTATGTTCATCACACCATACTTCTGTTTCTTTCCCAAGCATAGCCGAATTGTAGAACATGCATGAGCATTCAATCTTTCCCATTCTTTTATTTTTATCGAAACCGGCATGTCTCCTAACACAACAACCAAACCTTGTTGTATCAGGACATCTCAAACCTCACATTGCCACATAGCAAAGTTGTTTGTTTAATCAAATTTCTCAATTTCAAACCTAGCACTTTGAACTGTCATCTTGGTTCCACTAGTGCCAGACTTTTCTTCAACATCATCACTACTGGTGGAATCACTAGTCTTCGTCATTGCTTGATAGTCACAACCCACGTAAGAACCTGACTCTGATACCACTTGTTGTAAACTAAACCAAAAACCAATCAAGCAATAAACAAAACATAATGATTTCAAATTTTCTTCGATATAGGAGTACCTCTCTAACAACGGAAACTTTATTGATTACCAACAAATACAAGAGAACTCACAAACACAAAATGTTTTCAAGTATATAAACTTATGCCTCTCACAACTTTCACACACAAAACTCTATTCCACATCCATCTATTTATACTAATAGATGTCATAGGTTTACACGAAGTCCCTAGAATATAGGAAACCAAATCCTATACTAAAACCAAATCCCAAACCAACTAGGAAACACAAATCCAAATATCTTGCGTCCAAGATATCCTAATCCTTTTTAGTTTAAGCATATTGATTTAATGCCAAATCCAACAGTACCGTCATACATGTCATATGTGTGTGGATTTTCTATATAGAAAAACTAAAAGGTTTTTATCACAAATAGTCCCTGAAATTAACCCTTACCATCAAGATGGTCCTTGAAATTGAAAATCAATCAATGTAGTCCTTGAAAATAGGTGTCGCAAACCAATGTGGTCATTCCATCACAATTTTGTTAAAAATTATGTTAAGTGCTAATGTGGTACATAAATGGGCCCCACAAGATTTACGAGTTTTTATCCCAAATGATCCCTGAAATTGACTAACACCATCAAGATGGTTCCTAAAATTGACCCACACCATCAAGATGGTCCCTAAAATTGAAAATCGGTTAATGTAGTCTTTGAAAATAGGTGTCGTAAATCAATATGATCATAAAAAATAAAAAAAATAAATTGTTATGTGTTGATGTGAGTTTAGTAATTAATTAAAAAAAAGTTGTCTAAATACCTTTTTGCACAATGGAATTTCTTTCTTATAGTAGGACATACTCTGAAGATTTGGGACACTTACTTGCGGGACTACATTGATTGATTTTCAATTTCAGGGACTATTTTGATGTCACATGTCAATTTCAGGAACCATTTTGATGTTACAGGTCAATTTTAAGGACCATTTGTGAGGAAAAAGAAGACATATGGGACACATTTATGTGCAGTGGAGGGAGTGACGGAGTAGCGTGGCTATGATGTCTTCCTTGTATCTCCCTCTGCTGTTTGGGTTCTCTTTTGCTGTGTTGTTTGCTTGCCTCACGGTAGGCTTTCTTTGTATGTATGGCTTCTTAGCCTGGGTGGTCCCATTTTCCAAAAAAAAAAAAAATCCTTTAATTAATGTACGGAAGACTTTAGAGTATTTATAGTATTTGCAATGTACGGAAGACTTTAGAGTACTTCTAGTATTTGTATCATTCTAACCAAGGGTAATGTCAGGAAGACTAAAATTTTAAACCAAATTTGCAAACCAAATGATATGTCACCAACAGAAGATAAGCACATTAATCAACGCTTAATAATAATCCAATTATCAATAACCACATCATTTGGTTTGCACATTTAATTTAAAAAATTTAGTCTCCCTAACATAATCCTTGTAACCAATCATGTATGTGCAATCAATTTGTTCTAGAATTGATAAACATGTGAGTCTCTTCATCTCTATTAGAGGTCAAAAGTCAATACTTATTAGAGGTCAAAAGTCAATACTTGTGTGTGTGTGTGTGTGTGTGTGTGTAGCGTGGCTATGTAAGTGAAGCGCCGATGTTGATAATAAATTTCACATTGATGGGAAGATGGACTTTGTAAGGATTTATAAGGAATTGGATAATCCCCCATACTGTCAATTGGTTTATGGTGGAACCCCAATTTTCTTCCTAGCATTAGAGCAAGTTGTCCCATATGTGTGAAACTTAATGGTCACACGTGATCCACGTTACCTGATTTGCGTTGCCCACGTGTCAGACTTGAAAATTCACCACACGTGAAGAAGAGTGTTGAGAATGAATCTCACGTTAATATGAACTGGGACCTTGCAAGGGATTATAAGAAACTAGGTCGCTCTCCATATTGTCAATCAATTTTATGGTGAAACCCCCACTTTCTTCCACTAATTCTTTATTTGTCAAGATGTATTATAAATCGATATCATTGTATCTGTTATTTAATATGAACTGGGACCTTGCAAGGGATTATAAGAAACTAGGTCGCTCTCCATATTGTCAATCAATTTTATGGTGAAACCCCCACTTTCTTCCACTAATTCTTTATTGGTCGAAATGTATTATAAATCCATATCATTGTATCTGTTATTTAATAAAGAATATATAATTGCCATTTTTGCATTTAATTACATGAAGAAGAAAAAAAGACAATAGTAGTGAGTAGGAGGGACAATATACACTGTCGTCAACTATGTAATATACATTAATGGCACACCAGGTCAATAACTAGGTTGTTATACATTGTTAATTCATCGTAAATTTTTTTTTAGTAATCCTTAATAGTTACATTAAGCGAAGAAATGCCGAATTAATTCATTTTGTTTTGTGTCTTTGGAGTTTTGAATTCTCCCGGTGGGGCTTTCATTTCACATCTACCTACTGCATATAAAAATTATTAGATATCAACATCTCGACATGATAAACAATAATTCAGTACGTACCCAACAATCCTTAATTTTCTTCTTGTTATTCTTTTACGTATTTTATATATATATGTACATGTTTCATCTTCAAGATAGAGTAGCTTGCAACTAGAAAAGTTCGCATTCGAGTTAACATGAGTGCCATCAGCTGGAGACTTTTTTTCTCTTTCTGCTTTCTCTTGTCATGGATTTTCGATGTGGCCGTGACTGCAGCTGGAAACACAAGGATCCCGGTGAATGTGGGAGTTGTTGTCGACCTTGATAAGCCGAGTGGGAAGGTTTATTTGAGTTGCATCAAAATGGCTCTGGACGACTTCTATGCATCTCATGCTCACTCCAGGACCAGGCTCTTCTTGAATACTAGGAACTCCAAGGAAAATATTGTTGGTGCAGCTGCTGCAGGTTCTCTCTCTCTCTCTCTCTCTCTCTCTCTCTCTCTAACATGAGATTTTGTACTAGCTAGTTAGCAAGTATTACTAGTTACGGAATGCTTTACCTTTATATACATATATATAGGATTGGACAGAGATCCACTTCGGATCTCTCTGTCTAGAGCCTAAGGAGCAGACAATTCGGACTACTTAAATTGAATCCGGTAGTCCTCATTAACTCATTATGCTGGTCTACCTCACACAAACCAAAAGCACAGATTTTTCTTTTACACAAATCAAAGCCCATATTTTTTAGTTCATAGGCTCACATGATTGTGATACACATTTTGACACTCATATTGTAGGGCCCACTTCATACAATATTGTAGTGAGTCCCACAACCAATCCTCATTTTCTGAAAAATAAAAGGGGATTCCTTTGCATAAAGGATACATATACATACATACATACGTACATAATGGGGACACCTCTTGACCGTTAGATTTGGCTTTAATGAAATTCTGTGGTTGAGATTTTGTGGCTTGTGATTTAATCTCAACCACAGAATTTCATTAAAGTCAAATCTAATGGTCAAGAAGGTGTCCCTATTTTAAAAAAAAAATGGGAATCCCTTCCCTTAAAGGGCTTGTGTGTGTGTGTGTGTATATATATAAGATCCCCATTTTTTTTTTATAAAAATGGGGGATTGGTTGTTGTCTATTTTTCAAGTTGCTCATCCTTACAAAACATTTGTCAAATTAGAAATATTTGAGGTATGTAATTGAGTTCAAATAAATTGAAGAACACTTTGTATTCTAAGAATGGGTGTGATATCAACACACCCCTTTTTACTTCTCCCACACCTTTTTGGTTTTCGGCCGTCGGATCAGAAGAATTGAAGAAGATCAACGGATAGAAATTAATAAGGGGTGTGTGGATAGCACACCCCTTCTAAGAAACAATGATTTTTCAACGTGATAATTAAATAGACAAAATGGTTTTAGATTAAATTCAATTTTTACAAGGATTATCTATGAATCGAGACTTACAAAATAGACTGTTCGGATTGTTGAAATTCGACGTGGAGTGGGCCTTACAACTAGTCTCCATTTTTAACCACTCTTGATTTCATTGTTCAGAACTCAAGGACTAGACAATCCGGACCACTCAAATTGAATATGACAGTCCCCATTAACTCATTCTGATGGCCTACCTCACACAAACCAATGGCTCCGATTTCTGTTTCACACAAACCAATGTCTCTGATTTTTTTTGTCCTTAGGTTGCATTTGATACTCACTTTGACACTCATTTTTGTAGGACCCATTTCGTAATCTATTTCAACAATTCTACAAAGAACCTCTAAAATTAAACCAACGGTCTTATATTTACGGATTTAGCTGATTTTTGGTAGATATGATTTTTTTAATAAATTGTATAGACTAATTAGGCGAGATTAGCTCTTCGTCAACAGTTGTGTGCGAGGCACCAACCCTCTCCCGAAGGAGAAAGGACCGTTGCACCCAGAAACCCCTCAACAGTCACCTCTCTATTAGATTTTATTAATAATATGAAGAAAAAAAGAGAAAAGTAATACAAGCCGGGGAACTAGGCCAATACCCGCTAAAAACAACTTTTGAAGCTAAACCCTAAGAAGTAGAAAACTGCTTGAAACAAGAAGTAGATATGATTTTTTTACAAAATACCTAAATATAGACCATTCAGATCGTTGAAATAATTTATGGAGTGGGCCCCATAAAAAAAACATGTCAAAAGCGTGTCTCCTCGGATCCTAACCATACATATATGATCATGTCATGTAATTTGGTCGCGGAAAATGATTTTTGCACGACACTTTTTCTCCTTCTGCACAATCTTATTTATAGTGTCCGTTGATTCTTGTTTTATTTATCTAATTTAAAAGTCATAAACAGATAAGGGTGTGCAAAGAAGTAAAGAAATGTAGAAATTATTTCCCTTAGTCTAAAAACATGTATTAAGTCAAAATTTTGAAGCTTGTATATGAGTGTGTTGTTGATTTTTTTTGGATTGTCCGTTGTTATATATAATTTATGAAAGCTTGCACTAGAAACTAGAGATTCAAATGACACGAAAATTAAAGGTTTGTTTGATATTCCACTAAAAAGAATTTATCCTTTTAAAAATTATTTTTTAAGACTCTTGCTTGAGAACAATTATTAATATGATATAAAAACACGTTTGGTTTAAAATTTTAAAATTGATATTTAAGTATTGACAATTCAAAATTACAACTCCCTGGTGGTGGAGCTGGAGAAAAAGAGTTCGACAATTCAAAATTACAACTCCCTGGTGGAGCTGGAGAAAAAGAGGATAATGGGTGGGAGAGAGAAGAAAGAGGAGAGAGAAGAGGGAGAGAAAGAAGGAGAGAAGAGATCGGGAGAGTGGGAGAGAGCAGGACATAAAAGAGTTCGGAGGGAGAGGAGGAAGAGAGATAGGAGAGAAAAGGAGACAGAAGAGAGATAAGATAGAGAGGGAAGAGAGAGGAGGAAGAGAGATAGGAGAGCGAAGGAGACAGAGAAGAGAGAGATAAGATAGAGAGGGAAGAGAGCTAGGATCAGAGAGAGAAAGTGGAGAGTTGGTTAATTTGAAAACTCTAAACATTCACATTTTGTGATTTAATATATAAGCTATAGTAAGTTGGTTTTGAGTTCAATATCTAAAAACACTCCTACCAAACAAGGATTTTTGGCTTGAAACTCAAAAGCTATTTTTGAGTTAAAAAAAATGAATTCAAGTCTAATACCAAATAGGTCCTAAATGTTTGAATAGTATTAACAACTTATGGAAATTATCCTATTCAAAATTGTTCCTTGGCAATTCATAAAACTTCGTCCTTATGATTAGAAACATTCATATTATAAATCATTCTGCAAAGATCGCATCTGCAAAAAAATCAATTAAAATTAAGGTCATTTAATCTTATCAAATTAATCAATCACAATTTTGAATTTTCTTTTTTTTCCAATGGAACACAGCTTTGGATCTGATTAAAAATGTAGAAGTGCAAGCAATCCTAGGGCCAGAAACATCAATGCAGGCGAGCTTCGTTGTTAGTCTTGGAGACCAAGCTCATGTCCCAATTTTATCATTTTCTGCAACAAGCCCTTCTCTCTCATCACTCCGTAGTTCTTACTTCTTCCAAATTACACAAACTGACTCATACCAAGTGAAAGTCATAAGAGACCTTGTCAAATATTTTGGATGGAGGCAAGTTGTGCCAATTTATGTACACGATACGTACGGGGAGGGAATTATACCCTCTTTAATTGATGCACTACAAGAGGTGGATGCCCATGTTCCTTATCGTAGTGTGATTTCCCCATCAGCCACTTATGATCAAATTGGTGAACAGCTTGACATGTTAATGAGGATGCAAACGAGGGTCTTCATCGTGCACATGATGCCTAATCTCTCCTCTAGTCTATTTTCCAAGGCAAAAGAGATTGGAATGATGAGTGAAGGCTACGTTTGGATCATAACGAATGGGGTAGGAAATCGATTATGGTCAATGCGTCCTATCCTCCAAAATGCAATGCAAGGTGTATTAGGTGTGGAAACAGATGTTCCAAAAACGGTGGAGCTTAACAAATTCAAAATGCGGTGGAGAAGGCAATTCCAGCAAGACAATCCGACCATGAATGTGATTGATGTTGATTGTGATGCTTTTGCACTTCGGGCTTATGATGCAGCATTTGCACTAGCTTTGGCTATTGAAGAAGTTGGGAAGAATACAAGTTTTGGTTTCCAAAAGATGAATGATTCCTTCAACTCCACAGATCTTGACACTTTCAAGGTCTCTCAACATGGTCTTAAACTTGCCCGAGTCTTATCAACTACTAGATTCAAAGGCATAGCTGGAGACTTTAGTCTTGTTGATGGGCATCTTCAATTATCAACTTTTAAGATAGTCAATGTAAATGGTGATGGAGTAAGAAGAATTGCATCTTGGACACCGGAAACTGGTATGGTAGATACATTAAATTCAGGAAACATGAGTACACTTTCAACTTCCATGAATTACAAGCTTAGACCGGTTATATGGCCGGGAGATTCTCTCTCTGTTCCCAAGGGATGTGTGATCCCAACAAATGGCAAGAAGTTGAGAATTGGAGTTCCTGTGAAGGGTGGTTATAAAGAGTTTGTTCGGGTAACTAAGAATCTTCTCACTAACACAACGGTAGTCACCGGTTTCAGTATTGATGTCTTTAAGGCTGTACTGGGTGTATTGCCATATGATCTTCCTTATGAATTCATTCCCTATGAAAACCCTGATGGGACCAGCACTGTCAGTTACGACGATTTGCTCAATCAAGTACATCTCAAGGTAAAATTCATTTGGCATTATAAATGCTGATATAACTGATTTCAGTTAAGATTTCATGCATTATATGCTGTTCGTTAATTTAAAATTCTTTCTTTAACTCAACTATACCTGATTGCATTGTTCTCATATTTGTTTTCTGATTTGATCATCTATCGTTTGCTGGACAGAACTTTGATGCGGTGGTGGGAGATACAACAATTAGAGCCAATAGATCCTTGAATGTAGACTTCACAATGCCATACACAGAATCTGGTGTAGTGATGGTTGTGCCAACCAGAGACACGAGTAAAAATACATGGGTTTTCTTGAAGCCTTTGACATGGGACCTATGGCTTACAACTCTTTGTTTCTTCATCTTCATTGGTTTTGTCATTTGGGTGCTTGAACATCGAATTAATGAAGATTTTCGTGGCCCTCCCTTGCATCAAATTGGCACAAGCTTCTGGTTCTCCTTCTCCACCATGGTTTTTTCACATAGTAATTCTCCATCACCACTTCCTAGTTTCAGTTTATGAATTCCAAATATTTCGACCGTTAAAATTTCTTCCGTCAACCTATGCCTAGGTCGACACTTAATTTTGTTACATTTTTTTCAGGGGAGAAAGTTGTGAGCAACTTGGCCAGATTCTTGATGATTATATGGGTATTTGTTGTGCTAGTACTCACACAAAGTTACACAGCTAATTTAGCATCATTATTAACAGTCCAACAGCTCCAACCAACGGTCACCGAGGTAAAGGATCTTGTAAAAAATGGGGTTCCAGTTGGTTACATGCAAGGTTCTTTTGTTTACGAACTCCTGAAAGAAATGGGTTTTGAAGAGTCAAAGCTTAAGCCTGTTAACTCCATGGAAGAATCTGACGAAGCTCTTTCCAAAGGGAGTGGAAAGGGTGGCATTGCTGCTGTTATTGATGAAACCCCCAACATGAAGCTTTTTGTTGCAAAGTATTGTTCCAAATATACGATGATTGGTCCAATCTTCAAGACTGATGGCTTTGGCTTTGTAAGATCTCTCTCTCCTTTTATACATATATAAACAGCACGCGCATGCAGGCAAGAAAATGACTTCTTTGATATGACTTAATTTGCAGGTGTTTCCAAAGCGTTCTCCTCTTCTATGCGATGTTTCACAGGCAGTCCTGAATGTGACTGAAGGAAAGAAGATCATGGAAATTGAAAGCGAATGGTTCGGTCAGGAAAGGCATTGTGAAGATAGTCCAAATGTCCCAATCTACAGACTTGGGCTTGAAAGCTTTTGGGGTCTGTTTCTCATCGCCGGGGTGGCTTCCATTCTTGCTCTCGTCATATTTGCAGTTTCATTTCTTTACAATAATAGGCATATCTTAAAGCATGCTGAACATTCAAGAGCTTGGAAATGGAGATGGGTTCGAGCCATGTTTGAAATTTTCAATGACAAAGATCTCAGCTCCCATAATTTTAAAAACAATCAACAACGAGATGGAAGTGCTGGTGTTCGAGATGAAGTTAAGGCCTCACCTAATAGCAACTGGCCTAGCAGTCCATTCAACTACTTCAACCACACAGATGAGGATTTCGGATTCTACGAAGGGCAACAATCTCCATGTAATACTATTAGTCATGCATCTATAGAAATGCAGAGATCTAAGCTCCAAGTCATCAATGGTGACAGTATGATCAAAGAAGTAGAAAGAGAAGTTTAGTGAGAGAGTAGAACTGAGATAATGTTTTGATATATTTCTTCACAGTTATGAATACAAGAGTAATCTTTCCTTTTATACTAGTTACATTGCTTACACCCTAAGCAACCTATTTCACAACAAACACAACTAACTTAACAGCTACGCTGCCTAATCTATCGACACATGGCAGCATCTTGATCCTTGCTTGAAGCTCGATCCTTTTCATCCTTACATCCCCCCTCAATCTCATATGCTTGTTGGAATCGAGCATGAGATTGGAATAGTGTTCTTGAAATAACGAAATAGACATGCCTTTGGTGAGTATATCTGCAAATTGTTCTTTGGAGGACATATCTTGCAGAGCCAAATCACCTCGAATGACCCTCTCTCGAACAAAATTATAATCTATTTCATTATGTTTAACTCTAGAATGGAACACTAGATTGGATGACAAAGCTATTGCACTGATATTATCACAAAACATCAATGGATGAGCATAAAGAGGCACATAAAGATCACATAGTAGTTGTCTAATCCATAACAATTCTGCAGCTGCTATAGCTAAAGCTCGATATTCAGCCTCAGTGGAGGAACGAGAGATTGTATGTTACTTCTTGGAAGCCCAAGAGATAGGCCTAGAGCCAAGATAAACAATGTAACCACATGTAGACCTTCAATGATTGGGATCTCCTGCCAAATATACATCATTATAAGCTTGCAGATATAGTTTTCCAGCTTGAAAATGAATACCATAATGAAGTGTACCACTCAGATACCTAAGAATTCTCTTAATAGCTACACCATGAGAGTTCATAGGGTGATGCATAAATTGGCAAAACTGATTGACCGCAAATGCAATATTAGGCCTTGTGAAGGTAAAATATTACAAGGCAGTAACTATGCTCCTATATTGATTTGGACTGTAATATGGTGCTCCATCTTCCTTTAACAGTCTATGATATGGAAGGTAAGGTGTAGCTGTAATGACCCGTCCCTAATTATTACGTTTTTTTATAATTTTAATGTGTGAAATTACAAAAATGCCCTTTGAGGCAAAAACGTTGATTTTTGTTGACCGCATCGTTGTGTCACATAAGATCCATTTCCTTGGTGTATCCTTGTAGCACTCATCGCTACGAGCATGTAGGCGCAAGTGGAACATAATTCAGAATTATAACGAAGATTTTACGAAGTTTGAAATGGCACGCCACCACCATCACCACTTGTTGTTCTGGCGAGCACCCACACTTCACGAACTTTCTCCCTGGCGATCGACGAATGACTCACGAACCCAGACCAGGCTAAGAAATCCCTTGCTTTCCCTCCTTCCCTTGCTGCACAGTACTATCACTGTGCAAAATCAAATCCGACAAGTTATCGCTGTCCTCAACAAAGGTAGGTCACAAACTACTCTTTGATCTTCTTCCCTCGTGGTCTATATTAATGATTTTTTTTGAATAAAAATAGTTTTGGTGAAGGTTTAAACATGAAATTAGCTAGTTATGTTAATTTCCAGATTTTTCGGCGAGGTCCAACGGCTTTCGAGCCCTTTTCCGGTGAAATCCGGCCACGGCCGAGGAAACAAAAGGTATGATTTGAATCCTTGTCTCTCTTGCTTCAATTTGAGTATTTATACAAACCAAAATTGTTGAGATTTGACCTCAAATCAGAGCCGAGAAAGTTTTCTGGCCAAAATCTCCAAGTTTCGGCATTCTCCTTCGTTGGGTCCAGTGATTCGCGAGCCCAATTGGGTCGACCCGACCCGTAACCCAAAATTCGCCCAAAACCCAATCTGAAACCGGCTCAAACCTTAGGCCATGTGACCTATTAACCTTTAACCCATAACTAGGCCCAAATCCAATTTAATATCCGGCCCAATCCCTCAATCCACTAACTCAGGCTCAAAACCGTAAACCCTAAACCACTAATCCTAACCTGGATATAAAATTCTATGGCTTTCGAATATGATTTATTTTATGGATTTATGAATGTGATTGATCTTGGATTTATGAGATGAAATTTTGAGATTTTGAGCTCTGGATTTGATACGAGATTTGGAGATATGTTTTTTGGTACTTATCTAGTGGGCTATCATACAGCACATCCACACAACACGGGTATGTAGACGTCTATGGCCATAGGACATAATTGAGGATGTTTATATATATACACCTTTTCTCCAGTGTAACCTGAAGTGGTACAGCTTTACCTTCGAGTAACGGACCATGGTTTCTTCACTGGCGTAACCCAGTGTCGTACAGCTTCACCTTTAGGTGATGGACATGTATTGCCTTCGAGTGAATGAGGAGTTGATGATATACCCCCAGCTTCACTAACACAGGGCTAGTGTCGGTGTGTGATGTTATATATCCTCTTCTCCGACGTAACCCGGAGTCGTACAACTTCACCTTCGAGTGATAGTCCACAGTTTCTTTACTAGTGTAACCCAATGTCATACAGCTTCACCTTTGGATGATGGACAGGTACTGCCTTCGGGCGACTATGATACCTGTGATGACCCGTCCCTAATTTTACGTTTTTATAAATTTTAAAAGTGTGATTTTATGGAAAATCCCTTAGAGGCGAGGGTATTGACTTTCGTTGACCAACGTATAGTGAGACGTATGAAATATTCTTTTGGCGTATTCCTGAAGTACTCGACTATGCGAACGTGTAGATGCAAGCAGAATGGAAATCGGAACTACAAATTTGAAAAGTACTTTGTAAAGAGTACTACTTATTAATTTTTATATTTTTATAATTATAATAATAATTATTATTATTATTTTAAATTTTGTTGAGAGAAATGAAGAATAGAAGAAGTATTGAACGGAGGAAAGAAGAAGAGAAATGAGAGGAATGGGGAGTTGTTGCCCAATTGGAAGAGAGGAAAGAAGGGGGCTGCTACCCAATCAGAAAAAAAAGATGAGAAATGATCAACCAGGGAGGAGAGAAAGGAAGGGACATGAGGGAGAGGAGATACATCGGATCACCTTAACCTGATTCATTATCGCGCGACCCGACCCATATCGACACTTCCCGTTGCGTTTTTCTTTGGTTTTCCGATGATCTGAACCTCGCCATCACCTAAAAACCAACCAACATCTTCCTCTCTCCCATTTCCACTCAAACTTCATTGGGTTTACTATGAATTCGTGAAGAACGAACCGTATGGGTTTGTGGGTGCACGACGGCGAATCTGTCAATCTTGCCACAATTTCCTTCAATTTTCACCACCAATGTACTCCTCTTAACCCCAGGAACAAGTCCCAAGCATTGGTAGGGCCGGCGGAGCACCGACAACGCCGAATCGAAAGCCACCCATTTTAGGGTTCCAGCGGATTTGAGACGAATTGAAGCACTTCCCGTCTAAATTGGACTTACCCATAGGTATAAAATGTGCTCCCTTCGTTGAGATCTTCATTGTTGTAAAATTTGAGAATTTCTAGAAATAGTTGAATTTTTCGAAGAGTCTGGGCGGCCGGTCGCCATGTGCTGTGGCGGGTGGGCCGAGACCCCACCTAACCTTCCTAGGCTAAATTTGATATGCCAATTCCATATGTGAAGTCCGATTGATGAAATCTCATCGTTTGAACATAGTTTTGTTAGAGAATCGACGATCCGACCGTTGGATCGTCACCAAACCTTAATACATTATAGTACGAGATATTTAAAGAAATTAAGAACTGACGGATTGGGAATCTGACATATGGATCTTCCCGAATTGGATTTGTAATTTTGTAAAATAAAACGTCAACCGCCACTTAATTTTAGCAATTGGCAGAGATCTGACCGCCAAATCATTCCTAAATTTTAGTATGTTGTTCTAGAAGTATAATTTGTATATCTGGAAATTTTGGATTGGAAATCTAAGGATCAGATCTTCCGGATCTAGTTACGTAGGGTTGTGAACCCTACCGTCGACCTTTGACTGACGGTTGAAAGTCAATAAGTTACCAATCATTCTAGAATGTCCTTAGGGGATGTGTTTTATGTAAGTTATGTGTTCTATCGATAAGAATTCTGAGACGTGTTTTGATAATTGTTCTAGGCACCGATCATTCGTGACGCCTTGATATTCGTGCTAGGGAGTTGTAGCGCGAACTCCAGGTGAGTGTTATGTGATTGAATGGGTTGTGTTGCATTGGTATGCATATATTTATTTAGAGCTCATCATGGTTACACCCAGTATTAGTGCTCTCACCCGGGAATTAGGGCCAGCCTTCACGTGATCGTTCACCTCCCACACCACATGGTTACCTTGGATCCAAGTTTGGCGCCAACCTATCGTACATACCATAATAGGTGGTTCTGACTCGTAAGTGGCCCGCAATTTATCACACAGCCTTCACGTGATCGTAGCACTTGAGCATACATTTTTATACCCAGGCTGTTATACAGGTCACATCAGGTGACTCCAACTCATGTGCTAGCCTAGGTTGATGAGCTATAGTTCCAGTCGTACAAGTCACATTAGGTGACTCCCACTGGCATGTTATTTTATATTAATTCGACACATGGCTTACATGATTTAAATGTTATGACATGGCATATTTTGGGTTTCACTACCCTTGTGCATTGTTTTACATATATATGTAGTATTATTTTCTAGAAACTATACGGGTTTTACAGTGAGGGGTTACTATGTTCTGAAAAGATAAATGTGTTTCCAAACACTTTGTTTTTGCCCACTCACCCTTCTATTTTTCGCCCCTCCAGGTTTAAGTAGCCAAGCTTCCGTATCGACGAGGATTCTTGGCATATCTCAGTACAAGTGGCTACCTTTGAGGGTATAATCCTTATCCTACTTTACTGTACTTTACTTATGCTCTAAAATCACATGTGGTTAGGTTTAAATTTATTCACATATTCATCCACACTACACTTTATGGCTTCGTCACCTTTTAGGTGTCGACCAGCACAACTCGATTCGGAGTCCTAGTGGGTGTTCCGGGTTTGGGTGTGTCAATACCCCTAGAGAGTACAGTATTGAGGAGATTTACGATTTTGCCTTTAGGCGACGATAGCATCATTATTGAGCACTAGTTTTACATACATGTTTTACGAATATTTTACATGGCATGCTAGGGTTTTTATAAAACCTATATGTAGTATTATATGTGTTTTCAAAACAGGGGTTAGTATGTTAAAAAAGAAAATGATTTTCTTATTATTAGTATTATTATTATAAACTTTGGTCCACTCACCTTTTCTATTTTTGAGCCCCCTCAGGAATTAGAATTGAGGCACACGAACCCGGTGTCAGGGCACTTCCGCTTAGGAATCTTCAAGCCTCTTCTGTGTGAGTCTCATTCCTTGGTTCGTACCTTTCTATAATAATTCTTTTACATTATTCTTGCTTAATTGTATGATCTGAACACGATTATGCATTGTGTATCTCTTTCTAATTACATGTTTTAGTTATATGCGTGTTTAAAATGGCTTCATCACCCTCCGGTGTCGACCAGCACGTGCCTACCCTGATAATTGGGGATATCGGCATTGAGGCCTCTCAATATCACAGGGTTTGGAGTTGCTCATGTCCACTTTAGCTAACAAATCTCTAATATACTTTTTCTGAGAAACAAATAAGCTATTTGAATGATATGAAATCTGTAATCCCAAAAATAGTTTAACTGGCCCAAATCCTTATGTCAAATGCTTTGGTCAACTCCCAAATGACTCCAGCAATATCAGATGAGCTACTCCTAGTAAGAATAATAGTATCAATATAGAGCAACAGAACTACAATGCCAAGAGATGTGTATTTGACAAACAAATATGGATTTGCAAGTGATGCCTGAAACTCCAAACCTGGTAGAAAACTGGTAAATTTTTTATTCCAGGCTTTTGGAGACTGTTTAAGGCCATACAAAGACTTATTAAGCTTGCAGACAAATTGAGAAGGATGGTGAGAACTGACAAAACCAAGTGGCTATGACATATAGACTTCCTTAGTCAAATCACTATGAAAGAAGGCATTTTTAACATCAAGTTGCCTTAAGGACCAATTGAATTGAGCTACAAGGGCTAATATAAGTCTAATAGTAGTTAGCTTTACAACTGGACTGAATGTTTCACTGTAATCAATTTCTTCCTTTGGCAACAAGCCTAGCTTTATACCTTGCTATAGAGCCATATGGATGCTTCTTGATCCTCTAGACCCACTTACAACCAACTAAGTTCTTATCAGGTGGAAGAGAGACCAAATCCCAAGTGTGTTGAGTATGCAAAGCATCAATTTCATCTTGCATAGTTGCATGCTATTCTGGAACCTTACTAGCAGCTTTGAATGATGTAGGTTCTCCAATTAAATTCTCAGAAGTTGAAATAGAAGCTACAAAAACTTTCTTCTTGATAATGTCACTTTAGGATCTTGTTTGCATTAGATGTAAACTTATAGATGGTATTGGAAGAACAAGTGTGAGATTTTCTAGTTGAAAATCAGGATCCACAGGGGCTGGAGACTGTGTAGGTTTTGAGGAATTGGAGATACTGTTATGTGATGAACTCAAAGACTTTGAGGCACTAAATATAGGGTCTAGGATATGGGAAATGGAATGAGATAACTCTAAGGCTCGAATTGGTGAATCCAAAAACTCTGAGGCTCTAGTTGGTTCAGAAAAAGATTATGAAGCTTTAGTCGGTTGGTATGGTAAAGATGCATGGGATGCAAGTGTGGCATGAGAAACAATGACATTTTGATTTGTGACTAGTGGTGCAACAGATGGTGATGTGATAGATGCAGAAGTAAAAAATTGTGTAGATTTTGAAACTAAGACTTTGTAAGGAAAATTAGTTTCATAAAAAATAACATGGCTTGAGACATGAAACCTGCTTGAAATTGGGTTGAAAGAAATATAACCTTTGTATTGACTTGCATACCCTAAAAATACACATTGAACTGTTTTGGGCTGAAGTTTATTTGTATTGTAAAGCTTTAACAATGGATAACAGCTACAACCAAACACTTTTAAATGTGTCAAAACAAGAGGCTTATCAAATAAACAAGTGTACAGATATTTCATACACAATGTGTGACAAGGCATTTTATTGATCAAGTATACAGAGCTTGCACATGCATGAAACCAAAATTGAGAATGCAATTGTGCAGTACTTAGTAGGGTTAATGTAGTTTCAACAACGTGCTTGTGTTTTCTTTCAGCAAGACCATTATGTTTAGGTGTATGGGGACATGATCTTTGATGTAAAATACATTTGTCTAACAAAAACTATTGAAATTTAGTACTACAATATTCACCTCCACCATCACTTTGAAGGATTTTAATAGTTGCAGAAAACTAGGTTGACATAAAAGCATGAAAATGCACAAATGTTTGAAACACCTTACTTTTATTCATTAAATGAAATATCCAGTTAAACATGGTACATTCATTAATGAAACTAACATAAAAGTTATAGCCTTCAATTGATACAACTGGTGATGGTCCCTACACATCACTATGTAAACCCTCTAATGGTTTGACAGTCTTATTTGCACGAAAATGAAATGAAAACTTAGTAAATTTGACCTCTAGACAAGAGACACATAGATGCATGGATTGATCAACAGAGAATGGTATTTGTGATTGGTGCAACATTGTTGAAACAACAGCATTGGAAGGGTGCCCCAACCTATTGTGCCACAGACTTGTATTACTTGATGACTAAGAAAGCAGTGTTGTTTGAGGAGTATTGTCCCTGTGATCTTGTCCTAAATCCAAAAGCAAAATCCATCACGAATAAATCAACATTTGTTGTCTTTACACAACTTATAGACTCACAAAAAAATGTTGAGAGAGTTGAGGAACATGCAATATTTCTTTTAATTGAAATGCATATTTAGGGACATGTAAAGTTGAACTGCCACTATGAGATATTGGCAAACCTGAACCACTAGCAGTGGTTATAGTATCAGCACTAGTAAATGGAGTAGCTATGTTCAGATTGCTCGATTCAGAAGTCGTATGAGAGGTGGCACATGTGTCAGCTATCCAAAACTACTATTGAGGTGTTGAGGGTTGATAATTGGCAAGCATTGAAGTTAATGCTGATGGTGGTGATCTTCCTTCGTAAGAAAAGTTTTCCCTGTGATAACATTGTATTGCTGAATGTCCAAATTTCCATTAAATTTGACATTGCATGAGAGAAGATGCCACAGTTACAGAAGAGTGTCTCTTAAAGCAATCAGAAGCAATGTGACCCCTTTTGTTACATATTTGACAGATATGAACCTCATTGACATTCTCTGAGCAAGTAGACATGTGTGGCTTAGCAAGTCCAAGAATGCCAGGGCTATTATTTCCAGAAAATATGGAATTATGACCATAATTGTTTCTTCCCCAAGCTCTACCTCTACAGTTATTAAACCCCATGTAGCCTTCAAAATTGTAGTTAGTACCATTGGTATTGTAGTTGCCAGAATGAGCCCCTTGAGTGGAAGAACTACCATGATAATATTGAGTAGATGAAGTCTGAGATGATCCATTACTGTGAGAAGAACTATCTTCAAGCATAAGACTTTTGCCCTTTGATTTATTATCCTTGGCAAGCATTGCAGCCACAAAAGAACCAGAAAGTTGATTATTCTCAATTGTAGCCTCTTCAGCTAGTAACTGAGTTATGAAGTCCTTGAGTGAAATGACATTTTCTCTGCCTCGAATCACTGTCCTGAAGGTATTATATTCAGAGGGTAAACCTTTCAATGCAAGAATCACCATGTCATTATCCTCAAAAGATACACCAACAACTGACAAGTGATCACGAACATTCTTAATTCTTTGTAAATACTGAGAAATGGAGTTAAAGCCTTTCTTAATGTTTTGCAACTCAAGTTTCATCTAAAAAAATACTAGCTTTTGTGACAGTAGAGAACTTATCTCGCAGACTCATCCACATCTCATTAGCACTACCTCAGCCAATTATACATGACATAGCAGTAGGAGGAAGAGTGGCAATAATTAGTTGCATCAATGCTCGATCATACATTTTCCATATATGAGAATTCTCAATTTCAACACCTTCTTTGTCTAAATCTTCAACAAACCGAGAAGGACACATTTTTGTACCATCCACGAAGCCAAGAATACCATGGCTCTCAAACAGCAATCATAATTGATAATGCCAAACCAAATAATTTGTATCATCTAACTTCACAATAACAAAAGTAGAAACATTTGGAACCAAACTTGTAATTTGAGACTGTACAAGTTGTAATTGCGCAGCAGTAATCATATTTTCTTGAATTCTTGAAGAAATTAGGGTTACAAATAGAGACTTTTTATTGATCAATTAGCAAGGAAAACAACTATTCGGAGGACAGATTGGTGCATAAATTTAAGGAAAAAGGAAGACATCTTTGGAGACATTTCATCAAACATCATATATTCAAGATTCTAGATTTCAATCGGAGCAAGATTTAGCTCAACGTAGAAAGATCGAGGAAGATTGCATACCACAAATAGAATCAGAAAAGGTCGCGGAAGCAGAAGAAGTCAAGATCGAAGAGAATTCCCCATCGCCGACGAGGATACCATGTAGAAATGCAGAGATCTAAGCTTCAAGGTCATCAATGGTGACAGTATGATTGAAGAAGTAGAGAAAGAAGTTTAGAGAGAGAGTAGAAATGAGATAATGCTTTGATATATTTCTTCACATTTATGAATACAAGAGTAATCTTTCCTTTTATACTAGTTACATTGCTTACTCTCTAAGCAACCTATTTCACAACAAACACAACTAACTTAACAGCTACACTGCCTAATTTACTGACACATGGCAGCATCTTGATCCTTGCTTGAAGCTCGATCCTTGTCATCCTTACAGTGCCTACGGAGACAACTCCTTATAACTATTAAATGACCACAATCATGTCCGGATTCTTCTGCTTAATTTATCTTTCCATACACTATATAGGTCAAGTATGAGAAATTATAGTGTAGTACAGTAATACCACATCATCCATGATATTTCCTTTCAAATTTTGCCATGTGTCGTGTTTTTACACAAGTGGAATAATCTCATTTTTAATCTTTAAATAAATTTTAAAAATGAAAAGAAAAAAAGAACAAAATAGATCGTGTTCTTGAAGTTGTTGCCCCCTCCGACCCAATTTGGTAATCCCCTTCCACACACCGCCGCATCTCTTTTCTTCACGATTGGGAGATTAAAATCGAAAAATGATCGGCATCCGAAAGGATGAAGATGCCGGCTCCAAGCGGTATGAAGGCGTTTGGAAATACAAATTGATCTGATGGGTTTGCTTGGTTGAGTCGGACTCATCCATTCAGCATGGTTCTGGTTGAATTTTGGAGAATTGGTCAAGAAGAAAAAGGGATTTGATTTAAAGGTTAGACAATTAGATTCAATTTTAGTTTTTGTATGGTTGCGAAGCAAGTATACCATTACAAGTTACTGGGAAGCTGCAAGGCTGATTCTTTTGTTTTGATTAAGTTGGGTGGGCACTGATTTTGTTTTGAAATTTCCGTGACTGATGAGGAAGTCATCAAAAAATTTTGGAACAGCAGCCATGGCGAAAACTGGGTGGGGCTTTGCCGTGGAAGGAGGCACAAAGGCATCTAGGTCCTAGTTTGTCTAACCAACGCTTCCCAATCCCTTCTCAGTCTAGGATGCACTTTGGTTATTACTGTTCAGTAAAGACAATTAATGTTCACTGGCTGGCTATTAGGATGGAAGTGCTCTAAACGATTTCCTACCCCGTTGGTCATGATCCAAACATAGCCTTTTCTCATCATTCGGACCTCTTTTGCCGAGGCAAATAGCTCAGTGCAAAGTTTTAAGTTTGGGCAACGTATGCACAATGAAGACGTTGGTGAGAGTCGGTTTGAGTAATTCGGAGGAAGTAAGAGCTTCGGAGTGAAGTAACAGAGGGGCTTGTTGCAGAAAATGATTAAATGGAGACATGAGCTTGGTCTCCAAGATTAACAAAAAAGCTAGCCTGCATTGATGTCACTGGACCTAGCCTAGGATTTCTTGCACTTCTACAATCTTTATCAGGTCTAGAGTTGTGTCCCAATAGAAAAAAGTGATTAGTGTGATTGATGAATTTGATGATATTAGACATTCTTTTTCGAGTTAAAATAGTTAAATCTTTATGAATTGCGTAGTTAATTATGATCAAATGACATACAAAATGATTGTTGGGTAATAATCAACAATCAATGACAAATTTATATATATAGAAATAAATTCGAATATGCTAATAAGTGATAAATGCAACTCAATAAATTGAAAGATTATGAATAGACGAAATCAATATCAAACAAATAAACAGTGACCAAAGCTTGCGTACCGCAATCTCTTTGATACAAAATTTCATCTCTACTCAGTGCTTGTAGTTCGATGAACATTTGCTTCACCAGGATTCAACGATCAAACCAAGATTCTAGCACAAAAAAACTTGGTTTATGACGAATGACTTGTAAGAAAGATGATTTTTCTACACTCCAAATGCAATGTAGATGGATCCACCATCTTATGCATGTTCGCATATCAACATGTAATGCATCTGCTCAGAGGGGTGCGTTGCTCTTTGGTGTTCTATCATCGTCTCAGATTAAGATGAAGTCTTTGATTAATTATTGATTTTATTAATCATAAATTATTTAACAAATTATTAATTTTAATTATATTTTATTTATTTATTATTTATTAATTATTACACTACAAAGCCAAACCCAAGGTTTGAACCTAATTTTGATTTCTATGGTCCATCTCTCAAATCATTTTGCAAGAGAGACAAAGTATTATAAATTGTGAAAACTTTTGGTGATAGCCAACATGGGACAATAAGCTAGAATGAGATTTATATTTAAAAACTCCAACAACGATGTCAATATTCACTAATACCCCGAATCTACAAGGAGACGCATTTTGGTTGGTCATTGAAGAATATATAAAGCTTGACTGGACCAGTTGCCTAACATGATTTGAAAAATATCATTAAGACAAAACTGAAAAACGTACCATTTTTCTAACAAAATCTATGGTTTAACTTATATAAAGAATAAAAATAAATAAAAAAAGTACCGTTTTCCTCTTTCTCACATCCCCTTGTCCTATATTAAACATGTGAGGTCGAAAATTGTAGGGTTTTGCACAATTCCACTTACAGACACCTATAACATAATCTGTTAATTATTACACTAATTACATAAACAAATTCATATATATAGCACACTCTAGGTATGTATCATTCATTATAATAGGAGATCATCATATGAGAGAGAGAGAGAGAGAGAGAGAGAGAGAGAGAGAGAGAGAGAGAGAGAGAGAGAGAGAGAGAACCTACAGCTGCGCAGCAGCTGCACCAGCAACAGTTTGTTTGGAGTCACTAATGGTCAAAACAAGCCTGGTCTTGAAGCAAGCACATGATGCCTTTTGGTTTCAAAATGAAAGAGAAGTCGACAATCCCATTGGTTTGATGAGTCCATGTTATACCATATATTTTATCCTATTCTTAGTTATAGTTTATGGGTTATTTTGGTAGAATTTTGGTACTTTGTTATATATTTTCAATGTAGGACATTCGACTTTCTCAAGAGCAAAACGTGATCAAACAGATGAATTTTGGAGTGATTCCAATTAGAGGATATTTGTGAGTCTTTCAAGATTGAAGTCAGTTCAAGAGAAACACAAGCATCGATGGAGGGGACCCTATTTGATCACACAGATTCATTCACATAGAAGCAGGGCCGGCCCAGGCCTAGTGCCACAGGGACAACTGTCCAGGGCTCAAAATTGAAAGGGGCACCAAATAAAAACCCAAATAACTAAGTGTATATAAATATATATATATATATATATATATATATTTAAAAAGGTCCAGAACACAAATGCAAGAACCCAAAAAAGGTCCAAAACCCAAAAAAATCCAAGTTTTGTTTGGGAACCAAAATCAAAATAAGCATTAAGGGGACCACTTGGTCCCCATTTTATATGCTTTCCCGATTTCCCATAACCTTACAAAACCCTAATTTCTAATTCCCACACCCGGCCCGTCCTTTGTTTTGTTCTCCACCGTGGTTCCCCACTTCCTCCCTCCTGCCGTTCCTCACTTCCTGTTGCACGCAGGCAGACAGAGACAGCACAGCAGTCACAGACCCCTTTGAGTATTCACTCACCACCAACCCCTTTGAGTTTTGAGGTAAGTTAATTTTTAAAATTTGAATTATCAATTCATAATTTAATATAAAATTTTGCAAGTGATATAGAATTATATGATAATTGATGTATAGAATTGTTGTTGATGAATTGAAATCTTGACTAATTGAATTATTTGATTTCATTTCAAACCTAATTTTTAGGTTCAATTTTTATAATATATTAGACTTTGTGTTAGTGTTTTTATAATATATAATATGTGTTGGAATGATAATTTTGATAGGATATTTTTGTTATATCATGTGTACGTAATTTTGCAAACAAATTATCGAAGCCGTGTCTTTTAGGAAACAACTCTCTGGTAATATGAAAAGGAAAAAAAAGCCAAAGGATAACGAAATTGTTGAAAGTTTAAGAGGATCGCTTAATAAATTTTTCTCTACAAAGAATGAGTCAGTTGAAAATTTGAGAGAAAATGATGTTGGTGAAGAGTCACAAAATGTTGTTGGGGAGTCTCATGATCATGAAAATGGTAGTTATGCATTGAAAAGAATGAGATTGAAGACTTGGAGTATGATGATGTAATTGAAGATTTTGCTTCAAAAAATGCCAGAAGACAATTTCTTAAAGGTTGAAATTTCAAGGAGCTTTGCTAGGAATGATTGTATATGATTGTATTTTTGATTGTCGGGGTTTAGGTACTATGTCCCCCCCCCCCCCCCCGGTTGTATATTTTCTCAAGTAATATAATTTGGGCGTGATGGCCTAGCCCCCCAGCTTCGACTGGGTTCTAGCCCTCGTTAAATATTTTTTTTAAAACATATGTTTTCGTATTAAAAAAGGGCATATTTTGTGCTTTCGCACTGGGCACCCAAAAACTCAGGACCGGCCTTGCATAGAAGGGCAATTATGAAGGCTTGAACTGCTGACAAACATCAAGTCACACCGTACCTACTGTTAGCACCAGTTGTGGATACAAATTTCTTCCTACTTGATCTTGAACAAAATTGCACCTACAAAAGAGGGGGCTTTGGCCGAAGAACCTTCAATGCCAATGTTAGAATTTTGAGGGAAAAGTGTTTGGAGAATTTTTGAGTGTTTAGCAAGAGTGAAAACTTAGCTTTTTAGAGAAAATGAGGTAGAATATATAAAGCATGGTCGGGCCCCTTGGGAAAGAAGGTGACCGTCCTCTTGTGTGTTTTTTTGGGTGTAATTGGTAGTTTAATTGGTCGTTAATAGATTAATTAGGTAATAAATCCATTAATTAGCCAATTAACATAATTTAAAAAGAATGTTTTTGGGTTACTTTGTGGAGAAGATTTGATGAGGATGGATGAGATAGGTTTTGAATTGTTACCTATTTTGGACACTTTTGGCTTGGTTGAGGGCACTTTTTGTCATTTTTAATCCAAAAATCCACGTACCGCCTTGTAACTATTTTTCGATCCACAACAGTTTCTTTCAAATCCGTCTAGCTATGGACGTTAACTAAACCGCTGATTGGGAGGCAACCCAACTTTTTTTTTTAACTCTGTTCTTCTTATGTCGTTCATTTTTTTTTCTTTTCTTCCTTTTATTCTTTATCAAAAAAACAAATTTTTTTAAATAAGAAAATTGAAAAACACAAAAATAGAATTTTTTTTTAGTTAATCAGTATTTTATTTCTAATTAGATTTTTATTGTATGATCTTTGCAGGTTGCATTTGGAAGCAATTTGGCCCTAAATATCCACTGAACGCACAAATTCAACTGAATCATGCATTCATCAGCATTCATCATCATTGAAAAGTGCAAAAATTAATCGATGAAGAAACATGCACAGGCAGAGTTCCAGAAATACTCACAGTGGGGTTGGTGAAGAAGCCCTTTTTGCATTGCTTGGCACCCCATCTCACTCCACCACTCCCTCGCATTTTATTTAAAATATTATTACATACAAGTTTGGTGGTGGGATCCAAGCAACACATAAGGGAGCACAGGATCCCTTTGGTGCTACGTTTAGCTCAATATTCATCACATTTATTCAACAGCATATATACAAAAGAGCAAAAATACATGAGTATAATGGAAACTGTCAGGTCTATGGATGTAGGACAGAGACCACACTGGAAGCAGAGAAACTAATTCAACTCCTAGCAAAAATCCGGGATGCATGCACCAAAAAACTGAATCACAAATCCAAGGACTATGTCGAAAAATAAGTTTTCGGGGTTGAGACTTATACCTGTAATTCTGTTTGTGAGGATTTTGAGATATCTGCTACTTGGTTTCCCTTTGGATTTGTGCACCCGTGCCAATTCTATCTCTGCGCCTCTTCTTCTAACCACAAATGGGATATGCATCAAACCCAACTCACATGCATGAGGAGTCTAGAGTCTTTTTCAGAATAAATAAAGCACTGAGAACATATAGTGAACCAAAGAAAGATCGTGTACCCTTTTTTTTTTTTTTTTTTTTTTTTTTTGAGAATCTGTGAGCTGGGGCTGCGGATATGGCTTCGAAGTTTTGGGTTTCATTTCTCAAATCTGAAGTTTGGGGGTTGCAGGTTGTAGCTTGAATATGAGATACGAATGTGGACAAAATGGCTATGGTGGCACAACTAGAAAGTTGAGATGGGATGAAGGTTAGAGGTAAGGAGTTTTTACGACTCTAGGCTCGAGGTGAAATGCTGGAGAGAGAGGGACATCCTCTCAACGGCTAGGGTGTGAAAAATGATGAAATGAGCAATGGAATGCTGAAAAGTTTAAATAGGGTTTCTATCAACAGGTGTGGCTTCATCAGTGTTGTCCGTGTGTGTTCCGTGTATGCCAACACGCTGGCAGGTTGCAGGTTTGACTCTCCAAAGCACTAAGTTCTGTTAACAAAGCTTACACAGAGAGAGAGAGAGAGAGAGAGAGAGAGAGAGAGAGTAGAAAGGGAAACTAAACTTTTCAATATTTCACTTAATATCTAACTTCATCCTCACATAACTAACTTATCAAATACACATGTGACACGCATGACACTTGGCAAAATCCTAATTTAACTTCTGTAGTCTAACATTCCCCCTCAAGCTTATTGAGGTGAGAGCCGAGCATAAGATTGGAATAATGCACATTGAACTCAGAAGAACACAATCCTTTTGTAAGCACATCTGCGCACTATTCTGCAGAAGATACAAACTACAACAGAATTGTCCCTTGTTGAACTCGTTCTCTCACAAAATGACAGTCAATTTCAATATGCTTTGCCTTAGAGTGTAAAACAGGATTAGTAGCCAATGCCATGGCAGACATATTGTCACAATGTAGTAAGGGAATAGATGAACTAGAAACCTGTAGATCCTTAAGCAATTGCTGGATCTACACAACTTTAGTAGTAGTAGTAGCCATTGCTCAATATTCGGCTTCATTAGAGGATCTATTTCCAGTGAGTAATTTTAGATGTTGTAGAATAGGACTGAGGTTCCTTAATAGAAGAATCTTCTTGAACATGAGCACTTTTTTCTTTTCAATACCAGACTTGGATTGAGTCTACATTCAAAGAAACTAGTTATAAGTCTATGACTTGAGACGTGGCAACATCAGGATTTAACTTAGAATGAGTCACTTGTGTAGAAATAGACTCAGGATCCAATTGTGAAGATCCACTAGTAGAGATAGAATCACTTATTGACTGAGAACATGATTGAGGATCTCATGTTGTTGGAGAATTATGCTATGAAAACACTTGGGGAAAAGGAATAGGAATCAGTGGTGGATGATGAAATGTAGTGGGATGCACCACTAAGGGTATAGATGCCCGAGGTCTAGATGTCTCAGAAGTAGAGAGATTAGGCAATCGAGGAAACACATGTTCATCAAACACAACGTGCCTAGAGACAATGAGTTTATGATCCTAAAGAGAATAACAAATGAAGCCTTTATACTGAGCTGCATACCCCAAAAAAATACAAGTAGTGGTTTTGGGTTCAAGTTTATTTGTTCTATATGGTTTCAAAGAGGGATAACAAGCACAACCAAACACCCTCAAATGGTCTAGTGTAGGTGCTGAATGATACAAGACCTTAAATGGAGACTTCATAGACAAAACTGAGGTGGCCATCCTGTTTATAAGATATATAGTTGTAGCACAAGTATGATACCAAAATTGTGAGGGTAGTGATGCTTGTTGAAGTAAATTTATATCCATTTCAACAATATGTCTATTTTTTTCTTTCTACTAACCCATTCTGTTCAGGAATGTAAAGGTAAGACCTTTGATGTTGAATGCCCTTATCCCTAAGAAAAGCTTGAAACTGAGCACTTACATATTCTCCACCACCATCACTTTGTAACACTTTAATGTTTGCAGAAAAAGAATTCTGAATAAAAGCTTGAAACTAAACAAAAGTACCAAAAACAGCAACTTTATTCATTAATGGGAATATCCATGTATATCTGGTACATTCATCAATATACGACACATAAAATCTATAGCCCTCTATAGACATACTGGGAGCCGGTCTCCAGACATCAAAGTGAATGACTTCAAATGGAATGACAAATTTTGAAGCCATTACGGGAAATGGTAGTCTAGTAAACTTGCCTTGCAAGCAAGCAGTACAAGTGTGAGGGGTGTCATTACAAGAAAAAGGAATTGTTGCTTTATTAAGAGCTACCTTAGTGACTGAATTTGTAGGATGACCCAATCTGCAATGCCAAAGTGCAAAGTTTATTTTCTGACCTATATAAGCTGCTGGAGATGCTTTAGAAGTCTTGAGAACAGAAAGTGGATACCTGGCATTGTTACTCATGCCTTGATAGAGAACTTTTTGAGTGACCTTGTCATGTATGCACACAGAGAATTCATCAACAATGCACCTACAGTTATTATCTTTGCATAATTGATGCATGGATAACAGGTGTTAAGACAACTTTGGAACATGTAAAAGAGACTGTAAATAAAGACTGTGTGATGGAAGTGAAAGATTTGATTTGCCAATATGAGCAATATGCAAACCTTCACCACTAGCCCCAGTTACAGTGTCAGAAGATGGATATAGAGTAACCATTTAAAGATTAGACAAATTAGAGGTCATGTGATGTGTTGCACCAGAGTACAACAACCAATACTCAGTTTGAGGTGCAAAGGGAGATGCATTGGTTCTTGCAATCATTGCAACTGATGGTACAAACTGAGGCATCATCATTGTAGGATTATAGGAAGAGGAAACCATCATATTAGGAGCCGAATTAGAAGTTAGCATGATATGATTTTGTGCATGGATAGGCATGACATAAGCTGGAGACTGAAATTGTTATGAATATGTTGGAAAGGTATGTGGTATGGCCACAGATTGAGTTGAGAAGTTATTCCTATCCAAACATGTTGCAGTCGTATGACCAACTCTATGACATATCTGGCATCCATGTTGAAAGCAAGTGAGATCACTATGACCTTTTCTGTTGCAAATTTGACAAAATTGAAAAGGTTGAGACATTTGTCCTGTTGACATTGAACTACCTAACTGTTGAAAAGATGACTGTTGTTGTATAGGTTCTTGCTGGAAATATTGTTGATAACCAGAATAAAACTTCTTTCCTTTTCTTTTTGGTTTAAACTGACTACCCCTGAAGTTGTTGTATGTCCTTGAACCAGTTTGAGTCACATATGCAAATGGTCCATTCTGCTGCGAAAATGACATTAGTGGAAATGTAGCTGATTGTTGAAAAGGAAACATTGTTGGACATGGAGAAAATTGAGGCAATTGAGACATCTATTGAAATAGATGACCATTCTGAGTACCATCTGTAGAATATGACTTTGATCCAGAAGAACTACCAATCTTCAAACTAGAATTAATGGAATTGGCAAACATAGCACTCATCACAGGAGCTTGCTTAACCATTTCTTCTAATGTAGACTCTTCAGCTCTTAACTGTGATGGAAGTTTTTTAAGAGAGACAAGATTTTCTCTTCCCCTAATAACAGCTTTGATAGTATTATACTCATAAAGAAGTCCTCGAAGAGCCACAATTACAATATCTTCATCTGAAATCAACACACCCACAGCAGCAAGTTGGTCTCTACAATCTTTGATCATTTGTAGATACAAATCAATAAACTCTGGTCCCTTTTTGATATTCTGTAAATCAATTTTCATTTGAACAATACTAGTTCTTGTCATATTAGAGAACCTTTCTTTGAGATTAGTCCACATTTCTCTAGAAGTTTGACAACTAATAACACATGATAGAGCAGCAGTTGATAATGTGGCAGTGATAAGAGTCATTAAAACTTTCTCATGAATCTTCCAAACCTAAAAAGCATCAGCAATCACTGGTGGATTTTCAACAATCTCATCTGCAGAATTAGACTTTACATATTTGTTTGGACAAGATATTGTACTAGTAACGAACCCAAGAATTCCATTTCCATTAAACAAAAGTTCCATTTGAAAATTCTATGTAACATGGTTGGAATCATCAAGTTTTACAGACACAGTGTTTCTAACATTGGGAATCAACGAAGAGATCGGTGACTGAGTAAGAGCTAAATGATCAACAGTAACCATTTTTATATGAACACAGCAAATCAATTGGAAATTTTGAGTAATGAGACGAACAAAATGATCAACTTTGCAAGAATCAACATAGTGACAATCGAAGATGAACCAAGCAAGAATCAACACTAATACACCACAAATCCGGCAAATTGCAACATGATCTTCACCAAAGAAAGCGAGAATCAAAGAAAGAATCATCGACTTACAAAAAACCCCAAAGAAGTTAAGGTTTCAATCACCTACTTAGCGCACTGTTTTAGTGCACCGACATAGCTTTAACGAACAAACAACAACAACTAACAACAGATACACCAATGAGAAATGATAACGAAAGCATAAAGATCATCGTCAACTGATGGAGTTACCTGTCGCCGGCGAAGATACCATGTTCACAAAGCTTATAAAAAGAGAGAGAGAGAGAGAGAGAGAGAGAGAGAGAGAGAGAGAAGATAAAGAGAGGAAGTATAGAGGGAAACTAAACTTTTCAATATTTCACTTAATATTTCAGAATTCTTACAACATTTTTTTATGTATAACTTCATCTTCACATAACTAACTTATCTAATACACATGTGACACATGGCACATAGCTAATGCATGACACTTGGCATAATCCTAATCTAATTTCTGTAGTCTAACAATTTCTCCCTGCACCATGTCACCACTTCAAATCCAGGTGCCTCTGTTTTATTTTCTAACAATTTCTCCCTGCACCATGTCACCACTTCAAATCCAGGTGCCTCTATTTTATTTTCTTTCTTCATTTTTCTGTTTTATAATTTCTTATTTGCTTGTTTTCTTTCTTTTTGTTTGTTTATTTATTTTTAGTTTTTATTAGTTTTCTTTGGTAATCTTATTCATTTGAGTTCTTTTTATAGTCTTATTTTATTTTTGTCATCTTTATTTTATTTTCCACACCTTGAGGACAATGTGTGATTTAAGTTTGGGGTGGGAAATAAGAATTTTTAGATTTTTTTTTTAGTCAAAGTTTAAAAAATTTCATTCTTTTTAAGTTAATATCCATTGATTATTTTAAACTTTAGAACAAACGGACAGGGTGAAGGTTAATCCCACAGTAGAGTCTTTTCCATTTATCGTTGCTTAGACACTAATTCACGAGTTATACTTTAAAAATTTGCACATTCAATTCAACATGGTTTGTGAGGGATGAGATTGAAATACTTGTTTTTCGTCTAAGTAAATTTTAATTTTTGTTCTAAATAAAGTAAAGTTAATTGATGTTATCAATAAAGTAATAATTGTTCCACCCGATACTTTGCTTAGTAACCAGGCCAGTCCTGCTTGATTAATAGTGGTTCTCGCGTCAAATGGTAGAGTCTTGGCATGGAGCAGGGTTGTTAGTTGGTTTCATAGCATTTTCAGCTCGAGTTAATAAGTCCTTAGGGGTGTTCTACACCTAGTGCCCTAAAGCCTTTTTGGTTTGGGAGTTATTGACCTAAAGCTCGTTACACGGGTTGGATCGAAAGCTTAAGGCAAGTAACATTGCACAACCACTATTGTTACTAAAAAAAAGAAAAGAAGAAAAGAAAAAAAAGTGAAAATATATATATATATATATATATATCAAATTATTATGTGTGAAGTGTTAAATAAAGAGAACAAAAGGTAGGGATTTTAGTCGAGTCTTCTTAACTATATATGTTGGTTCACTTTACACCAAAGGAAGTTCATAAATTCTTTTCTAATTGATTCTAAATGGCTCCTCTGGTGGGATAGTTGGAATTTTTGGAAAGATGTTTTGATTTTTAATGTTTTCTATGGATTGCAACTTGAGGATGAAAATTTTGTATTAGTTGAGTTTTAATAAAAAAAAATTAAGTTTGTTAGTTTTTGTTTTGCTTGAGGACAAGCAAAAAGCTAAGTTTTGGGGTATTTGATGAGTCCATGTTATACCATATATTTTACCCTATTCTTAGTTATAGTTTATTGGTTATTTTGGTAGAATTTTGATACTTTGTTATATATTTTCAATGTAGGATATTCGACTTCCTCCAAAACAAAACATGATCAAACGGATGAATTTTGGAGTGATTCCAGTTAGAGGAATTGTATCAAAATTTCATATTTTTCTACCAAGTCGTTTGACCATGGCAAAGAAAACAAGACCCAGCACACAGCTTTCCAAGACTGACGTTTCTAGACGTTTTGGGTATTTTGATGGTCAAGATGGCATGACACACCCCGACTCGAATCGAGGCGTGCTGGCCGTCACATGAGGGCAACGTAGCCATGTGCACAGTGCGGAAGTGAGTGAGATATAAAAATGTGAGTAAATAAAAACCAAACTAACTAATTTACACTAGATATGTATATGAGTGTGTAGAAGTGTTTAACGGTAAGAATATACATATTCAGAGCATAAACATCCTAGATGCAGTCCAGTGACTAAAAAGTACTTATACATGATATAACAGAAATACCTACATGATTCGGAGTTTGTCAGAACCGTCATTAGTCCTCGTAAGCCACTAGCACGATCATCTAACTATTATCTGGAGGGGCGCAAAACAAAAAGTGTGAGTGGGCAAAAACAAAGTTTTTCAAAATCGCTTCATTACCATCACTACCATTAACATATACTCACCTGAAACAAAAAGTGTGAGGTGCAGGATAATGAGCTATAAATGCATCTCAACACAATCATACTCATTACCATCACTACCATTAACATATACTCACCTGAAACTTACCTGAGCGTCTGCAGCGTCAAGCAACAATATATAATCATAATAATCCATAACCAAACATAAAGATCATTTGACATGGCAATTTAATCTATAAAATCATTTAAACACACTTTCTAGGAAAAGTACCAAGTATATACATATATACTGAAAACAAAAGCCCACTCACTAGTAGGCAGCAGGGTCATAACCCCCCAAGTCTCGCTTGGCCGCACTCGACCTCGGGATATGTCTCACCTATGCGAAACAACTGATTAAACGTTAATTATAAAGCACCTATACAAAAATGTGTAATAATTTCTCATACGCTGCTTAAATGGAGTGTTTGAATATACCGCTGTGGTCTACTCAACACCACGAACATCCTCATATTTTTAGAATAATTTTTGGACTTAAACTGACTTAGGTACAAAGCCTAAATTACCACTAAATGGACTTAATCCTTTTTAAACATTAGGCCTAAACCAATTAAATGGCTTGGGTCCAATCTGAAAGGAACTTAAAGGTTAGGCTAGCCTAACAGCCCAACAGATTCTAACTCTTACTTCTTCTTTTTTTCTTCTTTTTTTTAAACCGAAATGGGTTTTGGTGTGGCCTGACCACACAGCCCAATAATTTAAATTTTGAACCTAGGCTCCCATTTACAAATTTAGGCAACGGTTCCAGATTGGGCTAGGACCCAATTAGCCCATAATTATTTTAGCCCGTCGGAAAATATGAAGAAGAACACCGAAACTTGGTGTTCTTGCCGGCACACTTCTCTAACTCCGATTCGGGATCAAAACTCAACCAAAAACCTTCATTCAAAAGTCAAAATGAAGATCAAGAGTAAGGATTCGAGCCCTACCAAGAAGGAGTGGCATTGCCGTCGAGAATTGATGTGAAATAATATCGCACTCAAACTTAAACCCTATCGATGTAGAATGTGGAAGTAGGGATCGTTCTAGGCCGGGGATTAAAAGGGATGCTAATCTTCACAAACTAGACTTAAAAACACAAACTGAACTCAAATAACTCAAAAACATATACTAGGGATTACTTTGGACGAATTCTAGACTTACTTAACTCAAAACAAGCTAATTGGACTCAAAACACACAAACTAGGTTAATATGACTCAAAACTGACACCTAAGGGTAATTTGAACGTAAATTAAAATTAACTTGACTCAAAAGACTAACAGGGAAGTGTTTTGACGAATTTAAACTAAACTAACACAATTTAAAAGCAAGGGGTTTGATTTGGACGAAATTAAAACTTAAACAAACGAAATTGTAAAACAAACTCAAAGTGTACGAATTTGGGTGAATGAATAGAGTGAAGGGCTAGCTAGAGGGCCTTCTCCACACATGACACATATGCAACACAAATTGATTTCCAGTTTCTTTTCCAATAAACTATGAACCTCAACGCCCCAGATTCACCGTGAACAGGACTAATTAACCCTCAGATTTTCCTTAAGTCATTGAATTGGATGGATAACGCATCGGCAACCAAATTATTCTTCAATAGTTCCCGAGATGAACAGCATAATAGAAATACAATCGAAGATCATTAAGCTTTGTGAAAATCATAAGCATTGACAAGGCATTCGTAACTATGAACAGCATGATACTCCTGCCAGGAATTTACTTAACGCGATCGTGACCAGCAACCTCCACTACTTGTGAATATACGTTCATAACTATTAGGTGAAACTCCCTTATATTCTAGCATCAAATTCATGCATGCAAACTAAGTATGCATCCTTAATCGACATTCAAGAATAAGTTTTCAATCAAACAGTTAAGTAAATTGCATTCACGTTTTATGAAATCACAACTGGAAGTAATAACTTATGTCACATATATGTTTATGGCTTTGAATTCTCCCCTAGCTAAAACGAGTTTAGTTCTTCATTGTTGCAATTAAACAAAGATAACTAAGTTTAAACATTGAAAAGAAAGATAGAATACACCTAGAAATGCTCCAACAATCCAACGTCTTGAATGGCAAGCACGGCTCCAGGTGGCTCCTTCTTTCTCCTTCCTTGCAAAACTTGCGGCACAAAGAGGGTTTTCTAAATTTATGGCTCAATTGTGTGGCGTGGATGATATGGTAAAGGGGTGGTGAATGGTTGGTGAATTATGCGGCAAAAGGATCTATTTATAGGGCTGAAAACACACGGCCTGAAGACTTAGTTTAGAAGAAGAATTCCACACTCCAATTCTACAAGGAAAGGGCTTTCCAGAAGGGCAAAAACCAAGTACATTAGGGACAGGGATACACGGCTTCTAGAAGGGATAAATTAAAAGGAATAGGCACCAGGTTTTTAGGACATCTAGAAGGGATAAATTTTTCTAGAAAACTTAAGGGGCATGCGGCACCAAATTAGGCTTCTAGAAGGGCTAGGTGCGGCAGGTTTCTAAGGGAAGAGATTGGCCTTCTAGAAACATGTTCTAAGTGTCCTAACCTGAAAAGAATTCCCTCCTTGCAACTGGAAATAAGGTAGGACAAGATTAGGATAGGATAAGGTAAGATAAGGTTAGTTAAGAAAAGGATAAGGTTAAGATAAGATAAGGCTGTTTGGATAATGTTTGGATAATGTCTCTTTCTTTTGAGCTGATTCCTTATCTTCACTATCTTGAATTGATTTCTTCAACTCTTTAGCACATTCCTAGCCTCCCTTGCACTCCAAATTCATCCATCCACCTTGCTCCATGCATGTGATATCCATTCCAAGCCCAAAACTGCTCTAAAATGCTCCAAATTGCACTTTCTTGCCAACTTTGTCACTTAGACCTACAAACATACGAAAATGGCTTAAAACACTCTAATAACAATAACTAACTAAGTAAATGCAAGAAAACAAACTAACTAAGTCGCATAAATGTGCTCCTATCAAGATTAGCCGGAAAAAACCCCAAAACTCACGGTCACTCACTGGAAAACTGGAAAATTTTTAAACTTAAATATCTCCTTAAAAACTCAACCAAATTCTACGAATTTTATATGGATTTGAAGCCCTCAAATTGAAGAACACATCCATACATGTTTAAAGCCTTAAGACCGACGAAAGATGACCTGAAAACCCTTTAGAAAAATCCGATTAAAACTGAAATTCTCCAACCCGTGCCTACTGATGTCCAAACTTCTTCAACATTAGTCTAGGGTTCCTATTATGTTGATTAGGAACCTTTTTGCACCTTAAAACCTTGCAAAACCTCGATGATCACGTCGGAGTAAATTTGTATCCTCGCCGGAGTTTATGGAGCTTGTGATTTTGAAGCTTATCCGTTTAACCAAGGGTATCAGTAGCTTCATGAGTTCATAAGGAGCAAGAATATGGTATCCTATAGCCCAATCCGTGAAGCTTTAATGGTGTTCTAGGTTTAAGGAACTCGGGTTGTACGGACGTGGAAGATGGTTCGAGAAGAGATGAGAAAAGAAGAAGGATTACGTGTGTGTGTGTGTGTGTGTGCGTGTGTGTGTAAGGCCACGGGTTGGCCACAATGAAATGAAACAAAACCCTATTGGGCTATAGGGTTTAGGCTTAACTAATTGGACCCAAATAAAACCAAAACCAACCCAATTTCGATTGGGTCCAAAATTATAGGAAGAAAGGTGATTGGTGAGTGATTTTAATTTCTAATTTTATCTAATAATTTTCTAATGTTCGTAACATTTTCGTTACGAACCCGTTTCGAGTCTAATTCACGTTGATACGATCGTGACGATTCGAACTATTTAAGTACACTAGGGAGACAATTTATTTAATTCCAAATATATACATCCACGTCATCACAACTCAAGGGCATTATCGTCACTACACACGCTCGAGGATAAAATATATATTTAATTCGAGACGGGCTGTAACATAGCATATATTGAGGAAGATCTTTCTAAGGATCTGTTAGGTGCGTCTCAAGCTTTAAAAAGAGACCTTTGAGGACCAAATCAGAGTTGATTTGGTCAGTCAAAAGTCTAATTTCCTGAGAAGTCCGAATTTAAGTTCAAATAGGAAAGCTTTTATTTCCTAATTATCTTATTATATTATGTTTCCTAGTTTTTAGAACACATTTTCTAGGTAGGATTTTATTTTGTAGTAGTATAAATAAGGCTATTTAGCCATTAGAGAAAGGGAACGCATCAATTTGGAGAACTTAGCTAGGCTTTGACGATTTGTATTTCAAGGTGTTTTCTATTCTTTTTTCTATTTCAATAAAATTCCTTTTGTTTAATGGTTGTTCGTAACTAATTGCCATTTGCTAGGGCGATGCCTTGAGCCTTAGTATGAATATGTAATTTTTATTTAATTGCTTATGATATTATGCATGCATGTTTTGAATTATTAATCATTGTTTTTAAACTATCTCTATATATTAATGCTTAGCTACCATTAGGATGTTTAGATAAGTAATCGGATGTAATTCGGTCAGAATGCCATTGGAGGATTGAGTATTGCTTCTTGTGATTGATAGTTGTAAGCTCATCTAGGGCGAATGCCACGTCTTAGGGGTTGCATGGTTTTTCAAAGGGTTTTCACAAAGCGTAATGAGTCATGCATGTTTATATTTTATCTGAATGCCACAGATGGATTGCATGTTTGATATACGTTCTAGCTTGAATGCCACAAGTAGAATATGCATAAGGAAAAACTAACCTTCAAAGTTGCATGTGTAATTTATAAGTAATTGGTAAAACTACATAAGATTATTAAGGGGACGTCGGAACCCTAATGTCCTTTTATCATTATTTTCTAAGATTGTTCCCTTTCAAATTGGTTTCTTTAATTGTTTTAATTTAAAATTCGTTTTTAATATTCTAGGTCATAAAATCAACATTTTTGAAACTTTGTTTTAAATAGTTAATTAAGAATTAGTGTTAATACAAATTATTCAATCAATGCATGTAGAAACGACATTGCTTAAGCTGCTATACTACGATAATTTTGTACTCTTGCAAGTATTTTTAAGTATTTTTATCCCTACTTTTATAAGTGGTAAAAATCCTATCAGTTTCAATTGAACAGAAAAGGAAAAAGAAAACAAAAGAAGAGAACTCTAGGGTCTTTCTACGATTTTCAATTGAATTATGCATACATATTGTCCTTTTGTGGTGGTTAATCAAATAATGGTTATGTAAATGGAATCAAATAATGGTTATGTAAATGGAATTTGAAAGATTAATCAACTAATCAAACAACTTAATTATATGTTTATGGAAAGGACACCTAGAATATACCCACCATTATCTTGTCATGTGTGTATGGTCGGTAGTATGGAAGATGCTTTGCAAATGATGCCAAAAAGACAGTCTACAAGGAATGGAGTATTCGTTTGAAACTTTCATAGATTTCAAATGAGGTATAAACTTGCTTTTTTCTTAAATCTAATTAATCCGCCACTTGATTCAAAGTTCAAGAATGTACCGTTATATATGTCACACGTGTGTGGATTTTCTAATATTTTCCTTCAAAATAATTTGGAAATTTAATGAAGAAGAAAAGGCAGCCCAGCCATGGTGGGTTTAATGGGGCGTCATTTTCCTCTAAAACAACGAACCTATATATATATATATAGAATAAAAAATAATCTAAAAAAACATGGAGCTAACATATGGATTATTTTTTAAAAAAGACAACACTGCCCCTATTAAATGCACAGGGAGCAACCTCATTCACTCCGCGCAATTGAGGTAGAGCAGACAGATATCAACGACTGCCCAAGGCACCTCTGCTCGTAGGAAAAGTCAAATGTATTTATGATAGAATAATCTTTTATTTTTATCATAAATACATTCCTAATCAGAGAATACCTCTTTCAAATAAGTTATCTTAATTCCATTTATTTATGATATTTACCTAATTATTCAAATATATTTATTTACACAAATATCTTAGAATATTCCACCCAAAATACCACCTAGGGCCAGCCACCCCTAAACCCTAGAGGACCGGCCCATCTACTACTTTTCTCTTATAAATACTCCATTTATCTCCAAAATTCAAGAAGCTTTAGCTACCCTAAAAGAGGCTTTTTGCTTCCCACAAACACTCAAACACATTCTTTGCAAAATTCTAACTTTAGCATCGGAGATTTTTTGGCCAAATCCCCCAATTCATCGTGGACGCGTGAGACTTTTGACCTTAATCTTAGGTGTTATTATTTTGTAGATGCAGATTTGTCAATCAAGGAAAGGTGAAAATTTGCATCCACAATATTCCATCCGATCCACGGTGGTTTGAGAGATCAATTTCAGCTCTCCAAATTTCTCATGTGCCATTTGCGGTGGCGGGCTCACTTCATTGCAGAATCCAAATTTCTAAATCTGACTCCAGCTTTACGAAGGTTTAAAGTCCTTTGATTGTTTTCAGGTATTTCATATTCTTCTAGTAATTTATCAATAATTCTTGTGAGAGTTCAACATTTTGATTTGTGAGCTTATTTAGTTAATCAAATCTATAGCAGGATAGTTGCAATATACGGAAGACTTTAGAGTACTTCTAGTATTTGTAACATTCTAACCAAGTGTAATTTTAGGGAGACCAAAATTTTATACCAAATTTGCAAACCAAATGATGTGTGGAGTCAATTTGCTCTAGAACTGATAAACATGTGAGTCTCGTCGTCTCTATTAGAGGTCAAAAGTCAATAGTTAGTGTGTGTGTGTGTGTGTGTGTGTGTGTGTGTGTGTATCAAGCCCCTTACCAAGAGGGATTTCCATTTTTCTAAAAAAAATGGGGACACCCTCTTAACCGTTGGATTGACTTTAATGAAATTGTGTGGTTGAGATTAAAACACTGGCCACAGAATCTCAACCACACAATTTCATTAATGTCAAATTCAACGGTCAAGAGGGTGTCCCCATTTTTTTAGAAAAATGGGGATCCCTCTTGTGCCCTCCCCATATATATACACACATATGTGTGTGTGTGTGTGTGTGTGTGTGTGTGTGTAGCATGGCTATGTAAGGGACGCCCCAATGTTAATAATGAATTTCACATTGATGAGAAGAGGAATTTTGTAAGGACTTATAAGAAATTGGGTCATCCCCATATTGTCAATTGGTTTATGATGGAACCCCAACTTTCTTCATGATATTAGAGCAAGTTGTCCCATATGTGTGAAACTCAATGGCCACACGTGATCCATGTCACCCGATTTGTGTTGCTCACATGTTAGACTTGAAAATTCGTCACACATGAAGAAGAGTGTTGAGAATGAATCCCATGTTGATATGAACAGGGATCTTGCAAGGGATTATAAGAAACTAGGTCGCTCTCCATATTGTCAATCAATTTTATGGTGAAACCCCACTTTCTTCCACTAATTCTTTATTGGTCGAAATGTATTATAAATCCATATCATTGTATCTGTTATTTAATAAAGAATATATAATTGCCATTTTTGCATTTAATTACATGAAGAAGAAAAAAAGACAATAGTAGTGAGTAGGAGGGACAATATACACTGTCGTCAACTATGTAATATACATTAATGGCACACCAGGTCAATAACTAGGTTGTTATACATTTTTAATTCATCGTAAGATTTTTTTTTTTTTTTTTTTTTTAGTAATCCTTAATAGTTACATTAAGCGAAGAAATGCCGAATTAATTCATTTTGTTTTATGTCCTTGGAGTTTTGAATTCTCTCGCAGGGGTTTTCATTTCACATCTACCTACTGCATATAAAAATTAGATATCAACATCTCGATATGATAAACAATAATTCAGTACGTACCCAACCATCCTTAATTTTCTTCTTGTTATTCTTTTACGTATTATATATTATATTATATTTTATATGTGTGTGTGCGCGCGTGCGTGTGTCTATATATGTGAATGTATATGTTTCATCTTCAAGATAGAGTAACTTGCAAACTAGAAAAGCTCGCATTCGAGTTAACATGAGTGCCATCAGCTGGAGACTTTTTTTCTATTTCTGCTTTCTCTTGTCATGGATTTTCGATGTGGCCGTGACTGCAGCCGGAAACACAAGGATCCCGGTGAATGTGGGAGTTGTTGTCGACCTTGATACGCCGAGTGGGAAGGTTTATTTAAGTTGCATCAAAATGGCTCTGGACGACTTCTATGCATCTCATGCTCACTACAAGACCAGGCTCTTCTTGAAAACTAGGAACTCCAAGGAAAATATTGTTGGTGCAGCTGCTGCAGGTTCTCTCTCTCTCTCTCTCTAACATGATATTTTGTACTAGCTAGTTAGCAAGTATTACTAGTTACAGAATGCTTTACCTTTATATACATATATATATAGGATTGGACAGAGATCCACTCCAGATTTCACTGTCCAGAGCCTAAGGAGTAGACAATTCAGACTACTCAAATTGAATTCGGCAGTCCCCATTAACTCATTCTGCTAGTCTACCTCACACAAACCAAACGCTCCGATTTCTCTTTTACACTAACCAAAGGCTCGGATTTTTTGGTCCTCAGGCTCACATGATTTTAATACTCATTTTGACACCCATATTGTGGGGCCCACTTCATAATGTATTTCAACAATCTAAACCGTCTATATTTTAAAACATCATTCATAAATCATATTAGACAAATCCAAAACTATTAAGACATTCATTTGTAGTGAAGAAAATAAACGAATATGGTTCTACAAAGAACCTCTATATTTAATGCAACGGTCTTATAGTTTCGATTTTAGGCGTGATCACCTTTTAGAGAAGACCTACAATATAGACGACTCAAATCATTGAAATACATTACGGAGTATGCTCCATAAAAAAAGTGTATCAAAATGTGTGTAAAAAATGTGTGTCCTTAGATCCTAACCATATATATATGATCATGTCATATAACTCAATCAAGGAAAATGATTTGTGCATGACACTTTTTCTTCTTCTACACACTCTTATTTATTGAGTCCCTAGATTCTCCTTTTATTTATCTAATTTAAAAGTCATAAATAAATAAGGGTGTATAAAGAAGTAAAGACATGTAGAAATAGTTTCCTTTTAGTCAAAAACCTGTATAGGACAAGGTTCTCTCTCTGACATGAGAGTTTGTACTTGTTGGCAAGTACTACTAGTTGTAAGGAATGCTTTAAAATATCTCCAACTTATGGGATAAAACTTAAAATATAAGCTCTAAAACCCCATCCCCGTCTCCAAAACTAAAATAAGCCCTGGGAGAGTATATATCTTTGGGCTAAATTTTTCCCATAAATTAAGTCTAGCTTAAATTATTCTGGACCTACCAAATTGTCATTTTTTTTTTTGGGTTTTTACTTATAATCAACGACTGTGGTCAAATTAGATCAAATCTAACAGTTAAAAAAAAAACTGATGGCCCAAAATTAAATCTAACGTCTAAAAAATTTAAATTTTTTTTATTTAAATCAAATTTCACTTGAAAATTTATAAATACATATGTATTTGTATGATTTTTAATTACTTATTGGAATTTAAATATTTTTAGATTAAAATGTTCATAAAAATAAAATAGAATAATCTACATAAATTTTATTTTCAAAAAAGTTACCAAAAAAAATTAGGCTAAAACCATTATTTAATAATCTCGGTCTAAAATTTAAAGCCATAACCATTGGGGGAGAAAAGCAGTTTCGGGGTTATGGCTTAAAATTTTCTAGCTTAAATTTTCAAGTTTTATCTGTAACATCCCACATAGCCCAGGAGAGAGGATCATGTAAGCCTTATATGTACATTCCCACCTCTAATTAGCACGAGGCCTTTTGGGAGCTCACTGACTTCGGGTTCCATCGGAACTCCAAAGTTAAGAGAGTTCGCGCGAGAGCACTCCCATGATGGGTGACCCACTGAGAAGTTCTCGCGTGAGTTCCCAAAAACAAAACCGTGAGGGCGTGCTTGGGGCCCAAAACGGACAATATCGTGTTATGGTGGAGTCAAGCCTAGGTTGTGGTGGGGGCCCGGGTCGGGATGTGACAATTTGGTATCAGAGCCACTTCCTGGGCGGAAGTGTGCCGACGAGGACGTCGGGCCCCTAAGGGGGGTGGATTGTAACATCCCAAATCGCCCAGGAGAGAGGATCTTGTAAGCCTTATATGTACATTCCCATCTCTACCTAGCATAAGGCCTTTTGGGAGCTCACTAGCTTTGGAGTTCATTGGAACTTCAAAGTTAAGCGAGTAACTTAGCACAAGGCCTTTTGGGAGCTCAATGGCTTCGGAGTTCATCGGAACTTCGAAGTTAAGCGAGTAGCGCGCGAGAGTACTCCCATGATGGGTGACCCACTGGGAAGTTCTCGTGTGAGTTCCCAGAAACAAAACCGTGAGGGTGTGCTAGAGGCCCAAAGCGGACAATATCATACTACGACGGAGGTCGGTCCTAGGAAGTGGTCGAACCCCGGCCGGGATATAACAATTTGGTATCAGAGTCACTCCATGGCCAAAAGTGTACCGACGAAGACGTCGAGCCTCTAAGATGGATGGATTATAACATCCCACATCGCCCAGGAGAGAGGATCATATAAGCCTTCTATGTACATTCTCATCTCTACCTAGCACAAGGCTTTTTGGGAGCTCACTGGCTTCGGAGTTCATCGGAACTTCGAAGTTAAGCGAGTAGCGCGCAAGAGCACTCCCATGACGGGTGACCCATTGGGAAGTTCTCGTGTGATTTCCCAAAAACAAAACCGTAAAGGTGTGGTTAGGGCCCAAAGCGGACAATATCATGCTACGGTGGAGGTCAGGCCCGGAAAGTGGTCGAGCCCGGGCCGGGATATGTCATTATCCCTAAGGGTTGGAGATGGTCTTATCTTTATAAATATACATATATTGGGTCATACAATTCATTCAAGGAAACTGATTTTTGCACGATAGCTTTTCTCCTTTTGCGCACTCATATTTATTGTGTTCCTTGGTTTTTCTCTCATTTATTTAATTTAAAGGCCCTAAACAAACAATGTTGTGCACAAAAAAAAAGGAATGTGGAAATCATTTCTTTTTAATTTAAAAACAGAAATAATTTCCCTTTACTCTAAAAATCTGTATTAAGTCAAAATCTTGAGTTTTGTTCAAAAAAAATTAAATAAATAAAACATGTATTAGATCAAAATCTTGAAGCTCGTACATGAGTGTGCGGTTGATTTTTTTTGGATTATCTATTGTTATGTAAAATTTAAGAAAGCTTACACTAGAACCTAGAGATTCAAATGACAAGAAAACTAAATGTTATGTAAAATTTAAGAAAACTTGCACTAGAACCTAGAGATTCAAATGACAAGAAAACTAAATGTTTGAATAGTAGTAACAACTTATGAAAAATTAACCTACTCAAAATTGTTCGATGGCAATTCATAGAATTTTGTCTTTGTGATCAAAACCATTCATAATATAAATTGCTCTATAAAGATAGCATATGCAAAAAAAAATCAATTAAAACTAACGTCTTTTAATCTTATCAAATTAATCAATCACAATTTTGAACTTTCTTTTTTCCAATGGAACACAGCTCTGGATCTGATTAAAAATGTAGAAGTGCAAGCAATTCTAGGGCCAGAAACATCAATGCAGGCGAGCTTCGTTGTTAATCTTGCAAACCAAGCTCATGTCCCAATTTTATCATTTTCTGCAACAAGCCTCTCTCTTACTTCTCTCCAAAGCCCTTACTTCTTCCGAATTACACAAAGCGACTTCCACCAAGTGAAAGCCATAGGAGACCTTGTCAAATATTATCGATGGAGACAAGTTGTGCCAATTTATGCAGACGATATGTACGGGGAGGGAATTATACCCTCTTTAATTGATGCACTACAAGAGGTGGATGCTCAGGTTCCCTATCGTACTGTGCTTCCCCCATCAGCCACTGATGATCAAATTGGTAACGAGCTTCACAAGTTAATGACTAAGCAAACGAGAGTCTTCATTGTGCACATGATGCCTAATCTCTCCTCTAGACTATTTTCCAAGGCCAAAGAGATTGGAATGATGAGTGAAGGCTATGTTTGGATCATAACGAATGGGGTAGGAAATCGTTTATGGTCAATGAGTCCTATCCTCCAAAATGCAATGCAAGGTGTATTAGGTGTGGAAACAGAAGTTCCAAAAACAGTGGAGCTTAGCAAATTCAAAATACGGTGGAGAAGGCAATTCCAGCAAAACAATCCGACCATGAATGTGATTGGTGTTGATTGTGATGCTTTTGCACTTCGGGCTTATGATGCAGCATTTGCACTAGCCTTGGCTATTGAAGAAGTTGGGATGAATACAAGTTTTTTTGGTTTCCAAAAGATGAATGATTCCTTCAACTCAACAGATCTTGACACTTTCAAGGTCTCTCAACATGGTCTTAAACTTGCCCGAGCGTTATCAACTACTAGATTCAAAGGCATAGCTGGAGACTTTAGTCTTGTCGATGGGCAACTTCAATCGTCAACTTTTAAGATAGTCAACGTAAACGTTGATAGGGTAAGAACAATTGCATTTTGGACACCGGAAAGTGGAATGGTGAAAACATTGAATTCAACAAACACAAGTACACTTTCAATTTCGAAGAAGTGCAATTTTGGACTGATTAAATGGCCAGGAGATTCTAAATCCGTTCCAAGGGGATGGGAGATCCCAATAAAAGGCAAGAAGTTGAGAATTGGTGTTCCTGTGAAGGTTGGTTATACAGAATTTGTTAACGTAAGTAGGAATCATGGCACTAACACAACAGAAGTCATCGGGTTCAGTATTGATGTCTTTATTGCTGTACTGAGTGAATTGTCATATGTTGTTCCTTGTGAGTTCATTCCCTTTGAAAGTCCTGATGGAACCGGCGCTGGCTATTACAACAGTTTGGTCTATCAAGTACATCTCAAGGTAAAATTTAATCGGCATTATAAACGCTGGTATAACTGATTTCATAAGATTTCATGCATTATATACCGTTCCTTGATTTAAAATTCTGTCTTTAACTCAAGTATAACTGATTGGCATTGTTCTCATATTTGTTATCTGATTTGATCATTTATCGTTTGCTGGACAGATATTTGATGCTGTGGTGGGAGATATAACAATTCGAGCGAATAGATCCTTGTATGCGGACTTCACAATGCCATACACAGAATCTGGTGTAGTGATGGTTGTGCCAATCAGAGATACGAGGAGTAAAAACGCATGGGTTTTCTTGAAGCCTTTGACATGGGACCTATGGTTTACAACTCTTTGTTTCTTCATCTTCATTGGTTTTGTCATTTGGGTGCTTGAACATCGAATTAATGAAGATTTTCGTGGCCCTCCCTCGCATCAAATTGGCACAAGCTTCTGGTTCTCCTTCTCCACCATGGTTTTTTCACATAGTAATTCTCCATCACCACTTCCTAGTTTCAGTTTATGAACTCCAAATATTTTGACTGTTAAAATTTCTTCCCTCAACTTATGCCTAGGTTGACACTTATTTTGTTATACTTTTTTCAGGGGAGAAGGTTGTCAGCAACTTGGCCAGATTCTTGATGATTATATGGGTATTTGTTGTGCTAGTACTCACACAAAGTTACACAGCTAATTTAGCATCACTATTAACAGTCCAACAGCTCCAACCAATCACCGACGTAAAGGATCTTGTAAAAAGTGGGGTTCGTGTTGGTTACATGAATGGTTCTTTTGTACATGAACTCCTGAAAGAGATCGGTTTTGAAGAGTCAAAGCTTATGCCTGTTAACTCCATGGAAGAATCTGATGAAGCTCTTTCCAGAGGGAGTGGAAAGGGTGGCATTGCTGCTGTTATTGATGAAACCCCCAACATGAAGCTTTTTGTTGCAAAGTATTGTTCCAAATATACGATGATTGGTCCAATCTTCAAGACTGATGGCTATGGCTTTGTATGATCTTTCTCTCCTTTTATACATATATAAACTGCATAAGCATGCAGGCAAGAAAATGACTTCTTTGATATGACTTAATTTGCAGGTGTTTCCAAAGCGTTCTCCTCTTTTATTTGATGTTTCACAGGCAGTCCTAAATGTGACCGAAGGAAAGAAGATCATTGAATTTGAAAACAAGTGGTTCGGTCAAGGAAGCCATTGTGAAGATAATCCAAATCTCTCAAACAACAGTCTTGGGCTTGAAAGCTTTTGGGGTCTATTCCTCATCGCCGGGGTGGCTTCCATTCTTGCCCTCGTCATATTTGCAGTTTCATTTCTTTACAATAATTGGCATATCTTAAATCATGCTGAATATTCAAGAGCTTCGAAATGGAGAAGGGTTCGAGCCATGTTTGAAATTTTCAATGACAAAGATCTCAGCTCCCATAATTTTAAAAGCAGTCAACAACAAGATGGAAGTGCTGGTGTTCGAGATGAAGTTAAGGCCTCGCCTTATAGAAACTGGCCTGGAAGTCCATTCAGCTACGAAGGACAACAATCTCCATACACTACTACTAGTCATGCATCTACGGAGACAACTCCTGATACAACTTAAGAAAGTGACTAAGATTCAGTGTAAAAGAAAGGAAATAAAACGAGATTATGGCCTATTAAATTTGTGCTCTAAATTCAAACTTTCAGCATAACTTGTTTAAGCTTTTTTTTCTCGTTGAATTTGTAAATCTCTAAATGACACGCCCCGATCCCGATATTTTCCGAATACCAAGATAGGCACGTGATGGCCGACACCCGAGAGTGATGAAAGCCATTTATTGAGTGCAAATGCTGAAAACAAGGGATAGATAAGACTTATAAATATAAAAGAATAAAGAATATGCATTTAAGGAACGTGTTCAAAGCATACAACTAACTAGAATACTAAAAGAACTAATATAAAATTGAATGAATAAAAGAATGGGTCCTACACCGAGAAGACTCGAAGATACCGATATGGAAGTGCCTTGACGGCGGGATTGTATACCTCGATTCTAAGTCCTGAAGGGGACGCAAAACAAACATGAGTGGACCAAGTTGATATAGATATAGAAAAACAGTTAATAACATACTAACTCCCAGGTTTTATGAAAACACATATATCACGATAAACATAGGTTTTCTGAAACCTAGCATGTCGTGCAATGTCTCAAAGCATAACTTGTATATATAATAATTACTAGTGAATGTCCAATATCCTTCCAGGCCCCATGCTAGCTCCCCATCTCTGTGCAAATAGTCAAAGGAAAATTACCCCCAGGCCCCATGCCAGCTCCCCATCCCTGTGCTAATAGCCAGAGGAAAAACACTTTAGGCCCTATGCCAACACCATAACCTTCGCCCGGGACAGACCAGAATTTATCCCTTGTCCCGTAGTAAAATAGTGACCACTAGGTAGGTACAAAACCATTGAATATACATATATTTGAAAAACTTCATAGTATAAATTCATCTATCATCTATACTATAAAGAGGTGTTCTAAACGTGTTCTAAATATTATATCATCGTCCATCAGATATTCTATAAGAACACGGATTATAGGAAAAATAGTAATAATTCAAACTAGTCTCAATAAGCATATTATCTCATAAAACGTAGTCATTAAATCATGATTTTCATGTATGCATTTCTACTATCAAAACATGCATTTTTAGAAGAAGTCCACTCACAATACTTCGCTGTCGAAAGCTGTGTAGACTAGCGAATATAGAAACGCCACAATAATTGCCCCTAAGCACATAAAGGGTACACTTAGTCAAACTCTACTCAAACGATTTAATTTGGGAAAACGAACTTTAAAAATGGGTCCAGGACATTGAAATTAGCCTATGAAGGGTTTCGGAGGAAACTAAAAAAGTCAACCCGAAGTCAAAGTCAACGGTCAAAAGGTTTGGGCTGCGAGTTGGGCCTAAGGTTCTTGGGCTTAAGAGAAATGGGTTTAGGGTTAGGGAAATGGGCTGGAAGCCCAAGTTCTATTTGACCCTAAGGTCTTAACCTCTAGATTTTAAACACACAGGCCTAGGCTTAATGCCTGGCCCATATATAAGGGTTTTTGGGGTTGGGTCAACTTCCTAAGGCCCTTAAAAGAAACGGCCCGAATGTCTTTTGGGTTTTTAAGGAATTTAAATAAAAAGAAAAAGGGAATGGGTAAGGATTTTGGGTTGGGTTCTCGAAAGGGCTTGGGCTTGGGTCTAACAGGCTTAAGCCCGAGTTCTAAAACGGCCCAAAGGGCCTGGGTTCACTTGCTCTCACCGGAGAAGGAGGCCGGAGACCTCCTAACTCCGGTCGATGCCCTTTCTCCTTCCTAGGCTTCGATCTAGATACCAAAATGAAGGTAAAGGTGAGAGGGAGAGCTTTGTTACCTTCGATCACTGTGAAGAGGGTCGGGGTGACCGGAAATCTGGGCTCGCACACCCATGGCTCGCCGAAAACTGGGTTTAGCACCCCGTGGCACCTCTGTGCGATTTCGTCGTCCCAACAACACAATCAAGGTTATAATTTGGCAAAAAGGACAAAGACAAAGGGATTTCAAGGGAACCGAAGCTTACTCCGCCGCGCAGGGCCACATCACATACCTAGCCTAATCTCCACTCGTTTCACTGAATTGCTAGACTCTTACCCGACGTAGTGGACCGGGATCGAGACAGCGACGAGACTGCTCCGCGCTGGACCATGAATGGCCTAGCTATGGGGCGGTGGCTATGGAGGCGTAAGGAGGTGGAAGATACAGTCAGGGCAAGGAAAGGTAGGGGTGGGTAGAGGGCTATGCGACTGGAAAGAAATACCTTTAGGATGAAAGGGAGCTGTGGGAAAGATGGATATGTGGGGGATGGATGGAAATAACCATCTTTTAATAAATAAAATAAAACTTTCTCTAAAAAATAAATAAATAAAGCATGTTTAAATATTTTTATATAGATAAATTTAATTTAATTAATTAGTATGAAATAATTTATTTAGGGTAAAAGACAATTTACTACCCTCATGTTTGGTGGTTTTCAACATTTAGTACATCAATTTTTTTTTATCCCAGAGTCATACCTAAAGTGTAAATTTTGGGACAGTCTCATACATCCGTTAGTCAAACTGTTAGTTCTCCCGTTAAGTGATGACGTGGCGCCCATGTGGACAATGACTGGCACCATGTGTCATTAAAAAATATTTAAAAAATTATTTAAATAAAAATAATAATAAAAACACTATTCTCCCCCGTGCGCCCCAACCCAGAAGAAGAAGAAAAAAAAAACTGATTCCAGTTCGTACCCCCTCCCCCAAATCCAACCTTATGCAACCCAAAAGAAGAAAAAGAAGAAGAAGAAAAAAAACCAGAAGAAGAAAAAGGAGGAGGAAGAGGAGAAGAAGAAGAAAAGAAAAAAACACGGAACCCCAAAGAAGAAGAAGAATGGCGAGGAGGAGGAGGAGAAGAAAAAAAAAACGAACCCAGAAGAAGAAGAAGAAGAAGGAGAAAAAAAAAGAAAACCGAACCCATAAGAAGAAGGAGGAGGAGGAGGAGGAGGAGGAAAAAAGAAAAAAAAACCGAACCAAGAAGAAGAAGAAGAAGGAAAAAAAAACCGAACCCAGAAGAAGAAGAAGAAGAAGAAACAAAAAACGAATCTAGGTTGGGGGCGCGGGGGGAGAAGGTGGGACCTTTGGCGAAAATCGAACCTAAGACCTCTTGCTTACAAGTGAAGAGGAATACCGCTTGACTGTAAACCTTAGTATTTATACAAGATAGCGGCTAGGGTTCCCATCCATAAAGGATGTCACGCCCCAACCCTGATATTCCCAAATATCAAGGTAGGAACGTGATGGCCGACACCCAAGGGTGACGAAGCCATTTTTAGAGCATACAAACTGATAAAATGTATATACTTAGAATAAAAATTACACTCCAGGAACTGGTTCAGAGTATACATTTCTAAGAATAACATAAAAGAAGTTTTAGGAATATATACGAACAATGGAATAATACCGAAGTGGAGAAAACTCGAGAATAGCTGCGCAACTTGTCCTGACGCTGGGATCATGTGCCTCGAATCTAAACTCTGAAGGGGGCGCAAAAACAAAAAGGTGAGTGGACCATAATTTATAATACTAATAGTACAAAAAAAACCATTTTATTTCCGAACATAACAACCCCCTGTTTTGAAAACATATATACAATACTACATACTAAGTTTCTCTGGAAACTCTATATGCCATGAAAAACCTCTATAAAACTCGTATGCAACTCGAGGTATAAGAATTGTATTAATATCGCCGAAAGGCAAAACCATAGTTCTCAGTAAAACTGTACTCTCTAGGGGTATCATAGTCGCCCGCAGTCAATACCTAACCATCACCAGAAGGTAAAGCTGTACGACACTGGGTTACGCCATTGAATAAACCTGGTAAGTCTCATCACCCGAAGGTGAAGCTGTACGACTCCGGGTTACGCCGGAGAAGAATTCTCTAACATCTCACACCCGACACTAGCCGCAGCTAGTGAAGCTGTCCGACACTGCTTTCAGCAGTGAAACTGGGGTATAATATATATATCACTCCTCCTCATCTCCGTGTCCTATGGCCATAGACGTCTAATACCCATGTTGTGTGGATGTGTTGTATGATAACCCGCTAGATATAAAAATACCCAAAACCATATCTCAAAATTCCAGAGCTTATTTCATAAATCCAAAAACATAGTTCAATTCTCATACCAAAATATCCATATCCAAAGGTTCCAAAAGTTTATAAAATAAATCACAAACTATGTTCTCACAACACATTGTAAATCACACATACAATCCATCATGTTAAAACTTTAATATAAAGTAATTCTAATCATTTTAAAATATTTCATAAAGCCATTTAATTAAGTAGTAAATTCCCCAAAACTCAATATATGAAATTCGTAAAACATATATTAAAGCATGTATAAACACTAAAATAATATATGCACGCAATCCTAAGATTTACAAAAATATTAATTTAGAAGGGGTCCACTCACAGATAATCCGCAGCAGCAGCGTTATGTGGAAAAAAGGAATTAAGAATTCCCCACTAGTAATTTCACCTAAGCAGGAAAATGTACAATTAGTCAAATTACCCAACTATACAATTTCAAGAAATGAAAATGGATTTTGAGTTTGGATCCGGATTGTGGTTTAGGTGAAATAGGGTTATGACCTATTAGGTTTTGGTTTAGGGTTCTAAAGTTTTGGGTCTAAAAGGATTAGGGTGAAAAGGGATGGTTTGGGTTGAAGCCCAAACCCACACAACCCTCACACACACACACACACACACGGTACACCCATGCACACACACATACACTTGCACAACACACACACGACATATATCTCCACCCTCATACATACCACACATACACACTATACATATATACAACCCCCACACACACACACAGATTGTACCCACTCATACATACATGCAGCCTACATACACCTACATACACCTACACACACACACACACTCACGCACTGCATGCACAGCCCAAAATCCTTACATACAGGGCCGAGCTTTAAGCCCTTTCTAAATAAAATGGCCCAAGGCCCTGTGGGTCTTTAAAACAGAAGAACAGTAACTTAAATAAGTTAAAATGGTTTTGGGTTGGGCCTACGGGCCCAAAATCAGGCTTGGTCCATAAAATTTATTAGGTTTGGGTCCTGTTAAATTGTGGGCTGGTTCCTTAAGGGTAATTGGGCCTAAATCTGAATAACTAAAGTTAAATAATGGGGCTGGGTTCGCAAGTGGGTCAGATCGACCCAAGTTCTATCGTGGGTCACCAGACCCAAGGTATAAAATATCGATGATATCGGAAATATCGGTAGTCCGAAAACACGGAAATATCGACGGAAATATCGGGATAATATCGATATCGATAAAAATCCAATGGAAACCACGGAAATTGTAAGAAAAAGTTGGAAATTTTTATTGAAACTTTGCAGGATGTTTATTTAGTCAATTATCTATTAGTTTATCACAAAAAATTGGAAGTAAATGCATTGCATGATGGATTTAACTTATTTAAGTTGATTATATAGCGAGCTGGCAAACATTGTGAGTGTAGAAAATATGTAAATATTTTAGCATATTTTCACAAGAACATAAGTGATATGGTGGTCAAGGTGTTAAAGGAGTAAAATGGGAGGAGTTCGAATCCCCTTGGTGTTTTAAAAAAGGAACGGGCCAAAGGCCCCAAATTAAAATAGCCCAAGGCATTTTAAACAATTTAAATAAAAACAGAAAAGGAAAAAGAAATAGGTTGGAGCTGCCCAGGTTTTGGGCTTGGCAGGAACGGCCCAAAGGGCCTAAGGTTGATGGGTTGTCGGACCCAAGGAAGAAAAAGGTCGGAGTTCGGCCGAAATTCTACCCTAACTTTCAACGTCCATAACTTCTTCATTACTCAACCAAATTAAGTGATCCAAACATGAAAGGGGCGGTGCTCGTCGGAAAACTGGGTTTGGGGCCGAAGGTTTGGGCAATTTTCAAAGGTTTGTAACTTCTTCGTTTCTTAACCAAATTGAGTGATTCAAAAGCTAAAATGTAGTTAGGAATATGGAGAAGAGGTTCATACCAAGTGAGGACCGAGTGGTGGCCGGTGTTGACCGGAAAATGACCTGAAAGATGGCCAAACGACCACAGTTTATGAGTTCGGCTGGAATTCTACCCTAACTTTGAACGTCCATAACTTCTTCGTTTCTTAACCAAATTGAGTGATTCAAAAGCTAAAATGTAGTTAGGAATGTGGAGAATAGGTTGATATCAAGTGAGGACCGAATGGTGGCCGTTGTTGACCGGAAAATGACCTGAAAAATGGCCAAACGACCACGGTTATGAGTTCGGCCGAAATTCTACCCTAACTTTGAACGTCCATAACTTCTTCTTTACTCAACCAAAGTAAGTGATCCAAACATGAAAGTTGTAGTACTCGACGAGATGAAGAGATTGATACCCTGCACGGCGGCTAAATCGCCGTGGTTAGGCCGGAAACTGCCTCGAAAGAGGCGGTGCTCGTCAGAAAACTGGCCTATAAAACATTGCTTCTGGTATTTGTCCCACATCGGCTGTGCATGAGAAGGTAGCATGCTAACAGGCCTATAAAAGGCACATTCCAGCCTTGAATAAGGCATTCCAGGTGTAGTCTTCGTTGCAAACTTTGCCGATATTGCGATATTTTCGTAAATATTGCGACATTATCAAAAATATCGAAAATATCGTAATATTTCAACGAAACTCATTTGAATATTTCGTCGATAATTTCGATATTTTGGACTATGACCAGACCTCACGAAGATGAATACCGGAAATTTGGCCATAATCTGCAAGATTGCACCGAGAGTTGCAAGGGACGATTTCAATCGAATTTTCATAAATTACCAGTCAAAACTCGTAGATAACTTCACTACCAGGTTTGGGGATTTATTTAGGAGGAATGAGGCATTACCAAACTCAATTCGACCTCGAACTTTGACTGAAACCGACCGGAGTTCATCACAGGAAATCTGAGTTTCGAACAGGACCAATTCGAGCTCAGGGGACCTTAAGTTCGACGAGATTCCTCGCTGGAGCTCCACGCCAGCAACCAGATTTCAATGATTGCAGTTCAATCTATTTAGAACAACTTCCTCCGTAGGCCTTCTGCTTGAAATTTCCTACTTCCCATTACATAATTTAACATGCACAGAGAACGTAACAAGGTTTAACCTTTGATCTTTCACCCAAAATCATAACACCAACACGAAAATCCCAAGTATTCAAAGGAAAAAGGAAGAATCTCACCTGAGACTGAAATCTAGAGCTTGAAGCTCTCGGGTCTAGTGTCACTGCACTTTACATTGCACCGATGGTGCATGCAATGGTATTGTTGAGTTCGTTGAGTCTCAAGGATTCCAAATATCAAGTTTTTGAGTTCGATTTGTGAAGGAAATGTGGAGAAATGGGAGCTCTCTTCTCTCGGGTAGAGAGAGAGAGAGTTTGAGACAGCCAGCCTTCCTTTTAGGGAGAATCCGGTTTTCCAGAAGGAAGAAAGGTAGAAGACCCACACGGTTGGGTTTGGGCTAAAACAATTTTAGAGAAAAATGGGCCTTACATCTCATTTGGGGAAACCAACATGGGCCCAGTTGGAAATTAGGTTATTTAGTTTAGGGGTGTTACAAAGAAACCTAATCCCACTTTCTTAGCTTCCATCAATCCTACTTGATATAAGATTGATATCTGAAGAGATAAAATGACAATTTACACTATTCTTCAATATTATACATTCCTATTACATGTAGTAGACATTTTAAAGGTTGATTTATATTGGATAAATTCATCATTCACTTCAATGCTGAATCAAAATTTCTGAATTAGACTCCACCTTTACAAAGGTTTAAAGTCTTTTGATTATTTTCCGGTATTTCATATTCTTATCAATAATTCTTATGAAAGTTCAGCATTGTGAGTTTCTTTAATAATCAAACCTATGGTTGCATAGTTGCAATGTACTGGAAAATACTGCTAGTATTTGTATCTTTCTAACCAATCATCTAATGTGCAGTCAATTTGTTCTAGAACTAATAAACATGCGGGTCTCATGATGTCTATTAGAGGTCAAAAGTTCATATTGTGGCTACGAAAGGGACGCCCAATGTTGAGAATAAATCTCATATTGATGGGAACGACGGACCTTGCTAGGGCTTATAAGGAATTGGGATTCTCCCATATTGCAATTGGTTTTATGGTGGAACCCCAACTTTCTTATGGTATCAGAGTAAGTTGTCCTATATGTGAAACCCAAAGCTGCACGTGCTCCATGTCACCATATTTGTGTTGTCCACGTGCTAGGTTTGAAAATTCGTCACTCGTGAAGGAGGATGTTGATAATGAATCTCACGTTGATGGGAAGAAGGACCTTGCAAGGACTTATAAGGAATTGAACTACTCTCCATATTGTCAATCAATTTTATGGTGAATTAAACCCCAACTTTCTTCAGCTCATTCTTTATTTGTCGAGATGTATTGATAGATCGATACCATTGTATCAGTTATTTAATACATAAAGAATATATAATTGCCATTTATGCATTTAATTACATGAAAAAGACAATAGTAGTGAGTGGGAGGGACAATATACAATGTTGTCAACTATGTAATATACATTAATGGCACACCAATACATTGTTAATTCAGCGTAAGATATTTTTAGTGATCCTTAATAGTTGAATGAAGAAATGCCTAATTAATTTATTTGTTCTGTCTGGTGTCTTTGGAATTTTGAATCTTCTCCCGCATGGACTTTCATTTCACATCTACCTACTGTATAAAAATAAGATACCATCATCTCGACATGATAAACTATAGTTCAGTACCCAACCATCCTTAATTTTCTTCTTGTTATTCTTATACGTTTTATATTATATATGTATAATTATATATATGTATGTATATGATGCATCTTCACAACAGAGTAGCTTGCACAAGCTAGCATTCGAGTTAACATGAGTCCTATCAGCTGGAGACGTTTTATCTCTTTCCGCTTTCTCTTGTCATGGTTTTTCTATATGGCCGTGACTACAGCCGGAGACACAAAGATCCCGGTGAGTGTGGGGGTTGTTATCGACCTTGATACGCCGAGCGGGAAGGTTTATTTGAGTTGCATCAAAATGGCTCTGGAGGACTTCTATGCATCTTATGCTCACTATAGGACCAAGCTCGTCTTGAATACTAGGAACTCCAAGGAAAATATTGTTGGTGCAGCTGCTGCAGGTTCTCTCTCTCTCTAACATGAGATTTTCTACTATTTATAGCAAGTACTACTAGTCATAACTTTATATAATTGACATATAGTATCCAATATGCGCGCGCGCGCGCACACACACAGATATATATATATATATATATATATATATATATATATATATATATATATATAAGTTACAATTCGGAAACACATGCTTTGCCTTATATATATGAAAAAATTGGGTTCTCATCTCTATTTTTCATACTCCATTAATTAAAATCTTATTCCTTTTCAATTTTTGATCAAGATCTTTAGATTTTAATAAATGTCATTAATTATTTCAATAATAAAATATTTTTTATTTGTAAATATTTTCGTTTAGTGTTAGAAACGTTGCATTTGTTATATTTATATTCATGGCTAAATTTTTTATCATATATTTTTTATTTTTAGTTTGTACCCATTTTTAATTTGTAACATTGTTTTTTTTATTTGTACCAATTTTCTTTTCAGTTTTAATTTGTACCCATATATTAATTCATTTTTGTGCCCATATTTTTTAAACTCTTATTTGTATTTGTACCCATTTTTTTATTTTGCTAAATGTACCCATGCTAATTTTATGTATTTATTTTAGGTTTTAAAATGTGACATCCCGTCCCGAGTTCTATAATACGTTGAAGTGAAAGGACGATTTTGCCCTTACCTACGTGTGAACGGGTGTGTTTGGGCACGATTTTGGGCTTTGGGTGTCCCGAATATTAAGCCCAAAAGGTTTGGGCTGATATATTACCACGTGTACCTCACATGCACGCACACACGTGCACAACCCATTTCTGTTTCTTTCTTTCCTCTCTCTCTCTTTCTCAAACTCTCTCACTTTCTCTCTCGACTCCTATGTACGGACACACACACATCTCGCCATCTCGACTCGGATCGAACCCAAGGTAAGCATATAAATGATCTCTGAGACTCCCTGAGTATTTATATGTTAGTTTTAGGTTCGGAAACCCTTGAACTAGGTCGAACCCGTGACTTATCACCTAGGGTACTATTCATCATCTTCTTCTTGGCTTCGTTTTAGGTGAAACAAAAATCACAGGGATGTTCTAGAGGTTCCCACGAGCATCGGAGTACCTCGTTTGTGAACGTTGGACGTCGGGATCATTGGATTCGAGAGTGGCCGATTTTGGAGGAATTGTTCATCGAGATTCTAGACGTTTTTCGAAGGATTTGAAGGTATACACTTATTCTACACTAAAATTAGAGCATGTAGGAAGAAAAATCGTGGAAAAAGGTTGAAAAATGAAGAAGATATGGAGGTTTGAAGGTTCGCCGGAAAAGGGTCGCCGGAAAAACCAGTCCGGCGCCGGCGAAGGTCGCCGGAGCTGGAGGTTAGGGGTGACGGAATATTCCGTCAAAGTTGACGGAATATTCCTCACGCCGTCAGTTATTTCTAACGGCATCCGTTAGAAGATAACGGAATATTCCAACGGAATATTCCTGATGCCGTTAGGGTTAGTCGCGCGTGCGCAGCACGTGACGCGCGTGGGGGCGCGTCTGTCCGTGTGCTCCTTGGCACGTGGGGGCGCGTGCCACCTCCTAAAATTATTCTAAAAATATCACGACGTTCGTGACGTCATGTAGATCGCGTTGGTATATTCAAATACCAAAATTGACCTTCGTATGAAAAGTTATTTACGTAGTTCGTTTATGTGCTGTTAATGACGGTTTTGCAATTAATTCACATATAGGTGAGACGTATCCAGCGGACGAGCGCAGTCATTCTAGGCTCGGGGGATACGACCCGTCGACCTATCAGTGAGTGGGCTTTTGTTTTCAGTATATATATATAAATGACGTTTTTCCCAGAAACGTAAATGCATTGATTTACGAATTGAATGGATTTTATAATTGAATTTCCATGTCGTATGCCAATTATGTTTTATGCCTGAGATTATGATTGCATTCATTATGCACTGACGCCGAGGACGGCCAGGTAAGTCAGGTAAGTATTGTGGTAGTGTTTGAGATGATGATAGATTGTGATTTAGCTAATCACTTGCACCTCGGGTGTTTGTGCTCCGCCAGAGTAGGGCCTAGCCTTCACGTGATCGTTCACCTCACGCACCGTACGCTCACCTTGGATCCAAGGCAGGTGCCTAGCCTGTCGTACAGACCACTATAGGTGGTTCCGACTCGTTGGTGACCCGCGATTCGTCGCACAGCCTTCACGTGATCGTAGCACAGAGCGTAATATTATACACCTAGCCTGTCGTACAGACCACAATAGGTGGTTCCGACTCGTGTGCAGGATAATGATTGATAGGGATTGAGTATGATGGATGAGCTATAGATTCAGCCGTACAGGTCACTAGAGGTGACTCCGGCTGACAGGACACTAGGGACACCCTAGTTTTATATTACTTGCATGATGATAATGATTTTCGGAGTTGGTATATTGACATGGCCTAATCTTGAGCTTGATGATGAGTTTTGATATGTAGACGATGTTTTCGTATATAAGTTTATATACGTATTATTTCCTGGGAAAATTATACTGATTTACAGCGAGGGGTTATTTATGGATTTTATGAAATGGTTTTGGAAAATTTTGTTTTTGCCCACTCACCTTTTATGTTTTGCGCCCCTCCAGGTTCTAGATAGCTTGAATTCCGAGTTGGGCACATCGAGGATCCTTCGGCCTTTCTGACAGATTCGACATATGTAGGCATCGAAGGTGTAAATAACTCTTTTACTTATGCTTGACTGCACTCGACCTAGTACGCTCTGAATATGTATAAGTATTGAATTATTTCTAGCACACATCCTTATTTAGGTTGTTAGATTTAGATCTTAATAAATTCGTATTACGTCATCGATCTTCGCTTCCGCACAGCGCACATGGCTACGTCGCACTCACGTGACGGCCAGCATGCCCCACTTTCGGGTCGGGGTGTGTCATAAAATATATCAATAGTTATTTTTTAAATTATGTGGGTACATTACTTTTTTGCTATAATTTTTGTGAAGAACACTATTACTCTAAAATTGATTTTTAAGTATTTATTATATTTAAAAATATTATTTGAATTTTCAGTCTAACAATTATGTTGATTAGGGACCGGAACCAAATATATATGAGTTAGAATTTAGGGACATGCTTTTGACACATAGTTTGACACCCATTTTGTAGGGCTCACTGCGTAATGTATTTCAATAATCCGAACCGTATATATTTTAGTGTATCAGTCATAGATCATCCTTGAAAAAATTTAGACGAATCCAAAATTATTAAGGCATTTATTTTGTAGTAAAGAAAATGAACGAATACGACTCTACAAAGAAGCACTCAATTTAATCCAACGATCATATGATTTCAGATTTCGGTGATTTTTGGTAAACATGGTCTTTGAGAAAAAAACCTGAATGATAGACGGTTCAAATCATTGAAATACATACAAAGTGGGCCCCACAAATTTTTGTGTCAAAATCGTGTGTTCTCGGATCCTACCTCTATATATATATATATATATATATATCATGTCATATAATTCAGTCTAGAAATTGATTTTTTTTTCATTACATTTTTTTCCTTATGCACACCCCTATTGTTCAAGGGTGCGCAGAGGAGAAAGGACGTGTAGAAATTATTTCCCTTTATACTAAAAACTTGTAGTAAGTCAAAATCTTGAAGCTCGTATATGAGTGTACAATGAATTTTTTTTTTTTTTTTTTTTTGGATCGTCGTCTGTTAGTAAAATTTAAGAAAGCTTGCATTGGAAACTAGAGATTCAAATGACACGAAAAGTACTGATTATCAAACAAATATTTGAATAGTAGTAACAACTTTATGGAAAATTATCCTCCCTAAGAAATTTCACTTGTTTAAAAGAGTAGGTTTTCAGTTGTCTTTTGATAAGTTAGCAGCTAAGGATCATTTCATTCATTAACAGATTATTTAATCTTTTTAATTAATAATTTAATATGTATAAGAAGTTTAATCTTATCAAATCAATCAATCACGATTTTGAACTTTCTTTTTTTTCCAATGGAACACAGCTCTGGATCTGATTAAAAATGTAGAAGTGCAAGCAATCCTAGGGCCAGAAACATCAATGCAGGCTAGCTTCGTTGTTAATCTTGGAGACCAAGCTCATGTCCCAATTTTATCATTTTCTGCAACAAGCCCTTCTCTCGCATCACTCCGCAGCTCTTAGTTCTTCCAGATTACACAAACCGACTCATACCAAGTGAAAGCCATAAGAGACCTTGTCAAATGTTTTGGATGGAGACAAGTTGTGCCAATTTATGTGGACGATACTTACGGGGAGGGAGTTATACCCTCTTTAATTGATGCACTACAAGAGGTGGATGCTCATGTTCCCTATCGTAGTGTGATTCCTCCATCAGCCACTGATGATAAAATAGGTGAAGAGCTTTACAAGTTAATAACTATGCAAACGAGAGTCTTCATTGTGCACATGATGCCTAATCTGTTGAATTATAAGTCTCTAGCTGATTGAGTATTAGAAATAAGATGAATTTAAATGTGTGTATTCACTTGAGCATATATGTCAAGTGTAAAGTTTCAAGTTGTAAGGCCATCAAAGCCATGTGCTGTGTGATCCATGTAATTAGATAAGATGAGTGACTAAGATTAAAAGTAGAGTTTTTGTGTGGTCCTCAAGCTAAGGCCATCAGTTAATGTAAAGGAGGTTAGTGCTCACTTTTCTGAATACACAGAAAATATTCCTCTGCAGCATTTTGCAAGAGAGAACAAGAAAGAAAAACTTTCGTTTCAGCTTCTTTCATCTCTGTTTTCATTTTCTGTTCTGTTCTTCCTTTTCGGATAAAACCTATCAAATTGAGTAACACTAACATAATCTCTCTTCTAGTCTATTTTCCAAGGCAAAAGAGATTGGAATGATGAGTGAAGGCTACGTTTGGATCATAACGAATGGAGTAGGAAATCGTTTATGGTCAATGCGTCCTATCCAACAAAATGCAATGCAAGGAGTACTAGGTGTGGAAACAGAAGTTCCGAAAACAGTGGAGCTTAACAAATTCCAAATGCGGTGGAGAAGGCAATTCCAGCAAGACAATCCGACCATGAATGTGATTGATGTTGATTGTGACGCTTTTTCACTTCGGGCTTATGATGCAGCATTTGCACTAGCCTTGGCTATTGAAGAAGTTGGGATGAATACAAGTTTTGGTTTCCAAAAGATGAAGGATTCCTTCAACTCAACAGATCTTGATACGTTCAAGGTCTCTCAATATGGTCCAAAACTTGCCAAAGCCTTATCAACTACTAGCTTCAAAGGCATAGCTGGAGACTTTAGTCTTGTTGATGGGCAACTTCAATCATCAACTTTTAAGATAGTCAATGTAAATGGTAATGGGGTAAGAACAATTGCATTTTGGACACCGGAAAGTGGAATGGTGAAAACATTGAATTCAACAAACAAAAGTACACTTTCAATTTCGAAGAAGTGCAATTTTGGACCGATTATATGGCCAGGAGATTCTCTATCCGTTCCAAGGGGATGGGAGATCCCAACAAAAGGCAAGAAGTTGAGAATTGGAGTTCCTGTGAAGGTTGGTTATACTGAGTTTGTTAAGATAACTAAGAATCTTGACACTAACATAACGGAAGTCACCGGGTTCAGTATTGATGTCTTTGATGCTGTATTGAGTGTATTGCCATTTGCTCTTCCTTATGAATTCATTCCCTTTGAAAATCCTGATGGCACCAGCGCTGGCACATACAACGATTTGGTCTATCAAGTACATCTTGAGGTAAAATTCAGTCAGCATTAAATATGCTGTTATAACTTATTTCAGTTAGGATTTCATGCATTATGCATTGTTCCTTATCCTAAAATTCTGTCTTTAATATAACAGAGAATTGTTCTCATATCTATTTTCTGATTTGATCATCTGTCGTTTGCTGGACAGAAATTTGATGCTGTGGTGGGAGATACAACAATTCGAGCGAATAGATCCTTGTATGTGGACTTTACAATGCCATACACAGAATCTGGTGTAGTGATGGTTGTGCCAATCAGAGATACGAGGATTAAAAACGCATGGGTTTTCTTGAAGCCTTTGACATGGGACCTATGGCTAACAACTCTTTGTTTCTTCATCTTCATTGGTTTTGTCATTTGGGTGCTTGAACATCGAATTAATGAAGATTTTCGTGGCCCTCCCTCGCATCAAATTGGCACAAGCTTCTGGTTCTCCTTCTCCACCATGGTTTTTTCACATAGTAATTCTCCATCCTCATTTCCTAGTTTCAGTTTATGAACTCCAAATATTTCAACCGTTAAATTTCTTCCCTCAACCTATGCCTAGGTCGACACTTATTTTTGTTGCACTTTTTTCAGGGGAGAAAGTCGTTAGCAACTTGGCCAGATTCTTGATGATTATATGGGTATTTGTGGTGCTAGTACTCACACAAAGTTACACAGCTAATTTAGCATCATTATTAACAGTCCAACAGCTCCAACCAACTGTCACTGAGGTAAAGGATCTTGTAAAAAGTGGGGTTTCTGTTGGTTACATGCAAGGTTCTTTTGTTTACGAACTCCTGAAGGACATCGGTTTCGAAGAGTCAAAGCTTAAGGCTGTTAATTCCATGGAAGAATCTGATGAAGCACTTTCCAAAGGGAGTGGAAAGGGTGGCATTGCTGCTGTTATTGATGAAACCCCCAACATGAAGCTTTTTGTTGCTAAGTATTGTTCCAAATATACAATGATTGGTCCAATCTTCAAAACTGATGGCTTTGGCTTTGTAAGATTTTTCTCTCCTTTTATATATATATAAACAGCGCGCACATGGAGGCAAGAAAATGACTTCTTTGATATGACTTAATTTGCAGGTTTTGCCAAAGCGTTCTCCTCTGTTATGTGACGTTTCACAGGCGGTCCTAAATGTGACCGAAGGAGAGAAGATTATGAAAATTGAAAACAAATGGTTCAGTCAAGGAAGCCATTGTGAAGATAATCCAACGGTATCAAACAACAGTCTTGGGCTTGAAAGCTTTTGGGGTCTGTTCCTCATCGCCGGGGTGGCTTCCATTCTTGCTCTCGTCATATTTGCAGTTTCATTTCTTTACAATAATTGGCATATCTTAAATCATGCTGAATATTCAAGAGCTTCGAAATGGAGAAGGGTTCGAGCCATGCTTGAAATTTTCAATGACAAAGATCTCAGATCCCATAATTTTAAAAGCAGTCGAGAACGAGATGGAAGTGTTGGTGTTCAAGATGAAGTTAAGGCCTCACCTAATAGCAACTGGCCTGGAAGTCCATTCAGCTACTTCAACCACACAGATAAAGATTTCAGATTCTACGAAGGGCAACAATCTCCATCTACTTCTACTAGTCATGCATCTATGGAGACAACTCCTGATACAACTTAAGAAAACAATTAAGATTCAGCGTAAAAGAAAGGAAATAAAACGAGATTCTGGCCTATTAAAATTGTAAATCTCTGAATTCAAACCTTCAGTATAACTTGTTTAGCTTTTTTTTTCTTGTCTCTAAATTTAGACTTTCAACAGGAATTTTTTTTTTCTAATATTACTAAAATAGAGCCCTAAGACTTTCAGTAATCAGTAAGGTATTTGGATCTTATATTCGTATAACTCAGCAACCTCAGATACACACACACACACAAACACAAACATGCGTATGACTTAAAATTTAATTACATACAAAATTTCAAATCATATGAAGATCTTAACTTACACACACATAAAAATAATAAAAAATAAAAATAAAAAAAATAAAAAAAAAAGGATTCCATTTTTTTTTATCTCACTGAATATCAATTGTTTTCTTGAGTTGTATCAGAAGTTCTATGCATTTCTTGAATAGTTATGGCAAGATCAATAACTGGAACTAAGGTAATCTCTCACATTCTGCTAGAGAAGAAACGATAAAAATGATAAACCCCACTGGCCGACACCACAAATTCCACCCAAAAAACCATATATCCAGAGACGCATGACCATGGTGTTTGTTGCCATTCAAATAATACGAAGCCCTTAACTCTCTCGTTCAAATAGCTGAATGGACTTTCAGGCCAGTTATCTGGTAAGGTTTTGGCTTCATCCTGAACACCAGCGGTTCCGTCTCGTTGTTGAGCTTTTGAAAGTACGAGAGTTCATATCTTTGCCATAAAAAGTTTCGAGCGTGACCCTAATCCTTCTCCAAGTAGAAACTCTTGAATCACCATCCAAGACACGCCTATTTTTATATAGAAAAGAACCTAAAAATATGATGAGAGATAAAACTGAAGCCGTCCCAGCAATAAGAAAAAGGCCCCAAAAGCTGTCAAGGCCAATACTGTTGCTTGATAGATTTGAATTATCTTGGCAACTGCTCTCTTGACTAACCTTTCTTTTTCAATGCTCATTATCTTCTCTTCCTGAGAAACGTCATGTACGAGAGGTGAAAGTTTCGGAAGCACCTGTAAGCAAAAAAACGAAATCATGTGAAAAAAATCAAGTCCAAATAATAGACAAGTGTTATAATTTATTAGAGAGTAGTGATGAATAATTACTATGTGAAAAAACCATGGTTGAGAAAGAGAACTTGTGTCAACTTGATGTGAGGGAGGGCCACAAAAATCTTCATTAATTCGATGCTCAAGCACCCAAATGACAAAGCCAATGAAGACGAAGAAACAGGTTGTTGTAAGCCACAAGTTCCATGTCAAAGGCTTCAAGAAAACCCCATGTAGTTTTGCTCCTGGTGTCTATGATTAGCAAAACCATTACTACACCAGATTCTGTGTAGGGCGTTGTAAACTCCACGTAAACCCATTTGAAAAATTGGGATTCGGAGGGAGCATTGCTCAAGTCAACACCTAGGTCTGCAACACAGATGATCGATATATACAAGCTTAAAGAACATCACAATCAGTCAACTAAACTGAATTCTTCTAATTATAAGGTTTTTAAATACGGAATAATCTGAACAAACCGAGTTTCGTTGTGGTCAGTAATATACTTGGATTCTTGTGGACTGAAGTGCCAGAAAGTCAAGCTTCTAGTTTCAAAAATGCCTGATTTGCTCAGAAAGACATATGTACATACTCAAGACACCAAAATTCGTTTTCGCAAGCAACCGTCTTTTTAAACATGTCAATTTATACCCTAAATCCTAATAAGAGGCCGCAGCGCTTTATAAGAACTAATGAATTTTTAGCTTCTCTAATTTTTTTAAAACGTGTCAGTTAGTACCCTAAACCCTAATAAGAGGCCAGAGCTCTATACGAACTTCGATCATTAACTAGTCTGGGCCGGGCCATCATGTCCAGCCCGCCCTCATTTCGTATTGGGCACGCATTGATTAGGTGCAACCGAAAACTTAATTTGTGTGTGTCACAAGTCAACGTCCCCATGTATATGAAAACTGGCATGCATAAATCATAACACATATTATTGTTTCAATAAAATATAGAGAGATTATATTCACACATCTTAAATTACTTCTTTTACACTTTTTTAATTTTTTAATATTTTTCTATCAAGTGTTAGTGGTGTGTAGAAAATATTAAAAAATTAAAAAAGTGTAGAAGAAATAATTTGGAGTGTGTGAATATAGTCTCTCTAAAAGATATAAATGTATTGACTTGAGGTGTACATATAAAACAAATTAATTAACATAATATCCCAAAAGGTTATATACAATGCTACCCTATTAATCTTCCCCCTCCCAGTGTGTTGAAGATTCAACTAGCAAAGACCCAAACTTTAGCTACACTAACTTGACCAAAATCGACCTCACATATATATGAGTAATGCTATTCATATCATGTTTTTGTACCACATTTTCATACCATGTGGACAGCCACATCATTTGAATTAATCAAATTTTTAAATTTAGTTCATTATTTAATATTATATAAAAACATGATATGAATAGCATTACTCCAATATATACATGGGTGACTATATTATTATCATATAATAAATTTACAAACTTGTACATGTTAATTAATTATTGGTTTCCTGAGCTCCTTCAGGAGTATTTGGTATTTCACCAACAGGTGTTCCTTGCTCTCTGAAGAAATGTGAGTCTCGATCTGTGTCGTTTGAACAGCCTGATTCAGGGCTTGGCGGGCAGGTGGTGTTATTGTTTGGTGAAGCCTCAACAGCTGCAGCTCCAACATTAGAGGATGTTCCATCTCGAGCGCCACTCTTTCTAAAAGTATGAGAGCTGAGGTCTTTTTGGTCAAAGAATCTAAGCATGACCCTAATTCTTTTCCATCCCGAGGCGTCGGTTGTCATGAAAATGCGTCGATGCCTATAACAGAAGGAGGCTGCAAATATGATAAGAGTTGATAATGAAGAGACCCCGGCAATGAGGAAGAGACCCCAAAAGCTATCAAGGCCAAGACTGTTGGAATTAGAAATGGTCGGTTTTGTATCCGAACATGTGGTATCTGCTGTGAACCATTTGTTTTCAATGTCCTTCATCTCATCTCCCTCAGTCAAGTTGAGAATCGCCCTCGAAACATCTGACACAAGAGGTGAACCTTTTGGAAAGACCTGTACGGGAGGGACGTATATTATTAGACACACGAGTGGATTTGTAGTGTGTATTTTGTGTGTGCGTGCGCGTGTAAGGAACATATTTATAATACACAATATACAACAATAATGTGATTCATGTAGGTTTACTTGTGAGCGAAGTAAAGAGGGAGCGCTTACAAAACCAAAGCCATCAGTTTTGAATATGGGGCCAATCATGGTGTATTTAGAGCAATATTTTGCGAGAAAAAGCTTCATGTTGGGGGTTTCATCAATAGCAGCAGCAATACCTCCGTTTGCACTCCCGTTTGTTAAAAATTCATTACATTGTGCTGAAGAATTATAAGGCCTTAATTTGGATTGATGAACGCCATTTTGTAGCAGAAGTTCGCGGACGAAAGAACCGTTAATGTACCCGATATACTCCTCCTCCTTTATAAGAACGCTTAAATTCGTAAAAGTTGGCTGAAGTTGTTGAACTGTTAATAGAGAAGTTAGACTGGCCGTATAACTTTGAGTCAGTACCAGCACCACAAACACCCATACAATCACCACAAACCTTGCCAAGTTGCTAATCACCGTCTCACCTGTAGATTAATCAAAGTAAAAAAATGTGGATGCAAAAATAATTAATTGTTGAAATTTAAGTAGTGTATAAATATGGTTATGAAGTTGTATTGTAGTATTTACGGTGTGCAAAAACCATGGTCGAGAAGGAGAACCAAAAGCTCGTCCCGACTTGATGCAAGGGAGGCCCTCGAAATTCTTCGTTAATTCGGTGTTCAAGAACCCAAACCACAAAACCAATGAAGACAAAAAAGCAAGAACTTGTCAGCCAGAGGTCCCATGTCAAAGGCTTCAAGAAGATCCATGCATTTTTGCTCTTGCCGTCTTTCAATGGCACTACCATTACCACTCCTGATTCCGTGTATGGCAATGTGAAGTCCACATACAAAGACCTGTTTGCTCTAATTGTTGTGTCCGCAGCCAACGCGTCGAAATTCTGTGACATAAAACATGATAATATATCACATCACCAAATTATGAGTACTGCAAATGATCATGAAAATTGAAAAGAGTGAAGAAAATCACGTTCATATTAATTTCACATACCCCAAGAAAAACTTGATCGACCAAATCATTATAAGTGCCAGCACTTGTACCATCAGGCTTTGCGAAGGGAATGAAGTGATAAGAAACAGCATATGGCAATTTTCGCATTGCAGCATCAAAGACGTCGATACAGAACCCGGAAACTTCGGTTGTATTGTTGGTAGGATCAGGTACCACCCTCACAAACTCAGCAAAACCATCAATTACAGGAACTCCTACTCTCAACCTTTTGCCATATGTCGGGTTCTCCCATCCCTTGGGAACCGAGGTAGAATCTCCTGGCCATAAAATAGGTCCCAGACTCGATTTAGAAGTTGAATATGTAGTATTTTCTGCGTTTGTGAAATTCAAGTTTTTCACAAGTCCACTCTGTGGTGTCCAAAACCCAATTCTTCTTGCTGCATGACCAATAACATTCACCATTTCAAAGATGGAAGGTTGTAATTGCCCATCAACAAAACTGAACTTCCCAGCGAGGCCTATAAATTTAGTACTTGCCAAGGACTTGCGAAGTTCTGGACCATTTTGAGAGAGCCCCAAAGCTTCAAGATCAGTTGAAGAGTTGGTGGAACCATTCATCTTTTCGAAGCCAAAGTTGCTAGTCCCGACATTTTCAACTGCCATGGCTAATGCAAAAGCAGCATCGTAAGCCCGGAGTGCAGGAACATCTAGTTCAGCATCAATTATGCTTGGGTTTTCCTTTTGCAATTTCTTTTTCCATCGAACTCTAAAATCCTTAAGCTCCACCGTTTGGGGCACATAAGTCCTCACGCCCAATGCACCTTCCATTGAATAAAGGACCGAAGAACTCATTGCAGTTATACGATTGGTTAGCCCACCAGTCATGATCCAAACATAGCCTTCATCCATCATTCCCATCTCTTGCGCCTTGGCGAAAAGGCGATTACCAAGAGAGGGCAACATGTGCACAATGAAAACTCTAGTTTGCATCGCCATTAACTTGTAAAGCTCTTCCACAATTTGATCATCACTGGCCCCTGGAGGTATGACACTTCGATATGGGATACGAGCTTCAACTTCTTGCAAGGCATCGGCCAAGTAAGGTATTACTCCCTCACCGAATTCGTTGTCCACATAGATTGGCACCGCTTCTCTCCATCCAAAGGCCCCGATGATAGCACTTATAGCTTTGACTTGAGAGGAATCACTTTGCACAGCTCGGAAAAAATATTGACTCCGAATTGAAGTGAGGGAAGGACTTGTAGCTGAAAATGACATTATGGGCACATGGGCTTTCTCTCCAAGATCAATTACAAAGTTGGCTTGCATCGATGATTTCGGTCCTAAGATTGCTTGCACTTGAAGATTCTTTATCAGGTCTAAAGCTATTTTTCAATAAATAAAAAAAAGCACAAGTTACAGTTTTTCTTCTTTTCAAATAAAAATAGTCTTATCAGATAAAAAGCTATATACGTATATATGGGAGTCAAAATTAAATTGCAAAATTTAAATGAAACCACAAGATGAGAGAGAGAGAGAGGGAGAGGGAGGGCGAGAGAGAGAGAGAGACAGTGAGTGAGAAGTAGAGGGAGAGAAACCTGCAGCAGCTGCATCGACAACGTCTTCTCTCGAGTCTCTAATGCTCAAGGCCAGCCTAGTTGAAGAGGAAGCACGGGAGGTATAAAAGTCGGAGAGGGCCATTTCGATGCAGCTCAACCAAACTTTTGTACTTGGTGAATCAAGGTCATCAAGAACCACACCAACTTTCACTGGGATTGTTGTGTTCTGTGACTTCTGTCCCATGACCAGGGAAAGATTAATGCTTAAAGAAATAAGCAAGAAAAAAGAACAAACCAGGTTGGTTCGTGTCCTCCTCTTCATGTTGGTATGCCTTTTTCAAGCTCCGGTTGTGTTATTCAACAGAAATAAACATATGTATATATATAGAATGGAAGGATTGCAGACCAATATAAATCTGTCAAGATATTAAAAGAAATAAACCCTTCGATTGGCAAGTTTCCGTTTACCTTGACCAAATCAAAGTGCTACACGTGATGTTGAATGAAACCATACATTACCAAATCAAAAGATTCCAATGAAGTCGATCGACAAAGACCGAAAGATACAGAAGAGTAATTATGTTAATTTGTTTTCTTCATCCCTCGGATCTTTCTGGAAGATTAGTACTTAGCAAGAGGTTAAGCAACCGGTCTGGACTGATTAGTCAGTTTTGACTTTTAGCTAGATCAAGATGCTTTCAGGAAATTTACAACCGTGTGGTCCACCAAAATGTACATATTTGATTTATATGCTCAACCGTTGACCCATAAATCAAATCATATGCTGCCTGTCCAAGTAATACCTGACTTGTTATTTCAATGTTTTCTGTTTCTTTCAATTCTTCCGTGACCGGTATAAAATTCGTGACACATCATAATAGGTATAATATTCGATGAACTTATTGGAGGAAAAAATTATAAACTCATATATAGTTGTAGCAGAGTTGGAATATGCTTAAGAAAATGAGTATTGGATTTCCATTCTTTTTCTTTATTCTCAGGAAAAAGAGAATTCGAACTTAGAGCATCTTCTAATATTGGAAAAATAAGTAATTAAGAAAAATATTGCTACTATGGGAGATGCATCAACTCGGGCTGTTAATTTATCTACTCATGTTTTGGCCTCATCACTAATCACTACTCATACATCAACTCAAGCAGTAAAAAATTTGAAGATTTAAGAGCCGGCCGGCATGACAAATATAACATCATGGCCTGATGGTCAAATAAGGAATCAAAATTAAAATAAGTAGTTTTTCCATGTAATTTCCACTTTAACAACCAAAATCTTCTAAAATATCTAATTATCGATGTGTTAAAAATTATTGAGAAGCTGAAATAGAAATATAGAAATGGAAATTTTATTTAAACTCATGTAACTTCTTTTTACACTCAATTTAAATTTTTAATATAAATTGTCCTTTTTATCATATTGCATAATTACCATCAAGTAAAAAAATGAAATTAATAACAAAACCAAAATTTATCAATAACCCCACACGCTATAATTAAATCTTACCATCACTCATCATTTATCATCCGTTCATTCTAGTTAAAACCCAAATCGCTTTTATAGAGGAAAACAAGTTTTATTTTTTTATCGATGGATGATGATTTTAAAGTTTTGAATTCTCCAACCAAAGTATGACTCGATTTATGAAAACTTTTTATCCGTCTGATTTTTTTTTTTTAGAATGTTGAAAATGAGTATTTGAGTTTCAACTTTTTCTTTTTCGTCAATCCAGGCTAGTTTGTAGGGGTGGGCACAAAAACCACCGAACCGGAAAACCGAATCGAACCGTGACAAAAAAACCGTAAAAAACCGTGTTGACCAAAAAGGTCAAAACCAGAACAAAAACCGAACCGAACCGTTTCAAACGGTTCCGGTTCCGGTTTGGAAATATTAAGAACCCAAGGAACTGAACCTAACCGCTTTTAATATAAATTATTATTTTTATATAAATAAGACATTTTTTTCAAGAAGATCATGTGCATAAGCCTAATATTTTTCTTCACCTCTCTTCCCCTCCTTTGTTGTTTTATCACTTTTCTCCGCCTCCATTATTTTTCTTCATTCTTTTCCAGTATGTTATGCATTATGTACACTTTAGTTTTAGTTTAAAATCTATACTTTGGTCTTGATATGAGCCTTTTTATCTTTTGATTTATATTTATATGCACACTTACTATCAACCGGTCACAAATCTTGTAGATTTAGTAGTGAAAAAATTGTGGTTGAAATATGTGTTCGATATTATAAGTAAAAAAAATAGAAAAAATATATATATATATATATATAATTTTGGTTAGAACCGTAAACCGGCATGAACTGAACCGGAACCGCTATGAACCGAACCGTACGGTTTTAGTAAAAATTTATGTGAAACCGGACCAAACCGAACCGTTGAAATTTTTTGATTTCGGTTCCGTTTTGAACCAGACCGTGCCCACCCCTACTAGTTTGTCCTCCTATACCAAACCCTTTCACTTCAACTTCATTTTACATTTATTGCCGTTCTGATTGACATTTGTTCTCTTTCTAATTAATTGCTTGGGGTAGTGCATGTTAGTGAGTACAGGTTAGATGAATTTCTTTCATCAAATAAAATTAAATAATTGCAGCAAAAAACACAAATAAATAAAATACAGCAGCCATGGAAAATGTTATAATGTTCTATGGAGCTCCAGTAGAAATTTGAAATTTTACCAAAAAAATCAAATAAGATGTAGTGAAGCTAAAAATTGCAGAGAAAATTTTGAAAAAAAAAAAAGCTCTGTTTCTAAAGAGCTCAAGCTGGAAGGGGAGACAAAGGACTCAGATGATTTTTTACTTTCGAGTTTCTTTAAGATTCTATTTTATAATGGGTGTAAAGATAAAATGCATTTTAATTGGGTTTGGGAGAGTACTTTAGATAATAAATTTGATTTTAAAGAGATATTAATTCTTTAATTAAAAGAAATATAAGTTTAGATAGTAATTTAAGTATAAAAAATAGATTAGATGAGTTCAAATAAAATTTCTCGTAAGGAAATCTTCAACGGAAAGCAATCAACTGCGGAATCTGGACTTTTTTTGGTAATAGGAATCTGGACTTTGGACTTTGGACTTTGAAGAAGAAAGCACAATAATATTCCAGTGTTTGAAGTTTGAACTTTGAAGAGGAGTTCGGGAACATTAAAGAGTAAAGTCATGGAAACAGTAATTAGTCTATGGCTCTATCATATACTTGTTTTTATAAGACATTAACTATTTTACGTGTAGTTGGAACTTGGAAGTACTCCAGTCCAGTTGCCTCCTCCCTCCTACCGGAGACATTTTAAAAGATACAACCTTCTGAAATGAGGTCAGAATTGGGGAAGGTGGCAAATGGCAATGGTGTGCTTGACTCGCACTACAAAATTAGGGTCTTAAAATTAAGGTACTTTTCAGTTGCTGAGGATCACTCGATTATAATAAAAACTTTTTTTTTTAATTAACAGAAGTCTTTTTTTTTTGGGAATTTTAACAAAAAGCTCCCGGTACTGTTCACTTTAATGAAAAACCACATATTTACACTAAAAAGTCAATACTGGTACTATTCACTTTACCCTTTATTTTGTCCTTATCGTTAAAACACAAAGTTTTCAAGTCTTTTTCATTAGTTTTCCTTTTTTTTTTCTATTAAAAAAAAAGAGGTAATTTATTTGACGTAACAAAATAATCATAAGGTAATTTACTTAACGAAACAAAATAATCTCAATCATATGATTGGATCATTTGAAATTTTGTGCTTTTAGGTATAGAGTAGTTGTCACACGCTTACATTTGTGGCAATTTTCTTGTTTGTATTTTATTTTTCTAAAATAAAAAGTCTGTAACCACTTTTCTTATGTGGGCTACGTTTGTCTTCTAATTTATTTTTGTTTTTAAATAGAAAGTGAGAGGAAGAAGGGATATCTAGGCAACTTTAAAGGTGGCTAGTATGTTAATTTGTTGTTTATATCATAATTAAGAGGAATTTACTATTCATCTTTTCTTTGGTTGTCTGATATCTAGGCAGCTTTGGAGATGGCTAGCATATCAATTTGGTACCTATTTATCTTTTTCAAATTCTCTAGCTGCTTTTTGGGATGCCTATGTACGTAAGCCTTTTTCTAAACAGTTACACAATCTCTGGATTTTTGCAGGTCTTTCTACTATTTTGGCTATTTGGAAAACTCGAAATAAGTTTATTTTTTAGGGTCGCCCAATCTATTTTTGTCGTCTTTGCATGTATATTAATTCTAGATCATTCATGGTGGGAAGTTTATTCGTAGTTATTCTCAAGGTTTTGACACTCATATCATTTTTTCTTTGGGAGATCCAACCTATCCCTCACAAGGCACCAACTATTCTTCATGTGCTTTGGTCTTCTCCTTGGTTTCCTTAGATTAAACTTAATACATATGGTTTGTCCAAAGGAAATTCCAATCCTGCAGCTTGTGAATGAGTTTTCAGGGATTGTCATGGTCAATTTCTTGGTGGCTTCTACCAAGAGATTGGTCATCACAACTCTTTCTTTGCAGAATTATCAGCAATTATTATTGGTATAGAGTTTGCATATCAGCGAGGTTGGCATTACCTTTGGTTGGAAAGTGACTCTTCTAGTGTACTTTTTGCTATCCAATCAATTGATTTTGATCCTCCTTGGCCTCTTTGTTCACAATGGTCTATTTGTTTGGATCACATTCGGAAAATGACTTTCTACGCCTCTCACATATATCTCAAAGGAAATGTTGTTGCGGACAATTTTGCTAACATGGGCTTGTCTTCTCCAACTTTAGTATGTCACGATTCCCCTCCTTTGGTTGCTAGTGCTGCTTTACTATGTTGGCTTTCCTGGTTGCCACTTCTCAAATTAATCTGCATATCGGCATACAGGTTTGACTCACTTTCTTGTTTTTTTTCTTAAACTTGTGATGTTGCTTAATCTGCTTTGCAGGTTTCGACTTTTACGTTTGGTTTTAGAAGGGTTAGGTTTCATGTCTCTCCTCTTTTTCTCGTATCTTTATTGTTTTCATTTCTAGAATGGTAAGGTTTATGTCCCCCCTTCTTTTTCATGTACTTTTTATCCATTTTTCTTGTATTATGAGGGGTTAGGTTTATGTCCCCCCTGACAAGGTGTAATTTCTTTTTCGTTATCAATAAAAAATATAATTTAAAAAAATGTGGTATTGGAGAGAGAGAGAAAAAAAAAGTTTTGTTTTTTATTAATTTGTTAAACAAAATATTATTTTGTGAAATTACGTTACTGTCCTTAATTTTGTTGTTGTAATAAAAGACTAAGTAGTCTTTTCACCCTCTTTGGTGACAAAAAGATTTCTATTAATATGTAGTTTAGCTATATTATTTACTACTCTAATGTGGTTGCTTTAATTTATTATTTTTAACAAATGATATTATCTAATTAAGGGAAAGAGGGTGGATTAGTCTTACAATGGACTAACAATAATAATGTGATTCAAATTCACCTTTAACAAAAATCAAATATAAGACCTCTCACTTACAAATGAAGAAGAAGAATATTAGACCGTAGTACTAAAAGACGTTTTAATTTACTATTTTATATATGGAGATTAATGATATTAATACAAAAATTGTTTTTGCTGATCTATGCTTGGAAATGAAATGATCATCACGGATGTTGAAATATGAAGAAAAAAAAAAGTCAAAACTATGAAATTATATATTGACTCAAACTATATGCGATTGACAATAATCAAACTATTTGCGAATATAAAAAAAACAGATATTGACAAAAAGTTACAAAATAATTTGTACAATATCAAGGAACTTGTCAAAGCATTTTTCAATTAGTTATCAAATTTACGAAATCACTTATTTGAATGCAGTTTAATAGTAGATAGAGTGTTGAGTTTTTATCCATATATTCCGAGTTCGAACCCCCTTCCTCTCACACAAAAATTATTGTAATGGTTTCGAATCACTCCCCTTCCCCTTAATAATAATAAGTTTATTTAAATAAAAAAAAAAACAAACAACAACAACAAAAGGAAATGACTTATTGATTGGTAATATCAAGTGATATCTGAATGTCACGCTAAAAGTTAGTCACCACAGGAAACTCTATCCAAAGTTCAATTGATAAGTAGAGGTGTTTATTTTGGGTGATTGTGCAGATTTAGTCTCTAAACTATCACCTCAGTGAAAACTAGGTCCCTAAATTATTTTTTCAGTAAAATAAATTTCTATATTCATTACAATTGCTAATTTCACCCTTACTATTATATTCAAAGCTATTTTATCCAATTTTTTGTCAATTTAAATCACTTGACATACTTTAGAGTGTAATACCGTCATTTTCTCGCCTATAAACCCTTAACATTTCATATAGGTTGAGAATCTAACGTTTAATTTACTCTCCAAAGTTAACGTACACTATTTCTTATGTAAAACTACCAATTTATCCTCTAAAGTTAACTCTATACACTATTTCTTTATGAAAAACTATCAATCTACCCTCCAATATGTATTATAATCAAGTAATGTAACTTAAATTGACGAAAAATTAAATATTGTAGTTTCAAATATAATATTAGAAATGTAATTGGTAGATTTTTATAATTCAATACCTTATTTTTCTAAAGAAAAAAAATTAATTTAAAGACCTAATTTTCAATAATTCATTAACTAAATTGACAGTTGCCATTTTGCAGCTCGTACAGTTTAGGGTTTAAGCCTTTACGGCCTTCCCCACCCCTATAATTATCAAGAAAAAAAAAACAAATATAAGAAATTAAGTAGAAAATGGTGATACAAATTCCAATCAAATAAACTATACAAGAGAACTAAGTTTGCTTCGGAACCCACGTCACGGAGTTAGAAGGATTTCTCCTGGCTGTCGCGGAACTGTGTCGGAAGTTTGAGCCTCGGACCTGTTCTGTTCACCCATGCGTGGGTGAGCTCCTTCAGCTGTAATCAGTATTTCTGGGTGGTCTGAATGGCCTGAGGCAGGGCTTGGTGGGCAGGTGCTGTAACTGTTTGGTAAATCCTCGACAGCCGTAGCTCCAAAATTGTAGGTTTCTCCATCTCGGGAGCCACTACTCTTTCTAAAAGTATGGGAGCTAAGGTCTCTTTGGTCAAAAGTTCTAAGCATAACCATAAATCTTCTCCACACGAGTCACCTCTTGTCGCGATGAAGATATGCCAATGCCTATTAAAAAAAGAGAGTGCAAATATGAGAAGAGCTAAAGATGCGGAGACCCCGACAATGAGGAAGAGACTCCAAAAGCTATCGAGTCCAAGACTGTTGGAATCGGAGATGGTGGGTGATGTATCTGGACATGTGCCTTCCGGCGCGAACCATTTGTTTTCAGCATCTGTTGTATCATTTCCCTCATTCACGACCAGGATCGCCCTTGAAACATCTGGCACAAGAGGTGAACCTTTGGGGAAGACCTATATAGGTTTGCACCCCAATAAAAATAAAAAATAAAATAAATAAATAAAGAAAAGGAAACCATATGACGAACATTAGAATGATAAAACTATCTCGAACTCGCTCTTGTACTGCGTAGATTTGGTACCAAATCGCTAATAGAGGTGAGACTCAATGATGCTAAACTTGAATCCTACCCGTATTAGTAATTCGGTACACAATGTATAAGCAGGTGACACAATACTTCTGAGAGAAGTAAAGAGAGAGCTCTTACAAAGCCAAAGCCATCAGTTCTGAAAATTGGGCCAATCTTGGTGTATTTCTTGCAATATTTTGCAAGAAACAGCCTAATGTTGGGGGTTTCATCGATAGCAGCAGCAATACCGCCTTTGGCACTCCCATTTGTCAAAAATACGTCACATTCTTCCCTAGACGTATAAGGCCGTAACTTGGAGGGATCAACACCCCGCTCTATCAAAAGGTCGCGGACGAAAGAGTTCTCCTTGTACCCAATATACTCCTTATTGTTTATAAGATCGAGTATATTCGTAAAAGTTGGCTGAAGTTCTTGAGATGTTAACAATGAAGTTAGACTCGCCGTGTAACTTTGCGTTAGTATCAGCACTACAAACATCCAAACAATCTCCAAAGACCTTGCCAAGTTGCCAATCACCCTCTCTCCTGTAAATTGATGAAGTAGAACATGATGATACAACAATTAATTGTTGAATTTTATACAACGATTAATTGTTGAATTTTAAGTATAACTATGAAATCTTTCAAGGTTGTGCTAGCTAGTACTTACGCTGTGCAAAAACCATGGTTGAGAAGGAGAACCAAAAGACCGTGCCAACTTGATGAGCAGGAGGACCGCGAAATTCATCATTGATACGGTGTTCAAGAACCCACACCACTGAACCAACGAAGACGAAAAAGAAAGCACTTGTCAACCAAAGATTCAGTGTCAAAGGCTTTAAGAAAATCCATGCACTTTTGCTCTTTTTATCTTTCATTGGCACTACCATCACTACCCCTGATTCTGTGTATGGCAAGGTAAAGTCCACATACAAGGACCGGTTTGCTCTAATTGTTGCATCTGCTGCCACTGCATCGAAATTCTGTCACAGATTATTAGTATTACAACTAATGATAATTGTTAAACAAAGTGAACTCCACACTAGTTTCTAGTACTACGTACCCCAAGAAATACTTGATGCACCAAATCATCGTAAGTGCCAGCACTTTTACCATCTGGATTGGCGAAGGGAATGAAATCATAGGCAACATTGTACTTTAATTTGCCCATTGCAGCATTGAAGATGTCAATGACGTACCCAGCAACAAGAGTCGTATTAGTGCTAGGGTCATGTACTACATTTACAAATTGAGGATAGCCATTCTCCACAGGAACTCCTACTCTCAATCTTTTGCCGTTCGTCTGGATATCCCATCCCTTAGGAACTGAGGTAGAATCTCCGGGCCATATAATAGGTCCAACATTGGATTTAGAAGTTGAATAAGGACCACTTGTGTTTGTCAAGTTCAATTTTTTCATAAGTCCACTCTGTGGTGTCCAAAACCCAATTGTTGTTGCATCACCATACACATTTACCATTTCAAAGACGGATGCTTGTAATTGCCCATCAACAAAACTGAAATCCCCACTACGGCCTCTAAATTTAGTACCTGACAAGGATTTGCAAAGCTCTGGACCATTTTGGGAGATCCCAATTGTTTCAAGATCATTTGATGAGTTGATGGAAGCATTAGCCTTTTCATAGCCAAAGTTTTTAGTCCCAACATTTTCAACCGCCATGGCTAATGCAAAAGCAGAATCATAAGCCCAGCGTGCAAAAACGTCTAATTCAGCGTCGATAATTGTTGGATTCTTCTTTTGGAATTGCCTTTGCCATCGATTTCTAAAATCGACATATTCTTCTGTTCTGGGCACATAAGTCCTCACACCCAGTGCACCTCGCATTGAATTGATGACTGAAGCATTTGTTGAACTCAAAAGATTGGTTAACCCATTGGTCATTATCCAAACATACCCTTCATCCATCATTCCCTTCTCTCGTGCCTTGGCAAAAAGGCGAGAGCCAAGAGTGGGCAACATGTGCACAATGAAGACTCTAGTCTGCATAATCATTAGCTTGGAGAGCTCTGCATCAAGCTGGTCCTCAGTGGCTTCTGGAGGTATAACACTTCGATATGGGACACGAGCTTCAACTTTTTGCAAGGCATCTACCAAGTAAGGTATTATTCCCTCGCCATACTCGTTGTCTACATAGATGGGCACAGCTTCTCTCCATCCAAAGGCTTGGATGACAGAACACTGGAGTGACCATCACATGTCATTATACCATTGGAGGGACGATTGAATTTTTTTTTCTCCATTTGTATAATAAGGATGTCCCTATTATACAAAATTTAAGGGAAATGCTAGGCAAACTAAATTTGTAGACAAAATTTTATAAACTAAATGACATGAAAGTTGATGATTGAATTATTACTTAAAATTTAATAAACATGGTCGTTTATGTTGGTAACACATCATTTAATTTGTAAATTTAATCAATAAATTTAGCCTTCCTAGCACTTTCCTAAAATTTATGACGTTGGGAACAAAAATGTCATTAAAGGATATCCTTTTGATGACGTTTTTGTTCTAAACGACATAAGTTTTACATCATTAAAAGACAGTTTTCTTGTAGTGTAAGTGAGACCACACCTTTAAAAATTTAACCCCATTTTCATAAAAAATAAAGCTAATTTTGTCTTCTTCTCTATTTTTCTCTTTACTTGTTGCATTGATAATTTAATACTCATTCATGTTAACAAAAGTACGCAACTCAATATGAATATAAACATGAGATCGGGAGTAAGCAAACAAAGAAGGGGCAGGAAAACTTAATAACTCAACTAGAATTTTGTAAATATTTCAACAGGATTAATATATATACTAAATTTTCAACTTGGAAAAGGGTGAGAGAGGGTATGTACCCCCTTTACTTATACTTTCTCAAGCTCTAAACACATGACAATATTCTGAATACACCTCAAAATTATTTTCGGCATACATACGCAACATTACTTAATATCTTTTTTTGGTTGTGAAACCAATATTTATTTTTAATTAACTAGCCGTAGTACTAACACATAACCTATCTAGGGATGGGCAACGGTTATGGCGGACGGGTAACCGTGGTTATTTACCCATAACCGTTTACCCGTTGAGTAATTGCCTAAACGGTTATACTCATACCCATAACCGTTTATAAACGGTTAACCATATCCATAACCGCATACTCATTTAACCGTAACCGTTTAATACCCGTTTACCCATTTATCCTTTTTAACCCGTTTATCATTTTTTTTACCATTTTCCCTTTTCACCCGTCTACATGTTTTTTAACAACTTGAAAAAAAAATTATGACAAATTTTTTTTGACAATTAAACACCGTTATAGGTACATTCATCATACATTTCCGTATTTTAAATTTTTAAGTCCTTATATCATTCCAATAATTGAAATAATTGTTTACGGACGATATTTCTAACTGTTACCAATGAAGGTAATATAATATTTGCTAAGTATTCTTGGGTTACGAAAACTGTTTAGAAGACAATATTCTTGAGTTATTTAACCCATAATGTAAAATATTAACATAATATATATAATGATCTACATTATATTATAATTAGCTATATAAACCATACACTATAGTCAATAGCATTGATCTAAATTTTGTCGGATAGAGAACATGGTTAATGTTAATTTTACATATATAAAATAAATGGGTAAACAGTTATTCGTTTATAACCGCGGTTAATACCTATAACCACTCATTTAAATTTCACGGGTAAACGGTTATACCCATAACTGTTTATTTATCTAAACGGTTACCCATAATCGTAATCATAAAGTTTAAATGGGCGGGTAACCGCTGTTATCCATAACCGCGGGTATTTTGCCTATCCCTAGTCGTATGCTTCAAAATAAAATTATATGACTAATAATTTGTACATATAAATATATCATGTAAAACCGTGATGACTATGTCTCGGCACATAAGCATATATATGTTACCGACATAATCAATATGGACTTGTAATTAGCATAGTGTAAAAAATAAAACGATGCATGTTAGCTAGTGCCAAACAGTGTGTGGCTTGCCGAAAAGGTTTTATGCTTGGTATGCAGGCTTGTATTAAAAAGTGAAGGTTTCCAAAAAAAAAAAAAAAGGAAAAATGTGGAGTAATAGAAATATAAGTTACGGAGCAAATCATATAGGTTTTATGCTACATAAATTATGTACTATAGTCAATAACATTGATATAAGTTTTGTCCGATAGAAAACACGATTTATGTTTATTTTACATATATAAAATAAATAGGTAAACGGTTACCTGTTTATAACTGCGGTTAATACCCATAACCGCCCATTTAAATTTTGCGGGTAAACGGTTATAACCATAACCATTTATTTATTTAAACGGTTACTCATAACCGTAACTATTTAATTTAAATAGGCGGGTAACCGCGGTTACCCATAACCAATGGGTATTTGTCCATCCCTAAACCTATCCACTTTGTTTATGTGTATAAGTAGTATTACAATTGTATCTGTTGGTGATCTTTAATTAGCAATGGTTCTCCTAATAAATGTTAGAACCAAACACGGATATCAAAGAACTTTGTAAGTGCAAAGTACGCTTGTAAGCTAGGAGAATTCTTATTGAATTGAAATAACAATTAAGGCTATTAAATAGCCTTACATCAAAACAGGAATGGGAATAATAGCCCACGATTTTACAGGACCTAGAATCGTGGTAGGTGACCAAGTCATAAATAGAAAACAAACTTGTCCCTCAAATATAGGAGGGTTATTAGCACGATTTGGAATAAAACCCTAAAAACAAGGAACCCTATCAACTAGGAAATCCCAACAACTTCAACAATAAATCATTGGCAACCAGCAGGTGCAAATCCAACCCTTCCACCAGCAACGTCATACACTACCTGCAACCTCTTCTGCTGAACGTTCCCAATAATCCCAAACATCCTATCATCTTTGTTTCCGGCAAACGCCAAGCAAAACTGCGAAGCACTTTGCGGGAATAATATCCCCGTTGCGTCCACGTCTACCGTAACCCCATTGCCAAACACAAACCCTATCGTTGGAAGGGTTATCGTTTTGAATCCACTAAAGTCATAACACGTGTCCAGCAGGGAAATCATCGACTTAGCAGTTGGGTACCTCTTCATCGCTTCTCGAAATGCGTCCCGCAGCGCTGTGTACGCTGTGGCGGGGAGGCGCGTGATGACCGTCCCCGAGTCGATGATTGTCCCTGAAGTCGAAAATACTGAAGCCGAAATTGGCAGTTGACTCCCACCGATGTTGATGCCGACCAGTCCGAGGCCATAATACGACGCGCCTTGAGATAATGTGGTGAGCGGCGTGAACTTGACGGCGTTACCTGTGTCGGAGTTGCCTAAGCTGAGGTAACCGGTGGAGCTTGAAGTGGAGGGGAGGCAGTAGGAGAAGAATCTGTTGTACTTCTGAGCGGTTTGTTCAACGAGGGAGATCTTGCTTCGACCGAGACCGAGCAAACCGGCGATGCCCTTAAATAAGCCTTGGTTATTCTGGCCGCAGCCGAAGAGGAAACCATTAAAAACATCCGTTGAAGTCAAAGTTAACTTCTCGCTGGCAAAGAAGCCGACTGTGAAGGAGCCGTCTCCATACCCTTGGCCGTAAATACAGGTGGAGGCGGAACAATTGCTAGGGACATGGGAGGCTGCGAGTTTGATGGTATTGAAGGGTTAGGGTTGGCTAACTCAATACCAAGTGAATCGGTGATAAGTTTACAAACTTAACACACCTTGTCTTTCACACTCTCAATTCTCTCGGACAAACAAGTGAAGGGAGGATAGAAAATAACAAGTTTGCACACAACACTCTTTGATTGATAAATGAAAGAAAGTAACATAAAATCACAAGACCAACTGAAGCTTACTAGCTTCTGTGAAATCAAGACAGAAGAAGAATACAATCTGAAACAACAACTGGGATACTTCCCCTTCGAATACACTCACTTAGTTAAAACCCTAACATAATAACCTACTTATACAATGCAAGAAAAAAAAACACTTAATCATGGCAGCTAGCACATGCTAGCTGCTGTCCATCTTCTTCACATGGTCCGATGCCTTTATCCCTTACACATGTATCAGATATGGATATAAACACATTGCAGCTTTCCAGCTTGTAACACACAGCTGAGATTAACAATCACATGGCAACAGATTGCTGCCATGAAGTTCACTTTCGGCTGACACAAAGGAATGAGCATATTTCTATGATAAGTGTGGAAATACTTGAGTGAAGTACAGGCTGGCAGTATGGAGAATGTTTTTATTTGAATATCCAACACTCCCCTTCAAATCAAAACACCTTCATTCCTAGCATTTCACGCATCACTCGGAATGAATCAATTGGCAGTGCCTTTGTGAAGATGTTAGCTGCTTGTTCCTTTGTGTGACAATAGACAAGCTCAATTGTCTTTTGCTTTACATGATCTCTTAGAAAATGGAACCTAGTATCAATGTGCTTGCTCCTTCCATGTTGAACTGGATTCTTTGCAAGTTTAATTGCAGATACATTATCCACATGAATCAAGGTCGATTCCTCTTGTGAATGACACACTGATTTCAACAGATTCCTTAACCATATTGCCTCACACACGGTTGAGGCTACAGCTACATATTCGGCTTCACATGAAGACAAGGCAACGATTGATTGCTTCTTTGAAGACCATGAGAAGGCTGTTGAACCTAGGAAGAACACATAGCCAGTTGTGCTTTTCCTTTCATCTTGATCACCTCCCCAATCACTATCCGAATAGCCATATAATTTTGCATCTTCACCAAGATTATAAAATAAACCAAAGTTTAGTGTACCTTTTATGTACCTCAGAATCCTCTTGACAGCAAGCCAGTGAGACTCCCTTGGTGTTTCCATGTATCGACTAACAAGTCCAACACCATACACTATATCCGGTCTTGTCATTGTGAGATACCTTAGGCTTCCAACTAGGCCCTTGTATACGGTTGAGTTTACAAACTCACCTTCTCCTTCTCTGGACAACTTCAATCCAGTTGCAACTGGAGTATTAACAGTGTTACAATTGTCCATATTGAACTTCTTCAATATGTCTCTCATGTACCTTTGTTGAGAGATGAAAATGCCCTCACTTTCTTGCTTCACTTCTATGCCAAGGAAGTATGACATTAAGCCAATGTCAGTCATTTCGAACTCACTGAACATGGACTGCTTGAACTCATTGAACATTCCCTCATTGTTTCCTGTAAACAATAGATCATCTACATAGAGACATATGATTAACAACTCTCCTTTCTCACCTTTCTTCATATAAACCGAATGCTCATATGGACATTTCTGAAATCCATTGTGGTGAAGGTAGTTGTCAATCCTTGAGTTCCAAGCTCGTGGAGCTTGCTTGAGGCCATACAAAGCTTTCTTCAAGTGATAGACTTTATCTTCTTCCCCTTGATTTTGAAAACCCTCCGGTTGTTCTACATATACTTCTTCTTCAAGCAATCCATTTAGGAAGGCTGACTTGACATCTAATTGATAAATTTTCCACTTATGATGTGCTGCAAGGGAAATTAACAATCTTACCGTGTCAAGTCTTGCAACTGGAGCAAAGACTTCATCATAATCTATTCCATGCTTCTGTTTGTAGCCCTTTGCCACAAGTCTCGATTTGTACCGATCCACACTTCCATCTGCAGTGCGCTTGATCTTGTACACCCACTTGACACCAATGGCCTTCTGATTTGGTGGGAGCTTTGTCAACTCCCAAGTGTCATTCTTCTCGATGGCATGGATCTCTTCTTCCATGGCTTTCTTCCAATGGACCTCTTTCACAACTTCATTAATTGAAAGGGGTACATGGTCTGCATATAGACAAAATAGGTTTGTCTCTTCTCCCTCTTCTTGTCCATAAATTTCTGTGAGACTCCTTAGTCTCACTGGAGTTGATGAACTGCCTTCCTCACTGGATGTAGGGCCACTCCTTGCATTTCTGTGCACTGGAGTTGTTGTGCTTGGTTGAGCAGGTTGTTGCTCGACAGTTGGTACAATTTCTGGTTCTTCAAAATCAGTGGAAACAAGTTTCTCCTTACTAACCTCTTTGTTGTTCCACTTCCATGTCTCTTCTTCACTGAAGATGACATCTCTACTAACCACTAGTTTGCTAGTTAGTGGATTGTAGAGCTTGTATGCCTTGGACTCTTCACTATAGCCTATAAACACACATTTCTCACCTCGATCATCAAGCTTCCTTCTTTTGGCTTCTGGAACTTGAGCATATGCTACACATCCAAAGATTTTTAGGTGTGCAACATTCGGCTTGTGTCCACTCCAAGCCTCTTGTGGTGTCATCCTCTTGACACTCTTTGTTGGACATCGATTCAACAAGTAAATCGAACAAGCAACAGCTTCTGCCCACAATTCTTTTGGCAGGTTCTTCTCCTTAAGCATGGACCTTGTCATGTCAAGGATGGTTCGATTTTTCCTCTCGGCTATACCATTTTGCTGTGGTGTATAGGCAGCTGTCATTTGGTGCTTAATCCCTTGCTCCTTGCAGTATGCTTGGAAAGCATTGGAGGTGTACTCTCCACCTCTATCTGATCTCACAGTCACAAGCTTGTGATTGCTTTCAGTTTCTGTGAATGCTTTGAACTCCTTGAAAATTTTAAGGGCAGCTGACTTCTCCTTGAGAAAATAGACCCAAGTCTTTCTACTAAAATCATCAATAAAGGTAATGAAGTATCTATTACCTCCATAGGACATAGGGTCCAAAGGACCACATATATCCGTGTGCACCAACTGCAATGGTGCCTTAGCTCTCCATGCATTGCCAACAGGAAATGGCAACCTTGCTTGCTTGCCAAGTACACAGCCTTCACACACTTGGTGATTGGTTTCAATCTGAGGTAGTCCACGCACCATGCTTCCACTTGACAGCAATTTTAGACCATTGAAATGAAGATGGCCAAAACGAAGATGCCATCTCCACGACTCATTTTCAATCTCACCAATGTTGCAACTGCCAATCTTTGTGTTCAATCTCAGTGGGAACATACGGTTCTTTGACATTTGAACCCGTGCAATGAGCCTTCTTCTTGCATCTCTTAGAGTGAGAGACATATCTTCCATATGTATGATGTATCCTTTCTGAAGCAATTGACCAATGCTCAGAATATTACTCTTCATACCTGGTATGTAGTATGTATCTGAGATGTATTCTTCTCTACCATTTTTCTGGATGATTTTGATTCTCCCTTTGCCTTCAACTGGCAGCCTTGATGAGTCACCAAGACTTACTGATCCATAGGCCTCTATTTTGAGTTCGGCAAAGAACTCTTTCCTTCCACACATGTGGTTACTTGCACCAGAATCCAAGTACCAAACATCCTGTTGGCTACTGGAATCATGGTGTGCTAGTAGGACAGTGAATTCCTCACCATCATTCCTATTTGATTCTGCCAAGTTGACATGCTCACCAATTTTGTATGAACATTCATTTGCATAGTGTCCATATTGCTTGCAACTGTGACATTGGATGTGTCCCTTTCCTCGAGTGGATCTCCATTCTTGAGATTGTCCTCGATTCTGTGCATAGCCACGACCTCTTCCTCGAGCTCGTCCTCGGCTGCGATTGGATGAGCTTCCTCGTCGTGTGTTCCATGTCCCACGGCCTCCACTTGGCTTGTCAATACTGAGCTTTGTCTCTAAGGCTTGTTCCAGCGTTGAGGGGCTTGCATTTCTCTGAATGCGTTGCTCATGAACTAGGAGTGATCCTAGTAGCTCTTCTGTGCTCATTGTCTCCAAATCCTTGGATTCTTCAATGGCAGTCACCACATGTTCGAACTTGGATGTGAGTGACCGGAGTATCTTCTCCACAACTCGTACTTCATCAAGTCTCTCGCCATTTCTTCTCATTTGATTTACTATCACAGCGAGCCTTGTGTGATAGTCTGAGATGCTCTCTCTTTCATTCATGTGAGCAGTTTCAAAATCTGCTCGAAGTGATTGTAATCTCACTTTCTTGACTCGATCTACACCTTTGTAGATGATACTGAGTGTGTCCCATACTTGGTTGCTCGTTGTTGCTTCTGCAACCTTTTCAAACGTTGCATCTTCTAGACCTTGATAGAGGAGATACAAAGCCTTTTGGTCCTTCTTTCGTAAATCCCTGAGAGTGTTGCTTTGATCTGCAGTGTATGCAGCTTCTTGTGCCGTAGTAGGTATAACAAATCCACTACTAACAACTTCCCACAGCTCCTGTGATCCAAACAAAGCTTTGAATTGGATACACCATCTTTCATAATTTTCTTTCTTCAATACGGGAACTTGGAGTTGCACAAGATTTGATGCCATTGCTGTTGCGCTTGCCAGAAGGTATTCTGGCTCTGATACCAAATGATGGTATTGAAGGGTTAGGGTTGGCTAACTCAATACCAAGTGAATCGGTGATAAGTTTACAAACTTAACACACCTTGTCTTTCACACTCTCAATTCTCTCGGACAAACAAGTGAAGGGAGGATAGAAAATAACAAGTTTGCACACAACACTCTTTGATTGATAAATGAAAGAAAGTAACATAAAATCACAAGACCAACTGAAGCTTACTAGCTTCTGTGAAATCAAGACAGAAGAAGAATACAATCTGAAACAACAACTGGGATACTTCCCCTTCGAATACACTCACTTAGTTAAAACCCTAACATAATAACCTACTTATACAATGCAAGAAAAAAAAACACTTAATCATGGCAGCTAGCACATGCTAGCTGCTGTCCATCTTCTTCACATGGTCCGATGCCTTTATCCCTTACACATGTATCAGATATGGATATAAACACATTGCAGCTTTCCAGCTTGTAACACACAGCTGAGATTAACAATCACATGGCAACAGATTGCTGCCATGAAGTTCACTTTCGGCTGACACAAAGGAATGAGCATATTTCTATGATAAGTGTGGAAATACTTGAGTGAAGTACAGGCTGGCAGTATGGAGAATGTTTTTATTTGAATATCCAACAGAGTTGAGAACACGCGGCGGAGTTGCAGGAGATGTTGGAGTAAGAGGTAGAGAGAGAGGGGTCGAAGATGGGATCTTTCTGTTGGTAACAAGATCCAGCACATGGTCGGCACTGTGTCCAAGTGAGACTGCTGCCGGTGTCGAATACGAGCGAGAGCTGCTTCTTGGGCGAGCCCAAGCCGACACTGACAAAGTAGTTTCCAGAATCAAGTACGCTGCCGGACTGGGCGGGAATCACGGTGGCGTCGGATTGTGCAAGTGGGTTGGGGATTCTGAAATTATGGTTTGGATCGTTGAAATGGGAGTGGATTGAGTTAACTCGGGCTTCATCTTGCTTGAGGATTTGTATGTTATATTCATCTTGATCGGAAGGATTACTGTTTGGTTTGAGTCGGTGGACTTGGTTGCATGGGCCATGTCTGTGGACCACTGTCAGGACGGATGCCGCCTTATTGCCATAACCTGAATTGAAAAAATGTATAGGTTTGTCATTGCATATAATTTTTTTTTGGGAGTTTTGAACATTAGTTCTTACAAAAGATTAAAATTTAAAAAAAAACCTGGTGCTATATTACATATTTAATTTAGTCCCTTGAATGTACTTTTATCAAAATTTACATTCAATTTTTGTTATTTAATGTGTATTTTTATTTAATCTCTCCACATTAAATTTTAATTTTATTAATATGCACATATTTATTTTTTAATTATAAATGAACGTAAATGAGAAAATATTAAAAGAAATTTGTGATACAAAAATATATAAATACATAAGTGTACAGAAATGACTGTGCCGAAATATATAAAATTGACTTTTTGTATTAAAATATTTGTACCTACATGATTGTATCGAAATATATTATAATGAACCTAAATATATGTACTGAAATGTATTATATTGAATTAATGTACCTAAATGTCAATACCGAAATGTATGTACCAAAATGTACGTACCTAAATGTCAATACCGAAATGTATGTACCTAAATGTTAATACCGAAATGTATGTACCAAAATGTATGTACCTAAATGTGTGTACCAAAATGTACGTACCTAAATGTATGTACCGAAATATAATATATTGAATTAATGTACCTAAAAGTCAATACTCAAATGTGTGTACCAAAATGTATGTAACGAAATGCATTACATTGAATCAATGTAACTATATGTTTGTACCGATGGATATACTGAAATATTCAAATGTATTAATGTACCTAAATGAAGAACATACAAAATTGTTATCAGAATATATATTATAAAAAAAATAGTTGCCTAAATGTAGACATTAAAATATATTATGATGAATGAAATAAAAATTAAATTTAAATGTAATTAATACATTAAAATAAAAATAAAAAGATAAATAAAACATCAAAATATAAGTAATAAATGATATGATTAAATGCACTAGGGACTAAAATTGGATTTTAATCTTACACAAGACTATAGTCTAAAACTCATCTTTTTTAAGGATTAAAATGAAGTTTTCCAATTTTTTTTTATAACAAATGATATTATCTACATACTTACGTTGTCCCAATTATTTTTATGAAATACAATATGTATATATGGGAACATAATGGTGACAAGAGTTGTTTTTACACATGTTTTTTATGGATTCCTTTCGTAATGTATTTCAATGATCTGAACCGTCTATCTTTTAAGTCTTCCCTCAAAGATCTTGTCTACAAAAAAATGACCCAGATCTGAAATCATATGACCGTTGGATTAACAATTTAGGTTTTTTTTTTTTTTTTCTAGAACCGTATTCGTAAAAAAAAATTATAGTAAAAGATAGATAGTTTAGATCGTTAAAATACATGACGGAATGCATACAAAATTAAAAATAGAAATATATGATACAAATTTTACCCATAAATATAAACATACTTAATGTAACAATTTTGACACTAATAAATAGATTTATTTGAAAAATTAAACTTAAATATGCTGACATGTAAATATATCATTACTAAAATACTGACATGGATTTTAAAAAAAAAAAAACTTGATCAAAAATTAAAATAAGGGTAAATTACAAAAAAAAAACTACCTCAACTATTGGGTCATTAACAGTTTCATAACTCGTCTTTAAAAAGTTTCAATGTCATACCTTATCTTTCGAATTTGTTACAATGTCATACCTTTCGTCAATTGACTATCAGTTTCTCAGATAAATGTTGATGTGGCACACTTTATATTAAAAAACTAATAAAATAATATTAAAAACTAAAAAAAATCATTTAATATTTTTTAAATATTAAAATAATAATTAATTTAAAAAAAAAACCCCTCACCCCCTGCGACCCAGAAAGAAAGAAGAAGAAGAAGAAGAAGAAGAAGAAGAAGAAGAAAAACCCAAGTTCGTCATCCCTTGCAACCTAGAAAGAAAAAAGAAGAAGAAGAAAAAGAAAAAAGAAAGAAAGAAAGAAAAAAAAAGCCCCAAGTTCGTCTTCCCCCGCACCCCCCACCCTATTCTCCCCTCACCCCCTGCAACCGAGAAAGAAAGAAAAAATAAGAAGAAGAAGAAGGAAAAAAAAAAACCCAAATTTGTCTTCCCTACCCCCTGCAACCCAAACCCATAAAGAAAGAAAGAAAGAAAGAAAGAAGAAGAAAAAAAAATTAATAATAATAAAAACCCAAATTCGTCTTTCCCCCCAACCCCCTGCAACCCAAACCCAGAAAGAAAGAAAGAAGAAAAAGAAGAAGAAAAAAAACCCATCTGCAAACCAACAAGAAAGAAGAAGAAGAAAGAAAAAAAAATCATCTTCATCTTCCCCGACCCCCCTTCCCTCCTCCTCCGCACCCACTACCCAAGGTTCTAAAAGTCGCTAGGCGCTAGTCGGGTGGCGGGTTAGCGCCTAGGCGGACTGGGCGGATTTAAGTAAATCAATCATATTTTGTGTAAATAAGTGTCTGCTTATACTTGAAATATATATAATTTCTTCATAAACTACAAAATAGAATGCATATATATTATGGAGTATTGAAACATAATGAAAACATGTGAAATAAGGATTTAATGTGTGTTCATTTAAGTATGCAACAAGTCTCTTACAATTTATTGGAAAAAACAAAATGCAAAATGACATTTACCTATTTTCTATCTAAGTGAGTTGCGACCTAGGTGAGTGTTTAGGCGGGTCTAGGCGGGTGCCTAGGTGGTCTAGGTGGGTGCCTAGGCATTCTAGGCGGTGCCTCAGCAGGTCTAGGCGCCCTTAGCCTTAATTGGGGCGGCGGGCTGAAGCCTAGGCGGGGATTTTTATAACAGTGCCACTCCCTGCAACCCAGAAAAAAAAAACCCATCTTCATCTTCCCCGACAAATCCCGTCTTCAACTGATTCCGCGGGTGGAGAAATTAGGTACGGAGAAAATAGGGGGAATGGATGTGGATTTAAGGTGTGGTGTGTAGAGGAGGGAAGATGGTGGGTGTGGAGGGAGGGTGGGTGCGGGGGGAAGACGAACTGGGTTTTTTTTTTGGGTTGCAGGAAGGGTTCGGGGGAAGAAGATGATGAGGGAAGGGGTGTTGGGGGGACGAAAGTGATGGTGTTTTTTTTAATTAATTATTATTTTAATTTTTAAAAAAAATATTCAATGATTTTTTTTTTAGTTTTTAATATTATTTTTTTAGTTTTTAATAGAAAATATGTCACGTTACACGCCAAGTTAGCATTTAATTGAGGAACTGACAATCAACTGACAGAAGGTATGACATTACAACAAATTTGAAAGATAAGGTGTGCCATTGAAACTTTTTAAAGACAAGGTATGAAACTGTTACCCAATAATTGAGGTAATTTTTTATAATTTACCCTGAAAATAAAATAAGATTTCAATCGATGGAATAGAAAAATGAGGGATTTAATCTAATTTTTCTATTAAAATATTTCCATGCACTCATTCAACACCATGCATGCAATGATCCATATATAAAGCAAGTAGAATACGCTCCATTGAGATTGAAAAGACAACATATGCATGCATGGAGAGAGGAGTTAGCTAGAGAGAGATATGGGATCGACCGTTGGTGGAGGGTCTGCAGGTGTTTGCTGGTAGAAGAGAGATGACTTCAACTGTGTAAGTACGTGAAAGGAGGTTGGTTTTTGTATCTCTTACTGCCAAAGAGCAGAGAATTAGGCATAGAAATGCTGATAAACCAATGGAAAATCTAAGGAAGGAGGAGGAGCTAGAAATGGGAGTTGCCATGGATAGCAGATTAGCAAGTCTTCTTGCTAGTTCCTCTAGATTATGTTGCTCCTGTAAGCATATGATCTCAACCTTATATACTAATTGGAAATTTGGAAGACATAAATGCAGGGATGGCGACTGTGTTGTCGGGTTTAATTATTTTTCTGTTGAAAAGTACGTAGATAGCTTGATCAATTGGTAATTACCCACCACCACTTAATTAGTCAAAGTCCACATACTCCATTAATACACCAACATCCTCAACACGTTCAGGGCCACCCTAATAGTTTTATACACACCAACGTTCTCAACGCGTTCAGGGCCACCCTCAGGGGCGGAGCCACCAAGGGACTAGGGTAGTTCCAGGCCCATCCTGACTTTAGCCGAGGTGTGAACCTCATGGAAGAAGATGAAGCAAACGACGTCATTAAGCTGTTAGATTTTAAAACTTTTCAGCTATTTAATGAAACGATAAGTTTGGCAGGGAAGTTTTTAAAAGAGATGTGCAATTTTAAATGGAAAAAGCAACTCCACTTCTAGTTCGATTCTCTCACCTAACAGTAATATACACCCTATAATTTTCTAAAGCAACCCACCTTCTTTATTTGCAAACCTCTCCCCCTTTTCCTTCTTTTTCTACTTCTTTGTATTTTCTTTGGCCTTCCACAACCTACCTCTTACTTGGTTGTCTGGGTTTTTACATTTTTCTTCTTCTTAGTATTGAATTTAAGAGAAATTTTTCAGTTTTGTGAGGATTACACAAATTGCATATGTCAACATGTTATATATTTGTGAAAGGCCCCTCCTCATTCAGAATATTGGCTTCGCCACTGCGTTCAAGTCCACTATAATGCTTCATTGCATTCCTCAAAGGAATATTAGAGAATATTACTGAAGTTTGTGACGACCCGTCCCTAGCTTTCCTTGTAATTAATCTCCGAATATGTAAATTGACAATTATGCCCTTAGTGGCAAAATAACGTGGATATGTTCATGCATTTTAAAATCATTTTTCTCGCTTTCGTAATTAAATAGTACGCGTTATTACGAACGCGTGAGCGCGTATTAGACTTGAATTGGAGTTATAACGAAAAAGTTACGTTCCGATAAAGTACGTTAATTACGGATAATTTTGTACACGCACATACAAATTTACAGTATCGAAAATACTGTAAAGGACTCAGATTTTGTACAAAAAAAGTCTGAAATCAATTTGCCCATTCCACAAAAAGTGGATCCAGTCCCCTTTCCTCACAACCAATCACCAATCAAACTTTCATTTTTTCTTGAAACCCTCCTCACCGCCCAATCATCTCCCATCCCTCATTTTACCACAAGTTATCATGAGCATACCCATTTTTTTACCACATATAGGAATATAGAGGCTAGAAAAATGGGTATGCTCATGATAACTTTTGGTAAAAAAAATGGGTATGCTCATGATAACTTTTGGTAGATCAATGAATATTTTTAGGCCAAGGTACGACTATAGCAGCACGAGAAGCATGAGTCCGGCCGACGACTTTATAAGTTAAAAACTTTGCAACACGCCCCGAGAAGGCCAAGGCTCAAGAAGCCACTTAAAAGCTGAAATACTACCATAGTGGCTATGCGGACTCCCCTGCTTTCTATGAGAAGCATGTGTCCAGCCGCCGGCCCTATAGAATTTTCGCAATATACCCCGAGAGGGCTAAATCTCATGAAGCCATCCAAAGCCGAGATTCATAACTGTAGTAGCTACAGGAACTCGCCTGCTTCATACGGAGACAACAAGTTCGGCCGCCGGCTTTATAAGTTCGAAATCTTGCACTTTTTCCTCTTGAAGGTAAAGCTTTAAAAGCCCCAAAGACAAAGCTAAAACCTAAGTGACGTCGTGGGATCGGCTGCTTGTTTGGGATCAGTATTGAAATTGGAATTCCCAAAAATTTCAGTTTGGGAATCGAGACAAGGGTTTCGGTATGGGATCCCATACCAAACCACCCCTAAATTTATCTAAGTATTTAAATTAGAATTTTTAAATAAATAAACTTGTGTATTATACAATTTAAAAATCAAAGAATTTAGTGATTGAAACCTGAATTATGGAAGAATTTTGTCGTCGATCAATTGACACACCCCGACCAAAGTCAGGATGTGCTAGCCGTCACGTAAGCATGATGTAACTATGTGCACAGTGCGGAAGCAAGATTAATAAAGAGACATACGAACAAATTAAAACCAAGCAACTAGCAGTCCTAACTAAGATAATGTGCTAGTGCGAGTATTAAGTGTGAAATACACAACCAGAGTATAAGTAGCCTAAGTGCAATCCAACTAAATAAGTACTAATTATACAACACCCAAAGGTGATCGTACATTTATGAAATTTGTCAGAACTTCCGGATATCCTCGTGAGCCACCAACGGAACTCTCACCTAAAACCTGGAGGGGCGCGAAACAGAAAGTGTGAGTGGGCAAAAACAAAGCTTTTCAAAATCATTTCATTCTCAAAAGTTCCAACCCCTCGCCGTAAAACCTATATAATTTCCCAGAAAATATAGTATATACTCATACATCTCAAAACCATGCTCAGTAATAGATAAACAATTGTATGCCAAGAGTATGCCATGCCATAAGTAACTAAGTGAACAAATATGAATACCAGATATCAAATCAGTCATCGGCTGAATCTATAGCTTATAACCAATCTCATTCATATCAAATATTCCTGCACATGAGTCGGAACTACCTAAAATGGTCTGTACGACAAGGCTAAGTGTAAAATAAATATGCTTAAGTGCTATAATCATGTGAAGACTGTGCAGATAATCGCAGGTCACCTACGAGTCGGAACCACCTATAGTGGTATGTGACAATTTGGTATCAGAGCCACTCCCTGACCGGAAGTGTGCCGATGAGGACGTCGGTCCCCTAAGGGGGGTGGATTGTAACATCCCACATCGCCCATGAAAGAGGATCATGTAAGCCTTATATGTACATTCCCATCTCTACCTAGCACAAGGCCTTTTGGGAGCTCACTGACTTCGGAGTTCATCGGAACTTCGAAGTTAAGCAAGTAGCGCGCGAGAGTACTCCCATGATGGGTGACCCACTGGGAAGTTCTCGTGTGAGTTCCCAAAAACAAAACCGTGAGGGCGTGGTCGGGGCCCAAAGCGGACAATATCATACTACGACGGAGGTCAGGCCTGGGAAGTGGTCGAGCCCTGGCCGAGATATGACAATTTGGTATCAGAGCCACTCCATGGCCGGAAGTGTATCGACAAGTATGTCGGGCCCTTAAGAGGGGTGGATTGTAACATCCCACATCGTCCAGGAGAAAGGATCATGTAAGCCTTATATGTACATTCTCATCTCTACCTAGCACAAGGCCTTTTGGGAGCTCACTGGCTTCGGAGTTCATTGAAACTTCGAAGTTAAGCGAGTAGCGCGCGAGAGCACTCCCATGATGGGTGACCCATTGGGAAGTTCTCTTGTGACTTCCCAAAAACAAAACCATGAGGGCGTGGTCGGGGCCCAAAGCGGACAATATCATGCTACGACGGAGGTCGGGCCCGGAAAGTGGTCGAGCCCGAGCCGGGATATGTCATTATCCCTAAGGGTTAGAGATGGTCTTATGTTTATATATATATAGATGATTAAATTGTAGCTATGGTCCCTTAACTTTAACTCAATTGGAGCAATGGTCTCTCAACTAAAAATTCATTACCATTGGTCCCTTAACTTATCAAAACGTGTAGCTATGGTCCCTCAACTAAAAATCCATTACCATTGGTCCCTCAACTTTAATTCTATTGGAGAAATGGTCCCTTAACTTTAACCCAATTATAGCAATGGTCCTTCTAATATAACTCATTTTGACAAAAAATTTGACATAGTTGACGAAAAAAACCATAATTATACACTTTGATGAGTTGAGAGACTCTAATTGTATAAATGGTCATTCCAACATAACTTATTTTGACAAAATTGATGAAAATGACTATAGCTACACATTTTGATAAGTTGATGGGCCAATGGTAATGGATTTTTAGTTGAGGGACCATTGCTCCAATTTGATTAAAGTTGAGAGATCATTTGTACAATTTACTCTATATACATATATCGGGTCATACAATTCATTCAAGGAAAATGATTTTTGCACAATAGCTTTTCTCCTTTTGCGCACTCATATTTATTCTGTTCTTTGGTTTTTCTCTCATTTATTTAATTTAAAGGCCATAAACAAACAATGTTGTGCAAAGAAGAAAGGCATGTGGAAATCATTTCTTTTTAATTTAAAAACAGAAATAATTTCCCTTTACTCTAAAAATCTGTATTAAGTCAAAATCTTGAGTTTTGTTAAAAAAAATTAATAAATAAATAAATAAAACATGTATTAGATCAAAATCTTGAAGCTCGTACATGAGTGTGCGGTTGATTTTTTTTGGATTATCTATTGTTATGTAAAATTTAAGAAAGCTTGCACTAGAACCTAGAGATTCAAATGACAAGAAAACTAAATGTTATGTAAAATTTAAGAAAGCTTGCACTAGAACCTAGAGATTCAAATCAAATGACAAGAAAACTAAATGTTTGAATAGTAGTAACAACTTATGAAAAATTAACCTACTCAAAATTGTTCATTGGCAATTCATAGAACTTTGTCCTTGTGATTAAAACCATTCATAGTAGAAATTGCTCTATAAAGATAGCATATGCAAAAAAAATCAATCAAAACTAATGTCTTTTAATCTTATCAAATTAATCAGTCACAATTTTGAACTTTCTTTTTTCCAATGGAACACAGCTCTGGATCTGATTAAAAATGTAGAAGTGCAAGCAATCCTAGGGCCAGAAACATCAATGCAGGCGAGCTTCGTTGTTAATCTTGCAAACCAAGCTCATGTCCCAATTTTATCATTTTCTGCAACAAGCCTCTCTCTTACTTCTCTCCAAAGCCCTTACTTCTTCCGAATTACACAAAGCGACTTCCACCAAGTGAAAGCCATAGGAAACCTTGTCAAATATTATCGATGGAGACAAGTTGTGCCAATTTATGCAGACGATATGTACGGGGAGGGAATTATACCCTCTTTAATTGATGCACTACAAGAGGTGGATGCTCAGGTTCCCTATCGTACTGTGCTTCCCCCATCAGCCACTGATTATCAAATTGGTAACGAGCTTCACAAGTTAATGACTAAGCAAACGAGAGTCTTCATTGTGCACATGATGCCTAATCTCTCCTCTAGACTATTTTCCAGGGCAAAAGAGATTGGAATGATGAGTGAAGGCTATGTTTGGATCATAACGAATGGGGTAGGAAATCGTTTATGGTCAATGAGTCCTATCCTCCAAAATGCAATGCAAGGTGTATTAGGTGTGGAAACAGATGTTCCAAAAACAGTGGAGCTTAGCAAATTCAAAATACGGTGGAGAAGGCAATTCCAGCAAAACAATCCGACCATGAATGTGATTGGTGTTGATTGTGATGCTTTTGCACTTCGGGCTTATGATGCAGCATTTGCGCTAGCCTTGGCTATTGAAGAAGTTGGGATGAATACAAGTTTTTTTGGTTTCCAAAAGATGAATGATTCCTTCAACTCAACAGATCTTGACACTTTCAAGGTCTCTCAACATGGTCTTAAACTTGCCCGAGCGTTATCAACTACTAGATTCAAAGGCATAGCTGGAGACTTTAGTCTTGTCGATGGGCAACTTCAATCATCAACTTTTAAGATAGTCAACGTAAACGTTGATAGGGTAAGAACAATTGCATTTTGGACACCGGAAAGTGGAATGGTGAAAACATTGAATTCAACAAACACAAGTACACTTTCAATTTCGAAGAAGTGCAATTTTGGACTGATTAAATGGCCAGGAGATTCTACATCCGTTCCAAGGGGATGGGAGATCCCAATAAAAGGCAAGAAGTTGAGAATTGGTGTTCCTGTGAAGGTTGGTTATACAGAATTTGTTAACGTAAGTAGGAATCATGGCACTAACACAACGGAAGTCATCGGGTTCAGTATTGATGTCTTTATTGCTGTACTGAGTGAATTGTCATATGTTGTTCCTTATGAGTTCATTCCCTTTGAAAATCCTGATGGAACCGGCGCTGGCTATTACAACAGTTTGGTCTATCAAGTACATCTCAAGGTAAAATTTAATCGGCATTATAAACGCTGGTATAACTGATTTCATAAGATTTCATGCATTATATACCGTTCCTTGATTTAAAATTCTGTCTTTAACTCAAGTATAACTGATTGGCATTGTTCTCATATTTGTTATCTGATTTGATCATTTATCGTTTGCTGGACAGATATTTGATGCTGTGGTGGGAGATATAACAATTCGAGCGAATAGATCCTTGTATGCGGACTTCACAATGCCATACACAGAATCTGGTGTAGTGATGGTTGTGCCAATCAGAGATACGAGGAGTAAAAACGCATGGGTTTTCTTGAAGCCTTTGACATGGGACCTATGGTTTACAACTCTTTGTTTCTTCATCTTCATTGGTTTTGTCATTTGGGTGCTTGAACATCGAATTAATGAAGATTTTCGTGGCCCTCCCTCGCATCAAATTGGCACAAGCTTCTGGTTCTCCTTCTCCACCATGGTTTTTTCACATAGTAATTCTCCATCACCACTTCCTAGTTTCAGTTTATGAACTCCAAATATTTTGACTGTTAAAATTTCTTCCCTCAACTTATGCCTCGGTTGACACTTATTTGTTATACTTTTTTCAGGGGAGAAGGTTGTCAGCAACTTGGCCAGATTCTTGATGATTATATGGGTATTTGTTGTGCTAGTACTCACACAAAGTTACACAGCTAATTTAGCATCACTATTAACAGTCCAACAGCTCCAACCAATCACCGACGTAAAGGATCTTGTAAAAAGTGGGGTTCGTGTTGGTTACATGAATGGTTCTTTTGTACATGAACTCCTGAAAGAGATCGGTTTTGAAGAGTCAAAGCTTCAGCCTGTTAACTCCATGGAAGAAACTGATGAAGCTCTTTCCAAAGGGAGTGGAAAGGGTGGCATTGCTGCTGTTATTGATGAAACCCCCAACATGAAGCTTTTTGTTGCTAAGTATTGTTCCAAATATACGATGATTGGTCCAATCTTCAAGACTGATGGCTATGGCTTTGTATGATCTTTCTCTCCTTTCATACATATAAAAACTGCACAAGCATGCAGGCAAGAAAATGACTTCTTTGATATGACTTAATTTTCAGGTGTTTCCAAAGCGTTCTCCTCTTTTATTTGATGTTTCACAGGCAGTCCTAAATGTGACCGAAGGAAAGAAGATCATTGAATTTGAAAACAAGTGGTTCGGTCAAGGAAGCCATTGTGAAGATAATCCAAATCTCTCAAACAACAGTCTTGGGCTTGAAAGCTTTTGGGGGCTATTCCTCATCGCCGGGGTGGCTTCCATTCTTGCCCTCGTCATATTTGCAGTTTCATTTCTTTACAATAATTGGCATATCTTAAATCATGCTGAATATTCAAGAGCTTCGAAATGGAGAAGGGTTCGAGCCATGCTTGAAATTTTCAATGACAAAGATCTCAGCTCCCATAATTTTAAAAGCAGTCAACAACAAGATGGAAGTGCTGGTGTTCGAGATGAAGTTAAGGCCTCGCCTTATAGAAACTGGCCTGGAAGTCAATTCAGCTACGAAGGACAACAATCTCCATACACTACTACTAGTCATGCATCTACGGAGACAATTACTGATACAACTTAAGAAAGTGACTAAGATTCAGTGTAAAAGAAAGGAAATAAAATGAGATTCTGGCCTATTAAATTTGTGCTCTAAATTCAAAGTTTCAGCATAACTTGTTTAAGCTTTTTTTTCTCGTTGAATTTGTAAATCTCTAAATGACATGCCCCGATCCCGATATTCTCCGAATACTAAGATAGGCACGTGATGGCCGACACCCGAGGGTGATGAAAGCCATTTATTGAGTGCAAATGCTGAAAACAAGGGATAGATAAGACTTATAAATATAAAAGAATAAAGAATATGCATTTAAGGAACATGTTCAGAGCATACAACTAACTAGAATACTAAAAGAACTAATATAAAATTAAATGAATAAAAGAATGAGTCCTACACCGAGAGGACTCGAATATGCCGATATGGAAGTGACTTGACGCCGGGATTGTATACCTCAATTCTAAGTCCTGAAGATGGCGCAAAACAAACATGAGTGGACCAAGTTGATATAGATATAGTAAAACAGTTAACAACATACTATAACCTCCAGGTTTTATGAAAACACATATATCATGATAAACATAAGTTTTCTGAAACCTAGCATGCCGAGCAATGTCTCAAAGCATAACTTGTATATATAATAATCACTAGTGAATGTCCAATATCCCTCCAGACCTCATGCCAACTCCCCGTTTCTATGCAACCAGCCAGAGGAAAATTACCCCCAGGCCCCATGCCGGCTCCCCATCCCTGTGCTAATAGCAGAAGGAAAAACACTTCAAGTCCTATGCCAACACCATAATTGTCGCCCAGGACAGACTGAAATCTATCCATCGTCCCGTAGTAAAATAGGGACCACTAGGTTGGTACAAAACCATTGAACATACATATATTTGAAAAATAACTTCATAGTATAAAGTCATCCATCATCTATACTATAAAAAGGTGTTCTAAATGTGTTCTAAATATTATATCATCATCCATCAAATATTATATAAGAACACGGGTTATAGGGAAAATAGTAATAATTCAAACTAGCCTCAATAAGCATATTATCTCATAAAACATAGTCATTAAATCATGTTTTTCATGTATGCATTTCTACTATCAAAACATGCAATTTTAGAAAGGATCCACTCACAGTACTTCACCGTCGAAAGCTGCGCAGACTAGCAAATATAGAAACGCCACAATAATTACCCCTAAGCACATAAAGGGTACACTTAGTCAAACTCTACTCAAACGATTTAATTTGGAGAAATAGACTTTAAAAACGGATTCAGGACATCGAAATTAGCCTAGGAAAGGTTTCGGACAAAACTAGAAATGTCAACCTGAAGTCAAAGTCAACAGTCAACATTGACTGGGTCAAGGTCAACGGGTCTAGGCTTGGGTTGGATCTGGGTTGGGCCTAGGGTTCTTAGGCTTAAGGGAAATGGGTTTAGGGTTAGGGAAATGGGCTGGAAGCCCAAGTTCTATTTGGCCTTAAGGCCTTAATCTCTGGGTTTTAAACACAAGGGCCCAGGCTTAATGCCTGGCCCAGATATAAGGGTTTTTGGGGTTGGGTCAACTTCCTAAGGCCCTTAAAAGAAACGGTTCGAAGACCTTTTGGGTTTTTAAGGAATTTAAATAAAAAGAAAAATGGAACGGGTAAGGATTTTGGGTTGGGTTCTCGAAAGGGCTTGGGCTTGGGTCTAACAGGCTAAAGCCCGAGTTCTAAAACAACCCAAAGGGCAGGGAAGAAGGCCGGAGACCTCCTAACTCCAGTCGACGCCCTTTCGCCGTCCTAGGCTTTGATCTAGACACCAAAACGAAGGTAAAGGTGAGAGGGAGATGTTTGTTACCTTCGATCACCGTGAAGAGGGTCGGGGTGACCGGAAATCTGGGCTCGCACACCCACGGCTCGCTGGAAACTGAATTTAGCACACCATGGCACCTCCGTGCGATTTCGTCATCCTAACAACACAATCAAGGTTAGAATTTGGCAAAAAGGACAAAGACGAAGGGATTTCATGGGAACTGAGGCTTACTAGTCATCGGAAAGGCGAGGAACTCATCGGAGTTCCTTTGTGCTCCACAGAGGCGAAGAGAAAAAGAAAGAGGGCTAACGTGATGGCGATAGAGATGAAGGGATTTGGATCTTATATGTTAACCAAGCATGAAGAGATCTGTAATATTCTTGACAAGGAAGTAACCGAGAGCTTAGAGAGATAAATGTAAACACAAAAATTTCCTGAAAACAACAAGAACACGTGTACAAAATAATATTTGTATTTGATGATTTTGGGTTACAATCTCTATTTGTTCCTCTGATTCGATATCCGTAAGACTTTGATTTGTGGGCTTGATTCAAGGGCCATCGAGGCTTTGATCTTGATTGAACAGGGGAAAGTTTCTTCAAGGGCCGTTGGGCTTGATCTTAAAATTTGGCGGATGAACGTTTCTTTAGGGGCCTTTTGGGCTTGATCTTGAAGTTGGATGAACGGATCTTCAGGGGCCGTTGGGGCTTGATCCTGAAGTTGGATTAACGTTGAATGACGAACAGATCTTCAAGTGGGCTTTTGGGCTTGTTCTTGAAGATGGATAAACGACGAACGAAGAACGAAGAACGATGAACGATGAACGATGGATGAACTTCAAGGGGCTTTTGGGCTTGATTCTTGAAGAACGGATGTGTGGATCCAAGGGTTATTGGGGCTTGATTCATGGGATGAACGAGGATGATCTTCAAGGATTTGATGAAGAACGTTGATGTCGTGTTGATCCTAAGGGCCTTTGGTGGCTTGATTCTTGGGATGAACGAGGATGATCTTCAAGGATTTGATGAAAAACGTTGATGTCGTGTTGATCTGAAGGGCCTTTGGTGGCTTGATCTTAAGATGGATGAGCGTTTCTTCAGGGGCCGTTGGGGCTTGAATCTTGAAGAACGATGAACGAAGAACGATGAACGAACTTCAAGAGAATTCTCTTCCAATTTGGGAGTAGAGAAATGTATTTGTGAATTGGTGAATGAAATGAATGGAATGGCTTCCTATTTATAGAATTCCAAAACTTGATTTTTGGATTTAAATAATCAGATGAAATAAGTCGTTTCTGCCAGGTGTTGACACGTGTCCTGTTTGATGGCTTTTCTAACTCTTTTCGATTTTTCGTCGAGTTACACACTACGTGTAAAATTTATGTGACACGTGAGCGTTGAAATTTTAATTATTGGTCAACATTTATTTTACCGAAATTTCAATGTCTACAAATGCCCCCACTTCAAAGCGTGTCGTATACATGTGCTTGTCACGTGTAGAAGATGCGTTTTGAAGTCCCTTAATGTTGACGTCGATCCAAGGGCTGTCAAGGCTTGATCTTGGATCGGGCTGGGGTCTCCTTCAAGTGCCGTTAAGGCTTGATCTTGAATTGGGCTGAGATCTATTCAACTTTGCTGGGACGAATCGACACGTACATTTGTTGTGCTTGTTGACTTTCCACAGGCTTCATCTTGAACTGGTTTTGATTCAAAGGTGATAGACACTTGATCTTGAATCGGATTTGTGATTTCTCCAAGGGCTGTTGAGACTTGATCTTGAAGGTTGATTCAAGGGTATTGGACACTTGATCTTGAATTGGGTCTTGATTTCTCCAAAGGTCGTTGAGGCTTGATCTTGAAGGTTGATTCAAGGGTGGTGAACACTTGATCTTGAATCGGGCTTTTAATTTTTCCAAGGGCCGTTGAGGCTTGATCTTGAAGGTTATCGGACCACGAGCGGCTTCACATGGCAAGTGATCTTTGGCTTTATTTGAGGATGAATTAACATGTGCAGTTGTACAGCCCATGCTGCATTATTCTCTGCTTTGTTTCTTTTGCATGGCAGGCAGGCACGAGGTAGAGGTGTTGGTCTGTTTCCCTGTTCAATCTTTCCAAGTGCCGACCGATCGCCCTATTTCTCCTTGTCCCGTAGGCAAGAGCAAGGGTAAAGGAAAAGCATGTCATGAGATATCTTTGCCTTCGACTCTGCTGATATGAGATACTTTTGCTTTTGAAGAAGTATCTTTCCACAGGTTTATTCTTGAACTAGGCTAGAGGGTTTTCTTCTGCTAGACTTGCCAAAAGTCTGAGCTTACCCATTTATCTGGAGTTGAGGTTGATTCAAGGGTGGTGAACACTTGATCTTGAATCGGAATTGTGATTCCTTCAAGGGCCGTTGGTGGCTGAATCTTGAAGGTTGTCGGACCATGAGCGGCTTCATATGGCAAGCGATCTTCACGAGCCGACTCAAGAATCTGAGTGTCATAACAAGTCCATCAAATCCAGAGTACGTTAGATCTTGATGATATGAAATACTTTTGCTTTTGAAGAAGTAGCAGACGGCCCGACACATGTTTCGTCGTGCTTGTCACTACATGCTTCAATGTATCATTTTCCTTGCTTTGTCTGTTCCTCTTGCAGAAGCGGTATTTTCCCTTGTTTTTTCCCACGCATGTGGCATCTTCTCTTGCAGTTTTTGCTATGCAGGAGTGGAATGCAAATGCTAGGTAAGCAATCAGGGAAGGTTTCCAGGCAGTCAGTTCCAGATCGGAGGTTTGATCTCAGGTTCTAACTGATTGTTCTCTTTCTTCTTGCCCTGCAGGTGAGAACAAGGACAAAGACAAGGATAAGGAGAAAGCATGATATGAGATACTCTTACTTTCGACCCTGATGATGTGGGATACTCTTGCTTTGGTGTGGCTTGTTTTGCAGAGGCATTCCAGGGGATGAGGAATATTGGATATTTTGAGAGGCTCTGTTGGAAATGCATTCTCGAAGAAAGGGAAGAGCTTGGCATTTTTTTTTCTTTTTTTAGGTCTGTCTTACCGTAGAGAATGAGAGTCGACCTATATAGGGATTTCCTAATAGCCGATAATGATACTGTTCGTTTACCCTTGTCAGCGACAGTGGGTAATTTTGATTAGAACAGTAAGATTCACGCGTTTTTAGACCCGTCCGTGACTTCTGCAAAGTTGAGACAACACGTGAAGGGTGGCGACAAACCTCAGTCTTTGAACGAGCAGCTTTTGAAATTTGGAGGATAGTGCCGAGCCTTTTCTTATTTTGGCCTGTGACTCCCTCAAAGCTGAGATCATATGTGGAGAGTGTCGGTAAGCTTTGATTCAGGGACTCTGTCTTTTGAAAAAGTTGGCACCTCTTCGATCTTCGGATAAGCAACCCTTCGATCTTTGAATAAGCAGCCCGGCTTTTGAGGTTTGGAGGATGGTGACAAGCCCTCTCTGATTTTTTTTCGCGACTTCGACAAAGTTGAGATCATGGGTGAACAGTGCTGACAACTTGATCCAGAGAATCCGGCTTTTGAAAAAGTGGTGTCCCTTCGATTTCTGGACGAGCGCCTCTTCGATTTCTGGGCAGGCGGCTCTTCGATTTCTGAGCAAACGGCCTTGTTGCTTCTTCTTTTTATAGAGGCATCGATTGCTTTCCAAAGCGCCCTTGAGAATTGCTACTTGCAGAAGTTCCCCTCTTGTACTTGATTTGTCCGACCTTTCCTTTTCTTCAAAACTTTCGAAAAATGTCTTGCCCATCTGACCGTCGCCTTGATTTGAATGTCGGGGAAGAGGCTGTTATGTCTTCTCCGGACAATATATGCCATCCGTCCTTTTTGTCCCCGAACGGTCCTCTTACGGTTGGGGATTCAGTGATGAAGAACGACATAACAGCTGCAGTGGTGACTAGAAATCTTTTCACCCCTAGGGACAACAGGGTGCTTTCCAAGTGGTCCAATGAGCTGGCTGTCCAGGACTCTTTGGCCTTTAGCGTCCAGTGTGCGGGCTCCGTGTCGAACATGGGCCAACGCCTTCTTGTTCGTACTCACCAGGTTGAGTCACTGATGGCGGAGGTGGCGAGTCTTAAGCAGTAGGTCAAAGGGCTTAAGCATGAAAATAGGGAGTTGCACATGCTTGCCAATAGCTACTCGATGAGCATGAAGAGGAAACTGGACCAGCTGCAGGAATCCGATAGCCGGATTCAAAGTGATCATCAGATGTTCATGGCTTTGTTCCAGAGGCATCTTTTGTCGTCGTCGTTTGGGGCTTCACCAAGTGTTGAGGCTCCGGATAATCAAACTTCAGCACCTCATCTTCCTGCAGCTCCGTCGAGTAATGAGGCTCCACGTGACCATCCTTGAAGAGTCCTTCTGTAGATTTTTTTTTTTTTTTTGTGGCATGTATAATGTAAATTTATGTAAATTTTTAGAGAAATAAATAATATGTGTTGCAGTCCTATTTAGAATAGGAATGTGATTGTGTAAATCCTAGTAGATTAGGAATGTATCTTATATTCCTATTAGGAGTAGATTACTTATTAAGTATTGTAATCCTTGTGGGAAAGGGTTTGCCCTTTCTACTACTATAAATAGAGGCACAATGGGGTGAATAAAACACACCTCACAATTACACATCTCTCTTCTCCTCTCTATTGCCGCACCTCTCTCTCTCTCTCTAGGCCTCCATAATTGTCCAGTAAATTATACCTACAACAATATGGACTTTATTTCACTGAATGCTTCTTTTTTTTTCTTAATTTTCCTCTCTTTTTTTTATGATGCACCATATAATACATATATATATACATTTTTTTTTTATCATGGTGCTTTTTTTGCTGCATACATATTATACATATATTATGTACACAAACACACCGCATCTTGATCTTTTCTTTCTTTCTTTCTTTCTTTTTTATTTTTTTATTTTTTTTATTTTTATTTATTTTTATTTTTTCTCTTTCTGCACATGGTGCCCATGCACTTCCATCATCTTTTCCCTTTTTTCACGTGGTGGTGATGCACCACCATTCCACCATCCTCTTTTTTTATTTATATATTTTTTGTATAAATTTGGATTCTTGGCTGAGAAATTTGCAGGAAGGATGAAGACGGACGAAGGTGTGCTAGAGGCAAGCAGAGCGTGGAGATAGAGCTTGATGCAGAGTCTAAGGTGTTGAGCTTCACGACCGACTAGTCGTTTGACGGCGGTCGTTGAAGTTCTTCGTCGCGGAGATGGTGGAGCTGAGTTGGAGAGGAGCATCCTCGCTGGGCGGAAAGATGAGCTTAAAGCCGAGAGTGAAGCATCACCGCTGGGTAAAGATGGAGTTGTGGGTGCCTACAACAGATTTGCAATTGGAGCAGAGAGGCTGACAGAGTCGGATAAGCAGGCAGGAGATGGAAATGATTCCGGCACAATGGGCGGAGCTTGTGGTTACATCAACCTTTGGAACCAACACGGGTGCGCCGAGCATTGCTATGTTCAACAATGGCTAGGATGTGGATCTTGCTACGAAATGGGGTATGTGAACGACCCCAAATGGTGTTTGCCGGGCTCTATTGTGATCACTGCCACCAATTTCTGCCCGCCGAACAACGCCCTGCCCAATAATGCCGACAGCTGAAAATAGAAACTTCCAGCAACCGGGCGTGGAGACGAATGCCATGGAGCTCGAAGCCTCTTCCGCGTCGAACCTTCTGCACGAGAAGCTGCTGCACCTCTCAGACTCGCTCATGCTGGCGCTCAGGCCACAGTTCCCGCACCACTTACTCTGCTGGTGCGTCGTCCATACAATCTTAGATCTCAACTTCACATTTGCTGCCGTGAAGCCTTCCCCAGGGGATAAGAGATGCAGAGGTAGCAGCAGTAGTCGCGTGGTCGGATATCGCCAGGACGATGGCAGAGGTGGAGTTGCTGCGGCAAGTCCAAGGAAGAGTTGGAGCTACTTTCAGTTTCTGAACTTTGGGGAGGACAGGCCTTGGTGTGGATTAGGAGGATGAGCCCAAGTTACAAATATGATTATCTCATCGTTGTTCAGATACTCCGCCGTTAAGTCCGTGACCTCGTACGTCAGCTTGCCCTCCATAACAGACATGATACTTCTCATATTCTTCAACAGTAGAGTGAACATTGGTTTTGTCGATTATTTCTTTTTTAGACCAGATGCGAGATCCAATACTCCGGCTTTCGACATCTCCTTCTCTTGAATTTCCCCAGCGCAAAGTTGCAGAGATGTCAAAAAAAAAGAACCTGAGAATTGGGTCATCTGGGTTCTAATTCCCCGATCGGATCCAATAAGAAGAAGCCCAGATCTGCATCCAAGGATGACTCGCTGAGCCCGAGTACTAGTTCCTTCGGCGACAATCTCCTTGGCCGTGCGTTTTTTGGCTTTAGCTTTGCCTGTCATGTTAGGCGATTTGATCAGACGGCGGAGATGAAAACCCTAACTCTAACAGTTAGCCACTCGCACGGAAAGGACCTTGGATTTATGAGGATGGGCAGGCTTGTCTGAGAAGAAAGATGAAGGAGACTTAGGCCTTTGAAGTCTTTTGTTGCTGACGGGCCTAGACTTTGGTGTGCGGCAGTTGGGCTGCTCTCTTTTGCGGATCTCAACTTCTGCTTTTTTTTCTTTTTTTTTTCTTTTTTTTTTGTAATTAATTTTTTTTTTTTTTTTTGTAAATACATAAGATATATGTATTTTGTTTACTTTTTTTTAATGAAGTATTTTACATTAATGATATGACTGCACTTGAAGTTTTGAAGTTTCAAGTTGCCTACGTACCCTTCCAACGAAAGGGATCAAGTCAAAACGTAGTTCAAAATGCATACATTTTTTTTAATTGCAGTTTTAACTCGTGCAGGCAAGGAGCGTCTTGTTGTCGCGTTTTAGACTCGTGCAGATCAGGAGCCTTGGGTCGCCTTTTATGCTCGTGCGGATCAAGAGCCTTCATGTTGCCTTTTATGCTCGTGCAGACCAGGGGCGTTGATGTGTTGCCTTTTATGCTCGTGCAAGCAAGGAGCCTTGATGTTGCCTTTTATGCTCGTGCAGACCAGGAGCGTTGTGCTATGCAGTTTTGGGCTCGTGCTAGCGATGAGCCTTCATTCATGCAGTTTAAGCTCGTACGAACAAGGAGCATGGTGTCTTGCAGTTTAGGCTCTTGCAGACAAGGAGCATCTGTTCATGCAGTTTAGGCTCGTGCGATCAAGGAACAGCACATGGATTTGTCAAGCCATTTTGGAGAAGCGTTCCTCGCAATCTTTGTAGCAAGGAGCTTTAACCGGGTGTTTGAAGAAATCTTCCAGGAGGAAATCGCGCATCCTGATGGGGATGGGCGATCTTTGTGTTGAATTTCCATCATCTTCAACAATTTCCCGTTGCTTTGGAGATTGGCAAAAGCTGTTTTGCCCCTTTTCCGGTTGGTGGACTTGTGGTGGAGGCGTAGGCTTCATGTGCCATTTCTTTGGAGCAACATGAATCCATCCTTCAGCTTTGCTTGATTCGGAGCATGCCCACAGCGGTGGCGATGAAGACTTCGAATCAAATGTTTTGGAAGTGACGGTGGTATAATTTGACTTTACCACATTGTCAAGATCCAGCTCGATGATTCCTTGCTGAGCCAGCCTCATGATGAGATCTTTTAGCACGAAGCATTTTTCTGTTGGATGACTGATGAAGCGCTGGTACTTACAGTACCTTGGGTTGTCGGTGCGATTTATTTCTTCCGGCCATCGGCATTCGGGTAAATCGATCACCTTCTTCTCCAACAAGTCTTCCAGCATTGCGGCCACGTTGGAGTCCGGAAAAGGATACGTCTTCTGCTCTAGTTCCCTCAAGGTGTTTTTGTACCTGTCTTGGGTGCGAGAAGGCTCTCCTCTCTTTATCTCCCTCGTTTTGTACTTGGACGAGATTTTGACGGGGGCAGTGTTGACGGTAAAAGCTTCTTTGGCGGGCTTCTTCCCAGTCTCGTCCACTTTCGGGGCAAACACTTTCTCTTTGAAGTTGGTGGTTGACTTCTTTTTTCCATGGTTGGCGATGCTCAACTCCATGTCATAGGCGCGGGTTGCTAGCTCTTCGAAGGTCCGCGGTTTGATACCTTAGAGGATGTAGTGCAATCCTCATTGCATGCCTTGGATACACATCTCGATCGAAGAGCGCTCTAAGAGTCTATCTTTGTAGTCGAGGCTAAGGGTGCGCCATCAACTGATGTAGTCCACAACTGGCTCATCATTCCCCTGCTTTGTGCTTGTCAGCTCCAGTATGCTGACTGTGCGGCGGGTGCTGTAGAAGCGGTTGAGGAATTCTCGCTCCAATTGCTCGCAGCTATCAATAGATTCAGGCTCGAGATCGGTGTACCAATCGAAGGCGTTACTTTTCAGCGAGCGCACGAACTGCTTGGCAAGGTAGTCCCCTTCAGTGCTCGCGTTGTTGCAAGTTTCAACGAAGTGGGCGATATGCTGTTTCGAGTTCCCCATTCCATCGAACTGCATGAATTTGGGTGGTTGATATCCCCTTGGCATCTTCAGGGCATCAATCTTCTTAGAGTAAGGCTTGGAGTACAACCCGGAGGTATTTGAGCTCCCTTGGTACTGTGTCTTGACTGCGTTGGCGATCATCTCTTACAACTGCTTGATTGAGAGAGATCCCATGAGCGCCGCTGCTTGGTCTGGTTCTGGCTTTTCTTCAACCTTCTCCACCGGAGGCTCTTCTTCTTCGTCACCACCTTTCTTAGAGCCAGTGTCGGATCCTTCATCATGCCGTGCCCCCAATTTGCTCACGAGCATAGCGATCTTCAAATCTTTTTCTTCAAGGGTCTTCGTCATCATTTCAAACATCTCTTTCATCTGAATCAGCTGTTCTTCGATGGGGGAAGTGTCGATGACTTGTTCCTTGTCTGAAGACATTGTGCTTGAAGTGTGCTTTGGATTTCTTGAACAGAGAAAGAGATGAGGGGTAGAGATGGTCCCACTGGGCGTGCCAAATTTGTAAACACGAAAATTTCTTGAAAACAACAAGAACACGTGTACAAAATAATATTTGTATTTGATGATTTTGGGTTACAATCTTTATTTGTTCCTCTGATTCGATATCCGTAAGACTTTGATTTGTGGGCTTGATTCAAGGGCCGTCGAGGCTTTGATCTTGATTGAACAAGGGGAAGTTTCTTCAAGGGTCGTTGGGCTTGATCTTAAAGTTTGGCGGATGAACGTTTCTTTAGGGGCCTTTTAGGCTTGATCTTGAAGTTGGATGAACGGATCTTCAGGGGCCATTGGGCTTGATCCTGAAGTTGGATTAACGTTGAATGACGAACGGATCTTCAAGAGGGCTTTTGGGCTTGTTCTTGAAGATGGATGAACGACGAACGAAGAACGATGAACGATGAACGATGGATGAACTTCAAGGGGCTTTTGGGTTTGATTCTTGAAGAACGGATGTGTGGATCCAAGGGTTGTTGGGGCTTGATTCTTGGGATGAACGAGGATGATCTTCAAGGATTTGATGAAGAACGTTGATGTCGTGTTGATCCGAAGGGCTTTTGGTGGCTTGATTCTTGGGATGAACGTGGATGATCTTCAAGGATTTGATGAAGAACGTTGATGTCGTGTTGATCCAAATGACCTTTGGTGACTTGATGAAGAACGCGCCCCCAAGACTTTATATTTATAAGATCAAAAGTAACTGATAGGAGAATATATGTTGTGCATATCAAATTAGTATGCCAAGTATGTAATGACCCGGACTCATTTTAACCTAAACTATACTAGGCCAAGCCCAGTTATATTAATTTAGAAACCAAGGCCCAATTCACTTTAAGATTCTCAAGCCCAAAACCGGCCCAAGTTGGTTATTTTCTCACCCGAGATCTCCCTCCTCATTTTCTGCACTCTCTCCCTACAGTCTATCTCTCTCTCTGAGCCGAGAGCTCCCATTCTTCTTCCTCTTCGAATCTTCAGCAAATCAAACACAAGAATAACATTTCTGTGATCTCTGGAACTCAAGGAATCCAACCATACTCTTGCATGCACCGTACGATGATCATGGGGTCGATCCCCGATTCCGGCGAGTTGACTGAGTTGACTCAGCCGAGCTTCGATGAGTTCCAGCGGCATACCTCTGTCATGACCAGCTGCATTCTCCTCTGGAAGGAGCTCTCCGACCACTTCTCGTCCCTCGAGCAAAACCTGCTGAAGAAATCCGAGGCCATCGAACTTAAAATCCAGACTCTGGAGCAAGAGACCAAGGCGTCGCTCAACGAGCTCGAGCCGCACGAGGTCACGATCAGAGACAGCTTCGAGATCGGGTTCGGCGAAAATCAAATGAAATTGCAGAAAATGATCGCAGAAGTAGCAAAGTATGCTCTGTACTTTGTGTGTCTCAGCCTCTGTAAATCAGGAAGGAACTCCGACGAGTTCGAACTTCATTTTTCTCCAAAACCGGTTGCAGGGTGTGTGGGTAAGTTCATCAGTCATCTTTATGAAGTTTTTGAGATGTAAATCGATTTGGGAATACTTCTTTTTGATGCATGCAAGTCCTCATATTTTCTGCAGCTCCTAGTGAGATTTTCCGAGCAAAGACCATCGAATCCGAAGTGGATTCGAGTTCTCCTCCTCCTAAACCAGTTCTAGGTGAGTTTCTAAGTATCGAGGGTGAATTTTAGACATGTTGGATTGAAGATTATGGAATTTGAACTTAGAACTAAGTTGAGCCGTGTGTTTATGTGCAGTGTGTGTATGTGTATGTGTGCATGCGTCTGCATGCCATGCATGTGTGTGAGTATGTGTGTTGTATATGTATATGTGTGTGCATGCCGTGCCATGTGCATGCTATGCATGTGCGTGAGTGTGTGTGTATGTGTATGTGTGCATGCGTCTGCATGCCATGCATGTGTGTGAGTATGTGTGTTGTATATGTATATGTGTGTGCATGCCGTGCCATGTGCATGCTATGCATGTGCGTGTGTGTGTGTGTGTGTGTGTGTATGTGTATGTGCATGTGTGTATGCATGCCGTGCAAGTGTGTGTATGTGTATGTGTGCATGCGTCTGCATGTCATGCATGTGTGTGAGTGTTGGAAAATTTAATAATATTATTATTATATTAAATTTATTAATTGAATGGAAATTAGAAGTGGAGCCTTTCGGTATAAAGATGTGTCTACTCAAATGAAGAGTTGTAATTTTTGACTCTTCATGAATAGTCACATGCTTTCTAAAGAGGTATCTCACATTCTATAAATAGGGAAGCCCTCTATAATCACAGAGACAATTTTCATTCTTTACATAATCATACATAGAGTGCACTAAATATTAGGGAGTCTCATTGAGTCTATATGAGAGAGTTTTCAACACAATTGTGGTTCATGAAGCCTTGTGATTTGGAGTGCTACTATTACAAGGACGTGGTCGTTGTATCTTGGGAGACATGCGCCGATCAACCATGAGCACCGTAGTGGGGCGTAAACTTGTCTTAAGGACAAAGCGTCCAACACTTGCCTCGACCGTATTTTCTAGGTTTTTCTAATCCATTATATCATGTCTATTTAACATTGATTACTCATGTGCATGCACGATTGTGATATATAATTTCATGAATTATTTCTTGATTTTCTATGTGATTTATTATAGCAATTAGGCCCTTATTTTTCTAACAATCTTAAGACAAGTTTAGGTTTGTTTGCTATACTTTTGGTCTTAAAATCAATTGAATATCTATCTCACGATTTAGATACATGCGTGCGTGATAGGTCATTTGAGTGTTCTATAGTTGCTTAATTTTCACTTTGAATTATAGGAATATATATTGGTGTATATTTTCTTCATTTGCTTATAGTCCCTGTGAGTACACTTTGGAAAGTGGAACGGTGCTTGTGTCTCATGAAAGAACTGTTTTGACCTGTGAACCCTTATGATGTATATATGCATCTGTGCATAATGTATCTGTCTACATGGCTGGAAATTGCATCTTTCTGTCAAGCCCAAACTGTTTTAATTCGAACAAATGTGTGAAGGAAATGGATGCCCTCTTTCCTAAAAAGCTGGAAAGACAGAATTGATTGATGATGCCGTTTGAGTGGTATCTATCAGTTGGCTTTGTTGTATATGCGAAAGGCCACATTATGGCAATTGCAGATATTTTCTTTACCAAAAAAGCAAAGATGTAAATGGTGGTGCGTCTTGGATTGCAGAAATAAAGATGCATTTTTTGTGGCATGCATATTTGTGTCCCTATATGTGTGAGCGATCACAATCTTTCAAATGGGAAGATGGGTCTCTTGGAAAGTTTTGGAAAAACATGAATGGAGCATATTCTCGTTTATGGAGAAACATATGGTGAAGAGATATTTCACTAGACATGTCTTTGTTCAATCTCCTATCTTCATGTATATCCCATACCTTGAAGCCAGGTGGGCGAGACGCAGATCATGGCAGTTTCTTCTCTCGAGGCATGTCAGTTGCCATTAAGGAAATGGCTACCTGTTCAACTATGCGGCGGATGTATTGCGGTCGAATAAGAGAAGCTGCAATTAATATGCACTTACAAATGAAAAGGGTCGACTCTTTTATCATAAGAGTTGTGTCGGTTAAAGGAATAGATGCAGATTCTGCAGTGATATATATTTGGCATGCTTAAGAAGATCCCACTATGAGTCATACTAAGTCCAATGAAATTTCAATGCGAGTGATAACAACTCAAGTGATGTTTTCTCATTGGAAGGCACATTAGACATAATTGGTTCTAGCATGAGAAGTTTGAAAGTTTAAAGGCTAAAGACAAAACGTGCTAGCAGTGTTTCTCTGTAACAATCATATAAATATATATATATATATATATACATACATACATACATACATACATACATATATTCTATTTAATATTTACGCATGAAAGGGCTTATGTATTGATTGAAAAGTTGCATCGTTTTAGTTGCATGCATGTCGCCATTTGTTTGACAATTTTGCCTATATATATAATACTGATAGCATAATTGTCTTCTTTTAAGAATTGAATGTTTCTTGGCATTATACTGTGAATTTACTCTCGTTAGTTTCTGTTCTAGGTGAGAAATAAATATTTGTTTCTGTGGACTGTATGCAATAGTGTAAATCTGGGTTTGTATCAAACATGTTATCTCATAATTGAAAAGGAATTGATATAAGTCGAATAGATGAACTTCCTAGACGGAAATTTTTATGGGCATTGCCACATTGCAATAGAAAGTCATATTGGTTGACTGCAAGGGTCAGATGGTTTGTGATCAGACCAGTGGATATTAATTTGGGCATCCCCAACCCCAATGGCTTTTCTCAATAGATGCCTTGCTTGATCAGTTTGGTTGGTGGTTGCCGAGCAAAATGTCTGTATCATAAACTTTCAATTCATTCCCACAGGAACTAGATATGCATGATACAGATGATTGAAGATTTTGATTTTTGCATGGGTTTCATTATTGTCAGATTCAAAGGTGATTTTATGAAACCAAATTTTTCTTCAAGACTGATCAAAAGGATTTGGAATGTTTCGAATGCATATATACATGGCTATTAGAAGATATGTATATAATGAATTATATGATGCCAATCCAATATTCTGGGTTGGAACTTGGGCATGATGGGAATATTTAGAAGATTATACTTCTAAAATCTTTTCAGAGGGAAAAACTATGACGGATCTTGGGTGAGTGATCAAACTGCCTATTTCAGATAGGTGCAGACCAAATGTTTATTGGTAAGAAATGCACTAGTAATATGCATATATTTATCATATTTATGTGTGTTTTCATAAAATCCATGTCTGCAATAAAAGGTATATAGAAATGCATTTATTATCGTTTGGTATCATAATTGCAGATTTGTGTTTCTCCATTGTATATCTCCATTGTATATCAAGTGTTGTACTATGGGGAATTATGAGTACTTTCTCAAAGGAGGAGTAATAAAATGGGAACCATGTTCGTCACGGTAAGACGATGAAATTTGATTTTGAGTAGTGACAATCAGTCGTGATGATTGTGACAATCAGTAGTGATGGTGTCCTTAGTTAAATTGTAAAGCATGAACTCATTTTGTTTGAGTCATTTGTCTTGAAGATGACGCTTCAGTTGTGGGGGCCAAAGTCTGCTTTGAAAGGTTTAACCACTCTAGGGTGAGGCTTACTGTGGAAACTGTGTAAGTTCTACAGACAAACCTCTAACAATTGAAGATAGACAAAGAAAGACTATCTTCATAGTTTCATACTTCTTAAAATTGATGAGTGAGTAATTGATAGCATTAAAAACAACCATAATGTGAGGAACTTGTGGAGGTGGCTTAGCTATTTTTGAGAAGTGGAAATAGAATTTGCTAATTGAATGAGACAATCAAAATGTCATCTCTTGTAATGAGTAATTGTTTAAGGTATGGTAAGGTTGGAGACCTTCTTATAAATACCTTAAATGTGGGGGAGTTTACTCAAGTGTTAGCAAATTACTTATCAAGTCCGAACGCGTGTTTGGAGGAATTACATTGGAAAACAACTACTCTCAAAGGAAATAATTTCCATGCATGGATATAAAACTTGTGATGGCCATATAATGAGTAGTCAACCTAGTGGTACCAATTTTTAAAGGTTTGACTAGAGAGTAATTTGTATCATCGAGGGGAATGGGTTAAAAGCCTACGTCTTAAGAATCGCCATAATGGCAACCCAACCTAGCTGACTGGAGATCCCAAGATCTAGGTTCAAATGGACAACCGAATTGTGGATGATTCAATGGGAGCACTGCGGAGATTACCTCCTACCTATGTCCTATGATGAAACAGTGCTATTTGCAGCGTATTTAGGATAAGCTTTGCTTTTAATGATTCCTATACTTGGAAATAACAAGTGGGGTATTGCAGGATATCTTAATGGGAAGTCACCTATCTTGAGTGAGGAATGGGGCCGTTCCTGTGAGAATATTTTGAAGGGCTTAGTTCTCTAAAAGCACTCATGAGAAACCAAGAATTGTTCAGGGCCAAAATGAACACAACCGAGCAACCACAGGGTGTCTGGAAGGGTATTGTGTGATTATTATTGTCTTGGTTTACACAAACGGCTGAGCAGTTCAAGACATCGCGTTCACTGATTAGCCAAGTAAATCCGATAGTAATTCACTACGGACGGTTCAAAGCCAAAAGCTACCTATCCTGATGCAGTACTTTTCCTATTAAATTCTCTCTCTAGTGTCTGCATTGTCATTTGCATGGTATTGAGTCAATTTCCATTCATGTGGGGGATTGTTGGAAAATTTAATAATATTATTATTATATTAAATTTATTAATTGAATGGAAATTAGAAGTGGAGCCTTTTGGTATAAAGATGTGTCTACTCAAATGAAGAGTTGTAATTTTTTACTCTTCATGAATAGTCACATGCTTTCTAAAGAGGTATCTCACATTCTATAAATAGGGAAGCCCCCTATAATCACAGAGACAATTTTCATTCTTTACATAATCATACATAGAGTGCACTAAATATTAGAGAGTCTCATTGAGTCTATATGAGAGAGTTTTCAACACAATTGTGGTTCATGAAGCCTTGTGATTTGGAGTGCTACTATTACAAGGACGTGGTCGTTGTATCTTGGGAGACATGCGCCGATCAACCATGAGCACCGTAGTGGGGCGTAAACTTGTCTTAAGGACAAAGTGTCCAACACTTGCCTCGACCGTATTTTCTAGGTTTTTCTAATCCATTATATCATGTCTATTTAACATTGATTACTCATGTGCATGCACGATTGTGATATATAATTTCATGAATTATTTCTTGATTTTCTATGTGATTTATTATAGCAATTAGGCCCTTATTTTTCTAACAGTGAGTATGTGTGTTGTATATGTATATGTGTGTGCATGCCGTGCCATGTGCATGCTATGCATGTGCGTGAGTGTGTGGGTATGTGTATGTGCATGTGTGTATGCATGCCGTGCAAGTGTGTGTATGTGTATGTGTGCATGCGTCTGCGTGCCATGTATGTGTGTGAGTATGTGTGTTGTATATGTATATGTGTGTGCATGCCGTGCCATGTGCATGCTATGCATGTGCGTGAGTGTGTGTGTGTGTGTACAGCGGCGAAGCCAGGATTTGTCGGAAGAAGGGGCAAACTTAAAGAGTGCAAGATTCAAAAAAAAAATCACAACAATCAAATCCTTTTATAGTAATATCTTTCATGATTTTATCAATTCAAACACATTACAATAGTTGCCGACGACGTTTCATACCATAAAAACTTCGCACAATAGGCTTATTATAGTAACTTTATATTAATTAACTGTATAATGAGAAGAAAAAAAAATTTAGATTATTAATCTTAGAGTAGAATATACTATATGACTAATAACTAATAAACCAATCAATACCAATAATCATATAAATTATTCAATAAACAAAAATTCAATTAATCAATATCAATAATCAATTAATCTATAATAAAAAATTCAATTTTTACCCTAAATAACAATTTCATTAATCAATAATTATAGAATTTCTTATCAATAATCCATAATTAATATTCATTAACCATGTTGATCAACTACTCTATGATTCTATATAAATTAAACAACATTTTGTATTAGATAATGAATTAGGGTTAGGGATAATATAAATTTAGAAATTAGAGATTTCATCTAAAAATTTGGAGAGAATGGCCAACCAAACCAAATGATGGCGCCTGGAATCTGGTAGCAGGGTGCAGGGAGGTGGCTTGAACGTTGGAAGCAGGGAAGGCTAACAGGATGTTGCGGCTGGCATTTGGGGAGCTGCTACTCTCTGATTGTTTTGAAATTGGAAAGAATGGGGTTTGGGATAGTGAAGGAACCAGGGGACGAGTGGTCTCCTTTAATTATTTAATTTTTTTTTAACTCAATAACCTAAACGGTGTCGTCGACCTGAAGGGAGTTTTTAAATTTTGTTTAACCAGTACCAAAACGATGTCGTGCCGTTTTACCCTGGTTTTAACAAGACTAAAAAAAGAACTTGCGTGCAACAGAGCTGCATAGCAACAATGAACCCAGAAAACACAGAACTTTATCCCTTCCCATGGGACCAGAGGGGCGGAACCACCGCTCCTGGGCTTGATTTCCGACAAGGGGAGGGGCGGACGCCACTCCTCGCCCCTATGTAGCTTCACCACTATGTGTGTATGTGTGTATGCATGCCGTGCAAGTGTGTGTATGTGTATGTGTGCATGCGTCTGCGTGCCATGTATGTGTGTGAGTATGTGTGTTGTATATGTATATGTGTGTGCATGCCGTGCCATGTGCATGCTATGCATGTGCGTGAGTGTGTGTGTGTGTATGCATGTGTGTATGCATGCCGTGCAAGTGTGTGTGTGTGTGTGTGTTGTCTGCTTGTACTATGCATGTCGTGTGTGTGTGTGAGTTGTATAGGTTTGGGCTTAAAGCCCAAACCACCCTTTTCCCCTAAATCCTTCTAAACCCAAAAACCCTTATGGTCCTAGCCCATTTATTTGGATTCGGTTAAATCCAATAACTTTTGGGGACCCAACCCAAACTTTAGGTGGTATAAACTAAAGACTTAAGCCCAATTAATTAAATCTAATTTTAATTGGTATTTAGGTGCAACTGTGGAAGGTGATTCAGTTCATCCTAGTTCGAACGGCTCCTCGAGAGTAGAATATCAGTGAGTGGACCCTTTCATAACTTGCATGGTTTTAATAATCTAGGAATGCATGCATATGGGTTTTATAAATTGAAATTGGTTTAAAGTATGTTTTACGAATTTACATATGTCTTGGATTTGAAGAAATGATGATTGATTTACATTGCATTATGATATAATTTGGAACCTTTGTATATTGATACTTTGGCACGAGAACCGAGCTATGTTGTGGATTATGAAATAAAGTTATGAAAGGTTGAGATATATTTTGCGATATGTTTTTGGGTATTTTTATATCTAGCGGATTATCATACAACACATCCACACAACATGGGTATTAGACGTCTATGGCCATAGGACACGGAGATGAGGGGGAGTGAGACATATGTATTATACCCCAGCTTCACTAGCGGCGACTAGTGTCGGGTGTGAGATGTTTTTCATGGCATAATAGGGTTTTCAGATAACCTATTACGTAGTATTATATATGCTTTCAAAATAGGGGTTATTACATTCGAAAAACAAAATGGTTTTTGTACTATTTATTATTATTATAAATTATGATCCACTCACTTTTCTGTTTTTTGCGCCCCTTTCAGGGTTTAGATTCGAGGCATATGATTCCGGCGTCAGGACAAGTTGCGCAGTTATTCTCGAGTTCTCTCCACTTCGGTATTATTCCCTTGTTCGTACATATTCCTAAAGTTTCTTTTATATTATTCTTAGAAATGTATGCTCTGAACTAGTTCCTGGAGGATAAAATTTTATTCTAAGTATATACATTTTATCAGTCTGCATGGTTTAAAATTGGCTTCGTCACCCTCGGGTGTCAGCCATCACATTCTTACCCTGATATTTGGGGATATCGGGGTTGGGATGTGACAAAGTATATGCAATCACACCTTGAATTTAAGGTCAACAATCCAATTCATTTACATTATTCTTCAATATTATACATTCCTATTACATGTAGTATATATTTTAAAGGTTGATTTATATTGGATAAATCCATCATTCACTTCAATGCAAAATCAAAATTTCTGAATCTGACTCCACCTGTACAAAAGTTTAAAGTCTTTTGATTGTTTTCGGGTATTTCATATTGTTATCAATAATTCTTGCGAAAGTTCAGCATTGTGAGTTTCTTTAATTAATCAAACCTATAGCTGCATAGTTGCAATGTACTAGAAAATACTGCTAGTATTTGTATCTTTCTAACCAATCATCTAATGTGCAGTCAATTTGTTCTAGAACTGATAAACATGTGGGGTCTCATGATGTCTATTAGAGGTCAAAAGTTCATATTATGGCTACGAAAGGGACGCCCAATGTTGAGAATGAATCTCATATTGATGGAAATGAGGGACCTTGCTAGGGCTTATAAGAAATTGGGATTCTCCCATCACTAGTACAAAAACATGTTTGCGTGACATAGAAAATTTCGTCGCGCAAAGCACAACGCTAAACAGAAAACGTCGCGTAAACGACTTTTGCGCAACGACACTTTACGCGATGAAGACTGGCGTCGCGCAAAGCTGTTTTGCGCGACGTAGGTGCACCTGCGTCGTGCAAAGTAGCTTTGCGTGACGCCAGTCTTCATCGCACAAAGTTTTGGCACCAAACCAAGATGCTTTACCATTTTTTTCCTAACTTTGCGCGACGCAGGTACACTGATATCGCGCGAAACAGCTTTGCGCGACGTAGGCACACCTGCGTCGCGCAAAGTTTTTTTTTTCTTTTGAGGTTCTTGCATTGCCTTTTTCTTTTGTTGTATCCACTTGTCTAAAAAAAATTTTAATTGACTATCGAATTAGTTCATTGTATTCATATAGAGTTAAGGAGTGTAGCTCTAAAATATCATCAAAATCGAAGTTAAAATAACCGTTAAATCGTGATTTTTCATTTATCGTCGTCGAAAAGGTTAGTCCCGTTACTTGATATTTGAATGTTTGTTTTTTTTAATGATTTTTGGGGTATGCGATCTCGAAGACTATACAAACAAGTTTGACGGTTGGATCGTTGAAACTAATTTCGTACAATGCGTATCCCATCAAAACAATAGATTCACTAACACTTAGAGTTTATTTATACTTTCATCAAGTATAACATAAGATTTTGTGGTATCCATTAGTGTAAATATTTTAAATTGAAAATCGAATTGGTTCATTCTATTCATATAGGCTCAAAGAGTGTAGCTCTAAAAAATCATCAAAATCGTAGTTAAAACTAACGTTAAATCATACTTTTTCGTTTATAACCATCGAAAGATTTTGTCCCGTTACTTGATATCTGAATGTTTGTTTTTTGCGTATGACACGCCCCGATCCCGATGTCCTGGGGACATCGGGATGGTCACGTGCTGGCCGACACCTGAGGGGTGACAAAAACCATTTAGAAGACATAAGAACGAGAAATAAGAATTTAATAGAACATTAAATTAGGCATTTAAGGAACGTGTTCAGAGCATACAACTAACTAGAATATTACAAAGAAAGAATATAAAATTGAATAAACAAAAAGAGTGGGTCCTACACCGAAAGGACTCGAAGATGCCGACGCAGAAGTGTCTTGATGCCGGAATTGTATGCCTCGATTCTAAACCCTGAAGGGGGCACAAAACAAAGGTGAGTGGACCAATTTGATATACATATAAGAAACAGTTATCAACATACTAACCCCCAGGTTTTATGAAAACTCATATATATCATGATAAATAAAATAGGCTTTTCCGAAACCTAACATGTCGTGCAATATCTCAAATCATAATTCGTATATAATAATTACTAGCGTCAAATGTCCATATATCCCTCCAGGCCCTATGCCATCTCCTCGTCTCTGAGCATATAGTCAGAGGAAAAATACCTCCAGGCCCTATGCCATCTCCCCGTCCCTATGCTAATAACCAGAGGAAAACCACTTCAGGCCTTATGCCAACACCATAACCGTCGCCTGGGATGGACCGAAATCTATCCCTTCATCCCGTAGCAGAAATTGGGACCACTAGGTAATACAAGATCATTGAACATATATTTATTGAAAAGCAACTTCATAAAACATTCTTATAAACTCATACTTTTCATGTGTGCAATTCTACTAAGAAAACATGTATTTTAGAAGGGGTCCACTCACAGGTACTTCGCCGTCAAAAGCTGCAATGCTAGCGAAGAAACAATTGCCACAATATATGCACCTAAGCATGTAAAGGGTCCAACTTAGTCAAACTCTATTCAAACGAATTTATTTGGGAAAACGGGTCCAGAACGTCGAAATTAGCCTAGTAGGGGTCTCGAATGGAACTTGAAAAAGTCAACCAAAAAGTCAACGTTGACCGGGTCAACGGTCAACGGGTCAAACCATGTCAGAGTCAACCGGGTTTTTGGGTTGGATCCGAGTTTAGGTTCTAAGGCCCAAGGGTTTAGGGTTTTAAAAAGGAAAAGGGTTGGGCCGGTCGGCCCTAAGGGTTTTGGGTTTAGAAAATTAGGTGGGTTGGGGTTTTAGGGTCACGGGCCTAGAGCCCTGGTTTAAAGAACCCAAAAGGGTTCTGGGTTTAAGTTGTACGGGCCAAAGGCCCTACTTCCTTTTGGTCCGAAGGCCAGCCCCCAAAAGGGTTTTGGTTTTGTTGCCAAGGCCCTAAGGTCTTTAGATTTTAATAAACAAAATAAAAAAAATGCAACGGGCCAGGTTTTTGGGTCACAAACAGCACGGGCCCAAGGCCCCAAACTAAAATGGCCCAAGGCCTTTTAAAAAATTTAAAATAATTAAAATAAAACTAAACATAAATTAAAAAGGAAGTGGATTGGAGAAGGACAAGGAAGAACGCCGGAGTTTCCTGGCTCCGACCGACTGCAACCGGGGGTTCTAGGCCCCGATCTATATACCAAAACTAAGAAGAGAGATAAAGAAAGAGATTTATACCCTTCAATCGACGTCAATTGACCGGTGGTGGTTGGAAATTCCCTCGACATGCACACGGGTTCGCCGGAAATGGGCGTACCTTTCCTCTGTGCTTATCTCATCCTAAACCTTGGAAAATCACGAGATAACACTCAAAACACAACCAAGCTTCAACCCAACTCAGAGAAAGGGAGACCCGAGGCTTACCTAGCCGGAAAAACAACGAAACTCGCTGGGGTTTTCTGGGCTTTCGCTGCCCTTGCTGCGACGCGAGAGAGAGAACTGAGATTAATAATGATGGTTGTCTTCCTCGTCCAGGCAAGCAATTGGGTGTGTGTGTGTGTGTGTGTGTGTGTGTAAGGTCACGGTGAAGGAGAAGGAGAGATGAGAGTGAGTTCGAGGGAGCCCATAGAGAGCAGAACGAGATGGAGTTCAGGAAAGGAAAAGGAGAAGAGGATGGAGCACGAGAAAGGGGGACATAATTAGGGGGTGGGCCCTTTGGGCTCACCATTTGAGACCCAAAAACAAATTTTTAAGTAAAAAGAAGGGGGTGTAATAGCGTACGCGATCTCGATGCATATACAAACAAGTTTGACGGTTAGATCGTTGAAATTAGTTTAGTACAATATGTTTCCCATCAAAATGATACATTCACTAACACTTAGAGTTTATTTATACTTTCATCAAGTATAACATAAGATTTTGTAATATCCACTAGTGTAAATATTTTAAATTGAAGATCGAATTAGTTCATTGTCTTTATATAAGGTCAAGGAGTATAGCTCTAAAATATCATCAAAATCAGAGTTAAAACTACATTTAAATTGTGCCTTTTCATTTATAACCGTCGAAATTTTTTGCTCCATTACTTTAATCTCTAAATGTTTGTTTTTTTACGATTTTTGGCGTATGTGATCTCGAAGTATATACAAATAAGTTTGACAGTTGGATCGTTCAAACTAATTTCATACAATGTGTTTCCCATCAAGTTCAATGGTATATATATTTAGTAATTAGATTTTTATTTATTTATTTTGTACTCATAAGCAAAAGGGCAAAAAAAAAAAAAAACACTTTGCGCGACATAGGAACACCTATGTCGCGCAAAACAGTTTTGTGCAACGAAGAACTAATGCCACACAAAGCTGTTTTGCGCGATGCAGGTGAACCTACGTTGCGCAAAGTTTTTTTTTTCCTTTTGCTTTTCTTTTGGGGTTCTTGTATTGCCTTTTTCTTTTGTGGTATCAACTTGTGTAAATGTTTTAAATTGACAATCGAATTAGTTCATTGTATTCATATAAGGTTAAAGAGTGTAGTTGTAAAAAGTCATCAAAATGGGAGTTAAAATAACCGTTAAATCGTGATTTTTTTGTTTATAGCCATCGAAAAGGTTTGTTGTCACATCCCCACCCGGGGCGAACCACTTCCCAGGCCCGCTCCACCACCGTAGCACGATATTGTCTGTTTTGGGCCCTACCACGCCCTCACGGTTTTGTTTTTGGGAACTCACGAGCAACTTCCCAGTGGGTCACCCATCATGGGAGTGCTCTAGCCCATTTCGCACTTCACTTCAGAGTTCCTACGGAACTCAAAGCCAGTGAGCTCCCAAAAGGCCTCGTGCTAGGTAGGGATGAGAATATACATTTAAGGATCACTCCCTTGGGTGATGTGGGATGTTACAATCTACTCCCCTTAGGGGCCCAACGTCCTCGCCGGCACACCACAGCTAGGGTTTGGCTCTGATACCAATTGTCACATCCCGGCCCGGGCGCAACCACCTCCCGGGCCCGCTCCACCACCGTAGCACGATATTGTCCGCTTTGGGCCCTGACCACGCCTTCACGGTTTTGTTTTTGGAAACTCACAAGCAACTTCCCAGTAGGTCACCCATCATGGGAGTGCTCTAGCCTCTTTCTTGCTTAACTTCGGAGTTCCTACGAAATCCGAAGCCAGTGAGCTCGCAAAAGGCCTCATAGGTAGGGATGTGAATATGCATTTAAGGATCACTCCCCTGGGTGATGTGGGATGTTACAATCCACCCCCTTTAGGGGCCCGACGTCCTCGTCGGCACACCACAGCCAGGGTTTGGCTCTGATACCAATTGTCACATCCCGACCCGGGCGCAACCACCTCCCGGGTCCGCTCCACCACCGTAGCACGATATTGTCCGCTTTGGGCCCCGACCACGCCCTCACGGTTTTGTTTCTGGGAACTCAGGAGTAACTTCCCAAGAGATCACCCATCCTGGGATTGCTCTAGCCCTCTTCTCGCTTAACTTCGGAGTTCCTACGGAACTCGAAGACAGTGAGCTCCCAAAAGGCCTCGTGCTAGGTAGGGATGGGAATATACATTTAAGGATCACTCCCCTGGGCGATCACATCCTGGCCCTGGGGCAACCACCTCCCGGGCCCGCTCCACCACCGTAGCACAATATTGTCCGCTTTGGGCCCCGACCACGCCCTCGCGGTTTTGTTTCTGGGAACTCACGAGCAACTTCCCAGGAGGTCACCCATCCTGGGATTGCTCTATCCTCCTTCTCGCTTAACTTCGGAGTTCCTACAGAACCCGAAGCCAGTGAGCTCCCAAAAAGCCTCGTGCTAGGTAGGGATGGGAATATACATTTAAGGATCACTCCCCTGGGCGACGTGGGATGTCACAATCCACCCCCCTTAGGGGCCCGATGTCCTCGTCGGCACACTTCCGGCCAGGGATAGGCTCTGATACCAATTGTCACATCCCGGTCCGGGCGCAGCCACTTCCCGGGCCCGCTCCACCACCGTAGCATGATATTGTCCGCTTTGGGCCCCGACCAGGCCCTCACGGTTTTGTTTCTGGGAACTCACGAGCAACTTCCCAAAAGGTCACCCATCTTGGGATTGCTCTAGCCCTCTTTTCGCTTAACTTCGGAGTTCCTACGGAACCCGAAGCCAGTGAGCTCCCAAAAGGCCTCGTGCTAGGTAGGGATGGGAATATACATTTAAGGATCACTCCCCTGGGCGATCACATCCCGGCCCGGGGGCAACCACCTCCCGGGCCCACTCCACCACCGTAGCACGATATTGTCTGCTTTGGGCCCCGACCACGCCCTCGCGGTTTTGTTTCTGGGAACTCACGAGCAACTTCCCAGGAGGTCATCCATCCTGGGATTGCTCTATCCTCCTTCTCGCTTAACTTCGGAGTTCCTACAGAACCCGAAGCCAGTGAGCTCCCTAAAGGTCTCGTGCTAGGTAGGGATGGGAATATACATTTAAGGATCACTCCCCTGGGCGATGTGGGATGTCACAATCCACCCCCCTTAGGGGCCCGATGTCCTCGTCGGCACACTTCCGGCCAGGGATAAACTCTGATACCAATTGTCACATCCCGGCCCGGGCGCAGCCACCTCCCGGGCCCGCTCCACCACCGTAGCACGATATTGTCCGCTTTGGGCCCCGACCACGCCCTCACGGTTTTGTTTCTGGGAACTCACGAGCAACTTCCCAAGAGGTCACCCATCTTGGGATTGCTCTAGCCCCCTTCTCGCTTAACTTCGGAGTTCCAACGGAACCTAAAGCCAGTGAGCTCCCAAAAGGCCTCGTGCTAGGTAGGGATGGGAATATACATTTAAGGATCACTCCCCTGGGCGATGTGGGATGTCACATTTGTCCCGTTACTTGATACCTGAATGTTTTTTTTTTTTTTTTGCAATTTTTGGGGTATGCGATCTCAAAGCATATACAAACAAGTTTGACAGTTGGATGGGAAGAGTGACCTTGCGATTTTTGGGGTATGCGATTCTTGGGATAATGAATCTCCCGTTGACGAGAAGATGGACCTTGCAAGGGCTTATAAGGAATTGAACTACTCCCCATATTGTCAATCAATTTTATGGTGAATTAAACCCCAACTTTCTTCAGCTCATTCTTTATTTGTTGAGATATATTGATAGATCGATATCATTGTATCAGTTATTTAATACATAAAGAATATATAATTGCCATTTATGCATTTAATGACATGAAAAAGACAATAGTAGTGAGTAGGAGGGACAATATACAATGTTGTCAACTATGTAATATACATTAATGGCACACCAATACATTGTTAATTCAGCGTAAGATATTTTTAGTGATCCTTAATAGTTGAATGAAGAAATGCCTAATTAATTTATTTGTTCTGTCTGGTGTCTTTGGAATTTTGAATCTTCTCCCGCATGGACTTTCATTTCACATCTACCTACTGTATAAAAATAAGATACCATCATCTCGACATGATAAACTATAGTTCAGTACCCAACCATCCTTAATTTTCTTCTTGTTATTGTTATACGTTTTATATTATATATGTATGTATATGATGCATCTTCACAACAGAGTAGCTTGCACAAGCTAGCATTCGAGTTAACATGAGTCCTATCGGCTGGAGACGTTTTATCTCTTTCCGCTTTCTCTTGTCATGGTTTTTCTATATGGCCGTGATTACAGCCGGAGACACAAAGATCCCGGTGAATGTGGGAGTTGTTGTCGACCTTGATACGCCGAGCGGGAAGGTTTATTTGAGTTGCATCAAAATGGCTCTGGAGGACTTCTATGCATCTCATGCTCACTATAGGACCAAGCTCGTCTTGAATACTAGGAACTCCAAGGAAAATATTGTTGGTGCAGCTGCTGCAGGTTCTCTCTATCTCTCTAACATGAGATTTTCTACTATTTATAGCAAGTACTACTAGTCGTAACTTTATATAATTGACATATAGTATCCAACTAGTTATGTTGCCGATGTTGCGGGTGTGAAATTCAACGTGTTTAAATGTATTCTCAAATGTGTTTAATAAACATATGTTGATCCACGATTGTAAGTGTATCATGAGGTGAAAAACAAAGTTTTCAATTGTTTATCAAACTGACATATATTAAAGGATGCATATGAAAAGAAAGTAGAGTTTTGAATTTGTTGATCTCACATTTTTTTATTAAGTTGATTACGAAGGTATCAGCCAACATCACATAAGAATATGCATACTTGAAGAGGAATGTGACTAACCAGAGAGATTGGTGATGGTATTTGAGATACGAAGGGTAATGCAGAGATGTTTCCCTCATCCAAACATGTTTTGTGCGAGTAACAGCTATGCCAACTTTTCCATTATTTAAGCATCTGCAATCACAAAATAAATATGTATTCTCACTGGGTTTCCAAGATGTGAATATTAGTGGGCATCCCTTAAATGACCGAGCAGAACAAAAAGATAGAGACAAAAAATAACATCTGATTCCAGAGACAAAATCTGCAGTCAAAAAAAGAAAATTTAAACATAAAGTTTATGTATGAATGAAACACTCAAATAAGAAAAAGAATAAATAAAGAAATGGGCCATATGGAGAAAAAAAAGCTTACCAAAAGTTGGTTGTATGCCAATCGAAAAAGATTGTATGTCTCCAGTCAAACTATACTTAGCAGCATGTGCAGAAGATGTAAAAATAACACCACAAAATATAAACAGCATTGGAAACACATAGGTTGCAATAGGCTTACAAACGAAATATTTAATTTGTACAATGTAGATAAAAAAGGTTAACAGATGGTTGTTTACATACACAAAAAATATTCCAAGCATATGTTGGATCTTAGTACCTGGAACTGCTTTACAACCATAACCAGCACTGGGATACAAAAAATTGGGAAATGCTAGTTTATGTACAGGCAAAAAATGTTATGAAGTCCAGATTAGGAACATATTTAGATGACAGTGATTTAACATACATATTGTATTATACATGTTAGCAAAAAAACTATCATGATTTTTTAGTGGTGGAGGTCAACTTCTGTTGCTGCGTTGTTTCCTTTTGAGAAACCAACCTAGGGAAAACAAAAAAAGAATTAAGAGAGTTAGGTGGCAGTCGAATTCGTGTTGTAAAAAAAATATACCAAAAAATTTAAAAGCAAAGGTAAAAATATAATGACCTAGGTTTTTTTTTTGAGGGGTAGCATCTGATTTTGTAATAGTTAGGGATGATTTCTTCTTAAGCAATTTGATGGGGACTTCATCGAACTCTCTTGGATCCGTGTCTGAAATTTGTTCTAGTCCACTGTTTTAAATGAGGAATCAATGTTAAACAACATGATTACACACATATTTGAAATTTATACTTACAAAGGTAGTTATGGGACAAACCTTTGTTCTCTGCCGGTGAAAAGAGCTCGCCTAATTGATTCCCTTTTTCGTTTAAGTAATTGTTCGTTGGGTTCAATTGTTGAAGTTGAAGATGAAACAGTAGTGGAAGACATGATTTCTCTTGACAAAGGTTGTGGAGTTGTTGGGTGCATAGCTACATCTTCAGTGACGTTATGAATGAGGATATCATTTGAATTAAAAGCATTCCTTCTGTTGCCAAATCGTAAGTGAAAATTTTTCTTCTGTCCAATAAGCCTGAGAAATTTGTTTGGCAATTGTTGTTGTTCCACCAGTCTTTGATTTAACACCAGGTCTTTGCAAGTCATGCCAAAAAGCTTTTCACCAGATTTACCGATTATCAAAACATTTATTTCATTTGTTTCATCTTCAAGAATGAGATTGACTTTGTACCTACATTTTCAAACTCAAACCAATGAGATTTTTTAGAATCATAGGTTTTCACAAATATAATAGGTAGAAAAGCTGAAATAAAACAGATTATAAATGTGGACTAATGTTATATAATCATATGCTTATCATATGTGAGCAAATATGAATAAACATAAAAAAGAAAAGGAAACAAAGAAAGAATTAGTTTTGACAGAATAGGAAAACAATAAGATTTAGGTTTATACAACTCAAGTTGACCAAAAACATAAAGTAAAGAGTGTATGATGATAACAATTTTTTTTAAGAACACCATGTTTGGTAACCATTGTGTATGTCTATTATAAAAATGCTTTCATAATGTGGAATTTAAAAAAAAATTAAGTGCGATCACTTAAATTATTATACCAAAATTGTAAATTTTGCACACAATGTGAATAATCCTATATGTATTTATTTATCTAAATTGGTTAATCAGAATAAACAACACAGTATCAAGAAAGAATAAATTTTTTGTTAGCCTGGTTTCAAATGTTTGATTTAAGATTACCATGGTGTTGGAATTTGGTTTGGAGGTTTTTGACAAATGAGTTGCCCATTGGTTGGATTCTTTTGCATCTGTTTCATGCAGCTCGAGCAAGCACTATACCACCAGTTGAACCGTGTGTCTCAAAACGCTTGACAGATGCTCTACACAGAAATGTATCATCCTGTGATATGTTTTGTCACATAGTTGTAACAGTGAGAACAACATGATTTAGTTTGATTAAAGAGGTTAAAATCCAATGGTGAGATTTTAAGAAAACATACAAAATAAAAGTTATGTTTTATACCTTTTGCAAATCTGGATCCAAAAAAGCCAATTCATCAATTATAACTTTTTTAGTACTCTGCAAAATCTAAGCTTCGTTTCCTTGGATTGCAGAGGGAGAAAGTATTTGCAAAGCTTCTTTACAATCATCAAACCTGTACGATTAAAAACATTTCATTAGTTTAATGATCATAAAAAAAAATAAAAAAAGGCAGTAACTGTTTTGGTCTTAAAAAAAAGTGTTATTTTGTTTTAAAAAGGGAATATATACTCACACTGACTTATACGCATTCAATTCGGGGATGTCTGGGTCAATAAAAAACAGAGACGAAGCAGTGCTGCTCAAATAAATTTTTTCTATGTGTTGCAATCATACCACGGAAAAAAAGATTAATGAACAATATTAATGACATTAACAAAGTAAAAAAAACAAAAGACAGTACAAAAGTGACAAAAAGAACTGGCTCATAACAGAATATCAATTATTTTATAATTGTTTATGAAAAATCAAACATGTTTAAATCAATCTAGCACACATAACTGAATAAAAATAAATAAAGTAAGAAAATGACTAATAATAGTGACCAACCAATGATAGATTAAGACATTTTTATATTAACTGGCCAAGAATGAAGCAGACATATAATGAGAAATTGGATGAAGGGAAGATAGCAAAAATTTAGGACAACAAAAGATCCAAATAATGTAAACAAAACAACATTGTACACATTAAAATAAACAAAGTAAAAATTAGTTTTTAACAAAATGGTATACCGAGGTAGATCTTGACTTTCAAACTTGTGAAAACAATAATGATTGGCAAAGGAAATTGCTCTGTTGACAAAGAAGAAAAAGCTTCGGCAATGTCTGCCCACAACGTAACCGTTAGTTGCTCTTTTCTGTAGACAAAGAAATGACAAATAAAATTTTGATTTTTTTATACCACCAAAGCAGTAAATGTTGAAAACATTCTATAACAATAGAGATAAGAAGTGAAAAATAACCTAATATTTTGGATAACCACATCACACTTGTACGCAACCCTTTGATTAATCTGTTTAGGTTCCAGCCGCTGTACAACACTTATACGACCAATGACATCTTATCATTTAAAAAAGAAACATAGGCACATTATTAAAATCCATTTTAGGAAGTAAACACATACTTTAAGCCATGTACATGCACATAGACATTAACAGTACCTGTGAGGATGTCAATTCTGTTTAAGTGAGGGTAAAGTGTGTTATAGTCTTGCAGGAAAAATCGATGGCGAGGGATGGATGGAAACACACTTGCTAATTTTCGGAAAGCTGTTTTCGAGGTGAACAAAACCTGAGTTTCATGCGGCACCACCTTGTACTGTTCCCTAATTTTAATAGTTCGAAATTCAGTTATTTCATAGCATGCACCAGCTTCAATTTTTGAAACCATGACATCATAATCAACATCCAATGTAGAGGCTTCAACAGCATGTTGCTTCACATCATATTAAAAAAGAGGAAAAAAAGTCAAAAAATCAATTAACAAATAAATGAAAACAGAAATTATAAACTTGACAACACAAATAACATGATATTAATCAAATTGTTACCATAAGTGAATAGAACGAATGAATGCAACTAAATTATTTCTAACAAAATCCATAAAAAAATCGATCAACACATAAAAGTTAAGAACAAAAAAGACCACATGGCAAATATAAGGAAAGAAAGCCAAAAATCGAGGGAAAAAAACAGATGGAAAACACAGCTGATGCAAACATTTTGCTTATCATAACATACCTATGTCTAACATTCTAACATGTAAAAAAGCATGACAGGATAAATATTATCCAGTGAGTTAATAGTCATTGACTCCAGCTTTGGGTAAAATAATTAGACAGTTATTTCTCACCGTTTCGTCAACCAATATACAATGCAAGTTTGTGAACTTCTAAACAGTTCCTGGAATGATCTATTTCCAAATTCTGCATATACGAATTTTGATTTTGTCCGCTTTTATGTATGGTCTTAACTGATTAATAGGGGTTGGCCGCAAGCTCTCCATTTATCCTATCAAAAGGGAATTTCAACGGCGGATCATAAATTTCCACAACATTACAAATTTAAAAAAAAAAAAGACAAAAAGTATAAACAATCCACAATTTATTCACCCATGGTCTAAAAGGAAGACATGGAGAGTTTAACAACCATTTGTACTTTGGCTATCCTTTATATCCTACCTTGCATAGTTATATAACAATTGCACAAATTTTATATTGTCCAATAAAACTCAGAATGCAAAACAGAGACCTAGAGTGCACATTGCGTGAATCACAGCTCCAAAGAACATATAATCTTGACCAAAAGAACGGAATACCCAAATTTTAACACCAAAAAACGAACACCTCAACCACCATCACTAATTGCAACAGCTACAACAAAGAAACCACAAAGCTAAGGACCACTTGAAAAAGAAATGACAACAAATAGGGAATTTCAATGGCAGATAAGAAATTCGCACAAAATCTGTAAACAGAACTATTAAAATCTTGCTTTGAAGTAAGAGTAAAAACCAAGCAAAAAATTGAAATGCCAAGATCCTTATGGCTTTTTTCCATTTGAAATTGGGCTCGGCCTTAAACATAAGAAGTCCCCACTGGAAAAAAGAAAAATAAAATTGAGAAAACATGCAAAACCATAATCTGAGAGCCTATAAAAACACGGCCTCTTGCTATACTTCTCCATCTTCTCCTCTGTTTTTCTGTAAGTTTTTATGTGCTTTCGATTAGGTTGAATGATAGAATGATTATAAAAGCATATCAAATAAATTAGGGTTAATTAAGAAATAGTGAGGAAAGTGATGAGAAACTCTGTTGCCCCAGTCTTACACGCATCAACATATTTGATGCTTCCTGGTGATTGACTCTCTTTCTGATTCCTCCTTTTCTATTCTTTTTTTTTCAATATCAATTTTTTAAAAATATTTTTTGGTGAAATAAGTCTGGAAGAGGCATATTGAGGGAGGTGTGATGATGATTATCCATTGGATCATCCTGAATAATCATATTTTGATGACTAATTATTAATCAAAATTATATGCATTACCATCTGAACTCTACCTTAAATGCTCATCTGCAACCACACTCCTTACACCCCCTATCTCTTTCCCCAACCTCAAATTTTCTAGGCAACCAAACATATGATAATATTTGACTCTTTTTTTCTAGTCAGTAGGAAATAAGACTCAGCGGTTCACTCTCTTCTGTTTTCCCTTGATTCTCGCCACCCAAAGACAAATTAGGAATTGAAATTAGAAAGAAATTCGAACCTGCCCTGTAAATTAGAGCTTGAGCGATGTTGTTGACGTGCAACCTGGATCTTCCAGTGGCGAGGTTACAAACCTGCACTCAAAAGCACCAAATAATTGAAAATTAGTTTGGGACGAAGCAAACAAAAAAAAATAATTCAAACTCAACCAAATCGAAGAAGCATATCCAAAAACCCAAGACAAAGACAGTAACAAAACCCCCAAATTTCCAAAACACACCTGTAAATAGCAAACCCATCCACAAAATTGAAAAACAGCAGGGAACAAAATGAAATACCTAGTATGAAAAACGCAGATAACTAAGCAGGAGAATTTTACAGATGGAAAAACCTTCGAATCCAAACAAAGAACCGAAAGAGGACAGAGCACCGGAGGAGGTTTTTCGCAACAAACTAACACCACGCTACTACACACAAAGAAGAAGTAGCGGCTGGCTCAAAAAGAAAACCGGGAAGGATTCAAAAACGGGAAAAAGCAGTTAGCAAGAGCGGGAGAAGAAAAGAAACACAACAATGAAAAATCTGAAAACGAAAGGGAGAAAAGAAGAATAAAAGTAGGGAAACCAGCTAACCCCGATGACCAACACCTGTCCAGCATGGGCAAAAAAAGGTTTTTACTGTGCGAATAACTGAAGATAACACCAAACAGAGGGGCATAACAGTCCAGACACTGGTCATCCACAGTGACCAGGGGGACTGAGTTTTAGTATATAAGATGTACACACACACACACACACACACACACACATATGTGTGTATGTGTGGAAAAATTAGGTTCTCATCTCTATTTTTCATACTCCATTAATTAAAATCTTATTCCTTTTCAATTTTTGATCAAGATCCTTAGATTTTAATAAATGTCATTAATTATTTCAATAATAAAATATTTTTTATTTCTAAATATATTCGTTTAGTGTTAGAAACGTTACAGTTGTTATATTTATATTCATGGCTAAATTTTTTATCATATATTTTTTTATTTTTAGTTTGTACCCATTTTTAATTTGTAACATTTTTTTATTCGTACCAATTTTCTTTTCAGTTTTAATTTGTACCCATATATTAATTCATTTTTGTGCCCATATTTTTTAAACTCTTATTTGTATTTGTACCCATATTTTTTAATTATTTGTACCTATTTTTTATTTTGCTAAATGTACCCATGCTAATTATATGTATTTATTTTATGTTTTAAAATATATCAATAGTTATTTTTTAAAATATGTTAATAATTATGTGGGTACATTATTTTTTTGCTATAATTTTTGTGAAGAACACTATTACTCTAAAATTGATTTTTAAATATTTATTATATTTAAAAATATTATTTGAATTTTCATAATTTGTGTGACATTAAATGCATAAATGTATGAGTTAAATCTCTTAAATGAGGCTAAAGACCTCGATCAAAATATTTAAACAAATAAGATTTCAGTCTAACAATTATGTTGATTAGGGACCGGAACCAAATATATATGAGTTAGAATTCAGGGACATGATTTTCACACACAGTTTGACACCCATTTTGTAGGGCTCACTGCGTAATATATTTCAACGATCCGAACCGTATATATTTTAGTGTATCAGTCATCGATCATCCTCAAACAAATTTAGACGAATCCAAAATTATTAAGGCATTTATTTGTAGTAAAGAAAATGAACGAATATGACTCTACAAAGAACCACTAAATTTAATCCAACGATCATATGATTTCAGATTTCGGTGATTTTTGGTAAACATGGTCTTTGAGGTAAAACCTGAATGGTAGATGGTTCGAATCATTGAAATACATAAAGAGTGGGCCCCACAATTTTTTGTGTCAAAATCGTGTGTTCTCGGATCCTACCTTTATATATATATCATGTCATATAATTCAGTCTAGAAATTGATTTTTTTTTTCACCACAGTTGTTTTTCTCCTTATGCACACCCCTATTGTTCAAGGGTGCGCTGAGGAGAAAGGGGGTGTAGAAATTATACTAAAAACCTGTAGTAAGTCAAAATCTTGAAGCTCGTATATGAGTGTACAATGTTTTTTTTTTTTTTTTTTTTGAATCGTCGTCTGTTGTATGTAAAATTTAAGAAAGCTTGCATTGGAAACTAGAGATTCAAATGACACGAAAAGTACTGATTATCAAACAAATGTTTGAATAGTAGTAACAACTTTATGGAAAATTATCCTCCCCAAGAAATTTCACTTGTTTAAAAGAGTAGGTTTTCAGTTGTCTTTTGATAAGTTAGCAGCTAAGGATCATTTCATTCATTAACAGAGATTATTTAATATTTTTAATTAATAATTTAATATGTATAAGAAGTTTAATCTTATCAAATCAATCAATCACGATTTTGAACTTTCTTTTTTCCAATGGAACACAGCTCTAGATCTGATTAAAAATGTAGAAGTGCAAGCAATCCTAGGGCCAGAAACATCAATGCAGGCGAGCTTCGTTGTTAATCTAGGAGACCAAGCTCATGTCCCAATTTTATCATTTTCTGCAACAAGCCCTTCTCTCGCATCACTCCGTAGCTCTTACTTCTTCCAGATTACACAAACCGACTCATACCAAGTGAAAGCCATAAGAGACCTTGTCAAATGTTTTGGATGGAGACAAGTTGTGCCAATTTATGTGGACGATACGTACGGGGAGAGAGTTATACCCTCTTTAATTGATGCACTACAAGAGGTGGATGCTCATGTTCCCTATCGTAGTGTGATTCCTCCATCAGCCACTGATGATAAAATTGGTGAAGAGCTTTACAAGTTAATAACTATGCAAACGAGTCTTCATTGTGCACATGATGCCTAATCTCTCCTCTAGTCTATTTTCCAAGGCAAAAGAGATTGGAATGATGAGTGAAGGCTACGTTTGGATCATAACCAAGGATTTAAATATCGGTAATATCGGAAATATCGGTAGTCCGAAAACACGGAAATATCGGTAGTCCGAAAACGCGGAAATATCGACGGAAATATCGATAAAATATCGATATCGATAAAAATTACATGGAAACCACGGAAATTGTAAGAAAAACTTGGAAATTTTTATTGAAACTTTGCAGGATGTTTATTTAGTCAATTATCTATTAGTTTATCACAAAAAATTGGAAGGAAATGCATTGCATGATGGATTTAACATTATAAAGTTGATTATATAGCGAGCTGACAAACATTGTGAGTGTAGAAAATATGTAGTAATTAATGAAAGAAGTCTAAACACACCATAAATCATTTATATATAATGAATTAGTACAATATTTTACACTTTAGTACCACATAGAGTTCCTATGAGGTTCAAAATTTTCACTATCTTCATCATCTCTACGTGTAGAGTGAGTGTATTGTGAAGAGTAGTTATCAAATGATAAATCCCCAAAATAGTTTTGCATGTAATTGTTAACATGCCACTCATATGGATCCGAGATTGGTTGAGGTTGTCCATAAGCACAATCATTTGAAGATTGAGTCTGGGATTGTTTCCATGACTCGCTCGATTCCATCCCAACAGGAATGGGATATGAATGGTAGGGAAATGGTTGGCTATGAGTATAACCATAGTTACTACTTCCCACACCAACAGAGTCTGAAGTTCTAGATAACGAGTCATCTTCTTGACTTGACAAAATCCCTTTGCCTCTTTCTCTACGAGTATAGTCCTTCCCTATGGCACCAATTCCTGGTCCTGCCCGCCTACTGCCATGGTCATCATCCTGTGTTGCATGCGTGAAGTTTGCCTCACCAGTGAAGGGGGTCATAAATCCGGGAGGTGGTCCATAATAGTTTCCATATCCACCACCACTACCTCCAGCTCCACTGTATCCTTCATCATTCCCATCTCCGGTGGTAGGTGAGTCTCCTGATCTTGTACTAGAGCTATCATTAGTATCAGCACGATGTTGTGGTTGTGTAGGATTGGAAGAAGGTGGAATTCCAGTGTTTCTTGGTCTTGGGCGCAAATGTTCTTCCAAAGAGTCAGTGCTGGTAGATCCCACCTCCTCTTCTAATACTCTTTCTACATTTATCCCTTCATTACGTGCTTCTTCAGCAACTCTGGGAGCTGGGTTGCCTTCATCATCATCTAAATGAAGAGGTCTAATCCATTGATAAAGTTGGTTATCCTGTGTATCATTGACGGGATTTTAAAACCGCACAAATTTAACCCTCTTTTTGACAGTTGTAGTAAAGATGTAAGTAGGGTATCGTTCTAAGCCGGGGATTAGGAGGGCTTGCTAATCTACTCTAAATTAATTTAAAAATATTAAACAAGACTCAAGGATACAAAATTATGCTAAAAACTCTAATAATTCAAAACACACAAAAATGATTCAAAACAAAGAAAACAAATTAAAATAAAAACTAGGAAATTAATTGGACGGAAATTAAATTAAAAGATTAAAAATAATAAAAATTAACTAAATAATATAATTTAATAATGGGGGGGGGGGTTTGGTTTGGACGAAACGTAAATTAAACTTAAATAAATTATTGAATTGACAAAAACATAAAATAAAAGTGAACGGATGGGCGACGGACTGGCTAGAGGGTTTTTCTCCACACATGACACAAATGCAATCTAAATTGACCTTCAGTTGTTCTTTCAATAAATTGTAAATTTCAGTACTCCAGATTAACCGTGAACAACATTTTTTTAATCTTCAAGTTTTCCTTATGTTATTAAATTGGATGAACAGCATACAACAATTTAAAACATTCCTCAAAAGTCCCCTACGTGAAAAGCACAATAGAGATACAATCAAAGATCATTAAACTTTGTGAAAACTATAAATACTGACGAGGCATTCTAACTATGAAAAGCATGATACTCCTGCCAAGAATTTACTTAACGCGATTGTGGATAACAACCTTCACTACTCATGAATATAAGTTCATAACGATTAGGTGAAATTCACTTATATTCTAGCATCAAATTCATGCATGTAAATTAAGTATGCATCCTTAATTAACATACGCAAATAAGTTATCAATCAAGCAGTTAAGCAAATTAAATCACAACTCAGAAATCACAACTGAAGGTATCAATTCAAATTACAAATATAATCATGGTTTTGAATTATCCTCTAGCCAAAACAAATTAATTACACATTATTTATAATTTAAAACAGAAATTAAATTGAGTTTGGAGGATTAAACCGAAACGGGAGGACTTTCTGTGCAAATTTGTTCCGCTGCCAAATGGCAGCTCCTGTGATCTGCTCTCTGTCTCGCCTGATTGCACTGCCAAATTGGCACGCTGTGCTTTGTGTTTTCCCCAAGGCGCTGACTTGGCAGCTTCGTTTTGTGCTCTTCTATGACTTCAATTTTCTGCTTTGACTCCAGGATGTTCACTCCCCCGAGGCTTGCTAATCTTGACTGCCCCCAAGCTGCCTACGGATTGGCAGCTCTCTGCCTTATTGACTTCACCGCGCTATTCACCGAGCTACAGCCTTTTGCGCTGCTCTCCAGAAAACAAAAGGGCTCCCACCTCGGTACCTAAGGCAGCGCTTCCTTTCACCCTTGCGCTGTCGCGCTGTGCTTCCCACACTTCTTCTCTGGCTGCGTGCGCAGTCCTCAGCTGCTGTCTTGGGCAGCTTTCGCTGCCTTCCAGCCTCACACTTCTGTCTCTGAACTCCCGAGGCTTTTTTTTATTTTTCTGTTTTCGATTTCTTCCGCAGGCTTGCGCCTGCCTTTCTCGCCTCCAATTCTCCCAAGTTGCCTTCAAAGGCAGCTTATTATCCTTCTCCTTTGCAAAGCCGCCAGACAGCTTTTTATTTTTCCACTCATTTCCTTTGATGCTCCGTGTCTCCACCGACTCTGCTGCCTTGGATCCCAATTATTTATTTTTTTATTATTTTCTATTCTGTCCACTGCCTTATCTGATTTGCTTTTCTTTTTTCTTCAACGCTGCCCTCTGGCAGCCCTTTGATCCGTGACAAAAGGGAGAGTAGCTCCCACTTCTAATTATTCTGTTTATTTTTCTTAAGTTACAAAAATCAAATAAGTAAGCAAGGTAAAAATAACGAATTTATTATTTAAAATTTCACTAGTGCTATTTTTATTTTCTTAGCTAGATAAATTCTATAAAACACAAAAACAAAGTAAATAGCTCAAAATATGAGGAACTAACTAAGAAAAGACAAGTGAATTTGATGTAAAAATATATATAAATATGATCTGATCAATCATCATCTGCACCAACAATATCAAACACATTTAGTGGGTCACCACGGTCGACATGATCTATTTCTGCTTCCTTATCTCGAAGTTGAAGCTTCATGTTGTAGTAGCAATAAACTAATTTTTCCAAGCTACTATGAGCCAACTTATTTCTTTGCTTTGTGTGTATGAGTGCAAATGTGCTCCAATTTCTTTCACAAGCAGATGAGGAAGCTGTTTGTGATAATACTTTGATTGCTAACTTTCTCACAGTTGGTGCATCGGTCCCATACATGATCCACCATTCAGCTACAATGAAAAACAATGTTGATAAGCCTAATAACTCCAACAAATTCTATTATAAACTTATAGTGAAATATGTTTATACTCACTAGGAGACATATTTGTTCGAGCAGCAACTGATGTTGGTTCTCCAAAAGTTCTTCTTGCATCTTTAAACCATGTTAGCTGAATTCAATAAATCGTGTTAGTTTAATCCAACAAAGTAATTATTATAATTTAAGTAATTGTGTACCTCATTTCCAAATTGGCCAACTGCTAGTGATGCAGGGTCTAATTTAGAGAATACATTATGTATAGCACGTATAAGGGTACCATCATCTCCAACACCGGGTCTGTATTGGTATCGGGGATTCAAATAATATGCTGTTCAAAGAAACACATACTCTAATAAGAGAAATAATACTTATGCAACTAAAGAAATGAATTGCAAATTATGACATAATTTATACCTGCTGCATGCAAATCGTGGTATAATGTTTTATACCATCGGTCATCAATTATCTTTATGACCCACCTTGCACCATGTTTTCTTTGCAATTCATCCTTCACTACACGCATCAACTCATATACTGCCCCCATAGTAGGATACACTTCTGTGTCAACGATCCGTAAAACTTTGTACAGAGGTTCAAACACTTGGCACACATGTTCTGATTCAGTCCAAAAAGCATGATCAAGCACTATACTTTCCACCATACGAACTGTACTTGAGCGGCTAAAATTGTGGTTGGCCCAATCGTCACTAGTGAATAGTTGCTTCAACCCTACTTTCTTCTTAACTAGGCTATCTAATGCAATATAATTGGTGGCAAATCGAGTGGTAGCTGGACGAATAATTTCCCCCTTGCAAAATTCACGCATCTTTGCCAACAACCAACTGTGATTGTAAATATAATTTGTGATCGTTCTAGCTCTTTTGACCACAGTAGCAACATTCTCTCTCTTCCCCATTGCCTCAAACATGAGATCAATACAATGTGCTGCACATGATGTCCAAAACACATTATGATGCTTCATTAACTTTTTTCCAGCCTTGACAAATGCAGAACCGTTGTCGGTCACGACTTGGACAACATTATGCTCTCCCACCTCCATGATTACATCCCTCAATAATTTGTAAATATACTTGTAGTTCTTTATATGGTCTGAAGCATCAACAGACTTCAAAAAAACTGTTTTTCCCTTGGAGTATACCATGAAGTTTATGATAGACAATCTGGTCGGCCCAGTCCATCCGTCACACATGATTGTGCAACCATGTGTTTCCCACTTTGACCTCAACTTGTTAACATACTCGCCAATGTCGTTATACTCCCAATCCAAATATTTGTTTCTTATCTCATAGGGAGTGGGAGGTTGTACTCCAACACCGGCTTGTTGACATCCCACTACCATATTTTTGAAATGATGTGGTGATGCCTTTGCAGGAGGGACATTTTCATAGATAAAGAACTTGCTAATTAGACGCCCCATTCCCTCCTTCACATTACCTCCCTTGAAATAACTCCAAACACTCTTTTGACGTGCGTTGGATGACTTATATAAACTTGGGGCTATTGGTGGTGTTGGTTGTGATTCTCTAAGACTGCCTCCCCGTCTCATTTGTGCACCACCACTTGTCCCGGAACCTTGTGCTCTATTAGGAATCTTATGAAGGTGTTCTCTTTCCCATGCTGACTGTTTGGAGGCACGTAATCCTTGTTTCAAATTGCGTCGTTCTTCAGGTCCCATGTCATCATCACATTCGTCCTCATCGTCATCATCATCACTGTCAACCGCTTGGCCAATGACTTCTCCTCGTAGCCCAGCTCGAATATTTTCCATTCCTTGTGTTCTCTTTTCCTTCTGCTGTTTTTTATTTTTTAATAATGAGTTGATGAATGCCTTCACTTCTGGGGGGACATTATCGCATCGTTGTACATTTTTTGCTGGATCTAATCCACTAAGATGGTACTTAAGTCGTGTCACTCCACCACTCTTCATTACCCGACCACAATATTTGCAAATTGTGCCATATTTGTTTCCGTCTATTGGGTCTCCATGTTCCCAAGCTGGGTCACGTTTAGTAGCTCCACTAGACATCTTAAACGTACCTACATTTATTTTTCATGAAAATTAGACAAATATATTTTGGCCAAAAAATATAGTACTGATGACGGTTATATAAGAGAACCTAAATAATAAAGTTATTGTACAGAAGAATTAAATACGAAGTAAAGAAAATGAATAATCCTAATATAAAACATAGTGATGAATAATAATCCTAATTTGATAAAAAAAAATCCTAATATAAAACATAGTGATGAATAATAATCCTAATATAAAAAATAATCCTAATATAAAACATAGTGATGAATAATAATCCTAATTTGATAAAAAAATAATCCTAATATAAAACATAGTGATGAATAATAATCCAATTTAATGAATAATCCAATTTGATAATAATCCAATTTAATGAATAATAATTCAATTTGATAATAATCTAATTTAATAATAATCCAATTTAATGAATAATCCAATTTGATAATAATCCAATTTAATGAATAATCCAATTTAATGAATAATAATCCAATTTGATAAAAAAAAATCCTAATATTAAACATAGTGATCAATAATAATCCAAACATAGTGATGAATAATAATCCAATTTGATAATAATCTAATTTAATAATAATCCAATTTAATGAATAATCCAATTTGATAATAATCCAATTTGATAATAAAAAAACCTAATATTAATGAATAATAATCCAATTTGATAAACATATTAAAATTGTTGTAGGGAATAATTAATTATACAACATTACTTAATTGGCTCAAAAAATGAACATGCAAGTATTTTTTGGTTCTTAGATCAAATGCATAGGTTCACACAAATTATTTGTTGTTGTATAAATTACAAATTACAATAATATAAAGAAAATGATTGTAAGAATTTAAGTAATTATAAAAATAATATAGAATAATAAAACCTAATATTAATGAATAATAATCCAATTTGATAATAAAATAATAAATAACATTAAACATATTAAAATTATTCTAGGGAATAAATAATTATACAACATTACTTAATTACTTCAAAAATTAAACATGCAAGTATTTTTTGGTTCTTAGATCACATGCCTATTCACACAAATTTTTTTATTGTTGTATAAATTACAATAATATAAATATAAGTTTGTAAACTTACCTTAAATATGGAACCCTTTGTGTAATTTGTAAAGGCCAAATAGAATCTGAGAGGAGAATGGCTCTGGAAGAAGAAGAAACGATGAAAGACTTCAGGGAAGAATGGCTCTGGATTCCCTCTGAAAGACTTAATGTTTTACTTTTTGTATTGTAAAAATGATTAAACAGACACTTTTGAATTATTTAAATTATTTATATGTTTTTTTATTTTATTTTACATTATTTTGATTGGATCATTTGCATTGGATCCTCTCTTTTTTTCACACCACCACACAAACTCTGCCTCACAGTCTGACAGCCATCTTGGCTGATGGCTGAAATGAAAGGAAATGAAAGCCCCCCCCCCCCAAAACCGCTGCGCCCACAGACAAATCAACCTTCAACCCCCCCCCCCCCCCCGGGTACCCCCCCGCTCCCGCCTCTGTGACGAATCCCAGAAAAATAAAAATATCTCCCTCACCCCCCGCTCCCGCCTCTGTGACGAATCCCAGAAAAATAAAAATATCTCCCTCCCCCCCCCCCACCCCCCCCCCCGCGCGACCCAGAAAAATAAAAATATCCCCCCCCCCAAAAAAGGACCCCCCTCGAAACCCTCTCTGACTCCCCAAAAAACCAAAAACTACCCACTCTTCTCTCTCCCTTCCCTTCCGCCTCTCTCTTCTCTCCATCCCTTCTCCTCTTCTCTCCCACACTCCACTTCTCTGTCTCTCTTTTCTCTCCCTCCCTTCTCCAGTTCTCTCCCACACCACACCACACGCCACTCTCCCACACTCCACTTCTCTGTCTCTCTCTTCTCTCCCTCCACACTCCAGTTCTCTCCCACACCACACGCCACTCTCCCTTCCGTCTTCTCCTCCAGTCCTCCCCTACCATCGCAGTCTCCTCTCCTCTCCTCTCCGCCGCCTACCATCCCCGTCGATTTTTTCGATATTTCGTCGACAATTTGCCGAAAACCGTATGGATATGTGTTTAAATGTCGATGTCTCTAAAAACCGATAATATCGGCGATATTTCGCCGATATTATCGGCATTTTAATCCATGATCATAACGAATGGAGTAGGAAATCGTTTATGGTCAATGCGTCCTATCCAACAAAATGCAATGCAAGGAGTACTAGGTGTGGAAACAGATGTTCCGAAAACAGTGGAGCTTAACAAATTCCAAATGTGGTGGAGAAGGCAATTCCAGCAAGACAATCCGACCATGAATGTGATTGATGTTGATTGTGACGCTTTTTCACTTCGGGCTTATGATGCAGCATTTGCACTAGCCTTGGCTATTGAAGAAGTTGGGATGAATACAAGTTTTGGTTTCCAAAAGATGAAGGATTCCTTCAACTCAACAGATCTTGATACGTTCAAGGTCTCTCAATATGGTCCAAAACTTGCCAAAGCCTTATCAACTACTAGCTTCAAAGGCATAGCTGGAGACTTTAGTCTTGTTGATGGGCAACTTCAATCATCAACTTTTAAGATAGTCAATGTAAATGGTAATGGGGTAAGAACAATTGCATTTTGGCACCGGAAAGTGGAATGGTGAAAACATTGAATTCAACAAACAAAAGTACACTTTCAATTTCGAAGAAGTGCAACTTTGGACCGATTATATGGCCAGGAGATTCTCTATCCGTTCCAAGGGGATGGGAGATCCCAACAAAAGGCAAGAAGTTGAGAATTGGAGTTCCTGTGAAGGTTGGTTATACTGAGTTTGTTAAGATAACTAAGAATCTTGACACTAACATAACGGAAGTCACCGGGTTCAGTATTGATGTCTTTGATGCTGTATTGAGTGTATTGCCATTTGCTCTTCCTTATGAATTCATTCCCTTTGAAAATCCTGATGGCACCAGCGCTGGCACATACAACGATTTGGTCTATCAAGTACATCTTGAGGTAAAATTCAGTCAGCATTAAATATGCTATTATAACTTATTTCAGTTAGGATTTCATGCATTATGCATTGTTCCTTATCCCAAAATTCTGTCTTTAATATAACAGAGAATTGTTCTCATATCTATTTTCTGATTTGATCATCTGTCGTTTGCTGGACAGAAATTTGATGCTGTGGTGGGAGATACAACAATTCGAGCGAATAGATCCTTGTATGTGGACTTTACAATGCCATACACAGAATCTGGTGTAGTGATGGTTGTGCCAATCAGAGATACGAGGATTAAAAACGCATGGGTTTTCTTGAAGCCTTTGACATGGGACCTATGGCTAACAACTCTTTGTTTCTTCATCTTCATTGGTTTTGTCATTTGGGTGCTTGAACAACGAATTAATGAAGATTTTCGTGGCCCTCCCTCTCATCAAATTGGCACAAGCTTCTGGTTCTCCTTCTCCACCATGGTTTTTTCACATAGTAATTCTCCATCCTCATTTCCTAGTTTCAGTTTATGAACTCCAAATATTTCAACCGTTAAATTTCTTCCCTCAACCTATGCCTAGGTCGACACTTATTTTTGTTGCACTTTTTCAGGGGAGAAAGTCGTCAGCAACTTGGCCAGATTCTTGATGATTATATGGGTATTTGTGGTGCTAGTACTCACACAAAGTTACACAGCTAATTTAGCATCATTATTAACAGTCCAACAGCTCCAACCAACTGTCACCGAGGTAAAGGATCTTGTCAAAAGTGGGGTTTCTGTTGGTTACATGCAAAGTTCTTTTGTTTACGAACTCCTGAAGGACATCGGTTTCGAAGAGTCAAAGCTTAAGGCTGTTAATTCCATGGAAGAATCTGATGAAGCACTTTCCAAAGGGAGTGGAAAGGGTGGCATTGCTGCTGTTATTGATGAAACCCCCAACATGAAGCTTTTTGTTGCTAAGTATTGTTCCAAATATACAATGATTGGTCCAATCTTCAAAACTGATGGCTTTGGCTTTGTAAGATTTATTCTCTCCTTTTATATATATATATATATATATATATAAACAGCACGCACATGGAGGCAAGAAAATGACTTCTTTGATATGACTTAATTTGCAGGTTTTGCCAAAGCGTTCTCCTCTGTTATGTGATGTTTCACAGGCGCTCCTAAATGTGACCGAAGGAGAGAAGATTATGAAAATTGAAAACAAATGGTTCAGTCAAGGAAGCCATTGTGAAGATAATCCAACGGTCTCAAACAACAGTCTTGGGCTTGAAAGCTTTTGGGGTCTGTTCTGTTGGGAAAAATTTAGAGTACACAACTCTAGCACAAGTGTTGGAGAGACAAAACAAGTAAACAAATTACTTGTATTACACTCACAAAATATTACAACACTCAAAAACTCTCAAGGACACACTTTAGAAGCAATAACACTCACTCTTACTTTCTAGAGACAAACTCTAGATCACTCATACTCTTCACAAGACTTACTCACTTACAACTCACTCTCACTTAGTTGCTTGATCACTCACTTGATTACTTGACTTACTTGATTGGTTGTTGCTTGGTTGATAGCAACACACACACACACGCCTATTTATAGGCATGTTTGCCGACATACAAAATTGGCTAGAACATTCTAGTGCAGTGGTTATGCATTGCACACTGCAAACCGACTTGGACTTTTAATAATAGCCACACAATTTGGCTTCTAGGTTATTCTACAAGATGCACCAACTTCGGTGCTAGTAATTTCTGGATTAATGTAGAATGGGCTGGGGTTGGACACTTTTAACACTCCCCCTCAACACCAGCTCATTCTTTCCTCCATGCTGAGTTGATGACGAAACTTTTCAAACTTGCCGGTACTCAATCCTTTAGTGAACAAGTCCGCAACTTGTTCATCTGTATTGATTTGTCTCATCTCAATCCCTTCTTGCAAGACCTTCTCTCTAATGAAATGATAGTGCACCTCCACATGTTTAGTTCTTGCATGAAAGACTAGATTTTCTGCTAAGCGAATTGCCGATTGGTTATCACAGTACAACGGTACTGGATAATCTACTGGTTGATGTAGATCACTCATCAACTGTACCAGCCATGCATTCTCTTGAGCTGCCATTGTTGCTGCTCTATACTCTGCTTCTGTGGCTGACAAAGACACCGTTGGTTGTCTCTTGCTGCACCACGAAACTACTCCAGAACCAATTCTGAAGACATACCCAGTGGTCGATCTCCTGGTGTCATGATCTCTTGCAAAGTCTGCGTCACAATAGCCAACCAACGTACCATCTTCACCTTTCTTGTACAAGAGACCATAGTCAATTGTACTTTTTACATATCTCAATATTCGCCGAACTGCTTCTAGATGAGGCTTCTTTGGATTTTACATGTACCGACTCATCACACCAACTGTATAAGAAATGTCAGGTCGAGTTAGAGTCAAATAGATCAGACTACCTACCAATTGTCGATACATTGTTGCATCTTCCAAGTCTCTGCCTTCATGTGCACACATCTTGGCATTAGGTTCCACTGGTGTTGAGATTGGCTTGCATTCAAGCATCCCGAACCTCTTCAACAAATCTTTGGCATACTTCTGTTGACAGAGAAATATTCCTTCTTGTGTGCGATCAACCTCTAGACCAAGGAAATGCTTGAGTTGACCAAGTTCCTTCATCTGGAAACGGACTGATAAATTCTCCTTCGTCCGAAGAATTTCTGTCTGATCATCACCGGTTATGATTAAGTCATCCATATACACTAGCACTATAGCTAGCTTTCCTTCATTGGCTTTGACAAACAAGCTGGAATCTGCAGGTGTTACTGAATAACCACTTTGTGTTAGAAATTCAGCAATCTTACCATACCACGCCCTGGGTGTTTGTTTCAATCCATAAAGTTCTTTCTGCAGTTTACACACATATTCAGGATGATCTTGGCTCTGAAATCCCATTGGTTGGACCATGTAGATCTCCCGATCCAGCTCTCTATGAAGAAAAGCATTCTTCACATCCATCTGCCACAGATTCCAGTCTTTGTTGGCTGCAAGTGCAAGTAGGACTCGTACTGTTGTAAGTTTCGCCATTGGACTAAACGTTTCATCATAGTCTAGTCTGTACTGTTGAGAGAAACCACGAGCTACCAATCGTGCCTTGTACCTCTCGATTGACCCATCTGGACAACGCTTTATCTTGTAAACCCACTTGCAGGATATGGGTTTCACATCTCTTGGCTTTGGCACGAGATCCCAAGTCTGATTTTGCTGAAGTGCATCGATCTCTTCTTTCATAGCTGTCATCCACTCAGAACTCTGCGATGCTTCTTCGAACGTCTCAGGCTCTGTTGCTTCTTCAATTATGGCTGCATTGGCGTATTTAGGATTTGGCCTTCGTGTTCTTGTTGACCTTCGGAGTTGAGATTGTGGAGTTGATTCTTCAACTTCACTAAGCCCACCTTCTTCGTTTGGTAGTTGATACACGCCAGTTTGCCAAGGATTCTAATCCACTCTTTGTTCGACATCATCGCCACTTGGATCTCCTGATTCATCTGAACTTGATTGGAGTTGGATAGTATGCTCATCCATCTTCTCTTGCAGCTTTTCTCCAAATTCTCTGGAGTCTGGTAACACCTCCTTCTCTGAGGACCACCAAGAAGACGCTTCATCAGAC